>CM065895.1:81929922-84329922 GCA_033439115.1 Firmiana major
CTTGAGTATCGGGATGACTTCAAATGAGGCATTGTATGGCTGTAAGGGTTGTTTCCCCGATTTGGATAAGAAGAAGTGGGTGACAGATAGAAAATTATTCCCGAATAGGTAAGACAAACATCTGAGGATGTTTAGTTAAATGTGAAGGATTAAGAACACCTCAGAGCAGATATAAAAGCTATGTTGACAAAAGACAGAAACCATTGGAATTCACCAATAGTGAATTAGTATTATTGGAAGTTACATGCCCTTAGGACATAGCATAAGGATATAACGAGCTTCGGAAAGAAGGCAAATTGAGTTTCATTAGATTGAATCTTTTGAGTGATTGGACAAAGTGGGAGACAAGGCCTGTAGGTTGGCGTTACCACCAAAATTAGCAGGCATCCACAATGTGTCCTGTCTTATGATGATTTGAAAATACTATCCGATCCAGCATATGTGAGTGGATATGAGCTCCAACAGCTTAGCTCAATGAAAGTATAACGTATGATTGGAAAATCGATTCGGGCATTAGATGGAATGAGAAAGTGTTGAGGTTTAAGATGATCTCCCTAATTAAAGTCATTTGGTAGTAGTACACTCCAAAAAAAAAAAGTCACATAAGAGTTAAAGAATATGATATGTGTGAAATATCCGGAGTGATTTACCGACTAACTTGGTTCTAATTTGAACGACCAAATTTCTTATGTGGGGGAGATTATGTAAGACCCGATTTTAATTAAAATGCAAAAGGAGTGAAATGGAATTCTCGAACACCTTGAAGGGCAAAACGGTCAAAAGATCGAAAGTCGGTATAAATTCGATAAGATAATTTAATTAAAAATAATGGATTCGAGAATCTTGATCAATAACGAAGAAATAATTAAATTTCGGATTAAATTGATCAAGATATGAATTTACTAGAATTAATCAAAATTTTCGTTCGGGACAATATCTCGAAAATACGAAAAAATTATACCGAAAAAATGATTAAAAATATAATAAATTAAATTAAATTAAATTATTTGGAATAGATTAATAAATTTTGTAGATATTTTAGAATATATTTGAATATTTTAATGAATATTATAATAATAAACTAATTTATAAATAATAAAAAATATATATATATATAATTAAGTAAAAAAAAAGGGGGCTGAAAATCGAAAACTCGGGAGAACCCGAAAACAGAAACCCGAAGGAGACCACGAGGGAACCCAACGAGCTCGAGGACGCACCAACGATCCTTGACCGCCGACGAGCAGCCGAGGTGAAAGAGGAGAGGCCGGCGATCTTCAGGACACCGGAGACGCACCGTGTAGTGGCCGAAGGACGCCGATCAGAGGAGAGGAAAATTCGAGGAGAAAAGGGGCGATTTTCGACGGACCACGGTGACTGGGCTCGAACGGAGGCCACCGACGAGTTCAGGAAGAGGAGCCGGTCATTTTGAGACCGGTAGCAGTCAGCGAAACGGTCAAAATCGCCGACGACGACCAAGACCAAAAATAGGTACCGACGGTGGAGAGAACAGGCCGGACCGACAACGTTTCGGCGGCCTTGGACAAAATCGAGGCCAGATTCGATAATCGGACGATCGAGCGAAGCCACTGGCGGCGGAAGCCGGCGGAGAACCGGTTGGCAAGGCGATGAACCGGTCGAACTGGAGGGAACCCGACTGAACCGGACCGGTCTGAACCGGGTTGAACCGGACTGAACCGGTTCAGCCAAGAAAGAAGGGAAAAAAGGAGAAAAAAAGAAAAAGGGGAAGAAGTTTCGGGAATACATCGGACTTCGAGTAAGTTGATATGAGGTCAAAAGTGATCGATTTGATTTTCGGGAAATTTATTTAAATTATATTTAATCGAAAAGTAACCCGGGATTAAATATATAATTGTGCAGTTTTACGACAAAGCCTGAACGAGAGCCGATTGAGCTCCGATTTTCGTACCCCGCATCATATTGGGTAAGTATATTTTAATTATGATGATATGAGTCCTTTAATATAGAGTTTCGATTATTTTACGAAATTTACGGATTAATTCTGTATAAAAAGGAATATTAATCAGAATTACAACGTAATTACCGTAAATAGTATATGGGCTATCCAAAGAGTTTGGAACGAAGCCCGATGATTATTGGTAAACTGAATGAACCCAGTAAATCCGAAGAAGGGATTTAATAAGTAGAGACAGGCTGAAAATGGGTCGAGGCCCATTAAGGTGCGATCGGGCCCAATAAGAGTAAATTGGCCCAATTAGTTAAATCGATTGTAGTAAACACGAGAATTATAATTATTGAGTTAAATTTGACATGGTAAATAATTATCTGTAGCCCCAGAGACTGGATTTGCAGCAAATCGGATTGGACGAGCCTCCGACAGTAGAATTTAGATACGCGCTCGATGAGAATCGAGGTAAGGGAATTTTGTAGGTGTATAGAGATTTCTATACATATTTTTGAGGGGATTTACAGGGCCTAGAATTTCTTAAACTATCTAGAAACGAAATAATAATTTTTATGAAAACCGGGGCTTAGGTGAATAAAGAAAAAGATGATTTTACCCCTGGGAGTAAAATTTACAAAAAGGGTAGTAAGGCAGATAAATTGCATGATTTTCAAGTTTTGATGTTTTATATGATTGTATTGCTTTGGTTTAAGCAAATTTACACATAGGTTGGCTGTTGATTTTATGAATTATACGAAAGGGTACCGGTTTGTACTGGTTACGATTTTAAAAGATGTTTTATCAAGATTGAGCCACCTATCATATTTATACGAGTAAAAAGAGTGCTAGAGTCATACTTGCACTGAACGTTTCTTGATTTATTACTCACAAAAAGTCGTACTAGAGCATTGCTCGTACGAGAAATTTGTGTGTGCACAAAACCGTGCTGGAGCTTCGCTCGCACGAGATTTTAGATATCATGATATGCATAGCGTGGTTCTGGAGCTTCGCTCGCACTAGACGTGAGTTGACATGCATATAGTCGTGCGGAAGCCTCCTGTAGACTGTGTGTCGTAGAGAGTTGAGATGTTCGCACGTATACTTTGACACATGGGTTGGTTATCGACATAATATTGGAGTGGATAAGACCTACGGCAGGCACCCCCAGACTATGATATGGGTCCACAGAGTACGATGTACCGTGTATGTCACATGGAGTACGCTGTACCGTGCAGTCATGATGACTCGATGATGTTACTTGATATTCTGGCGGGTAGGATTTAACCCCACCTCCCGTTGCAGTTGTGATGCCCCGCACACCGGGATCCGTGTAGCCTGGGATCACAGGGACAAAGTATGGCCATAGTCCTCGATTTTCATACAGTAACCTACATGCCTCACATGATATCATACGGTCTGAATAGACCAGGACGAACCCGAGGGAGGGGTAATGTCCCGATTTATGTTTTTAAAAGAGATGTGATTTAATGAATCAAGGTATTCCCGAGAGATGGGTTTAGCCTTGATGTGGTTGTTTTATGATAAAACAAATGAGTTTTCAAGTGATGAGTTTTGTGATATAACAAATAAGTTTTTACCGTGATGAATTTATGATGAACACAAATAAGTTTTAAATGTGACAAGCATAAGATGCCATACATGATGATTTTTCCATATTTGATTTATATGTCGACTTCATGATTTCTCTTATATGATATATACATACATGTGGCATCGTTTTAGTCTTACCTTATGCTCCAAAAGTAAACGATTTTATATCATGACATTATCAGCACATAGATAGTATAGTTATCTACCTGCTTACATTATTGCCTTACTGAGCTGTTTTTGCTCACCCTTTCATTTTCCACTCCACAGGGTATATTCAATAGAAGAGACAGACAGTAGTCATGCATTTTGGTTATCCGCTGCTTCTTATCAAGACCAGGTATACACATTTGTATAATTTTATAGCTGAACATATAGAGGCACAGTATTGTATATAGATGTAATATTAGGGATGTATTTATTTAAAATAAATTGATATGTAAATGAAATATGAAAATGGAATGGTAAATAGGTGAGAGGTGACTAACACCGAATCATAGCCCAACTGTTTAGTAGTGTAACTGTTCACGACGGGTAAGGAAATGAAAAAGCGAAAAATTTACTCTGATTTTTAGGTAATTTGGGTCGTGACAGAAAAAGTGGTATCAGAGCAGAGTTAGCCTGATATGAGTCAGTGTTAGTGGTTAAGTAAATTTACATCCCCATGTACTGTGCATTGTTTAGATACAATTGTGTATATCAAGATGGAACAACAGCTAAGAATTTAGTTTCGAATGCAAGAATATAGTTTTTATAACTGATAGCCGCTATGGTAAAGGGGCGAGTACACATGTTCGATGCCGTTGAGATCGGCCTGAGAGTCGAATGAGCCGTCACATGAGACTCAAGATGAGAGTGAAGTGGAGGCTGATGTTGAACATACTCCAAAGGGTCCTATAAAAAGACCAATTAGTATTGAGACACACTTCAAGAGGATGGAGTGGAGTGTAGAAAATATTTTTGAATTGTTTACTCTCTTTATGCAGGTAGTTGAGGATAGGCAGGTAAAGCCTAAACTGATGCCTCAGACTATAGAGATTTTCACACCCCTCCGGTATATAGCGAAGTAAAGAAACCAATAGTTACTGAGGACTGGTGAATGAGATAGAGAAGTGCTATGGATTCTTTCGGTATATGTTGACTGAGAAGGTGACTTTTAAATACGTTTATGTGGGAGGCGAGGCGGAGCATTGGTGGAAGTCCGCTCGACCTATCTAAAGAGTTAAACGTTCAGAGCCGACATGAGAAATATTTTTGGATGTATTCCGATGATAGAATATTTTGGACACTACTTAAAGGAAATTACAGGTAAAATTTCTTACACTGACCTAGAGACACTAGTTCATTGATGAGTATGAAACTCAATTTATATCTCTAGGTAGGTGTGAACCTGATACCATGGGCAGTGAGAGTCGAAAAAGCCCAAAAGTTCATGGAAGGGCTCAAATTATCGATTAGAGTCCGATTGGCTCACTACTTATGTCGAGGCAGTGCGCAGAATACAATTGCGTGAATAAATATCATGTATTGCACGCCTCTGAGATTGAGAAAGGTAGTAAGGGCCGAAATAGAGACAGAAGAGAATAGAAAATGACAGAGATGTCAGAGCGGGAAAGAGACCAGTTGGTAAGAGATTAGAGTTGATGAGTCATGGGGTAAGATGATTGGTAAGGCCCCAGTGTGTTCAATTTTAGCACTTTCGAGGGGTATTGTGATTGGAGAACCCCGACCTGCTCGTAGCAGGGTAAGCAGTGTAGCAGTGTAACAGTGTAATAGTGTAAGCAGTGTAACAGTGTAAGCATTGTAGAATGTGTGGTAGATACCACAAAAGTAGGGCCTACACATACACTTTATTGACTAAAATAGGCGTTAAGTGTGGTAAAACAGACCATTTATTTAATGATTGCTCAGAGTTGGGTGAGACTGCCCCATAGAAGGGTAAAGAAATAGAGAAAACCCTATTGGTATCTCCAGGCTGTTGTTCGTGCTGTCTCCAATCGGCCTGTAACCTCTGGATCAGTTGTTGTCCAGGTTCGTATATCTACTGCATCCGATTTGTCCACACCTCTCGGGTTGTCTTCTGCTCCAGCCATTGCTCTCGGTCTGTCCAGCTAACTACAACACCTCTTTCAGCCATTGTTCCTCGGTCCAGTGCTTCTGCTCCAGGTGTTTAGCTACTGCTTACGTCAATGGTTTCTGCTTTTTATTACCGCAATTGTTTCGGTTTGTAATAAACTTGTAAGACATGACCTTTACTCTTGCTGTCCAGCATCAACATCCACTTTGCCATCACACAATGCAGCAGAAAACAATGAGCAATGCAGGTTACAAACAACACAGAGATGAATAGAAATATTACACTAAAACAGAACATAACAGAGTGCATTTGTAATTCCTGATCACTCCCATGGTGCACTCAGTCCCTGCTCTGTGATGCATGGAGACAATAAGTAACAATAAGCAAGATGGAAATAAATAACTAACTAAAGGGAAAAAACAGGAAATGTAGTGATGCACAAAAACAAAATCGAGAAGGGAGAATGCAGTAGAAAGAAACGGTAGCAAGCATTAATATGCAATAAATAATGGCTTCTGTGTATTGAAAACAAAGTCAAATGAAACAAGGAAAATCAAATAATAGTGCATTACTAGATAAAAGTTCAAAAACTAAAAGAACTAAGTGAAGATTGACAACTGAAAAATTAACCAAAACTACAATACCCGAATGCACATGAAACGAGAATCCATCATCCACGGTTAGCATCAATTTCTTTTCCAACATGATTCCACATTGCTCTTGATGTGGAACAATGCTCTACATCAATCCACAATAAGGCACCAGAACCGAAATGAAGAATAATGAATGAAAAAAAAAAAGAACTTGTCACCCGAATACTCAAGAAGAAAATAAACCGAGAACTAGGAAAATAAAGCTTGCTTTAACAAAAACAATCACAGTTGAGGAAAACCGAGAATGAGAAAAAGAGAAGCAAACATTTTCCATTAACTTTCATTGAATCAAATGCAAAGGAAATACTTTTGATACAATGAACTACCAGTAACCAAGCAAAAAAAAAAAAATGAAAAACTTCATAAAACTTTAAGAAAATGCCATGAACAGTAAAATTGATTGTTGAGAAAAAACTATTCGAAAATTCCTAACAAAGGAAGCTTAGAAAATAACCTAAAAGATATTCTACCCTAAAATTACACTTACTCCTACTCCTAAATTACATAACATTTTCAATTGTCATCCTTTCCTATTTATACACACACTTAGGGGTAAAATTGTAATTTTTCCATCCTAGATGAGTTGGCATTGTTTGGCCACTTGTCTTCAGACCATTGGCTCCTTGAAAAATAATATTTCCATGTCATCTGTCTTTTTGTCCAATTGGATGTGCTAGGCTCGTGTTGTCTGCGTGGTCCAATCTCGATTTTAGCTAAATTTCGATCAATTTTCTACCGAAATATTCAAAATTCATTTGGATTTAATTTATTTGCAAACATGAGAATTTTGATTAAATAAATGGGATAATTAATAAAATAAATTGGGGATTTCAATAATTAATTAGGAAATTAAGCACAAATATTTCTAAAAATATAGAATTATCACACCCCCAAACTTGAGCTTTTGCTTGTCCTTAATCAAAATAAAATGATTGTAGGAATGACAAGTACAAAACACAATAATTTCTCCAATATCATCCTTAAAGAATGTAAAACCCGAATTTAGTTAAAACACGAAATGAGTATGTTCGTGAAAGGAATGATTGAAATGGTCCCAAATTAAACGAACGGGATTCGGACTGGAGATAAGGATTCAAAACGCGAAATTAAAAATGCAAAAGGACTGAAATGGAATTCTCAAACACGTGAAGGGCAAAACGGTCAAAAGACCGAAAGCCGAAATAAATTTGATAAGAAAATTTAATTAAAAATAATGGATTTCAGAATCTTGATCAATAACGAAGAAATAATTAAATTTCGAGTCCAATTAATCAAGATTCGAAATTTTTAGAAATACCGAAAAGTCACTCAGGACAATATCCCAAAAATACGAAGAAATTATACCCAAAAACGATTAAAAATATAATAAATAAATTAAATAAAATTAAATAAATCTATTTGGAATAAAAAAAATTAATTTTATAGATATTTTAGAATATTTTGACTAAAATAATGAATATAATAACAATAAACTAATTTTTAAATAATAATAAATAAAAATAAAATAATTAAGTAAAAAAAAAGAAGAGAAATCGAAAATGATTGTCGGGGAGAGAGAAAACAAATGAAACCGAGGAAGATGTCGCGCGTGACCCGATCGATCCACGGCCACCGGCGATCGGCGACGCCAACGAAGAGCCGGGGAGAAAGAGGGGAAGCCGACGAGCAAGTTGGCACCGACGAGAGCGCCAAGGATGGTCGAATCCAGCGAACGGAGGAGGAGAAATCGATGGGAGAAAGGAGCTCGATCTCGGCGATCCACGGCAGCTGGGCTCGAACGGCGGGCACCATTGTGATCGGGAAGAGGATGCGGTTCTTTTGAATCCGATATCGACTGGCGAAATCACCGAAATTCGGTAGATCGAGGGAGGGAAGGTCGAGAGGGAAAAGAGAGGAACGACGGCCAACGGCGGTGATTTGGTCCCGATCGAGGCCAGTCGAAGGTTTCCTGACCAAAGACGAGCCGAGAACCGGTCGAAAACGTCGTGAACGGCGACGGGAAGGTCTGAACCGGTACGGACCGGTTCAGCAAAGAGGTGAACCGGAGTGAACCGGACCGGTCTGAATTGGGTTGAACCGGACCGAACCGGTTCAGCCAAGAAAGAAGGGAAAAAAGGAGAAAAAGAAAAAGGGGAAGAATTTTTGGGGATACACCAGACTTCGAGTAAGTCGATACGAGGTCAAAAGTGATCGATTTGGATTTCGGGATATTTATTTAAATTATATTTAATCAAAAATTAACCCGAAATTAAATATATAATTGTGCAGTTTTACGACAAAGCCCGAACGAGAACCGATTGAGCTCCGATTTTTGTACCCCGCATCATATTGGGTAAGTATATTTTAATTACGATAATATGAGTCCTTTAATACAAAGTTTCGATTATTTTACAGAATTTATTGATTAATTCTGTATAAAAAAGAATATTATTCAGAATTGCAACGTAATTACCGTAAATAGTGTACGGGCTATCCAATGAGATTGGAATGAAGTCCGATGATTATTGGTAAGCTGAATGAGCCCAGTAAACCCGAAGAAGGGATTTAATAAGTAGAAACGGGCTGAAAATGGGTCAAGGCCCGTTAAGGTGCAATGGGCCCAATAAAGTAAAACGGGTCCAGTACTTTAGATTGATCAGTGAATGTGACATATTGATAAAAATAAGTGAATTAATATGTGGTTATATGCAGTTTCGTAGACTTGGTTGACGCGCAGTTAGACTGAGAGATCGGGTATTATCGAGACGAGATAAGTTTACGCGTGAATCGAGGTAAGGGAATTTTGTAGTGCATAGAGATTTCTATACGTATTTTTAAGGGGATTTACAGGGTCTAGAATTTCTTAAATTATCTAGAAACGAAATAATAATTTTTACGAAAATCGGGGCATAGGTGAATAAAGAAAAAGATGATTTTGCCCCAGATAGTAAAATTTACAAAAAAGGGTAGTAAGGCAGATAAATTGCATGATTTCATGTTTTAATGTTTTATATGAATGTAATGCTTTGGTTTAAGCAAATTTACACATAGGTTGGCTGTTGATTTCATGAATTATACGAAAGGATACCGGTTTGTACCGATTACGATTTTAAAAGATGTTTTATAAAGATTGAGCCACCTATCATATTTACACGAGTAAAAAGAGTGCTAGAGTCTTACTCGCACTAAATTTTGCTGATTTATTACTCATAAAAAGCTGTACTGGAGCATTGCTCGTACGATAAAATTTGTGTGTGCACAAAACTGTGCTGGAGCTTCGCTCGCACGAGATTTTAGATATCATGATATGCATAGCGAGGTGCTGGAGCTTCGCTCGCACTAGACGTGAGTTGGCATGCATATAGTCATGCGGAAGCCTCCTGTAGACTATGTGTCGCAGAGAGTTGATATGCTCGCACGTATACTTTGAGACATGGGTTGGTTATCGACATAGTATTGGGGTGGATAAGACCTACGGCAGGCACCCCCAGACTATGATATGGGTCCACGGAGTACGATGTACCATGTATGTCACACGGAGTACGCTGTACCATACAGTCATGATGACTCGATGATGTTACTTGATATTCTGGCGGGTAGGATTTGACCCCACCTCCCGTTGCAGTTGTGATACCCTGCACACCGGGATCCGTGTAGCCTGGGATCACAGGGACATAATATGGCCATAGTCCTCAATTTTCATACAGTAACCTACATGCCTCAAATGATATCATACGGTCTGAATAGGCCAGGACGAACCCGAGGGAGGGGTAATGTCCCGATTTATGTTTTTAAACAAGATGCGATTTAATGAATCAAGGTATTCTCGAGAGATGGGTTTAGCCTTGATGTGGTTGTTTTATAATGAAACAAATAAGTTTTAAAGTGATGAATTTTGTGATAAAACAAATAAGTTTTAATGTGATGAGTTTATGATGAAACTAATAAGTTTTAATGTGACGAGCATGAGATGTCATACATGATGATTTTGTCATGTTTGTTTTATATGTCGATTTCATGATTTCTCTTATATGATATATATACATACATGAGGCATCGTTTTAGTCATACCTCATGCTCCAAATATAAACGATTTTATATCATTACATTATCAACACGTAGATAGTATAGTTATCTACCTGTTTACATTATTGCCTTACTGAGCAAGTTTCGCTCACCCTTTCATTTTTCACCCCACATGGTACATTCAGTAGAAGAGAACGACAGTAGTCTTGCATTTCAGTTATCCGCTGCTTATTATCAAGAACAGGTATACATATTTGTATAATTTTGTATCTAAACATATAGATGCACAGTACTGTATATGGATGTAATATTGGGGATGTATTTAGTAAAAATAAATTGATATGTAAATGTAATGTAGAAAATAGATGTTAAGGTAAGTAATATGACAGGAGGGACTAACATCGACTCATAGCCCAACTGTTAGTGGTGTAACTGTTCATGACGGGCAAGGAAATGAAAGAAAAAGCAAAAAATTTGTAGTGATTTTAGGTAATTTGGGTTGTGACAAAAGGTGGTATCAGAGCAGAGTTGGCCTGATATGAGTCGGTGTTAATGGTTAAGTAAATTTACATCCCCATGTACTGTGCATTGTTTAGATACAATTGTGTATATCAAGGTGGAAGTGCAGCTAAGAATTTAGTTTCGAATGCAAGAATATAGTTTTTATAACTGATAGTCGCTATGGTAGAGGGGTGAGTACACATGCTCGAGACCGTAGAGATCAGCCCGAGAGTCGAATGAGTCATCACATGAGACTCAAGATGAGAGTGAGGTGGAGGCTGATGTTGAGCATACTCCATAGGGTCCTATAAAGAAACCAAACAGTATTGAGACACGCTCCAAGTGAATGGAGTGGAGTGTAGAAAATATTTCGGAGTTGTTTACTCAGTCTATGCAGGTAGTTGAGGATAGGCAGGGTTAAACCTAAATAGATGCCTCAGACTATAGAGATTTTCACACCCCTCCGGTATTTAGCGAAGTAAAGAAACCTATAGTTGTTGAGGACTGTGTGAATGAGATAGGGAAGTTGTATGAATTTTTCGGTGTATGTCGACTGAGAAAGTGACTTTTAAATATGTTTTTATTGGAGGCGAGGCGGAGCATTGGTGGAAATCCGCTCGACCCATCTGAAGAGTTAGACATCCAAAGTCGACTTGAGAAATATTTCTGGATGTATTCCGATGACAGAATATTTCGAACACTATTTAAAGGAAATTACAGGAAAAATTTCTTACACTGACCCAGACACACTGGTTGATTGACGAGTATGAATCTCAATTTATATACCTGCCCAGGTATTAACCCGACATTATGGGCAGTGAGAGTCGGGAAGCCCAAAAGTTCATGGAATGACTCAAATTGTCGATTAGAGTCTGATTGGCTCACTACCTATGTCGAGGTAGTGCGCAGAATATGGTTGCTTGAATAATATCATGTGTTGTACGCCTCTAAGATTAGGAAAGGTAGTAAGGGCCGAAATAGAGACAGAAGAGAATAGAGAATGACAGGGATGTCAGAGCCGGAAAGAGACTAATTGGTAAGAGATTAGAGCTGATTAGTCACTGGGTAAGATGATTGGTAAGGCCCCAGTGTATCCAATTTCAGCACTTTTGAGGGGTATTGTGATTGGAGAACCCGGACCTGCTACGAAACAGTGTAGCAGTGTAACAGTGTAAGCAGTGTAAGCAGTGTAGGATGTATGGTAGATACCACGGAAGTAGGGCCTACACTTACACTTTATTGACTAAAATAGGCGTTAAGTGTGGTAAAACAGACCATTTATTTAACGATTGCTCAGAGTTGGGTGAGACTGCCCCACAGAATGGTAAAGAGACAAAGAAAACCCTATTGGTATCTCTACACCGAAAAAGGGGTGTAGCGATTGAATTAAAGGAGTAAATGATTATACTCACGGAATGAGTAATGACAGAGTTTGTTATAAGTGATATACGAAAAGAGATAGACTGGAATAAGAGGCATATGCAAGGTACGAATATCTCTGATACGTGAAGTAATTTGGATTAAAGCAATTAGTAGCGAATATGAATTGTGACCACATGGACTGATATGTAAAGTAATTGTGGTAAAGTCTGTGGGTTAATAAAGGTATTTCAAATTACCTCCCCGCCTGAAGACTTGACAGCGTCTAAAAGTAGACACGTAACCTATAAATTTGAAATCAACAGTAGTAATATAGACATTTAAAATTAGGGTACCTTTACTTGTACGATAAAGAAATATAGAATTCGATTAATTGTGAAGGTTTAAAAATTTATTTAAAATTTTATAAAAGTCATTAATATACGAAAAGGAAATGAAGCGGCTGAGTATCTTAAACGGAAGCGATTTCGAAACGACATTATATGTTTATGCGTACATAGGTCAAGAATATGGGTGATTGAAATTGTTGAGATAATATATTTTGAAATGACAAAACAAGTAAATTCAATAATATAAAGATGATATAAAAACATGTTTAGAGGTTATCATACCAAAACTTAAGTTTCTGTAGATGAGAGATCGATCTGGGTTATGAGAGATTGATCTCCTGGGTTTTCTTGGATGAGAGATCGATCTGGGTTATAAAAGATCGATCTCCTAGGTTTTCTTGGATGAGAGATCGATCTCATGAAGACATGAGATCGATCTGCTAAGCTTTGAACTTGTTCAAAGGTATCAAGGAAGATTGAGATCGATCTATAAGGGTTATAAGATCGATCTGCCTAGTACAGGATGCTGATGAGATCGATCTGGTATAGCAAGAGATCGATCTCCCTTAAAACAAAGGTAAAGGCAGTAGATCGATCTGTAAGATCGATCTATACTCAAACAGAGAGCTCAAGAGATCGATCTGGTATAGGAAGAGATCGATCTCCCCAAAGTCAGAGAGCTAAGGAGATCGATCTGGGTTAATGAGAGATCGATCTCCTCACTACGAGATTACCTGGCAGATCGATCTATAAATCGATCATGCCTCAAACAGAGAGATTGGAAGATCGATCTGCCTGTTCGACAGATCGATCTGCTCTAATATTTTCAAATTATGAGATCGATCTGCTCATATATGAGATCGATCTCCTTGCTTCTTTTTGCCTTGATTTTGCAGGGATTATAACTAAGAGATCGATCTGGTCAAGATGGCAGATCGATCTGGCACTCTACTGGAGGTTTCCAACGGCTCTTTCTGTACAATCTCAACGGGAAAAATAGCATTGAATGTTCCAACTACCAATCCTTCAGTATATAATCAAGCATTGAAGACAATGAGAAGCAGAGACTATTGCTGCACACTCTGTACATTCTTAAGAGTTTAATTCTTTCATTCCATTTGTCTTCAATCTTCATTCATTGAATTTGCTGTATAAGCTTGTGTAAAAGCTGTATTTGTCCTACCCACATTAAAAGCTTGATATTGTATTCTTCCTACTTTTGAGAGAAAAGAGGATTGTTCCTCAGTGAGATAAATCTTGTAAAAAGGGGAATACATCTTTGTTTAAAAAGGGTAGAGAGGTTATTCCTTAACCAGAAAAAGAAGGTTGTAACTTTTGTTGAAAGTGAGAAAGAAAGCACTTGACAAGAAGGTCAAGGAGAGAGGACGTAGGCAAGAGATTGGCCGAACCTCTATAAATAACTGTGTTTGATACTCTCTTCCTTATCTTGCTTTAATTTGATTCATTTCATTATATTGTTTATTTATTATTTGTTAATTAAGTTCGAATTAATTTTAATTTGCCATTAACATTAGAAAACCGATTCACCCCTCCTCTCGGTAGAGCCAACAATTGGTATCAGAGCTAGGACTCTTTGATCACATCGGAATAACTTCCTAAGAGTTAGAAACGATCAAATGGCTCACAACAATATAGCAACTAGCTTAGTAGGAGAGGGGCACTCTACGGTTAGGCCTCCTATGTTCAATGGGGAACATTATGCTTATTGGAAGACTAGGATGATGTTATTCATTCAAGCAAATGATTATGAAGTATGGAGGATTATCACTAAAGGACCTCAAATCTCTACAAAAAGAATAGAGGGAAAAGATATCCCTAAGGAAGAAGATGAATGGGATTCAAACGATATTAAATGTGCTCAGCTGAATGCTAAGGCCATGCACACTCTCTTTTGTGCTTTAGGGCCAAATGAATACAATAGAGTCTCTGGATGTGACAATGCTAAACAAATTTGGGATAAATTGGCAATAACTCATGAAGGTACAACCCAAGTGAAGGAGACTAAGGTAGGAATGCTCACACATGACTATGAGCTATTTAGGATGAAAGATGGAGAGTCAATCAGTGATATGTTCACTAGATTCACTGATGTAATTAATGGATTAAAATCATTAGGAAAAATATACTCTAATATAGAAATGGTCAAGAAAATATTAAATAGCCTACCAAAATCATGGGAGGCTAAAGTGACTGCAATTGAGGAATCCAAGGACCCTCACACATTGTCACTAGATGAATTAATAGGTTCACTACTCACTTATGAGATGAAATTAAGAAGAAATGAAGAGCCACCCAAGAAAGTGGAAGTTGCTCTAAAATCTACTACTCAAGAGGAAAATAAAAATGAGAGTGGTAGTGAAGAAGATCTTGAGATGGTAATGTTTGCCAAAAGATTTAACAAGTTCATGAGAATGAGAGCTAGTAGTAGTAATAGGAGAAACCTCAAGAGAGATCAAGAAGAGGTAGGAAGAAAAGATACAATCGTGTGTTATGAATGTAAAAAATCAGGACACATTAAGTTTAACTGCCCTCTTCTTAAAAGGTCCAATGATAGGTTCCACAAAAAGAAGGCAATGGTGGTTACATGGAGCGATAGTGACTGCTCCGAAGATGACTCAAATGAGGACATTGCCAACTTGTGCTTCATGGCTATTGAGGATGAAAAGGTAACTTCAAACCTCAATGAATATTCTTTTGATGAATTGCAAGATGCCTTTGATGATCTTGCATTGGAATATGAATGCATGAGTATGAAATATAAGAAGATAATATCTAAATTGAAGAAAGAAAATGATTTAATTCTAGAGGACAAATTAGAATGTGAAAAGAAACTAGAAATTACGAATCTTGAAATTTGTGACTTAAAAGAAAAAAATAGTAATCTACATAATTCCTTTAATAGATTTTATATGGGTCAGCAAAAGTTAGATAATATGTTAGAAACTCAAAGAGCATTCTTTGATAAAAATGGGTTAGGATATAATGCAAAAAGTAGAGAGACTCATCTCAAAAGCTTCATTGCTAGAAAGAGCATGAATAAACCTTCAACTACTTGTTCATATTGTAATAGAAAGGGACATGCATTATATAATTGCAATATGAAGATGACCACTCTTAAAGGAAAAATAGTAAAAAGAATGTGGGTTCCAAAAGAAGTAATTAACTCAAAAGATTTCAATGCATTGGCAAAATGGATCCCAAAGGGATCAAGAATTGCATTCACTAACCTCAAAGGACCGAATTTGGGTACCTAAGATATGAGTTTGATTTTTTATAGGTAATTGAGCATTGCCACAAAGCTAAGGAAGCTTGATACTTGGATAGTGGATGCTCAAGGCATATGACGGGTGATAGAAGCCACTTCAACTCATTTAAATCAAAGGTTGGTGAAGAAGTCACATTTGGGGACAACTCCAAAGGCCAAGTTGAAGGAATTGGCTCAATAGGTAATAACTATTTTTCATTAGAAAAAGTATTGCTTGTTAGGGGTCTAAAGCATAACTTACTAAGCATAAGTCAACTTTGTGACAAAGGTTACAAAGTAATTTTTGATTGCATGAAATGTCATGTTATAGATCCTAAGTCAAATAAAGTTCTTTTTCTAGGGCATAGGGAAGGTAATATATACATTGTCTATCTTAATGAACTCAAAAATGAAAACATATGCCTAATGGTAGACAAGGAAAAGAATCTTGGTTATGGCATAGAAAACTAGGTCATGCTAGCATGCATGTGTTATCTAAGTTAGCTAGAAAGGATCTAGTTATAGGGTTACCCAAGTTGTCCTTTGACTATGAAAAAATATATGAAGCTTGTGTTAAAGGAAAACATAAAAGGACAACATTTAAGCCTAAGAATAGTGTATCCACCACTAGGCCTCTTCAATTACTCCACTTAGACTTATTTGGACCAACTAGAACAACAAGCCTTGGTGGGAAACACTATGAATTTGTAATAGTTGATGATTACACTAGGTTCACTTGGGTGTTCTTTTTTAGAGTAAAAAATGAAGCCTTAGAAAAATTCATAGCCTATACAAAAGTGACTCAAAATGAAAAAGGATACACAATAACTAGTATTCGAAGTGATCATGGCAAGGAATTTGAAAATATAGGATTTGATGAGTATTGCAATGATCAAGGAATTAGCCATAATTTTTCAGCCCTTAGGACACCACAACAAAATGGAGTAGTTGAGAGAAGAAATAGAACATTGGAAGAAATGGCTAGAACCATGTTGTGTGAGAATAATTTACCAAAATATTTTTGGGCTGAAGCTATAAACACATCTTGCTATATCATTAATAGAGCTATGATTAGACCCATGCTAAAGAAAACTTCTTATGAGCTTTACAAAGGTAAGAAGCCTAACATTAGCTACTTCCATCCTTTTGGCTGCAAATGTTTTGTCTTAAATAATGGGAAAGATAATTTAGAAAAATTTGATGCCAAGAGTGATGAGGGAATCTTTCTAGGATATTCCTTGAATTCAAAGGCTTATAAAGTATATAACAAAAGAACATTGATGGTTGAAGAATCAATTCATGCTATATTTGATGAGTCAAATGATGTAGTTAAAGATTCAACCAATGATGAAGATGTTGAAATATTTGAGGAAAGTCCAAATTTAGAGGAAGATTTATTAGAAAAACTTGACTTAAATAAAGAAGATGAAGAAGAAATAGAGATATTAGAAAGAGAGTCTAGAGCACCAAGAGAATTAGGATATGTAAAAGATTGTGAAATAGTAGGAGATCCAACCCTTGGAGTTAGAACTAGATCATCTCTAAGGAATGTGTGTCAATTTATAGCCTTTGTATCTCAAATAGAACCTAGAAATGTCAATGAAGCCTTAGATGACAATAACTGGTTCTTAGCAATGCAAGAAGAATTAAATCAATTTGAGAGAAGCAAAGTGTGGAAACTAGTTCCTAGGCCAAGTGATCACTCTATAATTGGAACTAAATGGATATTCAAGAATAAAATGGATAAAAATAGTGTGATCATAAGAAACAAGGCTAGATTAGTTGCACAAGGTTATAGACAAGAGGAAGGAATAGACTATGATGAAACTTATGCACCGGTAGCTAGATTGGAAGCAATTAGAATGCTACTTGCCTTTGCAAGCTATAAAAACTTCAAGTTATATCAAATGGATGTAAAGAGTGCATTTTTAAATGGTTTCATTAATGAAGAAGTGTATGTTGAACAACCTCCCGGCTTTGAAAATCATGAATTTCCTGAACATGTTTTCAAACTATCTAAGGCACTCTATGGTTTGAAACAAGCTCCTAGAGCTTGGTATGAAAGATTCTCAAAATTCCTAATAGAGAAAGGATTTTCAAGAGGAAAAGTAGATACCACTTTGTTTATTAAAAATAAAAATAAAGATTTACTAGTTGTTCAAGTGTATGTAGATGATATTATTTTTGGATCAACTAATGAATCTTTATGCCAAGAGTTTGCTAAGATCATGTAAGGTGAATTTGAAATGAGCATGATGGGAGAGCTCACTTTCTTCTTGGGACTTCAAGTTAAGCAAACAAAGGATGAAACATTCATCAATCAAGCAAAGTATACTAAGGATTTGCTCAAGTGATTTGGAATGGACAATTGCAAACCTCAAGCAACTCCAATAGGCACCAACATCAAGCTTGATAAAGACAAAAGTGGTAAGTGTGTAGACACTAAACTCTATAGGTCTATGATTGGTTCATTGCTCTATTTAACTGCAAGTAGACCAGATATATTGTTTAGTGTATGCCTTTGTGCTAGATTTCAATCCTCTCCTAGGAAATCACACTTATTAGCAACCAAAAGGATCTTTAGATACCTTAAGGACACTCCCTCTCTAGGACTTTGGTACCCCAAGGACTCCACTTTTACACTTCATGCATTTTCAGATGCAGATTTTGGAGGATGCAAAATAGATAGGAAAAGTACTTCAGGTACTTGCCAATTCTTAGGGAATAGATTAATCTCCTGGTTCTCTAAGAAACAAAATAGTGTGGCTCAGTCCACAACTGAAGCTGAATACATAGTAGCAGGCAGTTGTAGTGCTCAAGTGTTGTGGATTAAACAACAAATGAAAGACTATGGTATTGACATGAAACAAGTCTCTATTAAATGTGACAATACCAGTGCCATCAATCTATCTAAAAATCATATTCAACACTCTAGGACTAAGCACATTGAGATTAGGCACCATTTCCTTAGACACCATGTTCAAAAGGGGGATATAATTCTAGAGTATATTGACACTTTACATCAAATAGCTGATATATTCACCAAACCTCTTGATAGAGAGATAGGTTTTGTGTCCTTAGAGGTGAATTAGGACTCATGAATGTCCCTTAAGATGTATATGCTTCAAAATCTTGATGTTAAGTTGGTTTTAAAAGAGTTTTTCAAAGATTTTACTGGGCAAAGAGTATGAGAGATCGATCTCCTATCAATATAGATCGATCTCCATACTTCAAATAAGCCTAAAGCATTAAGGTTAAGCTCGGCAGATCGATCTTCTCATCCATAAGATCGATCTCCTTAAGCCTCTGTTAAATAGCAGATCGATCTGTGTATACGATAGATTGATCTCCTCAAGCCTTTGTTTAAGCCGCAGATCGATCTATGCATTTGGCAGATCGATCTCCCTAAACCTCTGTCAACCAGCAGATCGATCTGTGTAAACGACAAATCGATCTCCTCAAGCTTCTGTATTGTGAAGATAGATCTTGTGGTACCACAGATCGATCTCTTCGAGCTTCTGGAAATGACAGATCGATCTGTCGTCTCGACAGATCGATCTCCTCTGCCCTGGACTATAAAAACTGGCGAAAAATCTCCAAATTTCAAATCTCCAAAATCTCAAATCCCTAAACTCCTGTCGCACCTCACTCTCGATTCTCCCTCCAGATCGATCTTCGGTAAGAAAATTGTCAAATCTTCTCTTCGATTCTTGATCTAGTAACCTACATTGCAAATTTTTTTCTCAAAATTCTTAGCTAAGTGCTCAATTTCTCTCTAGGTCGAATCTAGTTACTGTTTCATTGGTTAGTTGTTTAGAGAACTAGTTTTAAGTGTGTCTTGTGTCTAGAAAAATGCCTCGTATTAAGAGAACAGCCAATAGAGAATCTAGACTAACCTCCTCCCAACCACCTTCTACCTCTTCAGTCACTACCTTTAACAGGTGTTTTAAAACACCTGCAAAAAGGAAGAGATATGAAGAGTATTTTTCCACCATGCCAATTAAACATTGGCGAACCATCGATTTTTCTTTCTTAAATCGCATTGATTTTTCCTATCTACCCAAATTTGAAGAGTTTGGGTGGATTTTGTTTCTCAAAATCAATACTCCCGTACCCCCAAACATCGTCAGGGCATTCTTTTCTAATGCCGAACTCACCTATGATCCTGACGATACTTGCAAAATTCTCGGGTTTACCACGTATGTCATGGGTAAGTCAATTGCAATAGACCCTGATGTCTTAGCCCAAGCTTTCCACATAAGTAATGAAGGCTTGACCAATGAAGATGAGGAAGTCCCCTTGGAGTTTGATATTCTGGGGGATAAGGCGAGTGACCTACCAATGCACCCACGGTTACTCCACCTCATTATCTCATGGAATCTTCATCCTTTCGGTACCCGTCATTCCACCGTTATGAGGTTAGATCATTTTTGGATCCACCACATCCACTCCACAAGTCAAAAACCCAACCTTGTCCATTTTATCTATGAAGATTGGTTGAAGATCGTACGCGGCCAAGCCACCACGATAGTTTTTTCGCAACCACTGGCGTACTTTCTCCAACGACTAGGAGTGGAGTGTAGTTGTGAAACGTGTGAAGTGCCTTCCCCAAAGAGCGTCTTAAACATCGAAACACTTCACCACATGAGATACTACAAAGACTTCTGAGGGGATTGGAAGAAGAAGCGGGAACAGCAGCCTGCAGCAGCTATGGAGGAAGATCCCTCAGATGAGCCTATGGATCCACCTGCTGCACCGACTGCGGGTCCATCATCTTCGACTACTCCGCCCACTGCAACTGCTCCCTCACCCACTGACATGGAGTCCATTGTGACAATGATGAGTGCGCTGAACAGGAAGATAGATGAAGGTTTTGCAAACCTTCATGCCACCCAGCAGACGATGATCATGGAACTAAATCACAAAATAGATGAAGGCTTTGCAAATCTTCATGCTACTCAGCAGGTGATGTATGATGAGCTTCAGGTCACTCGCACTCACGTTGAGGATCTCATGGATCGATTTCCTCCTCCACCTTAGGACTTCTTTGTTAGGACAATCTTTGCTATGTTTTCTAATTACTGGTTGTTATTTAACTGACTTTGCTTGAATGAGTATTTCATGGAATGTCAAGTTAGTTATTTTTCTTATTTTTGACTTACCATTTTGAAATGAATAGAGTGTTTACTCTGATTTAACCTTTTAGCACCATTGATATGACAAAAAGGGGGAGAAGAATAAGAAAACTTGTTTAAATGGTTTTAAATATGTTAAAGAAACATGTCTAATGGTTTAAAGGAATGATTAAAATGAGGGGGAGTTAAGAAAGTTAAGACGCCAAAAGCCAAAAGTAAGGGGGAGCTTACAAAAAGGGGGAGCTTGTGCAAAATGAAAATAGGTAACTAAACATGTTGATTGAATAGGTTTTGTCATATCAAAAAGGGGGAGATTGTTGAGATAATATATTTTGAAATGACAAAACAAGTAAATTCAATAATATAAAAATGATATAAAAACATGTTTAGAGGTTATCAGTACCAGAACTTAAGTTTCTGTAGATGAGAGATCGATCTGGGTTATGAGAGAGTCTTACTCGCACTAAATTTTGCTGATTTATTACTCATAAAAAGCCGTACTGGAGCATTGCTCGTACGATAAAATTTGTGTGTGCAAAAACTGTGCTGGAGCTTCGCTCGCACGAGATTTTAGATATCATGATATGCATAGCGAGGTGCTGGAGCTTCGCTCGCACTAGACGTGAGTTGGCATGCATATAGTCATGCGGAAGCCTCCTGTAGACTATGTGTCGCAGAGAGTTGATATGCTCGCACGTATACTTTGAGACATGGGTTGGTTATCGACATAGTATTGGGGTGGATAAGACATACGGCAGGCACCTCCAGACTATGATATGGGTCCACGGAGTACGATGTACCATGTATGTCACACGGAGTACGCTGTACCATACAGTCATGATGACTCGATGATGTTACTTGATATTCTGGCGGGTAGGATTTGATCCCACCTCCCGTTGCAGTTGTGATACCCTGCACACCGGGATCCGTGTAGCCTGGGATCACAGGGACATAATATGGCCATAGTCCTCAATTTTCATACAGTAACCTACATGCCTCAAATGATATCATACGGTCTGAATAGGCCAGGACGAACCCGAGGGAGGGGTAATGTCCCGATTTATGTTTTTAAACAAGATGCGATTTAATGAATCAAGGTATTCTCGAGAGATGGGTTTAGCCTTGATGTGGTTGTTTTATAATGAAACAAATAAGTTTTAAAGTGATGAATTTTGTGATAAAACAAATAAGTTTTAATGTGATGAGTTTATGATGAAACTAATAAGTTTTAATGTGACGAGCATGAGATGTCATACATGATGATTTTGCCATGTTTGTTTTATATGTCGATTTCATGATTTCTCTTATATGATATATATACATACATGAGGCATCGTTTTAGTCATACCTCATGCTCCAAATATAAACGATTTTATATCATTACATTATCAGCACGTAGATAGTATAGTTATCTACCTGTTTACATTATTGCCTTACTGAGCAAGTTTCGCTCACCCTTTCATTTTTCACCCCACATGGTACATTCAGTAGAAGAGAACGACAGTAGTCTTGCATTTCGGTTATCCGCTGCTTATTATCAAGAACAGGTATACATATTTGTATAATTTTGTATCTAAACATATAGATGCACAGTACTGTATATGGATGTAATATTGGGGATGTATTTAGTAAAAATAAATTGATATGTAAATGTAATGTAGAAAATAGATGTTAAGGTAAGTAATATGACAGGAGGGACTAACATCGACTCATAGCCCAACTGTTAGTGGTGTAACTGTTCATGACGGGCAAGGAAATGAAAGAAAAAGCAAAAAATTTGTAGTGATTTTAGGTAATTTGGGTTGTGACAAAAGGTGGTATCAGAGCAGAGTTGGCCTGATATGAGTCGGTGTTAATGGTTAAGTAAATTTACATCCCCATGTACTGTGCATTGTTTAGATACAATTGTGTATATCAAGGTGGAAGTGCAGCTAAGAATTTAGTTTCGAATGCAAGAATATAGTTTTTATAACTGATAGTCGCTATGGTAGAGGGGTGAGTACACATGCTCGAGACCGTAGAGATCAGCCCGAGAGTCGAATGAGTCATCACATGAGACTCAAGATGAGAGTGAGGTGGAGGCTGATGTTGAGCATACTCCATAGGGTCCTATAAAGAAACCAAACAGTATTGAGACACACTCCAAGTGAATGGAGTGGAGTGTAGAAAATATTTCGGAGTTGTTTACTCAGTCTATGCAGGTAGTTGAGGATAGGCAGGGTTAAACCTAAATAGATGCCTCAGACTATAGAGATTTTCACACCCCTCCGGTATTTAGCGAAGTAAAGAAACCTATAGTTGTTGAGGACTGTGTGAATGAGATAGGGAAGTTGTATGAATTTTTCGGTGTATGTCGACTGAGAAAGTGACTTTTAAATATGTTTTTATTGGAGGCGAGGCGGAGCATTGGTGGAAGTCCGCTCGACCCATCTGAAGAGTTAGACATCCAAAGTCGACTTGAGAAATATTTCTGGATGTATTTCGATGACAGAATATTTTGAACACTATTTAAAGGAAATTACAGGAAAAATCTCTTACACTGACCCAGACACACTGGTTGATTGACGAGTATGAATCTCAATTTATATACCTGCCCAGGTATTAACCCGACATTATGGGCAGTGAGAGTCGGGAAGCCCAAAAGTTCATGGAATGACTCAAATTGTCGATTAGAGTCTGATTGGCTCACTACCTATGTCGAGGTAGTGCGCAGAATATGGTTGCTTGAATAATATCATGTGTTGCACGCCTCTAAGATTAGGAAAGGTAGTAAGGGCCGAAATAGAGACAGAAGAGAATAGAGAATGACAGGGATGTCAGAGCCGGAAAGAGACTAGTTGGTAAGAGATTAGAGCTGATTAGTCACTGGGTAAGATGATTGGTAAGGCCCCAGTGTATCCAATTTCAGCACTTTTGAGGGGTATTGTGATTGGAGAACCCCGACCTGCTACGAAACAGTGTAGCAGTGTAACAGTGTAAGCAGTGTAAGCAGTGTAGGATGTATGGTAGATACCACGGAAGTAGGGCCTACACTTACACTTTATTGACTAAAATAGGCGTTAAGTGTGGAAAAACAGACCATTTATTTAACGATTGCTCAGAGTTGGGTGAGACTGCCCCACAGAATGGTAAAGAGACAAAGAAAACCCTATTGGTATCTCTACACCAAAAAAGGGGTGTAGCGATTGAATTAAAGGAGTAAATGATTATACTCACGGAATGAGTAATGACAGAGTTTGTTATAAGTGATATACGAAAAGAGATAGACTGGAATAAGAGGCATATGCAAGGTACGAATATCTCTGATACGTGAAGTAATTTGGATTAAAGCAATTAGTAGCGAATATGAATTGTGACCACATGGACTGATATGTAAAGTAATTGTGGTAAAGTCTGTGGGTTAATAAAGGTATTTCAAATTACCTCCCCGCCTGAAGACTTGACAGCGTCTAAAAGTAGACACGTAACCTATAAATTTGAAATCAACAGTAGTAATATAGACATTTAAAATTAGGGTACCTTTACTTGTACGATAAAGAAATATAGAATTCGATTAATTGTGAAGGTTTAAAAATTTATTTAAAATTTTATAAAAGTCATTAATATACGAAAAGGAAATGAAGCGGCTGAGTATCTTAAACGGAAGCGATTTCGAAACGACATTATATGTTTATGCGTACATAGGTCAAGAATATGGGTGATTGAAATTGTTGAGATAATATATTTTGAAATGACAAAACAAGTAAATTCAATAATATAAAGATGATATAAAAACATGTTTAGAGGTTATCATACCAGAACTTAAGTTTCTGTAGATGAGAGATCGATCTGGGTTATGAGAGATTGATCTCCTGGGTTTTCTTGGATGAGAGATCGATCTGGGTTATAAAAGATCGATCTCCTAGGTTTTCTTGGATGAGAGATCGATCTCATGAAGACATGAGATCGATCTGCTAAGCTTTGAACTTGTTCAAAGGTATCAAGGAAGATTGAGATCGATCTATAAGGGTTATAAGATCGATCTGCCTAGTACAGGATGCTGATGAGATCGATCTGGTATAGCAAGAGATCGATCTCCCCTAAAACAAAGGTAAAGGCAGTAGATCGATCTGTAAGATCGATCTATACTCAAACAGAGAGCTCAAGAGATCGATCTGGTATAGGAAGAGATCGATCTCCCCAAAGTCAGAGAGCTAAGGAGATCGATCTGGGTTAATGAGAGATCGATCTCCTCACTACGAGATTACCTGGCAGATCGATCTATAGATCGATCATGCCTCAAACAGAGAGATTGGAAGATCGATCTGCCTGTTCGACAGATCGATCTGCTCTAATATTTTCAAATTATGAGATCGATCTGCTCATATATGAGATCGATCTCCTTGCTTCTTTTTGCCTTGATCTTGCAGGGATTATAACTAAGAGATTGATCTCAAGATAGCAGATCGATCTGGCACTCTACTGGAGGTTTCCAACTGCTCTTTCTGTAAAATCTCAACGGGAAAAATAGTATTAAATGCTCCAACTACCAATCCTTCAGTATATAATCAAGCATTGAAGATAATGAGAAGCAGAGACTATTGCTGCACACTCTGTACATTCTTAAGAGTTTAATTCTTTCATTCCATTTGTCTTCAATCTTTATTCATTGAATTTGCTGTATAAGCTTGTGTAAAAGCTGTATTTGTCTTACCTACATTAAAAGCTTGATATTGTATTCTTCCTACTTTTGAGAGATAAATCTTGTAAAAAAGGGAACACATCTTTGTTTAAAAAGGGTAGAGAGGTTATTCCTTAACCTGAAAAAGGAGGTTATAACTTTTGTTGAAAGTGAGAAAGAAAGCACTTGACAAGAAGGTCAAGGAGAGAGGACGTAGGTAAGAGATTGGCCGAACCTCTATAAACAACTGTGTTTGATACTCTCTTCCTTATCTTGCTTTAATTTGATTCATTTCATTATATTGTTTATTTATTATTTGTTAATTAAGTTCAAATTAATTTTAATTTGCCATTAACATTAGAAAACTGATTCACCCCCCTCTCGGTAGAGCCAACAGAAATATTTAGTGGAACACAACTACGATGAGGTATTTAAACTTTACCTGGACCGATTTGTTATCATCCATATTGATGATATTTTGGGTGTATTTACAGTCCAAAGAAAATTATAAGCAACAACTGGAAATTGTTTATACAGATGATTTGTTGAGAGTTCTCGAAATGGACTACTTTATTAACACGTTTAACTTAGAAAAAGTTGTATTTGAATGGGATGATAGACGTGACAGGAGTTTTGGTGTATTGAAGTATGAATTGACCAACGCATTTATTCTCACCATACCCAACAGATTAAGAGGTTTCTCATGAGTCTATGGATACCTCAAAATAATGAATGAGCTATGAATTGATGCAAAAGGGGAAGATAGTCGATTATGAATCCAGACAACTCAAGGATCATGAAAGGACTATCCAGCCCATGATTTAAAGTTGACAGCGATAGTAGTTGTATTGAGTATATGACATTACTATGTATACGATGAGAAATTTCAGGTATGCACTGATATAAAAAACTCAAGTATCTGTTTTCACAGAAAGAGTCGGATACGAGAATAAAGAGGGTTAGAGCTTCTGAGGGATTATGATTGTGGAAAATTGTACCACCCAAGAAAGGCTAATGTGATGGCTAATGCCTTGAGCAGAAAGAGCCTCGAGATGGTATTACATATGATGGTAAGGGAGCGTGAGCTACTAGAGCAGTTGTAAGCCTCAGTAGTGATGTGATTCCCACTGATAATGACAGTGATTGTGTGACAGCTAGCCTGAGATTAGAATCGGATTTGAGTGACCAGATTTGATAGGCTTAGCGTGATGATCGACAGGGTGTCGATAGTGTGGGTCAAATTTAGATGGGTATAGTGACAGAGTTCACAGAGAGTGATGATGACTTACTGAGGTTCAGAGACAGTATAAGTGCTCCCCAAGACCACAGTGATGAGATAGTTATTGTCAGAAGCTCATTCTTCGGGATATATAGTGCATCCGAGAAGTAATAAATATATCAAAATATTAGAAAAGGGTATTGGTGGTCAGATATGAAAAGAGATATGGTAGAGATTGTGGAAAAGTGTCTCGTATGTCAGCAGAGTAAGGTAGAGCAAAAGAAGTTGCAGGGTTATTGCAGTTTCTACCTATACTGACACGAAAATGGGAACAAGTTACCAAGAATTTCGTGATGGGTTACAGAGGACCCGGATGAATCATAAGGCTATCTGGGTGATAGTCGATAGATTGACTAAGTCTACCCACCTTCTGGTTAGGAAATCCCTAGATACTCTGAATGTGTAGGCGGATCTATGTGTATGGAAAATTGTGGAACACTAAGTATTTTCCAGTGAGCATTGTATCAATAGGGATTCCCGCTTCACTTCCCACTTCTGGGAACGTTTTTCAGGAAGCTATGGGAACCTGACTGAGTGTTAGCACAGCTTTTCATCCTCAGACAGATGGTCAGTCAGAGAGGACTGTACAGGTTCTGGAGGATATGATGAGAGCGTGTGCCATTTATCTGATAAGCTCCTGGGATGATCAGTTGTTACTAATCGAATTCGCCAATAATGACAGTTGTCATTTGAGTATCGAGATGACTTCAGATGAGGCATAGTATGGCAGTAGGGGTTGTTCCCCGATTTGGATAAGAAGAAGTGGGTGACAGATAGATAATTGTTTCCCGAATTAGTAAGACAAACCTCTAAGAATGTTCAGTTAATTGTAAAAGATTAAGAACACCTCAGAACAGATAGAAAAATTATGTTGACAAGAGATAGAAACCATTGGAATTCACCGAAGGTGAATTAATATTGTTGGAAGTTACATACCCTTAGGACATAGCATAAGGACCTAACGAGATTCGGAAAGAGATTGGACAAAGTGGGAGACAAGGCCTGTAGGTTGGCGTTACCACCTGAATTAGTAGGCATCCACAATGTGTCCTATCTTGTGATGCTTTGAAAATACTATCCGGATCCAGCATATGTATATGTGATTGGATATGAGCTCCAACAGCTTAGCTCAATGAAAGTAAAATGTATGATTGGAAAATCGATTCGGGTATTAGATGACAGGAGAAAGTGTTGAGGTTTAAGATGATCTCCCTAATTAAAGTATGTTGGTAGTATTACACTCCGAAAAAGTCACATGGGAATTAAAGAGTATGATACGATAGACGTACCCGGAGTTGTTTGTAGACCTAATTGACTTGGTTCTAATTTGGAGGACCAAATTTCTTAAGTGGGGGAGATTATGTAAGACCCGAATTTAGTTAAAACACGAAATGAGTATGTTCGTGAAAGGAATGATTAAAATGGTCCCAAATTAAACGAACGGGATTCGGACTGGAGATAAGGATTCAAAACGCGAAATTAAAAATGCAAAAGGACTGAAATGGAATTCTCGAACACGTGAAGGGCAAAACGATCAAAAGATCGAAAGCCGGAATAAATTCGATAAGAAAATTTAATTAAAAATAATGGATTTGAGAATCTTGATCAATAACGAAGAAATAATTAAATTTCGAGTCCAATTGATCAAGATCCGAAATTTTTAGAAATACCGAAAAGTCACTCGGGACAATATCCTGAAAATATGGAGAAATTATACCCGAAAAATGGTTAAAAATATAATAAATAAATTAAATAAAATTAAATAAATCTATTTGGAATAAAAAAATTAATTTTGTAGGTATTTTAGAATATTTTGACTAAAATAATGAATATAATAATAATAAACTAATTTATAAATAATAATAAATAAAAATAAAATAATTAAGTAAAACAAAAAGAAAAGAGAAATCGAAAATGATTGTCGGGGAGTGAGAAAACAAATGAAACCGAGGAAGATGCCGCGCGTGACCTGATCGATCCACGGCCATCGGCGATCGGCGACGCCGATGAAGAGCCAGGGAGAAAGAGGGGAAGCCGATGAGCAAGTTGGCACCGGCGACGTTCGCCAAGGACGGCCGAATCCGACGAACAGAGGAGGAGAAACCGACGGGAGAAAAGAGCTCGATCCCGGTGATCCATGGCAGCTGGGCTAGAACGGAGGGCACTGTTGTGATCGGGAAGAGGATACGGTTCTTTTGAGACCGGTATCGACCAATGAAACCGTCAGAATCCGACGGATTGAGGAAGAGAAGGCTGAGAGGGAGAAGAGAGGAACAGCGACCACCGGCAGTGATTTGGTCCCGATCGAGACCAGTCGAAGGTTGCTCGGCCAAAGATGAGCCGAATGGCGCCTGAAACGAGCCGAGAACCGGTCGGAAACGCCGTGAATGACGACGTGAAGGTCTGAACCGGTACGGACCGATTCAGCAAAGAGGTGAACCAGACTGAACCGGACCAGTCTGAATCGGGTTAAACCGGACGGAACCGGTTCAGCCAAGAAAGAAGGGAAAAAATGAGAAAAAGAGAAAAAGAAAAATAGGGGAAGAATTTTTTACGATACACCGGACTTCGGGTAAGTCGATACGAGGTCAAAAGTGATCGATTTGGTTTTCGAGAAATTTATTTAAATTATATTTAATCAAAAATTAACCCGAAATTAAATATATAATTGTGCAGTTTTACGACAAAGCCCGAACAGAACCGATTGAGCTCTGATTTTCGTACCCCACATCATATTGGGTAAGTATATTTTAATTACGATAATATGAGTCCTTTAATACAGAGTTTTGATTATTTTACAGAATTTATTGATTAATTCTGTATAAAAAGGAATATTATTCGGAATTGCAACGTAATTACCGTAAATAGTGTACGGACTATCCAATGAGATTGAAATGAAGCCTGATGATTATTGGTAAGCTGAATGAGCCCAGTAAACCTGAAGAAGGGATTTAATAAGTAGAAACGGACTGAGAACAGGTCGATGCCCATTAAGGTGCAATTGGGCCCAATAAAGTAAAACGGGCCCAGTACTTTATATTGATCAGTGAATGTGACATACTGATAAAAATAAGTGAATTAACCAAAAATATGTGGTTATATGCAGTTTCGTAGACTTGGTTGACGCGCAGTTGGACTGAGAGATCGGGTATTATCGAGACGAGATAAGTTTACATGTGAATCGAGGTAAGAGAATTTTGTAGGTGCATAGAGATTTCTATACGTATTTTTGAGGGGATTTACAGGGTCTAGAATTTCTTAAATTATCTAGAAATGAAATAATAATTTTTGCGAAAATCGGGGCATAGGTGAATAAAGAAAAAGATGATTTTACCCCTGATAGTAAAATTTACAAAAAAGGGTAGTAAGGCAGATAAATTGCATGATTTCATGTTTTAATGTTTTATATGAATGTATTGCTTTGGTTTAAGCAAATTTACACATAGGTTGGCTGTTGATTTCATGAATTATACGAAAGGGTACCGGTTTGTACCAGTTACGATTTTAAAAGATGTTTTATAAAGATTGAGCCACCTATCATATTTACACGAGTAAAAAGAGTGCTAGAGTCTTACTCGCACTAAATTTTACTGATTTATTACTTATAAAAAGCCATACTGGAGCATTGCTCGTATGAGAAAATTTGTGTGTGCACAAAACCGTGCTGGAGCTTCGCTCGCACGAGATTTTAGATATCATGATATGCATAGCGTAGTGCTGGAGCTTCGCTCGCACTAGACATGAGTTTACATGCATATAGTCGTGCGGAAGCCTCCTGTAGACTGTGTGTCGCAGAGAGTTGATATGCTCGCACGTATACTTTGAGACATGGGTTGGTTATCGACATAGTATTGGGGTGGATAAGACCTACGGCAGGCACCCCCAGACTATGATATAGGTCCACGGAGTACGATGTACCGTGTATGTCACACGGAGTACGCTGTACCGTGCAGTGATGATGACTCGATGATGTTACTTGATATTCTGGCGGGTAGGATTTGACCCCACCTCCCGTTGCAGTTGTGATGCCCTGCACTCCGGGATCCATGTAGCCTGGGATCACAGGGACATAATATGTACATAGTCCTTGATTTTCATACAGTAACCTACATGTCTCACATGATATCATACGATCTGAATAGACTAGGACGAACACGAGGGAGGGGTAATGTCCCGATTTATGTTTTTAAACAAGATGCGATTTAATGAATCAAGGTATTCCCAAGAGATGGGTTTAGCCTTGATGTGGTTGTTTTATAATGAAACAAATAAGTTTTAAAGTGATGAATTTTTTGATAAAACAAATAAGTTTTAACGTGATGAGTTTATGATGAAACTAATAAGTTTTAATGTGACGAGCATGAGATGTCATACATGATGATTTTGCCATGTTTGTTTTATATGTCGATTTCATGATTTCTCTTATATGATATATATACATACATGAGGCATCGTTTTAGTCATACCTCATGCTCCAAATATAAACGATTTTATATCATGACATTATCAGCACGTAGATAGTATAGTTATCTACCTACTTACATTATTGCCTTACTGAGCAAGTTTCGCTCACCCTTTCATTTTTCGCCCCACTAGGTACATTCAGTAGAAGAGAACGACAGTAGTCTTGCATTTCAGTTATCTGCTGCCTATTATCAAGACCAGGTATACATATTTGTATAATTTTGTATCTTAACATATAGATACACAGTACTGTATATGGATGTAATATTGGGGATGTATTTAGTAAAAATAAATTGATATGTAAATGTAATGTGGAAAATAGATGTTAAGGTAAGTAACATGACAAGAGGGACTAACATCGACTCATAGCCCAACTGTTAGTGGTGTAACTGTTCACGACGGGTAAGGAAATGAAAGAAAAAGCGAAAAATTTGTAGTGATTTTAGGTAATTTGGGTTGTGACAAAGAAAAAGTACAGACTATGAAATCAAAGACTCACAATTACAAGTCCAGCACTTAGAATTATTCAATCATAAGTCCTAACCCAAATTGGACTCCTCGTGAGTGTGTGAAAAATGTCAAAGTCACTTCTCAGTACATTATCCGGATCAGAATATGCAAACACAGTGAATGCAAAGTCAATGACATGTGATCATTCCCATAAGTTTGCTTTTCACTTCTCTCTCCACTAATGTAGTCACATTTAACCAAAGATCAATAGGACTTCATTAAGCTTGTAATGTAAGGCTGGGGCTAAGGTATGATAAAGTCGATTTAGGTTTAATTACCCCTTAACATGCATTACTTCTAGGATCTTTAATGTAAGAGCTCAAATTATTTCCCCCAAACTTATTTCTTTTGCTAAACATTTTTTTTGTATTTTTCTTCTTCCTTCTTTTCTTTTTCTTTTTCTTTCTTTTTCATCAATTTTTTGTTTATACATACTCTTTCACTATCACTTAATACCCATATAGCTTACAATATATCCCAACGACTTTTCATGCTGTTGGGGTAAGGGATAGGAACAAAGTATTTAAGTTGAGGAAAATAACGCAGGTATATTTATAGAGAAAAGCTTATTTGGCCCAGATAGGTGACTAGGGGTAGAATATGTACAAGGATAGCTAGAAAGGCTCAAACGATCCAAAGATGGCCTAAATCATCTCCCTAATTAAGTGTGATCTAATATTTCACCTCAAGATTAGATCAAACAAATTCTAAAATATGATACACATAATCAACTAAACAATGCAATCCTAAGTCCACATAAGCTTTCTCTAAATAAATATACAGATTCATGACATGACATGTGCGTAAGATGAGGAAATCACAATCAGAATCAAGACAAATTCAAGAATTCAACTTCATGTTTTTCCTATAATCATGCTTCTTAGTCAATCAAAATCAGACTTAATCATGGGGTCATATCATCGGAATATGGGAAAACTACATGCTAAGTACTAAATCATCCCAAAATCAAACAATTTAAGCTCAAATTTTTGAAAAATTTTGAAAATGTTTTTCAATTTTGCCTAAATTTTCCAAAAGTTCTCAAGTGATATTCTCTCCCCCAAACTTAAAGTGCACAATGTCCTCAGTGTGCAGATAATATAAACATTTAAGCTCAAGAACAGAGTACTCCCCTTTTTGATGTTGATGAACAATCAAAGCTTGATTGAAAGCATAATATTGTAAAGGCAATCTACAAAATAAACAAAGAAAAAAACAACAGAAAAGAAAAAGAACTATATGCAAAATGAAAAGGAAAACACAGTCACTTCAAATGCAGCTGAAGAAAACAACACTCAGCAGTAGGGCGAAGAGTAGGAGGGTCATCCAAAGTGGTGACAAAATGTTGACAATTAAATCCTCCTGAGCCCTATCTACTTCCCTCCTCCTTTCAAATTTTATATGGTCAAGCCTTATGTCCTCCTCAATCTCCATCTTAAAACACTCTGGAGAGTCATCAGGGAGCTTCAAAGGTTTGAAAACATTAAACTTTACTTCCTGACCTTGGACTCTCATCGTTAACTCCCCCTTTTGCACATCAATTATCGTCCTACTAGTAGCTAGAAAAGGTCTACCTAAAATAATGGGGACTTCCCTATCTTCCTCCATATCTAGTACAATAAAATCTATAGGGAAAATAAACTTGTCCACCTTTACTAAGACATCCTCAATGATCCCCTTCGGATATTTAATGGATCGATCCGCTAGCTGAAGGGTCACTGTGGTGGGCTTGGCATCCCCTATTCCTAACTTATGATAGATAGACAATGGCATTAAATTTATACTAGCTCCTAAATCACACAGGGCTCTACTAAAGAATAAAATTCCAATAGTGCAGGGTATGGTAAAACTCCCTGGATCTTTGAGCTTGGGGGGTAATCTCCTCTGGATAATGGCACTACATTCCTAAGTTAAGGCCACCATCTCATAATCTTCCAGTCTTCTCTTCCTTGAGAGGATATCCTTTACAAACTTCAGATAAATTGGCATTTGCTCTAAAGCATCTGCGAAAGGAATGCTGATGTGGAGTTTATTAAAAACCTCAAGAAATTTGGCGAATTGTTGATCTGGTTTTTTATTTTGAAACCTCTGAGGAAAATGTATTGGTGGTCTAACTGGAGAGGATGTAGTGGAAAAATGTATAGCATCAGAGGGCGAGGAAGGCTGTGAAATAGAAGAAGGTATAGATGAAGAAGTGCCTAGCTTGGATTCTTTTGCAGCCCGATCCTGATGTTCCTTCTCTTTCTGAGCTGCTTCGTTAGAACCTATGTGTTTTTCAACTATGGGCTGTTCAGGTCCAGACTTAACTTGTGGCTCATCTAGCTCTCTGTCACTCCTAAGGGTGATGGATTTGACATGTTCTTTACCCTCCTTTTGCCTAACAGGATTAGCTTCAGTGTTACTAGGAAGGGTCCCTTGAGGACGTTGGCTAAGAGCATTTTCTATTTGTCCCACCTGAACCTCTAAGTTCTTAATTGAAGCAGCTTGATTTTACAGGATCATTGAGAACATCTCCTCTAATGTAGGCTTCTTCTCAGCTGTTGGTGTGTGGTAATGTTAGGGCTGCATAGGTTGTGGTGGTGGTGGTGGTGGTGGTGATGGATGATATTGAAATTGAGGTAGGAATGGATGATGTGGTGGATAGTATGGAAATTACGGCTGTGGTGGTACCTGAACCGATGGAGCTTAAAAACCAGGGAGTCCTATAGGTCTAGAGCTAGAATTTTACCCTTGGTTTTGGCTCCAGGAGAAGTTAGGATGGTTCCTCCACCCTGGATTATAGGTGTTTGAAAAAGGGTTGTTCTGTTGCGTTTGAGAAAGGGCAACATACTGAACCGATTCTAAGTTGAGCGGACACCTATCTACAGAGTGGGTACCACTACATAGCTCGCAGGAAAGAAAAGGACTTTGGACAGAATACATAGGGTTAGGACTAGTGGGAGGATTATGTTGGGTACTGAGCAACTCTACTTTCTTTGTAAGGTTAGCGATTTGAGAGGTCAAGGTAGACAATGTGTCGAGCTCATAAATACTCGGTGACTTCTTTGGCAATTGCCTCTTCGAGGACCATAGATAGTTATTAGCCGCCATATTTTCGAACAACTCGTAAGCTTCCTCCTTTGTTTTACACATTAGCGCTCCACCCTCCGCAGCGTCAACAATGGTCCTATTTGGGCTTGTAAGTCCGTTGTAGAAGGTCTGGACTTGTAACCACAAAGGTAGGCCATGGTGAGGGCACTTCCTAAGAAGCTCCTTATATCGTTCCCATGCCTCGTAAAGAGATTCAGAGCCGTACTGGGCAAAGGAGGATATATCGCTACGGAGTTTGACCATTTTAGAGGGAGGGAAAAACTTGGCTAGAAATTGGTGGGCTAACTCGTCCCATGTAGAAATGGATCCTGGAGGCAGGGAGGTTAACCAGTGTCTCGCCCTATCCCTAAGTGAGAAGGGGAATAATCTAAGCCTAAGCTCATCATCAGATAATCCATTGTGTTTAAACGTGTTGCACAAGTCCAGGAATTGTCCAAGGTGAGCATGTGGGTTGTCATCAGAGAGCCCACTGAATTGTAATGAAGTCTGAATCATCTGGAGGATTACGGGCTTAATTTCAAAATTATTTGTAGGGACAGCTGGTGGCCTAATGCCGGAATAATATCCTCCAATCGTCGGCATTGCATAATCTCCAACAGTTCTAATTTTCCTATTTTCTGCCATGGTGAATTGCAGCGGAGCTATTAATTTCCTAGAATCCTTTCGATTTTTTCTAAGAGTGCATTCAATTTCAGGATCTAGAGAAAAGCAATCAAAACTTCTGGCTCTAAGCATGCAATCATCAGAAAGTCCTTAAAATCTTTTTTAAAATTTTTAAATTTTTAAATTTTTTATTTTAATTTTTTTCAATTAACTAATCTAGATTAAATATTTACAACCTAAATATTTACAATCTAGAATTACACCTAAGCATAATTTCACCGATATTAACTAATGGCTAATTAAGATGTCCCGGCAACGGCGCCAAAAACTTGGTACGCCCAAAGGGTATTACCGTAAGTGCACGAGTCGTACAAGTAATAATGGGATTTGAGTCCCGAGTTATCGTCCCTCAGAGAAGTTGGTTAGTCTAATTAACTACCGGTTAATTTTACCCTAAGTATATTCTAACAAATTATGAGATTAAGGTGGGTGATCTACTAAGTCTAAAGTTAAGAATACTGGAAAGCAATAAAATAAAAAGAACTAAATAAAGCCGAGCAAAATTACTTACAGTGCTCCACGTAATTAAAATAAAAAACCTACAAAAATAATTAAAATAGTTAAAACTAATTAACGCAATAAAAATAAAATGCAAATATGAAAATAATGAAGCAAGATTAATTAAACTACAATTAAACTAACCTAAAATAAAATATGCATGCAATTAAGCTAATTACTAAAAATGCAAATTAAACTAAACTAAAAATCTAATAAAAATGAAGACTAAACTAAATATGCACGAAACACATTAAATCTAAATTAATTCTAAATACCACTAATAAAATACTAAACCAAAATACAATCCTAAACATATAATATAAAATCAACTACTAACTAAAAATTAACATTACAAATTAAATTAATATGCAAAGTTATTAAAACTAACCTACCAATTACTAACAACTAATTAAAAATTAAAACAACTACAAGCATGAAATAACAATTTCGATGGCCAAACAAGGCCTTAACAAATTTAAATAATCCAAATCCCTCCATTCACTGTTCATGCTTCATTTCATTTTTCATTTCCAGGTGTGGTCTCGGTTTATCCTCTGGTCCAGGCTGTTGTCTTCTGTTCAGCTTCCATTCTCAGTCTGTTATGCACTACTGACACTGCAACTTGCTCCAGGCTGCTCTAGGTTAGCCATCTAACTGCACAGGCCCTCAGCTACTCTCATTCTGCTCCAGGCTGTTGTTCGTGCTGTCTCTAATCGTCCTGCAACCTCTGGATCAGTTGTTGTCCAGTTTCGCATATCTGCTGCATCCGATCTGTCCACACCTCTTGAGTTGTCTTCGGCTCCAGGCGTTGCTTTCGGTCTGCCCAGCTAACTGCAACACCTCATTCAGCCACTGTTCCTCGGTCCAGTGCTTCTGCTCCAGGCGTTTAGCTACTGCTTACGTCGATGGTTTCTGCTTTGTATTACTGCAACTGTTTCGGTTTGCAACAAACTTGCAGGACATGAGCTTGGCTCTTGCTGTCCAGCATCAACCTCCACCGTGCCATCACACAATGCAGCAGAAAATAATGAGCAATGCAAGTTACAAACAACACAGAGATGAACAGTAATTACACTAAAACATAACATAACATAGTGCATTTGTAATTCCCGATCACTCCCATGGTGCGCTCAGTCCCTGCTCTGTGATGCATGGAGACAATAAGTAACAATAAGCAAGATGGAAATAAATAACTAACTAAAGGGAAAAAACAAGAAATGTAGTGATGCACAAAAACAAAATCGAGAAGGGAGAATGCAGTAGAAAGAAACGGTAGCAAGCATTAATATGCAGTAAATAATGGCTTCTGTGTATTGCAAACAAAGTCAAATGAAACAAGGAAAATCAAATAACAATGCATTACTAGATAAAAGTTCAAAAACTAAAAGAACTAAGTAAAGATTGACAACTAAAAAATTAACCAAAACTACAATACCCGAATGCACATGAACCGGGAATCCATCATCCTCAGTTAGCACCAATTTCTTTTCCAACATGATTCCACATTGCTCTTGATGTGGAACAATGCTCTACATCAATCCACATCAAGGCACCAGAACCGAAATGGAGAATAATGAATTAAAAAAATAGAACTTGTCACCTGAATACTCAAGAAGAAAATAAATCGAGAACTAGGAAAATAAATCTTGCTTTAACAAAAACAATCACAGTTGAGGAAAACCGAGAATGAGAAAAAGAGAATCAAACATTTTCCATTGACTTTCATTGAATCAAATGCAAAGAAAATACTTTTGATACAATGAACTACAAGTAACCAAGCAAAAAAAAAATGAAAAACTTCATAAAACATTAAGAAAATGCCATGAACAGTAAAATTGATTGTTGAGAAAAAGCTATTCAAAAATTCCTAACAAAGGAAGCTTAGAAAATAACCTAAAAGATATTCTACCCTAAAATTACACCTACTCCTACTCCTAAATTACATAACATTTTCAATTGCCATCCTTTCCTATTTATACACACACTTAGGGGTAAAATTGTAATTTTTCCATCCTAGATGAGTTGGCATTGTTTGGCTACTTGTCTTCACACCATTGGCTCCTTGAAAAATAATATTTCCATGTCATCTGTCTTTTTTTCTAGTTGGATGTGCTAGGCTCGTGTTGTCCACGTGGTCCAATCTCAATTTTAGCCAAATTCTAATCCATTTTCTACCGAAATATTCAAAATTCATCTGGATTTAATTCATCTGTAAACATGAGAATTTTGATTAAATAAAGGGGATAATTAACAAAATAAATTGGGGATTTCAGTAATTAATTGAGAAATTAAGCACAAATAATTTTAAAAATATAGAATTATCAGCATCCGGCGTTTATTTGGCTCCTGTCCTTCAAGCGACCTGCTGTGCCCACGGTACCAGTTTGCTTCTTACTCCCGACTCTGTCCAACTGCTGCTGATCATGCTCACTGGCTAGACTGTTGGTTCATGCTCCTGCCTTGCTGCTGCTCCATCATGCATCAACTGCCTTCCTTGTAAAAGAATGGGGTATACTCGTGACTGTCATCAGCTGAGACCAGCAACTGCAGTAACCGAGTCTTCTACATGTAGCAGCTACTACACTTTCCTGTTAATAGAATGTAAAACTGAAAAATGAAGATGAACAGTAATGGAAACATTAAACAAGGGAGAAGAAAGGAAAGCTTTTGGTTATGGCTACTTTGTTGCTGTCCAACTACCCGTTGAACACACCCTCTCGGTTCTGAATGCAAACATCTTCAAGCAAGTAGAAACTAAGAAGAAAATGCTGAAAACTAACACCGAACACTAAATCATAAATGAAGAAAGATTGTAAAACATGAAAATAGTCAATTCCAGGGGTCACGGTTTAGTTGCTAAAGAAAGAACAGTTTTTTTCCCACATCATCCACTAGTCATGTTCCTACTATCTGCCGACAACCGTACCGCCTGTAGATGGCAAGAATGAAGCAACCTGAATTGATCAAATGAAATAACGCAGTAGAACCACACTAAGCCGAGAACTATAAAAAAAATAAAGGTTTGTCACATAAAAGCATAATCAATTTTTGCTTGAAAACCGAGAGCTACTACTAGGAATTAGAAGCTATGTAGTGGACTGAAAAATAGGAGTAATCACTTAAACAAAATCGAGAAGATCAAATGATGTTGATTGCCATGAAATAGAATTCTAAGACTAGAAAATGAAGACATAACAATGGAATAAACAGTAAAAAAAAAAAAAAAAAAAGGAAGATGGCTAACAAAAATAATTTAACAATAGAGCAACGGGAAAGCTTGAAGAAAAAAATAAAATGCTAACTTAAAATTACCCTAAAACTATTCTACCCCAACTTACATAGTTTTTTCAATTACCATCCTTTCCTATTTATACACACACTTAGGGGTACAATTGTAATTTTTCCATCCTATATGAGTTGGCATTTTTTTGGCCACTTGTCATCACACCATTGGCTCCTTAAAAAAAATATTTCCATGTCATCTATCTTCTTGTCCAATTGGATGTGCTAGGTGGCATGGCTCATGTTGTCTGCGTGGTCTAATCTCGATTTTAGTCTAATATCAGTCCATTTTTTACCGAAATTTCCCAAATTCATCCGGATTTAATTTATCTACAAACATGAGAATTTTAATTAAATAAAAGGGATAATTAACAAAATAAATTGGGGATTTAAATGATTAATTAGAAAATTAAGCACAAATAATTCTATTTTCATAGAATTATCAACATTATCCTCAATACAATGGAAACATAATTTCTTATATATTATTCTCAACCATGCTCATAGAAATCTTTAAATACAAAGATTGATCATACTACAACTTAAAATACCCTAACCAACATCCATGCACATTATTTACCTTTGCTTTTCAATTTAAGAAACACTTGAAAATCCTTCTCCTTTAATTATTTTTCATATAAACAAACACCAAATGTAAGACCCGTATTTCATGTGTAACTTTATGGATTCATAAGTGTGGTGATGTACTTGGAATGTGAAGTACAATTGATGTAAAGTCCATAAATGTAATGTACATACGTGTAATATGACTTTGTAAAGTACATACAAGTTTCATGGTGTATGAATATGAAAAAATGAGCTTATATAAGTGATGAATGTGCTTGAAACTCAAAATGAGTAGTGTGGTATAATGGTATGAAGTTTTACTTCCATTTAGTTTTGTAACGTGTACCTTTGGTTATACAAAGAATGCACATAAGTTTTAATTTGTATAGAGCTTGAATGGATGCCATTTTCAAGTCATAAAGGTGGTCGAATGAGAAAATGACTATGGCAGCAAACTAAGAATGTTTGGGTGTGAGTTGTTGCAGAAAAACTTGGAAAATATGAAGCTCAGATCGATCTCATAGGATGAGAGACCGATCTGAAAGAGCAAAAAATGCTCTTATTCGAGCAATGGAATAGGATAGATCGATCTCCAATGGAGCCAGATCGATCTCTTAAAAATTCTATAATAAAGAGATCGATCTCTGATTGGCTACTAGAAAGAGCAGATCGATCTCTTCACTTAGCTAGATCGATCTCCTTAGCTCTCTGCTTTAAACAAATCGATCTCCAAGCTCGACAGATCAATCTCCTACTTGTAAAATGTTGTGAAAAAGAGAGATTTTAAGAGGATCAAATCGATCTCCTTCCCCTGCAAATCGATTTTATCAAGTAATTTCTATAAATAGGAGCAGTGAAATCTATATTTTTTCGAGATTGAATAATCTCTTCCATTTTCCACCCAAAACCTAAATTTATCTCTCTAAAATCAGTCCATTTTCAGTAAGGATTGAGGGGAGGCTATTAGATACAAAGTTATTCATCTTGAGGAAGAGAACAACATAGTTGAAACCCAAAATCTCATTGTTGGTATTGAAGGAGCAAGGAACATTTCCCTTTAGAGCAAGAAGAGAAATTAGATTGGTAAGTTTCTAATACTTCAACTCAAGTACATTGGTTCATTTGTTGATTTTGGTGTTGATAGGTATGTGTAATGATGATTGGAATCACTTAGAAGGTATTAGAACTAATGTGACCTAGAAAATGGAAGGAGTCTAATATGAGAAAGTGTAATTTGAATGAGTTGGTGATTTGTGAGGCTTGCTAAGTTGTCATTTGAGTAATGTAGATGATTAAAAGATGGTAAATAAAGCTACATTGTGGATTGAGTGAATTTATGGAAATGAGTATGTGATATGTTTGATAAATGTCATAATGAGGAAAATTGATGAAATAGGAACACAGTGAGCTTAATATTGATTTATTATCGATTGGGTATGAATAAATAAACCTAAAGGAATCCATAGATTCGAGATATGAATAGAGAGATGAAATGAGGCCTTATAAGTGTTAATAGAGGCTATAGATTTAATTGACTATAGCAAACACAAGGGTTGCGTTATAGTGGACTAAAATAACGTGAAATATGATTGTGTACAGTTTGAAAGAGTCTGGCATAGACGAATCGAACTGCACGAGTAAGCAGCTTTAAGGAAGTGAAATCTCTCGACGCGATTTCTAGGTAAGGGAATTCTGTAAGTATATAGAGGTAGCTGCTCGTATTTTGTGGGAATATAGGGTGTTAATGAAATGCATGAAAGTTTGAGAAATTGGTTGTTTGGTATGCAAAAATAGTTGCAAATGTTGTATGATTTGGTTTTATATGGATGTATAAAAAGGGATAGTAAGGCTAATAATTGCATAAATCACTTGTTTTCACAAAACACAATGCTTTGATTTGAGCAAATAAAAGGATAGGCTGGCTAGTGTTCTATTGATGTTATGGAATAGCACATGTGAGGTGTTAAACATGTTTGTGATGCGTTTTGAATGCATATGAGCCACCTATCGAGCTATGTGGATTAAATTGCGCTAGAGCCTCGCTCGCGCTGGATTTTGAAGCTTTGACTTGCATGAAAGTGCTAGAGCTTAGCTCGCACTTTGATTTGATTTGTGATGATACTTTATAAACCGTACTGGAGCTTCTGCTCGTACATGGATTTTGATTTGGTTTCTTATGCATATAACTATACTGTAGCTGTGCTCGTACGTGGTTTCTTCATGCTTTGATACATAAATGTTGTACTAGAGCGTTGCTCATATGAGGTGGTTTAATTATAATGCATGAGTCGTGCTAGAGCTTTGCTCACACAAGTTTTCACACTGTGGTACGTATGAAGCCAGAGAAGTTAGTAAGATCCTCAAGCCAACATCCTTAAGCCTGGAGAGGCAGGTAGGCTCTGTTCGGTAAAGAGGCTCTGTTTGGTTGGGAGGCTCTCTTACGGTAAGATCCTTAAGCCAACATCCTTAAGCCCAATGAGGCGGGGAGGCTCTGTTCGGTGGGGAAGCTCTCTTACGAAAGGATCCTTAAGCCAACATCCTTCAGCCTTGAAGGGGTGGGAAGGCTCTGTTCGGTTGGGAGGCTCTCCTATATGGATACGAAAAGCTGTCGACATGGGGTAGATAAGACCTATGATTGACACCCTCAACCACGATATGAGTCTGCGGAGTATGATGTACCATGTATATCACATGAAGTACGATGTACCGCGTTGTGATTTAGTGATGAGAAAGTCTGGCGAGGGACTAAGCCTCCTTCGTACCAGCACGATACCCCGCACACCTAGATACGTGTGGTCTGGCATGATTTGTGACGTAGTTGGCTAATATAGTCTTGAGATATAGTGACCTATCTCATTGGATTTACATAGTACCACATGTTTTAATATATATATAAGTGTGATTGTGAATGTCCAAGGTAGACTCGAGGGAGGGGTCGAGCTTTGTGGACTTGATTTGTGAAATGATAATAAGGTTTGTGATTGAGAAATTGATTTCGATGGGATTTTACATATTTGAGAAAGAGATGTAATTTAAAAAGGAGGTTTCTTAAATGAATTGTCTTTTTTATGAGTTTAATGAGAATCAGCATGAGATGTTTTCACATGTTGATATTCCATGTTTTATATGCCAACTTTACATTATTTTGATACATGATATATATGTATACTGATATGGCATAGTTTTATTCCTCATACTCCTATTATAAATGATTTATGCATAACACTATCAGCATGTAGATAGAGTAGTTATCTACCATGCTTGCATTATTGCCTTACTGAGCGTGTGGTTGCTTATCCCTCTCTATTTTCCCCCTCTATAGAGCGTACCCAGCAACCCAGTGAGGACTGAGGCGTTATATTTTAGATATCCGCTGACATCCATCGCTGTATACACATGAAGATTCTTTTTGTATCTAAACAATTGTAAAAGCATAATAGTTTATTTGAGTTGTAATTATGAGGGATGTAGATGTTAGTAAACATGTTCTGTATAAGTGAATAATTTAACTCCAAATGTATGACATCGCTTTTATTAACTGGGAATGAATGTTAAAAGTGGATTATTATTGACTCACAGCCCAACTGTGTGTTGATGAGTTGTTCACGACCGGGTAAGGAAATAAAAACGCGAAAAATTTATAGTGATTTTCAGTTAAAGAGGAATGAAAAAGGGTCGTGACAGAGATTGGTATCAGAGCCGAGTTGGCCTGATGTGAGTCAGTAATAAAACGTAGGAAAACTACATCCGTATATTACTATGCTTTTGTTTAGATATAACTGTGTATACCGTGATGGATTGAGTTTAATAAATGATTTTAATACAGGAAGTTAGGCATTATGCCAATTACGCACCAAGGTAGAGGGGTTGGAGCATGTGCTAGAGGCCGTAGAGGTAGGCTTGAGAGCCGTGCGGAGGCACAGACTGATCAGACTCCACAAGACCCTGCTGAGAGATCAGGGGATATGGAGGCTCGCTTCGCTAGGATAGAGTGGAGTATAGAGAGCTTAGATGAGATAGTCGCGCAGGCTTTGTGTGCCGACGATAGACGAGGTCCCGCGGCACGGCCTACAATTGGACAAGCAGCTGCAGAGGCAAAGAGACCTTAGACTGCAGAGACTACTACTGTTACACCACCTCCAGCCCAGGATATAGCTTCTCTTATCGCTCCACAGCAGAGCGGTAGTGATTTGGGTTATAACTGCGAGTTGAGCAGACTGCGAAAGTTACAAGGGTTGAAACCTCCAATGTTCAGTGGGGTAAAGGATCCAGTAATTATGGAGGATTGAGTGTATGAGATGGAGAAGCTGTACAGATTCTTCAGGTGCACTTCATCTGAGAAGGTAGCCTTTGTCATGTTTATGCTGAAATGCGAGGCAGAGCACTAGTGGAGATCCATTGAAGCTATATTGAGGGCCCGACACTCCGAGGTCACATGAGAGATATTTTTAGAGGCCTTCAGGAGACAATACATCCCAGCCACCGTACAGAGGTAATTACGAATGGAATTCATGAATTTGGTTCAAGGGAACCGAACTGTGGATGAGTATGAGTCCAAGTTTATGTCATTGGGGAGATATGACCCGGACAGGATGGGTAGTGAGGCCCGAAAGATTCAGAAGTTCATCTATGGATTGAGGTTGGCCATCCGAACTAAGCTAGCCCTATTTGACCTTCAGACTTATAAGGAGGCAGTACACAAGGATCAGTTATGCGAGCAAGACTTTGAGCGGAATGCCTTCGAGCTTAGGAGGATTAGTGTCAGGAAGGACAGAGACCAGAAGAGATTTGGGTTGGATAGAGTGGCCAAAAGAGGAGGCCAAAGGTTTTTCGAGAAGAGACCTAAGATCGAGGAGGTACAGGAAAGAGCTGTTAGACCTCTCGTGTACCCTACTTTGACTGCACCAAAGGGTATGGTTATTGGAGGACCACGGCCCACTACTGAGAGGTGCAGGAGATGTGATAGATTTCACGGGACTAGGCCCTGTTCGATGACCCCTATGGTGTGTTACAGATGTGAGAAACCTGGACACATAGCAAAGTATTACCTCGAGAGGATGGAGACTGCCCCACAGAAGAGCAAAGAGACAGAGAGAACTCCAGTTAAGGCAGTTGCCCCGAGGAGGAGGGCCACAGTTAAAGAGAAGGGGAAACAGGCAGCGGGTGTGAGCAGAGGAAGAGTGCACGCGTTGGACTAGGACACTGCAGACGCATCGACAGATGTGATTAAAGGTACCATCCGAATCTTTGATTTAGAAGCATTGGTATTATTTGACCCTGGTGCCACGCACTGCTTCATATCACCTTCCTTTGCACATAAATTGTTGAAGGATGTGAAACCTACATTGTTGGATAAAATTCTGATAATTTCCACACCTATGAATGATAGTCAATTGACTGAGCATGTGTGTAGAGATTGTAAGTTAAAGATAGAGGAAAAAGAAATGACAGCCAATTTAATTTTATTGAATATGAATGATTTTGATGTAATTTTGGGAATGGATTGGTTGGCTACCAATCGTGTTGTTATGGACTGCCATGCTAAGTCATTGATGTTTACAGGATTAGACAGTCTTATTGTAAACTTTGATGAAAAGAAATGAATATAACCTGATAAATGAAAAGAGTATGATTTTGTTTAATCTGTGTGAGAAATGAATTTATTTATTTACTTATGATGAATATTGATGGGATGGTTTATGTTACTAACGGTAGAAAGAATGATATGAAGGGTTCATTACCTACGTGGTCGATTTAGATGAGGCACACCCGAATTTGAGGGACATACCCATAATTATGGATTACCCTGATATCTTTCCGGACGAATTACTAGGACTACCACCTGAAAGGGAAATGGAATTTTGCATAGAGTTAGTGCCTGGTACTGAGCTGATATCGAAACCACCGTATAGGATAGCTCCTATTGAGTTGGAAGAGTTAAAGAAACAGCTGTAAGAGTTGCTGGAGAAGGGGTTTATAAGACCGAGTGTCTCACCTTGGGGAGCATCGGTACTATTTGTAAGGAAGAATGATGGAAGCCTCTGACTGTGTATAGACTATCGGTTATTGAATAAGACTACTATTAAGAACAAGTACCCTCTTCCACACATAAATGATTTGTTGGATCAACTCCAAGGAGCCCAAGTATTTTTAAAGATATATCTGCGGTCAGGGTACCATCAGTTGAGGATCAAGAGTGGAGATGTACCCAAGACAACATTTCATACTTGTCATGGCCACTACGAGTTCTTGGTGATGCCATTCAGACTAACGAATGCCCCCACAGCATTTATGGCATTGATGAATGATGTGTTTAAGCCATACCTTGACAAGTTTGTGATTGTATTTATAGATGATATATTAGTCTATTCCAAGTCTAGGGAAGATCATGCGGAGCACTTAAGAGTAGTTTTGCAGACCTTCCGAGAGAAAGGGTTGTATGCCAAACTCAGCAAGTGTAACTTTTGGTTAGAGGTGATCTCATTTTTGGGCCATGTTATGTCGAAGGATGGGGTATCAGTGGACCCATCCAAGATAGAGGCAGTTGTACAGTGGGAACAGCCCGAGACAGTTACTGAGATTAAAAGTTTTTTGGGATTGGCAGGGTATTATCGGAGATTTGTAGAGGGTTTCTCCAGACTAGCTACTCCATTGACACGCCTCACACGGAAGGATGTTAAGTTTGTGTGGGATGAGGCATGTGAAAGGAGTTTTGAGGAGCTTAAACGTCGATTGACCACTGCTCCAGTTCTCACCATTCCTACCGGCTCAGGAGGATTCTTTGTTTACACGGATGCGTCACACCAGGGACTAGGCTATATGCTTATGCAGGATGGGAAGGTAGTTGCCTATGGATCTAGACAGTTGAAAGATCACGAGAGGAACTACCCGACACATGATTTAGAGTCGATGACCATGGTGTTTGCTTTACAAATATGGAGCCACTATCTCTATGGTGAAAAATTTCAGGTTTTCACGGATCATAAGAGCCTTAAGTACCTATTCTCACAGAAAAAGTTGAATATGAGACAGAGAAGATGGCTCAAACTTTTAAAAGATTATGATTGTGAGATCATGTACCACCCAGGTAATGTAAATGTAGTTGTCGATGCTGTGAGCAGGAAGAACCTAGGGTTGGTGTCTTACATGATGGTACGAGAACATCAGTTGATAGAACAATTTACGAACCTCAGTTTGGATGTAACCCCACCTGGATCGAAGAAATTAGATATCATGGCTAGTATGAGATTAGAGCCAGAGTTGATTGGCCGTATTCGATAGGCCCAACAGAGTGATCGACGGTGCATCAATTGGCTGAGGCAGATACATATAGGTGTAGGTAGTGATTTTGAGCTGAGTACAGATGACTTGTTGAGGTTCAAGGGCAGAGTATGTGTTCCCTAGGATCCTGAGATCAGGAGACTGATTTTATCAGAGGCTCACTCATCGAAGTATACGATACATCCAGGGAGTACCAAGATGTATCAAAACCTTTGGAAGATTTATTGGTGGTCTAGAATGAAAATAGACATTGCTGAATATGTCGCTAAGTGTCTCATTTGTCGGCAGGTGAAGGTAGAGCATCAGAAGCCTACAGGATTATTGTAGCCTCTACCGATACCGACGTGGAAGTGGGAGCATGTCACCATGGATTTTGTGATGGGGTTGTCGAGGACCCGCAGAGGTCATGATGCCATATGGGTTATTATGGATCGGTTGACTAAGTCTGCCCATTTCTTGGCTATGAGAGCTACTGATACACTGAGTCAGTTGGCGAACCTGCATATTCGAGAGATAGTACGGCTACATGGTGTTCCAGTGAGAGTTATTTCTGATAGGGATGCCTGCTTCACTTCCTATTTTTGGGAACATTTACAGGAAGCGCTAGGGACCCGACTGAGTTTTAGCACCGCTTTTCATCCTCAGACAAATGGGCAGTCAGAGAGGACTTTACAGACCCTAGAGGATATGTTGAGAGCATGTGTACTGGATTTTGGAGGCTTCTGGGATGATCACCTGCAGTTAGCCGAGTTCGCCTATAATAACAATTTTCATCCGAGTATCGAAATGGCACCCTATGAGGTACTGTATGGATGTAGGTGCAGATCCCCCATTGGATAGGAAGAGGTTGGTGACATACAGATTTTTGCTCATGACTTAGTGCAATAGGCATCTTAGGATGTCTAGTTGATATGTGAAAGATTACAGACAGCTTAGAGCCGACAAAAGAGTTATACTGACAAGAGAAGGAAACCACTAGAGTTTGATGATGGTGAGTCTGTATTCTTGAGAGTTTCACCTTCGAAGGGAATTATGAGAATTTGTAAGAAAGGCAAAATGAGCCCTAAATATATCGGACCCTTCGAGATTTTGGAGAGAGTAGAAGATAAGGCGTATAGGTTGGCGTTGCCACCAGAGTTGGCAAATGTTCATAACGTCTTCCACGTCTCGATGCTTCAAAAATACCACCCGGACTCGGTACATGTGATAAGATATAAGCCGTTGGCACTCAACGAGAGTATGACATATGTTGAGAAGCTGGTTTGAATATTGGACAGAAGAGAGAAAGTGTTGTGGAATAAGACAATTCCCCTAGTGAAGGTTCTTTGGCAACATCACATGGCAGAAGAGGCCACATGGGAATTAAAGAATTTGATACGGGAGAAGTACCCCCAACTTTTTAAGAGTAACTTGGTTCTAATTTGGAGGACCAAATTTCTTGAAGGAGGGAGGATTCTAAGACCCGTATTTCATGTGTAACTTTATGGATTCATAAGTGTGGTGATGTGCTTGTAATGTGAAGTACAATTGATGTAAAGTCCATAAATTTAATGTATATACGTGTAATATGAGTTTGTAATGTACATACAAGTTTCATGATGTATGAATATTAAAAAATTAGCTTTTATAAGTGATGAATGTGCTTGGAACTCAAAATGAGTAGTGTGGTAGAATGGAATGAAGTTGTACTTCCATTTGGTTTTGTAATGTGTACCTTTGGATATACAAAGAATGCACACAAGTTTTAATATGTATAAAGCTTGAATGGATGTCATTTTCAAGTCATAAAGGTGGTCGAATGAGAAAATGACTATGGTAGCAAACTAAGAATGTTTGGGTGTGAGTTGTTATAGAAAAACTGTAGAAAATCTAGAAAATATGAAGGTCAGATCGATCTCATAGAATAAGAGATCGATTTGGAAGAGCAAAAAATGCTCTTATTCGAGTAATGGAATAGGATAGATCGATCTCCAATGGAGCCAGATCAATCTCTTAAACATTTTGTAATAAAGAGATCGATCCTTGAAGCAGACAGATCGATCTCTGATTGGCTATTGGAAAGAGCAGATCGATCTCTTCACTTAGCTAGATCGATCTCCTTAGCTCTCTGCTTTAAACAAATCGATCTCCAAGCCCGACATATCGATCTCCTACTTGTAAAATGTCATGAAAAAGAGGGATTTTAAGAGGATCAGATCGATCTCATCAAGTAATTTCTATAAATAGGAGCAGTGAAATCTGCATTTTTTCGAGATTGAACAATCCCTTCCATTTTCCACCCAAAACCTAAATTTATCTCTCTAAAATCAGTTCATTTCTAGTAAGGATTGAGGGGAGGCTATTAGATACAAAGTTGTTCATCTTGAGGAAGAGAATAACATAGTTGAAACCCAAAACCTCATTGTTGGTATTGAAGGAGAAAGGAACATTTCCCTTTGGAGCAAGAAGAGAAATTAGATTGGTAAGTTTCTAATACTTCAACTCAAGTACATTGGTTCATTTGTTGATTTTGGAGTTGATAGGTATGTGTAACGATGATTTGAGTCACTTATAAGGTATTAAAACTAATGTGACCTAGAAAATGGAAGGAGTCTAGTATGAGAAAGTGTAATTTGAATGAGTTGGCGATTTGCGAGACTTGCTAAGTTGTCATTTGAGTAATGTGGATGATTAGAAGAGGGTAAATGAAGCTACGTTGTAGATTGAGTGAATTTATGGAAATGAGTATGTGATATGTTTGATAAATGCCATAATGATGAAAATTGATGAAATAGGAACACAGTGAGCTGAATATCGATTTGTTATCGATTGGGTATGAATAAATAAACCTAAAGGAATCCATAGATTCAAGATATGAATAGAGAGATGAAATCAGGCCTTATAAGTGTTAATAGAGGCTATAGATTTAATTGATTATAGCAAACACAAAGGTTGCGTTATAATGGACTAAAATAACGTGAAATACGATTGTGTGCAGTTCTGAAGAGTCCGACGGAGACGAATCGAACCACACGAGTAAGCAGATTTAAGGAAGTGAAATCTCGCGAAGCGATTTCCAGGTAAGGGGATTTTATAAGTATATAGAGGTTGCTGCTCGTATTTTGTGGGAATATAGGGTGCTTATGAAATGCATGAATGTTTGAGAAATTGGTTGTTTGGTATGTGGAAATAGTTGCAAATGTTGTATGATTGGTTTTATATAGATGTATAAAAAAGGATAGTAAGGCTAATAATTGCATAAATCACGTGTTTTGAATGTTTTCACAAAACACAATGCTTTGATTTGAGAAAATAAAAGGATATCCTGGCTAGTTTTTTATTGATGTTATGGAATAGCACATGTGAGGTGCTAAACATGTTTGTGATGTGTTTTGAATGCATATGAGCTGCCTATCGAGCTACGTGAATTAAATCGCGCTAGAGCCTCGCTCGCGTTGGATTTTGATGCTTTGACTTGTATGAAAGTATTGGAGCTTAGCTCGCACTTTGATTTGATTTGTGATGATACTTTATGAACCGTACTGGAGCTTCTGCTCGTATGTGAATTTCGATTTGTTTTCTTATGAATATAATCCTACTGGTTCTGTGCTCGTACGTGGTTTCTTCATGATTTGATACATAAATGTTGTACTAGAGCGTTGCTCGTACGAGGTGGTTTAATTATGATGCATGAGCCATGCTAGAGCTTTGCTCACACAAATTTTCACACTGTGGTACGTATGAGGCTGTGGAAGTTGGTAAGATCCTTAAGCCCAACATCCTTAAGCCAACATCCTTAAACCTGGAGAGGTGGGGAGGCTCTGTTCGGGAGGGAGGCTCTGTTCGGTAAGATCCTTAAGCCAACATCCTTGAGCCCGATGAGGTGGGCAGGCTCTGTTCGATGGGGAGGCTCTCTTACGGAAGTCTCCTTAAGCCAAAATCCTTAAGCCTTAGAGGGGTTGGGAGGCTCTGTTCGGCAGGGAGGCTCTCCTATATGGATATAAAAAGCTCCCGACATGGGGTAGATAAGACCTATGATTGGCACCCCCAACAATGATATGAGTCCGCGGAGTACAATGTACCGTGTTTATCACATGAAGTACGATGTACCGCGTGGTGATTTAGTGATGAGAAAGTCTGGTGAGAGACTAACCCTTGTTCGTAACAGCACGATACCCTGAACACCTGGATACGTGTGGTCTGGGATGATTTGTGATGTAGTTGGCTAACATAGTCTTGAGATATAGCGACCTATCTCTTTAGATTTACATTGTACCACATGTTTTAATATATATATATATATATGTGTGTGTGATTGTGATTATCCAGGGTAGAACCGAGGGAGGGGTCGAGCCTTGTGGACTTGATTTGTGAAATGATAATGAAGTTTGTGATTGAGAAATTGATTTCGATGGGATTTTACATATTTGAGAAAGAGATGTAATTTAAAAAGGAGGTTTCTTAAATGAATTGCCCTTTTTATGAGTTTAATGAGAATGAGCGTGAGATATTTTCACATGTTGATATTCCATGTTTTATATAACTTTACATGATTTTGATACATGATATATATTTATACTCATATGGCATAGTTTTATTCCTCATACTCCTATTATAAATGATTTATGCATAACACTGTCAGCATGAGATAGAGTAGTTATCTACCATGCTTGCATTATTACCTTACTGAGCATGTGGTTGCTCATCCCTCTCTACTTTCCCCCTTTACAGAGCGTACCTAGTAGCCCAGTGAGGACTGAGGCATTGTATTTTGGATATTCGCTGCCATCCATCGCTAAGAGGTATACACATGAAGAATCTTTTTGTATCTAAACAATTGTGAAAGCACAGTAGTCTTTTTGAGTTGTAATTATGGGGGATGTATATGTCAGTAAACATGTTCTGTATAAGTGAATGATTTAACTCCAAATGTATGACATCGCTTTTATTAACTGGGAATGAATGTTAAGAGTGGATTATTATTGATTCACAGCCCAACTGTGTGGTGATGAGTTGTTCACAACCGGGTAAGGAAAGAAAAACGCGAAAAATTTATAGTGATTTTCGATTAAAGATGAATGAAAAAGGGTCGTGACACCAAATAACCACTCAAATATTATTCCCAACATATATATAATTTTTAAAACAAATAATGCTAGCCTAACTTACCCTTGTTTTCCTTAAAATTTTTGCAACTGAAAATTCTCCAAGTCAACAATTGTTGGGCATAGTTCAGCTCCTAAATAGCCCCTACACTCCCTTGATCTCCTATTACAAACTCCCTCATGTTTTCTCTACAATTTTTCTACCTTGTTTCCTGTATCAGTTAAGCAGATACTAATATTCCTATCTCTATCCTATAAATTCTCCAGGTTCCCTCTCTTTTCCTATCTTCATCTCTTGGCATTCTTCTAGTTTTCTAAACTAGTTTATACCTTGCTTTAACCTTCACATCACCCCTTACTGTCCTAGAAATGGAGATGCTCTACTACCTCCTTAAACTATTGAGAGAATATCAATTACTTGTTGTTGTTTTGTTTCGGAGTTTGGCAACAATGATAGACTTTCCCAATTCTTTTCCTTGTTGTCTCTACTTAATCCTCTGCCCCTCAAGCACCAGGCTTCTTTCTCTATTTTTCTCACTTTCTTATTTCTTTCTATTTTTTTCTTTTCCTCTTTCCTATCTCCCATGTCTCTCAATTTTTCCCTCACCCCTGCTACTATACTAAAACGTCAAGAGGTTCCTTATTTTTCATCCTACTATTTCATCTAAAATTATCTTCTACTCTGAGGTTTCTTAGCTCAAAATGGTAGATGACTGACGAAAGAACAAGTGTATAGTGGCTCCCCATATTCTCATTCTTTTTCCTCCCCTTATCTCTCATGATTGTTGGCCATTATACACGAGTCAGCTCTACTTCCCTCTGTTTTGTTTTTAGACATGGAAGAAGGCATGTGTAGTGGGAGTAGGTGTTCCAACTTAGAGCCACTTAGGTATATTATATTTATATATTTTATTTGTTTTATTTTATAGTGTAATTTGTTATTGAAAATGAGAGTTATTTTTTGAATTACTTCCTTTTAGTTTACTTTGTGTAATTTAATTTCATCCATGCTAATAGTAATCACTCATTTCCATGGCTAAATTTCATGATATAGTTTAAATTAAATACTTTTCGTTTCTCTACAAATTAACTTTTCACATTACATCTTCAATTTATTTTCCATGGCTTTAACTTACTTCTTGAATTGATTTACAATTATAGCCCAACTTAAGAATTCATTGAGATCAATCCACAATGAATAAAAACATGAGCCGTATATGGTCAGAAAGTCTTTGAGTTATCTTTCTAACAAATTCTGAATCACCTCAATCAGAGTTTCCTATAAAAATTATACACAGCTTTTTATCAATTGCTAAATTTTTGAAATCCTTAAGCATATGGAAAATTTTGAAATTCACCGATATTGATCCTTAAGGAATTAAATTATAAGCCTCATATGTCGAAAAGATATTTAAGTTATCTTTTTGAGGAATTTCATCGTATATTATTTGGATTCTCCAATTAAAATTTATAAAGTAAACAATATCGATTAGTCAAAAACTTTACTATCAAGGTATTCCATGTAGGACTTAAATCCATTAAATTCTTATCAAATTATAAGTCTTAAAATCTCTAATCCATTTTATCTATCAAATCCGCTTGATTTTCTTGATCCTTTTAATTAAAATATTTATAGTAAAATAGAAATTAATTTTCCAAAATAGGGTAAAATTCTCGGTTATTACGTTTTTTCAATGCCTTGCATATCAGTATTTCTCAATTAATGCCCAAGTCTTGAATGAATTTGATACATTTCATCGCTCTCTGTAAACTTTCCAACATTTGTCCTTCTATAAACCTCTTTAGTCAATTTTATGTACGTAGGCTAAATAACAAAGTGCAAAGGTTTCTCGCCCTCTATTCTAAGAGGGGTTTCTCCATTTTTAATAATCATCCCATGTCATGGAAAGGTTGGAGGCATGGAATTGCTATTATTTTTCTTTCATCTAAGTCTTTAGGTTAGCCAGTTTGAACGACTTGGGGAGATTATGTTTTTGTTCATTCTTTGTCCTTTTGACGTATGACAAGAGATTTTTAAGACTTTTCCTCTTTTGGGCCATTAGATATAAAGAATCTTGTCTTTCGAGACTTTATTGATGAGCTAATGTCTAATCACTCTTGTGGTACACTTTGTTTTTAATACTTATGTTTTTTTTCTCTAGACTGCTTGTAACTAACTAGTTCTTTCTTTATTTTTCTTTGTATTTATGTTTGATGTTAAAAGGGAATCTCTATTGGCCAAATTTATGAAGTCAGATTCAGATCCTCCTTTTGCTCATATCCCTTCCATGCGTGCTACTCCTCAAACTAAGAGGAAAAGAGTGATTATTAGTGTTTGTCCTCCTCCACGAAACTCAAGGGCTTTTCCTAAGGAAACAATTTCCACAAGAAAGACAAAGGAAAAGAAGTTGAAGGTGACTCAATTCCTTTTTAACTAGGTTCTGAGTTTGGTTGCTCATTTTTTATTCGATATTGTCCTTTTGGAGTGAACTTAATTTTTGCTTCATTACCAGATTCACATGGTAGATCGACTAGATATAGGGCCAGTTTGGCACTGTATTGGTGCTCCAGCGCGATGCAAATGGCCACAAAATGACAAAATTTAGTGGAAGGAAAATTACCCTTCCACCTTTAATTATAACATTTTTATTATTTTATTAAAAAAGATATACCCCTTATAAGTCTTTTCATTATTTTCAATCTTATCATAACCAATCTCACTGCCCATCCAAACTAGTCCATAGCTGATGGAAAGAGAATGTCAGCTCAATTCATAAAGACATTGCTGATATCGATTTGATGCTACCTCTTAGCATAAAGGATGGTGGATTTAAGGAGGGTTAAGTTACCTATACCCTGACTAAGGCGATGATTCTTTATACGGATAGGGATAAGTTTCAAACTCCCTGAGGTGACGTCTCTATTGTGGGTTATGCCTTAGTGCATGAACAATATAAGGTAATAACACTTCCTTTCTTTTTTAATTGACTTTTCTCATATCTTAAGTATATTTCTAACTCGCGTTTCATGTTTTTCCCATAGTCCAGGGTGACTACTCTTTCCGTGGCTGAAAGGTGTGATCAACTTAACTACGATAGCTTTTGTCTCCTAGCAAACCGTCAAAGTTTGACCTCTCATATGGATGATTTCAAGAAGGAACTTAGCAACACTTTAGCCACCTATTCTCATATAAAAAAGAGTTTGGATGCTTCGAAGAAAGAGAAAGAGGAGTCCAATGGTATTATTGAAGAGTTGAGGGTGAAAGTAAGTTTCTTGGAGTCTACTGTGGATGATACCAAATAGGAAGCTATTACAGATCATAAGGCATTTGCAACATTCACTTCAGATGTCTTAGCAGCTAGTATTAGAGTCATGCGAGTTAGCTTTGGCTTTGATCTTCTTTTGGACAGGGTGTGACTAGATTGCCTAGACATTCACTTCCTTGAGTACTCTTTTCTTCAGGTTACGAGGGATGCCAAAACGCATACCGACACCTCATCTATTATAGGGGCTATAAAGTATTTCACTAAATCCTGTTACCCTTTTAAGGCTATAGAATTTTTTTTAAGTCTCGTGAACCTCAAGAAAATAGAGAGCTTAAAGATATGGTTAGGGACTTGGAGAAGATATTGATCAAGGATGTAGGGAATCACAATGCTCCAAGCTTAGATGTTGTCGAGAACCATTGACTTAGCCACTTTTTCTTTGTTTCTTTTTTATGTTTTAGGCCATTTTATTTGAGGCCTTTTGAGATGATTTTAGATATATTTAGATAACTTATTAGCCCAAAGTGTTTCAACACTTCATCCTTTTTTGTTCTTCTTCTTTTGCATACCCTAATGAGTTGTTACTTCTTCTAGTTAAGTTCTGATAATGCAAAATATCAAATTTAGATAACATCTTTTTCTCTCTTGCATCATTCTTTCTTACATCGTTTCTCCTTATACTTGGTTACTATAGTAAGTGCTTTATTTATTCGGTTTAAAGTATCACCTTGCACTGAAAGACTAAAGAGGATCATCTTGTGTTGAATAACTAACAGACAAAGATATCCTCTCTTAGCTTCCTTCTTTAGGCCGAAAAAATGAATTTTTATACTGAAAAAATAGTTAATGTTAAATAAATTGTGACTACCTTTCTTTCATTCCATTATTGTTTTCTTTGCCACCCTATATGGCTTAGATTTTTTAGCATTTCCTTGATTAATCTTCTGATGTTTTGGGCATGCTTGAGGATAAGCTATTTTTAGATCAAGCTTCATGCTTATAGACTTCTAGTCTTGCGATTTCTTTGAGTTGACTTAAGTGAACTTTCAAAGCTTCTTCATGGTATAGGTGTGTAACATATCTTCTTGCCTATCCTTTCATAGCCAATGCTTAGCATCATATCTTAGACTTAGAGAATCATTCTTGGGTGTCACCTTTTAACTTACCATGTTTTTATAAAGGGATGACATTCTCCTATTTCTATTAAGTGGCAATTTTCATTCTTAAGCTCATAAAAAGGCGGGTGTTTTCTTCTCATGGGAACGAACTTTATCACATCTAAGGGGTAGAATCTATGCTTAGAATATGTATTAAATTGTTTTATCTTTTTCAAGGGATGATACATACTAAAAAAACATATTGGAACACATTTTCTCATGTCCGAGGGATGACTTCTATACTTAAAATGTATAGGAATACGATTTTTTCAGCCTAATGGACGACTTCCATACTCATAAGGTATGGGAATTTGTTTCTTCACGTCTAAATGACGACTTCTATACTTAAAATGTATGGGAATAAATTTGGGCTCAATTACTGATAAATCCATTTGATAAAAGATTTCCTCCTACTTAAGAATATTTATGCTAAAGAATAACTAATGCAGTAAAATATAACAATCATACCTTGTCTTCTAGATGGCATCAACCATGTTAAGTTTTAAATCAAGATTCTTCCTAAAGTCAATTTTCATATTGACTCTAAATTGCACAAGTGCATCATATATGGGATTTAGCGAAGAAATCATGATACACAAGGAATTTGGCAAAAAGTTTTATCTCATCTCTAAGACGACATCTAGTATTGGGGCAAGTATGTGAAGCCTTGGAAGCATGAAAAATATGGTAAATTTAAAACTTTTTCACATCCATTCACAATAAAGGGTGCATTCCTGTGCAGTGTCATACATCATCATACATATCATACCTCAGGATCTCATCATTTCATAATTGTATTTCATTCAATTTACATTACTCAATTCAAGGTTAATTAATCCTAATACATCTCATACATCATTGTACAACAAGTGTCTATAATTACAACTTTAGTCTGGGTACATGAAAAGATAAATTATACCTCAAATACGATAATGGCCTGCAGCTCAAGTCCTCCACTAGCCACTACTCTGTACGTCGCAGGAAAAACTCTCTTCACTTGAAGAAATTTGAGGGGAGAGAAAATAGGGTGAGGTTTTAAATCGCTCAGTAAGGGGGTAAGGGACTCGTTAATAAAACAATGATTTGCACAGCACAATCATTTTATCTCGTAGTTGAAACTTAATTAAAACGTAGCATGAACTCATTAAAACATCATTCTCAACTCATTTCTCTGCAATTATGTAAAAATATGAGTGTACATAACTCAGTACATATCACAAGCATGTAGAAATCAGAATGCGATAATGGCTTTTCTCATTAAAACGTGATAAAAATCACCTCAATAGAATGCACGTGGCACAACCACAAAACACAACTCATGTGTATAAAAAGGAGACTAGGCAATAAAACTCATATAAAACTCGTCAGGGCACATCGTAATAAATCTCCTCTGGGTGCGCATCTCAGGCATCCTCAAAAGAGGGAAATGTCGACAATATGGTCATGTACATGGTATATTGGACTTACGCGTTACCAAAACAAGGCCCAGCCTTACATGCTACCAAAGAAATGCCTCTCCTCATGCACACTATCGGTCTTACATGCTACCAAAGCAAGGCCACCCAGCGTTACCAAAACGGGGGTCATCTCATGTTACCAAAACGGAGGCATCTCTTGTTACCAAAATGGAGGCATCTCTCGTTACCAAAAAGGAGGAATATCGGACTTACATGCTACCAAAGCAAGGCCCGAACTTACATGCTACCAAAGCAATGCCTCCCAATGCTACCAAAGCGAGGAATAATATCGACCTTACATACTACCAAAGTAATGCCTCTCAACGCTACCAAAGCGCGGAATAATTCGACCTTACATGCTACCAAAGCAATGCCTGATGTGTATTCGACATGACGCACCTAAGTCTCAATCATTAGCCATTATCATATACAACGTTTTGCCTTCACGTAGAACTCATAATGGTTTTCTCTCATAAATCTCATTTGAAACATTTGTGTACTCAACACAAAACCTATTAAAACCGAGTTCCAACCGACAAAACCACGAACACATTTCTCAATCTCAGTACGCCTTAACGTAGAGCCCAAATCTCTTTTCACGTTTTAAACACAAAACGGTTGTAAAACATTTTCACGCTTAGTTTACAACTCATAAAAGTTAGGCCCCAACCGGCTAAAAATCGTGTGCACTACTCATTCACAACTCATAAAAACATGCTTCTTTGCTCAAATCACTTTTCATGCTACAATTAACATCAAAACACATACACAAACGAGTTTAAGTTTTCCCTTACCTCTTTGCACCTCGTATAGTGCAATCGTTCCCCCGTATCACGAACTAGTCTCGCATTCCTCTCTGTAGACCTGGCAAATGTAGACACGACACGAGTGACACGACATGAACACGACACGAAAAAATCGTATAAGTGTTTGAAAAATTCATGTTTCGTGTTTATCCGTGTCAACACAAATTTTGACACGGTAATTTTCGTGTTTAGGCGTGTCAAACACGGCTAAACACGTGTAAGACACGAAAATACATTTTTTTAATTCGTGTCACACGAATACACGATTAACACGTACATGACACGAAAAACACGTTAAAAAATCATATTACACGAATACATGATACACGTGAAAGGCACGAAAATAATATATACTTAAATAATAAATAATATTAAGAATTTATAATATTTATTTAGATAAAAATATATTTGATTTATTTTAAATTATAAACTAATCCAGTGTCTTTTCATCCTTTTATTTTATATGTTAAAAATTAAAATCATCAAAACCCTAACTATCCTAGCATTCTTTTCTAAACAGACTGAACTCGTCGGCACTCGGAAGCAAGCCAGCAACAAAAGCTCTGTAAAAAAAACTCCTTAGTTTCAGATCTCTCTTTCATCTTGCCTGAAGTCATGGTAAGTCTCTCTTTCCATCTATTTCGATTCTCAATGTTAAGTTAATTCGTGTTTGGTAGCTGAGAAAAAAATCTAGAATTTGGGTGTAGAAAATAGAAAACAGGATAGAGCAGTCGATTTGAAGTAGAAGATTGTTGGCCTGAGACTCTCAGGCGTGCGTTGTGTCCTAAGGGATTGGCTTGTGTCGGGATAGCTGCCCCAAAAGCCCTTCAGTATAATCTGAATATTGGAGATCAAAACGAAGGGCTGAAAAATAGACTGTTTGAGAGAGGAAAGGAATAGACTTTTTGAGCGAAGTTATCATGAAGGGAATTCCATCCAGATCTGATGTGCGAACCAGAGGAAGTTGTTGACTGCGAAGTGCAAACCAGAGGAAGTTGGAGATCAAAGCTGGAGCACTCTATTTACTTTTCTGAAGCAATAGTGGTTCTACCAAGCAGTTGTTGATTGTGAAATTAGCATTCAAGTCTCTGTCCACTGAGCTTAAGAAGGACAAGAAATTAAGAACTTAATATTGATCTCCAGGAAGAATTAAGCATATCATTTTTCAATGGCCTTGCTTGATTATTTTTTATGTTTTTTGCTCGTAGCTGCTGTAAAATTTCAGTCAAGCTCGTACTGTCAGTCTGTCACCTAACCTAACTCTAGCCTTCTTTGGTCTTGTCCTCTTATGTGTTAAATTCAGGATGTTTGAGCGACAAAGCATAAGCAATGGAGATTTTTTCTAGTCAAATATTGCGGACAACTCCTTTCAAAGTCATTGAATTGTTAGAAATGTTGATGAAGGTTTTCAAAGTTGAATTTCTAATGTTCTTATGCTCCATGCAATTGGCACAAATCTTAGTAATTCGTGTCAAGGTAGATAAATAATAGGATATGACAGGTATATGCGAACCAGAGGAAGTTGGAGCTCCCAGAGAATGAAATGGGTGTCGTCGAGTTTGATAGTCACCAGGGTTGGGATATTATTTAAAGCTTGGATTCTGATGTCCTCTAGTTCTGGACATAAGACTTGATTTACCATTCTACCTTGATTGTATAATATCTATCGGTAAAGCAAGATGTATCATCTTTATCAATAATTTATGCCAAGAAGAAGTTTTGTGAAACTTAAGATCTAGTTTGGAGTAGGGGCTTTAACTTCTTTTAAGGGATTGAAGAAATGGTAAGGTTGACTTATTTTTAGATCCAAGTTTCTGTTAGGAATGTTTTTTTGCTGCCTTGTTATTTGTTAACTTATTTCTCCTGTTAACACCCCTCCACACACACACAGGATGATTATAAATGTTTCCCTTAACCTATTGGTCATGTTTTCTTGCAGTAATATTATCCAATTATTATGACCTACCATTCAATGACACTCTATTGTTGAACAATCTATTTACATATTGTTTATTATTATAGATTGAAAGTTTCTTACTGCATATTTGATTGAGTTGTTTACATATTATTTACTATAAATCTAAGCTGATTGAGTTGGTCACTCACTAAGTGTTATATTCTTTAATATTTGTAGATGGAGATGGACGATATCAATGTTCCTTTGCAGTCAAATTCTGTTCCTAACACTGCTGTGGAGGTAGAGGACTTGGAATTGGAGGATAATGATGATTGTTTGGAGGTACAACAAGTAGTTGATACGAAAGGGATTGGAAAGGGCAAATGGAAACGTAAAAGAGAAAAGAAATTTACATCTTCTGTTTGGGCGGTGTTCGAGATATTGCTTGAGAAGAGAATCGATGGTACTAAGAAGGTAAAATGTAGATATTGTAATGAAATTAAGAATTATGACACCAAATATGGGAATAGTAATCTCTTACGTCATATGAAGACTTGTGATAGGAGAGGCACACGTGATGTAGGACAAATGATATTTTCTAAGGAACATGGTGGGTCTATGCTAATGAGGTCTACAAAATTTGATCCTGAACAGTTTCGTGAAAAATTAATAACTGTAATTGTTAAACATAATTTGCCATTGTCATTTGTGGAGTATAATGGAAATAGGGATGTGTTCTCTTACTTGTGTAATGATGTGATTTTAGTATCTAGGAACACTGCCAAGTCTGATGTCATGAAATTGTATAAGAGAGAAAAAAGTTGCTTGAAACTCTTGTTGAAAGAAATACTCGGTAGAATTTATTTGACTTCTGATTTATGGACTTCTATTACTACTGATGGGTATATATGCATCACTGCACATTTTATTGATCATGATTGGAATTTACAAAAGAGGATCTTGAATTTTTCCTTTATGCCACCTCCACACAATGGTGTTAGTTTGAGTGAAAAAATGTATTCTTTGTTGGCTGATTGGGAGATAGAGGGTAAACTGTTTTCTATGACATTAGACAATGCTTCTTCTAATGATACTTTTGTTGATTTTTTGAAGTTGCATTTGAATGTATGGAACGCACTTTTAGGAAATGGTCAGTTTTTTCATTTAAGATGTTGTGCTCATATTCTGAATTTATTGGTCCAGGATGGTTTGAAAGAAGTTGATGAGTTTGTCAAAAAAGTGAGGGAAAGTATTAAGTATGCGAAAGGGTCTCAAGTCAGAAAACAAAAATTTTTGGAGTGTGTGAACCTAGTTAGCTTAAATGCCAATAGAGGATTGAGACAAGATGTTCCAACTAGATGGAACTCCACATTTCTCATGCTTCAAAGTGCCCTTTACTTTCACATGGCTTTTACTCACTTGGAAATTAGTGACTCAAATTATAAGAGTTATCCATCTAAAGTTGAGTGGGATAGAATTGAGAAACTAAGCCGGTTCTTAAGTGTTTTTTATGAGATTGCTTGTGTATTTTCTCGATCGAAGTATCCTACATCCAACTTATACTTTCCTTCAATATTTGGGCACGATTAAGCTTGAAAGAACACATGAATGGTGATGATGTGCAGTTTAAAAATATGGCTTCTTCAATGTTTGAAAAGTTTAAGAAGTATTGGTTTGAGTTTAGTTTGATTTTAGCTATAGCTGTGATATTGGATCCTCGTTACAAGATACAATTTGTAGAATGGAGTTACAACAAGCTTTATGGGCATGATTCCAGAGAGTTCAAGAAAGTTAGGGATGCTTTGTTTTCTCTATATTCTGAATATGCTAACTCTAGTAAAGCTGTGAAGGCTTCTATTTCTGGCTCCTTTTCAATGGATGGTAACAGTGAAACTGTTGATGGTGTGGGATCCGATATCATGACTATGAGTTCACATCAAAATGATATTTGGAAGGTAAGTAAATGTTGTCTTGTCTCGTTTTATAAAGAAAGATGAATTTTAATTATATTCATTTAATATTTTTCTTATTTGTTTATTCTTAAAAAGAATTTTTTTTTTTTGTATTATGTATTGGCATTGGTACACATTGTTTATTCAAATAGGGAATTACGTCAGATTTATGGCTTACTACTGTTTGTTAATTATTATATTGTTTTTGTTTGAAGTGTCCATGAATACATGATTTTGATTTTACATTTGATTTTTTTTTTCAATTAGGAGTTTGAGACTTTTGATGTTGAGTATGGTACTGTTGTTAAAAAGTCTCAATTGGAGTTGTATTTGGAAGAAAAAAGAGTTGCTACGAATCAAGAAATGGATATTTTGCAATTTTGGAGGCAAAGTCATTATCGGTATCCTGAGCTTGCTGCTATGGCTCGAGATATCTTGAGTATTCCTGTTTCCATAGTAGCGTCTGAATCTGCTTTTAGTGTTGGTAGCAAAGTTCTTGATCAGTATCGTAGTTCACTTAACCCAGATATTGTGGAGGCAATTGTTTGTTCCAAAGATTGGTTGCGTGATGATGTTGATGGGAACTTTGAGGAAATGATAGATAGTTCCATCAACTTGGATCTTAGTAAAGAAGATTCAACATCACTCAAGTGTTCTAGTTCTCTTCAATTTACTGAATCCTATTGAGTTATATTAACCGTTTGAATTGTTGTTTTTTGCATTGTATTGAATTGATATATGCAAACTTAATATTTGAATGTTTGTTGAGTATTTATGCTTTTTTACTTAATGTTAACTCTTTATGTTCTGTTTATATATTCTGTAATTTTAAATAAATATTATGGATAGTATGGATTGAAGATTATTACGTTATATTTGTTAATAATACTTGAATGTATGTAAATTAAATTATTGCTTAAATCAATAAATATTATGGTTTTTTTATTTTTGAATACATTTTATTTTTAACTGTGTCATTCGTGTCATCCGTGTCGTGTCTATTCGTGTCGTGTTTAATCGTGTCAGTTATATTTTTTCGTGTTTATCGTGTCATGTCGTGTCGTGTGACACGGATAATTATAACATGTCAATCGTGTCGTGTCACGTGTCACACGTATAAAATGCGTGTCGTGTTCGTGTTTACGTGTCAGACACGTTTTATAATTCGTGTCGTATTCGTGTTTCATAAATTCGTGTCGTGTCATGTCATGACACAGATACACGAATTGCCAAGTCTACCTCTCTAGAACTCCTGAGCTATCCAAACGACGTAAAAACATCAATAACCCAACTCAATCGCATTATTAAGCACATATTGGCTCATATTCTCATTAACACCTCAAATAACTCAATTCTCATAATTTTATCACAATCCACATTCTCATCTACTACATTTCAAATCCTACATTTCTCACGTCATATTCCATGCTAAATTCACATCATTGTCTCAATTCCAATTTATAGCCATAATTCCCAAAATTACCACAAATTGCCTAACGTTACCTCTACTCCAACAAAATCATAGTTTCATCAATCCTTAATCATTTCCTAGCTATTTAATCACAATGTCTACAACCATAAACACCAAAAATCACTTTACATTCCAAGATCAAAGTTTAGAATTTACCCAAACTTGTGGAGTGCTTAACTCTTGCCTCGATTCAAATCGTCTTTTGATTTCCAAGTATGTTGTTCTCCTTTGGATGAGGAACAACTTTCCTTCTTGCTACAATCTTCGATTTAGACAAAAATGGGGACTTTGGAAGAGAGAGAAAGCTAAGGCTCGGCTAAAATGGAGTTTTGGAAGAGAGAGAAAAGATTAAATGCAAGAAAACACTGGGGTTCTTTTATAGACAGACGGTAGGAGATCAATTTGGTCCTTGATGAGATCGATCTACATTTGAATTTGGCAACATTTTTGGGAAATTTTATGCCTAGGAGATCGATCTCTTAATGGCTTTATGAGATCGATCTGCTCCAATTATGAGATCGATCTCTAGTTTACAGAATGCTTCACAAGATCGATCTGCTCCTTGAGGAGATCGATCTTCTCCTTACAGAATGCTTCATAAGATCGATTTCTTCCTCATAAAATCGATCTATTCATTACAGAATCATAAGGAGATTGATCCTCTTCCATTGGGGATCGATCTGCCTATCAGTTCTCGCACATTTTCTGCATTCTGGAACCATGAGATCGATCTCTCATCCTTGGACATCGATCTGGCCTTCACAGATTGTACTGCTGCAACACCAATTTGCAGAAAACTCAATGTAAAACTTCTCAAAATCTACCCCATAGCCCATATTTCAATCCGTACACATTCAAGACTTAAAAATCTTTTCTTCATATACTTCATCATGTTTAAAACTTGCGTGTACATTAACTTATCATAATTACATACACCAAGTTACAATTCTCATAAATGGGGTATACAAAATTCACAATTCTCACATCCTCCCCACCTTACAAAAAATTTGGTCCTCCAAATTCAACTCGACCCGTCAAATAGATGGGGGTACTTCTCCTTCATGAGATTCTCCATTTCCCAAGTTGCCTCTTCCATTGAGTGATGTTTCCATAAAACTTTCACTAATGGAATGCTTTTGGTCCTTAGCACCTTCTCTTTTCTATCAAGAATCCTGACGGGTTCCTCAGTGTAGCTCATGTCCTCTTGTATGTCCATCTCTTCATGCTCTATGACATGAGAAGGGTCCGGGTGGTACTTCCTCAACATAGACACATGAAAGACGTTGTGTATTCCGGACATCTGTGGGGCTAATACCAACCTGTAGGCTACCTCTCCAACTCTCTCAAGAATCTCAAATGGTCCTATGTATCGAGGACTCAATTTCCCTCTCTTTCTAAACCTCATGATATCCTTACTCAGTGATATCTTCAAAAACACTGTGTCACGACCCAAATTACATAAAATCGCTACAAATTTTTTACTTTTCGATTATTATTTAATTCTTACCTTTCTCTCATCGTGACCATATTACCAAACAGTTAGGCTATGATTCGATGTTAGTCACCTCTCACCTATTTACCATTCCATTTCCATAATCACATTCACATATCAGAGTTTACTATCTCTTGACTTTGACTAAATACATACACAATGGTATTTACATAACCTTACATCCCCGACATCATATACGTTTACAGTACTGTGCATTACATGTTCAGATACAAAACTATACAAATGTGTATACCTGACTCTCGATGGGAAGCAGTAGGTACCAAGATTGCAAGTCCTTAGCCGCTCACTAACTACTGCGAGTGCTCTGAAAAGATGGAAAAATAAGGGGGGTGAGCAAACCACACGCTCAGTAAGGCAATTATGCAATAAGTAGATAGCTCCACTATCTACATGCTCATAATGCCATGCCCTTAAAATCCATTTCTTTTCGTTAAAAGCTTACACACAAAATCATGCATATTTCAGTGTCATAGTTATAAAAACTATTCGTACATATAAAAAATCGTGCAGCTTATGCATCAATGGCATTTTATGTAACATCATAAAATCATAATTAGCATGAATTAAATCAAGATCATAAATTAGATCATGCCATGTAAATCAAATCATGAGAAACAATTCTTTTCATGAATTTATCATTAATGCATGGAAAATTCATCATGCTACTGCATTTAAATCACTTCATTAAAACTACAGTATAAAATAACCCGAAGGGTTTAAGCATCTCATAAATCAATCTTATTAAAAATTCATTATAAAATTCTGTTATAAAAGTCACACTTCTTTCAGGGGCACATTTCATAAAATCCTCTGAAAAACCTATCATTATAATAGAAAATCATAAAATCAAGGGCCTGACCCCTCCTGCGGGTCTACCCTGGTCTATCAAGACCACAAGTTATATCATATGAGACAAGTAGGTGACTATATCAGTAACAACGAGGACTATGGCCATAACCTAGTGATCCCTGGCTACACAGTACCTAGTGTGCGGGGTATCACACCTAAAATGGGAGGTGGGTCGGTCCTACCCGCCAGAACAGCATAACATCAGGATTGCGAGGGCTAGGCTTGCTGCCTCATGGCTAATGCCACTCCACTCCAAAAATCCCCACGGTACAATGTACTCCGCGTGACATACACGGTACAATGTACTTCGTGAACCCAAGCTCAATCAGGGGTGCCTGCAATAGGTCTTATCCACCCATACCATCTAGCCTCAGTATGCACGTGTGGCATATCATCTCACTGTGACACACAGTCTACAGGAGGCTCCAACACAGCTATATGCATGTCATATAATTTCCTATGCGAGCGAAGCTCTAGCACGGCTCCATGCATATTCATGATATCTGAAAATCTCGTGCGAGCGAAGCTCTAGCACGATTTCATAAAAATCAGTAAAATCTACTTACGAGTAGCACTCCAGTACGACTTAAAAATGAATGAGTTATAAATCCATTTACAACTTTGCATGAGCAATGCTCCAACACAAATGAATGCTCAAGTAAATCAATCTCGTGCGAGTTACACTCCAGCATGGCTTTATGAATAAATAAATCAAATCTCGTACGAGTTACACTCCAGCACGACTTTTATGCAATTATCATATCAAAACTGGATGCGAGCTAAGCTCTAGCATCTCTCATGCATGTCAAATCATTAAAACTAGTGCGAGCAATCGCTCCAGCACCATTTTATGCATATCAAGTCAAAACAAACCAAAACAGTCAAAACAGAGTGCGAGCTAAACTCCAGCAGCTCTTATGCATTTCACAATAATAAAATCAGTGCGAGCAATCGCTCTAGCACATTTCATGCATATGATGTCACACAAATCAGTGCGAGCAACCGCTCAAAGCACATTTTATGCACACTCACAAACGCAGATATAGTGCGAGCTATGCGTCAGCACTATCTGTTTCCATATAAACTTGATAGTTGGCCCATTTTCTAAATAATTTTCATTTAAATCTTAATAACACTTACGTACTATTATATTGTGAAATTTATGCAATTACTGATCAATCTATCGATTTGCTTTGCTTAAAAAGCAAGAAAATTCCTTAAATCAGAAAATTCCTTAAATCATGCATTTCATGCATGTCATGCTTTCACCATCCTTAGGTGAATTCCCTCAATAGGAGTAAAATAGCATTTTTACCTATTTCGAGTCCTTAAAATCTTTAATCTATTTCTAGGATCTTTATACATATTCTGTGTATACATACATATTCTGTGTATACAAAAGCTATTAAAATACGTGTAGCTACCTCTAGCTACTCATACAATTCCCTTACCTCATTCTTCTGTACAGTCTGACCTTTCAACTGATGACTCGTCAGCAGTCCAATTTGCTCCGATTCCGATCTCTGAAACTGCGGATAAATAGTCATCAAGTCAAATACAATACAATTAATTGTATTTCATATTTTCTAGGCTGAATTTAAATCATTGGGCCCGTTTACCTATATTGGGCCCGATTATACCATAATGGGCCTTAATCGGCCTTAAACCCGTTTTCCACTTACTATTCACATTATCGAGGCCTATAGGGCTCATTGGACCCATCAGTATTTATTGAACCTCATTCTAAATTCCCGAATAGCTTAATGAATTATTTACGACAATATATCTCTAATTCTAGAATTTAATTCATTTCATGCGGAATTTAAATCCGTAATTTATGCGGTAAATTTCTAACATGCATCACGATGCAATATTGTCGTAAATAAGGGTTACTTACCTGAGATTCCCTAATAGTCTGCAAATCGAGGCTGTCTCGAGCTCTCGTCTGACGTCAATTGTCGAGCTACACAATTAAATATTTTTTCGGGTAAACTTTCAGTCAAATATTAATCCAATTAAATATTCCAAAATTCAAATCAGTCAATTTCAACTGCTTACCGACTTACCCGTACCTCGATTGCATCACTGAGATTTTTCTCCAATTTTTTCTCTTTTTCTTTTTCCCTTTTTCTCTTTCTTTTTTTTCTTTTCTAACTGAACCGGTTCGGTCCAATTCAGCCCGGTTCAGACTGGTTCGGTCCAGCCAGTTCAGCCTGGTTCGATTGGTTCAGGGCTTTGCTGACTGGTTCTCCACCGGCTCCGACGCCAGTAGCTCCGCGGGGTCGTCTGGAGCTCAGATCTAGGGCGATTTCATCCAAGGTGGTCAAAAAGTGATCGGTCCAGCTCTTCTCCTTTTCGGCGTCGGTGCTTTCCTCTTTCCTCGTCGTTTAAGGGTTTTTTAGTGGCTGGGGACCCGTGTTCCAGTGGCTAGGGGTTCTCACAGGGTCGGGCTTCCCTCGACTGTCGGTGGCTAGGCCTAGATCGACGCCGATCACCAGATTCTTCTCTCCCTCTCTCGGTTCTCTCTTTCTCGGTTTCTCTCTCGTCGCCGATCGTCTCCTCGTCGGATTTGCCTAGGGTCAGCGTCAGCTACCTCGCCTGGTGCGTGCACCATCGGCCGCTCCGTCCGGCAAGGGAAGTCGAGGAAGGCTCGATTTTGCCTGCTTCGTTTTCAGGCTTCGTTTTTTTCTCGCGAATTTTTCGCGATTTATTCATTTATTTATTTATAATTTATTTTAATATTATTTTATTATTAAAAATCCAAAAATATCTTAAAAAATTATATTTTATTCATCTAACCAATAAAATGAATTTATCGGTCTTATTTTGACTTTTCGGTATTTTTTATTATTATTTTCAGGATAATTTCTCGAAGTGAAATTTTTGATTAATTCCAATAAATTCATATCTTGATCAATTTAACCCGAAATTTAATTATTTCTTCGTTATTTATCAAGATTTCTCATTCTCATATTTTTCATAAATTTTTCTTGTCCAATTAATACCGAATTTTGATCTTTTGATCGTTTTACCCTTGCACATGTTCGGGACTACCATTTCAATCCTTCATTTGATTTTTTCTCATTTTGTGTTTTAAATAAAATCGGGTCTTACACACTGCATCACCAACATCAAACTCAAGTGGCCGTCTATGCACATCCGCGTAGCTTTTCTGTCTACTCTGTGTAACCCATCATCTCTCACATATGAGCTTCACACTCTGTACAGCCTGTTCAACAAGTTCGAAAGCATTTATCTTTCCGTCACCCACTTCTTCCCAAGCTACAGGGGATTTACACCTCCTACCATATAGAGCCTCAAAAGGTATCATTTCAATACTCGCATGATAGCTATTATTGTACGCAAACTCTGCTAGGGGCAGGTGATCATCCCATGATCCCTTAAAATCCATCGTACACGCCCTCAACATATCCTCCAGGGTTTGAATAGTCCTCTCTGACTGACCATCTGTCTGAGGATGATAGGCGGTACTAAAACTCAATCAAGATCCCATGGACTCCTGAAACTGGGTCTAAAATCTGGAAGTAAATCGAGAATCTCTATCAAAAGTAATACTCACTGGAGCCCCATATAATCAAGCTATCTCGCTGACATATAACTCAGCTAAGGCATCAACAATATCTGTGCTCTTGATGGCAAGGAAGTGGCCACTTTTTGTCAGTCTATCCACTATAACCCATATAGCGTCACGACCTCCGGGTCCTCTGTAAACCGATAATAAAGTCCATGGTGACATGCTCTCATTTCCATGTAGGTACAGGTAAAGGTTGTAGTAAGCCTCCGGGCTTTCGATGCTCAGATTTCACGTACTGGCATACTAAACATCTGGCCACATACTCTGCCACGTCTCGCTTCATACCACTCCACCAGTACACCTTTCTCAAATCTCGGTACATCTTAGTACTCCCTAGGTGCATGGTGTATCGCGAGCAGTAGGACTCTCAATATCTATCTCTTCAGGGTATCATCGTCCGGTACACAGATTCGTCCTCTGAATCTCAATAATCCATCCTCACTGATTGTGAGATCTGACTGTGAAGTCTACTCAGCTTGGCTAACCATATCAATCAACATCTGATCATTGTGCTGCCCAATTCTAATCTGATCCATGATCCTGGGCTCTATCCGCAGGCTAGCCAAAAATCCAGTCTCTACCTCTTTAACTCTGATCCGAAGTTCGACGAACTACTCTAATAAATCTCATTCCTTGATCATCATAGCAGATATCATACTCTTCCTACTCAGGGCATCAGCTACTACGTTCGTCTTACCCAGATGGTATAAAATTTCGCAGTCATAATCCTTAAGGAGTTCCATCCATCTCCTTTGTCTCATATTTAACTCTTTCTAATCAAAGAGATACCTCAAACTCCTATGATTAGTGAAGATCTGAAGTCTTTCCCCATATAAGTAGTGTCGTCATATCTTCAAGGCAAACACCACAGCAGCTAATTCCAAATCATGCGTGGGGTAATTCTGCTCATGATCTTTCAATTGTCGCAATCCATAAGCGACCACTCTCCCATGCCGCATGAGCATACACCCCAATCCTTGATGGGATGCATCACTATAAATTGAAAATCCTCTTGATCTCTAAAGGATAATCAACACAGGTGCCGCTGTTAATCTTTTCTTTAACTCCTGAAAACTGAGCTCACATTGATCAGTCCATATGAACGGAGTCTCCTTACGTGTGAGCTTGGTCAAAGGAGCGACAATCTTGAAAAATCCTTCCACAAATCTTCTATAATACCCTACCAAACCAAGAAAGCTTCGTACCTCTGTAACTGTTCTCGGTCTTTCCCAATTAAGCACAGCCTCCACTTTACTTGGATCCACTGATACTCCTTCCTCTGAAACTATATGACCAAGGAAAGCTATCTGATCCAGCCAAAACTCACACTTACTAAGCTTTCCATATAATTGCGGAGTATCTGAAGTACTAACCACAAGTGTTGTGCGTGCTCCTTATAAGATCGAGAGTACACCAAGATCTCATCAATAAAGACTATAACAAACTGATCTTGATAGTCTTTGAACACCTCGTTCATTAAGAGGTGTTCGTCAATCCGAAGGGCATCACTAGAAATTAATAATGCCATACCTTATCCTGAAGGCCGTCTTCGGAATATCTTCCTCCTTAATCATCAGTTGGTGATAGCCCGATCTCAAATCAATCTTAGAAAAGACTGAAGCCCCTCTCAGCTGATCAAGCAAGTCATCAATCCTAGGCAATGGGTATTTATTCTTCACCGTGGCTTTATTCAATAGTCGGTAGTCTATGCATAATCTGAGACTACCATCCTTCTTCCTAACGAATAACACTGGTGCTCCCCACGGTGAGACACTGGATCTAATAAACTCTTGAACCAATAACTCTTGTAGTTGTTTCCTCAATTCCTCAAGTTCCACGAATGCCATCATATACGGAGGTCTAAAGATAGGCTGAGTATCTGGTACTAAATCAATGGTAAACTCTAGCTCTCTCTCTGGTGGTAAACCAAGCAACTCATCTGGGAAGACATCCAAAAATTTACATACCACAGGTATATCCTCGATCCTCGGATGTTCTCGATCATCATCTGAGGTGAATGTTTCATAACCTTCACATGAATGATCAAATTTAGTATTCTTAAAAGCAATGTCATAATTTCCAATTACTTACAAAATTTCATACGTCTATTTACTCAATATTTCAAACGTACACTGTAAGGTTCAGGTAGGGAGACGGTTACAATCTTAGTGTAGCAGTCTAAACTCACTCGATTGGTTGCCAGCCAATCCATTCTCAAAATTACATCAAACCCATGCATATTTAACATTATTAGATCTGCTAACATTACTCTATCTCCCACCTTTATTTCATATCCTCTACAGATCAACTCGGTTCTTTGGGATTCACGCATGAGGGTATTTACATGTAGTATATACTCTAGAGTTTCAAACTTAAATTTTAATCTACATGCAAAATACTCAGAAATAAACGAATGCGTGGACCCTGAATTAATCAACACATGAGCCTTATGATTACAGACAGAGAGTATACCTCTTAAAGTTTCTGCTGAAGTGTCTGTTGTTTCCTTGTCCAGAGCAAACACGCGACCCACTGTAACAGGCTTCTTTCCTTTCTCTACAGCAATGGCCCATCTCTGGGGATTCACTCTCTGAGGTTGTTGTCCGGCAGGCTCTGGAGCATGTGGTTTCTGAGGTTGAGGGCAATCTCTTAATCTGTGACCCATGTCTCCACATCTGAAACATCCACGAATCACCTAGTACAACTTCCGTCATGCGGTCAACCACAGTCTCTACAAACCCTTATCTCAGGCCTGACATCTCGAGGGGTCTCTCTGATGATGGGATAGGATAAGCTCTGGGTCTCTCAAATTTGCCCTTCTGTACCTCAATCTTTCCTCTCTTGAAGGAACCTCTCTGAACATCTGCCTGAAAAATCACTGGCCTCTTGCCCTTATCCCTAGTCATAGCACTGAACTCGTTCTGGGATTGTACAATCTCGATTCCCCTCTCAATCTCTTGTGCTCGTCTCAGAGCATCTCCAAACTCAGTAATACATAGCCCTATCAACCGATCTCTAATGATGGGCTTTAATCCATACACAAATCTCTCAGTGCGGAGCTCTTTATTTTTGAAGGTCTCTAGGTCATACCTAAATAGAGCGGTAAATCGGCTCTCATAATCATCTACCGACATATCACCCTGTACCAGATTCAAAAACTCTGCTTGCTTCCTTCTCTGAGCGGCTCGTGGTACAAATAGGGCTCTAAAGGTCGCCTGAAATTCTTTCCAGCTAATCACATCCTGGTTGGACATCATAATACCTTGGGTATTACCCCACCAATCTCGAGCTCTCCCTTTCAACATGTAGGCACCCATACTGTCCCTCTCAGTATTAGTGCATCCCAAATAGTCAAATATGACTTTCAACTCAGTCAGCCACTCCTCAGCCTCTGCAGGATCCTTTTTCCCTCTGAATGCAGGCAGATTCATTTTTAAAAAGTCCTTCAATTGGACCATACTCCTATCATCAGGCTGAGTAACGGGAGGCACTGGGTCCATCTGTACTGGGGGTACAGGAGGTCCTTGTGGTGGTATAGGAGTAGTACTTGAAGCATTAACTCCAAAATGTTGCGCGAATAGCGCTACTATTTGCTCAAAACCTTACCGCACATCATGCTCAATCCAATTAAATTGAGAGTTATGACTCTTTGGTTATGGGGCAGGTGGCGGAGGTGGCTCTGCCTGCCTCCTTGAACGACCTTGTCGTCCACTCATTCTCAATCTCAACTCGTTTCCTGCGCGTACATATCAAACTTGATTGAAATCTCAATCCTCAATTTCAGTTCATGACTAGACTTATACAAACACTTAAGATTTATTCTATTTCACTTAACTGACACTGACAGTACTAAACACCCTAAACTCTGATACCAAGAAAACTATGTGACGTCCCGGAAGCACGAAAAACAGGCAAATTTAAAACTTTTTCACATCCATTCACAACACAGGGTGCATTCCTATGCAGTGTCATACATCATCATACATATCATACTTCAGGATCTCATCATTTCATAATTGTATATCATTCAATCTACATTACTCAATTCAAGGTTAATTAATCCTAATACATCCCATACATCATTATACAACAAGTGTCTATAATTACAACTTTAGTTTGGGTACATGAATAGATAAATTATACCTCAAATATGATATATGGCCTGGAGCTTAAGTCCTCCACTAGCCACTACTCCATACGTCGCAGAAAAAACTCTCTTCACTTGAAGAAATCTGGAGTGAGAGAAAACAGGGTGAGCTTCTAAATCGCCCAGTAAGGGGGTAAAGGACTCATTAATAAAACAATGATTTGCACAGCACAATCATTTTATCTCGTAGTTAAAACTCAATTAAAACGTAGGATGAACTCATTAAAACATCATTCTCAAATCATTTCTCTGCAATCATGTAAAAATATGGGTGTACATAACTCAGTACAGATCACAGTCACAAGCATGTAGAAATCAGAATGCGATAATGGCTTTTCTTATTAAAAAGTGATAAAAATCACCTCAATAGAATGCACGTGGGACAACCATAAAACACAACTCATGTGTATAAAAAGAAGACCAGGTAATAAAACTCATAGAAAACTCGTTATGGCACATCGTAATAAATCTCCTCTGGGTGCGCATCCCAGGCATCCTCAAAAGAGGGAAATGACGACAATATGGTCGTGTACATGGTATATTGGACTTACGTGTTACCAAGACAAGACCCGGTCTTACATGCTACCAAAGCAATACCTCTTCTCATGCACACTATCAGTCTTACATGCTACCAAAGCAAGGCCACCCAGCATTACCAAAACGGGGGTCATCTCATATTACCAAAACGGAGGCATCTCTCGTTACTAAAACGGAGGAATATCGGACTTATATGCTACCAAAGTAAGGCCCGAACTTACATGCTACCTAAACAATGCCTCCCAACTCTACCAAAGCGGGGAATAATATCAGCCTTACATGCTACCAAAGCAATGCCTCCCAACGCTACCAAAGCAAGGAATAATATCGGCCTTACATGCTACCAAAGCAATGCCTGATGTGTATTCGACATGACACACCTAAGTCTCAATCATTAGCCATTATCATATACAACGTTTTGCCTTCATGTAGACTCATAATGGTTTTCTCTCATAAATCTCATTTGAAACATTTGTGTACTCAACACAAAACCTGTTAAAACTGAGTTCCAACCGGTAAAACCATGCACACATTTCTCAAAATCAGTACGCCTTAACGTAGAGCCCAAATCTCTTTTCACGTTTTAAACACAAAACGGTTGTAAAACATTTTCACACTTAGTTTACAACTCATAAAAGTTGGGCCCCAACCGGCTATAAAATCGTGTGCACTACTCATTCACAACTCATAAAAACATGCTTCTTTGCTCAAATCACTTTTCATACTACAATTAACATCAAAACACATACACAAACGAGTTTAAGTTTTCCCTTACCTCTTTGCACCTCGTATAGTGCAATCGTTCCCCCGTATCATGGACTAGTCTCGCATTCCTTTCTGAAACTCTCGAGCTGTCCAAATGATGTAAAAACATCAATAACCCAACTTAATCGCATTATTGAGCACATATTTGCTCATATTCTCATTAACACCTCAAATAACTCAATTCTCATAATTTTATCACAATCCACATTCTCATCTACTACATTTCAAATCCTATATTTCTCACACCATATTCCATGCTAAATTCACCTCTTTGTCTCAATTCCAATTTATAGCCATAATTCCAAAAATTACCACAAATTGCCTAACGTTACCTCTACTCCAAAAAAACCATAGTTTCATCAATCTTTAACCATTTCCTAGCTATTTAATCACAATGCCTACAACCATAATCACAAAAAATCACTTTAAAATCCAAGATCAAAGTTTAGAATTTACCCAAACTTGTGGAGTGCTCAACTCTTGCCTCGATTCAAACCGTCTTTCGATTTCTAAGTATGTTGTTCTCCTTTGGATGAGGAACAACTTTCCTTCTTGCTACAATCTTCGATTTGGACGAAAATAGGGACTTTGGAAAAGAGAGAAAGCTAGGGCTCGGCTAAAATAGAGATTTGGAAGAGAGAGAAAAGATGAAATGCAGGAAAACACTTGGGTCCTTTTATAGACGGAGGGTAGGAGATTGATCTGGTCCTTGATGAGATCGATCTGCATTTGAATTTGGGAACGTTTTGGAGAAATTTTATGCCTAGGAGATCGATCTGTCGTGGGGTGAAATCGATCTCTTAATGGCTTTATGAGATCAATCTGCTCCAATTATGAGATCGATCTCTAGTTTACAGAATGCTTCACGAGATCAATCTTCTCCTTACAGAATGCTTCATGAGATCGATTTCTTCCTCATAAGATCGATCTCTTTATTACAGAATCATAAGGAGATCGACCCTCTTTCATTGGAGATCGATTTGCCTATCAGTTCTTGCACATTTCTGCATTCTGGAGCCATGAAATCAATCTGGCCTTCACAGATTGTACTGCTACTGCACCAATTTGTAGAAAACTCAATGTAAAACTTCTCAAAATCTACCTCATAGCCCATATTTCAATCCGTACACATTCAAGATTTAAAAATATTTTCTTCATATACTTCATCATGTTTAAAACTTGCGTGTACATTAACATATCATAATTACATACACCAAGTTACAATTCTCATAAATGGGGTATACAAAATTCACAGTTCTCACAAAGTAGGAGTGTAAATAAGTTTAAGCTACTTGTGAGCCACTCGATCTTGACTTAATGATTACTTGAGTTCTAATATTTTTTGCCAGTCGAGCTCGAGCTATTTTAGTAATGAATCAAGCCAAGTTCAAGCTTCTAAATACTCGGCTTGAGCTATTCGTGAGCCTGATCAAGCTTTTATATTATATATTTTTAACATTTTGTTATTAATTTATTATTTTACCCTTATAATATGTAGTTAAAAAATGACAAGTCGAGCCTGTCATGTCGAGCTCGAGCCTGTCAAGTCGAGCTCAAAGGGCTCGAGCATTCTGTCAAGTTGAGCTAGAGCTTTTAAAGCTAAGTTCGATCGAGCTTGAGCTGAGTTTTGAAACTCGAATTTTTGAGTTGAACTGAACTCGAGCATAATACTAGATCATTTTGATTCTACTTGATTACACCTTTAAGGGTAAGGATATAAGGTCTGCTTTATCATGTCCCATGGATATCTTCTAAGCCTAGCTAGGGCCTTGGGTCATAGTTGTCTATGCCCTCCATATTTAGAAAGTATAAGAAACCTTACCTTAGGTTATGACGTCGCTCACGGTGGCTTAAAGTTTCTACCTAGCTTTATCACGTCCTATGGACGGCATCCAATACTCCTGTTAGGTATCAGGACACTCGAGGCATTGGTTTATATGCAGGGACCCATACTTGTTAGGCTTGCCAAATGTCCTTCAAGCTCTAAGAAGTCGCCAACCTCAAGGTTTAGGCATTATTTTCCTCTCGTCCATTAGATGACATCCGAGCTATCATGGAAAACCCATCCTTCAGACTCTGGTTCCATTTGCTCCTAGAGGATCAACTAGGGCGACAACAAAGTTCCATAATACTTGGGTACTTAGAAGAAACTTTACCCATAAAGGATGTCTTTATTTCACTCACGCGACCTTGTTGCAACATTATTTACCCAAAAATTATTTGTACATGTTAACGTAATTGTATAATCGTTATTGAGAAATCAACAATAATATTTACAACATATTAGTAATGTTAAGGCATGGTGCAACATTGCCAATTTTATGAGCAATATGCTCATTAAAGCGTGTTATTTTTCCTTTTACAACTTTTCCACAAAGTTTACATGACACATTTCTTTTAATGCTTGGTACATGTATTTCGAAATACCAATAGGTATCATCACTTGTGCGCCTTCTAGCCCTTTACTTGAAAACTCCTCACGTGGTGGCATGCTTAATATTTTCTATTAAACAAGTAATTGTAAAAAAGTTTAATAGAAACATCACATTTTTCATAAATAACTGAAAATTGATTTTGAACTTTTGCTTATTCACATGTTTAGCCTTTGAATTAGTAATGATAATTTAATTCATTATATTCACATTATGAATATTCTCTTAAATTACGCTAACGTTTCATTGTATTAAAAATTTAATATTAATTTGTCACTGTCAATTAACTTAAGCCTTCAAATTTATATATCAATTATCAATACCAATATTATTTTTTTCTCTTTGTTGTGCATGATAAAAGAATAATAATAGTACGCCACGTGACGTATGAAGAATGCACCACGTGGCGCACGAATAAAATATGTGAGAAATTATACAAACCCTGAGCAAGATAAAAAGGGCAAAAATATAATTAGTGACAGAGTAAATCCCTATAAATAGGGGTCAGGTACGATTCGTTAACCTAATTCTGAATTTCCCTACTGAAACTCTGCTTAATTCTCTGGCTGACTTAAGCATCGGAGTGCCAACGCAGGGAAAAACCCCTGCGTCCCTCTGATCTTTCTCTCTTTTGTAGAGGCATTCTAGAACACGTGATGCGAAGATCGAGGTGAAGACGTCTGCAATTCGACATTGTTGCAACCGAGCGACAACAATTGGTGCAGTCTGTGGGAAACGGAAGAAAAGCTTTTGACAACGATGGTACAGACACGTTCAACAATAATCAGAGGTGAAGAAAGTGAGGACATGGCGAGCTCCCCAATGGCGGACTTAGGTGATGGAGTTCAAACCGAGAGAGGGTCGAATACGATGACGATTCCCATTGCCGAATTTGAAGCCATGCGGAAGCAAGGAGAAGAGACTGTTCAAGCCTTGCGAACAATGGTTGATCTATTCAATGGTGTTTTCCCGCAAGTGAATCTGCCACTAGCCGTCCAAAACTTGGTAGGAGAAGGGCGAGCTGCGCAAGACCCTGACGGCATGGTCACGTAAGACCCTTTCCGCATGTTCGCGCGGGACCCTCACGATAGGATGGCGCGAGACAGTGAAGGCCGAGTATCGCGAGACCCTGAAGGCATGTTTGCGCGAGACACTCGCGGCACACCCGCGACAGACCCTCGCAGCATGTTCGCGACAGACCCTCGCGGCATTCTGGTGATAGACACTCGCGACACACCTGCGACAGACCCTCACGGCACTCTGGCGACAGACCCTCGCGGCACACTGGCGACAGACCCTCGCTGCACGCTCGCCACAGACCCTCGTGGCACTCTGGCGACAGACCCTCGCGGCACGCTCGCGACAGACCCTCGCGGCACTTTGGCGACAGACCCTCGCGGTACTCTAGTGACAGACCCTCGCGGTACGATCGCGACAGTCCCTCGCGGTACTCTCGCGACAGACCTTCGCGGCACTCTGGCGACAGACCTTCGCGGCACTCTGGCGACAGACCCTCGCGGCACACTAGTGACAGACCCTCGCGACATGCTCACAACAGACCCTCGCGGTACTCTCACGGTAGACCCTCGCGGTACTCTCACGGCAGACCCTCGCGATGCTCCTGTGTCAAACCTTCGAGGTAGGGGTGCACGAAACTCTCACGGCATGGCCGCGCAAGACCCCCCATTTGCTTCTTGCTCCACATGGCGCGTTCTTCGCACGCCACGTGGCGTACTCATAACGCGGGGATGCCAGCTCATGTGAGACCCTTCTGCGCGAGACCCTCACGAAAGTGGTGCGCAAGATCCTCGCGGCATGGTCGCACGAGACCCTATGTGTGAGACTGAGGAAGATATGAGGCGTCAGGGTATGGGAGACCTTGTGCGTGAGGCCTCGGAAGGCTTGCGGCGCCAAGTTACGGAAGACCCTATGCGCGAGACTCCAATGAACTGGAGACATCAGAGTGTCAAAAAACTTCGATGTCATTGTACAAAAAATTCAACACGGGAGATTGTTGGTGATCGGAGACGCCAAAGTACTAGAAACCCTGAGGGTTCGGCTCGAGTAGACTCTGGATATTTGGGCGTCGAAGATCCTTGGCCCCAGAACACAAACAGCCCGCCAAACAACGGAATCAAAGATGTGGGAATGACAGGGTCTCATGTTGAGAGAGACTCGAAAATAGATCCAACACGAAACCTTGAAACTGGAATGGCAAACTTTCAATCTCAGACTCGTCAAAACCGAACTCAGGGTAACAGGAAAGAAGCTATGGACTGCGGCCAAGCTAATGCATACGATGCTAAGAAAGTGCAAAACAGACCTGTGTCCAAGGCACAAGTTGCCACAGATATGAAAAGAATGGTGGAACGAATCTTAGAAGAGAAAAGGTTGGTTCAAACTGAAGAAAATCAAAGGAGGAGAATCTCATTCAGTATAACGATCATGGGAAAACCGCTGCCCTCAAAATTCAAAATGCCGCAGATGACGACGTATACGGGAAAAACTGACCCTTATGACCACATTCAGAACTTTGAGTCATTTATGCTATTACATGGATGGGAGGATGAGATCATGAGTAGAGCATTCCCCTTAACTTTAACTGACCATGCACTAAAATGGTTTAATAGTTTGTCGGAGGGGTCTATTTCGTCTTTCAATCAATTAAGAAGTGAATTCTTGAAGGCCTTTGTGATAAAAAGCCAGAAAAGGAAGGAGGCCACCTATCTGCTTACCTTGAGGCAGGGGAGCAAGGAATCACTCAAAAGCTATGTGGATCGGTTCCTTAATGCTACTCTTGAAGTACATGATCTACAAGTTGGAGTAGCTGTGACAGCTATGCTACAAAGGATAAGGTCTGAAAAGTTACAAGAGTCGCTATCTTTAGATCAGCCGACAACGATCTCAGACTTGTTCTCTAGAGTAGATAAATATATCACTCAAGAAGTAGTGATGAAAAGGATACCGGCACTGAACTACATATAAGGGAGTTCAAAGAAAAGAAACCCTTACCATCGTCGGGCTACCTAAGCCATCACAAATGCCTTGAAAGAAGATGGAAAGTTCACAAGGAAAGAGGATAGCAAAAACATGGAATGCTAATCACCTGAAGCCATACTGACAGTGAAATTTTATTTATTTAATGTCATTGTCAAAACTACGAATTGAAATTTCATTTATTGAATAATGATTTATTACGTATTTTATTTCATATTGAGACTTTTAGCTATACTCAACAAACTAAATGGCTTGAAGCGAAAAATGCGCGAGATAAGCCACGAAGATAATGTGCGAAAGCTTGAAGTGAAAAGTGCGCGATGTAAGCTAAGCACAGAACCAAAGGGCTTGAAGCGAAAAATGCGCGAGGTAAGCCACGAAGACAATGTGCGAGAGCTTGAAGCGAAAAGTGCGCGATGTAAGCTAAGCACACAACAAAAGGCTTGAAGCGAAAAATGCGCGAGGTAAGCCTCGAAGACAATGTGCTAGAGCTTGAAGCGAAAAGTGCGCGATGTAAGCTAAGCACACAACCAAAGGGCTTGAAGCGAAAAATGCGCGAGGTAAGCCACGAAGACAATGTGCGAGAGCTTGAAACGAAAAGTGCGCGATGTAAGCTAAGCACACAACAAAGGGCTTGAAGCGAAAAATGCGCAAGGTAAGCCACGAAGACAATGTGCGAGAGCTTGAAGCGAAAAGTGCGCGATGTAAGCTAAGCACACAACCAAAGGGCTTGAAGCAAAAAATGCGCGAGGTAAGCCACGAAGATAATGTGCGAGAGCTTGAAGCGAAAAGTGCGCGATGTAAGCTAAGCACACAAAAAAGGGCTTGAAGCGAAAAATGTGCGAGGTAAGCCACGAAGACAATGTGCAAGAGCTTGAAGCGAAAAGTGCGCGATGTAAGCCATGAAGAAAATGTGCGAGAGCTTGAAGCGAAAAATGCGCGAGGTAAGCTAAGCACTCAACCAAGGGCTTGAAGCGAAAAATGCGCGAGGTCAGCCACGAAGAAAATGAGCAAGGGCTTGAGGCGAAAAATGCGTGAGGAAAGCCATGCACCCAAACAAGGGGCTTGAAGTGAAAAATGCGCGAGGTAAGCCATGCACTCAAATAAGAGCTTGAGAATTATACGGCCAGAGAATTTGACTTCAGAATACAATGTAAGGACTTGATCTAAGGCTACAATGAGAATATATGTACTCTTTCGCAAGGTTATACCTAACGAAAGAGTGGGGAGCAATTGTTATGCATGATAAAAGAATAATAATAGTACGCCACGTGACGTACGAAGAATGCACCACGTGGCGCACGAATAAAACATGTGAGAAATGATACAAACCTTGAGCAAGATAAAAAGGGCAAAAATATAATTAGTGACAGAGTAAATCCCTATAAATAGGGGTCAGGTACGATTCGTTAACCTAATTCTAAATTTTCCTACTGAAACTCTGCTCAATTCTCTGGCTGACTTAAGCATCGGAGTGCCAACGCAGGGAAGAACCCCTGCGTCCCTCTGATCTTTCTCTCTTTTGCAGAGGCATTCTAGAACACGTGACGCGAAGATCAAGGTGAAGACGTCTGCAATTCGACATTGTTGCAACCGAGCGACAACACTCTTGAATTACAATAATATTTGAAACCATATGTTTTATTACATTAAAAATTTTGCTAAAAATTACATTAATAATTTAATTCCACATTATTACCTGATTTATTTAGTAAAAAAAATTAACACCCAAAAATCCTAATTCCCAAATATCCAGGCCGACTAACCCAACCCAACCTCAGCCATTCATCACTCAATTCTTAATTTCTCACCCATTCACACACTCAATTCTAAACTCACATTTTACGTCTCTTACACTCTTTTTCTCCTAAGTCTCATATGACTAGATGCCCAACGACTAGCCCAATGGTGCTGCAACAACACCTTAGCAACCTAACTTCTGCCAGACAGACAACAATCACGATGCCCACGGCCCCATGCCACACCCCCACCACTCCATTACCTTCATTTCTTCACAACTTTCTCTACTCTACTACTATAGAATACAAAATACAACACAAGCTCAACTCAAGTTCTCAACTCTCAAGTCTCAACTCTCAAAGCCCTAACCAACCAGTCCTTCCCCTTATTCGATAAATCTCCTTCCTTGATTCAGACTTCCAAAGGTAAATAATTTTGAATTTTATATAAATCGCTTACCTTGAAAAATGAAAACTCAAGGCAATTGCTATGTTATGCTATTATTTCTTGTTAATTGATGTTGAATTGTTGTTGATTGAGGTTGAAATTTTGATTGTGTGAAAGTAGGGATTGTTTGGATTTCTATCAATTGAGTCTTCTGTCGTTGGAGTCTTTTTGTTGATTCTGAAATGTATTTTTTTTTATAAATTTATATATGATGTGTTGACAATATATAACTTTTATACATAGTTAGTCTATCATATATTACGGCTTCATTAATGAGCAAACTTTTAAAGTACATATGTCTTTAAAAATAAATTTAAAATATTATTAATATTTATTTTTAAAGGTATGCATATTTTTAAAATTTTATGTATTAATAAATAATCATTTTATGATTAATTGATAATATAAATAAATTATCACTACATTATATATAATTTTTTTTTTTAATACTTAAATTTTTAGTCGGAAGATGGACAATGACGATTATAAAATTTTTTCACACGTTTTTCTTAAACAGCGGACCACAACCGCTATTTCGTTACACCACCTTTATTTGAAACCCCTGATCTACAATCATCAAAAAATCATACTCAGATTCAAGCATCGTCGGTTCAGTCCTCTCATCCTTCATCCAAATTGAATCTGTCCAGCCAAAATCATCATCCAACCAGCAACATTCAACCAAAACCCATCGAATTCAATCCCAATTAAATCTGGAAATTAAAAACTTTGTATACCCGAAACCATCTTCATCAACACCAGCAAACCCCAATAAACCCATTTCAGACCGAGACACTCTCCCAGAAAATAGACTCAGACATACATTCAGCAAGAAATCAAGTCAAGCATGAACAGCCAATATATAATACAGCTAAAAGATGGACATACAGCAATAAAAATAGTGGGGTTTTCATTTATTGGTGAGATTTGAATCCTTGGGGTTTAAAATTGAAAGTAAGGGAGAAAAGAGGAAGCGGTGCTGTGGAAAGAGAAGAGAAGGGGGGCAGCATGGAGTTCATCGGTGACAAAACCGATAGCATGAAGCAGGGACTGGTGACGGGCTGAGTTGCAGAAACCAGCAGCGAAGGTGGTGGCAGACGAGGTGAAGAGGCTGTTAGGTTTTGGGTTCTGGACTTTGAAAAGTGTCGAGAAGTCGAAGTAAAAGGAGACGGCTACGGCGAGCGGCACTGGCCAGGGGCGGCGTCGGAATCAGTGGGCAGGAGAAAAACGATCAGATCAAGGGAAAGAAGAAGAGAAGAATGGAAGAAAGAGAAACTGTCCTTCAACACTGGATCTGACCCGGATGCTAACCCAACAGCCTTGATCCGACGCAGAAGTTTTACGCAGCCCATGTTCTAAGTTTGGGTTCTAGGTTTTGAGTGGGTTTGAATTAAATCAGGTGAGGTATTCTTATGTTTCATTTATTAATTTGTTTTATTAAATTTTTATTAATATTTAGTTAGCTTGTTAATTTATTTAGTTAGGTTGATTTAGTTAATTTATTTTTATGATTTATTTAATTTAATTAGTATTTTTCGATTTCTTATTTTTAGTGTGATTATTTGATTGTCTTAATTACTTTGTGTAAATATATTTTTTTTTTCTTGCAGAAAGATAATTTATATAGTTAGAAGATTACCCGCGAGTCACGACCAAATTTCATATTAGATTGTACATTTCAAGTTTCAATTCTCTTTCTGTTACTTTGTGTAAATATATTAGATTAAGAAAAATAACTTAGGAATTTTTTCAAGCACTAATGAGGGGTTGTCCCACTGAAAGGAATTTCAAATTTTCAGCTCAAATGATAACCTCAGAAACGAGGCAAACACATCATGCGTCAGAGCGCGTGCTCGAATTAATGCTGCTTGCGTCGAGCTCAATGTTGCGAGCGCTGACTTGCAATGATGCATCTCGTCAGCGCTCGATTCCAGGTCCACCTCGAGACCAAATAAGGGGAAACGCAAGCAAGGCGTCCAAAGACGCTACCTAGAAGAGTTTGACAAAGCGTTAGGTCAACATATTCGACCAATGGTCGATTAAGCGTTCATGATCCATGTGGTCTCAATACCATGTGAGATGACTTACCTTGACATGTGGCTCGGTCTTATAAAAGGAGCATTTTTTTTCCTTAAAAGGGATTATAACGTTTGTTCATTGCAAAAAACTCGACAACACATCGCCTCTCCCTCTTTTTATCCTCAGTGCCATTCCAGACACAAACATTTAGTGCATCAGATAGGGGCGTTGCACTTTATCTTTTCCTCATAATGGTGCCTAGGAAAAGGGTGGTGGAGGACAGAGACCCAACAAAGCTTGTTAGCCCGGTTAACACCCAAAAAGACAATCAAGACCAATAGCCCCAATCTACGACGAAGTAGTTCGACTTGCTCACGCAGCAGCTCAAAAACCTCACTGAGTTATTTCAGAACGCCTTTCAACCTCTAGCCCCAAGACAACATGTCATGACCCATTTTTACCTAAAATCGATATAAATTTTTTGTTTTTTCCTTTCCTTTTTCAGTTGTGATCATTCTCACAACCAAAAAGTTGGGTTATGAGTAAGTAATAGTTACTCTTTACCATCTATTATACCATCTATCTTTTAATTTATTCAAAAACAACATGTATACTTTATAATTGAGATTCAATACTTACGTGTTTACTAATATTTACATCTTCCATATTACATTCCAAAATGATTACTGTGCTATTACATGTTTAGATAAAAAAAGATATTAGTGTGTATACCTCTTGGTGATGGAAAGCAACGGATATCAGGATGCAACTCTGGGTTATGAGTAAGTAATAGTTACTCTTTACCATCTACTATACCATCTATCTTTTAATTTATTCAAAAAAAACACGTATACTTTATAATTGAGATTCAATACTTACGTGTTTATTAATATTTACATCTCCCATATTACATTCCAAAATGATTACTGTGCTATTACATGTTTAGATAAAAAAAGATATTAGTGTATATACCTCTTGGTGATGAAAAGCAGCGGATATCAGGATGCAACTCTTCAGCCACTTACTAATTACTGTGCGCACTCTGTAGAGGGGGGAAATGAAAGGAATGAGCTTACTAGTTTAGTAAGGCAATAATGCAAGCAGGTAGATAACTACATTATCTACGTGCTTATAATATCATGATATAAAATCGCTTACATTTAGAGCATGAGGTAAGACTAAAAATGATGCCACATGTATATATTTATCATGTAAGATAAATCATGAAATCAGATATATAAAACAAATATGGAAAAATCATCATGTATGACATCTTATGCTAGTCACATTAAAACTTATGGTTTTATCATAAAAACAATACATCATCCTATAAAAACATTCCATAAGGTTCGACCCCTCTTTTGGGTCTACCATTGATAACACAAATCATGTTTAGTGCATATAAAATCATGTGATATCATGTGAGACATGTGGTCACTGTATACAATCGAGGGCTCTGCTAGCCAACTATGTCACTATCATTTCAGACCACACGGATCTCAGTGTGCCAGGCATCATGCTGTAACGGAAGGTAGGTCAAATCCTACCCGTTAGAATATAAATCAACATCATCACCACACGGTACAACGTACTCCATCTAATATACATAGTACAACATACTCCATGGATCCATATCACGGTCGGAGGTGCCTACTGTAGGTCTTATCTATCCTATACCATGTATAACCGACTCAGTCTCAAGTGCACGTGCGAGCATCTCATCTCTGTGACACACAGTCTACACGAGGCATCAAACACGACTTATTACATATTACAGTGTGAAAAGTCCAGTACGACTTTATGCAAATCAATAAATGGTAAAATAAATGAAACCCACGTAAGTAAGGTTATATGCATAAGAAATGCAAATCAATAAATGCAAATCATATACGAGCAAAGCTCCAGTAAGGTTATATGCATAAGAAATAAATGAAACCCACGTACGAGAAAAAGCTCCAGTACAGTTTGCAAGCATCTCAACTCAAAATATGGTGCGAGTTAGGCTTCAGCATATTTCATTCATGTTAAAATATCAAAATCCAATGCAGACAAAGTTTCAGCACGATTAAACTCGTATAAATATGATAGACGACTCTATTTCAACAAAACACGCTCAAAATTAAAGTTAACACCTGACTCGTGCTATTTCATGAAATTATGAAATCAATAGCCAGCCTATTCGTAAATTTGCTTAAATCGAAGCAATATATTTCATAAAAATATCAAAAACACGATATTCATGTAATTTATTAGCCTTACTACCATTTTTGTAAAATTTACTCTCAAGGGCAAAATCGTCTTTTTCATCTATAGCTGAATTTTTTCGCAAAAATTATTATTTCTTTTCTAGGTAACCAAGAAAATTTAATGTCATGTAAATATCCTCAAAATACGTGCATTTACCTCTAAATACTCACAAAATTTTCTTACCTGGAATCGCGTCGAGTAATTCCACTTCCTTAGAGCAGCTCGATCGCGCAATTCGATTCGCTCCCAATATAATCTCTGGAGCTGCACGAAATTATTTATCATATTAAATATAGTTTATTTATCTGTACTCACTTTCACTACAATCGATTTAACTTATTGGACTCATGTACTCTTATTGGGCCTTACTTTCTCTTAAGTCCATTTCGATTGTACTATTCATTTCTCAAGAATCTATTAGGCTCATTAAGCCTACTGATTCATATTGGGTCGATCTCAGGCCTACAATGCCTTATTGAGCTGAATACTCAATGCTTGGCCCACTTGACCATTCAGTCACACATGGTGTGCCACACCTAGCCATGGCCGACACCATGGTTGCCTAGCTCTCATGGGCATTTTGGCAAACACTTGGTGTGCTTGCCTTAAGTTCATTACATTCCTTCACTAAGGCATTTTATCATACACCTCTTATGCCTACTTTAAATCATCATCGATTCCAACATATTGGTTTCATAAAATCATCTCAAAATCATGCATATAACATCACTAACACCATAGTGTAATCAATTCATCATTAAATCAACCATAGCTCACTTTCTCACACTAAACCCATATTAAGTCATGGATGATTAAGCATGCTCAAGAATGTTTCAGCCAACAATACATACACCAATCAACTCATAAAAATATCTAGATTAATATAATTGGAGTTGATGTATTGAAAACTCACCTAACTTAACCTTTCTCTTTTAGCCAAAAATGGAGAAACACCTTGCTCCTTCAATCCAGAACTTCAACTACTAGTTTTTGACTATGTTGTTCTCCTCCTCACAAGAAACAACTTTGCTAAAAACAACCTTTCTCAAATTTGTTTGGAAGGTGATATTTTAGAGTGAGGAAACTTGCTCACTTTACTAAAATGGAGAGATATTGTTAATTTGGGCAGGAAGGCTCGTCTGTCGGGCTTTTAAATAGAAATGACATTGTGAGATCGATCTCCTAGGGTGAGAGATCGATCTTCCTGTGGTTGAACTACACAAATATTCAGTAAGTTGTGGGATCGGTCTGCTCTTGAGAAGGGATCGATCATTTCTAGCCAGAAATCATTGGAGATCAATCTGTTTTTGGGAAGGGATCGATCCTTTCTATGTAGAATCACATCGAGATCGATCTGCTTATGGGAAGAGATCGATCATTTCTATGCAGAATCACATCGAGATCGATCTGCTTGCCTATGAGACCTTTGTGATTTCATTCTAGAATTACAAGATTAATCCTGTCGTGAAGGAGATCGATATAACATTCATCTATAGGATTTCAGCTGCTAATTTTTTCAAAATTTCAAGGTAAAGATTGCATTTAAATGCTTCACTGATCATTTTGCATTCTATTCACACTTAGAGCATAAAAAAAAGTATATTTCTTATGATTAACATATTATGTAACTTGTGTGTATAACATGTAATCATAAAGGGTACATAGAATTTACGGCCTTACATCTCTTATGATTCATATAGCATGTGGCAAGTGTGTACATCATGGAATCATAAGGAATACATGCAAAAGTACGAGCTTTACATTCCTCTCCTCCTTCAAAAAATTTGGTCCTCCAAATTAGTACCAAGTCATTCCTCGAAAAGTCGAGGGTACTTTTCCCACATCAGGCTTTCCAACTCCCATGTAGCCTCCTCTGAAGTGTGGTGCTGCCAGAGCACCTTAACAAGCGAAATCGTTTTGGTCCGTAACACATTTTCCTTCCTATCCAGTATTCGGATCAGTCTCTCTACATACGAAAAATCGTCCTTGAGCTCCAATAGCTCATACCGAATCACATGGGTCAAATCCGAATGGTACTTCTGAAGCATCGATACGTGGAAGACGTTATGAATGCCTGCTAGCTCCGGTGGCAACGTGAGCTTGTGGGCCTTATCTTACACTCGCTCCAGTATATCAAATGGCCCGATATACCGATGGCTCAACTTACCTTTCTTACCGAACCTCATAATCCCTTTCGAGGGAGAAACTCTCAAGAACACTGTAAACACCGCAAATTTTTTGTATTTAAATTAAACAAAAAAGAATATATATATATATATGTAAAATAAATGAAAATATGTTATACGAAAATATGTGTGTATATATATATATATTTATTTGTTAAGTTAAAAAAAGAAAATAAAATGAAATGAAGGATAAAAATAATTATAATAAAAATATATAGATGTAATTGTCCAAGAATGAAAATATAATTAAAAAAAAATATATATATATATATACATATAAATACAAATATAACATATATAATAAAAATATATAAAAATATATATATATATATATAAATATAAATATAAACATAAATAGATATATATATATAAATAATATATATAATAATAAAAAAAAACTAAACGAAAAAGAAGAAAAAAAATAGTCGCGCGATCCTAAAGAAAACCAACCCCCCCCCCCCCGGTTCCTCTTCTCTGCTACCACCGGCCAAGCTTTCTCCCCGTTTTCCCTGTCGACCTCCCTTTTCCCTCACCAGTCGACGGAACCGAGCCCCAAGCCAGCGACGATCGGCGATCTCCCCTTTCCTCCTTTCTTTCCTCACTCGCTGAAAGCCCGAAAATCGTTCCTCTCTCCATTTCGTTCGCCGGTCGACTGAACCAGAGATAGTCGGCAGCCTCGCGTTGCCCGGACTCCGAGCAGCTTCCTCCCTCTGATCACCGATGACCGTTCCCTCCCTTTTTTCCTCTCCCCTCGCCTGGAAACAAAAACGGAAACAAAGGGATTTCTCCTCTGTTCGCGGATTGCAGCGACCAGGGAGACCCGACGCCGGCCACCACTGAACCTGAGCCCGGCAACCTCCCTCGCCTGTCCTTCCCCGTCCGTCCACCCCTATTTTCGACGCTACAGTGTCAAAAAAAATACAGATAAATTTTTCAATTTCTGTTTCCCCATCCTTGTACCAGTTGATCCCTAGGTAAAAAAACCCAAGTTTTATTTAGTTTAATGTATGTATAAATTGTATTATGGAAGCATGATGTTGTATGAATTAATTGAAATTTGATTTGTTGAAGAAATTAGGGACTAGGAATTAAATTGACAGATTTGGAGATTTTGAAAATTAAGCAAGAAATTAGACATTAGAAGTTAAATTATCATGAATTGAAATGAAGATTTAAGATGATAAAATTGTATTCGGTTATTTTGTGGATGATAGATTTGAGTCATTTTGATGATGAAGAGGAAAGTAGAGAAAAGAAATTCTTATGGGTAGCTTAAAACAAATCTTGAATCGACAAACCCGAGAATAAATGAGAAGTAGACAAAAAAAATGGGAATGATGAGGAGTAGGCAAATATGTATGTATATGTGATAAGAAAAAAGAAAAATGGAAAACAATAATATATATATGTATATATTTATTTAGGTGCATATACAGGTGGGGGTATATAAGATGAATGTGTGCTAGTATATGTATATTCAAAGAATGCATATATATGAGATAGGGAAACATGAAAACAAATAAAAGTATATATATATATATACATATAAGAGTGTATATATATATATTTATACGTATATACATGTGGATGTATATAATAAAGGTATATGTTAATACTTGTAGGTACAAATATATAAATATTAAAGAAACATATAAACGTGCGTGTTGGTCTAAGTATATACAATAATACGTACACATGCAGTAGTGACGATAGGTTACGATTTTAACGCAATTCGGACAATTCGCATGAATAAGATGCTAAGTAAACAATTTCGGTGTAGGTGAATCGTAGAAAGAATTAAAGGAGGTACTAAGAGGCGTCACTGTTCGAATTCGGAATATCCGATAAATCGAGGTAAGGGGTATTACTTAACTTAGTTTTGATATTGTATTCTTGTTTCACTGAGAAATGATTTTATGAAAGAACATATGATTTGAAATGATTTATCAATGCTTCCATACTTGCGGAACTGTTTACAAAACATGATTTCGTTTTACAAAATGTTCGCTAGAGCATCTATGTTTATGAAATAAACTTTAGAATTATGAAAATGCATGAGAGTTTTATGATGGCCTGAAAACCCATATTTACGCTTTGAAATGGAACTTTTGACGTTTTCAAAAGTATTTACGAAAAGAGAAAAGATGTTTTGAGACTATAGGCTTCATGTATGGTTACTTCTTGTGGTGTTCCAGCTCCACCACTTGCGTGCCGGTACATAGGCCCCTTTAGCACTTGACTCGACCTGTGTGGAAGATGTCGTGCTACTGGTGGTTTATGATGATATTTCGGTAGTATCTCGTACCCGTGCAGCACGCAATTATGTTTCCTACACGGAGAGTGCCACTGGTGCCCGTGTCCTAGCTAAGTGCTAGTGAATGTAAGTAAGATAGATACTACCCATACTTTACGAAAGGGCTGTACGACCCTGATCCAGTCTACAACCCACTTACCATGGCCATATGTATGATGGCTCTCTACGAAGAATTACACGTATCGCATGACTTAGTTATAGCATAGTCTCCTCGATTTTAATTATAAAATCGACTATGATGAGAGTTTATGAAATGATTATGAAACATGCATGAGATGTTTATGAAATGATTATGAAATATGCATGAGATGTTTATGAAATGATTATGAAATATTCATGATATGTTTACGAAATGATTTATGAAATTTTCATGAAAATGGTTAAGCATGTTAATGGTTTTATTGACACGCATGCTTTATGACGTTTATACATGAAATGAAAATTTCAGTATTTCATTAAGTTTCGTTCCATGAACACTTTCAAATACTTTTATATGTCAGAATTGTTTTAATAGTACTATCTTACTGGGCTTTTCCTCAAAAGCTCATCCCTCTACCTTCAAATCATTTGCAGTGAATCTATAGACGCTACCTGCCGCGTACACGACGTAAGCTAGTGGGAAGAGTTACCTTAAGCTACTTTTTGTACATGCAAAAGGTATACATTTACATTCTTGTACCAGACATAATTGTATGCACAGACACACATATTGGAAATATCAGTTGGGATGTAATTTTGTAAGAAAATGATGTGAATAATATTATTTTTGGGATTATATTTTGAGATGACTTGTATTAAGTCGAAAATAGATATATTGAGTGGTAAAGATGGATTTGGAAAGCATGCTTGGTAGTTGTGGATATCTAGGATTGTCAAAAAACAACTGATTTGCAAGTGGGTAGGCCCATATATAGGCCGTTATGATTTCGAAATTTTTATCGGTCATATAAGTTAAAATATAGAAATTAATTATAATTACGAGTAAAGAATTAGGAAAAGTGTTTTGACACTGTATAGGAATACAAACTAAGTGAATTAAGTAATAAGTGGGTAAATTAAATTCAAAAAAAAAAATTTTTCCTCGATTTTTAAGGGTCAAAGGTCGTTACAAACACTGAATCACCTACAGGGAATTCCAATGGCTTCTGTCTCATGTCAGCATAACTCTTCTGCCTGCTCTGAGCTGTCCTCAATCTCTCACATATCAACTGAACAACCTCAGAAACTTGTCTTACCAAATCAGGAGTAAAGATCTGTCTCTCACCAACTTCCTCCCATCCAATAGGGGAACGACATCTACGACCATACAATGCCTCATATGGTCCCATCTCGATACTCGCATGATAACTATTATTATAAGCGAACTCGGCTAGTGGTAAATGATCATCCCTTGAACCTCTAAAATCCAGCAAACATGCTCTCAACATATCCTCTAGAGTCTATATAGTCCTCTTTGACTGACCATCTGTCTGAGGATGAAAAGCGGTGCTAAAACTCAACTAGATCCCCATCGCTTCATGAAAGTGTTTCCAAAAGTGGGAAGTGAAGTAGGAATCCCTATCCGAAACAATACTCACTGGGATACCATGTAACCTCACTATCTCATGCACATATAGATCCGTTAATGTACTCAGAGTATCGATAGCTCTCATAGCTAAGAAATGCCTTGACTTTGTCAACCTATCCACAATCACCCAGATGGCATCATGACCTTGCGAGTTTTGGGTAAACCCATCACAAAATCCATGGTGACGTGCTCCTACTTCCATGTCGGTATTGGTAGAGGTTATAATAACCCTGCAGGCTTCTGATTCTCTATCTTCACTTGCTGACAGACGAGACACTTCGCCACATATTTCGCTACATCTCTCTGCATCCCTGACCACCAATACACTCTCTGGAGGTTCTGATACATCTTGTTACTCCCCGGATGCAGTGTATACTTTGACGAATGAGCTTCTATCAAAATCAACCTCCTGATCTCTGGATCATCGAGAACACATATCCTACCCTTGAACATCATCAATCCATATGAACTCAACTCAAAATCAGTCTTTGTTCCCCTCTGTATCTGCCCGATAATATCACTGCACTATTGATCAATCTGCTGAGCCTGTCGGATACGATCTACCACATCCGGTTCCAATTGCAGGCTAGCTACCGTACAACCACTATCAGTATCAGGCGAGGTAACATCTAAACTGAGATTCACGAACTGTTCCAACAGCTCATGTTCCCTGATCATCATGTTATTAACCCGAGATGCTTCATACTCGGTGCATCAGCTATTACATTCGCCTTAACCAAGTGGTATAAAATATTGCAATCATAGTCCTTTAGAAGCTCAAGCCACCTTATATGTCTCATGTTCAACTCCTTCTGTGAGAAAAGATACTTGAGGCTCTTATGGTCAATAAATACCTGAAATTTTTCACCGTACAAGTAGTGGCGCCATATCTTCAATGCAAATACCACGACTGCCAACTCTATATTGTGGGTCAGGTAGTTCTTCTCATGGTTCTTAAGTTGTCTAGAACCATAAGCGACTACCATCCCGTCCTGCATCAACACACAGCCCAATCCCTGTCTTGAGGCATTTGTATACACTGAAAAGCCTCTTGAGTTGGTGGCTATGGTGAGAATAGGTGAAGTGGTCAGTCGTTGTTTCAGCTCACAGAAATTACTTTCACATTGATCATTCCACTCAAATGCCACATTCTTCCGAGTGAGGCGTGTTAACGAAGCAGCCAGCTTAGAGAATCTCTCCACAAATCGTCGGTAATAACCTGTCAAACCCAAAAAATTATGAACCTCTGTAACCGTCTTGGGTCTCTTCCACTGAACAACTGCCTCTACATTGGATGAATCTACTGATACCCCATCCCTCGATACAACATGACCTAGAAATGAAATCTAGTCCAACCAAAGGTTACACTTACTGAGCTTAGCATACAATTCCTTCTCTCGGAGGGTCTGCAGAACTATCCTTAAGTGATGCTCATGATCTTCCCTGGACTTGAAATAAATCAATATCGATAAAGACTATCATAAACTGGTTCAGGTATGACTTAAACACTTCATTTATCAAAGCCATAAATGATGTGGGGGCATTCGTCAATCCTAATGGCATAACCAAAAACTCGTAGTGGCCATAACGGGTACAAAATGCTGTCTTAGGTACATCTCTACTCCGTATCCTTAACTGATGGTACCCAGATCGCAGATCTATCTTAAAAAAGACTTGTGCTCCCCGAAGCTAATCCAATAGATTGTTAATACGTGGAAGAAGGTACTTATTCTTGACGGTAGCCTTATTCAACAACTGGTAATTTATGCACAGTCGGAGGCTCCCATCCTTCTTCCTCACAAACAAGATCAGAGGTCAACAGGGTGGGACGCTCGGTCTAATAAACCCCTTCTCTAGTAACTCCTACAACTGCTTTCTTAGCTCCTCCAACTCAATCGGAGTCATTCTATACGGTGGTCTTGATATCGGCTCTGTACCGGGTATTAACTTTATACAAAACTTCAGCTCTCTGTCGAGTGGTAATCCTGGTAAATCATTCGAAAAAATATCAGAAAACTCTACAACCACTGAAATATCTCTCAATTTCGGGCGTGCCTTATCTGTGTCAACTATGTAAGCAATGAACCTTTCAAATTATCATTTTCCACTGTTAGTAATATAGGTCATCATATTAACATTCATGATTAATAAGCAAATTCATCTCTTAAGTATGATGAATTACAATTATACTCTTCCCATTTGCAATAACATGTTCCTTCATTTTTTTTCAGCAAAACTTACAGTACACTTTTTAGGAAAACTTACAATAAGGCTATCTATCCTTGAAAACATTACTGTCTTAGCATAACAATATAAAACAACATGATTCATAGCCAACCAAGCCAATCCTAAAATTACATCGAAATCACTCATATTCAGTAAGATAAGATCGGCTGACATATCCCTTCCCCCTATTTTCAGCCTACAGTCCCTATATACATACTCAGTCAACTGACTGTCATTCATAGGTGTAGAAATCAACGACATTCTATCTAATGATGTAGGCTTTACATGCTTCAATAACTTACGTGCAAATAAAGGTGATATAAAGGAATGCGTGGCACTAGGATCAAATAACACAAATGCTTCTAAATAAAAAATCAGGATAGTACATTTAATCACATTCGCTGAAGCGTTTGCGGTGTCTTGGTCTAATACATGCACTCACCTTCGGCCAACCACCTATTTCCCTTTCTCCTCAGCTGTAGCTCTCCTCCTCGGAGCAGAAGTCTCAACAGGAGCTCTTTTAGGCTCTTTGCCCTTATGTGGGGCAGTATCAATCGTCTCTGGGCAATGTCTCATGATATGCTTTGGCATCCCACATCTATAACACATTCCAGGGGTCATCGGACAAGACCTGGTGCTATGATATCTGCCACATCTCCTACACTGCTCGGTAGTAGGCTGATGTCCCCCAATGGCTATACCTCTCGGTGGTGTTAAGGCTGGATATACAAGAGGCTTAGCAGTCCTCTCCTGTACCTCCTTAATCTGAGGTTTCTTCCCAAACAGTCTCCGACCTCCTCTTCGATCTCTGTCTCTCCTACTACTAACCTTCCCAAACTTAGAGGCATTCCGTTCAAATTTTGCTCACACAATTGTGCCCTATGCACTGCTTCCTCATAAGTGGGGATGTCAAACAGAGCTAATCTAGATCTGATGGCTGGTTTCAATCCATCCATGAAATTTTGGACCTTTCGAGTCTCACTACTCAACGTATCTGAGTCATACATCCCTAAGGATATGAATCTCGACTCATACTCATCAACGGATCGGTTCCCTTGAACTAAACTCATAAACTTCATCCGTAGCTTCCACTGTGCAGTGGCCAAACTATATTGCCTCCTAAAGGCCTCCAAAAATATCTCTCATGTAATCTCTGGGTGTCGGGCTCTCAGGATAGATACTGTGGATCTCCACTAGTGCTTTGCCTTGCCCTTCAACATAAATATGGCAAAGGTAACCCTCTCAATCGATGTACACTGAAGAACCTATACAACTTCTCCATCTCATATATCCAATCCTCTGCAAAAATCGGGTCCTTCACCCCTCTAAAGACTTTCAAACTTCTGGAACTGTCGTAACCTATCTAACTCAGTTATATCTCAGATCACTACCGCTAGGTTGTGGAGTGACATGAGAAGTTGTATCCTGAACTAGTGGCGGTGTAATGGTCTCTGTAGTCTGAGGTCTCGCTGCAGTTGTCTGTCCAGTAGCAGCAGGTTGTCCGGCTGGACCTCGTCTATCAGCAGCCCCTAATGTCTGCGTAATTATCTCAACAAGGCTCTCAATACTCTGCTTTATCCTAGCGAAGCATGTCTCAATATCCCCTAGTCTCTCAATAGGGTCCTGTGGAGTCTGATCAGTCTGTGGCTCTGCACGACTCTCAAGCCTACCCCTACGACCTCTAGCACGTGAACTCACCCCTCTACCACGGCGGGTAACAGACATAATGCCTAAATTTCTGTATCCATAACCATTCATTAGTCTAATTTTATCTCGGTATACACAGTTATATCTAGACAAAGCACAGTAATATGGGGATGTAACTTTTCTACTTACTAATATCGACTCATATTAGGCCAACTGAGCTCTGATATCACCTCTGTCACTGGATCAATTGGTACCGAGTGTGTAAGAACTAAGACTTTAAGGTCTTGGGTTCGAATCATGTGGAACGTGAACTGGGGCATTATTCCTCGATAAAATTGTGAAGGGTCTGTGGGGCTGCCAAAGCAGACAGTACAGATGAGTGAGACTGTGACCTGATGTGAGGAGGGTAGTCGTCACACAACCTTCAAAAGCCAACCCTGACCAACCCTAATCTTAAAGGTCTTTGTCACCTTAGGGAGAAGTAGATGATAGCTCTTCCCTAGTACCAGAAGTCTTAGAGAAAGCTAAAAATCTAAAGCACCCATCTTTGGCTCACGAAAGGAACCGAGGAACACCTCCTCTTCGATAGCCGAAGGGTAAGAACTAGCATGAAATCAGCTAGAGGCTAGGATGAAGGCCATGGAAAAATAGTTGTTGGATAAAATAGCAGTACACATGGATGAGCTCAAAATATCATAGAAATCGTCATTCACGTTGGAGATTGATCGTGCCCAACCCTCTTCGACTTCAAAATGCCAATGATAGACACATACGATGGTATTATCGACCACTTTGATCATTTTGAACTTTTTCATGCTAATATGTCTATACAAGGAGCAAATGACCCTCTTTTATGTAAAGCGTTCCTTGCCACTATCAAAAGGGTGGCACGTGCTTGATACTCTGGTCTAGCACCATGGTCAATCAACTCTTTTAAAGAGCTTGGACACTCCTTCCTTACCCATTTCATCAGTAGCCGGCGTGCCAAAATATTCCACCCTCAATTTAATGGCTGTCAAGTAGAGACCTGATGAGTCTCTGAGAAAGTATGTGATAGGTTTGACGTGGAATCCCTTCAAGTAAAAGACCTCGAGCTGTGATAGGCCTGATGAATAGCCTCACGGATGATGAATTCCTCTTTAAGCTCTCTCTCTCACTAGGTCTGCCCAAAACCTTACAAGAGCTCTTATATAGGGTTGAGAAATATATTAACACCAAAGAACGACCATAAAAGCTACAAAAAAAGGGGAGATACAAAGACCTTCTTAGGAAGTATCCCCATCATGGCATGTTGATAATTCTATTAAAATAAAATTATGTGCTTAAATTTTTAATTAATTATTTTAATCTCCATATTATTTTATTAATTATCCCTTAATTTAATTAAAATTCTTTAATGTGCAGGTAAACTTAATCTAGATGAAACTCTGTCGTTTCAGTAAAAAATGGGCTGAAAATGGGCTAAAAGGAGACTGGACCACTTCCAAATTACAGACTGAATCACCAGTCGTCTGGACACGTGTGGTGCCAGGTGTCCGTATTTTATTTGCTTCGAGAAGATAAGATCGACAGATACCGTGCTCACCTTCTGGAAGACACGTCGGGCCACATCACACAGCCAAGTGGACTAGAAGACAAGTGACGTGAAAATATCTACTCTGCAGCGAATGGAATGAAGACAAGTGACCAAACAATGCCAACTTATCTAGGATTGAAAATTACCATTGGACCCCTAAGTTTGTGTATAAATAGAACATGATGAGCGATTGAAAAAATCAAGTAGTTTTTAGGGTAGAAGTAGTGTAGGTAGTTTATGGTAAGAGTAGTGCTGGGGTAATTTTAGAATAGTTTTTTTTTTTTTAGTTTTCCCGTTAGCAGCCATTTTTAAGTTACTGTTCATAGCAATTTTCATTTTTATGAAAGGCTTTTTCATTTCTAGTTTTTTTGGTATTTCACATTAACTAATCGCAACCATTTCCATTTTTCTTCTTCGCGGTTTTGTTAAAGTTTCATTCCTTTATTTTTATGTTCGGGTTTTTATGGAAAGTTTATATTTTTCTATAGTTGTTACTCTCGGTTTGTTTATTATGTTGGTTTTATTCCTTTGATTTTTTACTGTTCATTCGGGTTTTAGTTCCTTGGTGTAGCCGAGTGGTATGAGAGGTTATTTGTAGCTGGTGACAGTGGCTAACATCCTCTCCTTACTCCGCTATATCCATTGGCAAGCTGATCTTTTTTTCCCTTTGGTTCCAACTCCACTATTTTTACATTATTTATGGTAACTTTCTGAGTACTATGAGGAGTCAAGTAGGAGCCAAGAGCAAGGAACCGTGACCTTAGCTCTCGGGTTCATTCCAGCTGAATATCCTGTGTACATTGGTAGTTCGAGTTTCCGTTAGTTGCATTTCCACTTTATAGTTGTTGATGTTTACTTTCATTTCCTTTTTAATCTTCCAGTAGCTTCCTTTATTCTACTCTGTTTATGGTTTATATTACTGTTCATTTTAGTTGTTCTTGTTAGTATGCACTCTTCCAACGTTACCTGTTATTTTGGTTGCTGCTGATTATCTTTCAGACTGCTTAACATTGTGCTGGTAGGCAGGAGTGATCACGAACGCTAGAAGTAGAGCAGCAAAGAATACGTTGCTTGCAGGGAATGAAGCTGCTACCTGCAGTTTATGCCGCATGTACGTGATATCACAAAGTAGTGCATGGTAGAAGGGGCTGAAGTAGGAGATGCTGTGTGCTACTGCAGTTAGGTGTGTTTGTTGAGCGTGGCATCAGTGGGAGGAAAACATTGTTTGTTGGTTTGTGGCTGAATACACGGCAGAATAGGACCGACTTCCTTTCTTGCTCTGTCCCGAGCTCAAGCTACTGTTCACCTTAGTTTTTCTGAATATTTTACACCATTACACTGAAGCTTTGGTTGCTGCGTGTGTGCCATTTAATTTGTTTAGCATCTGTTAAGTTTTTCTTTTATTTCAAGTTTAGTTTTAGATAGAAAGCTGTTAATATGTTGTCTTTATTTCTTTGCATTATTTTCTTCTTTCGGGTTATCTCATTATTTATTTAAGTTTTGTTTTAGTTTTGTTTTCAGGTAGTTCTTGATTTACAGGACATAGAGGCACAACAGACAGGAAGCAGCTGAGTGAGGAATGCGGTGTGCAGCTGATGCAGATGGTAGCCGGGCAGGGAAAGGCATTATTGCAGAACAATATAACGAAACAGCTGCAGGACCTATGCTGTTGGAGCTTAATCGTCTGCTTCTGTTGGGTACTGGACAGACGTAGGAGCTATTGCTGTGTGCGCGTTCTGCTGCAGCTACCCGTGTAGCAGAGGAGGACGAGCCTGCTAGCTGGGCAGGCTGAGGAACGTGTAGCAGACACCAGTGCAGGACAGCACCTGGAGCAGAATAGGAGAATGATGCGTACCAGTACAGGACAGTGCATGGTCTGGCAGTTGGCAAAATATAAATTGGGTTAAGGCCATGTTTGGCTGCACAGGACCTTAAAAATTTAACGTTTCATGTTTTTATATTAATTTGTTTAATTATTTTTTTATCCTTTTATTAGTTGTTAGCTTAGGTAGAGTGTTTAATTAAAATTGTAGATTAGTTATAGTGTCTTTGTTGTTAATTTAATTTTTAGTTTTAATTATGTTAATAGTTGATTTTATATATTAGGATTTAAGACTTAATGTTAGTATAGAATTTATGAGTTGCATCTAGAATTAAATTAGAGTAAAATTGTTTCATGCATTTTTAATTTAGTCTTCATTTTAAATTTAAAAATCCAAAAATATTTATTTCTCATGCATGACTTAAATTAGTAATTAGCTATAGTTAAGATTAATTTAGAATCAATATTTTAGACATTTAGACTTTTAGTTATTAGGATTTTATTTCATTAGATTTTAAGTTAGCTTAGTTTGAATCTTTATTAATTAGATTAATTACTTGCATATTTTATTTTAAGATTGTTTAATTTTAGTCTAATTAATTGTGTTTCTTTATTTTCATATTTGTATTCTTGTTTATTTGCATTAATTCATTTTAACCGTGTTAATTACTTTTTGTAGGATTGTGCTTTTAATTGCTTAAAGCTCTGTAAGTAATTTTAACTCTGTGTTATTTTCTTTATTTTATAATTTTTATTATTTCTAGTACTTTTTAATTCTAGCCTTGTAGATCACCCATTAAAAATTCATAGTTTGCTAAGATATACTTAGGGTAAGATTAACCGGTACTTAATTAGGCTAATTAGATTCTCTATGGGGCGATAATCCAGGACTCAAATCCCATTATTACTTGTACGACCCATGCACTTGCGGATACACGTCTAGGTCACTTATAATGGCGTAGTTGCTATATCACCTGCCCTTATGGCTTCAAGTCCAAACCTTCTATAACGGACTCACTGTATCTCTATACTTATTTTTTTGGTCCGTCACTACACTGCCTGCTTCTTTTGTTGTCTACAGCAGGGGTTGAGCTTTCGTTATGTGCCTGTTCTTACTGTAGTTACTAGTACATGATTGCTTGCTGGAGGTACGACTCGGGAGTAAAGGTTTACTGCTGTGCAGGGAATTAAGGCGTGGCAGTAGTTGGTAGCAAAGCTGGTTCGTGCTGAAGCAGCTGCAGGACGCATGTATAGGAATGTTGGTGCATGGCAGGGGAGCAGGTCTGGTGCAGGGAATGTGGCCAGCAGCTGAATCATAAGCAAGAGATGGCAAAGCTGGTTCGTGCTGAAGCAGCTGCAGGACACATGGCAGGATGTGAAGCAGGACGTGTTCTTGAATGGTTGCTGAAAGCTACTGTGTGGCATGAGCTGGGATGTGCTGGCTCGAACGTGGCCGTGTAGAGAGAAGCAGTGCAGTGCTTGGCTGGCAGAAAGAGGAGATGGGCTGCAACTTGTGCTGGCAGTGCAATGAAGCAAACAGGAGACGCGTTGCTGTTCGGCACTAATCATGGCTCGATGAGCAGTGGTTGCCAATGGCAAATGATGGTTTTTAGTAGTTTTAGTTACAACAGTGCAATAGTTTAATACCAATAGTTTAGTATTATTTTAATTTAGTACATCTTTTAATTAGCTTAGATAATATTTTAATAGTTTAATTAATTTGCATAGTTAGTTTAGGGGTAGAATCATTTTTATACATATTTAGGATAGTTTTCATTTTAAAATTTAAAAGTAAAAAAAAAAAAAACCCAAAAATATTTTATTTCTCATGCATCATTTAGAATAGATTTTATTATTTATTTAGGCATTTTATTAATTTAGTATTATCTAGAGTTATATATAATTTAGGGTCACCAATTTAGGCATTTAGGTTTAAAGTTATACTTAGGAATTTTTAGAATTTTTATTAGAATTTTATTACATTAGTCCTTAGGTTAGATTATTTTGCATTTTTATCAATTAGATTAAACACATGCAAATTTGATTTTCGTATTAGGATTTTTTAATTTTAATATATTTATTTTTTATATATATTTTCTTATATTTACATCTTTAGTCAATTTATACTAATTAATTTGAGTTTTAGTATTTTCTTTCTTTTGCAGATTCTCGCTTTTATTTTGCTTGGAGCTATGTGAGTAATTTTTGCTCTATTTTGCTTTATTTTAGTGTTTTTATTATTTTCTTGCTTTTCAGTATTTTCAAATTAAACTTCGTAGATCACTCTTTCAATATTCATAATTAGTTAAGATAAACTTAGGGTAAAATTAACTGGTACTTAGTTAGCTTGATTGTGTTCTTTGTGGGATGATAATTTAAGACTTAGTTCCCTTTATTACTTGTGCGACTCGTGCACTTGCGGTATAAATGTCTAGGAAGGACGCATCAAGTATTTGGCACCGTTCTCGAGGATACACGCTTAGCCATTGACTAATATTGGTGAAATTATGCTTAGGTATACTTCTAGTTTTGTACATACTTAGGTTGTAAATATTTAGAGTTTTAATTTAGATTACTTAATTTCCTTTCTTAAAAAAAAATGAAAAAAAAAAGAATTAAAAAAAATCATTCTTTAGGGCTTCTGAATGTCTGCATGTGTAGAGCCAAGAGCTTTGACTGCTTTCCTTTAGATCCTGAAATAGAAAGAACACTTAGAAAAATCAGGAAGGACTCTAGGAAAATAGTAGCTCCATTACAAGACAAGATGGCTGAAAACAAAGAGATCAGGACAGTGGGAGACTATACTGTCCCTACCATAGGAGGTTACTACACTGGCATTAAGCCACCAGCTATCCCAGCAAACAACTTTGAGATTAAGCCTTTGATCCTCCAAATGATCCAAACTTCGCTTTAGTTCAGTGGGCTTCCCCATGATGACCTACATGCTCACTTAGGGCAATTTTTAGATCTGTGCAATACTTTCACGCATAATGGACTCTCGGACGATGTACTTAGGCTTAAGCTATTTCTTTTCTCTCTTAGAGACAGAGCTAGACACTGGTTGACATCTTTACCTCCTGGATCTATCTCCACCTGGGATGAGTTAGCCCATCAGTTCTTAGCCAAGTTCTTCCCTCCTTCCAAAATGGCTAAACTATGCAGTGATATATCTTCCTTTGCTCAATTCGACTCTGAGTCCCTTTATGAGGCATGGGAAAGATATAAAGACCTTCTTAGGAAGTGTCCCCATCATGGCCTGCCATTTTGGCTTCAAGTCCAAACCTTCTATAACGGACTCACTAGCCAGAATAAGACCATAGTCGATGCTACTGCGCGGGAGCTTTGATGTGTAAGACGGATAAGGAAGCTTATAGCCTGTTGGATAAGATAGCAGCTAACAATTATCAGTGGTCATCAGAGAGGCAGATACCTAAGAAAGCTGCGGGTATTTATGAGTTGGACACACTTTCTACCTTAACTTCTCAAATTGTCAATCTCACAAGGAAGATAGAGTCTCTTAATACCCAAAATAGATCTGCCAATAGTCCCAGTCCTGTTTTAGTTGTCTAAAGTCCCTTAATCTCATGCACTTTATGTGGTGGTACATGATAATTCTATTTTTTTATAGAATTATTTGTGCTTAGATTCCTAATTATTTACTTAAATCCCCTTATTAATTCATTAATAATCCCCTTATTTAATTAAAATTCCTTATTGTGCAGATAAATTAAATCCAGATGAAATTTAGTCGTTTTAGACGAAATTGGGCTGAAAACGGGCTAAAAGAGACTGGACCACTTCTAATTTGCAGACCGAGTCACCAGTCATTTGGACACGCGTGATGCCAGGTGTCAATATTTTATTTGTTCTGAAATGATAAGATCAACAGACACCGAGCGAATATTCTGGAAGGCACACGCTGGGCCACATCGCACAGCTAATTGGACAAAAAGACTGATGACGTGGAAATATCTACTCTGCAGCAAATCAAAGGAAGATAAGTGGCCAAACAATGCCAACTCATCTAGGATGACAATTTACCATTGTACCCCTATGATTTGTGTATAAATAGAGCATGGTGGCAATTGAAAAATGAAGTAGTTTTTAGAGTAGAATAGGAGTAGGAGTAGTGTAGGTTAAGGTAGAATAGCTTTAGATTTATTTTCCTTGTTATTTTCTTTTCCCGTTAGTAAGTTCTTCAATTGTTTTACTGTTCATTTCTTATCATGAAGCTTTGTTCATTTTAATGAAAAGCATCTTTCAGTTTCCTTTCAAGCCCGGTTTTTAATCACCAAATCTTTCATTTGCTGATGTTGGTTCACAATGATTGTTCCTTATTTAAGCTCTCGGTTTCTTCATTATTGTTTTCAACAGTTTTTCATCATTTAATTTTCAAGCTCTCGGTTCTCCATTGTTTTCTAAGCTCTCAGTGTTCTTTGCTATTACTTGCTGTCTAAGAGCTGCTGAGTACGGGATGAGGATGGTCGCGTAAGGAGTGTTCAGAATTAGGAAAAAGCACAAGCTGTCAACATGGGTGCAGTAGCATGGTGATTTGCTGTTCCAAACGGAAAACTATGACTGGGCAGATTTCGTACTCTGTTGTGCTCTGTGTTGAGAGCTTGATACTGTTCATTTTCTTTTCATGATTTTATTAATCTAAGTTGTGGTAGCTACAGGTTTTCATGGATATGTACTGACCAAACTGTTGTGTGGATGTAGATGTGTAGGTGGTAGCTGAAGTTGTGAAGGATGTAGAGCTTTGTGTTTAAGTTTGGTTCCAGCTTTGTTTCATTTTCTGTTTTGTGCTTATTATTTCTATGTTTTGTTTTGTTGCCTTATTTCTAGTTACTTATTCAAGTTCGGTTTTTCATTTCATTTTATAGTTATATTACAGTTGCATTAAATTTGTTTAGCTTTTCCAATTTTTACATTGCTGATTGTATTTGCTAATTCTATTCTTCAATTCAGTCTGTCGGGTTTCATTTATAAGAGGTAGTGCAGTGATGGATACAGCAATCAGAATTTGCACAAGTCTAGCACGAGTTGCAGAGCAGGGAAGAAAGACTCATGCTGAGTTGATCATGGCAGCACAGTACGGTGTATACGGGATAAGTTGCTCTGCCGAGAATAGACGAGGACATGAAGCTGAGGCAGAAGCAGACAGAATTGCAGGACGCAGCGGCCAGCACCTGGAAACAGAACTGCAGGAGCAGAGGCAGAAGCAGCAGCACACCCGAGCAGGCCAGCTGGAACGTGCAGCAACAACGGCAGTACACACCGGGAGACAGCACAGCAGGAGCAGAGGCGAGAATGGCAGAAGCATTTCCACGCGGGAAGCTGCTGGAGAAGACAGCACAACAGTGCCTATTCGGGACCACTTACTGTTTTATGGTCTAAGGCCATGTTTGGCACATCCTTCCCTTTCACTTAATTAGTTAATGCATTTACATTGTTTGCTTTTATTAGTTGTTAATTAGGTTAGTTAATTCTAGTGTTTTAGTTTGTAAATTTCATTTTTAGTCTTAGTTTTTATTAAATAGTTAATTTTATATTTATGTGTTAGGACTTTAATTTAGTTGCAATCTAGATTAATTGTGTTCATGCATTGTTAGTTAATTTGCTTTCAATTTAATTTGTTAGGATTAGTTGCTTTGTTTACATAGTTTAACTTAGATTTAATTTAGTTGCATTTTATTTTAAGCTTATTTAATTTTAGTTTAATTAGTTTTATTGTTTAAATTGCGTTTTATTTTAATTACGTTGATTAGTTTTAACTGTTTTAATTTTCTTTTGTAGGTTGTTTTTAATAGATTGGAGTATTGTAAGTACTTTAAGCTCAGTTTTATTTTATTTAGTGTTTATTATTTTACTTTAATTTTAGCCTTGTAGACCACCAATTAATACTTCATAATTTGCTAGGATATACTTAGGGTAAAAGTAACCGGTAGTTAATTAGGCTAACAACTTCTCTGTGGAACGATATCTCGGGACTCAAATCCCATTATTACTTGGACGACCCGTGCACTTGCGGATAAGATACCCTTAGGGCTCGATCAAGTTTTTGGCGCCGTTGCCGGGGAAGTTTAATTAGTCTTTAGTTAATATCGGTGAAATTATGCTTAGGTGTAATTCTAGCTTGTAAATATTTATAGTGCAAATATTTAGAGCCTTAGCTTAGGTTAGTTAAATTTTCTCTTAATTAAAATTTTAAAAAAAAATATTTAAAAAAAATAAAAAAATAAAAATTTTAAGGACTTTTCGATGATTGTAAGCGTAGAGCCAGAAATTTTGATTGCTTTCTTCTAGATCCTAAAATCGAACGAAAAATTCAAAAGGACTCTAGGAAATTTATAGCTCCGCTGCAAAACATCATGACAGAAAATAGGAAAATTAGGACAGTCGGAGATTATGCAATGCCGACGATGGGGGGGTATCATTCCGGCATTAGGCCACCAGCTGTCCATGCAAACAATTTTGAAATTAAGCCCGCAATCATCCAGATGATCCAAACATCTTTGCAGTTCAGTGGGCTTCCTCACGATGACCCACATGCTCACCTTGGGCAATTCTTGGACTTGTGCAACACATTTAAATATAATGGATTATCTGACGATGCTGTTAGGCTTAGATTATTCCCCTTCTCACTAAGGGATAGGGCGAGACACTGGTTAACCTCTCTGCCTCCAGGATCAATTTCTACATGGGATGAGTTAGCCCATCAATTTCTATCTAAGTTTTTCCCTCCCTTTAGAATGGCCCAACTCCGTAGTAATATATCTTCCTTTGCTCATACGACTCTGAATCTCTTTACGAAGCATGGGAACGATATAAGGAGCTTCTTAGGAAGTGCCATCACCATGGCCTACCTTTGTGGTTGCAAGTCCAGACCTTCTACCATGGACTTACAAGCCCAAATAGGACCATTGTTGACACTGCGGCAGGTGGAGCCCTGATGTACAAAACAGAGGAGGAAGCTTACGAGCTTTTGGACAAGATGGCGGCTAACAACTATTTGTGGTCCTTGGAGAGGCAAATGCTAAAGAAGCCAGCGGGTATTTATGAACTCGACACACTGTCTACCTTAACCTCTCAAATCGTTAATCTTACGAAGAAGGTAGAGTCGCTCAGTACCCAGCATAATCCTCCCACCAGTCCTAATCCAATTTATTCTGTTCAAAGTCCTTTTCCTTCCTGCGAGCTGTGTAGTGGTACCCACTCTGTAGATAGGTGTCCGCTCAACTTAGAATCGGTTCAGTATGTTGCTCCCCCTACGTAACAGAACAACCCTTTTTCAAACACCTATAATTCAGGGTGGAGGAACCATCCTAACTTCTCCTGGAGCCAAAACCAAGGGCAAACTTCTAATCCCATATCTGTAGGACCCCCTAGTTTTCAAGCTCCACCGGTTCAGGTACCACCACAGCCGCAATTTCAATTTCCACACCATCCACATCATCCATCCCCACCTCAATTTCAATATCATCCATCACCACCACCACCACCACCACCACTCATGCAGCCCCAATTCTACCACACACCAGCAGCTGAGAAGAAGCCTACATTAGAGGAGATGTTCACGACTATTCTGCAAGATCAAGCTGCTTCAATTAAGAACTTAGAGGTTCAGGTGGGACAAATAGCTAGTGCTCTTAGCCAACATCCTCAAGGGACCCTTCCTAGTAATACCGAAGTTAATCCTGATAAGCAAGGGGAGGGTAAGGAACATGTTAGATCTATCACCCTTAGGAGTGGCGGAGAGTTAGATTGTGAGATCTGAGAATTTCAGACATATTTTATTGATGTAATAATAATTTAAAGTGTAATTTATTGAGCTAAGTGAATTGGGGAATGATAATTGGAGATTTATATGTTAAGTGTTAAAATAAATGTGAAACAATGAGGAGCAGATCGATCTGGGAGAAGGAGAGATCGATCTGGTGAGTTAAAAATGACGAGGAAGGAGGAATTTGAGAAGCAGATCGATCTCCAATGGAAGAGGATCGATCTCCTTATGATTCTGTTTGAGAGAAGATCGATCTCATGAGGAAGAGATCGATCTCCAAATGATTCTGTTTGGGAGAAGATCGATCTCCTTAGGAGCAGATCGATCTCATAAAGCCATAAAGAGATCGATCTCACCCCTCGACAGATCGATCTCCTAGGCATAAAATTGCCCAGATCGTCCCCAAAATTCAAACGCAGATCGATCTCCTTAAGAGCCAGATCGATCTCCTACCCTCAGCCTATATAAGGAACCCCTGTTTTTCTCCTGCAAACTCACTTTCTCTCTCTTCCAACCCCATTTCCACCGAAAACCTAACTTTCTCACTCATCCAAAACACCCATTTCCGGCCAAATCAGAGGTTGTGGCAAGAAGGAAAGTTGTTCCTCATCAAAGGGAGAACAACATACTTGGAAATCGAAGGACGAATCGGATCGAGGCGTGGGTTGTGCATCTCACAAGCTTTGGCTCGGGAGTTCCAGAGTGGAATGCGAGGCTAGTCGGTGATACGGGGGAAACGATTGCACTATACGAGGTGCAAAGAGGTAAGGGAAATCTAAACCATTTGTGTATGTGATTTGTAAACTATTATAGCATGATTTGTGGTTTATAAAACAAGCATGTTGAGTGTTGTGTTGAGATTTAATTGCACACGATTTTTATAGCCGGTTGGAGCCCAATGTTTTTATGAGTTTATAACTGGGCTCTACGTTAAGGCAATATCGAGATTTGAGAAATATGTGCGTGTGCTTTGCCGGTTGGGACTCGATGTTTATTATGTTTTGTATTGAGTACAAAACGATTTCAAATGAGTTTTATGAGAGAAAAACCATCATGAGTTCTACGTGAAGGCAAGCCAGTCTTGTGTGTTAAGACTTAGGTGTGTAATTTTGAGTACACACCGGGCGTTGCTCTGGTAGCATGTAAGCCCGATTTCTTCTCCGTTCTGGTAACGTGAGAATAACCCATTGGTGGCCGTAGCCATGTTATACCCCATTGGTGGCCGTTGCCACGTTATACCCCATTGGTGGCCCCATTGGTGGCCGTTGCCACGTTATACCCCATTGGTGGCCGTTGCCACGTTATACCCCATTGGTGGCCCCATTGGTGGTCGTTGCCACGTTATACCCCATTGGTGGCCGTTGCCACGTTATACCCCATCGGTGGCCGTTGCCACGTTATACCCCATCGGTGGCCGTTGCCACGTGAGAAACCCCATTGGTGGCCGTTGCCACGTGAGAAACCCTATTCTGTGGCTGTGCCACGTGTGAAATTAAATCAGTGGCTTTGCCATGTGTGTTTTGTGGCTGTGCCACGTGTGAATTTAAATCAGTGGCTGTGCCACGTGTGTTTAGTGGCTGTGCCACGTGCATTATTATTACTGTGATTTTATCACATTATTTGAGAAAGCGTTTAACGCGTTATTTTCACATGCTTTGTTAATGCTCTAGACTGAGCCTTTTTACTTCATGTTTTTACATGATTTGAGATATGAGAATATCGTTTTGAGTACTTTCATGCTATGGTTTTCAAATGAGTTTCACATACAAATAAACATTTTGTGATGTGCATTTTGGTTTATGAAATGAGTTCCTTACCCCCCCTTACTGAGCGATTTAGAAGCTCACCCTGTTTTCTTTCCCCCCAGAGTTCTTCAAGTGAAAAAGGATCTCCCTGCGACGTACGGAGTAGTGGCTAGTGGAGGATTCAAGCTCCAGGCCATATATATTGTATCTTGAGGTATATTTTATCTTTTCATGTACCCAGACTATTATTGTAATTGCAGACACTTGATGTATAACATTATATGGGATGTATTAGGATTAATTAACTTGGAATTGAGTATTTGTATACGGTACAATATACGCTATATTATGATGAGATCCTGAGGCATAATGATCATGATGATGTATGACACTGCACAGGAATGCACCCTTAATTGTGAATTAATGAGTAAAAAGTTTTAAATTTGCCCTATTTTCCGCATTTTCGGGGCGTGACAGAGTTTTCTTGGTATCAGAGCTTAGGGTGTCTAGTACTGTCAGTGTCGATTAAGTGAAATAGAATACATCCCAAGTGTCTGTAATAGTCTGGTCATGAACTGAAATTGAGGATTGAGATTTCAATCAATTTTGATATGTACGCGCAGGAGACGAGTTGAGATAGAGAATGAGTAAACGACGAGGTCGTTCGAGGAGGCAGGCAGAGTCCTTTCCGCCACCTGTCCCACAACCAGAGAGTCCTAACTCTCGATTTAATCGGATTGAGACCGATGTGAGGCAAGGTTTTGAGCAGATGGCAGCGTTATTCGCGCAACACTTTGGAGTTAATGCCTCGGATACTACCCCTACACCACCACAAGGACCTCCCATACCCCCAGTGCCTCCCGTCACTCAGCCTGAGGATAGAAGTATGGTCCGACTAAGGGATTTTCTAAAGATGAATCCACCCGCATTTAGGGGAAAGAAGGATCCTACAGAGGCTGAGGAGTGGTTGACGGAATTGAGAATTATATTTGATTTTCTGGGGTGCACCGATGCTGAGAGGGTCAGTATGAGTACCTATATGCTGAAGGGGAGAGCTCGAGATTGGTGGGGTACTACCCAGGGTATTCTGATGTCCCGCCAGGATGTGGTTGATTGGGAAGAGTTCCAGACAGCCTTTAGGACCCAATATGTACCACGAGCCGCCCAGAGAAAGAAACAGGCCGAGTTTTTGAGTTTGGTACAGGGTGACATGTCTATGGATGACTATGAGAGCCAATTCACAGCGCTATTGAGATATGACCCAGAGACCTTTAAGAATGAAGAGCTCCGCACAGAGAAGTTTGTGTATGGATTGAAGCCCATCATCAGAGATAGATTGATAGGGCTATGTATTACTGAGTTTGGAGATGCTCTGAGGCGAGCACAAGAGATTGAAAGAGGAATTGAAATGGTACAATCCCAGAATGAGCTCAGAGCGGTGAATAGAGATAAGGGCAAGAGGCCAGCGATTTTCCAAACAGAGGCTCGGAGAGGTTCCTTCAGAAGAGGAAGGATTGAGGTACAGAAGGGCAGATTAGAGAGACCCAGAGGTTACCCTAACATTAGAGAGACCCCTCGAGATGTCAGGCCTGAGACAAGGTTTTACAGAAATTGTGGCCGAATGCATGAGGGAAGTTGTACTGGGTCGATCCATGGATGTTTTAGATGTGGAGACATGAGTCACATGGTAAAGGATTGCCCTCAACCTCAGAAACCACATGTCTTGGAGCCCACTAGACAACAGCCTCAGAGAGTGAATCCCCCGAGACGGGCCACTGCTGCAGAGAAAGGAAAGAGACCTGTTACCTAGGGACGTGTGTTTGCCTTAGATAAGGAGACTGCTGACACTTCTGCAGGAACTATAAGAGGTACACTCTCTGTCTGTAATCATAAGGCTCATGTGTTGATTGATTCAGGATCCACGCATTCATTTATTTCTGAGCACTTTGCATGTAGATTAAACTTGAAGTTTGAACCTCTAGAATATATACTACATGTAAATACCCCTATGCGTGAATCCCAGAGAACTGAGTTAATCTGTAAAGGATGTGAAATAGAGGTGGGAGATAGAAGGATGTTAGCAGATCTAATCATGTTGAATATACATGGGTTCGATGTAATTTTGGGAATGGATTGGTTGGCAGCCAATCGAGTGAGCTTAGATTGCTACACTAAGGTTGTAACTTTCTCCATACCTGAACCTTACAGTGTACGATTGAGATATTGAGGAAATGAATATGTGAAATTCTAGTAAGTAATTTGAGAATTTTAATATTATTTTGGAGAATATTAAATATGATTGTTCATGTGAAGGTTATGAGACACTCATCTCAGACGATGAGCGGGAACATCCGAGGATTGAGGATATACCTGTAGTGTGTGAATTTCTGGATGTTTTCCCAGATGAATTGCCAAGTTTACCACTAGAGAGAGAGCTGGAGTTTACCATTGATTTGGTACCAGATACTCAGCCGATCTCTAAACCTCCCTACAGGATGGCATTAGTGGAACTTGAGGAATTGAAGAGACAACTACAGGAGTTATTAGATCAAGGGTTTATTAGACCCAGTGTTTCGCCGTGGGGAGCGCCAGTACTATTTGTTAAGAAGAAGGATGGTAGTCTCAGATTATGTGTAGACTACCGGTTGTTGAATAAAGCCACGGTGAAGAATAAATACCCATTGCCCAGGATTGATGATCTACTGGATCAGCTACGAGGGGCATCAGTCTTTTCTAAGATTGATTTGAGATCGGGCTATCACCAATTGAGGATCAAGGAAGAAGATATTCCAAAGACGGCCTTCAGGACAAGGTATGGCCATTACGAATTTCTGGTGATGTCCTTTGGATTGACGAACGCCCCTGCAGCATTCATGAGATTGATGAACGAGGTGTTCAGAGACTATCTGGATAAGTTTGTGATAGTCTTTATTGATGATATCTTGGTATACTCTCGGTCGTATGAGGAGCATGCACATCATTTGTGGTTAGTACTTCAGATACTCCGAGATAAGCAACTGTACGAAAAGCTTAGTAAGTGTGAGTTTTGGCTGAACTGGATAGCTTTCCTTGGTCATATAGTCTCAGAGGAAGGAGTATCAGTGGACCCAAGCAAGGTGGAGGCTGTGCTTAATTGGGAGAGACCGAGGACAGTTACTGAGGTACGAAGCTTCCTTGGTTTGGCAGGGTATTACAGAAGATTTGTGGAAGGATTTTCAAGGATTGCCGCTCCTTTGACTAAGCTCACGCGCAAAGAGACTCCATTTATATGGACTGATCAATGTGAGCTCAGTTTTCAGGAATTAAAGAGGAGGTTGACAGCGGCACCTGTGTTAACTATTCCTGAGGGATCAGGAGGATTTTCGGTGTATAGCGATGCATCTCATCAAGGATTGGGGTGTGTACTTATGCAGCACGGAAGAGTGGTCGCATATGGATCGCGACAGCTGAAAGACCATGAGCGGAATTACCCCACGCATGACTTGGAGTTAGCCGCTGTGGTATTTGCTTTGAAGATCTGGCGACACTACTTATATGGGGAAAGATTCCAGATCTTCACTGATCACAAGAGTTTGAGATATCTCTTTGATCAGAAAGAGTTAAACATGAGACAAAGGAGATGGATGGAACTCCTCAAGGATTATGACTGCGAGATTCTATATCATCCGGGTAAGGCGAATGTGGTTGCTGATGCCCTGAGCAGGAAGAGTATGATATCTGCTATAATGATCAGGGAATGGGATTTGTTAGAGCAGTTCGCCGAACTTCGGATCAGAGTTAAAGAGGTAGAGACTAGATTTTTGGCTAGCCTGCGGATAGAGCCCAGGATCATGGATCAGATTAGAACTGGACAGCGCGGTGATCAGAGATTGATAGATATGGTTAGCTAAGCTGAGCAGAGTTCGCAGTCGGATCTCACCATCAGTGAGGATGGATTGTTGAGATTCTGAGGACGGATTTGTGTACCGGACGATGATACCCTGAAGAGACAGATACTGAGAGAATCCCACTGCTCGCGATACACCATGCACCCAGGGAGTACTAAGATGTACCGAGACTTGAGAAAGGTGTATTGGTGGAGTGGTATGAAGCGAGACGTGGTAGAGTATGTGGCCAGGTGTTTAGTATGCCAGCAAGTGAAAGCTGAGCATCGGAAGCCCGGAGGACTACTACAGCCCTTACTTGTACCTACATGGAAATGGGAGCATGTCACTATGGACTTTATTATGGGTTTACCGAGGACCCGAAGAGGTCATGACGCTATATGGGTTATAGTGGATAGATTGACCAAGAGTGCCCACTTCCTTGCCATCAAGAGCACAGATACGGTGGATGCCTTAGCTGTGCTATATGTCAGCGAGATAGCTAGATTACATGGGGCTCCAGTGAGTATTACTTCTGATAGAGATTCCCGATTTACTTCCAGATTCTGGACCCAGTTTCAGGAGTCCATGGGATCTCGATTGAGTTTTAGTACCGCCTATCATCCTCAGACAGATGGTCAGTCAGAGAGGACTATTCAGACCCTGGAGGATATGTTGAGGGCGTGTACGATGGATTTTAAGGGATCATGGGATGATCACCTGCCCCTAGCAGAGTTTGCATACAATAACAGCTATCATGCGAGTATTGGAATGGCACCTTTTGAGGCTCTATATGGTAGGAGGTGTAGATCCCCTGTAGCTTGGGAAGAAGTCGGTGACAGAAAGATAAATGCTCCCGAGCTTGTTGAGCAAGCCGTACAGAGTGTGAAACTCATATGTGAGAGGTTACGGGCTGCACAAAGTAGACAGAAAAGCTACGCGGATGTGCGTAGACGGCCACTCGAGTTTAACGTTGGTGATGCAGTATTTCTGAGAGTATCACCGAGCAAGGGTATCGTGCGATTTGGGAAGAAAGGAAAATTGAGTCCTCGATACATTGGACCATTCGAGATTCTTGAGAGAGTGGGAGAGGTAGCTTACAGATTAGCATTACCCCCACAGATGTCCGGAATACACAATGTTTTTCATGTGTCTATGTTGAGGAAGTACCACCCGGACCCTTCTCATGTTATAGAGTATGATGAGATGGACATACAGGAGGACATGAGCTATACTGAGGAACCCGTCCGGATTCTCGATAGAAAGGAGAAGGTACTGAGGACCAAGAGCATCCCATTAGTGAAAGTTTTGTGGAAACATCACTCAAGGGAAGAGGCAACGTGGGAACTGGAGAGTCTCATGAAGGAGAAATACCCCCGTCTCTTTAACTAGTTGAGTTGAATTTGGAGGACCAAATTCTATTTAAGGTGGGGAGGATGTGAGATCTGAGAATTTCAGACATATTTTATTGATGTAATAATAATTTAAAGTGTAATTTATTGAGCTAAGTGAATTGGGGAATGATAATTGGAGATTTATATGTTAAGTGTTAAAATAAATGTGAAACAATGAGGAGCAGATCGATCTGGGAGAAGGAGAGATCGATCTGGTGAGTTAAAAATGACGAGGAAGGAGGAATTTGAGGAGCAGATCGATCTCCAATGGAAGAGGATCGATCTCCTTATGATTCTGTTTGAGACAAGATCGATCTCATGAGGAAGAGATCGATCTCCAAATGATTCTGTTTGGGAGAAGATCGATCTCCTTAGGAGCAGATCGATCTCATAAAGCCATAAAGAGATCGATCTCACCCCTCGACAGATCGATCTCCCAGGCATAAAATTACCCAGATCGTCCCCAAAATTCAAACGCAGATCGATCTCCTCAAGAGCCAGATCGATCTCCTACCCTCAGCCTATATAAGGAACCCCTGTTTTTCTCCTGCAAACTCACTTTCTCTCTCTTCCAACCCCATTTCCACCGAAAACCTAACTTTCTCACTCATCCAAAACACCCATTTCCGGCCAAATCAGAGGTTGTGGCAAGAAGGAAAGTTGTTCCTCATCAAAGGGAGAACAACATACTTGGAAATCGAAGGACGAATCGGATCGAGGCGTGGGTTGTGCATCTCACAAGCTTTGGCTCGGGAGTTCCAGAGTGGAATGCGAGGCTAGTCCGTGATACGGGGGAAACGATTGCACTATACGAGGTGCAAAGAGGTAAGGGAAATCTAAACCATTTGTGTATGTGATTTGTAAACTATTATAGCATGATTTGTGGTTTATAAAACAAGCATGTTGAGTGTTGAGTTGAGATTTAATTGCACACGGTTTTTATAGCCGGTTGGAGCCCAATGTTTTTATGAGTTTATAACTGGGCTCTACGTTAAGGCAATATCGAGATTTGAGAAATGTGTGCGTGTGCTTTGCCGGTTGGGACTCGATGTTTATTATGTTTTATATTGAGTACAAAACGATTTCAAATGAGTTTTATGAGAGAAAAACCATCATGAGTTCTACGTGAAGGCAAGCCAGTCTTGTGTGTTAAGACTTAGGTGTGTAATTTTGAGTACACATCGGGCGTTGCTCTGGTAGCATGTAAGCCCGATTTCTTCTCCGTTCTGGTAACGTGAGAATAACCCATTGGTGGTCGTTACCACATTATACCCCATCGGTGGCCGTTGCCACGTTATACCCCATCGGTGGCCGTTGCCACGTTATACCCCATCGGTGGCCGTTGCCACGTTATACCCCATCGGTGGCCGTTGCCACGTGAGAAACCCCATTGGTGGCCGTTGCCACGTGAGAAACCCTATTCTGTGGCTGTGCCACGTGTGAAATTAAATCAGTGGCTTTGCCATGTGTGTTTTGTGGCTGTGCCACGTGTGAATTTAAATCAGTGGCTGTGCCACGTGTGTTTAGTGGCTGTGCCACGTGCATTATTATTACTGTGATTTTATCACATTATTTGAGAAAGCGTTTAACGCGTTATTTTCACATGCTTTGTTAATGCTCTAGACTGAGCCTTTTTACTTCATGTTTTTACATGATTTGAGATATGAGAATATCGTTTTGAGTACTTTCATGCTATGGTTTTCAAATGAGTTTCACATACAAATAAACATTTTGTGATGTGCATTTTGGTTTATGAAATGAGTTCCTTACCCCCCCTTACTGAGCGATTTAAAAGATCACCCTGTTTTCTTTTCCCCCAGAGTTCTTCAAGTGAAAAAGGATCTCCCTGCGACGTACGGAGTAGTGGCTAGTGGAGGATTCGAGCTCCAGGCCATATATATTGTATCTTGAGGTATATTTTATCTTTTCATGTACCCAGACTATTATTGTAATTGCAGACACTTGATGTATAACATTATATGGGATGTATTAGGATTAATTAACTTGGAATTGAGTATTTGTATACGGTACAATATACGCTATATTATGATGAGATCCTGAGGCATAATGATCATGATGATGTATGACACTGCACAGGAATGCACCCTTAATTGTGAATTAATGAGTAAAAAGTTTTAAATTTGCCCTATTTTCTGCATTTTCGGGGCGTGACATAGATGCACCACAAGTCAAGTCCCAACCTGAACAGCACATAGTTAAAGAATTCGTAAGTTCTAACGAAGCAGCTCAGAAAGAGCAGGAACACCAGGATCGGGCTGCCAAGGAAATAAAGCTAAGTGCTTCTTCATCTATACCTTCTTCTTATTCATTGCCTTCCTCGCCCTCTGATACTACAAAGTTGACGATGAGAGTCCAAGATCAGGAAATGAAGTTTAATGTTTTCAAACCTTTGAAACTCCCTGATGACTCTCAAGAGTGTTTTAAGATAGGGATTGAGGAGAATATAAGGCTTGAGCACAGGAATTCTCAAAGAAGGAGGGAAGTAATGAGAGCTCAGGAGGATTTAACTGTTAACATTCTGTCACCATTTTGGCTAATCCTCCTGCTCTTTGCCCTGCTGCTGAGTGTAGTGTTTTTCAGCTGCATTTGATATGGTTGTGTTTTCACTTTCACTTTGTATATAGTTCTTTTTCTTTTTTTTTTCTGTTGTTTCTTTCTTTGTTTGTGTTGCAGGTTTATTTTCTAGTTTTATGCTTTCAATCAAGCTTCGATTGTCATCATCATCATCAGAAAGGGGAGTACTCTGTCCTGAACTTCAATTCTTATATTATCTGCACACTGAGGACACTGTGCACTTCAAGTTTGGGGGAGGGGATATTACTTGAGTAGTTTTCGAAAATTTGAGCAAAAATTGAAAATTTTTTCAAATTTTTTTCGAAAATTTGAGCTTAAACTGTTTGATTTTAGGATGATTTAGTACTTAACATGTAGTTTTTCCATATTCCGATGATATGACCCCATGATTTAGTATGACTTTGATTGACTTAGAAGCATGATTATAGGAAAAGCATGAAGTTGAATTCTTGAATTTGTCTTGATTCTGATTGTGATTTCCTCATCATATGCACATGTCATGTCATGAATTTGTATATTTATTTAGAGAAAGCTTATGTGACTTAGGATTGCATTTGTTCAATTGATTTTGTGCATCATATTCTAGAATTTGTTTGATCTGATCTCGAGGCGAAATATTAGATCACACTTAATTAGGGAGATGATTTAGGCCATCTTTGGATCGTTTGAGCCTTTCTTGCTATCCTTGTACATATTTTATCCCTAGTCACCCATCTGGGCCAAATAAGCTTTTTTCTGTAAATACACTTGCGTTATTTTCCTTAGCTTAAAATATTCTTTTCCTATCCCTTACCCCGAAAGCATAGAAATTTATTGTGATATATTGTGAGCTTTGTACATATGGGTACTAAGCGATAGGGAAGGAGTATTTATTCCAAAAAAAAAAAAGGAAGAGAAAGAAAAAAAAAAGAAAAAAAAAAAGAAGAAAGAAGAAAATACAAAAATAGAATAAAATGTTTAGTGAAATAAAATAAGTTTGGGGGAAATAAATAGAGCTCTTACATTACAGATCCTAAAAAGTAATGCATGATAAGGGGTAATTAAACCTAAATAGATTTTATCATACCTTAACCCCAGCCTGACATTACAAGCTTAATGAAGTCCTATTGATCTTTGATTGAGTGTGACTACATTAGTGGAGAGATTAGTGAAAAGCAAACTTATGGGAATGTTCACATGTCATTGACTTTGCATTCACTATGCTTGCATAATCTGATCCGAATAATGTACTTTGAAGTGGCTTTGACATTTCTCACACACACACACGAGGAGTCCAATTTGGGTTAGGACTTATGATTGGATGATTCTGAATGTTTGACTTGTAATTGTGATTCTTTTAGATCATAGTCTGTACTTTATCTTTGAGGATAATATTGGGGAAACTGTTATGTTTTGTATTTGTCGTTCCTACTATTGTTTTGTTTTGCTTGAGGACAACCAAAAGCTCAAGTTTGAGGATAATTCTATTTTTTTATAGAATTATTTGTGCTTAAATTCCTAATTATTTACTTAAATCCCCTTATTAATTCATTAATAATCCCCTTATTTAATTAAAATTCCTTATTGTGCAGATAAATTAAATCCAGATGAAATTTAGTCGTTTTAGACGAAATTGGGCTGAAAACGGGCTAAAAGAGACTGGACCACTTCTAATTTGCAGACCGAGTCACCAGTCGTTTGGACACTCGTGATGCCAGGTGTCGATATTTTATTTGCTCTGAAATGATAAGATCAACAGACACCGAGCGAATATTCTGGAAGGCACACGCTGGGCCACATCGCACAGCTAATTGGACAAAAAGACTGATGACGTGGAAATATCTACTCTGCAGCAAATCAAAGGAAGACAAGTGGCCAAACAATGCCAACTCATCTAGGATGACAATTTACCATTGTACCCCTATGATTTGTGTATAAATAGAGCATGGTGGCAATTGAAAAATGAAGTAGTTTTTAGAGTAGAATAGGAGTAGGAGTAGTGTAGGTTAAGGTAGAATAGCTTTAGATTTATTTTCCTTGTTATTTTCTTTTCCCGTTAGTAAGTTCTTCAATTGTTTTACTGTTCATTTCTTTTCATGAAGCTTTGTTCATTTTAATGAAAAGCATCTTTCAGTTTCCTTTCAAGCCCGGTTTTTAATCACCAAATCTTTCATTTGCTGATGTTGGTTCACAATGATTGTTCCTTATTTAAGCTCTCGGTTTCTTCATTATTGTTTTCAACAGTTTTTCATCATTTAATTTTCAAGCTCTCGGTTCTCCATTGTTTTCTAAGCTCTCAATGTTCTTTGCTATTACTTGCTGTCTAAGAGCTGCTGAGTACGGGATGAGGATGGTCGCGTAAGGAGTGTTCAGAATTAGGAAAAAGCACAAGCTGTCAACATGGGTGCAGTAGCATGGTGATTTGCTGTTCCAAACGGAAAACTATGACTGGGCAGATTTCATACTCTGTTGTGCTCTATGTTGAGAGCTTGATACTGTTCATTTTCTTTTCATGATTTTATTAATCTAAGTTGTGGTAGCTACAGGTTTTCATGGATATGTACTGACCAAACTGTTGTGTGGATGTAGATGTGTAGGTGGTAGCTGAAGTTGTGAAGGATGTAGAGCTTTGTGTTTAAGTTTGGTTCCAGCTTTGTTTCATTTTCTGTTTTGTGCTTATTATTTCTATGTTTTGTTTAGTTGCCTTATTTCTAGTTACTTATTCAAGTTCGGTTTTTCATTTCATTTTATAGTTATATTACAGTTGCATTAAATTTGTTTAGCTTTTCCAGTTTTTACATTGCTGATTATATTTGCTAATTCTATTCTTCAATTCAGTCTGTCGGGTTTCATTTATAAGAGGTAGTGCAGTGATGGATACAGCAATCAGAATTTGCACAAGTCTAGCACGAGTTGCAGAGCAGGGAAGCAAGACTCATGCTGAGTTGATCATGGCAGCACAGTACGGTGTATACGGGATAAGTTGCTCTGCCGAGAATAGACGAGGACATGAAGCTGAGGCAGAAGCAGACAGAATTGCAGGACGCAGCGGCCAGCACCTGGAAACCGAACTGCAGGAGCAGAGGCAGAAGCAGCAGCACACCCGAGCAGGCCAGCTGGAACGTGCAGCAACAACGGCAGTACACACCGGGAGACAGCACAGCAGGAGCAGAGGCGAGAATGGCAGAAGCATTTCCACGCGGGAAGCTGCTGGAGAAGACAGCACAACAGTGCCTATTTGGGACCACTTACTGTTTTATGGCCTAAGGCCATGTTTGGCACATCCTTCCCTTTCACTTAATTAGTTAATGCATTTACATTGTTTGCTTTTATTAGTTGTTAATTAGGTTAGTTAATTCTAGTGTTTTAGTTTGTAAATTTCATTTTTAGTCTTAGTTTTTATTAAATAGTTAATTTTATGTTTATGTGTTAGGACTTTAATTTAGTTGCAATCTAGATTAATTGTGTTCATGCATTGTTAGTTAATTTGCTTTCAATTTAATTTGTTAGGATTAGTTGCTTTGTTTACATAGTTTAACTTAGATTTAATTTAGTTGCATTTTATTTTAAGCTTATTTAATTTTAGTTTAATTAGTTTTATTGTTTAAATTGCGTTTTATTTTAATTACGTTGATTAGTTTTAACTGTTTTAATTTTCTTTTGTAGGTTATTTTTAATAGCTTGGAATATTGTAAGTACTTTGAGCTCAGTTTTATTTTATTTAGTGTTTATTATTTTACTTTAATTTTAGCCTTGTAGACCACCAATTAATACTTCATAATTTGCTAGGATATACTTAGGGTAAAAGTAACCGGTAGTTAATTAGGCTAACAACTTCTCTGTGGGACGATATCTCGGGACTCAAATCCCATTATTACTTGGACGACCCGTGCACTTGCGGATAAGATACCCTTAGGGCTTGATCAGTACACACTCAATTGAAAGGTGCCCATTAAACTTAGAGTCTGTTCAGTACATTGCCCTACCTCAAAGGCAATAAAACAATCCATTTTCGAGCACCTACAATCAACAGCTTCCACATCACCAGCTTCCACAATCATGTACCACTACCTCAACAGCTTCCACATCACCAGTCTAATCATTCTCATCACCCACATCAGTTTCAACATCATCCACCACCACCGCCACCTATGCAAGCCCCAGCACTTATCTGCACCAGCAACTGCAGTTGTGAAGAAGCCTTCACTTGAGGAGATGTTCATGACTATCCTGCAGAATCAAGCTACCTTTATTAAGAACTTGAAAGTCCAGGTTGGATAGATAGCTAGTGCTTTTAGCCAGCGTCCACAAGGGACCCTCCTCAGTAATACCGAAGCTAACCCTATCAGACAGAGAGAGGGTAAGGAGCATGTTAAGGCCATAACCCTTAGGAGCAGTAGAGAATTAGATGAACAACATGATAGGTCCAGTCCTGTTAAGCCCACTGTAGTAGAGCCACTAGGTTCTAAAGAGGCAGTTCAAAAAGAGCATAGACATGATCAGGCTGAAAAGAAAACTAAGTCAGACACCTTTTCATCTTCATCTTCTTCTTCACAGCCTTCCTCTTCATCTGATACTACACCTGCTGTCACATGGACGTTCTCTCCTATAGAACAATTCCCAGTGATAGCCTAAGTTCTCCGCAACTTAGTTTAGCAAATCTCCAAACCAACCCAAATCCGGGTTAATACACAGCGATATAACACTCGAGCAAGAAAATGACTCGACAAAGTATACTGAAACAATGAAGAACACTCAAGCTTTTAAGAGAAGAGCCTTTCTATTAATCCGCAATAAAAAAGAATACAATCTAGCCAAGAAGACCGCTCTCGGCTATCACTCTCTTTCTGTCTAAATGATTCTCTCAATGAATACATTCTGCCCCTTCCACTGGGGTTTATATAGGCAAGTGATGACATCCCCCTCATGTAGGCCTCATAATTTGATTACAACATAAACCCTCTCGGATTAATTCCCACTAAACTAAAGACTCTCTGGATGATCGCCACCTCAATGCTCTTCAAAGTCAAGGTTTGTGATAATCTCCAGTAATTCGGTCTACCAAGACTTATCCACTTATCCCGGCTTATTACCTGCATTCATCCTTATCCCGACTTACAAGGATCTGCCTTAGCTTTCACGCGAGTCTCCTACGGCTGCACAATTCTCGCTATGGCCGTTGTCAAATCACTTGGTTCACGTTTCCTGAAAGTAAGCAGGTTCTCTCGTGACCCGCAAACCACGATCATCATTTGTTAGCGTCTCCATTTCATGCCTGGTAAGTCACCCAGACCAAATGCTTGTCTTACCTATTTTGGTGTACGCCCTGTTGCACCCCATGTAAAGCTTTCCCGCGCTTCGCACTCGTCACAGCGCCCCCAGTCGATCCCTTGCGAGTTGGGCGCCAGGTCAAGTAGTTAGGGTCTAACAAACCCTCCCCCCGTCTGAGGAAACCGATGCCCTCATCGGAATGAGCTCCAAATACGCCTTGATCTCATCCTCGAATTGCCACAAAGAAATGTCTTTCTCCCAAGTAGCATCTGCCTCATCTTCACCTTCCCACTGCACCAAGTAGTAGGTTCTCCGATTCTTTCTACTAGCTCCCTCAACCTTGTGGTCAAGTATCTTAGCCACCTTTTTCTCGAAATGGCTTCTCACAGTGGGTGAAGCCTTTCTCACATGTTGCCTTCCAGGATCATCATCATCATGGTAAGGCTTCAAAAAGCTCACGTGAAAAGTAGGATGTAACTTCATCCTCTCAGGCTGTTTTAACTGATAAGCCATTGTGCCTACCCGCTTTACAACTTCAAAAAGGCCATCGTATTTCTGCACTAGACCTTTGTGATACCACTTATCTATGACTTTTCTTCATGTTTGAGGCGTTAGTTTGAGCAACACCTTATCACCTACCTCGAATTCTAGTGGCAGGCTATACTGATCTGCATATTTCACCATCCTCCTTTGTGCCTTTTCTAAGCTCTCCCTAGTTTGTTCCATCAACTCCTGACGGTCTCGCACAAATTTGTATGCCGTTGGGCATTCCCCTTGTGACTTAGTCTTTGCTATCTTTAAAGGTGTTGTAGGTTGATGTCCAAATACTAACTCCGCTGGACTCATACCTCTGGAAGATGATCTATGCATATTATAGCAAAATTGTGCGAAATCAAGCAAACTCACCCAATTCTTTTGGTTCACGGTCACATAGTGCCTCAAATATTCTTCCAACAGTGCATTAATTCGCTTCGTCTGGCCTTTTGTCTGCGGATGATTAGCCGTTGAAAACTTTAATTCTGAACCTATCAGCTTGAACAAATAAGTCCAGAATCTCCCCATAAATCGAGCATCCCGATCGCTCACTATATCCTTGGGCAATCCAAAGATCTTCACCACATGGTTTAAGAACAAGTCTGCAGCTTCATGAGCGGTACACACATGTGGGGCTGCTATGAACACAACATACTTAGAAAAACGATCTACCACCACCATTATAGAGCTCATCTTGTTTATCTCTAAAAATCCCATGATGAAATCCATAGAAATAGATTCCTATATCTTCTCAGGAATAGGCAATGGTTGAAGCAAACCCGCTTGCTTCTTTCTCTCGGTCTTATCAATCTGGCATATGTGACATTTGCGAACATATAATTCGATGTCTTCCTCCATCTTCGGCCAAAAATATGTCTTTGACAACAATGCCAACATCCTCTCCACTCCAAGATGTCCTGCCCACTGAGGGTCGTGGGTTTTTTTTCAGTAACTCTTTTCTTAGTCCTCCGCCATATGGAACATAGAGTCTATTACCTTTGGCATACAGCAAATCCCCCTCGAGCCAATACCTACGAACTTTGCCCAACTTTACGCTCTCCCTGAGCCATTCATAAGTCTTATCCACTTATGCCTGTTGCCTTATCCTGTCAATCAGGTTAGTCTCAATAGTGGATAATGAAGCAACATAAGATTGGACTATCTTATGACTCAACGTGTCCACCACCTGGTTCTCCATTCCTGGTCTATGTACCCAGGTGAAATCAAACTTTGCAAGGAATTATTGCCATCGTGCCTGCTTTGGGCTCAACTTCTTTTGTGTCTTGAAATAAGTGTTAGCCACATTGTTTGTCACTACCACAAATTTCGTTCCCAACAAATAGTGCTTCTACACCTCCAAACAATGCACAACTGTCATCATCTCCTTTTCATGAGTTGAATATCGCATTTTCGCATCCTTAAGCTTGCGACTTTCATAAGCAGTGGGGTGTCCTTCCTAGACCAGCAGCCCTCTAATGGTTCGATCTGAGGCATTCGTGTGAACTTCGAATGGTAGCTTGAAATCTAGCAGTCTCAACATTGGCTCGGATGTCACTGCCTCCTTGATTTCTCAAAAAGTCCGATCACATTCATCCGACCATACCCACTTCTTGTCCTTCTTCAAGAGATCTGTCAAAGGACTCACCATCTTGCTATATCCTTTGATGAACTGTTTGTAATAGTTGGCCAGTCCTAAGAATGACTGCAACTCTGGGACCTTCGCAGGGGCTTACCATTCAACAATGGCTTGGATCTTCCTCTCATCCATCCGCATTCTCTCATTGCTAACTTTGTGACCTAGGAACATGATCTCCCGCTGGCAAAACTCACACTTCTCCTTCTTCACATAGAGAGAGTGCTTTCTCAAAGTCTCGAATACCACCCTGAGGTGCTCAACATGTTCTGCTAGCGTCTGGCTATACACCATAATATCGTCTAGGTATACCACCACAAAGTGATCCAGGTACACATAAAACACATCATTCATCAGGTTGCAAAATGTCACAGGTGCATTAGTTAAACCGAAAGACATAACTAAAAATTCAAATGAGCCATACCTTGTCACACAAGCCATCTTAGCTTCATCTCCCTCGGCAATCCTTACTTGCCAATATCTTGATCTCAGGTCTAACTTTGTAAAATATGTCACCTTCGACAACCGGTCGAACAGGTCAACGACATTTGGAACTGGATACTTATTCTTGACCGTTACTTTATTTAGGGTTCGGTAATATACACACATCCTTAGTCTACCATCCTGCTTCCTCTGGAACAAAACTGGGGCTCCATATGCTGCCTTCGATGGTTGGATATATCTCACATCAAATAACTCACCGAGTTGCTTTCTTAACTCGACTAGCTCCAAAGGACCCATCCTGTAAGGTGCTTGTGTAGGTGGTCTAGTTCCTGGTTCCAACTCGATCTTATGATCAATGGCGCACCTAGGTGGTAACGCCTTGGGTAACTCTGGGGGCATTACATCCTTGTAATCGTTCAACATCGTCGTTACTTCATTCGGTACCTCGACAACTGTATCTTGTTTCACCTCAACCAGGGTAGCAAGTATGGTTGTCTCCCCCTTTTTCAACCTAGTATTTACTTGTGAAGTCGACTGCAGCAACAGCTTCACAACACCTTGTCCTCTCTCCGCAGAGATAAATTTTGGACATGTCTCGTCAGATATCATCAATCCACCTAAATGTGGAATAGAAAATGCCTTTGCTTGCACAAAGAATTCAATGCCCACGATCACATCAAAATCATCTATAAGAAAAGCCAAGAATTTGCAATCCTATTGCCATGTTCCTATCTTCACCGATGCGGTAGCTGTTCCCTGGATACCTTGGGCTTTAGAATTGACTGCCTTCACCTAATTATTACTCCTCGTGACCTTCAAACTAAGATGATCAACTGCGTTCAATGACACAAAGTTGTTGGTCGCTCCGGTATCAAACATAGCTCGAATCGGCTTTCCATTCACCTCAGCTTTTACTTACATTAATCCCTTATGAGGAGTTTATTGCTAAGTTTGAATGGTGTTGAGCAATTGCATCGGGGCAACTCTTGGACACTCGTCATCCGAATCCTCCTTACTCATGAGGGTCACCAACTTGGTTCGTCTAGGGCAATCTCGGGCCTTATGATTCCCATTACACAAGAAACAACTCTAATCTCCCTTGCTTTGGGGTGGATCCGGTCCCCTCAGCTTAGAAGACTCAGCTTCTCCTTATTTCTCTAGTGCTTCTTCCAGTCTTTCTTGCCTTTCCCCCTATTCCCATCAGGATGGTTCTTCTTCCTCTCCCCAATGTTCAAAGAAGAACTCAGTTTGCAATCCGCCAAACTGTCTGCAGCCACAATTGCCTGAGGCAGATCCTTCACATTCTGCCTACGTAACTCAACCTGAGTCCATGGTTGAGGTCCTGAGAAAAAGTTAAATAACTTATCCTCCTCTGACATGTTCTTGACGTCCAACATCAAAGAGCTAAACTCCTTGACATAATCTCGCACAGAACCTGTGTGCTTAAGCTTCTTGAGTGCCTCTCTCGTGACCTATGCTGCGTTCAAGGCAAAGAATTGATCCCGTAACTCCTACTTCAATGCATCCACTATTTTAATCCTCGGATGACCAGCGCTATCGCCATCGGCCAATCTGCCTCGCCACCATAGCTTAGCATCACCCGAAAGGTACATGCTAGTGATCGTAACTTGGTCCTGCTCCAGTATTTGGGTAGCCTTGAAGTAGTGCTCCATGTCTTACAGAAAATTCTCAAGCTCCTTGGCATATCGAACTTCTGCGAACTCTTTAGGTTCAGGCACCTTGATCTTCTTCTGAAGATCGCTACTATCACCCCCTCTACTACTATTAGACGCCTCTCCATGGTCTGTAGTAGTCATTGCGCATTTCATCATAAAACGTCAGCCTTCAGGGAATTCAATTGCATCTAAAATTTATCCGATAGATCGCGAACATGTTGCATGATGCTGGTGTAGCGATTAGCATGCTCATTATGCATGTCGAATGCTAGCTATGTCAACTCCTGGACATTGCCTGCCATGGCCTGAATATGCTCAGCCATTGTACCCACCTCCTCTTGTGGTATGCCCACCATCGCTTCAAGTACAGTAACTTGATCAGCCAGCTCGTGTGCCATGATCCAAAACTCAGCTTGGATATCAAATTGTCACAAGGGCGTTCTCTCTTATAAAACAATTCCTAGTGATGGCCTAAGTTCTCTGCAACTTAGTACATCTAATCTCCAAACCAACCCAAATTCGGGTCAATACGCAACAATATAACACTCGAGCAAGAAAACGACTCGACAAAGTATACTGAAACAATGAAGAACACTCAAGCTTTTAAGAGAAGAACCTTTCTATTAATCCGCAATAAAAAGGAATACAATCTAGCCAAGAAGGCCGCTCTCGGCTATCACTCTCTTTCTCTTTGAATGATTCTCTCAATGAATACATTCTACCCCCTCCACTGAGGTTTATATAGGTAAGTGAGGACATCCCTCTCACGTAGACATCACAGTTTGATTACAATAGAAACTCTCTAGGATTAATTCCCATTAAACTAAGGACTCTCCAGATGATCGCCACCTCAATGCTCTTCAGTGTCAAGGTCCGTGATAATCTCCAGTGATTCGGACTGCTAAAACTTATCTGCTTATCCCGACTTATTGCCCGCATTCATCCTTATCCCGATTTTCAAGGATCTGCCTTAGCTTTTGCGCGAGTCTCCCACGACTGCATAATTTTCATTATGGCCATTGTCAAATCACTTGGTTCACGTTTCCTGAAAGTAAGCAGGTTCTCCCATGACCTGCAAACCACGATCATCATCCGTTAGCATCTCCGTTTCATGCCTGGTAAGCCGCCCAAACCAAATGCTTGTTTTGCCAGTTTTGGTGCACGCCCCGTTGCGCCTCATGCAAAGCTTTCCTGCGCTTCGCACTCGTCACAACTGTCACACCCCACTTCCGAATGCCTTTTTATCCAAACATACACTACTAACGGTTGGGCTATGAGTTAATGTAATTACTAAATTCCATACACTTATAGTGAAAAATTTAAAACTTTAATTCACACACTCCCTGGCGTGTGTAAATATTCAAAATCAATTGTAAAATAATTTCTCTTTACAAAACATCCTCATACATCTGTTTACATTTGAAATTCATAACTGTACGATACATTATAATTGATACAAAATGCTCTTGTGTATACAAATCTTATACCTTTGTAACGGGTGAGAGTTTTCCAATGCAAAAAGAGATCTAGAGATCATCGCGGCTCTACTTCTCAATATCTAGAGGGGAAAAATAGTGGGATGAGCAAGCCACAGCTTAGCAAGGAAAATGATGCTAACAGGTAGATACTGTACTATCTACATAGCCCATGCATGCATAAACAAACCATGTTTCAATATAAAAGGAAATATTACTAGAAAATGCATTTAAATATTTATTTCTCATAGGCATTTTCATGTAAAACCATATGCAATACTTCCAATTAAAACACGTCATAAACAGTGCTATCGTAGCACGAGCATTCAAATCAAGAGATTTATCAAATCACGATATCTCTTTGCTTTTATCAAATCATTTCTTTTCATCAAATCTCTTTCTTTTCTCAGTTTCTCAATTTCTCTTATCTCTGAGACAGGCATGAAATTCTCGACAATCTAATATCCACGACATATGACCATGGTCAGTGATCCCTGGCCTCACTGATCAGGTGTTGTGACACCTCGAAAACGCGAAAAATAGGGCTAATTTAAAACTTTTTACTCATCAATTCACAATTAAGGGTGCATTCCTGTGCAGTGTCATACATCATCATACTTATCATGCCTCAGGATCTCATCATAAGATAGTATATATCGTGTCATATACATTACTCAATTCTAAGTTAATTAATCCTAATACATCCCGTACATCATTGTACAATAAGTGTCTGTAAATATAACTATAGTCTGGATACATGAATATTAAATATATACCTCAATACACAAAATACGGCCTGGAGCTCAAGTCCTCCACTAGCCTTTAACTCGTACGTCGCAGGGAACTCACTTCACTTGAAGCAATCTGGGGGAAGAGAAACAGGGTGAGCTTTCAAATCGCTCAGTAAGGGGGGTAAGGGAATTCAGTTATGTAAACCATATCACACATCACAAATATGTATTTGTTTATGAAACTCATTTGAAATCGTAGCATGAAAGTTCTCGAAACATCATCATCTCATAGCTCACAAATCATGTGAAAACATGAAGTTAAAAGGGCTCCATATAGAGCATTCACAAGCATGTGTAAATATATGCGATAATGGCTTTTCTCAAATTATGTGATAAAAAATCACCTCAGTAAATAGCACGTGACAAAGTCAAAAAACACAACTCATGTGTAAAACGAGACTAGGCAATAAAACTCATATAAAACTCGTCATGGCACATCAAATATATAATCTCCTCTGGGTGCGCATCCCAGGTATCCTCGTATAGAGGGAAAGTCGACAATATGGTCGTATGCATGGCATATTGGACTTATATGTTACCAGAACAAGGCCCGGCCTTACATGCTACCAGAGCAATGCCTTGCCTCATGCACACTATCACGTGGTCTTTGGGTCAGTTCCCAGACGACCCACTCTCTCGGTCTTACATGCTACCAAAGCAAGGCCACCCAGCGTTACCAGAACGGGGGTCATCTCACGTTACCAAAACGGAGGAATATCGGACTTACATGCTACCAGAGCAAGGCCTCCCAACGCTACCAAAGCGGAGGAATAATCGGACTTACATGTTTCCAAAACAAGGCCTGTGGTCCCTGGGTCGGTTCTCAGGCGTCCCACTATATCGGTCTTACATGCTACCAAAGCAAGGCCCGATGTGTATTCAACATGACATGCCTAAGTCTCAATCATTAGCCATTATCTTATAAAACGTTATGCCTTCACGTAGAACTCATTATGGTTTTCTCTTATAAAACTCATTTAAAACATTTGTGTACTCAACACAAAATATATTAAAACCGAGTTCCAACCGGCAAAACACGCACACATTTTCTCAAATCTCAATATTGCCTTAACGTAGAGCCCAATTTACTTTTCACTCAAACTCAACGATTTATAAAGCAATTTCACACTCAGCTTATAAACTCATAAAAGAATGGGCTCCAACCGGCTATAAAAACCGTGTGCAATTATATCACAACACAACACTAAACATGCTTGTATTCTCAAATCATGGTTCATGCTACAACAATTCATCAAAACACATACACAAATGGTTTAGTTTTCCCTTACCTCTTTGCACCTCATATAGTGCAATCGTTTCCCCCGTATCACGGACTAGCCTCGCATTCCACTCTGAAACTCCCGAGCTGTCTAAATGATGTTAAAACATCATTACTAATCATCACAGTAACCTCAATTCTTAAAATCGAGCATAATTGCTCATAACACCTCAAATTTCTCAATTCTCATAACTCTATCACAAACCACAATCTCGCTCACAACACCTCAACATTCTACATTTCCCATGCCACAATATTTATACTAATTCACCACATTGTCTAAATTTCCATTTATAGCTCAAAATTTCCAAATTTACCAAAGTTGCTAAATATCATCATCACTCCAACTACATTGTAATTTTACCAATCTCTAATCATTTTCCAACTATTTCAACACAATGCCAACAACCATTATCACCAAAATCATCTTAAATATCAAGATCGAGGTTTAAAAATTATCCAAAACTTGTGGAGAGCTTATCTCTTGTCTCGATTCAAGTCGTATTCCGATTTCTAAGTATGTTGTTCTCCCTTTGATGAGGAACAACTTTCCTTCTCGCCACAACCTCTGATTTGGATGGAAATGGGTGCTTTGGATGAGTGAGAAAGCTAGTGCTCGGGTGAAAATGGGGTTTTGAAGAGAGAGAAAATGAAATTACAGGAGAAAGCAGGGGTTCCTTATATAGACGGAGGGTAGGAGATCGATCTGGCTCTTGATGAGATCGATCTACATTTGAATTTGGGGACGATTTGGGGCAATTTTATGCCTAGGAGATCGATCTGTCGAGGGGTGAGATCGATCTCTTAATTGCTTCATGAGATCGATCTGCTCCTTGAGGAGATCGATCTTCTCCCAAACAGAAACATTTGGAGATCGATCCCTTCCTCATGAGATCGATCTTTTCTCAAACAGAATCATAAGGAGATCGATCCTCTACTATTGGAGATCGATCTGCTCACTTGCTTTCCTCCTTCCTTGTCATTTTTAACTCACCAGATCGATCTCTCCTTCTCCAAGATCAATCTGACCTCTTAGTTTCACACTTAGGTTAAGCACTTACACATAAATCTCCAATTATAATTTCAACAATTCACTTAGCTCAATAAATTACACTTCAAGTTCTTATTACATCATTAAAATATATCTAAAATCCTTAGATCTCACAGGTGTGCACAGGGCATCACTTACCTGAAGGGGGGATGGGTTAGTCCTACCCTCCGGCTCATCTGAATCATCATCATCTTCCTCATTAACTCACGGTACAAGGTATGCCATGTGTCATCTATGCGATACTTGTAGTCACATGTATCTAGCACAGTACATAGTATACCAACGGACAACTACATAGTTCAACGTACGACCGTGGACCCGATCCATCCACCCTACTCCGATGGACTCATCATCCTAAACCATGTCCATATACCAGGTGAGCAAATCAGCGTGACACACATTCATCGCAAGGCTCCAGCGTGGTATCTCTCAGTACGAACAACAGCTTCTAGCACTGTATCATCTCAACTCAGTAAAAATTGGTGCGAGCAATGCTCCAGCACTTTTCTCAAATCCATCGTGCGAGATGAACTCCAACACAGCATATCAAAACCATGGAAACATGTGCGAGATAAACTCCATCACACTATCATTATAAAACCACGTGCGAGTCATGCTCCAACATGGTTTATCAAAACATGTAAATATATGTGAGTAAAAATCCAGCATAATCAAAATCATCAAGACAGGTGTGAGCTAGAGCTCCAACACTAATTCTCATCTCAAATATGATAGGTGGCTATTTTCTCTTTTAAAAATCCAAAACGTGTTTATTTAGATAGCATGCCATCCCATGCTAAACATGTAAAACTAGCCAACCTACCCATCATCATTTCTCAATCTCAAAATCAATACATGGTTGAGAAAACATAAAAAACATCGTATAGATGTAAAAGAAATAAAAAAACATGCATGTCAGGCTGTTTTCCTTCCCACATCCCATTTTCACAATATATATACCATAATACATTTCATGATCGCATATCATCTCATAGCTCAATAGCTAAACGTACTATTACTAACGTCATATCCACTAAAATTGCTATAAAATATGTACAAATACCTATATCGGTAACATACTGTCCCTTACCTCGAATCACACTCGTATTTTCTTCGTCTCGTTTGCTCCGTTCACGATCTGAGGTAATCGTGTTCCACGTATTTCAATCTACACGTATATATCGTTAAGTTATTTTCTTTTCCTTCTTCTAAACATACACATTGTCATTTACTTATCTATTCATACTCCTTAAACCTTTAAATCACATTTCACCCTCCCACTAATATCATTTTATCTTCTCTTAAGCTTTTCATCACTTTTCCATGGATTTTCTCTTCATAAATCCCTCTTAATATTACTTACTCATCACTACATTCATCCTTTCTAACAATATTTCACATACCATTCAACCCACAAAATGTCTAGAAATCTATATTTAAAGCTTGAAGGTTGAAGAGCTTACCTAACTTAGCCTTTCCCTTATCCCAAACTTGTGGTAGAAAAAACTCATTCTCTTGGTCACACCAATGTGTGATTTTTTGGGTATGTTGTTCTTCTTACCTCAAGGAACAACTTTTCCTTCTTGAGCTTCTTCAGATTCTCGCTGGAATGTAGTGATTTTTAGAGTGAGAAAGCTTGGTTCTTTGAGAGAAAATGATAGGTGCGGGTTTGGTGGTAGGGAAATCTAATTTTTAGTCCAAATCCCGTGCCCTTTTTATAGATGAGAGACATGAGATCGATCTGGTCCTTGTGGAGATCGATCTTTGCATGGTTTGGTAGTCCTTTTTACCAAATGCAAGTACTACTAGATCGATCTTCTTCCATGATGAGATCGATCTGTTTGCAAGCAAATTTCTTCTTGGAGATCGATCTGCCTCTTGTAGGAGATTGATCTGCTCCTTACAGAACCTTAATGGGATCGATCTGTCGCTTAAGGGAGATCGATCTCTTATTGGCCGAGGCTTAAGGAGATCGATCTGTGCCTTACGAGAGATCGATTCCTTCCAGGCATAGACTTAAGGAGATCGATTTGCCTTCCCATGAGATCGATCTGCCCAGTTCCATTCGACAAATTCTGGGCATTTCATTAGGGGAGATTGATCCCTCTTTCATATGAGATCGATCTCTCATCCTCTGCACCCTCTTTTTTTATAGTTTTTCTACAGATTTCCAACTGCATACTCACCCTTATTTAGTTCATACCTCAATTTAAATCTGTGCACAATTATCATACAATGACATCCATTCCATATAGCTCATACGTAATAAAATTTGTGCACACAACTCGAAATTCATGGATTTTTCATAGAATCCATAATCCTTACATCCTTTTATCACTTATACACTTATAACAAATGTACATATACATTATATCTTCATAAAACAAATACATGGGAAATTACGGGTATTACATTTTTCCCCTCCTTAGAAAATTTGGTCCTCCAAATTGAACCAAGTCTATTCCTCAAAAAGTTCAGGATATTTCTCTTTGATCAGGTCCTCTAACTCCCAAGTGGCTTCCTCCGATGTATGATGTTGCCACAGGACCTTAACCAATGAAATCATTTTGTTCCGCAACACCTTCTCTTTTCTGTCTAATATCCAAATCGGTTTCTCCACATACGACATATCCTCCTTAAGCTCTAATGGCTCATAGCTAATTACATGTGTTGGATCCAGGTAGTAGTTTCGAAGCATAAAAACATGGAAGACATTATGGACCTCTGCTAGCTCAGGTGGTAAGGCTAGCCTATTGCCCTATCTCCCACTCTATCCAAAATCTCAAAGGGACCGATGTAACGAGGACTTAGTTTTCCTTTCTTCTTGAACCTCGTTATTCCCGTAGAAGGAGATACTCTAAAAAATACAGACTCACCCACATCAAACTCAAGTGGTCTCCGTCTCCTGTCAGCATAGCTCTTTTGTCGACTTTGAGCTGTTCGCAACCTCTCACATATTATCCGAACATCCTCGAAGGCTTGTCTAACCAAATCGGGAGTAAGCAACTGTCTGTCACCAACTTATTCCTAACCAATAGGTGATCAAAATCTACGACCATTAGTGCCTCATAAAGGGCCATACCAATACTTGAGTGATAACTGTTATTATAGGCGAACTCAATCAATGGCAAGTGATCGTCCAAGAAGCCTCTAAAATCCAACACACACACACACTCTCAACATATCCTCTAGGGTCTGTATAGTCCTCTCTGACAGACCAACTATCTGAGGATGAAAAACGGTGCTAAAGCTCAATTGGGTCCCCATCGCTTCCTGAAAATGTCCCCAAAAGTGGGAAGTGAAGCGAACATCCCTATCAGAAACAACACTCACTGGGACTCCATGCAATCTCACTATCTCCCGTACATATAAGTTCGCTAGTGCACTCAAAGTATCTATAGATTTCATGGCTAAGAAGTGTGCCGATTTCGTTAGCTGATCGATTATAACCCATATAGCATCATGGTTCTTACGGGTTCTCAGTAACCCTATCACAAAATTCATGGTGACGTGCTCCCACTTCCATGTCGATATCGGTAGTGGTTGCAATAATCCTCCAGGTTTCTGATGCTCTACCTTAACCTGCTGACAGATGAGACATCTAGCGACATACTCAACTATGTCTCTTTTCATCCTAGACCACCAGTATACCTTCCAGAGATTCTGATACATTTTACTACTCCCAGGTGTACTGTATATCTCGATGAGTGAGCTTCTGATAAGATCAACTTCCTCAGCTCTGAATCCTTAGGAACACATATTCTATTTTTGAACCTTAGTACTCCCTCTGAACTCAATACAAAATCTGTGCCCTCACCTTTCTGAATTTGGCTATTTACATCAATACACTATTGATCATTCTGCTCAGCTTGTCGGATTCTCTCAATCAACTTCGGTTCTATTCTCAAGCTGGCTATAATCCCATGATGTCAGGACCCCAGTTTCAATCCTTGACTTTTACCAAATACCACAATAAATTTTTCGCATTTTTAACTTACCTTTCCTCTCTTCACTGGTTGGGCTGTGATTCGATGTCAGAGTCTTCACTTACCATAATATCCATTCTCATACATACATGTCAATATATTAATTCTGACTGTAGTTGCTCTTATTATACATGTAAGATTTTATAAAATCTAATACGATTACATTCCCCATAATATATAACGTATACATCACTGTGCTGTTTCTATGTTTAGATACACAACTGTACATAATAAGTATACCTGATGAATCGATAGGAACTAGCAGTGGACTCTGGGACACTCTCCCACGATAACTCTCGCTCTACTGACGCTCTGTAGAGAGATGTAAAGAAAAGGGGTGAGCATAACGCGCTCAATAAGGAAATCAGGCAAGCAAGTAGATATCCACACTATCTACTCAAAATAGTGCTATGCCTTGAAAACATTATTTCCTTAACTCACTTTAAAAGCATGTCTTGAAATATAATATATATACTTGTACAGAATAAATCCCATGTACAGAAATCATGCTTTATTTCTCAAATGTAGGCATGTAGTGCAAAACAATGCATTGTATATAAATCATGCCTTTATGTAAATCATGCATTGTATATTTAAATCACAATAAATATGGCATCAAATGATTCACAACACAAATCGGAGTCCGACCCATCCCTCAGGTCTGTCCGCAGTTTAAATTAGTCAATCAATGTGATATATCATGTGAGACTCTGTGGTAAATGCAAATAGTATCCTGGAGTATGATCATATCTGAAAAGTGATCCCATGCAACACGGAATCCTAGTGTGCGGCAATCACTGCTGTAACGGGAGGATGGTCAGTCCAATGTCAACCGCCAGCTACGTAACACACGGTACAGCGTACACCTCGTGTCCCAAACACGGTACAAAGTACACCCGTGGACCCTCACAGCCAGGGTCATTAGCCCTCGAAACCATGGAAATAAGTATACCACGTCTATATCAACCTCATGCGGATATCCTCTCTAGCTATGACACACAGTCACACAAGGACTCAGGCATGGGTTTCAACATGTATTACATATCACATACAGTGTGCGTCTTGAGTGCGACTCACAGTCGTTACTCGCTCAAACACTGTTTCACATCACAAAACTCAACTCTAGTGCGAGTAAACCTTCAGCAACTAGGTCAATGCATAGTTTATGTATTAAATCAAGTACGAGCAATAGCTCCCAGTACTATGCTATGCACAATATCAAAATCAAGTACGAGTAATCGCTCCCAGTACTATGTCATGTATAAACCATGAAGAATCGAGTACGAGCCAATCGCTCCAGCACTCTGTCATGCATATATCATTCAAAGCTGAGTACGAGTAAAACTCCAGTACTCTATCATGCATGTCATAAAAATCTAGTGCGTATCAAAATCCAGCACTATGTATGTGGAAAACATATGAATCCCAGTGCGAGCTGTGCTCTAGCACGATTCATTCTCACATAATATGATAGATGGCTATTTAAAAGGGATTGTTTACAAAATAGTAAAATCAGCACTAAAAGTGTGCTTAAGTCATATCAACCTTAAAATCATTAGCCCATCTATTTATTTTCATGCTAATAGCATTTAAACACTCACAATAGTATTTTCCATGCTTTTTGTAACTTCTCACAAAAGTTGACCTTTGGACTAACTAGGGGCAAAATCGTAATTTGTCACTATCGGGTCGCAATAATTATTATTCACTTTCTCTGACCCTCAGAGTTTTTAAGTGAATGCAGAAGCAGTTAAAAATACGTGCAGGTATCTCTAACTACTCGCAAAAGTCCCTTACCTCGGATCACGTCACGTGACCTCACTTCCTCGGTGCTGCTAATTCTTGCAGTCCGATCAGCTCTCAATGTAAACTTCGGAGCTGTAAATAACCATTCCTCAGGTTAATTATATTTTTCCTACTGTATTACACATTAATACAGTTTAATTTCCCTTAATGGGCCTTAAAATCCTTAATGGGCCTAACTAGGCCTTAAGTCCATTTTCATTTTACTATTCATTTTCGTTGGGCCTATTAATACCCATTGGGCTTTATTCCAAGCTCTTTGGATAGCCCGTATATCATTTACGACATTTAATTCAAAATTCTGAATATAATTCACTAATACAGAATTTAATCCGAAATGCGTAAATTAAATCTTAAATACGCATAAATCACATAAATTGTCGTAAATGAGCTTTACTTACCCGATAATATGCGATGGTACGCAAATCGAAGTTCGATCGGGCTTCTGTTCGGAATTTATCGTCGAACTGCACAATTTATTATATTTAACTCCGGGTCAATTTTTGATTAAATATAATTTAAATAAATTCATCGGAAATCAAATCGGTCACTTTTGACCTCGTATCGACTTACCCGAAGTCCGGTGAAATCCTGAAAATTTTCCTTTTCCTTTTTCTTTCTTTTTCCTCTTTTTCCCCTTTTCTCCTTGGCTGAACCGGTCCGGTCCGGTTCAGCACAGAACCTTCTCCACTGAACGGCCGACCGGTTCAGGCATCCTTTGGCCGTGCCGGCATATTCCGGCCGGTTCCCGATGCATCACCACCGCAGTTCGGTGCGCCTAAGCCTGGGCAACACTCGGCTGGGCTCGATCGGGACCAATCACCGTCGGTGGCCGCCAGATTCCTTCTTTTCCTCCGCGGCTTCACCTCTTCGATTCGCCGGCATCCGGCGTCGGTGGAGGTCGTGACCGGTGCCGATGGGTGCGCACGGTGCCGGGCTTCCTTTTCCGACCGCTTGCCTGCCCGTGGGGTGGCCGGTGCTCGCCGTCCGGTGGTCTTCTCCCTCGGGTCGGGTTGCTTCTGTTTCCTCTGTTCTATCTCCCCGATTTCTCTTCAGATTTCCTTTTTTTTTTAATATATTTTTATTATTATTTTATTATAAAATAATAATAAAAATCCCATAAATATCCCATAAATATCTAAAAATATCTCCAAAAATCATATTAAATTCATTTAATCCGTAAATAAATTTATCAGTCCGATTTTACCTTTTCGGTATATTTTTCCACTATTTTTGGGCTCATTTTTCGAGGTAAAAATTCTGATAAATTCTAATAAATTTATATCTTGATCAATTGGGCTCGAAATTAAATATTTTCCTCGATTTTGATCAAGATTCCTCAATTTTATATTTTTAATGAAATTGTCTTATCGAAATTATACCGAATTTCAGTCATTTGATCGTTTTACCCCTGCACTCGTTCGAGAATCAACTTAACCCTTATCTCGCTGTTATGTAGCTTACATGCATTTTTAATTTCTCAAATAGTCGATTGCATGATAGTAAATACTCTTCTTATGATTCAACTATAATTACATAGTGTTCATACACATAGGAATCATAAGGTACAAGCTACAAAAAATCCGGGTCTGACACATGACTACCAATCTCAGGTGGAGTCATATCCAAACTAAGGTTCGTGAATTGCTCCAACAACTCGTGCTCCCTAACCATCATATGAGATACCAACCCGAGACTTTTTCTACTCAATGCATTGGCAACCATATTCAGCTTCCCTGGGTGGTACAAAATCTCACAATCATAGTCCTTGAGGAGCTCTAACCACCTTCTTTGTCTCATATTTAACTCCTTTTGTGAGAACAAATACTTAAGACTCTTATGATCCATAAAAATTTTAAATCTCTCACCATACAAGTAGTGGCGCCATATCCTCAATGCAAATTCTACGACCGCCAACTTTAAATCGTGAGTGGGGTAGCTCTTCTCATGATCTTTCAGCTGTCTAGATCCATAAGCTACTACGCTTCCATTCTGCATCAATACACAGCCCAGTCCTTGGTGTGAAGTATCTGTGTAAACATGATAGTTCTTTGAGCTGTTAGGGATGATAAGTACTGGCGCGGTGGTTAATCTGCGCTTAAGTTCCTGAAAACTCCTCTCACACGCTTCATCCCACATAAACTCCACATTCTTCCTCGTAAGATGTGTCAACAGAGTAGCCAATCTAGGGAAACCCTATACAAATCTCATGTAATAACTTGCTAAACCCAAAAAACTTCTAATCTCAGTGACTATCCTGGGCTGTTCCCACTGAACAATAGCCTCAATCTTGGATGGATCCACTGACACCCTGTCCTTCGATACAACATGGCCCAGAAAAGAAATTTGCTCTAGCCAAAAGTCACATTTACCAAGTTTGGCATATAATTGTCTCTCTCAGAGGGTTTGCAGTACAATCCTTAAGTGCTGTTCATGATCTTCCTTGGACCTTGAGTACACCGATATATCATTAATGAAAACAATTACGAATTGGTCTAAGTATGGCTTGAATATCTCATTCATTAGAGCCATAAAAGCTGTTGGCGCATTCGTCAACTCGAAAGGCATCACCAGGAATTCGTAATGGCCATAGCGGGTGCGAAAAGCTGTATTGGGCACATCTTCCTTTCGAATCTTCAGTTGATGGTACCAAAACCTCATATCTATCTTAGAAAAGATCTGCGTTCCCCGAAGCTGATCCAATAAATCGTCGATGAGTGGCAAGGGGTATTTATTCTTGATGGTAGCCTTGTTCAACATCCGATAATCGATACACAACCTGAGGCTCCCATCTCTCTTCTTCATAAACAATACTGGGCTTCCCATGGTGAGACGCTCGATCTTATGAACCCCTTATCTAGCATAGCTTGCAACTGCTTTCTTAATTCCTCCAGTTTAACTGGAGCCATTCTATATGGTGACTTGGATATTGTTTCTATTCCAAGTGTCAAGTCTATACCAAATTCTATTTCTCTATCCGGTGGTAATCTTGGTAGGTCATCTGGAAAGACATTAAAAAATTCTTTAACCACTGTAATATCATCCATATCCGGATGTGTTTTGTTCAAATCCACCACATAAGCAATAAGACCTTCAAAACAACATTCATGTCATGTATAAACCAATGCACTTTACTTGTCACAAATTTCAAGATTTCATTACTTCTCTTAAAATCTTACAACAAATTCTTCGAGTAGAGAAAATGTAATGGACTTCGACTGATAGTCTAAGACAGCATGATTGGTAGCTAACCAATCCATGATAATTATATGAAAATAGAATTATTTGTGCTTAATTTCCTAATTAATTATTTAAATCTCTAATTTATTTTATTAATTATCCCCTTTATTTAATTAAAATTCTTTAATGTGTAGCTAAATTAAATCCAGATGAAACTCAGTCATTTCAGTCAAAAATAGGTTGAAATGGGCTAAAGGAGACTGGACCAGTTTCAATTTACAGACCGAGTCATCAGTCATCTGGACACGTAGGATGCCGGGTGTTAGTATTTTATTCGCTCCGAAACGATAAGATCGAAGGACACCGTGCCAACTTTCTGGAAGACACACGTCGGGCCACATTGCACAGCTAAGTGTACTAGAAGACGGATGACGTGAAAATATCTACTCTGCAGCAAATAAAATGAAGACAAGTGGCCAAACAATGCCAACTCATCTAGAATGGAAAATTACCATTGTACCCCTAAGTGTGCGTATAAATAGAACATGATAGCAATTGAAAGAAGGAAGTAGTTAGGGTAGAATAGTTTTAGTTTTATTTTCCTTGTTTATAGAAGCTTTCCTGAATAGTTTTTTTAGCCACCATTTTTATTTCACCGTTTATTCAATCTTCATTTTAGGAAAAACTTCTTCATTTTCTAGTTTTTAGGTAATTTCATTAATAGACCCCATTTTCCATTTTCTTCATCTCGGTTTGTTTAAGTTTCAAGTGCTAATGAAAAGTTTTTATTTATCTAGTGTTGCCTGCGATTTGCTTCCGACTTTTGGTTTTATTTCTTTATTTTTCTACTGTTAATTAAGAACTCATACTTTACTTTTCTCTTAGAGTATTAAATTTCTGTCGAGTTAGTTTTTTGTTTGGAGAGTCCGATTGGCAGTGTAGAGGAGACTATGAGAGCATTCGGCTGGCTGGTGACAGCAGCCACCATTGTTCTCGGTTGATTTGGTGCTTGTGAACCATAGTCACATTGTGCAACCTGATTTTGACTGTTTCTTTTTTCATTTTTACTGCATATTTGTTTTACATTCTGTTTAGTTTGCAATTTTTAGTTTATGTGTTTTACTATTCTACAGTTCGGTTGTGATCAAATTTTTTTTAGCCTTGTCATCATATTATTTGATTAATCGTGTCTATTAGAATAGAAATTGAAATATCAATAGTTTAGAGTAGAAGTATTTCCAGCTTTCTGATGTTGAGCGTACAATGAAGTTATGGTTGCTGGTGTTGTCTCGGGTGGATTCATGTTGATCAGTGCATAGTTTGCCTACCATGAGTGACTGCAGAAGCTAGCTAATGAATTTGGTCGAGAGGCTGGTGCTTGGTTGCCACTGTCGGATGTGATGCCTATAGGTTGGCGTTACAAGTTGAACTGGGCAGTAAATACATGACTGGTCTGCTGAGCTTGTGGCAGCAACAGTAGCTATAAATCAACTCTGTTCTGCTCTGTTTGCATTTGTTTCTACTGTTCCTTGGTATGTTTTGATGTTGTTTTTTTAGTCCGCATTAATTTCTCATTTCGTATTGTAGTTCTGACGCACTGATTAAGGCAGTAGCTGGCAAATCATAGTGAGTCCGAGCTTAGCTCCGTGGCAAGCGAGCTAGGGGGACTGCAGAGACAGGGGTACCGCGTTACTGGGATAAGCTGAACAAGGTTACTGTGCAAAAGGGCAAAACGGATGTAGGAGCAAGTGGACAGTGCTGAAGCAGTGCATGGCTGAAGTAGGATGTGCTGAGATGATTGCTGGACAGGACCGGGAGCAAGACCTGGACTGTGAGATCTGAGGATATCATGTGAAAATCTGGTGCGAGCTAGGCTCCAGCACCGTGTCACGAAAATCATATAAAAATCTGGTGCGAGTTAGACTCCATCACCAATGCATGTAAAACTCTAGTGCGAGCTCTCACTCCAGCACTAATGCATGCATCACACAAATCACAACTCGTGCGAGCTGAGCTCTAGCATGTCACATGTCTATCAAAATCATGTATGCGGCTCTGTTATCTCAAAACAATTTCCAACCGAATCACATTGTTGAAAATATGCAATACTGTGCATTTTTATTTAATAGTTAGTCATCCTACTCATGCACGTGTCAAAACACCTCAAGAATAAACAGGAACCTTGTGTTCTTGCTTCTTCCAATTTTTCCTAAATTTGAAAATTTTACCCTTAACAAGGGTATTTTGGTAATTTGCCCATCTGGGGCACTAAATTTTTTTATCTTAAATCTAGACCCTTCAGACAATTTAAGAGCTACAAATGAAGTTGAAATTGCGTAAAGTTACCTCTAGCAGTCTGTAAAATTCCCTTACCTGGAATCACGCATAAGCTTATCCCGTCTCGATGATACCAGGTCTCTCAATCCAAATTCGCTCCAACCAAGTCTACGGAGCTACATATAACCACATATTTAGGTCAATTCTAATATACTTATCAGTATTTCACTTATAGTGATCAAATCTAAAACACTGAGCCCGTTTTACTTTATTGGGCTCGATTTCATCTTAATGTGCCTCGACCCATTTTCACGAGGGGTGAGATCGATCTCTTTATGGCTTTATGAGATCGATCTGCGCCTTGGGGAGATCGATCTTCTCCTAAACAGAAACATTTGGAGATCGATCTCTTCCTCATGAGATCGATCTTCTCTCAAATAGAATCATAAGGAGATCGATCCTCTTCCATTGGAGATCGATCTGCTCCTTAAATTCCTCCTTCCTTATCATTTTTAACTCACCAGATCGATCTCTCCTTCTCCCAGATTGATCTGTCCTCATAGCTTCATACTTATTTTAAACACTTAACATATAAATCTCCAATTATCATTCCCCAATTCACTTAGCTCAATAAATTATACTTCAAGTTCATATTACATAATTAAAATATGTCTAAAATCACATTGATTGACTGATTTAAATTGCGGACAGACCTGAGGGATGGGTCAGACTCCGATTTTGTGTTGTGAATGATTTAAATGCCATATTTATTGTGATTTAAATATACATGGCATGATTTATCTAAAGGCATGATTTATATAAAGATGCATTGTTTTGCACTACATGCCTACATTTGAGAAAGAAAGCATGATTTCTGTACATGGGATTTAATCTGTACAAGTATATATATTTATATTTAAAGACATGCTTTTAAAGTGAGTTAAGGAAATAATGTTTTCAAGGCATAGCATTATTTTGAGTAGATAGTGTAGATATCTACTTGCTTGCCTGATTTCCTTACTGAGCGTGTTGTATGCTCACCCCCCTTTCTTTACATCTCTCTACAGAGCATCAGCAGTAGAGCGAGAGCTATTGAGGGATAGTATTCCTGAGTCCACAGCTAGTTCCTATCGATCGCCAGGTATACATATTTTGTACGGTTATATATCTAAACATAGAAACAACACAGTGATGTATACGATATATATATGGGGAATGTATTTGTATTAGCTTTTATATATAATCTCACATGTATTGTAAAAGCAGTTACAGTCAGTAACATTATATTGACATGTATATATGATAATGGATAATGTGGTAAGCGAGGATTCTGACATCGAATCATAGCCCGATCATTGAAGAGAGGAAAGGTAAGTTAAAAATGCAAAAAATTTGTAGTGATTTTGGTTAAAGTCATGGATTGAGAACGGGTCCTGACAAAAGGTAAGAGAAAATTGATGAATTATGATGATGATGAGATATGTTAATATTTGATGATTTTTAAGGGTTTTTAGTTAAATGAAATTGATTGAAGTAATTTCTATGAGCATCATTGATTTCGGCCAGCCTATGGTTTTAATGTAAAAGATGAAGTGTGGCTTGATTTAAGATTATTAGATGTTTAAATGATACCGAAGAAACTCGGTTTATAGCTCGGTTAAGCTAAAAACCAAAAAAGAGTGAAAATTTAGTGATTTGAGTACTTTGAGTGGTTGGATGAAGTGTAAGATAAATGTTTAAGCTATTACGTTGATAAGCCTTAAATTGGTTGAAAGAAAAATAATGAAATAGCTTAAACGGACAATTTATTGGGAAAACCGAGAAAATAGAGAAAGTAACCAAAAAACGGTCTGAACGACCCCATTTTTGTTTCAAATAAATAGAAATGTGAAGTAGAGATAAAATAGAGCATTTATTAATGGTTTGGCTTTATTTTGGGCAGCTTAGGAATCTGGCACATAAATCGAGGCTAGTCCGAGACCCAACGATATTGTACTGTCCTAAGGTGTAAGAGGTAAGAGATGCAATCGTTTTGTGCATTCGTGTTCTTTACTAAAGAAAATGCTTTTGTAGCATGAAAGTATTATAAATGATCATATTTTCTGAGGAAAGTGTTAAACCCGAGATTTTTACTTTGAGTGCATGTTTTGTCAGTTTAAGCTTAGTTTCATGATTTTAAAGTTTTGTGAACAAATATATTTTTATATTTGAATGAGATTTATAAGCAAAACTATTATGAGCTCTACGTTGAAGGCAAAACTATTTTTCAGCATAATAATGGCATGTTTTTTAGACTAAGGGCTCGTCATGATATTTGCACATCGATGCATGACTCCGCTTTGGTAGCGCTGAGTGTAACTCCACTCTGGTAGCATTGAGATAATTCTGTCGGGTAGCGTTGAGATGACTCCGTTTTGGTAGCGTTGAGTGTGACTCCGCTTTGGTAGCAATGAGATGACACCGCTTTGGTAGCGTTGAGATGGCTCCGATTTGGTAGCAATAAGTCGATGTTGTACGACCCTAATCCAATCTACAACCTTGCTATGGCCATGGGTGATGACATTCCCTCTTTGGAGGATGCCCTCGTATGAGGATGATGTGATGATATTCCCTCTTCGGAGGATGCCCTTGTTCGAGGATGATGTGATGGTTGCTTTTCATGACATGAATATTGATTGGCTAGTTTTCTTAACTATTTTGAGATATGACGTATTGTAAAAATGAGATGATGCCTTGATGATTTTTTATTTTACTCAAGTGTTTATAACTATGCGAAATTGTACGATTATTTTATTCATACTTTGATGATGATTTTAATCTCATATGCACTCCTTACTGAGCTAGTTGAAGCTCACCCCCCTTTGTCCCTCCTTCCAGATTATCTACAGTGAGTAGCCGTACCTGCCGCGTACGTGACATAGGTTGGTGGAAGAGACTCTCTCTAGGCTACTGCTTGTACACGCTTAAGGTAATATTCATTTTGTATCCAGACAATATAAGTACTGCAGACACTTGTGTTTATGTATCGTTGGGATGTAATCAGGATTGTATATGTTTACAAATTAGAAAAGTGGGTTGCTTTTGATGCTATATGGCATGGTTAATTTGAATATGACGTTGAGAGATCCTTGGGTTGTTTGATAATGAATTAAAAGTTTAAAATCAACTGCATTGTGGATATTGAATTGCCTTTGAAATTTGCAGGAGGATAGTGATAAATATAAGGGGAGAAGCTGCCGGATTTTCGTTGGAAAACAACATAAGTATAATCGAGTATAAGAAGTTTAATAACGAATAGATAAGAGATAAACTAACACTGTACAAGAATGCACCATGAGTAAGAAGTTAAGTGACTATAAAAAAAAAAACTAGCACTTAATTTCACGTTTTCTGGCTGTCACAAGTAGACATAATCAGGCTAATGACTATAAATCAAGCATTCATGAGGAGGTAATCCTAGCAATTTTTTTTTTTACTCTATTAGTTATTTCTTTTTCTTATTTCGTAAGGTTGATTTATTTTCTTTTTATTTTGTAGGTGTCAAACTTTAAGTTTGGGGAAGCTATAAAGGAACATTGTGACTATGTAGTTTGAGCTTCACCGAAATCAAGGGAGTCTTCATTGTCCTTTTCAGGATTCCTAAATTTCTTGCATATTGAAGACAATGTGTGATTTAAGTTTAAGGGAAGAAAATTTCAGCCAATTTTTTTTTTCAAAATTCCTAAACAATTTGGTGCTTTAATGATTGTTTTGAGACTTCATATGCTTTATTTTTTAAAATTTTTTCTTAATCTAATACGATTGAATATTTTGATAATTTTTAGAAAAGCATGAATATTGTGCAAAGCATGAGATGAATTCTTAAGTAATTTTTCTTTTAATTGTGATATTTCTAAATTCTGAGCACTATGCTTTGTTAATTAAATTGTGTACATATTTAGAGAAGGCTTATGTGAATATGAATAGTATAAATTTTTAAAGTTGTGTTTTTAGTCTAAAAATTTGTTTTGATTTTCTCTCAAGGCAAAATCCTAGATTACACTTGACTGAAGAGATGATTTAGGCCATTTTTAGATCATCTGAGCTTTTCGAGCCTATCTTGATATATATATATATATATATATATATATATATATATATATATATATATATATCCTTACTTACTCCTTTTGAGCTTGCCATTCTTGTTATAACCAACAATAGTTAGCCTAGCCCTTATAAATAATCCCTTGTCCATTACCCTAAAGAAACTTATAGATCATTTGTAGAAAAGTATTGATAGCTATGCTTAATTAAGGGAAGAAAAGGTGGAGTTTGAAATTTCAAAATAAAAATAAAAATAAAAATGGAAAAAAAAGAAAAAGAAAATTGTTGAAAAAAAGAAGAAGAATAAAGGGTGATTACAATCATTTAAAGAAAAAAAAAAGTTTGGGGGTTGTTAGTTGAAACTCTTAAAAAAAGATTCATGAAAATAATGAATGCTTGGGGTTTTAAGCCTAAATTATCTTTTCTCCTACCTTAACCCTAACGTAGCATTACAAGCTTAATAAAAACCTAATGATCTTTAGTTTAGTGTAACTACATTAATTGAGAGAGAGGATAGAAAGGCAAACTTATGAGACTTGAGCATGCTTTGAGACTTTTGTTTATTTTATATTTGCATAATTTCATCCAAATTGTTTGCAGTCAAATGAGAAAAGATTTTTCACACACACGGAAAATCCAATTGAAAATTGAGTTACTCGTGAATGATTTTCATTTTATAGCTAATATTTGTGTTCTTTCTTTAAATTATGATTATAATGCAATTTTTGAGGAGTTTAAGGAAGATCATATTTTTGAATGCATATGTCTTTAACTATATTTTTTGTTTGTTTTGCTTGAAGAGAAGCAAAATATTAAGTTTAAGGGTGTGATACGTCTCTAAAATGTTAATTTTTAGGAGATATTATTACATGAGTTTTGATAAATTGTGGAATTTTTATTTGATTTCATTTTTATTCATTCAAATTTTCTACATTTGCAAGTATTTGAAATATGGTTAAGGAAATGATGCAATTTGAAATAAATAAATTTTGGCCTAGCATGTCGCATGAAAATCCCTCCTAACCGAGACCACCTAAGCCATATTGGTTTGGACTTTTGGAAAGCAACGGATAGGAAAGCTAGAAACGTGATGATCATCAAAGGATTGAGGGCTACATAAAAGAGTCTTACAAGCACTGAACTTGCTATCTTATAAGGAGTGAAATCAAGAACCCAGGGCTATAAAGATACTTGCTTCTGAGAAGAAAAAGTGTGTGAGGGGCTGAGTGACACAGCCAACTCTTCCCAAGCTTTTAAGTTTCTGCTATGTACTTTTTAATTTCTTTTAATGTCCCTTTGATTTTCGATTTTTTATTGCAAAGTTTCTTCATCTTTCTTTAAATTTCTGCACTGCTTTATTTTTAAATCCTTTTCTGCCATTTCGGTTTCTGTCGAATTCCTTTTCTATTTCAGGTACTACCGGTCTGCTTGGGACGTTGCTGCTGTTGTGACTGAAGCAGCAGGGAACGTTGCAGGATGTTGCAGCGTGAAAACAGAGGCTGAAGCTTCAAGGCGAGGCTTTGCTGAGGCTTGTGTGGGTGCTGCGAAAGACGCCAGGTTGCTGGTCAGCTGCTGTGCATGAAGGCGTTACTGGTGCGGGCTGCATCATTCTCCTCTGTTGCTTTCATGTGAGGAAGCTTGCTGGTGTTGTCGGGCTGCTATGCAGAAGCTGTTCGGTTTCCCTGCTGCTGTGCTGCTGCCGTGGACGCTGGATGGTGAAAGGCTGGTTGCAACTGAAGCTTGTGGGAGCATAAGCCGCTTGGAGGTGTGCATGTGGCAAGGCTTGGACGTGTTGATGTTGCGCTATGCCCAGGGTGCGTGGGTTAAGCAGGAGCTGGCACGGTCTAGCTGCTATGTGCGGCAGAGTGGGATGCCCTGATTGGCACGGGCAATCATGTTTACTGTTTCAGGTTTTTTTTAATTATTATTTTACATTCATGGGTAATATAGTATAGCTTATTTTATTAGTTAAGCTTTTAGACAATTAATTTCTTTAAGTTTAAATAAAAAGTTTAGATATAATTTATATTTTTTGTAATTTTATTTCATTTTGTTTGTTTATTTATTTATTTATTTTTGTTCTTAAATTTTTATTTTGCAATTTTAATTTGATTTTTTAATAGTTAATGTAAATTTAAAATATTCATTTGTTAGAATACACCTAGGATGACTAATTTTAATACTTAGCCTAGATCAAATTTAAATAATTCTCATGGGAATGATATTATACTTTACTATTGTATTACTTGTCGTGACCCGTGCACTTGCGGTATAGGTTTAGAAAATCACACCCATACCAAACTCTTTTACTTAGTATATGTGCCTCTATTAGGATAGTGCTAGTGTAAGACCCGAATTTAATTAAAATCATAAAATGAATTAGTGTTCGTGAAGGAAAGTTTGACTGAATTAATTCTCGAACATGTGTAAGGGCAAAATGATCAAAAGATCGAAAGCCGGTATAATTTCGATGAGAAAAACTAATTTAAAATAATGGATTGAGAAATCTTGGTCAATAAAGGTGAAATAAATTTATTTCGGGTTAAATTGATCAAGATATTAATTTATTGGAATTAATCGGGATTAATCGGAATTTTTAGTTCGGAAAAATAATCTCGAAAATAATCGAAAAATATACCAAAAAGTCATTCGGGACAATATCCCAAAAATACGGAGGAATTATACCCGAAAAAAGGGTTAAAATATAATAAATAAATTAAATTAAATTAAATAAATTAAATTGGAATAAAATAATAATTTTAAGGGATATTTGGGTATTTTTAAGGTATTTGAATGATTAAAATAATAAAAATAAAATAAATTAAAGAATTGAAAAAAAAAATCTGAAAACGTGTCGGGGAGAGAGAAAGAGAAGCAGAGACGAAAACGAAAGCCGCAACAACCGAGGAAGCCCGAGGACGCACCGGCGACCGACGACCCCCGACGAGGAAGAGGGGAGGCCGACGAGCAAGATGGTACCGGAGACGCGCCGTGCAGTGGCCGGAGGAAGCCGATCGGAGGAGGGAAAGAACCATGGAGAAACGACCCGATTTTCGGCTATCCACGGCGGCTGGGCATCAACGGAGGCCACCGATGAGTTCAGGAGGAGGAGCCGGTCATTTTGAGACTGGTAGCAGTCGACGAAATGGCGGGGATCATCGGCGACGACCAAGGGAAGAAATGGGTTCTGACGACCGAGGGAGAAGAGGCCGAACCGGCTACGTTCCAGCGAGCCCGACCGAAACCGAGGGTAGATTCGAGATGCGGACGACCTTGCGGAGCCACTGGCGGTGGAAGCCGAAGGAGAACCGGCCGGCAAGGCGGTGAACCGGAGGTGAACCGGCCGAACCGGGGTGAACCGGCGGTCTGAACCGGTCCGAACCGAACTGAACCGGTTCAGCCAAAAAGAGGAGGAAAAAAGGAAGAAAAAGGGAAAAAGAAAAAGAGAAAAAGTTGAGGAAAATTCCAGCGATGCAATCGAGCTTCGGGTAAGTCGATAAGCGGTCAAATTAACCGATTTAAATTTTGGAATATTTTATTTATTTAATTTTCGACTGGAAACTTACCCGAAAAATTGTGAAATTATGTAGCTCGACAATTGGCATCCAACGAGAGCTCGAGATAGCCTCGATTTGCGGACTGGCATGGAATCTCGGGTAAGTAACCCTTATTTACGACAATTACCTCGTTATGCGTGATATTGATTTGATTTCCGCATAAATTGAATTAAATTATGGAAATTTAGATAAATTGTCGTAAATAATCGATTTAGTTATTCAAGAATTAGAACGAGGCCCAATAAATTATTAGTGGGCCTAATGAGCCCAATAGGCCTCGATAAAGTGAAAATTAATTGGAAAACGGGCTTAAGGCCGATTAAGGCCCATTAAGGTGCAATCGGGCCCAATAGGGGTAAACGGGCCCAATGATTTAAATTAAGCCTAGAAAATAGGAAATACAATTAAATTGTATAATAACTGACCTGAGGAATATTGATACGCTGTTTCGGGCATTTGATTGGGAGCATATCGGACTGCGCGACGAGACAACAGTGGAAAAGAAAAGGTCAGACTCGACAGGAAAATAAGGTAAGGGAATTCTGCGGACTGCTAGAGGTAACTTTACGCAATTTTAAGTTCATCTGCAGTCTTTAAAAATTACCTGAAGGGTCTAGAGGTCAATTAATAATTTTAGTGCCCCGAATGGGCAAATTACTAAAATACCCTTGTTAAGGGTAGAACTTACAAATTTAGGAAAAATTGGGAGGAGCAAGGACAAGAGGTTCCTGCTCGTTCTGGAGGTATTTTAACACATGCATGAGTAGGCTGGCTCACTTTTAAAGAAAAATGCATAGCATTGCATACCTTAAACGATGTAATTTCTGTGAAAACTATTTGGAGATAACCGAGCCGCCTACGTGTTTTTATTTACATGTGACGTGCTAGAGCTCAGCTCGCACGATGTTTGATTTGTGTTATGCATGCATTAGTGCTGGAGCGAGAGCTCGCACTAGAGTTTTACATGCATGGGTGCTAGAGTCTAACTTGCACCAGATTTTACATGATTTTCGTGACAGGGTGCTAGAGTCTAACTCGCACCATATTTTTACATGATTTTCGAGACATGGTGCTGGAGTTTAACTCGCACCAGATTTTATAAGATTTTCATTTGATTTATATACAGAGTGCTGAGCTTAGCTCGCACTAGATTTACTGGATTTGTGGAGTAGCGCTGTCTGCCCTTGGAGTCAGCCAAAAGGCCCAACAGGCTCAAAAGACCTCTCAGGTGGGGTGAGAGTGAGGGATGAGGTTGGCGGCCTTGTGGGGATGTAAAGTGGCTCTGCCAATTTTACTTGATTTGATGAGAGTGCTGAGCATCGCTCGCACTGATTTTATGAGAACATACGATGAGCCGTGCTTGGAGCATCGGGTAAACTGTGTGTCACCGATTTAATAGGCTCGCACGTGCGTTTTGAGATGTGGCATGAGTATTGAGAAACAAAACCTCTCTGTGGGTAGCAGGCCATTTGGGCTGGAGTACCTAGAGTGATATGGGTCCATGGAGTACGATGTACCGTGCAAGTAGCATGGAGTATGATGTACCGTGGGGTATCTTCGGATACGGTATCTTTATGATACAGGGTATCTTCGGATACGGTATCTTTGTGATACGGGGTATCTTCGGATACGGCATCTTCGGATGCGTGAGATCGGATAAGACTGATGGGTTGGATTGACCTACCTCCCGGGCGGTTCCCGATCAGGGTGAGACCTCGCACACTGGGATCCGTGAAGCTAGAGGGACTCACGAGGACACATATGGCCAGTCCTGGTTATTGTCGTTATACAGATATTGCCTCGTCTCGCATGTCGACGATTTTGATGAAATCAAACTGGGTTTTTAAATTAAATGTGCATGATGCTATTTCCATGCTTTTTTAAAACCCATATGTGATGTAAACGGATTTTCATGATTTTGTGTGAGTCAGGATCACCCGAAGGAGGTGTCGAGTCCTGACTTTACTGTGAAATTTTAAACGAGAAAGATATGATTTTGAATATAATTGCATGTTGAATTTTCCGTGCAAATGTGTTTTACTAAACATCATAACTCATATCATCTGTTTTAAAATGTGTGGAGAAAGGGTGGTTTATGCATGGCACCACGTTCATGTAGGTAGTATGGTTACCTACTTGTTCGTAGGATTGCCTTACTGAGCTTGATGTGCTCACCCCTTTCATTTTCTCCCACAGATAATCTCCAGTTAAAGTTGAGGCGACTCAGTACTCCATTCTGGATATCCGCTGCTGCCCATCGACATAAGGTATATACACTTGTACATATTGTATCTACATAAGCATAGCACAGTAACATGTTTGTAAGTAACTTTAGGGGATGTATAATTAATGTAAACAATTATAAATGACTGGAGAAGAAATAAGTTAGATGGTAATTGAATGGTGGGACTGGCATTGACGCACAGCCCAATTTGTTAGTGAAGTGTGGTCACGATCAGAGGACAGATAAGAATTTAATAAAGAAAATAACAAAATGCAAAAAATTAACTCTGATTTTTGGGTAGTTTGGGTCGTGACATATAAAGGTGGTATCAGAGCGCAATTGGTCTGATGTGTGTCAGTGTCAGTAATTAGGAAATTACATCCCCGTGTTACTGTGCTTAGATACAATAGTGTATATCGAGATGGGTTTTGACTAAGAAATGGTTGAGAATGCAGGAATGCCTAATATGAGTCGCGTTAGATGAGATAGCGCACGAGGCAGAGGTCGTAGAGGTAGACCTGAGTCTGCTAAGTCGTGCTGAGTTGACTACGAGAATCGGGATGAAATTGAAATGGAGGCTAATGTTGAGCATGCCCCACAGAGTCCGACAGAGTGATCGGATAGTATTGAGACACCCTTCGCGAGATCGGAGCGGAGTGTGGAGATTATTTTGAGGAGCTAATTGCTCAGATTATGAATGAGATTCGAGGGCGCAGCGGAGCATTGATTGAAACCCGCTCGACCCATCTTAAGTGTTAAACCTCCAGAGCTGACGTGAGAAACGTTTATGGATGTATTTTGGTGATAGGATATCCCGGACATGATTTAAAGGAAATTATGGATAAAAGTCCTTACTCTGACCCAGAGGATTTGATTTATTGATGAGTATGAAGCTCGATTATATTCTTGGGCAGATATTACCTCGACACTATGAACAAGTGACAGTCGAGATGTCTAAAAGTTCATGAAATGGCTCAACTTTTCAATTAGAGCCCGATTGGCCTGTGAAATATTACCTATACCGAGACAGTGCGCAGATTTACAGTTGGGTAAATAAGAACACGAATTGCACGCCTCTGAGATTGGGAAAGATAGTGAGGGCCGAAATAGAGACAAAAAAGAGAATCGAGAAATGACAAAGATGTTAAAATGGGAAAATGGTAATTGGTAAAAGAGTTAATTTGATGAGTCATGGAGTAAGATAAATGGTAAGACCCCAGTGCATCCAATTTTGGCACTCTTGAGGGGCATTGTGATTGGAGGACCCCGACTTGCTACGAAGCAGAGTAGCAGTGTGATCATTGTAGAATGTGTGGTAGATACCACGGAAGGAGGGTCTATACTTACACTATATTGATGAAAATGGCCGTTAAGTGTGGTAAGACGGACCATTGATTTTGATTTCACAGAGTTGGGCGAGATCGCCCCACAGAAAAGTAAAGAGATAGGGAAAAACTTCGTTGGTATAGCTGTAACGAAAAGGGAGGCCATAGCCGAAAAGAAAAAAGGAAAGTAGGCTATTGGACGAAGGCGAGAGGATGTCTTGGACCAGGACACTATTGATGTTTCATGGATGTGGTGTAAGATACCACACTTGTTATGAATAATGAAGTGCATATGTTCATTGATCTGGTGCCACACATTTATTCATACCACCTTCATTCGCATATAAGTAAGAAAAAGGCATGAATGCCTACATCATTGGACACAATACTGATAAATGAGAACCGCAATAGAGGAGGATTAATTAACGGAATATGGATATAGAGATTTTAAGTGACAAAAAGGGGTGTAACAGTTGAAATTAAAGGAGTAAAGGATTGTACTCACGAAATGAATAATGACAAGAGTTTTGTCATTATTGATATACGAAGGAGATAATCTTTAAGATGAGATATGCTTAATTCTGAATACAAGATGTATTGGAGTAAGAGGCGTATGCAAGGTGAGAACATCCTTACGATATGAAGTCATTAGGATTAAAGCAATTAGTAGCGAATATAAATTGTGACCACATGGACTGGTATATAAAGTAAATGTGGTTAAGTCTGAAGGTTAATAAAGGTATTTCAAAATACCTCCCCCCCTGAAGACTTGACAGCGTCTAAAAGTATATATGTATAACCTATAACGTGAAATCGATCGTCGTAATAAATACCTTTAGCATTAGGATACCCTTACTAAGACGATAAGAATATTAAAATTCGACGAATCATAAAGGTTAACATAGTAAAATTTAATAAGAGCCGTTAAGATAAGAAAAGGAAATGACGCAGGTTAGTACCTGAAAACGTAAGTGATTTTGAAGGATCTTATACGCTTATGCGTAAATAAATCAAGGATTGGACCAATTTGTAATCACCATTATCGATGATATATTGGGTGTAGTTAAAGTCTAGGGCAAATTGTAAGCAATAATTGGAAATTGCTTTTACAGATGCTTGTTGCAAGTTCTAATATGGTCTACTTGGTTGGCACGTTTAACTATGGAAAACGTGGTCTTTGAATAAGATGATAAATAAGATGATAGATGTGACATGAATTTCGGTGTAGTGAAGTATGAACTGACCACCGTGATTATTTTCACCGTACCCAACAGCTCAAGAGGTTCTCAGTGAGTATGGATACCTCAAAATTATGAAGGAGCTGTGCATTGATGTATAATGGGAAGATAGTCAATTTTGGAGTCAGACAACTCCTTGATCACGAAATAAACTATCTGACCCATGATTTAAAGTTGGCAACAGTATTTGTACCGAGGATATGGTACTATTAGGTACACGATGAGAAATTGTGGATATGCACTGATCATAAAGCCCGAGTATCTGTTTTCACAGAAAGAGGCGAATATGAGAATACATAGTGGGATAGAGCTTTTGAGAGATTTTAATTGTGAAAATTGTACCACCCAGGAAAGGCTAATGTGATGGCTGATGCCTCGAGCAGAAAGAGCTTCGGGATGGTACCGCATATGATGGTCAGGGAGCGTGAGCTGCTAGAGCAGTTATGAGCCTCAATATTGATGTGATCCCTTCTGATGATGACAGTGATTATATGACAGCTAGCCTGAGACTAGTACCGGATGAGAGTGCCCGGATTTGACAGGCTTAGCGTAATGATCGGCAGGGTGTCGATAATGTGGGTCAGATTCAGAAGGGTACAGTGACAGAGTTCACAGCGAGTGTTGATGATTTACAGAGAGGTTCAGAGACAGTATAAGTGCTCCTCAGGACCACAGTTGATGAAATAGTAATATTGTCAGAAGCTCACTCTTTGGGATATATAGTGCATATGGAAAGTAAAGAATATATATCGAAATCTCGAAAAGGGTATTGGTGGTCAGATATGAAAAGAGACATGGTAGAGATTGTGGAAAAGTGCCTAGTATGTCAACAGAATAAGGTAGAATATTAAAAGTCTGCAGAGTTATTGCAGCACCTACCTATATTGACACAGCACGAAAAATGAGAGCAAGTCTCCATGAATGTCGTGATGGGTTACAGAGAACCCAAGTGAATTACGAAGCTATTTAGATGATAATCGATAGAGTGACTAAGTCTACCCACCTTTTGGTTATGAAATCCCCAAATACTCAGAGTGTATATGAGGATTTATGTATAAGGAAGATTGTGGAACATTATGTAGCGTTCCAGTGAGCATTGTATTATATAGGGATTCCCGCTTCACTTTCTACTTCAGGGAATATTTTTTAGGAAGCTATGGGAACCCGACTGAGTATTAGCACAGCTTTTCATCCTCAGACAGATGGTCAGTCAGAGAGGACTGTACAAGTTCTGGAGGATCCGATGAAAGCGTGTGCCCTTGATTTTATAAGCTCCTGGGATGATCAGTTGATTTCTAATTGAATTCGCCAATAGCGACAGTTGTCATTCGAGTATCGGGATAACAAGATATGAGGCAGTGTATGGCTGTAGGGGTTGTTCCCCAAATTGGATAAGAAAAAGTGGGTGACAGATAGAAATTATTTTCGACTTTGGATGATAAGTCTCTGAGGATGTTTAGTTAAGGATGAGAGATTAAGAACACCTCAGAGCAGATAGACAAGTATTGGAATTCACCTTTGGTGAATTAGTATGGTTGAAAGTTACTCATCCTAAGGGAATAAGGACATAGCGAGCTTTTGGAAGAAGGTAAATTGAGTTGCGCTGGATGGAATATTTTGAGAGATTGGACAAGTGGGAGATAAGACCTGTAGGTGGCATTTCCACTTGAATAAGCAGGCACCCACAATGTGTTCCAGCTTTTGATGCTTTGGCAATACTATCCAGATCCAGCATAGGTGATAGGATATGAATTCCAAAAGTTCAGCTTAATGCAAATATAAGTATATTGAAGAAGTTGATTCGGGCATTAAACAGGAAAGAGACAGTATTGAGGTTTAAGACGATCTCCCTAATTAAAGTCTTTTGGTAGTAATACACTCCGGAGAAAAGATCACATGAGAATTAAAGGAGTATGATACGATCGATGTACCCGGAGTAGTTTATGGACTCATATGAATTGGTTCTAATTTGGAGGACCAAATTCCTTAAGTGGGGGAGAGTTGTAAGACCCGAATTTAATTAAAATCATAAAATGAATTAGTGTTCGTGAAGGAAAGTTTGATTGAATTAATTCTCGAACATGTGTAAGGGAAAAATGGTCAAAAGACCGAAAGCCAGTATAATTTCGATGAGAAAAATTAATTTAAAATAATGGATTGAGAAATCTTGGTCAATAAAGGCGAAATAAATTTATTTCGGGTTAAATTGATCAAGATATTAATTTATTGGAATTAATCGGGATTAATCAGAATTTTTAGTTCGAAAAAATAATCCCGAAAATAATCGAAAGATATACCGAAAAGTCATTCGGGACAATATCCCGAAAATACGGAGGAATTATACCCGAAAAAAGGGTTAAAATATAATAAATAAATTAAATTAAATTAAATAAATTAAATTGGAATAAAATAATAATTTTAAGGGATATTTGGGTATTTTTAAGGTATTTGAATGATTAAAATAATAAAAATAAAATAAATTAAAGAATTGAAAAAAAAATTTGAAAACGGGTCGGGGAGAGAGAAAGAGAAGCAGAGACAAAAACGGAAGTCGCGACAACCGAGGAAGCCCGAGGACGCACCGGTGACCGACGACCCCCGACGAGGAGCCGACGAGGAAGAGGGGAGGCCGGCGAGCAAGATAGTACCGGAGACGCGCCGTGCAGTGGCCGGAGGAAGCCGATCGGAGGAGGGAAAGAACCGAGGAGAAACGGCCCGATTTCCGACGATCCACGGCGGCTGGGCATCAACGGAGGCCACCGATGAGTTCAGGAGGAGGAGCCGATCATTTTGAGACCGGTAGCAGTCGACGAAACGGAGGGGATTGCCGACGACGACCAAGGGAAGAAATGGGTTCCGACGGTCGAGGGAGAAGAGGCCGAACCGGCGGCGTTCCGGCGAGCCCGACCGAAACCGAGGGTAGATTCGAGATGCGGACGACCTTGCGGAGCCACTGGCAGTGGAAGCCGGCGGAGAACCGACCGGCAAGGCGGTGAACCGATGGTGAACCGACAGAACGGGGTGAACCGACGGTGAACCGACCGAACCGGGGTGAACCGACGGTCTGAACCGGACTGAACCGGTTCAGCCAAAAAGAGGAGGAAAAAAGGAAGAAAAAGGGAAAAAGAAAAAGAGAAAAAGTTGAGGAAAATTCCAGCGATGCAATCGAGCTTCGGGTAAGTCGATAAGCGGTCAAATTGACCGATTTAAATTTTGGAATATTTTATTTAATTAATTTTCGACTGGAAACTTACCCGAAAAATTGTGAAATTATGTAGCTCGACAATTGGCATCCAATGAGAGCTCGAGATAGCCTCGATTTGTGAACTAGCATGGAATCTCGGGTAAGTAACCCTTATTTACGACAATTACCTCGTTATGCGTGATATTGATTTGATTTCCGCATAAATTGAATTAAATTATGGAAATTTAGATAAATTGTCGTAAATAATCGATTTAGTTATTCAAGAATTAGAACGAGACCCAATAAATTATTAGTGGGCCCAATGAGCCCAATAGGCCTCGATAAAGTGAAAATTAAGTGGAAAACGGGCTTAAAGCCGATTAAGGCCCATTAAGGTGCAATCGGGCCCAATAGGGGTAAACGGGCCCAATGATTTAAATTAAGCCTAGAAAATAGGAAATACAATTAAATTGTATAATATCTGACCTGAGAAATATTGATACGCAGTTCCGGGCATTTGATTGGGAGCATATCGGACTGCGCGACGAGACAACAGTGGAAAAGAAAAGGTCAGACTCGACAGGAAAATAAGGTAAGGGAATTCTGCGGACTGCTAGAGGTAACTTTACGCAATTTTAAGTTCATCTGCAGTCTTTAAAAATTACCTGAAGGGTCTAGAGGTCAATTAATATTTTTAGTGCCCCGAATGGGCAAATTACTAAAATACCCTTGTTAAGGGTAGAACTTACAAATTTAGGAAAACTTGGGAGGAGCAAGGACAAGAGGTTCCTGCTCGTTCTGGAGGTATTTTAACACATGCATGAGTAGGCTGGCTCACTTTTAAAGAAAAATGCATAGCATTGCATACCTTAAACGATGTAATTTCTGTAAAAACTATTTGGAGATAACCGAGCCGCCTACGTGTTTTTATTTACATGTGACGTGCTAGAGCTCAGCTCGCACGATGTTTGATTTGTGTTATGCATGCATTAGTGCTGGAGCGAGAGCTCGCACTAGAGTTTTACATGCATGGGTGCTAGAGTCTAACTCGCACCAGATTTTACATGATTTTCATGACAGGGTGCTAGAGTCTAACTCGCACCATATTTTTACATGATTTTCGAGACAGGGTGCTGGAGTTTAACTCGCACCAGATTTTATAAGATTTTCATGTGATTTATATACAGAGTGCTGAGCTTAGCTCGCACTAGATTTACTGAATTTGTGGAGTAGCGCTGTCTGCCCTTGGAGTCAGCCAAAAGGCCCAACAGGCTCAAAAGACCTCTCAAGTAGGGTGAGAGTGAGGGATGAGGTTGGCGGCCTTGTGGGGATGTAAAGCGGGCTCTGTCGATTTTACTTGATTTGATGAGAGTGGTGAGCATCGCTCGCACTGATTTTATGAGAACATGCGATGAGCCGTGCTTGGAGCATCGGGTAGACTGTGTGTCACCGATTTAATAGGCTCGCACGTGCGTTTTGAGACGTGGCATGAGTATTGAGAAACAAAACCTCTCTGTGGGAAGCAGGCCATTTGGGCTGGAGTACCTAGAGTGATATGGGTCCATGGAGTACGATGTACCGTGCAAGTAGCATGGAGTACGATGTACCGTGGGGTATCTTCGGATACGGTATCTTTGTGATACGGGGTATCTTCGGATACGGTATCTTTGTGATACGAGGTATCTTCGGATACGGCATCTTCGGATGCCTGAGATCGGATAAGACTGACGGGTTAGATTGACCCACCTCCCGGGCGGTTCCCTATCAGGGTGAGACCTCGTACACTGGGATCTGTGAAGCTAGAGGGACTCACGAGGACACATATGGCCAGTCCTGGTTATTGCCGTTATACAGATATTGCCTCGTCTCGCATGTCGACGATTTTGATGAAATCAAACTGGGTTTTTAAATTAAATGTGCATGATGCTATTTCCATGTTTTTTTAAAACCCATATGTGATGTAAACGGATTTTCATGATTTTGTGTGAGTCAGGATCACCCGAAGGAGGGGTCGAGTCCTGACTTTACTGTGAAATTTTAAACGAGAAAGATATGAGTTTGAATATAATTGCATGTTGAATTTTCCGTGCAAATGTGTTTTACATAACATCATAACTCATATCATCTGTTTTAAAATGTGTGGAGAAAGGGTGGTTTATGCATGACACCACGTTCATGTAGGTAGTATGGTTACCTACTTGTTCGTAGGATTGCCTTACTGAGCTTGATGTGCTCACCCCTTTCATTTTCTCCCACAGATAATCTCCAGTTGAAGTTGAGGTGACTCAGTACTGCATTCTGGATATCCGCTGCTGCCCATCGACATAAGGTATATACACTTGTACATATTGTATCTACATAAGCATAGCACAGTAACATGTTTGTAAGTAACTTTAGGGGATGTATAATTAATGTAAACAATTATAAATGACTGGAGAAGAAATAAGTTAGATGGTAATTGAATGGTGGGACTGGCATTGACGCACAGCCCAATTTGTTAGTGGAGTGTGGTCACGATCAGAGGACAGATAAGAATTTAATAAAGAAAATAACAAAATGCAAAAAATTAACTCTGATTTTTGGGTAGTTTGGGTCGTGACAGCTAGGCCTCATTAGGGGAGTATGCATCATTTGATAAACACCTTATCATTCATCATAACATAGACTTAGACCATAATGACATCGGATTCTTTCTTTAGCTCTATTGTTGTTAACAACATACAAAGTCCCTCATAGTTTCATAAGCTAAAGATCTAAATCATATCCCTTTTTTATTGTAGCCTTAAATAGAAAAGAATTTGTATTTGATCTTATTGATATATGTATGTAGTATTTTCTCATTTGGAACTCTTTCCAAATAATTGCTCAACTATTTCGATGATTTTATCCACCTTTTGCAATCTTTAATATGTCTCTCTTTTGGTGTTTTGTTAGACTCCTTTAACATTCCATTTATCCCCTAGAAGTCCTCCTTTAGTTAAATCTTTTAACATTCCATTTATCTAATAGATGCCTGCCATTAGTTAAACTCTTCATAACTTTCAACTCTTTAAGCCCTTTTATCAATTTCAATATGTTAACACAATGTCCAATATCACATTGCTTAATGGACTCATCGCTTAAAAGTAAGGTATCCCTATCCATCCTACTAAGTGTTTATGCATCTTATGCATCATTATATATCACCATGCATATATCAATATGCATCTATGCATCAGCATACATCACATGCATTTGACCTTTTAACCCTTTAAAAGTCATTGTACTCTCACAATCTTTAATAAGTTTAAAAATCCCTTAGAGAATTTTGGTGAAATCAACATCCTATGCCATATATGGTTAATGTTTGATTAAGCTTATTTTGTGGTGGCGACTTTTCTTTTGTATCACGATACAAAATTCGTCTTATATGAATATAATTATATAATCATCAATTACGTTAGTTCTAAGTAGTTTTTGCTTTAGATCTCATATCTAAACAAGAGAACTTTGCAAGTAAGTATGCACCATTATGCATAACTACTTATGCTGTCATAACCCCATTTTGCCAAGCATCAATCATCTAAGTCACAAGATTACTATTGATTTCCAATTAAAAGTACCTTTAGCATCTTATACTAATTCTTGTTCATGACTAATGTGATTGGTAATTGTTTATGATTAGCTACTATTCTAAATAGAGTTAATAGCAATTTCTATTAAGAGTTCATAAGGCTAAAACATGGAACCATTTCCCTTCAAGATTTTGATTAAAGAAGATGTTTTACTTTGCTAAACATAATATGCTAGCAAGCTATACTATGTTCAAAACATATATTAGTGTTTGACCAAGTGGTCAATTATAAAAAATTCCATTTGGCTAAGCTTTGTTGAAACTTAAACATCTAGTGTTTAGTAATTAATTCAAAACTTTAATTTTTTCATGAAACATAAAGCTTAAACTCGTAATCTTAATCTCTATCAATCGATTGTCTTCCTATATCTAGCTTGAGGTAGAAGCTTTTATAAGCTCTTTTGCCTTTCAGACTCGATGTATCATTTGCATTGCACCCTAGTGATTGTATTTATCATAATAATGAAAAACTCTTTTATCATTGTCCTTAGTTTAAAACCTTTGCACTAGAGTTCTTATCTCTTGTTTCATATAAAGGAATCTTTCCTCATGCATTTCTTAACTTTCTAGAATGAAGAAACTAGATGGACAGAGATCTCGTTGGTGTCCATTGTCTTTTAGGTAAGTATATTATACAAATTAGAAATAGTGATACTAATCGTTTCATGTTGACATTCAACTCAAATTTTTGAATATTTCCTATTGAAAAAAAGTAAAAATTAAGTCTATACTTAACTCATGATCCCTGTTCTATCTAAGTTGAAAAAGCCTCCTGATGAAGCTTATCATTTTGTACACATGAGCGCTTATAAGGCTTATTTTGACCATCTTTGTTTGGAATAGTTTCGTAAAGATGTCGAACCTCTTGATGTGTCCTTATGAATGATTCATTAAGGTATAAGATAATGTTAAGACCACTACACAATTCCATGTTACCTTTCAAAGGTTGAGAGCGATGCTGGCCAACATCACTAGGTTGCTTACATCAGTTAATCCATATGAACTATAAGCCTCTTTTATCCTAACATCATGATTGAGCTTACCTATGATAGATTAATCAAGGACATAGTCTTGCTTCTTTCCTTAAGGACAAATTTCATTTTGTGAAATCAATCAATGAAATTCAGTTAAATGATTTTAATAATTTTATCAGTATCTTGCATACTTATTAAGAGACATATTGCTTATCATCAAAATATTCTATATTCAATCGCACAAACAATAAATATCATATTTAAGTTCCATATATATATATATATATATCAATCATTAGAAATAAGGTTTCTAACTTTAAAATGATTGTTCTCATTATTTTGTAAAAATAATAACCTTCCTATACTATTATTTCAAGAGTTCAATTATTGAATCTGTTAGTGAGCTGGGATCCCTTTCTATCTCTTTGTAATCCCTACTATCATAAATGATCACAACAAGACCTAATTGAGTAGATAGCATAGCTTATCAAATACATCACAATGCAGCTCCAAGATCAGTTAGGTGACAACTCTTTGTCACACATATCATATACGTTTTGCCTAACTATTGCCTTTGCGACTATATAGTCAATTTATGTGCATCTGGAATATATAACTTTAATTAAGTAAGACCCACTATCAATCATCTTAAACATAATCGTGTAAAAGTTTGACATTAATTGTCATCAATTGACTATTAATTAAAAGAACTTTAGTTATATTACGAGATAATGAAAGCAACTTAATTATGAAAAACATCATCATCATCATCATCATTAGATCATCTATGCCAATACTAAGCTTGGCTATATGAATTAATATATAAACTCACACTAAGTCGTCAGCATGAATTCTCTTCCTCCGTTCATTCTTATCTAAAGTAATGTGTTCTTTCAATTTTTGCTCTATCAAATCTTTTCAAATAACTTCCTTCTAAGTCTCTTTTGGTCTTCATCTAGCCTTGATCCTCTTTACATCATTCATAGCTTGTATTCTCCTAACTGGAGCATTCTCAGGTCTACGTTGTATGTGTCCAAACCAACGTAAATGACTTTAATTCATCTTATCTTCGATAGGTGCCACTGCAACCTTTTTGCGAATGCCCTCAATTCTCATTCTATCTCTTCTTAAATATCTACACATCTATCGCAGTATTTGCATTTCTATTAGACTCATTTTTTGTGCATGCAGTCTTTTAATTGCCCAACATTCACTACCATAAAGCAACGTTGTCTAACAACTGTCCTATAAAACTTGTTTTTAAACATATAGGAATTCCTTTGTCACACAACATACTTGTAGCGCTTCTCCTGTTACTTCAACTATCCTAAAGCCTATGGGTCACATGGTTATCAATCTCTTTATCCATCTGTACGATCGACCCCAAATATCTAAAATGATCTCATTTAGGAATCACAACTCCATTTAGCATAACTATGTTTCTATCTTCCCTTTTGTTTGAACTGAATTTACATTCCATGTATTCAGTCCTTATTCTGCTTAGTCTGACTGCTCTTAATCTAACGTTTGTCTCGATAATTCTGACTTCGTACTAACCTCCACTCTAGTCTCAACATACACGATAATATCATTTACAAATATCATACACCAAGGTACATTACCCTGAATGGATTTTCTCAGCTCGTCCATTGTGATAGCAAACATGATTGGACTTGACACTGACCCTTGATGTAATCTTAGTATGATAGAAAATTCACTTGTTTGCTCTCTAAATTCCCTTGATGTGTCTTTACATCTCCATACATGTCCTAAATTATTTCAATATATTTTAAGGTGATTTTTTTATTTAGGACCACCATAACACCTGCTTAAGCACTTTATCATATTCTTTTTCTAAGTCTATAAAGACCATATATCTAATCTTTACCTTGTACTCGAAAATACTCCACAAGTTATCTTAGCAAGTGTATTGCTTCCATAGTTAGTCGACCAAGCACAAAACCAAATTAACTATTCGATATCTCTATCGTAGTCCTTAATCTTCATTCTATCACTCTTTTCCTTAATTTCATTATATGACTCATTATTTTTATGCCTTGATATTTGGAAAAATTCTAAATATCTCTTTTGTTCTTATAAAGAGGTACTAAGGCACTTTTCCTCCATTCCTCATGCATTTTGTTAGTGTGCCAAATCTTAGTAAAAAGATTTGTCATACACATAACACCTACTTCTCCAAGGAATTCATGAACTTTAATAGAAATATCATTAGGCCCAATAACTTCCCCGTTTTCACCTTTTAGAGTAAGACCCAATTCTTTTATCGTAATTTCTTATGAAGGATTGAAATGGTATTCCCGAACACGTTGAAGGGTAAAATAGTCAAAAGACCCAAATTCGGTATAAATTCGATAGGAAAATTTAATTAAAAATATTTGATTGAGAAATCTTTATCAATAACGAAAAATAATTAAATTTCAGATTAAATTGATCAAGATATGAATTTATTGGAATTAATCAGAATTTTCAACTCAGGAAATTATCCCGAAAATATTGAAAAAATATTCCGGAAAGACGAAACAAGACGGATAAATTCATTTAATTTGTTAAATGAATCAAATATAATTTTTTAGATATTTTGGATTTTAATTGAATAAAATAATGATTAAAATAATGATTAAAATAATATTAAAATAAATTATAAATAAATAAAATAAAATAAAATAAATAAAATATATATATACAGAATTATGAAAATCGCAATTCTACATGAAACGAAGCAGAAGCTGAGCCCTCTACCTCACCGGATGGAGCAGCCGGCGGTAGACCAGGCGAGAAGCTGATGGGGGAGAGGCAGTCGACCCCGTGAGAATCACCGGCACCAATGAAACCGACGAATGGCGGTCGGCGAAAGGAGAAAGAGAGCAAACCGAGAGAGGGAGAGAGGAATCCGGTGACCGGCACCGATCTAGGCGCGACCACCACTAGCTGAGCGTTCCCTAGGTGCAGGCGACGCGACTTGTGGCAGCATCAGCTAGTAGAACGGCAGCTAGCGCAGGCAACGGCGGCGAAAAGAAAAGGCACCGACGGCGAGGAGAGAAGAGGCCGGACCAGCCACTTTTCGGCCAGCCATGGCGAAACCGAGGGCAAATCCGTGCACCGAACGATCCCGCGAAGTTGCTGGGTACAGAAGCCGAAGAAGAACCGATCGACGAAGCCCTGAACCGATCGAATCGGACTGAATCGGTTGAACCAAACCGGTCTGAACCGGGCTGAACTGGACCGAACCCGTTCAGCCAGAAAAAAAAAGAAAAGAAAAAAAAAGAAAAAGGGAAAAAAGAAAAAGAGGAAAAATTGGAGAAAAATTCCAGTGATGCAATCGAGCTACGGGTAAGTCGGTAAGCGGTCAAAATTGATCGATTTAAATTTTGGAATATTTAATTTGATTAATATCCGACTGAAAATTGACCCAAAAAAATATGTAATTGTGTAGCTCGACAATTGATGTCAAACGAGAGATCGAGTCAGCCTCGATTTGCGTACTACCATTGAATCTCAGGTAAGTAACCCTTATTTACGATAATTTACATCGTTATGCGTGTTAAAAATTTATCGCATAAATTACGAATTTAATTTTCGCATAAAATGAATTAAATTCTGGAATTAGAGATAAATTGTTGTAAATAATTAATTGAGCTATCCGAGGGTTTAGAACGAGACCCAATAAATACTGATGGACCCAGTGAGCCCAATAGGTCTCGATAATGTGAATAGTAAGGGAAAATGGACGTAAGGCCGATTAAAGCCCATTATGGTACAATCGAGCCCAATATGGGTAAACGGGCTCAATGATTTAAATTAAGCCTACAAAATATGAAATATAATTAATTATATTGTATTTGATCTGATGAATATTTATCCGCAGTTTCGGATATTGGATTGGGTGCAAATCGGACTGCGTGACGAGTCATTAGTGTAAAGGTAAGACTGTATAGAAAAATGAGGTAAGGGAATTGTGTGAGTAGCTAGAGGTAGCTACACGTATTTAAATAGCTTTGGTATACACTAAAAATGTATAAAGGTCCTAGAAATAAATTAAAGATTTTAAGGACTCGAAATAGGTAAAAAGCTATTTTACCCCTACTGAGGGAAAATTCACCTAAGGATGGTGAAAGCATGACATGCACAAAATGCATGATTTAAGGAATTTTCTTGGTTTTTAAATAAAGCAAATCGATAGATTAGCCAGTAATTTGCATAAATTTCATAAGATAACACTACGTAAGTGTTATTTAGGATTAAATGAAATTCTTTTGGAAAACGGGCCAACTATCAAGTTTATATGGAAACAGATAGTGCTGGCGCATAGCTCGCACTATATCTAAGTTTGTGAGTGTACAGAAAATGTGCTTGAGCGGTTGCTCGCACCGACTTGTGTGACATCATATGCATGAAATGTGCTAAAGCGGTTGCTCGAACTGCATGAGAGGTGCTGGAGCCTAGCTCGCACTCTGTTTTGACTGTTTTGACTTGTTTTGACTTGATATGCATAAAAAAGTGCTAGAGTGATTGCTCACACTAGTTTTAATGATTTGACATGCATGAGAGGTGCTGGAGCTTAGCTCGCATCTTGTTTTGATATGATAATTGCATAAAAGTCGTATTGGAGCCTTGCTCGTATGTGATTTAATAGATTTAATTGCATAAAAGCCATGCTGGAGTGTAACTCGCACGAGATTGGATTTCTTTATGCATGAAACCGTGCTAGAGCGTTGCTCGCACGAAGTTTTGAATTACTTGAGCATTCATTCGTGTCGGAGCATTGATTGCACGACGTTTTGAATGATTTATGCATGAAAATGTGTTGGAGCTTGCTCGCACGTGATTTTATATGGATTTATAACTCTTTTAAAGTCATACTGGAGTGCTACTCGTATGCAGGTTTTACTAATTTTTATGAAACCGTGCTAGAGCTGCGCTCGCACGAGATTTTTAGATAACATGAATATGCATGGAGCCGTGCTAGAGCTTCGCTCGCACAGGGATTTATATGACATGCATATAGCCGTGTTGGAGCGTCCTGTAGACTGTGTGTCACAGTGAGATGATATGCCTACACATGCATACAGAGACATATTTGGCATGGGTGGATAAGACCTATTGCAAGCACCCCCTGACTGAGATTAGGTTTACGAAGTACGATGTACCGTGCATATCACATGGCGTACATTGTACCGTGGGGATTGTTAGAGTGGAGTGGCATTAGCCACGAGGCAGCAAGCCTTGCCCTCGCAATCCTGATGTTATGTTGTTCTGGCGGCAGGATTGACCTACCTCCCATTTCAAGTGTGATACCCCGCACACTAGGTACCGTGTAGCTAGGGATCACTAGGTTATGGCCATAGTCCTCGATGTTACTAATATAGTCACCTACATGTCTCACATGATATAACTTGTGGTCTCGATAGACCAGGGTAGACCCGAGGGAGGGGTCAGGCCCCCGATTTTGTGATTTTCTACTATGATGCTAGATTTTCAGAGGATTTGTTGACATGTGACCCTAAAAGAAGGGTGATTTTATAACAGAATTTTATAATGAAATTTTAATGAATTTAAGATTGATTTATAAGATGATTGACCCGGAGGGGTTATTTTATACTGAGTTATAATGAAGTGATTTAAATGCAGTAGCATGATGAGTTTTCCATGCTTTGATTATAAATTCATGAAAAGAATTGTTTCTCATGATTTGTTTTGCATGGCATGAATTAATGCATGATCTTGATTTATTTCATGCTAATTATGATTTTATGATTTTTCATAAAATGCCATTGATGCATGAGTTGCATGATTTCTATATGCACGAATAGTTTTTATAAATTATGGCATCGCTGTATACATGATTTTGTATGTGAGATTTTAACAAAAAGAAATGGATTTTAAGGGCATGGCATTATGAGCATGTAGATAGTGGAGCTATCTACTTACTTGCATAATTGCCTTACTGAGCGTGTGGTTTGCTCACCCCCCTTATTTTTCCATCTTTTCAAAGCACTCGCAGTAGTTAGTAAGTGGTTGAGAACTTGCATCTTGGTATCCGTTGTTTCCCATCGAGAGTCAGGTATACACATTTGTATAGTTTTGTATCTGAACATGTAAATGCACAGTACTGTAAAACGTATATGATGTCGGGGATGTAAGATTCTGTAAATACCACTGTGAATGAATTTAGTTAAAGTTAAAGGATAGTAAATCTCGATTTGTGAATGTGATGATGGAAATGGAATGGTAAATAGGGTAAGGGAACTAACACCGAATCATAGCCCAACTGTTAGTAGAATGGTCACAATGAGAGAAAGGTAAGAATTAAAGAATAAATGAAAAACAAAAAAATTTGTAGTGATTTTTAGGTAAATTGGGTCATGACATTTAGTTCCTCTTTTACCGTTATCTCTTTGATTCTATGCATAATGTATCTATTCAAATCCTCGGGAGGCACCGAGTTATTGTCTAAAATTTGGCTTTATCTATTGTTAAATAGTTTGTTAAAATAATCATGCCATCTTTCTTTAATGTCATTATCCTTAGTTAGAGGTTTTTGGTGATAATCCTTGATGCATTTCACGACTCCTAGGTCGTGACTCCTCCTCTCTCATTCCCATGACAATTTGTATATCTCTTTCTCTCCCTCATTTATGTCCAACTTGTTAATAACCTATTTTACAGCCCTTGCCCTAGCTTCTGATGCTGCCCCATTTGCTTCCTTCCTTGCTAACTTTTTTTTTTGTAAATCTCTCATCCGTGTTGTTCGTCTTCAAAGTTTTATGATGTCACGACCCAAAACTGCCCAAAAATCAGAGTAAATTTTTCGCGTTTTGTTATTTTCTTTCATGCTTACCTGTCCTCTGATCGTGACCACACTCCACTAACAAATTGGGTTGTGCGTCAATGCCAGTCTCACCATTCATTTACCATATAACTTAATTCTTTCTCAGTCATTTATAAGTGTTTACAATATTTATACATCCCCTAAAGTTACTTACAAACATGTTACTGTGCTATGCTTATTTAGATACAATATGTACAAGTGTATATACCTTAAATGATGGGCAGCAGCGGATATCCGGAATGCAGTACTCAGTCGTCTCAACATCTACTGGAGATTATCTGTGTGAGAAAATGAAAGGGGTGAGCACATCAAGCTCAGTAAGGCAATCCTACGAACAAGTAGGTAACTATACTACCTACATGAACGTGGTGCCATGTATAAACCACCATTTTCTCCACACATTTTAAAACTGATGCTATGATTCATGATGTCATGTAAAACACGTTCGCATGAAAAATTCAACATGCAACTCTTTTTCAATCATTTCTTCCTGATTTAAAAATTTCACAATAAAGTTAGGACTCAACCCATCCCTCGGGTGGTCCTGACTCACACAAAACCATGAAAATCAGTTTACATCACACATGGGTTTAAAAAGCATGGAAATAACATCATGCAAATCTGATTTAAAACCCAGCTTTGATCTCATCAAAATCGTCAACATGTGAGACTAGGCAACATCTGTATATCGATAATAACCAGGACTATGGCCAAGTGTCCTCGGGAGTCCCTCTGCCTACACGGATCCTAGTGTGCGGGCATGATCGGGAACCGCCCGAGAGGTGGGTCAGTCCATCTCGTTGGTCTTATCCGATCCCACGCATCCGAAGTTGCCACACGTATCCGAAGATACCACGCATCTGAAGATGCCACACGGTACATCGTACTCCATGCTACTTGCACGGTACATCGTACTCTGTGGACCCATATATCATACCCTGTCTCAGAACGCACGTGCGAGCCTATTTAGTCGGTGACACACAGTCTACCCGACGCTCCAAGCATGGCTCATCGCATGTTCTCATAAAAATCAGTGGGGGGTACGAGCGATGCTCCAGTACTCTCGTCAATTCAAGTAAAACTAGTGCGAGCTAAGCTCTAGCACTCTCATCAAATCATGTGGAAAATCTGGTGCGAGTTAGACTCTAGCACCCTGTCACGAAAATCATATATATATATATATAAATCTGGTGCGAGTTGGACTCCAGCACCAATGCATGTAAAACTCTAGTGCGAGCTCTCGCTCCAGCACTAATGCATGCATCACACAAATCAAAACATCGTGCGAGCTGAGCTCTAGCACGTCACATGTCAATAAAAACACGTAGGCGGCTCTGTTTCCTCAAAACAATTTTCAAAACAATTTCATCGTTGAAAATATGCAATGCTGTGCATTTTTCTTTCAAGGTTAGCTAGCCTACTCATGCATGCATCAAAACACCTCCAGAACGAGCAGGAACCTCTTGTTCCTACTCCTCCCAATTTTTTCTAAAATTGTAAATTTTACCCTTAACAAGGGTATTTTGGTAATTTGCCCATTCGGGGCACTAAAATTATTAACTTACTTCTAGACCCTTCAGATAATTTAAAAGACTGCATATGACTTTGAAATTTCGTAAAGTTTACCTCTAGCAGTCCGTAGAATTCCCTTATCTTATTTTTCTGTAGAGTCTGACCTTTCCTTTTTCACTGTTGTATCATCACCTAGTCCGATCTGCTCCCAATCAAAACTCCGAAACTGCGTATAATTATTCCTCAGGTCAGATATTATACAATTTAATTGTATTTTCTATTTTCTGGGCTTAATTTAAATCATTGGGCCCATTTACCCCTATTGGGTCCGATTGCACCTTAATGGGCCTTAATCGGCCTTAAGCCCGTTTTCCACTTAATTTTCACATTATCGAGGCCTATTGGGCTCATTGGGCCCACCAACAATTTCTTGGGTCTCGTTCTAACTCTCGAATAGCTCAATTTATTATTTACGACAATTTATCTAAATTTCAATAATTTAATTTATTTTATGCGATAATTAAATCTGAAGCACGTATAACGATGTAAATTGTCATAAATAAATGTTACTTACCTGAGATTCCATGCTAGTACGCAAATCGAGGCTATCTCGAGCTCTCGTTGGATGCCAATTATCGAGCTAGACAATTTCATAAATTTTCGGGTAAATTTCCAGTCGAAAATTAATTAACTAAAATATTCCAAAATTTAAATCGGTCAATTTCTACTGCTACTGACTTACCCGTAGCTCGATTACATCGCCGGGATTTTTCCTCAATTTTTCCTCTTTTTTTCTTTCCTTTTTTCTCCTTTTTTCTCTTTCCTCATTGGCTGAACCGGTTCGGTCCGGTTCAGACCCGGTTCGGACCGTCGGTTCACTCCGGTTCATTCCGGTTCGACCGGTTCAGGGCCTTGCCAGCCGGTTCTCCGCCAGCTTCCGCCGCCAGTGGCTCCGCTGGGTTGTCCGCATCTCAGATCTGGGGTTGGCTTCGGTCGAGGTCGCCGAAAAGTCACCGGTCCGGCCTGTTCTCTCCACCGTCGGTACCCATTTCCTCTTTCCGCCGTTTCCAGCGTTTGCCGGCAGTTTCGCCGGTCGTGGCCACCACCAATCAGCTCACCTGTGCCTGGGGAACATTCAGCTAGGGTCGATCGGTCTCAGATTGGCGTCGGTCGTTGGTTTTCTTCCTTTCCTCCCTCGGTTTCGTTTTTCTTGATTTTTGCTCCACCGTTCGCCGCCGTTCGCATCTCCGTTAGGCCGGTGGTGGCTCGGCGCCTTCCCCCTCGCCGCCTGGCAGTCATCAGTGGCCATCGGGGATGGGTTTTCCTCGCTGGTTTTCGTTTTCGCACGACTTTCGCATTTTTGATCCTTTTTTTTCAATTCTTCTCTCTTTTTTTTTTTAAATTTTATTAATTATTTTTATTATTATTTTAATCATTAAAATACTATTATTTTGTCAAAAATATCTAAAAAAAACTATTAATTTATTCAATTAATCCCTAATTGAATTTATCAGTATTATTTCGACTTTTCGGTATATTTTTCGATTATTTTCGGGATAATTTTTTTCGAATTAAAAATTTCAATTTAATCCTGATTAATTCCATAAATTCATATCTTGATCAATTTAACCCGAAATTTAATTATTTCACCTTTATTGACCAAGATTTCTCAATCCATTATTTTTAATAAAATTTTCTTGTCGAATTTATATCGAATTTCGGTCTTTTGACCATTTTACCCTTCAACGTGTTCAAAAATTCCATTTCAGTCCTTTTGCATTTTTAAATGCACTCGTAAATTTTTATTCATTCCCTTTTGCTCTTACAATAAAATCGGGTCTTACAATCTCCCCCACTTAAGAAATTTGGTCCTCCAAATTAGAACCAAGTCATATGGGTCCATATATAACTCCGGGTACGTTTTCTCATATCATACTCTTAAATTCTTTTGTGACCTTTTCGGAATGTATTTCTTCTTAAGAACTTTAACTAGGGAGATCGTCTTAAACCTCAATACTTTCTCTTTCATGTTTAATGCCCGAATCAACTTTTTCAATAAACTTATATTTGCACTGAGCTGAACTATTGGAGTTCCTATCCGATCACCTATGCTGGATCTGGGTAGTATTGCCAAAGTATCAAAAGATGGGACACATTGTGGATGCCTGTTTATTCAGGTGATAACGCCAACCTACAGGTCTTATCTCCCACTTGTCCAATCTCTTAAAAATTCCATTCAGCAAAACTCAATTTGCCTTCTTCCCGAGTCTCGTTATGTCCTTATTCCTTTAGGACAAATAACTTCAACAATACAGACTCACCCTCGGTGAATTCCAATGCTTTTTGTCTGCTTTGAGGTGTTTCTTAATCTCTCACTCAACTGAACATCCTCAAAGACTTATTATACTAATTCGAAAGAAATTTCTATCTGTCACCCACTTTTTCTTGTTTGAGTCAGGGAAACAACCCCTACGGCCATACTATGCCTCATATTTTGTTATCCCGATACTCAAGTGACAACTGTCGTCATTGATGGATCCAATTTGTAATAACTGATCATTCCAGGAGCTTATAAAATCAATGGCACACTCTTTCATCGTATCCTTCAGAACCTGTACAGTCCTCTCTAACTGACCATCTGTCTGAGGATGGAAAGCTGTGCAAATACTAAATCGGGTTCCCGTAGCTTCCTGAAAATATTCTCAGAGGTGGGAAGTGAAGTGGGAATCCCTATATGATACCATGCTCACTGGAACGCTACATAATGTTCCACAATCTTCCTTATACTTAAATCCTCATACACACTTTGAGTATTTGGGAATTTCATAACCAGAAGGTGGGTAGACTTAGTCAACTTAGCGACTATCATCTAAATAGCCTCGTGATTCATCTGAGTCCTCTATAACCCATCACAAAATTCATGGAGATTTGCTCCCATTTCTGTGCCGTGTCGATATAGGTAGAGGCTGCAATAACTCTGCAGACTTTTAATACTCTATCTTATTCTGCTGACATACGAGGCACCTTTCCATAACCTCTACCATATCTCTTTTGACATCTGACCACCAATACCCTTTTCAGAGATTTCATATATATATATTCGTTACTTTCCGTATGCACTGTATATCCCCAAGAGTAGGCTTCTGACAATATTACTATCTCATCAACGGTGGTCCTGGGGAGTACTTATACTGTATCTGAACCTCAGTAACCATTATCATACACTGTGAACTCTATCACTGTACCCTTCTGAATCTGACCCACACTATCGACACCATACCGATCATCTCGCTAAGCCTGTCAAATCCGGGCACTCTCATCCGGTTCTAGTCTCAAGCTAGCTGTCACACAATCACTGTCATCATCAGAAGGGATCACATCACTACTGAGGCTCACAACTGCTCTAGCAGCTTACGCTCCCTGACCATCATATGTAATACCATCCCGAGGCTCTTTCTGCTCAAGGCATCAGCCATCACATTAGCCTTTCCTAGGTGGTACAATTTTTCACAATCCAAATCTCTCAGAAGCTCTAACCCACTATGTATTCTCATATTCGCATCTTTCTGTGAAAACAGATACTTGGGGCTTTATGATCAGTGCAAACCCAAAATTTCTCACCATGTACATAATAGTACCATATCCTCAATACAAGTACTACCGCTGCCAACTTTAAATCATGGGTCAGATAGTTTATTTCATGATCCTAGAGTTGTCTGGATCCACAATCGACTATCTTCCTCTTTTGTATCAATACCTAGATCATTCATGATTTTGAGGTATCCATACACACTGAGGAACCTCTTGAGCTGTTGGGTATGGTGAAAATAATCACGGTGGTCAGTTCATACTTCACTATACCAAAACTCCTGTCATGTCTATCATCCCATTCAAATACCACACTTCTTAGTTAAACATGTCAACAAAGTATACCCTTTTTAGAACTCGTAGCAACCATCTGTAAAAGCAATTTTCCAATTGTTGCTTATAATTTTCCCTGGACTTTAACTACACCTAACATATCATCAATAAGGATGATGACAAATCGGTCCAGGTAAGGTTTAAATAACTCATTGTAGTTGAGCTCCACTACATATTTCAATCGCCCATATCCTTGACCTATATACGCATAAACGTGTAGTATCACTTCAAAATTGCTCCCGTTCAAGGTACTAACCCCCGCCATTTCTTTTTTCTGATATTAACGGCTTTTATTAATTTTTAATATTTTAACCTTCATAATTAATCGAATTTTATAGTTCTTTATCGTACTAGTAAAATATCCAAATTTTAAATTTATATCTTACCACGGTCGATTTCAAGTCATAGATTATATATATTTCTAGATGCTATCAAGTCTTCAGGCGGGGAGGTATTTTGAAATACCTTTATTAACCCTTAGACTTAACCACAGGGACTAGTTATGGTTATATCCACCCTTATCCTTGGTTATAATTCATATTTACTACTTATCGCTTTAATCCAAATTATTTCATATTTTAAGGGTATTCTTACCTAGCATACGCCTGTTACTCTAGTACATCTTGTATTTAGGATCAAACATATCTTAAAGAGTATCTCCTTCGTATATCAATTATAACGAAACTCTTTCATTATTCATTTTGTGAGTACCACCATTTGCTCCTTTAATTTCAACCGTTGCACCCCTTTTTAGTACTTATCAAAACTTACAGTATACTTTTCAGGGGTAACCATATCACTATCTTAGGATAGAAATCCGAACATCATAATATGCAACCGACTACTTTATTCTCAAATATTACTTTAAATTATTCATAGTCCATTAAATAAAATTGGCTGACTTATACTTCTTCCCTCGTTTCCAACTTAAAATCTCTTCATAATTATTCCGTTAGTTAACCTTCCTCTATTGGGGTATTCATTTATTAGCATTGTGCCCAAGAGTGAAGGCATTCATGTATTTTACTCACTTATATGCGAATGAAGGCGGTATGAAAAAATACGTGGTACCAGGATCAATTAACACAATTACTTCTTTATTCATAAGCAGTGTGGTATCTTTCACCATATTCTGTGAAACATCAGTAGTGTCCTGGTCCAAGACATACACTCGCCTTCGTCCAACAGCCTACTTTCCTTTTCTCTTCGGCTGTGGCCTCCCTTTTTGATTCAGCTATCTCAACAGGGTTTTCTCTATCTCTTTACCTTTCTGTGGGGCAATCTCACCCAACTCTGAGCAATCATAATAAATGGTCCGTCTTACCACACTTAACGACCATTTTTATCAATAATATGTAGGTGTAGGTCCTACTTTCGTGGTATTTACCACACATTCTACAGTGATCCGTAGCAGATCGGGGTTCTCCAATCACAATACCCCTCAAAAGTGCTACAATCGGATAACTGTGTCCTTACCAATCATCTTAGCCCATAACTCATCAAATCAAATCTTTTACTAAACTACCTTTTTCCCGTTCTGACATTTCTGTCATTCTTAATTCTCTTTCTGTCTCTATTTTGACCCTTACTACCTTTCCCAATCTCAGAGGCATGCAACACTCGATCTTATTCACACAACTGTATTCTGCGTACTGCCTCGGTATAGGTAGTGATACCTAACGGGGCCAATCGGACTCTAATTGACAATTTGAGCCCTTCCATGAACTTTTGGGCTTTCCGACGTTCACTGCCCATAATGTTGAAATAATACCTGCCCAGGGATATAAACTGAGTTTCATACTCGTCAATAAATCAATTCCTCTGGGTCAGAGTAAGGAATTTTATCTATCATTCCCTTTAAACAGTGTCCGGGATATTCTATCACCGGAATACATCCAGAAATATTTCGCATGTCAGCTTTGGATGTCTAACTCTTAAGTTGGGTCGAGCGGACTTCCATTAATGCTTCGACTTGCCCTCAAATGTTATGCATACTCTGAGCAATTTGCTCCCAAAATATTCTTCACATTCCGCTCCAACCTCGTGAAGCGTGTCTCAATACTGTCTGATCTCTCAGTCGGACTCTGTGAGGCATGCTCAATATAAACCTCTATTTCAATCTCATCCTGATTCTCACAGGTCAACTTTGCACGATTAGCAGGCTCAGGTCTTCCTCTATGACCTCTGCCTCGTGCTCTACCTTCTCTATCGCGACTAATATTAGGTATTCCTGCATTCTCAACCATTTCGTAGTTAAAACCCATCTCGATATACACTATTGTATCTAACCAAGCATAGTAACACGGGGATGTAATTTCCTAAATACTGACACTGACACACATCAGACCAATTTTGCTCTGATACCACCTTTATATGTCACGACCCAAAACTGCTCAAAAATCAGAGTAAATTTTCACGTTTTGTTATTTTCTTTCATGCTTACCTGTCCTCTGATCGTGACCACACTCCACTAACAAATTAGGCTGTGCGTCAATGCCAGTCCCACCATTCATTTACCATATAACTTAATTCTTTCTCAGTCATTTATAAGTGTTTACAATATTTATGCATCCCCTAAAGTTACTTACAAACATGCTATTGTGCTATGCTTATTTAGATACAATATGTACAAGTTTATATACCTTAAATGATGGGCAGCAGCGGATATCCGGAATGCAGTACTCAGTCGTCTCAACATCTACTAGAGATTATTTGTGTGAGAAAATGAAAGGGGTGAGCACATCAAGCTCAGTAAGGCAATCCTACGAACAAGTAGGTAACCATACTACCTACATGAATGTGGTGCCATGTATAAACCACCCTTTTCTCCACACATTTTAAAACTGATGCTATGATTCATGATGTCATGTAAAACACGTTCGCATGGAAAATTCAACATGCAACTCTTTTAAAATCATATCTTCCTCATTTAAAAATTTCACAATAAAGTCAGGACTCAACCCATCCCTCGGGTGGTCCTGACTCACACAAAACCATGAAAATCAGTTTACATCACAGATGGGTTTAAAAAGCATGGAAATAACATCATGCAAATCTGATTTAAAACCCAGTTTTGATCTCATCAAAATCGTCAACATGTGAGACTAGGCAACATCTGTATATCGGTAATAACCAGGACTATGGCCATGTGTCCTCGGGAGTCCCTCTGCCTACACGGATCCTAGTGTGCGGGGTCTCACCATGATCGGGAACTGCCCAGGAGGTGGGTCAGTCCATCTCATCGATCTTATCCGATCCCACACATTCGAAGATACCACACGTATCCGAAGATACCACACATCCGAAGATGCCACACGGTACATCGTACTCCATGCTACTTGTACATTGAATTCTGTGGACCCATATATCATACCCTGTCTCAGAACGCACGTACGAGCCTATTTAGTCGGTGACACACAGTCTACCCGACGCTCCAAGCACGGCTCATCGCATGTTCTCATAAAAATCAGTGGGGGGTGCGAGCGATACTCCAGCACTCTCGTCAATTCAAGTAAAACTAGTGCGAGCTAAGCTCTAGCACTCTTATCAAATCATGTGGAAAATCTGGTGCGAGTTAGACTCTAGCACCCTGTGACGAAAATCATATATATATATAAAAATCTGGTGCGAGTTGGACTCCAGCACCAATGCATGTAAAACTCTAGTGCGAGCTCTCGCTCAGCACTAATGCATGCATCACACAAATCAAAACATCGTGCCAGCTGAGCTCTAGCACGTCACATGTCAATAAAAACACGTAGGCGGCTCTGTTTCCTCAAAACAATTTTCAAAACAATTTCATCGTTGAAAATATGCAATGCTGTGCATTTTTCTTTCAAGGTTAGCTAGCCTACTCATGCATGCATCAAAACACCTCCAGAATGAGCAGGAACCTCTTGTTCTTGCTCCTCCCATTTTTCCTAAAATTGTAAATTTTACCCTTAACAAGGGTATTTTGGTAATTTGCCCATTTAGGGCACTAAAATTATTAACTTACTTCTAGACCCTTCAGATAATTTAAAAGACTGCATATGACTTTGAAATTTCGTAAAGTTTACCTCTAGCAGTCCGTAGAATTCCCTTACCTTATTTTTCTGTAGAGTCTGACCTTTCCTTTTTCACTGCTGTCTCGTCTCGCAGTCCGATCTGTTCCCAATCAAAACTCTGAAACTGCGTATAATTATTCCTCAGGTCAGATATTATACAATTTAATTGTATTTTCTATTTTTTGGACTTAATTTAAATCATTGGGCCCATTTACCCCTATTAGGCCCGATTGCACCTTAATGGGCCTTAAGCCCGTTTTCCAATTAATTTTCACATTATCGAGGCCTATTTGGTTCATTGGGCCCACCAACAATTTCTTGAGCCTCGTTCTAACTCTCGAATAGCTCAATTTATTATTTACGACAATTTATCTAAATTTCCATAATTTAATTTATTTTATGCAATAATTAAATTCGAAGCACGCATAACGATGTAAATTGTCGTAAATAAATGTTACTTACTCGAGATTCCATGGTAGTACGCAAATCGAGGCTATCTCAAGCTCTCGTTGGATGCCAATTGTCGAGCTACACAATTTCATAAATTTTTGGGTAAATTTTCAGTCCAAAATTAATTAAATAAAATATTCTAAAATTTAAATCGGTCAATTTCGACCGCTACTGACTTACCCGTAGCTCGATTACATCGTCGGGATTTTTCTCCAATTTTTCCTCTTTTTTTCTTTCCTTTTTTCTCCTTTTTTCTCTTTCCTCATTGGCTGAACCGGTTTGGTCCGGTTCGGACCGTCGGTTCACTCCGGTTCGACCGGTTCAAGGCCTTGCCGGTAGGTTCTCTGCTGGCTTCCGCCACCAGTGGCTCCGCTGGGTCGTCCGCATCTCAGATCTAGGGTTGGCTTCAGTCGAGTTCGTCGAAAAGTCACCGATCCGGCCTGTTCTCTCCACCGTCGGTACCCATTTCCTCTTTCTGCCGTTTCCGGCGTTTTTCGACAGTTTCGCCGGTTGTGGCCGCCACCAATCAGCTCACCTGCACCTGGGGAACATTCAGCTAGGGTCGATCGGTCTCGGATCGGCGTCGATCGTCGGTTTTCTTCCTTTCCTCCCTCGGTTTCATTTTTCTCGATTTTTGCTCCACTGTTCATCGCCGTTCGCGTCTCCGTTAGGTCGGTGGTGGCTCGGCGCCTTCCCCCTCGCCGGTCGCTCGCCTGGGCAGTCACCGGTGGCCGTCGGGGATGGGTTTTCCTCGGTGGTTTTCATTTTCACGCGACTTTCGCGTTTTTGATCTTTTTTTTTTCAATTCTTCTTTTTTTTTAATTTTATTAATTATTTTTATTATTATTTTAATCATTAAAATACTATTATTTTGTCAAAAATATCTAGAAAAAACTATTAATTTATTCAATTAATCCCTAATTTAATTTATCAGTATTATTTCGACTTTTCGGTATATTTTTCGATTATTTTCGGGATAATTGTTTTCAAATTAAAAATTCCAATTTAATCCCGATTAATTCCATAAATTCATATCTTGATCAATTTAACCCGAAATTTAATTATTTCACCTTTATTGACTAAGATTTCTCAATCCATTATTTTTAATAAAATGTTCTTGTTGAATTTATATCGAATTTCGATCTTTTGACCATTTTGCCCTTCAACGTGTTTGAAAATTTCATTTCAGTCCTTTTGCATTTTTAAATGCACTCGTAAATTTCTATTCATTCCTTTTTGCTCTTACAATAAAATCGGGTCTTACATATGACAATCTCGTTTAGTCTTTATAACTTCCTTAACTGATTCAGTATACCATGTTGCATCCTTTCTAGTTGGTGCTTTTTTGTTTTATACACATAGTATCTCCTTGTCTATTTGTCGATGTGTTTTGCCATCTTGTTTTACAATGTATTTGAGTTATCCTTTGTTAACCAGTCTTTTTTTGGGTCCAACTATTTCTACATACTCAATGACAATCTTTCTTTAGCTTCCACCATTGAATACATGTAGCTCCTTTCTGTTAGTTCCTTCAATGTCATTTATGAATTTTCATGTCTATGTTGTGTGGTAACACTCTTACTGGGATAACCTTGCAATCCAAACATTTAGATCTATCTCTCATTTTAGTAAAAATGAAATCTGTTTGACTTGCACTCAATCCTCTCTTAAGTATTATAAGGCGAGGTTCTCTTTTCCTAAATAGTATATTAACTAGGGTTAGGTCATATGATAAAGTGGAATCTAGAATAACATCTCTACTCTATTTTCTTACACCGCAACTAAAACCTATATATACAAGCTTAAAACCCACTTTACTTGTAAACACCATAAATTTTATGTACTTGGTTATATCCATGATCAACAATTTAATCATTGGGATTAAGGATTCCGTTCCATTAGTCAAGAAGTTAATTAAAATTATATTATTATATAGTGAGACTTGGAAGAATTAATTTAATTTAAAATATATTAACTCTAAGAATGAATATCTATGGGAAGTGGAAATAAAATTATATACTTATAAGTTAGAAAATATCTATATAAAATATAAATACAAAGAGTAAATTAATCTCACTTTTACACATGTTGTAAAGGAAATCTATCAAGAACAAAGATATATATAAATATATATGTATTTGCATGTATGAGTAATAATTTCTTCAAATTTAGTATATGGGTATGTACATATATATGCATATAGGTGTATATATATATAAATATATATATATTTATATATATGTATGAAGCTATGTACAATATACAAATACCTATACATTCTACATGGACCGAGGATTTCTAACAAAGGAATACATCTGTAAGGGAAATAATAGGAAAGAGGCGTGAAGTCGAAAACGTTAAAGGCGATGATGGGGTTATGATCAGGGAGAGATGTGAAGGGGAGAGAGTCTCATATTACTATTGTTTTCAGCAGCCTAGGAAAAGGAAACAGCAGAAAAAAATAGCAGTGGTAGACTGCAACAATGAGAGGTAGAGGAGTATAATGAAAACAGCTAACAAGGAAGTCGGTATGGTTTGCTGAAAAAGGGATGGCACTTCGATGTAGAAGGAGAAGAGGGGTACAACACAAATGAGACCACTTGGTAGAATGGATAAAAAAATGAATGATGTTGACACCCGTACAGCCTTGAAAATGAAGAAATTAGGAAAAAATAATGAAAATGGGCAGAAAACTCTAGCTACAACAGGAAGCTAACTTATGGGGCATTGCAGTGAAAGCTAGTTGAGAAAGAAGTGGGAAAACTGGAGAATGTGACTAATAATTCTATTTTTAATAGAATTATTTGTGCTTAATTTCCTAATTAATTATTTAAATTCCCAATTTATTTTATTAATTATCCCCTTTATTTAATTAAAATTCTTTAATGTGCAGGTAAATTAAATCCAGATGAAACTCAGTGGTTTCAGTCAAAAATGAGCTGAAAACGGGCTAAAGGAAACTGGACCACTTCTAATTTATAGACCGAGTCACCAATCGTCTTGACACGTGGGATGTCGGGTGTTAGTGTTTTATTCGCTCCGTGCTAACCTTCTGGAAGACACACGCTGGGCCACATCGCACAACTAAGTGTACTAGAAGACAGATGACGTGGAAATATCTATAAGTGGCCAAACAATGCCAACTCATCTAGGATGAAAAATTACCATTGTACCCCTAAGTGTGTGTATAAATAGAACATGATAGCAATTGAAGAAGGAAGTAGCATAGGTAGAATAGCTTTAGTTTTATTTTCCTTGTTTTTAGAAACGTTCCCGTTAGTTATTTTCTTAGCCACCATTGTTCTTATTCTCATTTTTTTTTTGTTCATGGCAAATATTGTTTTTATTTTATGAAATGTTTTTACTTCTTTCTTAGTTCGGAGTAGTCTACGTTATAGCGACAGCCACCATTTTCTTTTCTTCTTTGTTTTCCAAAAACTTGATACGAACTACGCTCACTCTAAGTGACCTAGACGTGTTATTCGTAAGTGCACGAGTCGTACAAGTAATAATGGGATTTGAGTCTCGGATTATCCTCCCACAGAGAAGTTGATTAGCCTAATTAACTACTGGTTAATCTTACCCTAAGTATATCCTAGCAAATTATGAAATTGTTGATGGGTGATCTAAAAGGCTAACAGTACTGAAATTAATAAAAACTGTAAACTAAAGAAAATAAAATCGAGCTAAAATTACTTACAGAGCTCCAAGCAATTAAAAGCAAATACCTACAAAAGATAATTAACACCGTTAAAATTAATTAACTAAAATGCAAATATGAAAATAAAGAAACAAAATTAATTAGATTAAAATTAAACAAGCCTAAAATAAAATATGCATGTAATTAATCTAGTTAAGTTGAAAATAAAAAATCAATTTACTCTAACCTAAAGTCTAATAAAATTAAAATTCAATTAACCTAATAAAATTAAGAAAATAATTACCTATAAAATGATCCTAAATTAAATCTAACTCTAACTAATTACAACTAATAAAATAAAATCTAAATAATGCATGAGAACTAATATTTTTGGATTTTTCAATTTAAAATTAAAACTAAATTAAAAATGCATGAAACAAATTTTACACCTAATTTTAATCCTAAATGCAATACATAAACACTACCATAAAATTTTAACTAATAAGCAAAGAACAACTAAGTAATATGCAAATTAAATTTAAAACTATTTTTACCTGCACTAACAAATAATAATAAGAGGCATAAAAATAATTAGCAATAATATAAACATGAAAAAACAAATTATGAAGAATAAATGAAAACTGCCAAACATGGCCTTGTACAAGTCGCCAATCAGCCACCTGCTTGACCCATGCCATGCTGCTCTCATGTCTATATACTGCTGCTGCCACTATCCTGCTCTGCATCCTGGTACCGTTCGCAACATGCTGCTGGCAGCACTTCGCCATCTTTGCTCTGCACAGCCACCACGTCCTGCACAACCAACCTCGCACGCCACCTGTGAGACCCCGTATATGTATAGTTGTAATGTGTGTAATTGGATCAAATAAATGTGAATGGACTTGTAATGTAAAGTATGATTGATGTAAGTTCATGGATTCGATGTACATACATGTAATATGATTTGTAATGTACATACGAGTTTCATTGTGTATGAATATGAAGAAATGAGTTCTTACAAGTGATTAATGTGATTGGAACTCAAAATGAGTAGTGTGGTAAATGGAAGGAAGTTGCATGAATATAAATGCTTCCATTTAGTTTTGTATAGTATACCTTTGGATATACAAGGAATGCACACAAGTTTCAATGTGAATAAGGCATGAATGGATGCCATTTTCAAGTCATAAAGGTGGATGGATGAGAAAATGGCCATGGCAGCAGATTAAGGATGTTTTGGTGTAAGTTCCAGCAAGAAAACTGCAGAAAATCTAGAGAATATGAAGGCCAGATCGATCTCATAGGATGAGAGATCGATCTGGAAGAGCAAGAATGCTCTTATTTGGGTAATGGAATAGAGCAGATCGATCTCCAATGGGGCCAGATCGATCTCCTAACCATTCTATAATGAAAAGATCGATCCTCAAGCATACAGATCGATCTCCTTAGCTCTCTGTTTGGGAGAAGATCGATCTCAAGCTTTGACAGATCGATCGCATGCTTAAAATGCTATGAAAAAGAGGGATTTAAGGGGACCAGATCGATCTCCTCCTAGTTCAGATCGATCTCCTCAAGCTATTTCTATAAAAAGAGCATTGAAAATCTGCAGATTTCGAGAAAAACATCACCCTTTCCATTTCCAACCCAAAACCTAGATTTTTTTCTCTAAAATCCACCCATTCCAGTAAGAATTGAGGGGAGGCTATTAGACATTAAGTTGTTCATCTTGAGGAAGAGAACAACATAGTTCAAACCCAAAACCTCATTGTTGGTATTGAAAGAGCTAAGGGCATTTTTCATTTGGAGCAATAATAGAAATCAAATTTGGTAAGCTTCTAATGAAACTACATTGTGGGTTGAGTGGAATTAGGAAAATGAGCACATGTAGTGTTGATAGAAAAGCCATAGTGAGGAAATATATAGGCCTAAAGGAACACTATGAGCTTAATATCGATTTAATACCGATTCATTATGAATAAATAGGCCTAAAGGAATCCATGACTCGAGATATGAATAGAGAAATGAAATGGGGCCTTATATGAGAAGATAGAAGCTATAGAATGAATTGACTATAGCAAAACTCAAAGGTTGCGTGTAATAGATTGAAATAATACGGAATATGAATTTGTGCAGTTTCGGAGAGTCGTTTGAGATGTAATCGAACTACGCACACGTAAGCAGCTTTAAAGAAGTGGAATCACACGTTGTGATTCCAGGTAAGGGAATTCTGTAAGTATATAGAGGTAGTTGCTCGTATTTTGTGGGTATATAGGGCTTTGGAAATGTGCATGCATTTATAGAAATGTGTTTGACAAAGTATGGAGTACGATGAGTCCGCAGAGTACGTTGTGCCTTGTATATCACATGCAGTACGATGTACCACGCGATGGTTATGTGATGAGAAAGTCCGACGAGGGATAATCCACCTTCGTGCCAGCACGATACCCCGCACACCTGGATGCGTGTGGTTTGGGATGATTTATGATGTAGTTGGTCCACATAGGCACTTTTGATATAGTGACCTAGTTTTTATTACATATGTGTGATTATGATTGTCTAAGGTAGACCCGAAGGAGGGGTCGAGCCTCGTGGGATTTGATTTCTGAAATGGTAATGATGTTTGTGATTGAGAAAATGGTTTGTGATGGGATTGTATGTGTTTGAGAAAGAGCTTTATGATGTGATTTAAAAAGGATGTTTCAAGTGAATTTCTCTTTTTATTATGTGATTTGACAATTGAGCATGAGATGGCTTGCACATGATGATTTACCATGTTTTATTATGCCAATTTACATGATTTAAATACATGATATATGTATTCACATATGGCATAGTTTTATTTTCCTCATGCTCCGAACTATAAACGATTTATGCATAACACTAGCAGCATGTAGATAGAGCAGTTATCTACCATGCTTGCATTATTGCCTTACTGAGCGTGTGGTTGCTCATCCCTTTCTATTTCCCCCCTCCTACAGAGCATGCATAGTAGCCCAGTGAGGACTGAGGCGTGGTATTTTGGACATCCGCTGCATCTTCATCACTCAGAGGTATATACACAGTGATTCCTTTTTGTATCTAAACAATGTAAAAGCACAGTAGTCATTTGAAATGTAATTATGAGGGATGTAGATGTTAGTAATCATATTTTATATAAGTAAACGATTAACTTCGAATGTATGACATCGTTTCATTAAATTGTGAATGAATGATAAGTGGTGGTTATTATTGACTTACAGCCCAACTGTATGTGGTGAGTTATTCACGATTGGGTAAGGTAACAATAAAACGTGAAAAATTTATTGAGATTTTTGGTAAAAAGGGAATGAAAAAAGGTTGTGACACCACTTTCTGCTTCAAGCTTCAACCGAACTCTGCACTGCTTCAACCCGTCACAACAACGCAACACCCATGCATTGGTGTTACCTCTCCAATCTCCTTTACTCCAGCTGCCATAATCAGTACATACAACAACCGTCCATCTTTACCCAGCTAGCGTACATCTTTCTCTGCTCCTTGGGTGGCTGCAGCAGTATGCGCACGCAGCAGCAACTCATCTGTCTAGTACCCAGCTGAAGCAGACAATGAAGCTTTGTAGCACACGTCCTTCCCCTGTCCGGCTAGTGTCTGCATCTGCTGCTTCCTATCTGCTGAAGACATTGTGTACCTGCAGTACACAATGAATAATCAGTTTGTTCTCTACAAATCCACATGATCATCGGTAACACTACTGCCAACATAATCCGTCATCCATGCATCAGTCCTTGCTTCAGCAATCGAGAAACATCAAAAAATGATAACATGGAGATAAACTTATCGAATACAAGGAAAAGAAAATCAGTCAGTAGAAATATACTGGAGTAACAACCAGTTTATGAACAGTACTTACGAAATGAAAACAGAGCAGAACAGAGCTGTGATTTATGGTTCTTGTCCACTGCCATGAGTAATCCCGATTCTATTGTGTATCAAACAACAGCTGTCCCACCTACTTCAGCTCCAACCAGTAATTGCTCCAGCTAGTTCACCGCTACACAGACCCACCTAACAAAGACCACAAATGGGGCTCAAAAAATCGCGAGAGAACTTGGAACAGCTTCTACCTCTGAACCGTAAACCTCTCTAACCAATAACTATCATGTAAACTAACATAGAAATTAAACTCACAGCTGAATCTGTAAAACATAAACTCACAGTTAACTAACGAAGAGAGCTACAAGGAAATAAGTTTCACAAATCTTTCGTGAAAAAATCTACATATCTATATATATATAGCTAAAACAAAGTTTAGATGGCTTTTACGGTGTAAGTTGGGAAGAGAAGCATGAGAAAGATATACTGTATAATACAGCCTCCTTGGGTTACCCCTTTTAGCTTCTTTATACCAACCACTGATCTGCTCCCATAGTCCTAGGTTGCTAAATCCAAATAAGATGATAGTAAAAATAAGTATTGATTTAAAAACTTGGAAGAACAATAGTTAAATGAACAATGAAAAAAATGTCAAAACAAATAGAAGCTGGAACGTTGAGCAAAACAAAGAAGAAAAGAAAATCGTGACTGTCGCCATAAGGTGGATTTTAAAGAAACTATATGTATATACACACTCCAAGTAAAGCATTCACCATTTTTTCTCATGCCACCACCATCCAAAACTGACCGATTCTGATTGAGGGCAACTACTATTTGCACCACTCTTCTTTTGACTTCTTCCTTAAATTTACAAGGTCACCAAACCTAATCCTGGCACATTTCTACTACCACTATTTACTGCCATCATCCTCTGATACTTCCCTAATTTTCTCTATTCACCATTGCCACACCTTCATTGCCATTCAATAGTTCTGCCTATCGCCACCCACTGCTCTGCTATTGCAGTATTGTCTCGACCTGCTCTCATGCAGTCTTACCACTGCTCCTTGCGTGGCTGCTCTTATCCCTTTACCGCCATTTTCATCCAACTGTCACCAAGCTATCTCCTTACACCATCGTCGCTGCGGCCTTAGCTGCACCTTGCCTTCTCTCATCCATTCCCGTAATCAACTACATCCTCGCGACTTCCTACTATACTACTAATGTTCCCAGTACCACTGATTTGCTCTGTCTTTCCTTCCCATTGTACCACATATGGTAGGGTCTCCCTACAACAACCAATTGTTGTCCTACATTGATTCCCCAAGCTGTCAACCCTCCCAAAATTGCTACTGCTTCCAGCATTGTTACTGTTTGCTGCTATATGCCATCGCTATGCTGGTGCGTCCCTTCTTAGCCAACGTGTTGCCTGTAGCCCTATTCGGCCTTGCTCGAGTTGCAACCCTGCTATTTTGCTTTGCCGTTTCCTGTCTAGCCATACCCCTCAGTTTGTGGTAGCCACGAGAAGAAGATAGAAGGTTAGGAAGAAAAGAAAAGGTGGTGAGGAAATAATAATAATAATAATAATAATAATAATAATAATAATAATAATAATAATAATAATAATAATAATAATAATAACAACAACAACAACAACAATAATAATAATAATAATAATATATAAAAGAAATCTTCAAGGATAAATTTAGGGTAGTGCCTAGTCCCAAAAAAAAAAAATCTTAATTGATATAGTAGAGAAATTATAAGCTTGTAACGATTAATAGGGACTATTGGTATTTTACTGCAGCTTCGGAAAAGTAAACGGATTGGAATGGACCAACTGACTCCCAGAACTGAGGTATAAAAGAATTTTTATTTGTCATCGAGGTAAGGAAAATGCTCATGGCTGCTAGAGTTAAATATACATAATTTATGTGTGTTTGTAGTTATAAAATTGTTAGGCTAAATTTCCTAATTATCAGAATATAAAGAACCCGAGGTTGAATTTATGTTTTTGAAATTTAATGGACTTTTAAACTTCGTAGATCGACCCAACTACCGATATGGATTTATTTGATTAAATTAGACAAAAATCTCGGTAAATATAATTATTGATTTTAGATCGAAAAACCCCTAATTTTGATTACTCTGTACTGAGTACTGAAATTTTAACCGAAAAATGGCTAGTTAGCCCTTTGAATTGTTTTGTGAAACAAAACAGAATTTATATGTGATTTAAGGAAAAATGAACAGTTTATAAAGAAATATTGATGTGACATGCTCTAGCGCGTACTGACTGTGTGTTGCATGGTCCAACTCGCACTGATTTTGAGAGAAGAGCGTTGATCAGATTATGCTACGCTGTTAATGTTACCGTGTAATGATGTCACAACAGTCATTGTTTGTGGGCCTACAGGGGTGGCCATGGCCGGCTGGGCTGGTCTGTTACATCAGTGGTGAACTGTTTCTGATTTTGGTCTTCAGACATTTTGTTGTGTGAGTCGTTCGGGTAGCTGACCAGTCCCACGACAATTGACATCCCGGCACACCTGATAAGTTATTGCTCGGAGTCACCAATATTGGCCAATTGTCATTTCTGATATCTGATATAGCATGTATTGCCCTATCTCGTCTATTTGAAATATTTTTCTAAAATGTCTGCATGAACTAAGATAGCTGGAAATCCGTTTATTTTGCTACTGGAAACTTTGAAATTTTTGTATTTACTAAAGTAGTTAATTTTACTACCGATATATGTTTTGTTTTTGAAATATGTTTTTGGTATTTGTGAATTTGCCAAACTATTTATGTACTCTGTGAAAATATTTTAGATTTGGCAAATACGTATATATATATATATATATATTAGGTAGCATATTTATCTACCTGCTATAAGGTTTTTCTTACTGAGCTTATTAAGCTCACCCCCCTTATTTTTCTCCATAGAGCCTTGTCAGTAGCAGAGACCGTTGTTATAGGTTGTTTATTTTACACAGCCATTCATCAGAAAATCGTTCTTCTGCAATAAAGGTATACCCAGTATGGACATTTATTTTGTATCTAAATTCTTTGTAAGTACAGTAATGTATGCAAGTTACGTCTGGGGAATGTGATTGAGACTATTTTGTCACGACCCACTTTATCCTCTTATTACCGAAAATCACTATAAAGTTTTCACGTTTTTCTTTCCTTACTCGGTCTTGAACAACTCATCACCACACAGTTGGGTTGAGAGTCAATAATAATCCACTCTTAACATTCATTCCTAGTTAATAAAAGTGATGTTGTACATTTGAAGTTAAATCATTCACTTATACAGAACATGTTTACTGACATCTACATCCCCCATAATTACAATTCAAATGACTACTGTGCTTTTACAATTGTTTAGATACAAAAAGAATCTATGTGTATATACCTCTGAGTGATGGAGATGTAGCGGATGTCTCAACAAAATGCCTCAGTCCTCACTGGGCCACTATGTACGCTTTGTAGAGGGGGAAATAGAGAGGGATGAGCAACCACACGCTCAATAAGGCAATAATGCAAGCATGGTAGATAACTACTCTATCTACATGCTGATAATGTTATGCATAAATCTTTATAACAGGAGCATGAGGAATTTAAAACTATGCCATATGAGTATATATATCATGTGTATAAATCATGGAAATTGGCATATAAAACATGGTAAAATCATCATGTACAAACCATCTCATCCTCATCAATCATCAAATCCTACATAAAAGGGCAATTCATTTAAGAAACCTCCTTTTTGAAATCACATCTCTTTCTCAATACATATCATCCCATCATAAATTATTTTCTCAATCACAAACATCATTACCATTCCACAAATAAAATCCCACAAGGCTCGACCCCTCCGTCGGGTCTACCTTAGGCAATCACAATCACATATATGTAATAAAAATCAGGTCACTATATCACAAGTGACTATGTGGGCCAACTACATCATAAATCATCCCAGACCACACGCATCCAGGTGTGCAGGGTATCGTGCTGGCACAAAGGTGGATTATCCCTCGCTAGACTTTCTTATCAAATAACCACCACAGGGTACATCATACTCCATGTGATATAAACGGTACAGCGTACTCCGTAGACCCATATAGCAGTTGGGGGTGCCAGTTGTAGGTCTTATCTACCCCATACCAAGAACTTATCATACTCACGTAGGAGAGCCTCTCTACCGAATAGAGCTTCCCCTCCCCTCTAGGGCTTCAGGATGTTGGCTTAAGCATCCTTCCATTAGAGAGCCTCCCCACCAAATAGATCCTCCCAGTCTCCTCGGGCTTAAGGATGTAGGGCTTGAGGATCTTACCGTAAGAGAGCCTCCCCACTGAACAGAGCCTCCCCACCCCTCTAGGGCTTAAGGATGTTGGCTTAAGGATCCTTCTGTAAGAGAGCCTCCCTACCGAACAGAGCCTTTCTGTCGAACAAAGCCTCCCCACTCCTCCAGGGCTTAAGGATCCTTCTGTAAGAGAGCCTTCCCACCGAACAGAGCCTCCTCGCCTCATCGGGCTTAAGGATATAGGGCTTGAGGATCTTACCGTAAGAGAGCCTCCCCACCCCTCCAAGGCTTAAGGATGTAGGGTTTGAGGATCTTACCAACTTCCACAGCCTCATACCTACCACAATGTGCAAACTTGTGCGAGCAAAGCTCTAGCATGACTCATGCATCATATCATAAAGAAACCACGTACGAGCACAGCTCCAATACATTTATACACATAAGAAAATCACTCGAAAGTCACGTACGAGCAGAAGCTCTAGTATGGTTTATAAAACATTATCATGGATCAAACCAAAGTGCGAGCTGAGCTCCAGCACTCTTTGTCCAATTGAAAGCATCAAAATTTAACGCGAGCGAGGCTCCAGCGCGAATTAAATCACATACACATGATAGGCAACTCACATACATTCAAAACATCTCAAAACACGTTTAGCACCTCACATGGGCTATTTCACAACATCATTCAAATACTAGCCAGCCTATTTAATAATTTGCTTAAAACAAAGTATGGTGTTTTGTGAAAACATTCAAAGCACGTGATTTATGCAATTATTAGCCTTAATATCCCTTTTTTTAAGAACCATTTCGAAAACCAAATCTCATACGAATTCTCACAGCTATTCACGCATATCAACAACCATTTCCTTAAACATTCATGCATTTCATAAACACCCTATATTCACCCACAAAATACGAGTAGCTACCTCTATATACTTACAAAATTCCCTTACCTGGAATCGCGTCGCGTGATTCCACTTCCGTAAAGCTGCGTACGTGTGCGGTTCGATTTATCTCCAACGAACTCTCCAAAACTGCACGAAATCGTATATCACATCGATTTAGTCCATATAACTCAACATGGTGTTTGCTATAGTCGATTCAACCTATAGCCTCCATTAATACTTATAAAATCTCATTTCGATTGTCTATTCATATATCTATTTTATGGTTCCCTTTAGGCCGATGGGTTCATACTAAACCTATATCAAATCGATATTAGGCCCATAGTGTTCATATTTCATAAATTTCTTCACTATGTCATATCATCAAACACTACATGTGCTTATTTCTCATAACTTCCCTCAACCCACAATGTAGCTTCATCTACCCTCTTCTAATCATCCACATTACTCAAATGACAACTTAGCAAGTCTCACACATCACCAACTCATCCAATTTACACTTTCTCACACTAGACTCCTTCCATTTTCTAGGTCACATTAGTTCTAATACCTTCTAAGTGATTCCAATCATCAATACACATACGTATCAACTCCAAAATCAACAAATGAACCAATGTAATTAGGTTGAAATATTATAAACTTACCAATCTAATTTCTCTTCTTGTTCCAAAGGGAAATGTTCCTTGCTCCTTCAATACCAATAATGAGGTTTTGGGTTTCAACTATGTTGTTCTCTTCCTCAAAATGAACAACTTTGTATCTAATAGCCTCCCCTCAATTCTTATTGAAAATGGACTGATTTTAGAGAGATAAATTTAGGTTTGGGTGGAAAATGGAATGGAAGGTTCAGTCTCGGGAAAATGCAGATTTCAACTGCTCCTTTTATAGAAATAGCTTGATGAGATCGATCTGCACTAGGAGGAGATCAATATGGTCCCCTTAAATCTTTTTTTTTCATGGCATTTTAAGGCATGAGATCGATTTGTCAAAACTTGAGATCGATCTGCTCCAACCAGAGAGCTAAGGAGATCGATCTATATGCTTGAGGATCGATCTTTTCATTACAGAATATTTAAGAGATTGATCTGGCCCCATTGGAGATCGATTTGTTCTATTCCATTGCTCAAATAAGAGCATTCTGGCTCTTCCAAATCGATCTCTCATCCTATGAGATGATTTGACATTCATATTTCCAGATTTTTCTGCATTTTTCTGCAGCAACTCATACCAAACTTCACACATTTTGCTGCTATAGTCATTTTCTCATCCAACCACCTTTAAGACTTGAAAATGGCATCCATCCATATCTTATAAACATTAAAACTTATGTGCATTCCTTGTATAACCAAAGGTATATGATGCAACACCAAATAGAAGTACAAAAACTTATGCAATTCATGCAACTTCCTTCCATTTTACCACACTGCTCATTTTGAGTTCCAAGCACATTTATCACACATAATGAAACTTGTATGTACATTACAAACTCATATTACATGTATGTACATTACATTTATGGACTTTACATCAATTGTACTTCACATTACAAGTACATTATCATACATATGAATCCATAAAGTTACACATGAAATGTGGGTCTTACATATTTTGTATGTGACCAAAGGTGCCGATTTAATGAAATAGCATTACTATTATTTTCGTTTTAACTATTATCAAGAGGATTAAAATTAAATAGACAAATTCCTAGTTTAAATCAGTTATCGATTCGTAGCCCAACCGAAATATCTGTGTAATTTGGGTCGTTACATTACTTGCACCTACAAGGCCATTAAGGCTATCATCAATAAAAAAGTTTTCTCTTGTAGGCCCTTTTTGTACTATTATATCTAAATCCTCCTAAAACTATTATTTATTAACATTATCAAGTCCTATATATGGTGCATATGTACTAATAACATTCAAAACCTTCCTTCATAGAGCTAGCTTAACTAAAATAATTCTATCCTCTTCTCTCCTAACTTGTGCAACATCCTTTTGATTTTATTTTTTTTTTTTACCGATGATGATACCTATACTATTTCGGTCTCTATCCTTCCATATGTACCAAAGCTTATACTGCCAAGGTATTATCTACTTAGCCTTCTCTTCAACCCATTTTCTTCGTAGATCTAGCTTATGTAACTACTACATATCATAGAGAAACTATAAGTTATTTTCAAGGAGAGTAAGATGTGAAGAAAAGTATACAATTTCAAAAACATTAAAGAGATAAGGCAAGGCACGCTGGCTTTATTTCAAAAATTGATACACCATAAAGCAAAACATTAATAATTCATTCATGCATGATGAATCCTAAGGTCCATAAATCATCCTTCATGCTTTCATCACATCACATATATGGAAAACAATGAAAACATTCTTGGTTCAAATTCTTGATCTTACAAGTCCCTTTTGAATTCATATATTAATCATTAATTCAAACAATGAGTTGTTAAGCTATGATCAAAATCATTAAAACCCTGCTTTGGCCGAAATCATGACAAGTTTAGGAAACCATGGCTAACGCTTATCTTAGTTGATATCTTAGTAATTTATAATTGAACTTCCAAACCATTTATAATTTTAATTCAATTAGGAAATTTAATTGCTTTAATTTAACATTCTAAACTATTTAGAATTATCGAATAATTAAATTTCATATTAAATTAAGGATTGAGAAATCCTAGTCTTACTAGGTTTAATGGTATTAGTCTTTTAATCCAACTAGAATTTGTCTTATATCTTGAGAGTTTTAAACCATTTAGGAATTTTAATTGAATTTGGACATATAATAGAAATTAATTTTCTGGAGTCCTAATCCCGTTAGGATATCCAAATTCTAACAAGCCATAAACATGTTTTCTTTAAGACAAAGAATTCTTGTCAAACTATAATTGTAAATAACTTTAAATAAGTTTGGATTGGCTAGAGATTGGAATAAGGGGATTGGCTAACAAGTCAATCCCTAAATTATCCTAATTTCTAGTATTATAAGGCTCTTAAAACTCTTTCTTAAAGCTTCTTGTTCATTATCCATCTCTGTGGAATAATTTTATTGAGCTGCAACAAAAATAGTCCACATGATCAAGAAAATGAATCTTTCAACAAGAAACAACTTCCTAAAAATTCGAATATCAAGATCAAAGGTAAGTTTTCAAAAAAACTTATTCGGACACGTTCTTCATCTTCTTGAAGATTAAGAAAATCAGATTCAACAAGAATTTTAAGCTAAAGAATAAAAAAGTACATGATAAAAAAATAACAAAGATAAGGAAATTAACAAAATCTTCATTTGTCACGACCGAATTTTACTAAAAATTACTACTAATTTTTCGCTTTTTCTTACCTTTCTTTCTCTTATAATTCAACCACCAACAGTTGGGCTATGATTCAGTATTAGTATCATCACCTTTACTTACCATATCATCCATTCAATACGATGCATACATGTCAATATAAACCGTCTATTGACTGTAATTACTTTTATACAATAAGTAAGCTCACAAATATTTAAATACAAATACATTCCCCATTATTACATTGTTTACATCACTGTGTTGTCTTATGCTCATATACAAAATTGTACGTGATGTGTATACCTTTTGCTCAATGAGAATGTAGCGGATAAAAGGAATGCAAATCTTTAGTCGTACTCTATTGTAAGCCCCACTTTTGTGCTACTTTTGATGATGTTTTGGATGATATTCCTTATGATTCATGTGATGTACATTTTTCCACATATTAATGAATCATAAGAAGAGTTTTTACTGATTTAAATTGTAAAGGAAGTGAATCAATGTGCATGGAAATGTATGTAAAAGCAAAATAAGGGCCGAGATGGCCACAAGTCAAAAGAAAGGGATTGAAAGCATGCTGACCAAAGATAAGGACTTAAGATAAGGAAAGATAGTGGGTTCAAGAAGGAGAGTCGGTTCAATTTGGTCCCGAACACCTGCAAGGGTAAAACGATCAAATGATCGAAATTTGGTATAAATTCGATAAGAAAATTTTATTAAAAAAATATGGAATTGAGAATTTCAATCCAATTTAATCAAGATATGAATTTATTAGAATTAATCAAAAATTTCACCTCGAAAAATTATGAAAAAAATATTGAAAAAATATACCGAAAAGATGAAATAAGACAGATAAATCCATTTACTGATTAAATGAATTAAATGAGATTTTTTTGAGATATTTTGGGTTTTTAATGTGTTTTAATTGATTAAAATACTAACAAAATAAATTAATAATAATAAAAAAGAAACTGAAATCTGAAAACTCGAAACAGAAACTAAGAAAGAAAACAGAGAAGCTTGAAGACGAACGAGCCAAGGGAGAAGCCCGACGAAGCACCGGCGACCGACGAGGCGAGACGAGGGTCGACGAAGAGAGAGGACGACCCCACGAACCCATCGACATTGACGGCATCGAAAATAGCCTGATCGATGAGTTGAAGCCGTGAGGGTGAGAAGGCGATTTCGACGATCCACCGACGATTTGACCAGATCTAAGGGTAGTCGAGTGTTCTCCTGCCTGAGACGAGCCAAACGGCGATAGCGGCGCGCCGGGAAACGATCGGACGACGTCAAAATGATGAAAAGAGACTGAACTGGTCGGCCGATTTAGTGAGAAAGGTTTTGTGCTGAACCGGACCAGATTGGTTCAGCCAAGGAGAAAAGGGAGAAAAGAAAAAGGAAAAATAAAAAGAAAAGAAAAAGGAAAAGGAAAAAAGGGAAAAAAAGAAAGGAAAATTCCTGGGGATACCTCAGATTATGGGTAAATCGGTAAGCGGTCAAAATTGACTGAATTAATTTTTGAAAAATTTATTTAAAATTATATTTGATCGAAAATTAACCCGAAATTAAATTTAAAATTGTGCAGTTCGATGATAAATCTCGTACGTGAGCCCGATCAAATTTTGATTTGCGCACCATCACATAATTTCGGGTAATTAAAGCTCATTTACGACAAGAGTATGATTATTATGCAATTGGAATTTATTTTACGGATTTCAGATTAATTTCTGCATAAAAATAAATTATATTTGGATTTTTGAATTAATTTTCATAAATGATATACAGGTTATCCAAAAAGTTTGGAACAAAGCCAAATGGGTATTGATAGGCCTAATGAGTGAATAGACCCTTATGAAGGGAATTAATAAGTGGAAAATGAGCTTAAAATGGAGTAAGGCCCATTAAGAATTAAATGAGCCCAATTGAGTGTGAATGGGCCCAATAATGTAAATAAATCCTTGTAAGATTGAAATAAAGTTGAACTCACAGTAATTAACTCGAGATTTGGTTATGTGCAGCTCAGCAGAGTTGACTGTGAGAGTATCGGATTGAGTGATACGATATTGGTGGAAAAAAAGATAAACTTGCAGAGAGATTCCAAGTAAGGGAATTTTACAGACTCTTAGAGGTAGCTTTACGCAATTTTGACTGCATTTACATTCTCTTAAACAGTCTGAAGGGTGTAGATTTCAGATAAAAAATTTTGGTGCCCGAATGTGTAAATAACCAAAATACCCTTGTGAAGGGTAAGATTTCCAAATTTATGAAAGTAGGAGAAGCAAGAACAATGGGTTCTTGCCTATTTTTGAGGTGGTTTGACACATGCATGGGTAGGCTGGCTAACTTTTAAATAAAATTCACATCATCTCATGATTTCATCAATGTGATTTTTTTTGGAAATTATTTTGAGATAACAGAGCTGCCTACATGATTTTATGGAAATGTGATGTGCTAGAGCTCAGCTCGTACGAGTTTTAATTTGTGTGATGCATGCATTAGTGCCGGAGCAGGGGCTCGCACTAGAGTTTTACATGCACTGGTGCAAGAGCCTAGCTCATAACAAATTTTGACATGATTTTTATATAGTGCTATAGCATTGCTCGCACTGGTTTTCATGATGGAACTACAGTCGTGCTTGGAGCTTCGGGTATATTAAGTGTTACATCGATTAAATAGGCTCGCACGTGCATTTTGATTTGAGACATACGATGAGCCGTGCTTGGAGCTTCGGGTAGACTGTGTGTCATGCCGATTAAGATAGGCACAATTATTGATATGAGATGTGGGTCCATGGAGTACGATGTATCGTGCTTGTCACATGGAGTACTCTGTACCATGCTGTGATTGATGATATGCTATCTATGGACTTGATTGTTGAGTGATCGGGTTGGACCGACGGGTTGGATTTGACCCACCTCCTGTGGCAGTTCTCGATAGTGGTGATACCCCGCACACAGGATCCGTGTAACCTGGGATCACGAGGATATAGCCATAGTCCTGGTTATTTTCCAGAGATATATATATTTCCTAGTCTCGCATGTTATAAATTGATATTTTAAGAAGCATGTTTTATGGACTTTTGTGTGAGTCTGGATCACCCGAGGGAAGGGTTAGATCCTGACTAAGATGTGTTTTTGTTGATGTTACTATTGCTTTGAAAAGCATTTTGATTTCATAGTTTTGTGTGAGTCAGGAACACCCGAGGGAGGGGTTAAGTCCTGGCTATATTGTGAAATTTTAACGAGAATGAAATGATTTAAATGGATTTGCATGTTGAGTTTTCCTTGCTCTTTGAAATCCATATGTGAACTAGTTTTATAGGACATCATGAATTATAGCATTTAGCTTCTGTTTTGAAATGATGGGAAGAAATGGTGGTTTATGCACGACACCACGTTCATGTAGGTAGTATGGTTACCTACTTATTCGTAGGATTGCTTTACTGAGCTTGATGTGCTCACCCCTTTCATTTTCCTACACAGATTTCCTCCAGTAGGCTTTGAGGTGACTGAGTACTGCATTCTTGATATCCGTTGTTGCCCATCATTTTGAGGTATATACACTTGTACATATTGTATCTGAATAAGAATAACACAGTAAAATGTTCGTAAGTAACTTTCGAGGATGTATAGACACTGTAAACACTTGTAAATGAATGGGAAAGAATTAGTGAAAAACTCATGTGTTTACCTTTCCTTTAATAAAGAATTAAGTTGTATGGTGAATGAATGGTGGGACTGGCATTAACGCACAGGCCAACCGTTAGTGGAGTGTGGTCACGATCAGTGGATAGGTAAGTATGAAAGAAAAATGAAAAATTTACTCTAATTTTTGGGTTGTACAATTGGTGGCATCAGAGCGAGGTTGGTCTGATATGTGTCAGTGTCAATAATTAGGAAGTTATATCCCCCAATGTTACTATTCTTATTTATATACAATAGTGTATATCGAGATGGGTTTTAACTAAAAAATGGTTGAGAATGCAGGATTTAGGCATTATGTCTGTCACACGCAGTGGTAGAGGAGGTAGATCATGAGGCAGAGGTCGTAGAGGTAGACCTGAGCCTGCTAGTCATGCTGAGTCGACCCATGAGACCCAGGAAGAGGCTGAGGTGGAGATTGAGGTTGAGTATGCTCCACAAGGTCCGGTAGAGAGACTTGTTGAGACTATCGAGGCTTGTTTCGTTATGATAGAGCGGAGCCTCGAGATGATTTTGGAGTTATTTGTGCAGTCTCTACATGGAGATAGAGGTGGACAAGGTGATGCTGGATAGACAGCTGCTCCGGATGCACCTACACAGCCAGTTCAGGATACAGATACTCCTACACCTCTACCAGTTTAGGACATAGTTATACCTGGTGCCCCACCGCAGAGTACTAGAGGATGGGGTTATGGATGTGATATAGATATATTGTGCCAGTTCCAGAAGTTTAGGCCACCGTCGTTCAGTGGGGCGAAGGACCCAGTGGTAGCTGAGGATTGGTTGAGTGAGATGGAGAAGCTATACGGATTCTTCAAGTGTACTACTTCTAAAATGGTAGCATTTTTTGCGTTTGTGCTAAAGGGATCGACGGAGCACTGGTGGAAGTCCACCAGACCGATTCTGAGAGTTCGACATATAGAGATTAGCTGGGAAGTATTTTTGGAGGCCTTTCGTAGGCAGTACGTACCAGACACAGCGCAGCAAAAGCTGCAAATTGAGTTTTTGAGTTTGACCTAAAGGGCAGGTCTGTGGATAAGTATGAGACGAGGTTTATTTCCCTGGGCAGATATGACCCTGACACTATGAGTAGTGAGGTCAGGAAGGTCCAGAGATTTATAGATGGATTGAGACCAGCGATTTGGTCCAGGTTAGTCCTATTGGATATCCCGACGTATGATGAGGCAGTGCGCAAGGTGCAGTTGATTAAGCAGGACTTTGAGAGGAGTGCCTCAGAGTTTGGGAAGGCTGGCAGAGTTAGAGATAGGGAGAGGAAAAGACCGATAGAGCACAGACATTTCGATTATAGAGGGGGCAGACGATTATCGGGAAAGAGGTTAAGGATAGAGGAGGTTCAAGAAAGGCGAGTTAGATCTCCTATGTATCCGACCATTACTTCTGCTCCACAGAAGGGTATTGTGATAGGGGGCCACGACCTACGACTGAAAGATGCAGTAGGTGTGGTAGATATCATGGTGATAGACCCTGTTTTGGTACCACAGTGGTATGCTTCAGATATGGGAAACCCGGGCATATCGTTAGGGATTACCCAGAGATGATAGAGATTGCCCCTCGGAAGGGCAAGGGCTCAAAGAGGGCTTTCGATGAGACTTCTGCTCCGAGGAGGACGAGGTAGAAAAGAAGGTGAAGCAAGTAGTCGGTAGAGGGTGAGTACATGCTCTAGACCAGGATACGAAAGATCAGTCATCGGATGTGGTGAAAGGTACTATTTTGATCTTTGAGTTAGTAGCATATGTGTTGATAGTTCCTGGTTCTACGCATTCATTTGTATCGCCTTTGTTTGCATGTAAATTATTTATTTATGTAAAGCCTACCCCTCTCAGTAGTAAGCTGTCGATAATTACACCCATGAACACTAGTCAATTAGTTGAGTATGTATTGAAGAATTGTGAGCTGAAATTAGGTGGACGAGAGATGTCAGCTGATCTAATCTTAATGCATATGAGAGACTTTAATGTAATCCTAGGAATGAAGTGGTTAGCTGCTAATCGAGCGATACTAGATTGTTTCGCTAAGATAGTCTCATTTCATACTCTAGAAAAATGTATTGTACAATTTTGTTGAAATTAATGAAAAAGAATTTTGGGTGTTCGAATGAATGAAGTACTAATAGGATAATGTTTTGAAGGTTATATTGCGTACGTGGTAGATACGACTAAGGTATGTCCTAAATTGACAGACATTTTAGTAGTTAGAGAATTTCTAGATATCTTTGTGGATGATTTACTAGGGTTACCACCAGTGAGGGAGACAGAGTTCAGTATTGATTTGACACTTGGTACAGAGCCGATATCTAGACCACCGTACAAGATGGCTCCGATTGAGTTGGAGGAGCTGAGGAAACAGTTACAGGAATTGTTAGAGAAGGGGTTCATCAGACCGAGTGTATTACCGTGGGGAACATCAGTTCTATTTGTGAGGAAGAAGGATGGGAGCCTTCGATTGTGTATCGACTACCGATTGTTGAACAAGGCTACCATCAAGAATAAGTATCTCCTTCTAAGGATTGATGATTTACTGGATCAGCTATGGGGAGCACATGTATTTTCTAAGATTAATATGATATCTGGGTACCGTCAGTTGAAAGTACGGGATGGAGACGTGCCTAGGACAGCTTGTCACACCCGTTATAGTCATTTTGAGTTTTTGGTTAAGCCATTCGGGTTGACAAACACTTCCGCAGCCTTTATGTCATTGATGAATGAGGTGTTTCATCCATATTTGGATCGATTTGTGATTGTTTTCATCGATGACATCTTGGTTTATTCGAGGTCTATAGAGGAGCATGAGCAGCACTTGAGGATTATATTGCAGACCCTCCGTGAGAAGAAGTTCTATGCTAAACTCAATAAGTGTGATTTTTGGCTTGAGCAGATCTCCTTTTTGGGACATATTATGTCAAGGGATAGTGTGTCAGTGGACCCATCCAAGATTGAGGTGGTAGTTCAGTGTCAGAGGCCTCAGATAGTTACGAAGATCAAGAGCTTTCTGGGTTTAGCTAGATATTATCGTCTGTTTGTGGAGGGATTTTCGAGGTTGGCTACTCTGTTGACACGTCTCACTCGAAAAAGTGTTACATTTGAGTGGGACGATAGATGTAAGGAGATTTTTAAGGAGCTAAAGCGCCGATTGACCACTGTTTCGATTCTCACCATTCCTACCAACTCATGAGGTTTTTCTGTACACACAGATGCTTCTTACCAAGGACTAGGCTGTGTTCTGATGCAGGACGAGAAGGTAGTCGCTTATGGATCCAGGTAGTTGAAGGACCATGAGAGAAACTATCCTACCCATGATTTGGAGTTGGCGGCCATTGTGTTTGCACTGAAGATATGGCGCCACTATCTTTATGGTGAAAAATTCTAGGTATTTACCGATCACAAAAGCCTCAAGTATCTGTTCTCGCAGAAAGAGCTGAACATGAGACAGAGAAGATGGCTTGAGCTTCTGAAGGACTATGATTGTGAGATCCTATACCACCCGAGTAAGGCGAATGTAGTGGCTGATGCGTTGAGCAGGAAGCATCTCGGGTTGATTTCTTATATGATTGTACAAGAGCATGAGTTATTAAAACTTTTTGTGAGCCTCAGTTTGGATGTGACCCAGCTTGATGCTGATAGTGGTTGTATGATTGCTAGCCTGTGGTTTGAGCTGGATTTGGTGGATCGAATCCGACAGGCTCAGTGTGATGATCAGCATTGTATTAAGATTGTCAGGTAGATGCAAAGGGGTATTGAGACTGATTTTGATTTGACTTCAGATGGATTATGGAGGTTTTGAGATAGGATATGTGTTCCCGATGATCCTGAGATCAGGAGCTTGATTTTATCGGAAGCTCACTCGTCGAAGTATACCTTGCATCCGGGTAGTACAAAGATGTATCAGAATCTCCGGAAGGTATACTGGTGGTCTGGGATGAAGAGGGACATCGCAAAGTTTGTTGCGAGATGTCTCGTCTGTCAGCAGGTGAAGTTAGAGCATCAGAAGCCTGCAGGATTATTGCAGCCTCTACCTATACTGACTTGGAAATGGGAGCATGTCACCATGGATTTTGTGATGGGTTTGACGAGGACTAGTAGAGGACATGATGCCATATGGGTGATAGTGGACAGGTTGACGAAGTCTGCCCATTTCTTAGCTATGAGATTGTGAGACTACATGGTGTCCCAGTGAGTGTTATGTCAGATAGGGATTCCCGTTTCACTTCCCGTTTCTAGGAACATTTTCAGGAAGCTAAGGGAACCCAATTGAGATTTAGCATAGCTTTCCATCCTCAGACAGATGTGTAGTCAGAGAGGACTATACGACCCTCGAGGATATGCTGAGAGCTTGCGTGCTTGATTTTAGAGGCTCCTGGGATGATCACCTACCACTTGTCGAGTTCGCCTACAATAACAGTTATCATTCGAGTATCGGGATGGCACCATATGAGGCTTTGTATAGCCGTAGATGTCAATCTCCTATTGGATGGGAGGAAGTTGTTGATAAACAGATGTTTGCTCTTGATTTGGTACGTCAAGCCTTTGAGGATGTCCAGTTGATTTGTAAGAGGTTGAGGACAGCTCAGAGTCGACAGAAGAGTTATGCTGACAGGAGACGTAGACCGTTGGAGTTTACGGCAGGGGAGTCTGTGTTTCTGAAAGTTTCTCCTTCCAAGGGTATTATGAGGTTCAGAAAGAGAGGAAAGCTGAGTTGTAAGACCTGATTTTAATCGTAAGAGCAAAGGGAATTAATAAAAGTTTTTGAATGCATTTAAAAAAATGCAAAGGATTGAAATGAAATTTCCGAACACGTTGAAGGGTAAAACGGTCAAAAGACCAAAAGTAGGTATAAATTCGAGAAGAAAATTTAATTAGAAATATGAAAATGAGAAATCTTGATCAATAACGATGAAATAATTAAATTTTGGGTTAAATTGATTAAGATATGAATTTATTGGAATAAACCGAAATTTTTACCTCGGGAAATTATCTCGAAAATAATAAAAAATTATACTGAAAAGCTGAAATAATACCGAGAAATTCATTTATTGATTAAATGAATTAAATATAAATTTTTTTTAGATATTTTGGCAAAAATAATAATATTTAATTTATTAAAATAATAATAAAAATAAATAATAAATAAAAATAAAATAATTAAAAAAATAGAAAATCGCGTTTCGCGATTTTCTGAAGAAACAAAAAACGAAGCAGGAAATCGAGGGAGTCGGTTCCCTCACCGCCAACCACCGACGACTTGGAGGCCACCAAGGAAACCCAACCGACCCTAGTCGGCGATGGTTGAGGTCGAAGGTAGCACGAACGGTGAGAGAAACAACGACGAAAGGAAACCGAGAGAACCCAAAGGAGAAAAAAGAAATCGGCAGCAATCGGCGCCGATCTCTACCGACCATAGCCAAGGGTTCCTCAGGCGCAGGCGATGCGATTGGTGGTGGCCACGATCGATGAAACCGACGGACGGCATCGAAAAAGGCGAGGAAAGAGAAAGGGCACCAACGACGAGGGGAGAAGAGCCGGATCGGCCACTTTTCGGTCACCTCAGACGAAACCGACCCCAGATCCGTGCATCGAAAGATTTTGCTTAGCTGTTGACGGGGGAAATCGGCAGAGAACCGGTCGGTGAGGCGCGGAATCGGTCGAACTAGACTGAACCAGCTGGATCGAATCGGTCTAAGCTGGGTTGAACCGAACCGAACCGATTCAGCCAAGAAAGAGAGGAAAAAGGGAGAAAAAAGAAGGAAAAGGAAAAAAAAGATAAAAATTGGGGGAAAATCCTAGTGATGCAATTGAGCTACGGGTAAGTCGATAAGCGGTCGAAATTGACAGATTTAATTCTCGAGATAATTATTTAAATTATATTTGATTGAAATTGACTCGATAAATGTATAAATGTGTAGCTCGATAATTGACGACAAACGAGAGCTCGAGCCAGCCTCGATTTGCATATCAACATAGAATCTCGGGTAAGTGAAGCTCGATTTCTATAAATTGGATAGTTATACGAGTTAGGAATTAATCGCTTACGTTGCGATTTAATTTGCGTATAATTTTGTATTGTTTGGAATTTGAAATTTATCGTCGTAAATAACTGTATAAGCTATCCAATGAACCTAAAACGAGGCCCAATAGGCCTCGATGATGTGAATAGTAAGTGAAAATGGGCATAAAATTGGAGTAAGGCCCATCAAGGTGTAATCGGGCCCAATAAGAGTAAACGGGCCCAACATTTTAAATTTAAGCTCAATAAAGGTTAAATATGGATAAGTGTATTGTATTTAACCTGATAAATATTTATACGCAGTTTCGGAGATTGGATTCGGAGCAAATCGGACTGCGTGACGAGACATCAGTGAAAAATGTCAGACTATACAGAAAAATAAGGTAAGGGAATTTTGTAAGCGCTTAGAGATATTTGCGCGTATTTTTGGGGTTATTTACATTACGTAGAATTTCAGAAGGTATCTAGAAATAGAATAATAATTTTTACGAAAATCGAGGTATATGTGAAAATTACGATTTTACCCCTAGTTAGGAAAATTTCAAAAAGGGTAGTAAGACTATGAAATTGCATGATTTTCATGTTTTTGATATTTCTATGATTATATTACTTTAATTTAAGTGAATTATGGATAGGCTGGCTGTTTATTTCATGTTTTTACATGGAAGGGCACAAATTAGGTGCTAGTTGTGATTTTTGATTGGTTTTAGTGAGATTGAGCAACCTATCATATTTTTTGAGGTTTAAATCGTACATGGATTTTACTTGGTTTTATGTATCCGTACTAGAGCATTGCTCGTACGTGAATTTAAATTGGATTTATAATTATTTTTAAGTCGTACTAGAGCGCTGCTCGTACGCAGATTTCATTGATTTTTATAAAACCGTGCTGGAGCTTCGCTCGCACGAGGGTTTTTCTGATATCATGAATATGCATGGAGCCGTGCTAGAGCTTCGCTCGCACATGAATTTTATGACATGTATATGACTGTGAGATCTGAGAATTTTAGATATATTTTAATGATGTAATAAGAACTTGAAGTGTAAATTATTGAGCTAGATGAATTGTGGGAATTATAATTGAAGATTTATATGTTAAGTGTGTAAAATAAGCATGAAGTATGAGGACAGATCGATCTGGGAGAAGGAGAGATCGATCTGGTGAGTTAAAAATGACGAGGAAGGAGGAATTTGAGTAGCAGATCGATCTCTAATGGAAGAGATCGATCTCCAAATGATTCTGTTTGAGAAAGGATCGATCTCATGAGGAAGAGATCGATCTCCAAATGATTCTGTTTGGGAGAAGATCGATCTCCTTAGGAGCAGATCGATCTCATAAAGCCATAAAGAGATCGATCTCACCCCTCGACAGATCGATCTCCTAGGCATAAAATTACCCAGATCGTCCCCAAAATTCAAACGCAGATCGATCTCACCCCTCGACAGATCGATCTCCTACCCTCAGCCTATATAAGGAACCCCTGTTTTTCTCCGGCAAACTCACTTTCTCTCTCTTCCAACCCCATTTTCACCGAAAACCTAACTTTCTCACTCATCCAAAACACCCATTTTTGGCCAAATCAAGAGTTGTGGCAAGAAGGAAAGTTGTTCCTCATCAAAGGGAGAACAACATACTTGGAAATCAAAGGACGAATCGGATCGAGGCGTGGGTTGTGCGTCTCACAAGCTTTGGGTAATTTCTAAACCTCGATCTTGATATTTGAGATGATTTTGATGATATTGGTGGTTGCCATTGCGTTGAAATAGCTGAGAAATGATTAGGGATCGATGAAATTGCAATGTGGTTGGAGTGATAATGATATTTAGCAATTTTGGTAATTTTAGGAATTTTGAGCTATAAATGGAAATTTAGACAAATGTGGTGAATTAGCATAGATAATTGGTATTAGAGATGTAGAACGTCGAGATGTTGTGAATGAGAGTGTAGTTTGGGGTAGAGTTACGAGAATCAAGGGATTTGAGGAGTTATGAGCAATTATGCTCGATTTTGAGAATTGAGGTTGATGAGATAATTGGGTATTGATGTTTTAACATCGTTTGGACAGCTCGGGAGTTCCAGAGTGGAATGCGAGGCTAGTCCGTGATACGGGGGAAACAATTGCACTATACGAGGTGCAAAGAGGTAAGGGAAATCTAAACCATTTGTGTATGTGATTTGTAAACTATTTTAGCATGATTTGTGGTTTATAAAACAAGCATGTTGAGTGTTGTGTTGAGTTATAATTGCACACGGTTTTTATAGCCGGCTGGAGCCCATAATTTTATGAGTTTATAAGCTGAGTGTGAAATTGCTTTATAAACCGTTGAATTTTGTGTGAGTAATGAATTGGGCTCTACGTTAAGGCAATATCGAGATTTGAGAAATGTGTGCGTGTTTTGCCGGTTGGAACTCGGTTTTATTACGTTTTGTGTTGAGTACAAAACGGTTTTCAACTGAGTTTTATGAGTGAAAAACCCCTATGAGTTCTACGTGAAGGCAAACCAGTCTTATGTGATAAGACTTAGGTGTGTAGTGGTGAGTACACACCGGGCATTGCTCTGGTAGCATGTAAGCCCGATTTCTTCTCCGTTCTGGTAACGTGAGAATAACCTATTCTGTGGCTATGCCACGTATACTTGGTGGCCGTTGCCACGTGATACCCCATTGGTGGCCGTTGCCACGTGATACCCCATTGGTGGCCGTTGCCACGTGATACCCCATTTGGTGGCCGTTGCCACGTGAGAAACCCAATTTGGTGGCCATTGCCACGTGAAACCCTATTATGTGGCTATGCCACGTGTGAATTTAAATCAGTGGCTATGCCACGTGTGTTTAGTGGCTATGCCACGAGTGAAATTAAATCAGTGGCTTTGCCACGTGAGACAGTGGCTATGCCACGAGTGAATTTAAATCAGTGGCCATGCCACGTGTGTTTAGTGGCTATGCCACGAGTGAAATTAAATCAGTGGCTTTGCCACGTGAGACAGTGGCTATGCCACGAGTGAATTTAAATCAGTGGCCATGCCACGTGTGTTTTGTGGCTATGCCACGTGTGAATTTAAATCAGTGGCTATGCCACGTGTGTTTAGTGGCTGTGCGACGTGCATTACTATTTCAGTGATTTTATTCACGTGCATTGAGAAAGCGTTTATCGCATTATTTTCACATGCTTTGTTATTGCTCTAGAGTGAGCCTTTTACTTCATGTTTTCACATGACTTGACACATGAGAATGTCGTTTTGAGTACTTTCATGCTATGGTTTTCAAATGAGTTTCACATACAAATAAACATTTTGTGATGTGCATTTGGTTTATGAAATGAGTTCCTTACCCCCGTTACTGAGCGATTTAGAAGCTCACCCTGTTTTCTTTTCCCCCCCAGATTTCTTCAAGTGAAAAGGGTTTCCCTGCGATGTACGGAGTAGTGGCTAGTGGAGGACTTGAGCTCCAGGCCATATATTGTATTTTAAGGTATTTTTTTTATCTTTTCATGTACCCAGACAATTACTGTAATCGCAGACACTTGATGTATAACATTATATGGGATGTATTAGGATTAATTAACTTGAGATGGATTAATGTATTTGATATGATATATAAATTCTATTGATGAGATCCTGAGGAATGATGATTATGATGATGTATGACACTGCACAGGAATGCACCTTTAATCGTGAATTAACGAGTAAAAAATTTTAAATTAGCCCTATTTTTCTCACTTCCGGGGCGTGACAATGACCGTGCTAGAGCCTCTTGTAGACTGTGTGTCATAGTGAGAAGATATGCTTGCACATGTAGATTGAGACATGGGTTGGTTATCGACATGGTTTGGAGTGGGATAAGACCTATGGTTGGCATCCCCAGACTGTGATATTGGGTTCATGGAGTACGTTATACCGTGTATGTCATACGGAGTACGCTGTACCATGTAGTCATCACTATTGTATTCACGTTCTTGATATTCTGGCGGGTAGGATTTGACCCCACCTCCCGTTACAATTATGATACCCCGCACACCGGGATCCGTGTAACCTGGGATCGCAGGGACATAGTCCTCGATTGTTTCCATACAGTAACCTGCATGTCTCACATGATATATATTTGATTGGTCTTGTTAGACCAGGGTAGACCCGAGGGAGGGGTCCAGCCCAGATTTGTGATGATTTTCATGAAATGTGGTATTAAATGAGAAATTGATGGGTTTTTTTATGAGGATATTAATTATTTTAAAGATGTATTGAATCCCTCTGGGATTGTTTTGAAGAGTTTTACTGTTCCGAGCATGAGAGGTTTTACATGAGAGGTTTTACATGTTTTACATGCCGATTCATGTTTTACAATATATGATATACTCATACATGGCATCGTTTTAATTTTCTTATGCTCGAGATATAAATGTTTTACATGTCATGCCTTTACCAGCACGTAGATAGTGTAGTTATCTACCTGCTTGCATTATTGCCTTACTGAGCAAGTTGCGCTCACCCTTTCATTTTCCACCCTATAGGGTACATTCAATAGAAGAGAGCGACAGTAGTCTTGTATTTTGGTTATCCGCTGCTTCCGATCAAGACCAGGTATACACATTCGTATAATTTTGTATCTGAACATATAGAGGCACAATATTGTTCACGGATGTAATATTGGGGATGTATTTAGTTAAGATAAATGTGATATGGAAATGAATGTTAAGGTAAGTAACATGGCAGGAGGGACTAACATCGACTCATAGTCCAACTGTTAGTAGTGAAACTATTCACAACGAGTAAGAAAATGAAAAAGCGAAAAATTTGTAGGGGTTTCTAGGAAAAATGGGTCGTGACATGAGTCCTCATTTTATTGGACCTTTGAGATACTAAAGAGAGTAGGAGACAGAGTTTATAGGCTAGCATTGCCACCTGAGCTAGCGAGCGTTCATAATGTTTTCCATATCTCTATGCTTAGGAAGTATCAGCCGGATCCATCACATGTGATCAGATACGAGCCACTGGAGCTCAGTGAGAGTATGTCATATGTGGAGAGATCGATTCAGATTTTGGATAGGAAGGAGAAAGTATTGAGGTCGAAGACGATTCCCCTGGTGAAAGTATTATGGCAGCATCACACTCCGGAGGAAGTGACATGGGAGCTAGAGAGTTTGATACGGGAGAAGTACCCGGAGTTGCTTGCTGATTGACTTGCTTTCAATTTAGAAGACCAAATTCTTTTAGTGCGGGAGATTATGTAAGCCCCACTTTTGTGCTACTTTTAATGATGTTTTGGATTATATTCCTTATGATTCATTTGATGTATATTTTTTCACATATTAATGAATCATAAGAAGAGTTTTTACTGATTCAAATTGTAAAGGAAATGAATGAATGTGCATGGGAATGTATGTAATAGCAAAATAAGGGCCGAAATGGCCACAAGCTGAAAGAAAGGGTAAGACCTGCAAGGGTAAGACGGTCAAAAGATCGAAATCTGGTATAAATTCGATAAGAAACTTTCATTAAAAAAATATGGAATTGAGAAATCTTGATTAATAACGAGGAAAATATTGAATTTCAAGTCCAATTTAATCAAGATATGAATTTATTGGAATTAATCAAAAATTTCACCTCGAAAAATTATCACAAAAATATTGGAAAAACATGTTGGAAAGACGAAATAAGATAGATGAATCCATTTACTGATTAAATGAATTAAATAGGATTTTTTTGAGATATTTTGGGTTTTTAATTATTTTAATTGATTAAAATACTAATAAAATAAATTAATAATAAAAAAAGAAACTGAAATCTGAAAACGCGAAACAGAAACTGAGAAAGAAAATAGAGAAGCCTGAAGACAAATGAGCCGAGGGAGAAGCCCGACGAATCACCGGTGATCGACAAGGCCAGATGAGGGTCGACGAAGAGAGAGGACGACTGCGCGAACCTATTAGCACCCACGACGTGCACCGACGACGCTAAAAATAGTCGGATCAACGAGTTGAAACTGCAAGGGAGAAAAGGCGATTCCGACGATCCACCGATGATTTGACCAGATCTAAGGGTAGCTAAGTGTTCTCCTACTCGAGACGAGCCGAACAGCGGCAGCGGCCCGTCGGGAAACGGCTAGACGACGTCGAAATGACAAAAAGAGACTGAACCGGTCGGCCGATTCAGTGAGAAAGGTTGTGCTGAATCGGACCAGACCGGTTCAACCAAGGAGAAAAGAAAAAGGAAAAAGAAAAAGGAAAAAAGGGAAAAAAAAGAAAGGAAAATTCCCGAGGATACCTCAGATTACGGGTAAGTCGGTAAGCGGTTAAAATTGACTGAATTGATTTTCGAGAAATTTATTTAAAATTATATTTGATCAAAAATTAACCCGAAATTAAATGTAAAATTGTGCAGTTCGACGATAAATCGTGTACGTGAGCTCGATCGAACTTTGATTTGCGTACCATCGCATAATTTCGGATAAATAAAGCTCATTTACGACAATAGTATGATTATTGCGCAATTAGAATTTAATTTGCGGATTTTGGATTAATTTCTGCACAAAATTATATTATATTTGGATTTTTTAATTAATTTTCGTAAATGATATATGGGTTATCCAAAGAGTTTGGAACAAAGCCCAATGGGTATTGATAGGCCCAATGAGCGAATAGACCCTGATGAAGGGAATTAATAAGTGGAAAACGAGCTTAAAATGGAGTAAGGCCCATTAAGAATTAAATGAGCCCAATTGAGTGTGAATGGGTCCAATAATGTAAATAAAGCCCAATAAGATTGAAATACAGTTGAACTCACAGTAATTATCCTGAGATTTGGTTATGTACAGCTCCGTAGAGTTGACTGTGAGAGTATCGGATTGAGCGATACGGTATTGGTGGAAAATAAGATAAGCTTGTGGAGAGATTCCAGTTAAGGGAATTTTACGGACTCTTAGAGGTAGCTTTACGCAATTTCGACTACATTTACATTCTCTTAAACAGTTTGAAGTGTCTAGATTTCAGATAAAAATTTTTGGTGCCCGGATGGGTAAATGACCAAAATACTCCTATGAAGGGTAAGATTTCCAAATTTAAGAAAAGTTATGAGAAGCAAGAACAAAGGGTTCTTGCCTGTTTTTGAGGTGGTTTGACACATGCATGGGTAGGTTGGCTAACTTTTAAATAAAATTCACATCATCTCTTGATTTCAACAATGTGATTTCTTTTGGAAATTGTTTCATTAACAGAGCTGCCTACGTGATTTTATGGAAATGTGACGTGTTAAAGCTCAGTTCGCACGAGTTTTGATTTGTGTGATGCATGCATTAGTGCCGGAGCAGGGGCTCGCACTAGAGTTTTACATGCATTGGTGCTAGAGCCTAGCTCGCACCGAATTTTTACATGATTTTGATAGAGTGCTAGAGTATTACTCGCACTGCTTTTCATGATGGAACTACAATCGTGCTTGAAGCTTTGGATAAACTGAGTGTTACACCGATTAAATAGGCTCGCACGTGCATTTTGATTTGAGACATGCGATGAGCCGTGCTTGGAGCTTCGGGTAGACTGTGTGTCACGCCGATTAAATATGCTCGCACATGCGTTTTGAGACAGGCACAATTATTGTTATGAGATGTGGGTCCATGGAGTACGATGTACCGTACTGTGATTGATGATATGCCGTCTACGGACGTGATTGTTGAGTGATCGGGTTAGACCGATGGGTTGGATTTGACCCACCTCTCGTGGCGGTTCCCGATAGTGGTGATACCCCGCACACAGGATCCGTGTAGCCTGGGATCACGAGGATATGGCCATAGTCCTGGTTATTTTCCTGAGATATATATATTACCTAGTCTCGCATGTTATGAATTGATGTTTTGAGAAGCATGTTTTGTGGACTTTTGTGTGAGTCTGGATTACTCGAGGGAGGGGTTAGATCCTGTCTGAGATGTGATTTTGCTGATGTTACTATTGCTTTGAAAAGAATTTGATTTCATGGTTTTGTGTGAGTGAGGAACACCCGAGGGAGGGGTTGAGTCCTGGGTGTATTGTGAAATTTTAACGAGAATGAAATGATTTAAATGGATTTGCATGTTGAGTTTTCCATGCTCTTTGTGTAAGACCCGAATTTAGTTAAAACACGAAATGAGTATGTTCGTAAAAGGAAGGGTTAAAATGGTCCCAAATTAAACGAACGAGATTCGGACTGGAGATAAGGATTCAAAACACGAAATTAAAAATGCAAAAGGACTGAAATGAAATTTTTGAACACATGTGCAAGGGTAAAACGATCAAAAGACCAAAAGTCGGTATAAATTCGATAAGAAAATTTAATTAAAAATAATGGATTTGAGAATCTTGATCAATAACGAAGAAATAATTAAATTTCGGGTTAAATTGATCAAGATATGAATTTATTGGAATTAATCGAAATTTTCACATCGGGAAATAATTTCGAAAATAATCAAAAAATATACCGAAAAGCTGAAATAATACCGAGAAAATTATTTATTCATTAAATAAATTAAATAATAATTAATCTTAGATATTTTGGAAAAATAATAATATAATAATGAATATAATAATAAAAATAATAATAAATTAATTAATTAATTAATAAAAAAAAGCAGAACGCAGAATCGCGAAATGGCGATTCTGCCAAGGGAAAAACTGAAATGGCCACCGGCGAGCCAGAGGAGGGATCGGCGACGAGCCATGTGAGAGGCAGCCACAACCGAGCCACTACCGGCCTAAAGGAGCCACGAACGGCGGCGATTGGCGAGAAGAACGGCGAGAAAAACGAAACCCAAGGGAGAAAAGAAGATCGACGACAACCGGCACCGATCTAGCCCCACCCGACCATCGTCGAACATCCCCGAGGCCAAGACGAGCAGATTGGTGGTGTCCACAGCCGTCGAAACCGATGGACGGCGCCGAAAATGACAGAAAAGATGAATTGCACCGAGGACGAAGGGAGAACACACCAGACCGGCCACTTTCCGGCCACCCTTGGTGAAACCGAGGCCAGATTTGTGAATCGGACTACCTAACGGAGCTGCTGGCAGTAGAAGCCGACGGAGAACCGATCGGCGAGGCACCGTGCCGGCCGAACCAGACTGAACCGTCGGTTTGAACCGGGTTGAATCGGACCGAATCGGTTCAGCCAAGAAAAAAAGGGAAAAAAGGAGAAAAACAGAAAAAGGAAAAAGGGGAAAAATTTTCGGGGATACACCGGATTTCGGGTAAGTCGATACGAGGTCAAAAGTGACCAATTTGATTTTTGAGAAATTTATTTAAATTATATTTAATCGAAAAGTAACCCGGGATTAAATATTAAATTGTGTAGTTCGACGATAAATTTTGAACGAGAGCCGATTGAGCTCTGATTTTTGTACCCCGCATAACATTAGGTAAGTACATTTTAATTTTGACAATTAGAGTCGTTAATACAGAGTTTCGATTATTTTACGGAATTTACGAATTAATTCTGTATAAAAGGGAATATTAATCAAAATTTCAACGTAATTACCGTAAATCGTATACGGGCTATCCAATGAGTTTGGAATGAAGCCCGACGATTATTGGTAAGCTGAATGAGCCCAGTAAACTCGAAGAAGGGATTTAATAATTATAAAGGGGTTGAAAATGGGTCGAGGCCCATTAAGGTGCAATTGGGCCCAATAAAGTAAAACGGGCACAGTACGTTAGATTCGATCAATAAATGTGATATATTGATAAAGATAATTGAATTGACCCCAATTATGTGGTTATATACAGTTTCGTAGACTTGGTTGACGCACAGTTAGACTGAGAGATCGGGTATTATCGAGACGAGATAAGTTTACGCGTGAATCGAGGTAAGAGAATTTTGTAGGTGCATAGAGATTTCTATACGTATTTTTGAGGGGATTTACAGGGCCTAGAATTTCTTTAAGTATCTAAAAATGAAATAATAATTTTTACAAAAATCGGGGCATGGGTGAATAAAAGAAAAAACAATATTGCCCTTGGGAGTAAAATTTATAAAAAGGGTAGTAAGGCTATGAAATTGCATGAAATTCATGATTTTAATGTTTTCATGATGATATTGCTTTAATTCAAGCAATTTATGGATAGGTTGGCTATTATTTTCATGTTTTAAGTGAAAAGGCACAAGTTAGGTGCCAAATGATATTTATTTAACATGTTTTGATAAAATTGAGCCATCTATCAGTGTTATATGAGTTATAATCGTGCTTGAGCACTGCTCGCACTGGATTTTATATTTTAAATCATACTCAGAGTGCTAGAGCCCTGCTCGCACTATTTTACGGATTTATTTCATATGACTACCGTACTGGAGTTTTTCTCGTACGAGGTTTTCATTGAGTTTTTATGCACCCGTACTAGAGCATTGCTTGTATGTGGACTATGATTGAATTTATAATCAGTTTAAGTCATACTGGAGCGCTGATCGTACGCAGATTTCATTGATTTCTATTGAAACTGTGCTGGAGCTTCCCTCGCACAAGATTTTATATATCATGATATGCATAGCGTGGTGCTGGAGCTTCGCTCACACTAGACGTGAGTTGACATGAATATAGTCGTGCGGAAGACTCTTGTAGACTGTGTGTCATAGAGAGTTGATATGCTCGCACATATACTTTGAGACATGGGTTGGTTATCGACATAGTATTGGGGTGGATAAGACCTACGGCAGGCACCCCCAGACTATGATATGGGTCCACGGAGTACGTTGTACCGTGTATGTCACACGGAGTACGCTGTACCATGCAGTCATGATGACTCGATGATGTTACTTGATATTCTGGTGGGTAGGATTTCACCCTACCTCCCACTGCAGTTGTGATGCCCCGCACACCAGGATCCGTGTAGCCTGGGATCACAGAGACAAATTATGGCCATAGTCCTCGATTTTCATACAGTAACCTACATGCCTCACATGATATCATAAGGTCTGAATAGATCGGGACAAACCCGAAGGAGGGGTAATGTCCTGATTTATGTTTTTAAATGATATACGATTTAATAAATCAAGGTATTCCTGAGAGATGGGTTTAGCCTTGATGTGGTTGTTTTATGATAAAACAAATAAGTTTTAACGTGATGAGATTATGATGAACACAAATAAGTTTTAATGTGACGAGCATGAGATGTCATACATGATGGTTTTTCCATGGTTGTTTTATATGTCGATTTCATGATTTCTCTTATATGATATAAATATACATGTGGCATCATTTTAATCTTACCTCATGCTCCAAATGTAAACGATTTTATATCATGACATTATCAGCACGTAGAATGTATAGTTATCTACCTGCTTACATTATTGCCTTACTGAGCAAGTTTCGCTCACTCTTTCATTTTCCACCCCACAGGGTACATTTAGTAGAAGAGAGCGACAATAATCTTGCATTTCGGTTATCCGCTGCTTCTTATCAAGACCAGGTATACACATTTGTATAATTTTTGTATCTGAACATATAGAGGCACAGTACTGTACACAGATTGTAATATTGGGGATGTATTTAGTTAAAATAAATTGATATGTAAATGAAATATGGAAAATAAATGTTAAGGTAAGTAACATGACAGGAGGGACTAACATCGACTCATAGCCCAACTGTTAGTAGTGTAACTGTTCACGACGGGTAAGGAAATGAAAAAGTAAGGAAAAATTTGTAGGGGTTTTTAGGAAAAATGGGTCGTGACACTTTGAAATCCATATGAGAACTTGTTTTACATGACATCATGAATTGTAGCATTTAACATCTATTTTGAAATGTTGGGAAGAAAGGGTGTTTTATGCACGACACCACATTCATATAGGTAATATGGTTACCTACTTGTTCGTAGGATTGCCTTACTGAGCTTGATGTGCTCACCCCTTTCATTTTCCTACACAGATTTCCTTCAGTAGACTTTGAGGCGACTGAGTACTGCATTCTTGATATTCGCTGCTACCCATCATTTTGAGGTATATACACTTGTTCTTATTGTATTTGAATAAGAATAGCACAGTAAAATGTTCGTAAGTAACTTTCGGGGATGTACAAACACTGTAAACACTTGTAAATGAATGGAAAATAATTAGTGAAAAACTCATGTGTTTACCTTTCTTTTAATAAAGAATTGAGTTGTATGGTGAATGAATGGTGGGACTGGCATTAACGCACAACCCAACCATTAGTGGAGTGTGGTCACGATTAGAGGACAGGTAAGTATGAAAGAAAAACTAAAAATTTACTCTGATTTTTGGGTCGTGAGATCTATCTACTATAGATGCTCTGTAGAGAAGTGGAAATTAAAGGGGTGAGCTAACTAGCTTAGTAAAGAAATTAGGCAAGCAAGTAGATAACTACACTATCTATTGAAAATAATGTCATGCCTTGAAATACTCTTTCTTTAGTTTCAGATTTAAAGCATGTATTAGAAAACTGATATAGTGTGTACATATTTAGTTACATGTACTGAAATCATGCTGAATTCGTAAATATAGGCATTTCATGCAACATACTGCATCTTTGAAAACTCATAATGCCTTTAAAGTATATCATGCGATTTAAATTTCAACAAGTTAAATATGGCATTTCAACAATTAAAACATATCAATCAAGTTTCGACTCATCCTTAGGTCTACTTAAAATTATAAGACCATGTGATATAATCATGTGAGGCTCGGTGACTATATGCAATAATATCCTAGACTATGGCCATATCCTATACTGTGATCCCAAGCTACATGAATCCCGATGTGCGGGGCATCATTGCTGCAATGGAAGGTGGGTCAAATCCTTAATCGTCAGATATCAACTCCTCAACTCCACGTATCACTCCCAAACAATGCACGTTACAGCGTACTCTGTGACACATGCACGGTACAGCGTACACTTGTGGACCCTATCTCAATAAATAATCAATGCCAGGTCTCTAAATCCATATGCGAACATCTCATCTGTGTGACACTCAGTCCATACAAAGCACAGTTTTAACATGTCATGTATATCACATCAAAGTTACAGTGCGAGCCTTGAGTACGACTCACAGTCGACACCCCGTTCAATCACTATTTCACAGATATCACAAACTCGACCTGTAAGACCCTTAAATTTCTATGTAATGTATAAGATTAATTGATGTATAGACAAGTTACATTACACATGAATTATGAAAAATGAATGTTTTTTAAGTTCTAAGTGTTAATGGAATGATGAATGAATGTGGAAGTGATTAAGTATGAGTTTGAATGAGGAAATTACAGCAAAAAAGGGTGTAGGATGAAGGTCAGATTGATCCCATACGAGGAGAGATCGATCTCATGGCCTGAAGAATGCAAAATCAGCATGTTGGAAGAGAGAGATCGATCCCCCACTGAAGCAGATCGATCTCCTTAACTCTTGGGCTGGAGCGGATCGATCTCCCCTTAAGACCAGATCGATCTCCTTAGCTCTATGCCTGAGATAAATCGATCCTGTTTCATTGAAGCAGATCGATCTCATTCACTGAAGCAGATCGATCTCGTGCCTTCGATAGATCGATCTCATGCCTTCAAAATGTCGTGAAAATGAGGAATTCAAGAGGACCAAATCGATTTCCACCCTATGCAGATCGATCTCATCAAGCCAATTCTATAAATATGGAGTAGTTGGATTTGCATTTCATGGGACTAAACCATTTTCTTCCATTTCAATCTTAAAACCTAACTTTCTCTCTCTAAAATCATCCCATTTCTGTTAAGATTTAAGAAAAAGCCATTAGAGCAATGTTGTTCCTTATAAAGAGAAGAACAACATACTTTAGAATCAATGCACCATTGGTTGGATTGAAGAAGCAAAGGTGCATTCCCATTTGGAACAAGGAGAAAATCAAGCTAGGTGAGTTTCTAATGCATCAATCTGAGTATATTTGTTTAGTTATTGATTTTGGAGTTGATTAGTATGTATATTAATGATAGAAACTACCTAGAGAACCATGGAACCATTATAACCTAGAATGAGTCTAGTGTGAGAAAATGTATTATGGATGTATTGATGATAAATGGAGTATGTTAAAGTGTCTATGAGGTAATATGTATGATTTTAGAAGGTTGAATGAAGCCACATTGTTAGATTAGTTTAGTTAAGTGAATAAACATATGAAGTGTTTGACAAAATGCCATAGTGAAATAAATGATGAAATAGAAACACTATGGGCTTAAATATCGATTTAGTAAGGACCAATGGATCTAAAAGAATCCAATAGACTCTCGAGATATGAGTAGAGTAATCAATAAAGCCTTATAGGCGTTAATGGAAACTATAGGACAAGTCGACTTTAGTAAGTGCAAAGATTTCATTATATTGGATCCAATTGACGTGGGATATGATTTTATGCAGTCGAAAGGAGTTCGTTGAAGACGAAACGAACCGCACAATCAAGCAGCTCTAGGGAAGTGGAATCACGCGACATGATTCGAGGTAAGGGAATTCTGTGAGTATATAGAGATAGTTGCTCGTATTTTGCCGGTATATAGGGCTTTAGAAAAATGCATGAGTATCTAGAAAAATGTTTGATGGTGTATGGAAATAACTACAAGTGTATACATATGCGGTTTGATTTTGAAGTGATTCTTATAAAAAAGGATAGTAAGGCTAATAATTGCATAAATCATATGTTTTGATGCTTTTATGAAAACACATTGCCTTAGTTTAAGCAAAATGACAGATATGTTGGCTAGTGAATTTTCCTAATTTTGTGAAAAGGGGACAATGAGGTGCTAATCATTGTTTTGAGAATGTTTTGTTGAAATGGAGACACCTATCGTGTTTACGTGAGTTAAATCGTGCTAGAGCATCGCTCGTACTGGATTTTGGTGTTTTCATCTGTATGATACGTGCCGGAGCTTAGCTCACACATGATTTGATTTGTGATGAGGTTTTATAAACTGTACTGGAGCTTCTGCTTGTACATGGATTTCGATTGACTTTCTTATGCATATAACCGTATTGGAGCTATGCTCGTACGTGATTTCTTCATAATTTTATGCATACTATTGTACTAGAGCTTTGCTCGTACGAGGTGATTTATTGACGTTGCATGAATCGTGCTAGAGCTTAGCTTGCACAGGTTTTCACACTGTGGTATGTATGATGCAGTGGTGGAGATGGTAAGATCCTCAAGTCCTACATCCTTAAGCCCGATGGGGTGGGGAGGCTCTTTTACGGTAAGATCCTTAAGCCAACATCCTTAAGCCTGTTGGGGTGAGGAGACTCTGTTGGTGGGGAGGCTCTCTTACATGAAACGAAACGCTCCCACGTGCACTTGGAGTACGCTATACCGCGTGGTTGTGATGATGATTTAAAAAGTCTGGCAAAGAACTAACCCACATTCGTTCCACCATGATGCCCCGCACACCAGGATCCATGTGATCTGGGATGATTATAACAAAGTTGGCCAACATAGTCTTTGAGATATAGTGACCGCCTGTCTCACATAATATTACATAGTACCACATGGTTTTATACACTGAGGTTGATTGTGATTGCTAAGGGTAGACTTGAGGGAGGGGTCAAGCCTTGTGGGATTTTGTTTAACGAAATGACATACTATTTTGTGATGAGATTTGATGTGTTCTGAGAAAGAGATTAATATTAGAGGATTTTTCGTATTGAATTTCCCTTTTTTATGAGTTTTAATAACGATGAGCATGAGAGGTGTTATATGATGGTTTTACCATGTTTTACATACCGACTTCCATGTTTTTAATACATGATATATGTATATCCATGCGGCATAGTTTTATTTCCTCATGCTCCGATTATAAATGATTTATGCCATGACATTATCAGCATGTAGATAGGGTAGTTATCTACCATGCTTGCATTATTGCCTTACTGAGCATGTGGTTGCTCATCCCTTTACTTTCCCCCTCTACAGAGCATACACAGTAGCTTTGTGAAGGACTGAGGCATTATATTTTGGAAATCCGCTGCAATCCATCGCTAAGAGGTATACACACAAGGATTCTTTTTGTATCTAAACATGTAAAGGCACAGTAGTCATTTGAAATTGTGATATGGGGGGTGTAAATGTTAGAAAACATGCTATGTATAAGCTTATAACTTAACTTCAATGTATGAAATTGTTTTTGATTAATTGGAAATGAATGAGATATGATGATTATTATTGACGCACAACCCAACTGTGTAGTAGTAAGAATGTTCGCGACCGGGTAAGAGAGAAGAAAAATGCAAAAAAATTGTTGTGATTTTTAAACAAATTGGATAAAAAGGGTCGTGACACAAGCACTAGTGCGAGTAACACTCCAGCACTAGGTCATGCATAATTCACGTTTCAAATTAAGTACGAGCAACACTCCAGTACTATGTCATGCACAAAACTCATAAAAATAAGTACTAGCAATGCTCCAGTACTATGCCATGCATATCATGGGAAATCAAGTGTGAGTAATCACTCCAACACTTTTCATGTAGAAAACACATAAAATCAAGTGCGAGTAGTGCTCCAACATGATTTGTTTTTACACAACTTGATAGATGGCTCCTTTAAACATGGATATATCAAATCCATAAAATCGACACCATCATTAGGCTTTTTGTGTATTTCATGAAATCACTTGCCAATCTATCATTCTTCTGCTAAACAACAATAAAAACATTCAAAAATAGGTTTTTCATGCTTTTTAGGACTTTTCCTAAACTTTGACTTTTTGCCCTTACTAGGGGTAAAATCGTAATTTACACATATTGAGTCTCTATAAATATTATTCACTTTCTATGACCCTCAGACTTTTTAAGTGAATTTAAAGGCAAATGAAACTACCTGTAGATATCTCTAACTACCTACAAAATTCCCTTAAAATCACGTTGAGAATTCCCACTTCTCGTCACTACTCGATCATGCAGTCTGATTAGCTCCCAATATAAACTGTAGAGTTGCATATAACCATTTATTAGGTTAATTATATTTTTCCAACTGTATTTCATGTTTAATATAGTCTATTTCACTTAATGGGCAGTTTATTCTTGTTGGGCCTTAATGGATCTTAATAGGCCTAACACTGTCTTAATCCCATTTCACTTTACCATTCATATAATTTGGACCTATTTGGCTTGTGAGGCCCACCAACTCTTATTAGACTTGGTTCGAGGCCCATGAATGCTTATTGGGCTGAGATCATATCGACAAGGCCCATTTGGCCTCTCGACCATGACATGTGGCCGAGAGCCATCATGCCGCCCTATGGCCGAGCACCACGCCAACCATGGCCATCTAGCTAGCCATTCACTTAGGCATTTCATTAAACACCACATGTGCATGCCTTAAGCCTTACTTTATGTTCACTTAAGCATTTCATCAAACACCTTATGTGTCATATTCAATTCATTAACCAATTGATCAAATCAATTGAAATTAAGCATGCCATAATCATGCATACATGTTTACCAACCTAACCATGCATTAAAATCACATGCTTCTTCATGAAAACCTAAATACCCAATTTCTACCATCATTGATTTATAGTGTTTCCATGTGTTTTGATCCATAAAACATACACCAATCAACTTGAATTAATCCATAGATAAACATATATGAAGTTGGAAGCTTGAAATTATACCTAGCTTGGTGTTCCCACTTTGGCCAAAACTTTGAAGAAATTCCTCTCTCTCAATATGGCTCCTCGATAGCCAATTCCAAGGTACGTTAATCCTCTCTCAATTTGGAACAACTTCCATGAAGATTGCAACTTCCAATTATGTCTCTAGGTTAGTGACTTCTAGTGAGATAAAACTTGAAACTATGTTGTTAATGGTTTCTTCCTTATTGTCGATAATGAAAGGATGAAGAAGACAATGAGTTGGCTGATTTTTAACTTATTAGACTTAGCCATTAAGTCTAAAATCCAGGCTTTAAATTGGGCTAACAAAATGGTTTTGGGCTTATACCATTTAGGCTTAAGTTTTGGGCCTTAACATTTAACTAATGGGCTTGTCTTTTGGGCTTTCGGTTTTAGGCTTCAATTTGGGCTTACTGGTTAGAATTTTTTTTTTTACAATTTGGGCCTTCGATTAACTTCATATCGGGCCCACCAGTTAACCCAACAATTCCACCTAATGGGCCTAAGAAATTGAGCCCACACTTGTTACACCTTAATGGGCTTTAAAAATTCATTTGTTGGCTTATTGAGTTTTACCCATTTAATATAATTTGGATTTTGATTAAATTAATTTTCCATACATAAGGGGATGAATATCGAGTGTTTTAAGAAAAAATATTTCTTCCCCACTTTTTAACCTTACTTAGGTTAAATTTTAACCATGGTTAGTCAACTGTGGTCAAAGTCAACTTTTCTTAATTACTATTGACTTTTCTTTACCATTGACCACGTTTGACTTTTTTCCAAATATTCGAAAGTGTCATATTCCATGATTTACACTCTCATATTTATGTTTTGGCCATTTTCGGGAGGTGAATATGTCAAAAACACCTCAAACGGACTATTTCGAACTCATTTAGCCTCTTTTTGGTCTTTCCTTTACTTCAATGTGTTCAGGACCAAATCAAACCGACTTTCCTTTATGAGCCCTCTATATTTTCCCATTTTAAGTTCTTATATTTATTCAGGATGATTTATATCAATTTGGTTTAGCCTGTGGCTCTTATAGCCCTTATTTGGCCTTTACGCATATGCATTTAATCACTTCACTTACAATTTCATTCTAATAAATGCTCTTCTTATGATTCAACCAACATAATATAATGTTTGTATATATAGGAGTCATAAGGAATAAGCTACATAAAAATCTAGGTCTTACAATTCTCCCCAACTTAAGAAATTTAGCCCTCCAAATTAGAACCAAGTCAGTCATTAAATAGTTGGGGGTGCTTCTCGAGCATCAGGCTCTCTAACTCCCAAGTATCTTCCTCTGAAGTGTGATGCTACTAGAGAACCTTCACTAAACCGATAGTCTTTGATCTCAATACCTTCTCTTTCCTATTCAGTATCTGAATCGGCTTCTCTACATATGACATATCCTCTTTGAGCTCCAATGGCTCATACTGAATCACACTTGCCAGATCCGAGTGATACTTCCGAAGCATCAAAATGTGGAAGACATTATGTACACCCGATAAGTTCGAGGGCAACACCAACCTATAACCTTATCTCCCACTCGATCTAGTATCTCATAGAGTCCAATTTAGCGAGGACTCAGCTTACCTCTCTTCTCGAATCTCGCTATATCCTTGGAAGGAGAAACCTCTAAGAACACTGACTCACCAACTGTAAACTCTAGTGGCCTCCGTCTCTTGTCAGCATAGCTCTTCTGTCTGCTTTGAGTTGTTCACAATCTATCACATATTAACTAAATATCCTCAGAGGCTTTCGTGAAAAAATCAAGAGAAAATATCTTTCGATCACCCACTTCTTCCCATCCAATAGGGGAACGACATCTACAGCTATACAAAGCCTCGTACAATGCCATCCCGATACTCGAATGATAATTGTTGTTGTAGGCGAATTCGGCTAGTGGCAAATGATCATCCTAGGAGCCTCTAAAATCTAGTACACAGGCTCTCAACATGTCCTCTAGAGTCTATATAGTCTTCTTTGGCTGACCATCTGTCTGAGGATGGAAAGTAGTGCTGAAACACAACTGGGTTCCCTCTGGCTTCTTGCCCTACTGTGAGGCTGGCTCAATCCACTCTGGACAAGCTCTCGCAATATGCTCTGGTTTCCCACATCAAAAAATAAACAGTAGGAGTCATTGGACAAGGTCTACGGCCATGATATATGCCGCATCTACTGTACTGCTCAGTAGTAGGCCTCTGTGCTCTAATAACAATACCCCTAGCTGGAGCTATGGTCGGATATATAGGAGGTCTCATAGTGTTCTCCTGTATCTCCTCGATCCGTGGTCTCTTACTGAAGAGTCTCCTCCCTCCTCGATAATCAAAACCTCTATCTCTGACCGACCTCTTCCTATCTCTATCTTGGTTCTGACTAACCTTCCCAAACTTAAAGGCATTCCTCTCATAGTCCTGCTCACAGAGTTATGCCCTGCACACTGCCTCTTCGTACATAGTCATATCTAGTGGAACTAATCAAGATCGTAACGCCAGTCTCAGTTCATCTATAAATCTTCAGACCTTCTTGGTTTTACAGATCATATTATTAGGGTCGTACCTTTCCAGGGACATAAACCTCATCTCATACTCGTCAATTGACTGACTCCCCTGGCTCAACCCCAAAAAATCCATCTGCAGCTTCCGCTGCGCTGTATTTGGAACATACTGCCTCTTGAAGGCATCCAAAAATATATCCCAACTGATCTAAGTATGTCGGGCTCTCAATATCGGTCTGGTGGACTTTCACCAATGCTCTGCCGCTCCCTTTAGCATGAATGTGGTGAAAGCAACCCTCTCTAAAGTTGTACACTGAAAGAACCTGTACAACTACTCGATCTCCCCTATCCAATCCTCAACAACCATGGTGTCCTTCACCCCATTGAATGACGATGATTTAAACTTCTGAAAGTGTCGTAACTGGTCAAACTCACAACCATGCCCCGATCCACTATTGACCTGCTGTGGGTCAACAGGAGATGACGTAACCTGAACTAGTAGAGGTGTAGGAGTATCTGTAGGCTGTGGTGTCTATGCAGATGTATCAGGAGCAACTGCCTATCCAGTAGCAATCTCTGCATCCAGACCCTGCCTCCCATGCATAACCTATGTGAAAATCTCCATCATGGTCTCTAAGCTACACTCTAACCTCATATAGTGTGCCTCGATACTCTCTGGTACCTCAGTGGGACCTTATGACATATGGTCAGACGACGACTCATCTATACTCTCAAGCCTACCTCTACGGGCTCTAGCCCGACCTCTCGCCCCTCTACTATGGCTGGTATTAGCCATAATGGCTGGATTCCTGCATTCATAACCATTACTAAGTAAATTCCCATCTCGAAGTACACATTTGTATCTAAACACATCACAATAACATGAGGATGTAAACTTTACTAACCACTAACACCGACTCACATCAGACTCACTCTGTTCGATACCATTCTATCATGACCGACTTTTACCAAAAATCACTACTAATTTTTCACTTTTCCTTACCTTTCTTTCTGTCATAATTCAACCATCAATAGTTGGGCTGTGATTCGGTATTAGTATCATCACCTTTACTTACCATATCATCCATTAAATATGATGCATACATGTCAATATTGTCAAACCCAGATTTTTGTAGCTTATTCCTTATGATTCCTATGTGTATGAACACTATGTAATTATAGTTGAATCATAAGAAGAGTATTTACCAGACATAAAGTGTTAGTGAAATGATTTAACATGCAAAAGCTACGTAAAATGCCTAATGTGAGCGATGAGTATCACAGGCTAAACCGAGTTATTCTAAATCATTCTAACTGAAAATAAGAACTTAAAATAAGAGAGCGTAGAGAGCTCATGAAGGCAAGTCAGCTTGATTTAGTCCCGAACATACAAAATGAGAGTAAAAGCTAAAAAGGGTAAAATGGACCTTTTTGGCGAGAAAAGGAGTTTCGGATGAAATTATCCACCGGGAATGGTTGAAACATAAAGACGAGAGTGTAAGACATAAGATATGACACTTTTGGAATTTTAAGAAAAAGTCAACATGGTCAATGGTTAAGGAAAAAGTCAACTATAGTTAAGAAAGTGGACTTTTACCATAGTTGACTAATCATGGTTAAAAATTAACCTAAGTGTGGAGGAAAATTTGGGGAAAAATATTCTTGGCTAGAAAACAAGATAATCATCCCCAGAAGTAAGGAAAATTTATTCGGAAGGATTCCGGAATAAATTTAATGGTTAAAAATGTAATGGGCCTAAGGTGAAAATTTTAAAGCCCATTAAGGTATACTAAGCGTATATCGAAATTCTTAGGTCCTTTAGACAGAATTGTTGGACCAATTGATTGGCCAAATTTTGAGAAAATTAAAGGCCCGAGACATAGTAAAAATTTCAGCCGAAAGCCCATTAAGAAAACCCAAACCGAGAAGCCCAAATGGAAAAGCCCATGAGATAAATATCTAACCATAGTTAAAGTTAACTATGACTCATAAGGTGACTCATAAGGTGACTCATGGCTAAGGTTTGGAAAGTCAAGCGTAATGGCTGAAAAGTAAGGCTTAATGGCTAAGTAAGTGGCTTATAAAATCAGCCACACCATTGTCATCTTCATCACACCAAATTCGGCTAGAAGAAGAAACCATTGAAACATATTATCCAAGCTTTCTCTCACTAGAAATCACTAGGAATTAGGCATATTTTGGAACTTGCATTCTTCATGGAAGTTGTTCCAAATTGAAAGGAGAGTGACATATGTTGGAATTGGCTATCAAGGAGCCATAGAGTGCAAACCGTGAGCCTCCAAAGTTTCGGCCAAAGGGTGAACACAACAATTGGTATATTTTCGAATTTCCAATTTCATATATGTTAATGTATGAATGATTTTAAGTATGTTGATATATGTTTTAAGCATTGAAACATATTAAATCACCATGAAGTTGGTTAGGCTGAGAGTGAGTAATGGGATATTGATTTATGTCAATATGATTTTAAGACATAAATGGATTAGTGTACATGTATTAATGATAATGGTGTAATTAGAATTAATCAATTTGATTAATTAATACATGTAATTAGTTGGCAATCAAGGTGTTTGATAAAATGCCTAAATGAACTATATAATGGTTAGTAATGTTGCCTACCAAGTGTTTGTGAAAATGCCTAAGTGAATTGGCTAGACAAATAGGCATGGATGGCATGACATGGTGAAACTGAGGCATGGATAGCTCTCGGCCATGGCATGTGGCCGAGAGGCCCAATGGGCCAAGCCCAAATATTTTAGGCCCAATAAGGTGTAACGGGCTAAGAACAAGCCCAATAAGAGTTGGTGGGCCCCACAAGCCCAATAAGCCCAACAAAAGTGAATAGTAAAATAAAAATGGGCTTAAGACCTAGTTAGGCCCATTAAGGATCTTTAAAGCCCATTAAGGGAAAATAGACTGTATTAATGTGTAATACAGTAGGAAAATTATAATTAACCTAAGGAATGGTTATTTACAGCTCCGGAGTTCACATTGAGAGTTGATCGGACTGCGAGATTTAGCAGCACCGAGGAAGTGAGGTCACTTGACGTGATCCGAGGTAAGGGACTTTTATGAGTAGTTAGAGATACCTGCACGTATTTTCGTTTGCTTTTACATTCACTTAAAAACTCTGAGGGTCAGAGAAAGTGAATAATAATTATTGCGACTCGATAGTGGCAATTTACGATTCTGCCCCTAGTTAGTCAAAAAGTCAACATTTGTGAAAAAATGCAAAAAGCATGGAAACTACTATTGTGAGTGTTTAACTGCTGTTTAGCATGAAAATAAATAGATGGGCTAATGGTTTTAAGGTTGATGTGAATTAACCACACTTTATAGTGCTGATTTTGATGTTTTATAAACTATCCATTTTTAAAGAGCCATCTATCATATTATGTGAGAATGAATCGTGCTAGAGCACAGCTCGCACTGGATTTCATATATTTCCACATACATTAGTGCTGGATTTTGATACGCACTAGATTTCCATGACATGCATGATAGAGTACTGGAGTTTTACTCGTACTCAGTTTTATATGATATATGCATGACAGAGTGCTGGAGCGATTAGCTCGTACTCGAGTTTTACATGAGATACATGACAGAGTACTGGAGCGTTGCTCGTACTCGATTCTTCATGGTTTATACATGACATAGTACTGGAGCTATTGCTCGTACTTGATTTGATGATATTGTGCATAACATGGTACTGGAGTTATTGCTCGTACTTGATTTAATACATGAACTATGCATTGACCTAGTTGCTGGAGGTTTACTCGCACTAGAGTTGAGTTTGTGATGTGAAACAGTGTTCGAGCGTAGTGTCGACTGTGTGTCGTACTCAAGGGCGCGCACTGTATGTGATATTATTTACACGTTACCCACTCATGCCGCATTCTTGAGTGACTGAGTGTCACATCATGAGAGGATGGCCAACATGAGGGTATTAGAGATGTGGTATGATATTCCATGGTTTGAGGGCTAAGACCTATGGCAGGTACCCTGACTGTGATGTAGGGTCCACGGGTGTACTTTGTACCGTGCCTGGGGGCACGAGGAGTACGTTGTACCGTGTGTTGTATAGCTGACGGCTATAGTGGATTGACCATCCTCCCATTGCAGCAGTGATACCCCGCGCACCGAGTATTGTGTGGCCTGGGTTCACATATCGGATATGATCATAGTCCAGGATACTATTTACATTTCGCCACAGAGTCTTACATGATATATCACATTGATTGACTGATTTAAATTGCGGACAGACCCGAGGGATGGGTCAGACTCTGATTTTGTGATGTGAATTATTTAATGCCATATTTATTGTGATTTAAATATACATGGCATGATTTACATAAAGACATGATTTATATACGATGCATTGTTTTGCACTACATTCCTACATTTGAGAAAGAAAGCATGATTTCTGTACATGGGATTTAATCTGTACAAGTATATATATTATATTTCAAGACATGCTTTTAAAGTGAGTTAATGAAATAATGTTTTCAAGGCATAGCATTATTTTGAGTAGATAGTGTAGATATCTACTTGCTTGCCTGATTTCCTTACTGAGCGCGTTGTATGCTCACCCCCTTTCTTTACATCTCTCTACAGAGCGTCAGTAGAGCGAGAGCTATCGAGGAATAGTATTCCTGAGTCCACTGCTAGTTCCTATCGATCGCCAGGCATACATATTTTGTACAGTTGTGTATCTAAACATAGAAACAGCACAGTGATGTATACGACATATATATTATGGGGAATGTATTTGTGTTAGACTTTATATAAATCTCACATGTATTATAAAGCAGTTACAGTCAGTAACAATATATTGACATGTATGTATGATAATGGATAATGTGGTAAGTGAGGACTCTGACATCGAATCACAGCCCAACCATTGAAGAGAGGAAAGGTAAGTTAAAAATGTGAAAAATTTGTAGTGGTTTTTGGTTAAGTCATGGATTGAGAAACGGGTTCTGACAAATATAAACCGTCTATTGACTGTAGTTACTTTTATACTATAAGTAAGCTCACATATATTTAAATACAAATACATCTCCCATTATTACATTGTTTACATCACTGTGTTGTCTTATGTTCATATATAAAATCATACGTGATGTGTATACCTTTTGCTCGATGGGAATACAATGGATAAAAGGAATCTAAGTCCTCAGTCGTACTCTATCTACTACAGATGCTCTGTAGAGAGGTGGAAATTAAAGGGGTGAGCTCACTAGCTCAGTAAAGAAATTCGACAAGCAAGTAGATAACTACACTATCTACTGAAAATAATACCATGCCTTGAAATACTCTTTCATTAGTTTCACATCTGAAGCATGTATTGGAAAACTGATATAGTGTGTACATATTTAGTTACATGTGTTGAGTTAATGTATTTTGAAATGACAAAACAAGTGAATTCAATAATGTAAAGATGATATAAAACCATGTTTAGAGGTTATCAGTACTAGAACTTAAAGTTCTGTTGATGAGAGATCGATTTGGGTTATAAGAGATCGATCTCCTGGGTTTATCTTGGATGAGAGATCGATCTCAGGAAGACATGAGATCGATCTGCCAAGCCTTGAACCTATACAAAGGTATTGAGGAAGAGTGAGATCGATCTATAAGGGTTATGAGATCGATCTGCCTATTACTGGAGTTGAGGAGATCGATCTGATCTAGGAAGAGATCGATCTCCCTTAAAGCAAAGAAAGTAGATCGATCTTCAAGATCGATCTACACTCAAACAGAGAGCTTATGAGATCGATCTGGTAAGGAAGAGATCGATCTTCTCAAAGTCAGAGAGCTAAGGAGATCGATCTGGGTTATTGAGAGATCGATCTCCCCACTACGAGATTGCATCGCAGATCGATCTGTAGATCGATCTTGCCTGAAACAGAGAGATTGGAAGATCAATCTGCCTATTCGACAGATTTATCTCCCCTAACATTTTCAAATAAGAGATCGATCTGCTTATATATGAGATCGATCTCCTTGTGTTATTTTGCTTTAATCTTGCAGGACTTATAACTAAGAGATCGATCTGGCCAAGATGGCAGATCGATCTGGCATTCTACTGGAGGTACCCAACGGCTAGTTCTGCAAAAATCTCAACGGGAAAAACAGCATTTAATGCTCCAACTACAAATCCTTCAGTATTTAACCAAGCATTGAAGACAATGAGAATGGAGACACTATTGCTGCACATTTCTTACATTGTCAAGAGTTTAATACTTTCATTCCTTGTGTCTTCATTCCTCATTTATTGAGTTTGTTGTATAAGCTTAAGTGCAAAAGCTGTAATTGTCCTACCCACATTAAAATCTTGATTCTGTATTCATCCTTACCTTAAGAGAGAAGAGGATTGTTCCTCAGTGAGATAAAAATTGTAAAAGGGTGAATACATCTTTGTATTGCAAAGGGTAGAGAGGTTATTCCTTAACCTGAAAAAGGAACATTGTAACTTCAGTTGAAGAAGAGAAAGAAAGCACTTGACAAGAAGGTCAATGAGAGAGGACGTAGGCAAGAGTTTGGCTGAACCTCTATAAACGATTGTGTTTGTTTCTCTCTTCCCTATCTTGCATTATCTTGTTTAATTTCATTATTGCTCACTTTCATTTGCTGATTAAATTAGGATTAATTTAAAATTTCCCATTAACGCTAGAAAACTGATTCACCCCCCTCTCGGTAGAGCCAACAATTGGTATCAGAGCTAGGACTCTTTAATCACATAGGAACAACTTCCTAAGAGTTAGAAACGATCAAATGGCTCACAACAATGTAGCAACTAGTTTGGTAGGAGAGGGGCACTCTACAGTAAGACCTCCTATGTTCAATGGAGAACATTATGCCTATTGGAAGACTAGGATGATGTTATTCATTCAAGCAAATGATTATGAGGTGTGGAGGATTATAATTAAAGGACCTCAAATCCCTACAAAGAGAATAGAGGGAAGAGATATCCCTAAAGAAGAAGATGAATGGGATTCAAATGACATTAAATGTGTTCAGCTAAATGCTAAGGCTATGCACACATTATTTTGTGCCTTAGGTCCAACTGAATACAATAGGGTCTCCGGATGTGACAATGCCAAACAAATTTGGGACAAATTGGCAATAACTCATGAGGGTACAATCCAAGTAAAGGAGACCAAGGTAGGAATGCTCACACATGACTATGAGCTTTTTAGGATGAAGGAAGGAGAATCAATTAGTGATATGTTCACTAGATTCACGGATGTAATTAATGGATTAAAGTCCTTAGGAAAAATTTACTCTAATATTGAAATGGTCAAGAAAATATTAAATAGCTTACCTAAATCATGGGAAGCTAAAGTGACTGCAATTGAGGAATCTAAGGATCCTCACACATTGTCTTTAGATGAATTAATAGGATCACTACTCACTTATGAGATGAAATTAAGAAGAAATGAAGAGCCACTCAAGAAAGTGGGAGTTGCTCTAAAATCCACTGCTCAAGAGGAGATTAAGAATGAGAGTGGTAGTGAAGAGGACCTTGAGATGGCAATGTTTGCCAAAAGATTTAACAAGTTCATGAGAATGAGAGCTAGTGGTAGTAATAGGAGAAACAATAAGAGAGATCAAGAAGAAGTAGGTAGAAAAGATTCAATTGTGTGTTATGAATGTAAAAAACCAGGACACATAAAATTTAACTGCCCTCTTCTTAAAAGGTCCAATGATAGGTTCCACAAAAAGAAGGCAATGGTGGCAACATGGAGCGATAGTGACTGCTCCGATGATGACTCAAATGAGGACATTGCCAACTTGTGCTTCATGGCTATTGAGGATGAAAAGGTAACTTCAAACCTCAATGAATATTCATTTGATGAATTGCAAGATGCCTTTGATGATCTTGCATTAGAGTATGAATGCATGAGTATGAAATATAAAAAGATAATATCCAAATTGAGAAAAGAAAATGAGTTGATGCTAAGGGACAAATTAGAATGTGAAAAGAAACTAGAAATTTCAAATCTTGAAATTTGTGACCTTAAAGAGAAAAATGGCAACCTACATAATTCCTTTAATAGGTTCCACATGGGTCAACAAAAGTTAGATAGCATGCTAGAGACCCAAAGGGCATTCTTTGAGAAAAATGGGTTAGGATATAATGCAAAAAGTAGAAAGAATCATCTTAAAAGCTTTATTGCTAGAAATAGTATAAATAAACTCTCAACTTCTTGTTCATATTGTAATAGAAAGGGACATGCATCACATAATTGCAACATAAATATGAGCTCTCTTAAAGGAAAAATAGTAAAAAGGATATGGATTCCAAAAGAAGTAATTCACTCAAAGGATGTTAATGCATTAGCAAAATGGATCCCAAAGGGATCAAGAATTGCATTCACTAACCTCAAAGGACCAAGAGAATTTGGGTACCTAAGACTTGAGTTTGGATCTTTTTGTAGGTAATTGAGCATGGCCACAAAGCTAAAACAAAGGAAGCATGGTACTTGGATAGTGGATGCTCAAGGCACATGACGGGAGATAGAAGCCACTTCAACTCTTTTAAATCAAAAGTTGGTGGAGAAGTCACATTTGGGGACAACTCCAAAGGCCAAGTTGAAGGAAGTGGCTCAATAGGTAATGACTACTTTTCATTAGAAAAAGGTATTACTTGTTAGGGGTCTAAAACATAACTTACTAAGCATAAGTCAACTTTGTGACAAAGGTTACAAAGTAATTTTTGATTGCATGAAATGTCATGTTGTAGATCCTAAGTCAAACAAAGTTCTTTTTCTAGGTCATAGGCAAGGTAATATATATATTGTCTATCTTAATGAACTAAAAAATGAAAATATATGCTTAATGGTAGACAATAAAAAGGAATCTTGGTTATGGCATAGAAGACTAGGTCATGCTAGCATGCATGTGCTATCTAAGTTAGCTAGAAAGGATCTAGTCATAGGCTTACCCAAGCTATCCTTTGATCATGAAGAAATATGTGAAGCTTGTGTTAAAGGAAAGCATAAAAGGACAACATTTAAGCCTAAGAATATTGTATCCACCACTAGGCCTCTTCAATTACTTCACTTAGATTTATTTGGACCAACTAGAATAACTAGCCTAGGTGGGAAACACTATGGATTTGTAATAGTTGATGATTACACTAGGTTCACTTGGGTGTTCTTTTTAAGAGTAAAAAATGAAGCCTTAGAAAAATTCATAGCCATTACAAAAATTACTCAAAATGAAAAAGGGTATACAATAACTAGCATTAGAAGTGATCATGGCAAGGAATTCGAAAACATAGGATTTGATGAGTATTGCAATGATCAAGGAATTAGTCATAATTTTTCAGCCCCTAGGACACCACAACAAAATGGAGTAGTTGAGAGAAGAAATAGAACCTTGGAAGAAATGGCTAGAACCATGTTGTGTGAGAATAATTTACCAAAGTATTTTTGGGCTGAAGCTATAAACACATCTTGCTATATAATTAATAGAGCTATGATTAGACCCATGCTAAAGAAAACTCCTTATGAGCTTTACAAGGGTAAGAAGCCTAATATTAGTTACTTCCATCCTTTTGGCTGTAAATGTTTTGTCTTAAATAATGGTAAAGATAATCTAGGAAAATTTGATGCCAAGAGTGATGAGGGAATCTTTCTAGGGTACTCATTAAATTCAAAGGCTTATAGAGTATATAACAAAAGAACATTAATGGTTGAAGAATCTATTCATGTTATATTTGATGAGTCAAATGATGTATCTAAAGATTCAACTAATGATGAGGATGTGGGAATATTTGATGAAAACTTGGAGGAAATTCCAAATTTAGAAGATGATTTATTAGAAAAACTTGACTTGAATAAAGAAGATGAAGAAGAAATAGAGATATTAGAGAGAGAGTCTAGAGCACCAAGAGAGTTAGGATATGTAAAAGATTGTGAAATAGTAGGAGATCCAACCCTTGGAGTTAGAACTAGATCATCTCTAAGAAATATGTGTCAATATATAGCCTTTGTATCTCAAATAGAGCCTAGGAATGTCAATGAAGCTTTAGATGACAATAATTGGTTCCTAGCAATGCAAGAAGAATTAAATCAATTTGAGAGAAGCAAAGTATGGAAACTAGTTCTTAGGCCTAGTGATCTCTCTATAATTGGAACTAAATGGGTATTCAAGAACAAGATGGATGAAAATAGTGTGATCATAAGGAACAATGCTAGGTTAGTTGCACACGGCTATAGACAAGAGGAAGGTATAGACTATGATGAAACCTATGCACCGGTAGCTAGACTAGAGGCAATAAGAATGTTACTTGCCTTTGCATGTTATAAGAACTTCAAATTATATCAAATGGATGTAAAGAGTGCATTCTTAAATGGTTTCATTAATGAAGAAGTCTATGTTGAACAACCTCCCGGCTTTGAAAATCATGAATTTCCTGAACATGTTTTCAAATTATCTAAGGCACTCTATGGGTTGAAACAAGCTCCTAGAGCTTGGTATGAAAGGTTGTCAAAATTCTTAATAGAAAAGGGATTTTCAAGAGGAAAAGTGGATACCACCTTATTCATCAAAAATAAAAATAAAGATTTACTAGTTGTACAAGTGTATGTGGATGATATTATTTTTAGTTCAACTAATGAGTCTTTATGTCAAGAGTTTGCTAAGATCATGCAAGGAGAATTTGAAATGAGCATGATGGAAGAACTCACCTTCTTCTTGGGACTTCAAGTAAAGCAAACAAAAGATGGAACCTTCATCAATCAAGCAAAGTATACTAAGGATTTGCTCAAGCGATATGAAATGGACAATTGCAAACCTCAAGCAACTCCAATGGGCACCAACATCAAGCTTGATAAAGATGAAAGTGGTAAGTGTGTAGACACTAAACTCTATAGGTCTATGATTGGTTCATTGCTCTATTTAACTGCAAGTAGACCAGATATTTTGTTTAGTGTATGCCTTTGTGCTAGATTTCAATCCTCTCCTAGGGAATCACACTTATTAGCAACTAAAAGGATCTTTAGATACCTTAAGGACACTCCCTCTCTAGGACTTTGGTACCCCAAGGACTCTACCTTTACACTTCATGCATTTTCAGATGCAGATTTTGGGGGATGCAAAATAGATAGGAAAAGTACTTCAGGTACCTGCCAATTCTTAGGAAATATATTAATCTCTTGGTTCTCTAAGAAACAAAACAGTGTGGCTCAGTCCACAACTGAAGCTGAATACATAGCAGCAGGTAGTTGTAGTGCTCAAATGTTGTGGATTAAACAACAAATGAAAGATTATGGTATTGACATGAAACAAGTTTCTATTAAATGTGACAATATGTCAGGACCCCAGTTTAAATCCTTGACTTTAACCAAAAACCACAATAAATTTTTCGCTTTTTAACTTACCTTTCCTCTCTTCGCTGGTTGGGCTGTGATTCGATGTCAGAGTCTTCATTTACCATAATATCCATTCTCATACATACATGTCAATATATTAATTCTGACTGTAGGTGCTTTTATTATACATGTAAGATTTTATAAAATCTAATACGATTACATTCCCCATAATATATAACGTATACATCACTGTGCTGTTTCTATGTTTAGATACACAACTGTACATAATAAGTATACCTGATGAATCGATAGGAACTAGCAGTGGACTCTGGGACACTCTCCCACGATAACTCTCGATCTACTGACGCTCTGTAGAGAGATGTAAAGAAAAGGGGGTGAGCATAACGCGCTCAGTAAGGAAATCAGGCAAGCAAGTAGATATCCACACTATCTACTCAAAATAGTGCTATGCCTTGAAAACATTATTTCCTTAACTCACTTTAAAAGCATGTCTTGAAATATAATATATATGTACTTGTACAGAATAAATCCCATGTACAAAATCATGCTTTATTTCTCAAAAGTAGGCATGCAGTGCAACACAATGCATTTATATATAAATCATGCCTTTATGTAAATCATGCCATGTATATTTAAATCACATATAAATATGGCATCAAATGATTCACAACACAAATCGGAGTCCGACCCATCCCTCAGGTCTATCCGCAGTTTAAATCAGTCAATCAATGTGATATATCATGTGAGACTCTGTGGTAAATACAAATAGTATCCTGGATTATGATCATATCCGAAAAGAAAGTGATCCCAAGCCACATAGATCTAGATGTGCGGGGCCTCACTGCTGTAACGGGAGGATGGTCAGTCCAATGTCAACCGCCAGCTACGTAACACACGGTACAGCGTACACCTCGTGCCCCGGGCACGGTACAAAGTACACCCGTGGACCCTCACAGCCAGGGTCTTTAGCCCTCGAAACCATAGAAATCCTCATAGCCAGGGTCTTTAGCCCTCGAAACCATGGGAATAAGTATACCACGTCTATATCAACCTCATGCGGATATCCTCTCTAGCTATGACACACAGTCACGCAAAGATCCAGGCATGGGTGTCAACATGTATTACATATCACATACAGTGTGCGTCTTGAGTGCGACTCACAGTCGTCACTCCGCTCAACACTGTTTCACATCATAAAATTCAACTCTAGTGCGAGTAAACCTCCAGCAACTAGGTCAATGCATAGTTTATGTATCAAATCAAGTACGAGCAATAGCTCCCAGTACTATGCTATGCACAATATCAAAATCAAGTATGAGCAATAGCTCCCAGTACTATGTCATGTATAAACCATGAAGAATCGAGTACGAGCCACGCTCTAGCACTCTGTCATGCATATATCATTCAAAGCTGAGTACGAGTAAAACTCCAGTACTCTATCATGCATGTCATGAAAATCTAGTGCGTATCAAATCCAGCACTAATATTATGTGGAAAAACACATGAATCCCAGTGCGAGCTGTGCTCTAGCACGATTCATTCTCACATAATATGATAGATGGCTATTTAAAAAGGGATTGTTTATAAAACATCAAAATCAGCACTCAAAGTGTGCTTAAGTCATATCAACCTTAAAATCATTAGCCCATCTATTTATTTTCATGCTAATAACAATTAAACACTCACAATAGCATTTTCCATGCTTTTTGCAACTTCTCACAAAAGTTGACTTTTTTACTAACTAGGGGCAAAATTGTAATTTGCCACTATCGGGTCACAATAATTATTATTCACTTTCTCTGACCCTCAGAGTTTTTAAGTGAATGCAGAAGCAGTTGAAAATACGTGCAGGTATCTCTAACTACTCGCAAAAGTTCCCTACCTCGGATCACGTCAAGTGACCTCACTTCCTCGGTGCTGCTCAATCCCGCAGTCCGATCAGTTCTCGATGTAAACTCCGGAGCTGTAAATAACCATTCCTCAGGTTAATTATCATTTTCCTACTGTATTACACATTAATACAGTTTAATTTCCCTTAATGGGCCTTAAAATCCTTAATGGGCCTTAACCGTATTAAGCCCGTTTTCCACTTATTATTTCCCTTCATCAGGGTCTATCGACTCATTGGGCCTATCAATACCCATTGGGCTTTATTCCAAGCTCTTTGGATAGCCCGTATATCATTTACGACATTTAATTCAAAATTCCGAATATAATTCACTAATACGGAATTTAATCCGAAATGCGTAAATTAAATCTTAAATACGCAATAATCACATAATTTATCGTAAATAAACTTTACTTACCCGAGAATATGCGATGGTACGCAAATCGAAGTTCGATCGGGCTTCCGTTCGGAATTTATCGTCGAACTGCACAATTTATTATATTTAACTCCGGGTCAATTTTCGATTAAATATAATTTAAATAAATTCATCGAAAATCAAATCGATCACTTTTGACCTCGTATCGACTTACCCGAAGTCCGGTGAAATCCCGAAAATTTTCCTTTTCCTTTTTCTTTCTTTTTCCTCTTTTTCCTCTTTTCTCCTTGGCTGAACCGGTCCGGTCCGGTTCAGCACAGAATCTTCTCCACTGAACCGCCGACCGGTTCAGGCATCTTTTGGCCGTGCCGGCGTATTCCGATCGGTTCCCGACGCAGCACCACAGCAGTTCGGCGCGCCTAAGCCTGGGCAACACTCGGCTGGGCTCGATCTGGACCAAGCACCGCCGGTGGCCGCCGAATCTCTTCTTTTCCGCCGCGGCTTCTCCTCTTCGATTCGCCGGCGTCCGGCGTCGGTGGATGGCGTGACCGGTGCCGATCGGTTCGCACGGTGCCGGGCTTCCTTTTCCGACCGCTTGCCTGCCCGTGGGGTGGCCGGTGCTCGCCGTCCGGTGGTCTTCTCCCTCGGTCGGTTTCACGCGATTTCTCTCTTCTCTCTCCCCGTGTTTTCTCTTCAGATTTCGTTTCTCTTTTTTTTTTTTATAATATATTTTTATTATTATTTTAATAAAAATCCCATAAAAATCCCATAAATATCCCATAAATATCTAAAAATATCTCAAAAAATCATATTAAATTCATTTAGTCCGTAAATGAATTTATCAGTCCGATTTTACCTTTTCGGTATATTTTTGGGCTCATTTTTCGAGGCAAAAATTCCGATAAATTCTAATAAATTTATATCTTGATCAATTGGGCTCGAAATTAAATATTTTCCTCGATTTTGATCAAGATTCCTCAGTTTCATATTTTTAATGAAATTGTCTTATCGAAATTATACTGAATTTCAGTCATTTGACCGTTTTACCCCTGCACTCGTTCGGGAATTAACTTAACCCTTATCTCGCTGTTATGTAGCTTACATGCATTTTTAATTTCTAAAATAGTCGATTGCATGTTAGTAAATACTCTTCTTATGATTCAACTATAATTACATAGTGTTCATACACTTAGGAATCATAAGGAAATAAGCTACAAAAATCCGGGTCTGACACAATACCAGTGCTATCAACCTATCTAAAAATCCTATTCAACACTCTAGAACCAAGCACATTGAGATTAGGCATCATTTCCTTAGAGACCATGTGCAAAAGGGGGATATAATTCTAGAGTATATTGACACTTTACATCAAATAGCTGATATATTCACCAAACCCCTTGATAGAGATAGGTTTTGTATCCTTAGAGGTGAATTAGGACTCATGAATATCCCTTAAGATATTTATGCTTCAAAATCTTGGTTTTAAGTTGGTTTTAAAATAGTTTTACAAAGATTTTTCTGGGCAACAAGTATGAGAGATCGATCTCCTATAAATATAGATCGATCTCCATACTTCCAATAAGCCTAAAGCATTAAGGTTAAGCTAAGCAGATCGATCCTCTATCCATAAGATCGATCTCCTTAAGCCTCTGTTAAATAGCAGATCGATCTGTGCATACGACAGATCGATCTATTCAAGCTTCTGTATTCTGAAGATCGATCTATGCATTTGGCAGATCGATCTCCCTAAGCCTCTGTCAAACAGCAGATCAATCTGTGCTTACGACAGATCGATCTCCTTAAGTTTCTGTATTCTACAGATTGATCTTATGGACCACATATTGATCTCCTTGAGCTTCTGGAAATGACAGATCGATCTGTCGTCTCGACAGATCGATCTCCTATGCCCTGGACTATAAAAACTGGCGAAAAATCCCCAAATTTCAAACCCTCAAACTTCAAAATCCCTAACTTCCTTCGCATCTCCTCTCTCGATTCCTCCTCAGATCGATCTCGGTACGGTCTTTGTCGCGTCTCTCCTTCGTTTACTGGTATAGTAACCCACAATTCCTTATTATTTTCTCAAGAATTTCTTAAGATTTGTGTTCAATTTCACTCTAGGGCAAATCTAGTCACTGTTTCATTGATTTTTTGGTGTGAACCTGTCTTAGAGTAATTCCCGTGTCTAGAATCATGCCTAGACTTAAGAGAGTAGGCCAAAAACCTCCTCGACCTAGTGTCGATCAAGGGTCTTCTTCCCAAACGAATTAAACATTGGCGAACAATCAATTTCTCCTTCCTAAACCGCATCAATTTTCCCTATCTATCCAAATTTGAAGAATTTGGTTGGATGTCGTTCCTAAAAATCAATACTCCCATACCTCCAAATATCGTTCGAGCATTCTTTTCCAATGCCGAACTCACCTATGATCCTAACGACACCTGTAATATTCTCGGGTTTACAACGTATGTCATGGGAAAATCCATTACCGTAGACACTGAAATCCTAGCCAACGCTTTCAACATACGCGATGAAGGGTTGACAAACGAAGATGAGGAAGTCCCTTTGGAGTTTGATATTCCCGGGGATAAGGCGAGTGACCTCCCAATGCACCCCCGGCTACTCCACCTCATCATATCGTGGAACCTTCGTCCATTCGGTACCCGTCACTCCACCGTTAGGCGGTTAGATAGGTTCTGGATTCACCACATTCACTCTACCAGTCAAAAACCCAACCTCATCCACTTTATCTATCAAGACTGGTTGAAGATCGTACGCGGCCAAGCCACAACGATAGCGTTTCCGCAACCATTGGCGTGCTTTCTCCAACGACTCGGAGTGGACAGTAGCTGTGAGACGTGTGAAATGCCCTCTAAAAAGAGCATCCTCAACATCGGGTCACTCCACCACATGGGCTACTACAAGGACTTCAGAGGCGACTGGAAGAAGAAGAGGGAACAACAGTCTGCTGCAGCTATGGAGGAAGATCCCTCCGATGAGCCTATGGATCCACCTGCTGCACCGACTGCGGGTCCATCGTCCTCGATTCCTCAGCCCACTGCACCTGCTACCTCAACCGCTGAAATGGAGTCCATTGTGACAATGTTGAGTGCACTGAACAGGAAGATCGATTAAGGCTTTGCAAACCTTAATGCGACCCAGCAGCGGATGTTCGAGGAGCTGAACAGCAAAGTGGATGAAGGTTTTGCAAATCTTCATGAGGCTCAGGAGGCGATGTTTGATGAGATTCAAGACACTCGCACTCACGTTGAGGATCTCATGGATCGATTTCCTCCTCCACCATAGGGCTTATTTACTAGATCTAGTTTTGTTATATGTTTTCATTACTCGTTGTTGTTTGAACTAAATTTGCTTGAATGAGCTGCCCTCTGTGTTATTGAATGAGTTTTTTAAAGAAATGTTAATTTGAAATGACAGGAGTACTGTTTAGATTTCTTTCTTGCCATTGATATGACAAAAAGGGGGAGAAGAAATAATGCTAAGAACACATGAGTGTGTTAAAACATGTTTAAATGACTTTAAGAATCATATCTAATGGTTTAAAAGGAATGATTAAAATAAGGGGGAGTTAAGAAAGTTTAGAGATCAAAAGCCAAAAGTAAGGGGGAGTTTACAAAAAGGGGGAGTTTGTGCAAAATGAAAATAGGGAACTAAACATGTTGATTGAATAGGTTTTGTCATATCAAAAAGGGGGAGATTGTTGAGTTAATGTATTTGAAATGACAAAACAAGTGAATTCAATAATGTAAAGATGATATAAAACCATGTTTAGAGGTTATCAGTACCAGAACTTAAAGTTCTGTTGATGAGAGATCGATCTGGGTTATGAGAGATCGATCTCCTGGGTTTGTCTTGGATGAGAGATCAATCTCAGGAAGACATGAGATCGATCTGCCAAGCCTTGAACCTATACAAAGGTATTGAGGAAGAGTGAGATCGATCGATAAGGGTTATGAGATCGATCTGCCTATTACTGGAGTTGAGGAGATCGATCTGATCTAGGAAGAGATCGATCTCCCTTAAAGCAAAGAAAGTAGATCGATCTTCAAGATCGATCTACACTCAAACAGAGAGCTTATGAGATCGATTTGGTAAGGAAGAGATCGATCTTCTCAAAGTCAGAGAGCTAAGGAGATCGATCTGGGTTATTGAGAGATCGATCTCCCCACTACGAGATTGCATCGCAGATCGATCTGTAGATCGATCTTGCCTCAAACAGAGAGATTGGAAGATCAATCTGCCTATTCGACAAATCGATCTCCCCTAACATTTTCAAATAAGAGATCGATCTGCTCATATATGAGATCGATCTCCTTGTGTTATTTTACTTTGATCTTGCAGGACTTATAACTAAGAGATCGATCTGGCCAAGATGGCAGATCGATCTGGCATTCTACTGGAGGTACCCAACGGCTAGTTCTGCAAAAATCTCAATGGGAAAAACAGCATTTAATGCTCCAACTACCAATCCTTCAGTATTTAACCAAGCATTGAAGACAATGAGAATGGAGACACTATTGCTGCACATTTCTTACATTGTCAAGAGTTTAATACTTTCATTCCTTGTGTCTTCATTCCTCATTTATTGAGTTTGTTGTATAAGCTTAAGTGCAAAAGCTGTAATTGTCCTACCCACATTAAAATCTTGATTCTGTATTCATCCTTACCTTAAGAGAGAAGAGGATTGTTCCTCAGTGAGATAAAAATTGTAAAAGGGTGAATACATCTTTGTATTGCAAAGGGTAGAGAGGTTAGGAGAGAGGACGTAGGCAAGAGTTTGGCCGAACCTCTATAAACGATTGTGTTTATTTCTCTCTTCCATATCTTGCATTATTTTGTTTAATTTCATTATTGCTCACTTTCATTTGCTGATTAAATTAGGATTAATTTAAAATTTCCCATTAACGCTAGAAAACCGATTCACCCCCCCTCTCGGTAGAGCCAACAACATGTACTGAAATCATATTGAATTCGTAAATATAGGCATTTCATGAAACATACTGCAACTTTGAAAACTTATAATGCCTTTAAAGTAAATTGTGCCATTTAAATTTCAACAAGTTAAATATGCCATTTCAGCAATTAAAACATATCAATTAGGTTCCAACCCATCCCTCAGGTCTACCCGAAATCATAAAACCATGTGATATAATCATGTGAGACTCGGTGGTTATATGCAATAATATCCTTAACTATGGCCATATCCTAACTGTGATCCAAGGCTTCATAGATCCCGGTGTGCGGGGCATCACTGCTACAACGGAAGGTGGGTCAAATCCTTAACTGTCAGCTATCAACTTCTCAACTCCACATATCACTCCCAAACAATGCACTGTACAGCGTACACTTGCACGGTTCAACGTACACCTGTGGACCCTATCTCAATAGATAATTAATACCACGTCTCTCAATCCACATGAGAACATCTCATCTGTGTGACACTCAGTCTACATGAGGAAATCAACACGGTTTTAACATGTCATGTATATCACATCAAAGTTACAATGCGAGCCTTGAGTGTGACTCACAGTCGACACCCCGCTCAATTACTGTTTCACACATATCACAAACTCGAGTACTAGTGCGAGTAACACTTCAGCACTAGGTCATGCATAATTCACATTTCAAATCAAGTACAGCAACGCTTCAGTACTATGCCATGCACAAAACTCATAAAAATCAAGTACGAGCAACGCTACAGTATTATGCCATGCATATCATGAGAAATCAGTGCGAGTAATCACTCGAACACTTTTCATGTATAAAACACATAAAATCAAGTGTGATCAGTGCTCCAACATGATTTTTTTTCACATAACTCGATAGATGGCTCCTTTAAACAGAGATATTTCAAATTCGTAAAATCGGCACCATAATTGGGCTATTTTGTGTATTTCACGAAATCACTTGTCATTCTATCTATTCTTATGCTAAACAATAGTAAAAACATTCAAAAATAGGTTTTCCATGCTTTTTAGGACTTTTCCTAAACTTTAACTTTTTTCCCTTACTAGGGGTAAAATCATAATTTACTCATACCGGGTCTTTATAAATATTATTCACTTTTTATAATCCTCAGACTTTTTAAGTGAATGTAAAAGCAGACGAAACTATGTGCAGATATCTCTAACTACCTGCAAAATTACCTTACCTGAAATCACGTCGAAAATTCCTACTTCCTGTCACTACTCGATTACGCAGTCCGATTAACTCCCAATATAAACTCTGGAGATGCATATAACCATTTATCAGGTTAATTATATTTTTCCAACTATATTTCACGTTTAATACAGTCTATTTCACTTAATGGGCCCATTTACTCTTATTGGGCCTTAATGGATCTTAATGGTCCTAACACTTCCTTAAGCCCATTTCACTTTACTATTCATTTCATCTGGCCCTATTGGGCTTGTGGGGTCCACCAACTCTTACTGGGCTTGGTCCGAGGGCCACGAATGCTTATTGGGCTGAGACCACATCGGTAAGGCCCATTTGGCCTCTCGGCCATAGCATGTGGTCGAGAGCCATCATGTCACCCCATGGCCGAGAACCACGCCAACCATGGCCATCTAACTAGCCATTCATTTAGGCATTTCATCAAACACCACATGTGAATGCCTTAAGCCTTAGTTTATGTTCACTTAAGCATTTCATCAAACACCTTATGTGCCATCTTCAAAATCATTAACTAATTGATCAAATCAATTGGAATTAAGCATGCCATAATCATGTATACATGTTTACCAACCTAACTATGCATTAAAATCACATGTTTCTTCATGAAAACCTAAATCCCCAATTTCGGTCATCATTGATTTATAGTGTTTCCATGTGTTTTGATCCATAAAACATACACCAATCAACTTGAATTAATCCATAGATAGAGATATATGAAGTTGGAAGCTTGAAATTATACCTAGCTTGGTGTTCCCACTTTGGCCAAAACTTTGAAGAAATTCCTCCTCAATATGTCTCCTCGATAGCCAATTCCAAGGGATGTTAATCCTCTCTCAATTTGGAACAACTTCCATGAAGATTGCAAGTTCTAATTTATTCTTTAGGTTAGTGATTTCTAGTGAGATAAAGCTTGAAACTATGTTGTTAATTGTTTCTTCCTTGTTACTGAGAAGGAAAGGATGAAGAAGACAATGAGTTGGCTGAGTTTTAACTTACTAGACTTAGCCATTAAGTCTAAAAGTCAGCCATTAAATTGGGCTAACAAATTAGTTTTGGGCTTATACCATTTGGGTTTAAGTTTTGGGCCTTAACATTTAACTAATGGGCTTGTCTTTTGGGCTTTCGGTTTTGGGCTTCGATTTGGGCTTTCGAGTTGGAAATTTTGCTACAATTTGGGACTTCGATTAACTTCATATTGGGCCCACCAATTGGGCCTAAGAAATTCAACCCACACTTGTTACACCTTAATGGGCTTTAAAAATTCATTCGTTGGCTTATTGAGTTTTACCCGTTTAATTTAATCTGGATTTTGATTAAATTAATTTTCCATACTTAAGGGGATGAATATCGAGAGTTTTAAGAAAAAATATTTCTTCCCCACTTTTTAACCTTACTTAGGTTAAATTTTAACAATGGTTAGTCAACTATGGTCAAAGTCAACTTTTCTTAACTACTATTGACTTTTCTTTACCATTGACCACATTTGACTTTTTCCCAAATATCCGAAAGTGTCATATTCCATGATTTACACTCTCATATTTATGTTTTTGTAATACTTACTTTTTGGTGATGTATTCCATATGATTCATATGATGTACAGAATTTCATATGTTAATTGAATCATGAGAAGAGCTTTTGCTTGAATGAAAATTGCAAAGAGAATGAATGCATATTCATGAATCCAGGTATTGGCTAAATAAGGGCTACAATGGTCACCGACTAAACGAATGGAATTTGAATCACTCTGACTTAATATAAGGACTTAAAACACGAAATGATAATGTAAGACCCGTGAATTCTATGTACCTTTTATGATTCCATGTTGTACACACAAGTTACATAATAGAAATGAACCTTTTTATGCTCCAAGTGTGATTAGAATGCAAAATGATTGGTGAAGAATTTAAATACAATTCTTCCTTTGAAATTCTGGAAAAATTAGTAGCTGGAATCCTGTAGACAAATGCTAGATCGATCTCCCTTCACGACAGGATCGATCAGGTAATTCCAAAATGAAATCACAAAGGTTTTCTAGGCAAGCACATCGATCTCGATGTGACTCTGCATAGAAAGGATCAATCCCTTCCCAAAGCAGATTGATCTCTATGTGATTCTGCCTAGAAAGGATTGATCCCTTCCCAAACACAGATCGATCTCGAATGGTGTTTGGCTAGAAAGGATCGATCCCTTCCCAAGAGCAGATCGATCCCACAGCTCATTTACTAAATACTTGTGTAGTTCAACTAAAGGAAGATCGATCTCTCACCCTAGGAGATCGATCTCACAATACCATTTCTATTTAAAAGCCCGACAGTCGAGTCTTCTTCCCCAGAATATCAATTTCCTCTCCATTTTAGCAAATGAACAGTTTTCTCACTCTAAAATATCATCACCTTCCAAATAGATTTGAGAAAGGTTTCTTTCAGTAAAGCTGTTCCTAGTGATGAAGGGACCAACATAGTAAAAAACTAGTAGTTAAATCTCTGGATTGAATGAGCAAGATGTTTCCCCAATTTTGGCTAAAAGAGAAAGGTTAAGATAGGTAAGTTTTCAATACACCAACTTCAAATATGTTAATCTAGACATTTTTATGAGTTGATTGGTGTATGTATGGTTGATTAAAACATCCTTGAGCATGCTTAATAATCCATGAACAAATATAGGTTTAGTGTGAGAAAGTGAGCTATGGTTGATTTAATGATGAATTGATTTTACTATGGTGTTAGTGATGTTATATGCATTATTTTGATATGGTTTTGTGAAATTAGTTTATGGAATTGAATGAAGTTATGAAGTGTGCATATAAGGTGTTTGTGAAAATGCATGAATGAATGGAAAACTAAGGTTAAACCATGCATGCCAAGTACTTGATAAAATAACTAAGTGAGTTTGCTAGCCAAATTGGCTAGGAATGGTGTGACGATGGCTAGCATTTGGCTATGGTGGCGTAATGGGTGTTCGGCCTCCATGCCATGGTCGAATGTGATCATGGGTCAAGCTTGATGTAATCGACCCAATAAGATATATTAACTATGATGAAGTCAGAATAATGAGTTATCAGTGTTGGTTGATGTGAATGATGAATATTTACAGTTCCTGAGGATATCTCTGGAGCCAATTAGACCCAATCATGAAAAGCGAGAAAAGAGGAAGAAACAACTTCATAGTGATTTGAGGTAAGGGAATTTATTAGCTCATAAAGATATCTGTACACATTTTCGGGTGCATTTACAATTTCCTAAAAATGTCTGAGGGTCATAGAAAAGAAATAATGTTTTAAGGGGTCCAGAATGGTAAATTATCATTTTACCCCTGGAAAAGGCAAAAATTGAGATTTTAGAAAAGATCAGGAAAAGCAACAATAGGATGTTCTTAAGTCTTTTACTACTTTTAGCATGTAGATAGGTAGGCTGGCTAGCATTTAAATGGTTTGCAAGGAAACAACTTGATTTGATTTTAATAACCATTATTTACAAAGAAATTAGCCACCTATATGGTTTTGTGGAAATAAAGCGTGTTGGAGCATTGCTCGCACGAGATTTGACGTTTTCATACATGCATTAGTGCTGGAGCTATGCTCGCACTAGAGTTTTACATACATGAGTGCTGGAGCCTAGCTCGCACTAGTTTTCACATGGATTTTGACATAGTGTTGGAGCGTTACTTGCACTAGATGTTCACTATACATTTACAGTCGTGCTAGAGCTTTCCTTGCACGTGATTTTATGACATGTTGGGAGCTGTACTGGGAACTTCGGGTAGACTTCTTGTCACACCGATTAAATAGGCTTGCATATGCATTTCAATATGTGGCATGATTTGATATGATGATATGGGTCCACAGAGTACGTTATACCATGCATGTAGCATGGAGTACGTTGTACCATGCTTGGATATATATATATATATATACCGTCTTCGACAAGGTAAAATTTGGTATGAACCGATGGGTAGGACGTGACCCACCTCCTGTGCGGAAGCAGATAGGCGTGATACCTGGCACACTAGGATCCGTGTAGCTTGGGATCACAGAGGATATGGCCATATTCCTAGATATTACCCTTATTACTTACCTAATCTCACATGTCACCTGGTTTATGATGATTGTATGATTAAAATTATTTTGTGGATCATGACAGTTCGAGGGAAGGGCTGAGTCCTGACGGATGGTGATTTGGTACTGATTTGAATAGCATGAACTATTTTAAGTGCACATTTCATGATGATTTTCCATGCTTTAGTTACTAACTTGTGCATTGATTTGAATAGAATAAACTGTTTTAAGTGTACCTCGCATGATGATTTCCATGCTTTATTTACCAACTTGTGCACTGATTTGAATAACATGAATTGCTTTATATATCATCAACATGTGCATGAAACTGATGTTTTTTGGGTATGACGTGTGACTGCGTGGTATTATGCATGGCATCACGATCATGTAGATAGTATAGTTATCTACTTGCTCGCATGATTGCCTTACTGAGCATGTGGTTGCTCACCCCCTTTATTTTCCCCCTCTACAGAGCACTTTCAGTAGATTGAAAGCGACTGAGAATTTGATTTCTGGTGTCGGTTGCATCCCATCATATAAAGGTATACACATTTGTACAATTTTGTATCTAGACATGCAATAACACAGTAATATTTTGAATGTAACATTTAGGGATGTAAAGAATTGTAGACACATGTAAAATCACAACTCTGACTATAAAATGTAAGTGTTTACGATTAAAGAAAATGTGAATTGAAATGGTATGGTTGGATGAGATTAACACCGATGCACAGCCCAACTGTTGGTGGTGAAGTTGTTCACGATTGGAGGAAGGTAAGAATAATGGATTAAAAAAATGGTAACGATTTTTTGATAAATTGAGGGTCGTGAAAAAGGGGGTATTAGAGTCGAGTTGGTGTAATGTGTCAGTGTTATTAATTAGGAAAATTACATCCCCATGTTACTGTGCATATTTAGATACAACTGTCTATATCGAGATGGGTTTGACTAAGAAATGGTTGTGAATGTAGGAATCAGAGCATTATGCCTAATACTAGTCGCGGTAGAGGGGTGAGAGCATGAGCTAGAGGTCATAGGGGTAGGCCTGAGAGCCGTGTTAAGGCGCCATCACATGAGACACAAAAAGAGATAGAGGTGGAGGTTGATGTTGACCATGCCCCACAGGGTTTGGCAGAGAGATTGGAGAGCATTGAGGCACGCTTTGGGAGGATAGAGTGAAACATAGAGATGATTTTGAAGTTGGTTGCCCAATCGATACATGGAGCTGGGGTGGCCAAGGGCTGGCTGTAAGACCCGAATTTATTTAAAATATGAAATGAATGAGTATTCGTGAAGGGAAGTCGGGTTAAATTAATCCCGAACACGTGTAAGGGCAAAATGGTCAAAAGACCGAAAGCCGAAATAAATTCGATAAGAAAATTTAATTAGAAATATGGATTTGAGAAATTTTGGTCAATAAGGATGAAATAAATTTATTTTGGGTTAAATTGATCAAGATATTAATTTATGGGAATTAATCGGAATTAATCGGGATTTTTAGTTCGAAAAAAATAATATCTAAAATAATCGAAAATTATACCGGGAAGTCGAAATAATACCGAGAAATTAATTTATAGACTGAATGAATAAAATATAATTTCTTTAAGATATTTTGAATATTTTAGACTAATTTAATCAATTAAATAATATTAATAAAAATAAATAAATATATAAAACTAAATTAATGAATTGAAAAAAAAATTCAGAATTGTCGGGGAGAGAGAGAAGAAGAAAACAGAAAACAGACGAAGCAGCCGAACCGAGGAAGCTCGAGGACGCACCGGCGACCGACAGGCTCCGACAAGGCCACTAGGAGGTAGAGGAGAGACCGGTGAGCACGTGGGCACCGGAATCACAACGTGCAGTGGCCGGAGGAAGCCGATCGGAGGAGGGAAAGCACCGAGGAGAAATGGCCCGATTTTCCACTATCCACGGCGGCTGGGCATCAATGGAGGCCACCGATGAGTTCAGGAGGAGGAGCCGGTCATTTTGAGATCGGTAGCAGCCGGCGAAACGGCCGGAATCGCCGACGACGGCCAAGAGGAGAAATGGGTTTCGACGGCAGGAGAGAAGAGGCCGGACCGGTGACCTTCCGGCGGTCTTGGGTGAAGCTGAAGCCAGATTCAAGCTGCGGACAACCTCGCGGAGCTGCTGGCGGTGGAAGCCGGCGGAGAACCGGTCGGAAAGGCTGTGAACCGGTCGAACCGGAGCGAACCGGGGTGAACCGACGGGTCTGAACTGGTCCGAACTGGACTGAACCGGTTCAGCCAAAAAGAGAGGAAAAAAGGGAGAAAAGGGAAAAAGAAAAAGAGGAAAAATTGGGGAAAAAACCCGACGATGCAATCGAGCTACGGGTAAGTCAGTAGTGGTCGAAATTGACCCGATTTAAATTTCGGAGTATTTAATTTAATTAATTTTGGACTGAAAACTTACCCGGAAAATTATGAAATTATGTAGCTCGACGATTGGTGTCAAACGAGAGCTCGAGACAGCCTCAATTTACGTACTAGCATGGAATTTCGGGTAAGTGATCCTTATTTACGACAATTTACATCGTTATGCGTGATATGAATTTAAATTCCGCATAAATTGAATTAAATTATGGAAATTTAGATGAATTGTCGTAAATAATAAAATTAGCTATTCGAGAGTTAGAACGAGACCCAATAAATTGTTGGTGGGCCCAATGAGCCCAATAGGCCTCGATAAAGTGAAAATTAAGTGGAAAACAGGCTTAACGCCGATTAAGGCCCATTAAGGTGCAATCGGGCCCAATAGGGGTAAATGGGCCCAATGATTTAAATTAAGCCCAGAAAATAGGAAATACAATTAAATTGTATGTTATCTGACCTGAGGAATAATTATACGTAGTTTCAGACATTTGATTGGGAGCATATTGGACTGCGCGACGAGACAACAGTGGAAAAGAAAATGTCAGACTCGACAGGAAAATAAGGTAAGGGAATTCTACGGACTGCTAGAGGTAAACCTTACGCAATTTCAAGTTCATATGCAGTCTTTAAAAATTATCTGAAGGGTCTAGAGGTCAAATAATAATTTTAGTGCCCCGAATGGGCAAATTATCAAAATACCCTTGTTAAGGGTAAAATTTACAAATTTAGGAAAATTGGGAGGAGCAAGAACAAGAGGTTTCTTCTCGTTCTGGAGACATTTTAATGCATGCATGAGTAGGCTGGCTAACCTTGAAAGAAAATGCATAGCATTGCATACTTTCAACGATGAAATTGTTCTGAAAACTGTTTTGAGGAAACAGAGCCGCCTATGTGTTTTTATTTACATGTGACGTGCTAGAGCTTAGCTCGCACGATGTTTGATTTGTGTGATGCATGCATTAGTGCTGGAGCGAGAGCTCGCACTAGAGTTTTACATGCATAGGTGCTAGAGTATAACTCGTACCAGATTTCACATGCTTGTTCGTGACATGGTGCTAGAGTCTAACTCGCACCAGATTTTACATCATTTTCGTGACAGGGTGCTGGAGTTTAACTCGCACCAGATTTTATAAGATTTTCATGTGATTTATATATAGAGTGCTAGAGCCTAGCTCGCACTAGTTTTACTAGATTTGTGGAGTACCGCTGTCTGCCCTTGGAGTCAGCCAAAAGGCCCAACAGGCTCAAAAGACCTCTTAAGTGGGGTGAGAGTGAGGGATGAGGTTGGCAGCCTTGTAGGGATGTAAAGCGGGCTCTGCCAGTTTTACTTGATTTGATGAGAGTGCTGAGCATCGCTCGCACTGATTTTTATGAGAACATGCGATGAGCCGTGCTTGGAGCATCGGGTAGACTGTGTGTCACCGATTAAATAGGCTCGCACGTGGGTTTTGAGACATGGCATGAGTATTGAGATATGATATAAGAAACAAAACCTCTCTGTGGGAAGCAGGACATTTGGGCTGGAGTACCTAGAGCGGTATGGGTCCATGGAGTACGATGTACCGTGTAAGTAGCATGGAGTACGATGTACCGTGTGGTATCTTTGTGATACGGGGTATCTTCGGATACGGTATCTTTGTGATAAGGGGTATCTTCGGATACGGCATCTTCGGATGCGTGGGATCGGATAAGACTGACGGGTTGGATTGACCCACCTCCCGGGCGGTTCCCGATCAGGGTGAGACCTCGCACACTAGGATTCTTGTAGCTAGAGGGACTCACGAGGACACACATGGCCATAGTCCTGGTTATTGCCGATATACAGATGTTGCCTAGTCTCGCATGTCGACGATTTTGATGAGATCAAACCGGGTTTTTAATTAAATGTGCATGATGGTTATTTCCATGCTTTTTAAACCCATGGGTGATGTAAACCGATTTTCATGGTTTTGTGTGAGTCAGGATCACCCGAAGGAGGGGTCGAGTCCTGACTTTATTGTGAAGTTTTAAACGAGAAAGATATGATTTTGAATATAATTGCATGTTGAATTTTTCGTGCAAACTTGATTTACATAACATCATAACTCATATCATCTGTTTTAAAATGTGTGGAGAAAGGGTGGTTTATGCATGGCACTACGTTTATGTAGGTAGTATGGTTACCTACTTGTTCGTAGGATTGCCTTACTGAGCTTGATGTGCTCACCCCTTTCATTTTCTCCCACAGATAATCTCCAGTAGACGTTGAGACGACTCAGTACTGCATTCCGGATATCCGCTGCTGCCCATCATTCAAGGTATATACACTTGTACAAATTGTATCTAAATAAGCATAGCACAGTAACATGTTTGTAAGTGTCTCTAGGGGATGTATAAATATTGTAGACATTTTATAAATGACTGAGAAAGAATTAAGTTATATGGTAAATGTATGGTGGGACTGGCATTGACGCACAGCCCAATTTGTTAGTGGAGTGTGGTCACGATCAGAGGACAAGTAAGCAATGAAAGAAAATAACAAAACGCGAAAAAAATTAACTCTGATTTTTGGGTAGTTTGGGTCGTGACACTAGCAACACAAGGTGATGCTGAATAGGCAACTGCTCTTGAGATGCCTGCACAGCTAGCCTAGAGACCCCAGACTACAGATACTCCCACACCTCAACCAGTATAGGATACGCCTTCTCTTGTTGATCCACCATAAGGCAATAGAGGTTGGGGTTATGGATGTGACTTGGATAGATTATGGCAGTTCTAGAAGTTTAGACCACAGTCTTTCAGTGGGATTAAGGACCCAATAGCTACAGAGGATTAGGTGAATGAGATCGAGAAGTTATATGGGTTTTTCGAGTGCATTAATATAGAGATGGTTACTTTTACCACATTTATGTTGAAGGGATCGACAGAGCATTGGTGGAATTCTACCAGACCCATTCTGAGAGCTCGACATACAGAGATCATTTAGGATATATTTTTGGAGGCCTTTTGGAGGTAGTATGTTCCAGATACTGCGCAGTGGAAGCTGCAGATGGAGTTCTTGGGATTAACCCAGGGGAGAAGATCGGTGGACGAGTATTAGATGATACTTATCTCCCTAGGTAGGTATGATCCTGACACGATAGATAGTGAAGTCGAGAAAGCCTGAAAGTTTATGTATGGACTGAGACTAGCCATCAGATCCCGATTGGTTCCCTTAGATATACCGACCTATGAGGAGGAAGTGTGCAGGGCACAATTGTGTGAACAAGTTATTGAATAGAACGCCTTAGAGTTCGAGAAGGTTGGTAGAGTGAGGGACAGAGATAAGAAGAAACCGACAGTGGATAGAGGCTTCAGTTATAGAGGGAGCAGAAGATTATCTAAAAGAGGCCAAAGATTAAGGAGATCCAGGAGAGGATAGTTAAGCCTCTCGTGTATTCAATCATAGCTCCAGTGAAGAGCATAGTGATTTGAAGGCCACGACCGACTACAGAGCAGTGCAGTAGGTGTGGTAGATATCATGGTACTTGACCGTGTTATAGGCCTCCTACAGTATGTTTTCGATGTGGGAAGCCAAGGCATATGATTCAAAATTGCCCAAAGATGACTGAGAGTGCCCAACGGAAGGGCAAGGAGCTGGAGAGAGCTCATGCTGATACTTATACTCTGAGGCAAAGGGTGACAGTTGAATAAAAGGGGAAGCATGTAGTTGGCAGAGGGCGAATACATGCTCTGGAACAAGATACTGCAGATCAGCCTTCAGATGTGGTGAAAGGTACCATCTTCATTTTTTATCTTAAAGATTTTGTTTTAATAGACCTTGGTGCCTCACATTCATTTGTATCACCTTCATTTGCATATATGTTGTTTAAATATTCGAAGCTTACCTCGTTAAATAGGAAGATGCTAATACGCACTCCCATGAACAATAGTCAGCTAGTGGAATATGTGTTTAGGGATTGCAAGTTGAAAGTAGGGGAAAAGGAAATGTCAGTCGACCTCATTTTAATGCATATGAGATACTTTGATGTAATCCTAGGAATGGATTGGTTGGCTAAAAACTATGCTATGGTAGATTGTTTCTTCTAAGACGGTAACATTTTTTAGGGGTAGATAGCGTCATTGTAAGTTTCCCCGAACAATGTATTGTAAAGTTCCCTTGAAAAGTAATGGAAGCAGTAGTTGTTTTAAGCAAAATGGATGAATTTCTATGCTGACTAAATGTTTAATATTTTGAAGGTTATATTGCGTATGTGGTTTAAGCAGATAAGGCACGTCCGAAATTGAGAGACATCCCAGTGGTTAAGGAATTTTTAGATGTCTTTCTGGATGATTTACCAAGGTTACCGCTAGATAGAGAGATGAAGTTTTGTATAGATTTGGCACCTGGTACAGAGTCGAAATCCAAGCCACCGTTCAAAATCCCTCTGATTGAGTTGGAGGAACTAATGAAGCGGTTACAGGAGTTGTTGGATAAGGGGTTCATCAGACCGAGTGTATCGCCTTAGGGAACACCAGTTTTGTTTGTAAAGAAGAAAGATGAGTGCCTCCGATTGTATATTGACTACAGGTTGTTGAATAAGGTGACCATCAAGAATAAGTACCCCTTCAACGCATCGATGACTTGTTAGATAAGCTTCGAGGAGTGCAAGTCTTTTTTAAGATAGATCTAAGATCTAGGTACCATCAGTTGAGAGTTCGGGATGGAGATGTACCCAAAATAGCTTTTCGCACCCGGTATGGTAATTATAAGTTTATGGTTATGCCATTCGGGTTGACGAATGCTCCTGTAGCCTTTATGTCGTTGATGAATGAGGTGTTTCACTAGTATTTGGATTGGTTTGTTATCGTGTTTATCGATGACATCTTTGCGTACTCGAGATCTGGGGAGGAGCATGAGCAGCACCTGAGGATAGTGCTATTGACCATCTGAGAGGAGAAGTTATACACTAAACTCAGTAAGTGTGACTTTTGGCTAGACCAGATCTCTTTTCTGTGCCATATTGTATCAAGGGATGGTGTGACAGTGGACCCATCCAAGATTGAGGCAGTGGTTCAGTGGCAGAGACCCAGACAGTCACGGAGATCAATAGTTTCTTGGGTCTAGCTGGGTATTATCGACAGTTTGTGGAGGGATTCTCAAGATTAGCTACTCCATTGACACGTCTCATGAGAAATAATGTTGAGTTCGTGTGGGACGATAGATGTGAGAAGAGTTTTTAGGAGTTGAAGCGTCGATTAACCACTGCTCTGATTCTCACCATTCCTACCAGCTCAGGAGGTTTTTCTGTATATATAGATGCTTCGTACCAAGGATTGGGCTTTGTACTGATGCAAGATGGGAAGGTATTCACATATGAATCTAGACGACTGAAGCATCATGAGAGGAACTACCCAACCCACGATCTAGAGTTGGCGACCGTGGTATTCACCTTGAAGATATAGTGCCATTATCTGTATGGTGAGAAATATTAGGTATTTACTGACCATAATAGCCTCAAGCATCTGTTCTCATAGAAAGAGTTAAATATGAGACAGAGAATGTGGCTCAAGCTTCTGAAGGACTATGATTGTGAGATTTTGTACCACCCGGGTAGGGCGAATGTAGTAGCTGATGCACTGAGTAGGAAGCATCTCGGGTTGGTATCGTACATGATGATCAGGGAACATGAGCTGTTGGAACAGTTCGTGAACCTCAGCAGTGCAGTGATATTGATAGTGATAGTGGTTGTATGGTAGCTGGTATGTGGTTGGAACTGGATGTGGTAGATCGTATCTGGCTGGCTCAACAAATTGATCAGCAGTGCATTGATATTATCGAGCAGATACAAAGGGGTATATAGTTTGATTTTAAGTTGAGTTCAGATGGATTACTGAGCTTCATGGGTAAGATATGTGTCCCCAATAACCCAGAGATCAAGAGGTTGATCTTGACAGAAGCTCATTCGTCGGAGTATAGACTGCATACGAGGAGTAACAAGATGTATCAGAACCTCCGGAGAGTGTATTGGTGGTCAGGGATAAAGAGAGATGTTGTGGAGTATGTGGCAAAGTGTCTCGTCTATCAGGAGGTGAAGGTAGAGATTAGAAGTCTACTGGGTTATTGCAACCTCTACCTATACCGACTTGGAAATAAGAGCATGTCACTATAGATTTCGTGATAGGTTTACCCAGGATCCACAAGAATCACGATGCGATTTGGCTGACAGTGGATAGATAGGGATTCCCGTTTCACTTCCCACTTATGGGAACATTTTCAAGAACCTGGGGGTCCTAACTAAGTTTTAGCACAGCTTTCCATCCTCAGATAGATGGTCAGTCAGAGAGGACTATATAGACTCTGGAGGACATGTTGAGAACATGTGCACTGGACTTTGGAGGCTCTTGGGATCACCATTTACCACTCACAGGGTTCGCCTATAATAACAATCATCATTCAAGTATCGAGATAGCACTATATAAGGCTTTGTATGGCCATAGATGTCGTTCCCCTATTGGATGGGAAGAGGTGGGTGATCGACAAATATTTGCTCCTGACTTAGTAAGACAAGCCTCTGAGGATGTCCAGTTGAATTGTGAGAGGTTACAGACAGCTAAGAGCAGACAAAAGAGTTATGCTGACAGGAGATGGAGACCATTGGAGTTTACACTGGGTGAGTCGGCATTTTTTCGAGTTTCTCTTTCTAAAGGTATAACAAGGTTTGGAAAGAAAGGATAGCTGAGTCCTTGCTACATTGGACCGTTTGAGATACTTGATAGAGTGGGAGATAAGTCCTATAGGCTAGCATTGCCACTTGAGCTAACGGGCGTTCATAATGTCTTCCACATTTCTATGTTACGAAAGTACCACTCGGATCCGGCGCATGTGATTAGATATGAGCCATTGGAGCTGAACAAGAGCATATTGTATGTTGAGAAGCCGATTCGGATATTGGATAGGAAGGAGAAGGTGTTGAGGTCGAAGACGATTCCCTTAGTGAAAGTTCTTTGGCAGCATCACACTACGGAGGAAGCTAATGGGAGTTGGAAAGTTTGATGCGGAGGAAGTACCTAGAATTATTCATCAACTAATTTGGTTCCAATTTAGAGGACCAAATTTCCTTAGTAGGGGAGATTATGTAAGATCCACTTTTTGGTGATGTATTCCTTATGATTCATATGATGTACACATTTCCATATGTTAATTGAATCATAAGAAGAGATTTTGCTTGAATGAAATTGCAAAGAGAATGAATGTATATTTATGAATCCAAGTAATGGCTAAATAAGGGCTAAAGTGGCCACCGACTAAACGAATGGAATTTAAACCACTCCGACTTAATATAAGGACATAAAACATGAAATGATAATGTAATGCCCATGAATTCTGTGTACCCTTTATGATTCCATGCTGTACACACAAGTTACATAATATGTGAATCATAAGAAATGAACCTTTTTATGCTCTAAGTGTGATTAGAATGCAAAACGATTGGTGAAGCATTTAAATGCAATTCTTCCTTTGAAATTCTGGAAAAATTAGTAGCTGGAATCCTGCAAATGAATGCCGGATCGATCTCCCTTCACGACAGGATCGATCAGGTAATTCCAGAATGAAATCACATAGGTTTTCCAGGCAAACAGATTGATCTCGATGTGACTTCGCATAGAAAGGATCGATCCCTACCCAAAGCAGATCGATCTCTTTGTGATATTGCCTAGAAAGGATTGATCCCTTCCTAAACACAGATCGATCTCAAATGATTTCTGGCTAGAAAAGATTGATCCTTTCCCAAGAGCAGATCGATCTCTTCCCAAGAGCAGATCGATCACACAGCTCATTTACTAAATACTTTTGTAGTTCAACCAAAGGAAGATCGATCTCTCACAACACCATTTCTATTTAAAAGCCTGACAGTCGAGTCTTCTTCCCCAGAATATCAATTTCCTCTCCATTTTAACAAGTGAACAAGTTTTCTCAGTCTAAAATATCATCACCTTCCAAACAGATTTGAGAAAGGTTGCTTTCAGCAAAGTTGTTCCTAGTGATGAGGAGAAAAACATAGTTAAAAACTAGTAATTAAATCTCTGGATTGAACAAACAAGGTGTTTTCCTAATTTTGGCCAAAAGAGAAAGGTTAAGCTAGGTAAGTTTTCAATACACCAACTTCAAATATGTTCATCTAGACATTTTTATGAGTTGATTAGTGTATGTACAGTTGGTTGAAACATCCTTGAGCATGCTTAATAATCCATGACTATATATGGGTTTAGTGTGAGAAAGTGAGCTAAGGTTGATTTAATGATGAATTGATTATACTATGGTGTTGGTGATGTTATATGCATGATTTTGATATGGTTTTGTGAAATCAGTTTATGGAATTGGATGAAGTTATGAAGTATGCATATAAGGTGTCTGTGAAAATGCATGAATGAATGGAAAACTAAGGTTAAAGCATGCATGCCAAGTGCTTGATTAAATAACTAAGTGAGTTTGCTAGCAAAATTGGCTAGAAATGGCGTGACGATGGCTAGCATTTGGCTATGGTGGCGTGATGGTTGTTTGGCCACCATGCCATGGTCGATTGTGATCATGGGCCAAGCTTGATGCAATCGACCCAATAAGATATATTGACTATGAGGAAGTCAGAATAATGAGTTATCAGTGTTGCGTGATGTGAATGATGAATATTTACAACTCCCGAGGATATCTCCGGAGCCAATTAGACCCAATCATGAAAAGCGAGAAAGGAAGAAGAAACAACTTCTGAGTGATTTGAGGCAAGGGAATTTTGTTGGCTCATAGAGATATCTGTACGTGTTTTCGGGCACATTTACAATTTCCTAAAAATGTCTGAGGGTCATAGAAAAGGAATATTGTTTTAAGGGGTTCAGAATGGTAAATTATCATTTTACCCATGGGAAGGGCAAAAATTGGGATTTTAGAAAAGATCATAAAAAGCAAGAACATGATGTGCTTGAGTCTCTTACTGGTTTTAGCATGTGGATAGGTAAGCTGGCTACTATTTAAATGGTTTGCAAGAAAACAGCTTGATTTGATTTTAATAACCATTATTTGTAAAGAAATTAGCCACCTACATGGGTTTCATGGAAATAAAGCGTGCTGGAGCGTTGTTCGCACGAGATTTGACATTTTCATACAAGCATTAGCATTGGAGCTATGTTGGCACTAGAGTTTTACATACATGAGTGCTGGAGCCTAGCTCGCACTAGTTTTCACATGGATTTTATGACATAGTGCTGGAGCGTTGCTCACACTAGATGTTCACTATACATTTATAGTCGTGCTAGAGCTTTGTTCGCACGTGAGTTTATGACATGTTGGGAGCCGCGCTGGGAGCTTCAGGTAGACATTGTGTCACATCGATTAAATAGGCACGCACATGCGTTTTGAGATATGGCATAATTTCATATGATGATATAGGTCCATGGAATACGTTGTACTATGCATGTAGCATGGAGTACGTCATACCGTGCTTGGATATATATATATATATATATATATATATACACCGTCTTCGGATGAGGTAAAATCTGCTATGGACCGACGGATATGATGTGACCCACATCTCGTGAGAAAACAGATAGGTGTGATACCTGACACACTAGGATTCGTGTAGCCTAGGATCATAGAGGATATGGCCATAGTCCTAGTTATTACCCTTATTATGTGCCTAATCTCACATGTCACCTTATTTATGATGATTACATGATTTAAATTATTTTGTGGGTCAAGACCGTCCGAGGGAGGGGCTGAGTCTTGACGGATGGTGATTAGGTACTGATTTGAATAACATGAACTATTTTAAGTACACCTTGCATGATGATTTTCCATGCTTTATTTATTGACTTGTGCACTGATTTGAATAGCATGAATTGTTTTAAGTGCACCTCACATGATGATTTTCCAGGCTTTATTTACCTACTTATGCATTGATTTGAATAACATAAATTGCTTTATATATCATGAACACGTGCATGAAACTGATGTTTTTGGGTATGATGTGTAATTGCGTGGTTTTATACATGGCATCACGATCATGTAGATAGTACAGTTATATACTTGCTCGCATGATTGCCTTAATGAGCGTGTGGTTGCTCACCCCCTTATTTTTCCCCTCTACAGAGCACTTTCAGTAGATAGAGAGCGACAGAGGATTTGATTTCTAGTGTTCACTGCATCCCATCATATAAAGGTATACACATTTGTACAGTTTTGTATCTAGACATGCAATAGCACTGTAATAATTTAAATGTAACATTTAGGGATGTAAAGAATTGTAGACAGATACAAAATCGCAACTCTGACTATAAAATGTAAGTGTTTACGTTTAAATAAAATGTAAATTGAAATGGTATGGTTGGATGAGATTAACACCGATGCACAGCCCAACTGTTATTGTTGAAGCTGTTCACGATCAGAGGAAGGTAAGAATAATGGATAAAAAAATGGTAGCGATTTTTTAGTAAATTGGGGGTCGTGACAGTTTTGACCGTTTCTGGGAGGCGAATATGTCAAAAACACCTCAAACGGACCATTTCGAACTCGTTTCACCCGTTTTTTATCTTTCCTCTACTTCAATGTGTTCGGGACCAAATTAATCTAACTTTCCTTCATGAGCCCTCTATATTTTCCCATTTTAAGTTCTTATCTTTAGTCAGGATGGTTTATATCCATTCGGTTTAGCCTGCAGCTCTTATAGCCCTTATTTGGCCTTTACGTAGCTTATATACATTTAATCACTTCACTTACAATTTCATTCTAGTAAATACTCTTCTTATGATTCAACCAACATAATAGAATGTTTGTACATATATGAATCATAAGGAATAAGCTACATAAAAATATGGGTCTTACATCATTGGCTTCCAAAGGAAGCCATGCATTTTCATTGGTCAATAATGAAAATATAATTATATAATGGGCTTTAGAAGACAAAAACCCATAGAAAGCAATCTCATTCTCGGCAGAAGCCATTGAAACCTAAGAAACCAATTTCTTTTATAAACTAATGTGAAACTGTGAGATTCAAGAAGAAATTAGGGAGAAAAGGTTTAGATTTCACCAATATAAACTTATTTGATCTTCCTTATGTAAATATAATGTAAGACCAAAAAATTTGACATGTAATCCTTATGACTTTGTGAATGTATAGACAAGTTACAATTTATATAAATCATGAGGAATGGATGTTTTGAAGTTGTAAATGACTATGAAATGAAAAATGGATGGTTAAGTGAATTAAATACCAATGGAACAGTGAATTGGGATGAAAAGTTGTAGCAGAACTGCTTCAGGAAGGGAGCAGATTGATCTCTTTGGTAATACAGATCGATTTCCTTAAGTCTCAGGTTACAACAGATCGACCTCATTGCAAGGCCAGATCGATCTCCTTAAGGTTCTGAGTTGTGTAGATCGATCTCATGCTTAGGGACAGATTGATCTCATTAGTCCTAAAAGGTCAGTTTCGAGGAGAAACATGGAGGGCAGATCGATCTCATATGAATAGCATATCGATCTCATAGAGATAATTCTATAAATACTAGACTTCTCCACTTCAATTTTCATGAGATTCACTATTTCATTGAAGAACAAAAGCTAAACCTAACCCATATATCCTAGGAAACTTCAGTTTGCAACCATTTTTGAGTGAGATATGGTTGACCAAGTTGTTCTTAGTAAAGAGGAGAGCAACATACTTGGAAACAAGAGATTGGAATCAAAGGGTTGAAGAGCAAGAAGGATTTTTGTCAAATTTTGGTGGAAAAGGAGAAAATCTCAGTTAGGTAAGATTTAATGCACCAAGTTGATATATGTTAAACTAGGTGTATTAGAGAACTAATAGGTATATGTATGAATTGTTGGAAATGAAAGGATCATGAAAAATGAGCATGACCTAGCTATTAGTGTGAAAGTGAGAAAAATGATGAGGAAATGGTGTTGGCACGGATTTAATGGTGGATTATGCATGTATGGAAGATTATAAAGTAATCTTATGAAATGCATATATTGGAAATAAGGAGAAATAAATATGGCTATATGGAAAATATGGTATAATACCATATTGGGAGAAAATAATGAGAATGATGCATGGAATTGAGATTTGGCAAATGAAATGAGTATATTACGGTATACTAATGCAGATAATTATAACAGCTTTGAAAATCACATTTGGAAGCTGATCAGATTGCGAGAGTGAACAACACCGAAGAAGAGAGGTCACTTGACGTGATCCGAGGTAAGGGAATTTCGTGAGTAGCTAGAGATGGCTCCACGTATTTTGAATAGCATTTCGATATTATATGCTATATGAAATCCCTTGAATAGGCATATTATGATGATTGAGATTAATGAGGATAAGTGTGTTTTATCCAAAACCAGGGTGAAATTACCTTAGAAGATTGTTGTGACTAAAATACATGGTTACATGATAGAATAGCTAATGTTTCCATGTATATGCGAAAACATGCACATTGAGTGCTTATTTGATTTGAATTGGGTGAATTGGGATATAAATAGCCATTTATCAGGTTTTGTGTGAAAACCATAAGTGCTAGAGAATACTCGCACTATATTTGAGATATGCATCACATAGTACTGGAGTATCTACTCGTACTACATTTTTAATGCAATTTATGCATGTTAGAGTACTGGGAGCATTGCTCATACTCAGATTGTGATTGATGCATTATAGAGTATTGGGAGATATGCTCAAACTTAGTTTTACGTGATAGAGTATTGAGAGCTTAGCTCATACTCAGTTTTCATATATTATACATCATAGAGTATTGAGAGATTTGCTGATACTCGAGTTTTATATAACATAGTGATAGGAGCATTGCTCGCACTAGAGTTACATTATTTGATATGGTCATCTTGGGAGTTTTACTCACACGTACCGGATTTGAAAAGAGCATGAAACAGCCGTGTTGGGAGCATGTGCTGACTGTGTGTCGCACCGATATAAATAAATATATATATATATATGCTCACACGTGCAATATTTTGAGATAAGGTCGATGACTATCAAAATAACCTATGGCATGAGGACTAAGACTCATGGCGAGCATCCCGACTATGAGGTATATCCAAGGTTTGAGGACTAAGACTCATGGTGAGCATTCCCCTTGAGATAGGGTCCATGGAGTACTGTGTACCGTGTATGTCACATGGGGTACATTGTACCGTGAGTACTTTATGTACTATGATAGGACTAGTTAGTAGTGGGAGCGGAATCCAGTGGGATCTAGTGTGCTCCGGGATCATGTCCTCAGTTGGGTAGAGAGCTGACGTAGAGATTTGACCCACCTCCCGTTACAACAATTGTGAGACCCCGTACATCGAGTACTGTGTAGCTTGGGATCATGGAAAATGAGTTGTGATCATACACTCGGAACATGTAGTCGCCTATCTCCGTTTTCCTTTTCATGCTATGTATATTGAGATTTCTTGAATGAATTACCACATGATTTTATAATATAAACATGTGAATTTGTGAATTATAAAAAGGGTAACCCGAGGGATGGGTAAGGCCAAGATTTCCATGTTTTTAAACATGATGAATGCTATATGACTTTGATTTAAATGAATGGCAGGATAAATGTGATTTGTGTGAAATTACATGAGAAATGCAATATTTATGCATAAAATGCTGAGGTTTTACACCAGCATATTTCTTGTTTTATAACTGATGTTTTCTATCTATACATATATATATTGCATAAAGCTTTGAGAGAGATGCATGCTTTAGATACAATTGGGTAAGGAAATGATTTCGAGGCATAAGTATTGTATTTTGTAGATAGTGAGGTTATCTACTTGCTTGCATGATTTCCTTACTGAGGTTTGAGCTCACCCCCTTATTATTTCCCCCTTTTTCAGAGCATCCACAATAGGTAGACACGGCTGAGGACTGATATTCCCTGATCCGCTGCATATCCATTTTGCTAGAGGTATACACATTCCAACATTTTGTACTGAACATTGTCTAAGCACAACTATGTACATTAATGTACGGTTGGGATGCATATGTAAAAATAATTGTATTAATGTATAAAGAAATGTTAAATTCTATACATGTTATGAATGAATGTGATTGGGTGACTAATATCAAATCACAGCCCAACGTTTGGTGTGAGAGATGACAGAAGAAGAGGTAAGTGAAAATATGGAAAACAAATTGTGGTGATTTCGGTAGCTCATGTGTGGGAGAACAGCGTGACAGAATGGTATTAGAGCAGTGATGGTTTGATGTGAATCGATATTAGTAATTAGAAAAATATACATCCATATAGTACTGTGCTTTGTTTAGCTACAATTGTGTCTACGAGATGGAAATTAAACTAATTAATGATTATAAATGTAGGGATTTAGCCATTATGGTTAATACTCACCGTGGTAGAGGGGATAGAGGTAGAGCTCGAGGCCGCAGAGGTAGGCTAGAGGCCCGAGATGAGACTATTGGTCAGATTGAGGTACCAGAGAGTACCGGGGCACGTTTCGAGAGACTAAAACGTCGTCTAGAGACCATAGTGGAGATACTGGCACAGACGATGCCAGGAGGACAGGGACAGGGCGGTAATGTTTTGGGGTGTTGTTATGATTTGGACAGACTCCGATAATTCCAGAAACTTAGACCTCCAACTTTTCATGGGATTAAGGACCCAGTTTTGGCAGAGGAATGGATAGGAGCAATAGAGAAGTTGTACGAATTCTTTGAGTGTACCACTTCAGAGATGGTCGCATTTACTGTGTTCACACTGAAGGGGACTGCATAGCATTGGTGGAAGTCCACCCGACCCATTTTGAGAGCCTGACATGCAAAGATTAGTTAGGAGATATTTCTGGATGCCTTCAAGAGGCAGTTTGTTCCAAATACCGCTCAACAGAGACTGCAGGCTAAATTTTTGGGGTTAAGCTAGGGGAGTCATTCAGTGGAAAAGTATGAGACCAGATTTTAATCCTTGAGAAGGTATGACCCTGACACCATGAGTAGCGAGATCAGGAAGGTCTGCAGGTTTATCGATGGACTGAGACCAATATTACGGTCTAAACTTATTCCATTCGAAATTTCTACCTACGATGAGGCAGTGCGTAGGGTGCAACTCTGTGAAGAAGATTATGAGAGGAATCCCTGAGAATTCAGAACAATTAGAAAAGGTAGAGATAGAGATAGAAAGAGGTCAGTGAGTGACAGTGCTCGAGGTTTTGGATATCGAGGAGGGAGGAGACTCTTCGGTAAGAGACCAAAGATCGAGGAAGTACAAGAGAAGATTGTTAGATCTCCTACATACCCGGTTATAGCACCAGCTAGAGGAGTTGTGATTGGAGGATCGAGGCCTACCACTAAACAGTGCAGTAGATGTGGTAGATTCCACATAGGTAGACCTTGTCTTATTTCTAGTGGTTTATGTTACAGATGTGGGAAGCCAGGACACATGGCCAGAGTTTGCTAAGAGGTCATTGATACTACCCCACAGAAGGGTAAGGAGCCTGAGAGAGCTCCAGCTGATACGTCTGCTCCGAAATGGAGAGCGACAGCCGAGGAAAAGGGGAAACAAGTCATAAGACGAGGGCGAGTGCATGCCTTGGACCAAAGGACAGTAGACGCTTCGTCGGATGTGATTCGAGGTAACATCCTGATATATGATTTCGAAGCACATGTTTTGATTGATCTTGGTGCCACCCATTCATTTGTATCGCCTTCATTTGCATGTAAGATAGAAAAACATATAAAGTGTACACCTTTAAGTAGGATGATGTTGATTAGTACGCCTACGGGCAATTGTCAGCTAGTGGAAGATGTATTAAATGATTGGAAGTTAAGAGTAGGGGAAAAGGACATGACAGCCAATCTAATACTATTAAGCATGTGTGATTTTGATGTAATTTTAGGAATGGATTGGTTATCATTAAACCATGTTGTTTTAGATTGTTACGCTAAGACAGTTATGTTTCCTAACCCTGAAAAATATGTTGTAAAGCTTGATGAAAAGAAATGAAAGTAGTAGTCAAGGTTGTAATTGATAATGTACTATGCTGACTAAGAAATGAAGATATTGAAGGTTTTATTGCGTACATGGTTGATACTGATAAGGTACATCCGGAGTTTGCAGACATTCTTATGGTTAGTGAATTCCCAGATGTCTTTTTCGGATGAATTGCTAGGGTTACCACCAAACAGAGAGATGGAGTTTTGTATAGACTTGGTGCCTGGTATTGAACTTATATCGAAAACACTGTATCGTATGGCCTTAGTTGAGTTGGAAGAGCTCAAGAAACAGTTATAGGAGTTGTTGGATAGGGGTTTTATCAGACTGAGTGTTTCACCGTGGGGAGCACCGGTGTTGTTTGTAAAAAAGAAGGATGGAAGCCTCCGATTATGTATAGATTATAGGTTGTTGAATAAGGCAACCATCAAGAATAAATATCCCTTTCCGCGTATTGATGATCTGTTGGATCAACTCCGGGGAGCGTAGGTCTTTTCTAAGATTGATCTGAGGTCTGGGTATCATCAGTTGAGAGTAAGGAGTGGAGATGTGCCCAAGACAGCATTTTGACCCGATATGGCCATTATGAGTTCTTGGTTATGCCGTTCGGATTGATTAATGCTACTGCAGCTTTTAAGGCTTTGATGAACAATTTGTTTAAGCCATATTTGGATCAATTCGTTATCATCTTCATAGATGATATCTTGGTATATTCAAAATCTGAGTAAAAGCATGAGAAGCACCTCAAAATTGTATTACAGACTTTAAAAGAGCAGAAGTTGTATGCTAAACTCAATAAGTGTGATTTTTGGTTGTCATAGATCTCATTTTTGGGACACATTGTGTCGAAAGATAGTGTATCAGTAGATCTATACAAGATTGAGGTTGTAGTTCATATGGAATAGCCGATGACAGTCACCGACATTAGGAGTTTCTTGGGTTTACCAAGATATTATCGAAGATTCGTAGAAGGATTTTTGAAGTTACTTGCTCCATTGACACATCTCACTCGGAAGGGTGTAGCATTTGTATGGGATGAGGATTGTGAGAAGAGTTTTTAGGAGTTGAAGAGTCGATTGACTACTGCTCCGATTCTCACTATCCCTACCAGCTCAGGAGGATTTTCAGTGTATACCGATGCATCGTATCAGGAACTGGGCTATGTATTGATGTGGGATAGGAGGGTAGTTGCTTATGGATCCAAACAGCTAAAGGATTATGAGAAGAACTATCCGACCAATGATTTGGAGTTAGTAGCAGTAGTGTTTACATTGAAGGTATGGCGCCACTACTTGTATGGAGAGAAATTCCAGATCTTTACCGACCACAAGAGCCATAAGTATCTGTTCTCACAAAAAGAGTTGAACATGAGACAGAGAAGATGGCTAGAGCTTTTAAAGGACTATGATTATGAGATACTTTATCATCCGGGTAAGGCTAATGTTGTAGTTGATGCTTTGAGCAAAAAGAGCATAGGGATGGTATCATATATGAAGGTCAGGGAACATGAGCTGCTAGAGCAGTTTGCTAGTCTCAGTTTGGGAGTTGTGCCTTTTGACATAGATACGGACTGTATGATTACTAGTCTAAGCTTGGAGCCGGATCTGTTGGATAGGATCAGACAGGCTCAGCAGACTGATTTGTATTGTATTGATGTGATTGGTCAGAGACAGAAGGGCACCGAGCTGATTTTGAGTTGAGTTCTGATGGACATCTGAGGTTTAGAGGCAGATTGTGTGTTCCCAAGGACCCAGAGCTCAGAAGATTAATATTGACAGAAGCTCATTCATCTAGATACACGTTACATCCGGGGAGCAATATGTGAGACATGAGAATTTTATACACATCTAATTATGTAATGTGAACATGAGTGTAATTGATTGAGCTAAATGTGATGTACTCATAAATTGAGGAGGTAAGGAGTGAAATTTCTAAATGATGAATGAGTATTTAATGAGAAATAATCAATGGAGCAAACTATGGCAATTATATATGGAGATTTTATGCCAAGTGTACAACCATAGTGTGAAACTATGAGGCCAGATCGATCTTGGAGAAGAGGGGATCGATCTAGTAGGCGAAAGTGACAAGGAATGAAAACATTTAAACGAGAAAATCGATCTCCTATGAAAGTGGATCGATCTCCTATAGGAGCAGATCGATCTCCAAATATTTCTGTAAAAAGCAGATTGATCTCCTCACAAGGAGCAAATTGATCTCCTCAAGATTACGAGATCAATCTTGCCCCCACGACAGATAGATCTGGTAGGCATAAAAATTACCTACAACGTTCCCAATTCAAAGGCAGATCAATCTCTACCCAAGAGCAAATCGATCTCCTACCCTCTGCCTATATAAAGACCCCTGTGTTTTTTTTTTTTTGCTGGAATTCATCTTCTCTCTCTAGGAACCAAAAACCCCCCATTTTGGTCGAAATCCCTAGCTTTCTTTCTCCTCCAAAACGCCTATTTCTGTTGGAATCAGAGGTAGTGGCAAGAGGGAAAGTTATTTCTCATTGTAAGGGAAACAACATACTTGGAAATTGAAGGACGATTTGAGCTGAGGAGTGAATTGAGCACTCAACAAGTTTTGGGTAAATTTCTAAGCCTTAATCCATGATTTTGAAGTAATTTCTGCGATTGTGGCTGTAGATGTTGTGATGAATTAGTTGAAAATGGTTAGGGTTGTTAGAATTATTGAGGTATTGAGAAATTATGAGAATGTGAGCAATTATGCTCGATGTTGAGATTTGAGACAATGTGATGAAGTGTTAATGATGTTTTTACATCGTTGGGACAGCCTGGGAGTTCCAGAGAGGAATGCGAGGCTAGTCCATCGTTTGGGGAAATTATTGCACTATATGAGGTGCAACGAGGTAAGGGAAAACTTAAACTCATTTGCGTATGTGATTTTTGATGATATTTGTTGCATGAAATGTTATTTGAGAAACAAACATGTTTTTACGAGTTGTGATTGATTTATTGCACATGATTTTATAGCCAGTTGGGGCCCAATTTTTATGAGTTGTAAACAAAGTGTGAAATTGTTTTACAAACTATTTGAGTTTAAGAAAATGAGAAGGGATTTAGGCTTTACGTTAAGGTGTACTGAGATTGTGTGCGTGGTTTTGTCAGTTTGAGATCGGTTTTGACATGTTTTGTAATGAGTACAAAAAGGTTTTCAGATGAGTTTTATGAGAGAAACCATTATGAGCTCTACGTGAAGGCAAAACGTTTTATATGATAATGGTTGTTATTGAGACTTAGACGTGTCATGAGATAACACATCGGGCCTTGCTCTGGTAGCATGTGAGTTCGATATTCCTCCTCTTTAGTAGCGAGAGATGCCTTCGTTCTGGTAATGTGAGATGACCTCCGCTCTGGTAGCGCTAAGTAGCCTTGCTTTGGTAGCATGTAAGTCCGAGCCTTGCTTTGGTAGCATGTAAGATCGATAGTGTGCATGAGAAACGGCCTTGCTTTCGTAACATATAAGTCTGGGCCTTATTTTGGTAACACGTAAGACCAGGATACCATGTACATGACCATATTATCTACGTTCCCTCTTTTGAGGATGCCTGAGATGCGCACCCAGAGGAGATTATTTTGATGTGCCATGACAGATGTTTTTATCTGAGTTTTAATTGCCTAGTCTCCATCTTTTTATATACATGAGATTGTGTTTTGTGGCTTTGCCCTGTGTATTACTACTGAGGTGATTTCTGTCACGTTTTTACGAAAAAAGCCATTATCGCATCCTAATTTCCACATGCTTGTAACTATGGGTTTTGTACTGAGCTATTTACTCTCTTGTTTCTATATGATTTTAGAGAAATGAGATGATAATGAGGTTTTAATGATTTCATGCTACGTTTTCTATTGAGTTTATTAAGTTTCACCTACAAACAAAATGATTGTGTTGTGTAATTAATAATTTTGTTAATGAGTCCCTTACCCCCCTTATTGAGCGATTTAGAAGCTCACCCTATTTTTAATATCCTCCAGATTTCTTCAAGTGAAGAGAGTTTCCTGCGACGTATGGAGTAGGGGCTAGTAGAGGACTTGAGCTCCAGGCTGTATATTATATCTTGAGGTATACTTTAATATTTCATGTACCCAGACTAATGTTGTAATTACATACACTTGATGAACAATGATGTATGAGATGTATTAGGATTAATTAACTCTGAATTGAGGAATGAATATAGTATGATATATAAATATTAGACGATCAGATCTTGTGGTGAAAGTCTTATAATATATATATATATATCATGATGCATGACACTATACAAGAATCCACATAGAATTGTGTATTGATGAAAATAAGTTTTAAATTTGCCATGTTTTTCGCGTTTTTGGGGCGTCACAGAGTTTTTTTGGTATCAAAGCTTACGGTGTTTAGTACTGTCAGTGTCGGTTAAGTGAAATAGGATGCATCCCAAGTGTATGTATAAGTCTGGTCATGAACTGAAATTGAGGATTGAGATTTCAATCAAGTTTGATGTGTACGCGCAGGAACGTATGGAGAGTAAAAATGAGTGGATGACGAGGTTGTTTGAGGAGGCAGGTAGAGCCACCTCCGCCACCTGCCCCACAACCGAAGAGCCCTAACTCTCGAATTAACCGAGTTGAACAAGATGTGCGACAGGGTTTTGAGCAGATGGCAACGCTATTCGTGCAACATTTTGGAGTTAATGCCTCGGGTACTACTCCTACAACACCACAAGGACCTCTCGCGCCCCCAGTACAGATAGACCTAGTGCCTCCTGCTACTCAACCTGATGACAGAAGTATGATCCGATTGAGGGACTTTTTGAAAATGAATCCACCCGCATTCAAGGGGAGAAAGGATCCCGTAGAGGCTGAGGAGTGGCTGACTGAGTTGAGAGTCCTATATGACTATTTGGGATACACTGATGTTGAGAGGATCATTATGGGTACTTATATGTTAAAAGGGAGAGCTCGAGATTGTTGGGGTACAACCCAGAGTATTATGATGTCCCGCCAGGATGTGATTAGCTGAGAAGAGTTTCAGACGGCCTATAGAGCCCAATATGTACCACGAGCTGCCCAAAGAAGGATGCAGGCTGAGTTTTCGAGTCTGGTACAGGGCGATATGTCTATGGATGATTTCGAGAGTCGATTTACCACTTTATTGAAATATGATCCAGAGACTTTTAAAGATGAAGAGCTCCGCACCGAGAGATTTGTATATAGACTAACTAAAGCCCATAATTAGAGATCAATTGATAGGGTTGTGTATTACAGAGTTTGGAGCTGCTCTGAGATGAGCATAAGAGATTAAGAGGGGAATCGAAATTGTACAATCCCAGAATGAGTTCAGAGTAGTGACTAGGGATAAGGGCAAGAGACCAGCGATTTCCCAGACAGATATTCAGAGAGGTTCCTTCAGAAGAGGAAGGATTGAGGTACAAAAGGGCAGATTGGAGAAACCCAGAGCTTATCTCATCATTAGGGAGACCCCTCGAGATGTCAAACTTGAGATAAGGGTTTATAGAGACTGTGGTCGACCGTATGAGGGAAGTTGTACTGGGTTGATCCATGGATGTTTTAGATGTGGAGACATGGGTCATAGAGTAAAAGACTATCCTCAACCTCAGAGACCACATGCTCTGGAGCCTACCAGACAGCAGCCTTAGAGAGTGAATCCCCCGAAACGAGCCACTACTGCAGAGAAAGGAAAGAAGCCCGTCACAATGGGACGTGTGTTTGCTCTGGATAAAGAAACAACAGACACTTTTGTAGAAACTATAAGAGGTACACTCTCTGTCTGTAATCATAAGGCTCATGTGTTGATTGACCTAGGGTCCACACATTCGTTTATTTCTTAGCATTTTGCATGTAAGTTAAATTTGAAGTTTGAACCTCTATAGTATATCCTACATGTAAATACCCTTATGCATGAGTCTCAGAGAACAGATATGATATGTAGAGGATGTGAAATAATGGTGGGAGATAGAGTAATGCTAGAAGATCTAATGATGTTCAATATACATGGGTTTGATGTGATTTTGGGCATAGATTGGCTGGCAACCAATCGAGTGAGTTTAAACTGCTATACTAAGTAATAACTTTCTCCCTACCTTAACCTTACAGTGTATGTTTGAAATATTGAGGAAATAAAGGTGTGAAATTTTGTGAACAATTGGAAATTTATGATGTTACCTTTTGACAGTATTAAATTTACTTTTAATGTGAAGGTTACAAAGCGCTCATCTCAAATGATAACCGGGAACATCCGAGGGTTGAGGATATACCCGTGGTGTGTGAATTTTCGGATGTCATCCCAGATGAGTTGCCCGGTTTACCACCAGAGAGAGAGCTGGAGTTTACCATTTATTTGGTACCAGATACTCAACCTATCTCTAGACCTCTGTATAGGATGACATTAGTGGAACTAGAGGAATTGAAGAAACAGCTACAAGAGTTATTCAATCAGGGATTTATTAGACCCAATGTCTCACCGTGGGGAGCACCAGTATTATTCGTAAGGAAGAAAGATGGTAGTCTTAGATTATGCATAGACTGCCGACTATTGAGTAAAGTAACGGTGAAGAATAAATACTCATTACCAAGGATTGATGATCTGCTTGATCAGCTGAGAGGGGCCTCAGTCGTTTCTAAGACTGATTTAAGATCGGGTTATCACCAATTGAGGATTAAGAAGGCAGATATTCCGAAGACAGCCTTCAGGACAAGGTATGGCCATTATGAATTTCTAGTGATGCCCTTTGGATTGACAAACGCCCCTGCAGCCTTTATGAGGTTAATAAATTTGGTGTTCAGAGACTATCTAGATAAGTTTGTGATAGTCTTTATTGATGATATCTTAGTATACTCGCAGTCTTATAAGGAGCACACGTAGCAATTGTGGTTAGTACTTTAGATACTCCGAGATAAGTAATTATATGGAAAGCTTAATAATTGTGAGTTTTGGCTAGATCAGATAGCTTTTCTTGGTCATATAGTTTCAGTGGAGGGAGTATCAGTTAATCTAATTAAAGTGGAGGCTGTGCTTAATTAGGAAAGACCGAGGACAGTTACAGAGGTACGAAGTTTCCTTGGTTTGGCAGGGTTTTATAGAAGATTTGTGGAGGGATTTTCTAGGATTGCCGCTCCTTTAACCAAGCTCACAGGCAAGGAGAGTCCATTCATATGGACTGATCAATGTGAGTTCAATTTTCAGGAATTAAAGAGGAGATTATTAGTGGCACCTATGTTGACTATCACTGAGGGATCATGAGGATTTTCAATGTATAGTGATGCTCCCATCAAGGATTGGGGTATGTGCTCATGCAGCATGGAAGAGTGGTCACCTATGGATCACGACAGTTGAAAGATCATGAGCGAAATTACCCCCACGTAAGATTTGGAGTTAGTAGCTGTGGTATTTGCCTTGAAGATCTGGCGGCGCCAGTTATATGGGGAAAGATTCCAGATCTTCACTGACCATAAGAGTTTAAGGTATCTGTTCGATCAGAAAGAGTTAAATACGAGACAAAGAAGATGGATGGAACTCCTTAAGGATTATGAATGCGAGATTCTATATCATTCGGGAAAGGCGAACGTAGTTGTTGATGCCCTGAGCAGGAAGAGTATGATATCTACTATGATGATCAGGGAACGGGATTTATTGGAGCAGTTCATCGAACTCCGGATCAGAGTTAAAGAGGTAGAGACTGGATTTCTGGCTAGCCTGCGAATAGAGCCCAGGATCATGGATCAGATTAGAGCTAGGCAGCGTGATGATCAGAGGTTGATTGATATGGTTAGCCAAGCTGAGCAGACTTCGTAGTCAGATCTCATAGTCAGTGAGGATGGATTGTTGAGATTCAGAGGACGAATTTGTATACCAGATGATGATACCCTGAAGAAATAGATACTAAAAGAATCCCACTGCTTGCGATACACCATGCACCCAAGGAGTACTAAGATGTATCGAGATTTGAGAAAGGTATACTGGTGGGGTGGTATGAAGAGAGACATGGAAGATTATGTGGCCAGATGTTTAGTGTGCCAGCAAGCGAAAGCTGAGCATCAGAAGCATGAAGGATTATTACAGCCTTTACCTGTGCCTACATGGAAATGGGAGCATATCACCATGGACTTTATTATGGGTTTACCGAGAACTCGAAGAGGTGGTGACGCTATATGGGTCATAGTGGATAGACTGACAAAAAGTGCCTACTTCCTTACCATCAAGAGCACAGATAGTGTAGATGTCTTAGTTGAGTTATATGTCAGCAAGATAGCTAGATTACATGGGGCTCCAGTGAGTATTACTTCTGACAGAGATTCTCGATCTACTTCCAGATTTTAGACCCATTTTCAGGAGTCCATGGGATCTCGATTGAGTTTTAGTACCGCCTATCATCCTCAGACAGATGGTCAGTCAGAGAGGACTTTTCAGACCCTGGAAGATATGTTGAGGGAGTGTACGATGGATTTTAAGGGATCATGGGATGATCACCTGCCCCAAGTAGAGTTTGCGTACAATAATAGTTGTCATAGGAGTATTGGAATGGCACCTTTTAAGGCTCTATATGGTAGGAGGTGTAGATCCCCTGTAGCTTAGGAAGAAGTGGGTGACAGAAAGATAAATGCTCCCGAGCTTGTTGAACAGGCTGTACAGAGTGTGAAACTTATATGTAAGAGATTACGGGCTGCACATAGTAGACAGAAAAGCTACGTGGATGTGCGTAGACAGCCACTCAAGTTTAATATTGGTGATGCAGTATTTCTAAAGATATCACCGAGTAAGGGTATCATGAGATTTGGAAAGAAAGGGAAATTGAGTCCTCGATACATTGGACCATTTGAGATTCTTGAGAGAGTGGGAGAGGTAGCCTACAAGTTGGCACTACCCCCATAGATGTCTAGGATACACAACATCTTTCATGTATCTATGTTGAGGAAGTACCACCCGGACCCTTCTCATGTCATAGAGTATAAAGAGATGAACATACAAGAGGACATGAGCTACATAAAAGAACCCGTCTAAATCCTTGATAGGAAAGAGAAGGTGCTTTGGACTAAAAGCATCGCATTAGTGAAAGTTTTATGGAAGCATCACTCAATGGAAGAGGCAACTTAGGAATTGGAAAGCCTCATGGAGGAGAAGTACCCCCATCTGTTTGATGAGTCAAGTTGAATTTGGAGGACCAAATTCTTTTAAGGTGGGGAGGATGTGAGACCTGAGAATTTTATACACATCTAATTATGTAATGTGAACATGAGTGTAATTGATTGAGCTAATTGTGATGTACTCATAAATTGAGGCGGTAAGGAGTAAAATTTCTAAATGATGAATGAGTATTGAATGAGAAATAATAAATGAAGCAAACTATGGCAATTATATATGGAGATTTTATGCCAAGTGTACAACCATAGTGTGAAACTATGAGGCCATATCGATCTTGGAGAAGAGGGGATCGATCTGGTAGGCCAAAGTGACAAGGAATGAAAAAATTTAAACGAGCAAATCAATCTCCTATGAAAGCGGATCGATCTCCTTGTGATTCTGCCTAAAAGGGATTGATCTCCTATAGGAGCAAATCAATCTCCAAATGTTTCTGTAAAAAGCAGATCGATTTCCTCACAAGGAGCAGATCGATCTCCTCAAGATTGTGAGATCGATCTTACCCCCATGACTGATCGATCTGGTAGGCATAAAAATCGCCTAAAACGTTCCCAATTCAAAGGCATATCGATCTCTACCCAAGAGCATATCGATCTCTTGCCTTCTGCCTATATAAGGACCCCAGTGTTTTTTGCTGGAATTCATCTTCTCTCTTCAGGAATCGAAAACCCCCATTTCGACCAAAATCTCTAGCTTTCTCTCTTCTCCAAAACGTCCATTTTCGTTCGAATCAGAGGTAGTGGCAAGAGGGAAATTTATTCCTTATCATAATGGGAACAACATACTTAGAAATCGAAGGATGATTTGAGCTGAGGAGTGAATTAAGCACTCCACAAGTTTTTGGTAAATTTCTAAGCCTTAATCCTTGATTTTGAAGTAGATTTATGCGATTGTGGCTATAGATGTTGTGATGAATTAGCTGAAAATGGTTAGGGTTGCTAAAATTATTGAGGTATTGAGAAATTATGAGAATATGAGCAATTATGCTCGATGTTGAGATTTGAGACAATGTGATGATGTGTTGATGATGTTCTTACATCGTTGGGATAGCCCGATAGTTTAAGAGAGGAATGCGAGGCTAGTCTGTCGTTCGGGGGAAACGATTGCACTATACGAGGTGCAACAAGGTAAGGGAAAACTTAAACTCATTTGTGTATGTGATTTGTGATGATATTTGTAGCATGAAATGTCATTTGAGAAATAAGCATGTTTTTACGAGTTGTGATTGATTTATTACAGACAGTTTTATAGCCAGTTGGGGCCTAATTTTTATTAGTTGTAAACAAAGTGTGAAATTGTTTTACAAACTGTTTGAGTTTTAAAAAATGAGAAGGGATTTGGTATTTAAGGCATACTTAGATTTGAGAAATGTGTGCGTAGTTTTATCGGTTTGAGCTCGGTTTTGACATATTTTGTAATGAGTACAAAAAGGTTTTTAGACGAGTTTTATGAGAGAAACCATTATGAGCTCTACATGAAGGTAAAACGGTTTTATATGATAATGGTTGTTATTGAGACTTAGGAGTGTCATGAGATAACACATCGTGCCTTGCTCTGGTAGCATGTAAGTCCGGGCCTTGCTCTAGTAGCATGTAAGTCCGGGCTTTGCTCTGGTAGCATGTAAGTCTGATATTCCTTCACTTTGGTAGCGAGAGATGCCTCCGCTTTGGTAGCGAGAGATGCCTCCGTTCTAGTAACGTGAGATGACCCCCGCTCTGGTAGCATTGGGTGGCCTTACTTTGGTAGCATGTAAGTTCGAGCATTGCTTTGGTAGCGTGTAAGACCGATAGTGTGCATGAGGAGAAGCCTTGCTTTGGTAGCATGTAAGTCCAGGCCTTGTTCTGGTAATAGGTAAGACCAATATACCATGTACACAACCATATTGTCGACGTTGCCTCTTTTGAGGATGCCTGTGATGCGCACCGAGAGGAGATTATTTTGATGTGCCATGACAAATGTTTTTATCTGTGTTTTAATTGCCTAGTCTCTATCTTTTTACATACATGAGATTGTGTTTTATGGTTTTGCCCCGTGTATTATTACTAAGGTGATTTCTATCACGTTTTTACGAGAAAAGCAATTATCGCATCCTAATTTCCACATGCTTGTAACTAGGGGTTTTGTACTGAGCTATTTACTCTCTTTTTTCTAAATGATTTTAGAGAAATGAGATGATAATGAGGTTTTAATGATTTCATGCTACGTTTTCTATTGAGCTTATTGAGTTTCACCTACAAACAAAATTATTGTTTTGCATAATTAATGATTTTGTTAATGAGTCCCTTACCCCCTTACCGAGCGATTTAGAAGCTCACCCTATTTTTAATATCCCCTAGATTTCTTCAACTGAAGAGAGTTTCCTGTGACGTACGGAATAGGGGCTAGTGGAGGACTTGAGCTCCAGGCCGTATATTGTATCTTGAGGTATACTTTAATATTTCATGAACCCAGACTAAGGTTGTAATTATAGACACTTGATGAGCAATGATGTATGAGATGTATTAGGATTAATTAACTATGAATTGAGGAATGTATATGGTATGATATATAAATATTAGATGATGAGATCCTGAGGTGAAAGTCTTATAATATATATATATATATCATGATGCATGACAAAGTACAGAAATGCACCTAGAATTATGTATTGATGAAAATAAGTTTTAAATTTGCCCTATTTTTCGTGCTTCCGAGGCGTCACACAATAAGATGTATCAGAATCTCTGGAAGGTGTACCGGTGGTCAAGTATGAAGAGAGATGTGGTGGATTTTGTGGCAAGATGTCTCGTTTGTCAGCAAGTGAAGGTACAACATCATAAACCTGCAGGGTTATTGCAGCATCTACCTATACCGACATAGAAATGAGAGCATATCACCATGGATTTTATGATAGGTTTACCGAGGACCCGGAAGAATCACGATGCTATATGGGTGATTGTTGATAGACTGATGAAGTCAGCACACTTTTTAGCTATGAGAGCTACCGATTCTCTGAGTATATTGGCAGAACTGTATGTATGCGAGGTAGCGAGGTTACATGGTATTCTAGTGAGCATTGTTTCAGATAGGGATTCCCTCTTCACTTCCCATTTTTGGGAACATTTTCAGGAAGCTGATATGATCTAAACGTATTGTTCGCAAGTGCACGGGTCGTACAAGTAATAATGGGATTTGAGTCTCGAGTTATCGTCCCTCAGAGAAGTTGGTTAGCCTAATTAACTAGCGGTTAATCTTACTCTAAGTATATCCTAGCAAATTATGGAGTCTTAGTGGGTGATCTACAAAGCTAGAATTAAAAGTACTGAAAATAATAAAAGCTATAAAATAAAGAAAATAAAATAGAGCTAAATTTACTTACACTGCTCCGAGCAATTAAAAGCAAAAACCTACAAAAATAATTAAAACAGTTAAAATTAATTAACGTAATTAAAATAAAATGCTAAATAAATAAGCAAAATTATTTAAGCTAAAATTGGACAATCCTAAAATACAATTAAACTACTTAATCAAAATGCAAATTAAACTAACTTAAAAATTAAAGAAATAAAATCCTAGAAAATTTAAGAAAATAACTACAAGCCTAAATGTCTAAAATATTAATTCTAACTTACTCCTAATTATATCTAATTACTAATTTAACAATAAAATTTAACTAGTGCATGATAAATATCTTTTGCATGATAAATTCTAAATTAATCCTAATGTATGATAACTTAACTAATGCATGATAAAATAGAAATGAACTAAGGACATAATTAAATCTAATTCATGAACTAATCATGCAACTAAGTTTAGAATTTTACTCCTTAAGCTAACACATTAAATTGAAATTAGGCTATGCAAGAAAAATGGATTATTGTGTAAAGGTTAAATGCCAAACAAAGCCTTAACAAATTGCAAAACATCAAAGTGGTCCCAATTGCACTACTGTACACATCTTTAACATTTTCTGATTCATTTTGCTCTCGATTTTGGTTGTCTCCAGGTGCCGCTGTCCATCTCCTGCTCCTGCAATCTTCCACCAACTCTGCCTCGGTCTCGTACTCAGCTCCATTCCTGCAACAAGTCCAACACGGCACCTTACTGCTCAACAGCTTGCGTCCACGACATTAACTGCTTCAGCACTGTCCTCGGCCTGACCAACATGCCTTCTGCTCCTTGCAATGTTCGACTCCTGCTCCTGCTTCCTGTACATGACCTGTTCCTTCTTCTTCTTCTTAGTGGCAATGTCCAGCTCCTGCTCTGTACTTGCTTTTGGTCTATCCATGCCTGCTGCTCGCGTCTTCTTCCTTTGCTATCCTGCACTGCCTCTTGTAACCAAGCTTAAACACAAAATATGTATCCTTCAAAATGTTAGCTGCAGCCTACATATCTATGTCCAACAACATTCACAACAGTTCAGTAATAATGCCTGCACACATCTATGAACTTGCAACTACTAATGACTAGATTAATGCAAAATGAAAGCATGCAATGGGAATGAACAATGTAAAACTTCTAAAACAGAGTGTAACAGAGGGCAAAAATGAAGCCAAGAGTGAACTATGCTCCACGGACTGCTTCTTGAGACTCTACACCGAAAAGCTTACCCCATCCTTTTCACTAACCATCGGCAAACAATGAATGGACTAACAACAATCATGCTGAAATAATTATGCAGTAAATGAAATGGATTAAAGAATAAAAGACAATGCATAAACAAAAATTAGAAGCTACTACTCTAAATGCAGTTAAGAACCGAGACATGGAGTGCATGCAAATAAGAATTAAATAAAGAAAAGAAAGAACAAGAAAGCATAGCTAAACATAAGATTAAAACTTGGAGGAAATATATAAAACAAAAATAATGGGCTTTAGGAATCCTTAATGGGCCTCACTATGCCTTAAGCCCATTTTTAATTTACTATTCATTTTCGTTGGGCCTATTGGGCTTGTGGGACCCACCAACTCTTATTGGGCTTGTCCTAGACCCATTACATCATATTGGGCCTATAATATTTGGGCTTGGCCCATTGGGCCTCTCGGCCACATGCCATGGCCGAGAGCTACCTATGTCCTCGGTTACACTATGGCATGCCATCCATGCCTATTTGTCTCGCCAATTCACTTGGGCATTTCCACAATATAGTTGCCAACTAATTAAACACCTTGATTGCCAACTAATTACATGTATTAATTAATCAAATTGATTAATTCTAATTACACCATAATCATTAATACATGTACATTAAGCTATTTATGCCTTAAAATCATATGGACATAAATCAATATCTCACCCCTCACTCTCGGCCTAACCAACATCATAGTGATTTAATATGTTTCAATGCTTAAAACATATATCAATATACTTAAAATCATTCATACATTAACATATATGAAATTGAAAATTAGAAATTATACCAACTGTTGTGTTCACACTTTTGCCGAATACTTTGGAGGCTCTCGATTTGCACTCTATGGCTCCTTGATAGCCAATTCCAACATATGTCACTCTCCTTTCAATTTGGAACAACTTCCATGAAGAATGCAAGTTCCAAATATGCCTAATTCCTAGTGATTTCTAGTGAGAGAAAACTTGGATAATTTTGTTTCAATGGTTTCTTCTTCTAGCCGAATTTGGTGTGATGAAGATGACAATGGTGTGGCTGATTTTATAAGCCACATACTTAGCCATTAAGCTTTAATTTCCAGCCCTTATGCTTGACTTTCCAAGCCTTAGCCATGAGTCACCTAATGAGTCACCTTATGAGTCATGGTTAGCTTTAACTAGGGTTAGATATTTATCTCATGGGTTTTCCATTTGAGCTTCTCGGTTTGGGCTTTCTTAATGGGCTTTCAGGCTGAAATGTTTACTATACCTTGGGCCTTTAATTGTCTCAATATTTGTCCAATCAATTGGTCCAACAATTCGGTCTAAGGGACCTAAGAATTTTGATATACGTTTAGTATACCTTAATGGGCTTTAAAATTTTCACCTTAGGCCCATTATGTTTTTAACCATTTAATTTAATCTGGAATCCTTTCAAATAAATTTTCCTTACTTCCGGGGATGATTATCTTGTATTCTGGCCAAGAATATTTTTCCCCAATTTTTTTTTTCACACTTAGGTTAATTTTTAACCATGATTAGTCAACTATGGTAAAAGTCCACTTTCTTAACTATAGTTGACTTTTTCCTTAACCACTGACCAAGTAGACTTTTTTCAAAATTTTGAAAGTGTCATATCTTATGTCTTACACCCTCGTCTTTATGTTTCAACCGTTACTGGTGGATAATTTCACCCGAAACACCTTAAATACCTTAACTAGCCAAAAAGGTCCATTTTACCCTTTTTAGCTTTTACTCTCATTCTCTATGTTCGGGACCAAATCAAGCTGACTTTCCTTCATGAGCTCTCTATACTTTCTCATTTTAAGTTCTTATTTTCAGTCAAAATGATTTAGATTCTCTTGGTTTAGCCTATGACACTTATAGCTCACATTAGGCTTTTTATGTAGCTTTTACGTGTTAAATCATTTCACTAACACTATAATAACGGAGTGTTCATACACATATGAATCATAAGGTACAAGCTACAAAAATCTGGGTCTGACGATACATGCCTGACTATCACGATTTTATCATCAAAATACTTAAATCTCATAGAACAGATTCTTGTAAGATCACACAGCAATACACGTCTGACTTGCACGGTTTTATCATCAAAATACTTAAATCTCATGCAACAGATTTATGCAAGATCACACAGCAATACACGCCTGACTAGCACGGTTTCAACGTTAGAATAGTTAACTCTCGTTTCAATGTATAAAATAAAGTAAAAAGGGGCTGGTCTTGCCTGTGAGATCTTAGAATTTTACACATATCTAATTATCTAATGTGAACTTGAAGTGTAATTGAATAAACAAAATGTGATGTACTCATAAATTGAGGTTGTATGGAATGGAATTTTAATTTATGAATGAGAAATGAATGAGAATTAATCAATAAAGTAAATTATGGCTATTACATATGGAGATTTTATGTTAAGTGTTCAGCCAAATTGTGAAACTATGAGGCCAGATCAATCTTGAAGAAGAGAGGATCGATTTGGTAGGCCAAAGTGACAAGAAAGGAGGAAATTAAGTGAACAGATCAATCTCCAATGGAAGAGGATCGATGTCCTAATGATTCTGTAATGAAGAGATCGATCTCATGAAGCATTATGTAAGGAGAAGATCGATCTCCTCAAGGAGCAGATCGGTCTCATGAAGCATTCTGTAAACTAAAGATCGATCTCATAATTAGAGCAGATCGACCTCATAAAGCCATTAAGAGATCGATCTCACCCCACGACAGATCGATCTTCTAGGCATAAAATTACCTCAAAACGTTCCCAAATTCAAATGCAGATCGATCTCATCAATGACCAGATCGATCTCCTACCCTCCGTCTATAAAAGGACCCTTATGTTTTCCTGCATTTCATCTATTCTCTCTCTTCTAAAGCTCCATTTCAGTCGAACCCTAGCTTTCTCTCTCTTCCAAAGTCTCCATTTTCGTCCAAATCGAAGGTTGTATCAAGAAGGAAAGTTGTTCCTCATCCAAAGGAGAACAACATACTTGGAAATCGAAAGACGGATTGAATCGAGGCAAGAGTTGAGCACTCAACAAGTTTGGGTAAATTCTAAACTTTGATCTTAGATTTTATAGTGATTTTTGGTGATTATGGTTGTAGGCATTGTGATTAAATAGCTAAGAAATGGTTAAGGATTGATGAAACTAAGGTTTTGTTGGAGTAAAAGTAACGTTAGGCAAATTGTGGTGATTTGGGATTTTTGACTATAAATTTGGAATTGAGACAATGAGGTAAATTTAGCATGGAATATGGTATGGGAAATGTAGGATTTGAAATAATGTGGATGAGAATGTGAATTGGGATGGAATTGTGAGAATTGAGTTGATTGAGTATTTAACAAGAATATAAGTAAATATGTGCTCGATAATACAATTAAGATAGCTTATTGATGTTTTAATATCATTTGGACAGCCTAAGAGTTCCAGAGAGGAATATGGGGTCGGTTTGTGATACGGGGAAACAATTACACTATACGAGGTGCAACGAGGTAAAGGAAAATCTTAAACTGGTTTGTGTGTGTGATTTGTGACAATATTGTAGCATGAATTGTGATTTGAGAAAACAAGCATGTTTTATGAATTGTGAATGAGTATTGCACACGATTTTATAGCCGGTTGGGGCCTAACTTTTATGAGCTATAAACTAAGCGTGAAAATGTTTTACAATCATTTTGTGATTAAAATGTGAAAAGAGATTTGGACTCTACGTTGAGGCGTACTGAGGTTGAGAAATGTGTGCGTGGTCTTTCCGGTTGGGACTCGGTTTTTAACATGTTTTGTGTTGGGTACACAAATATTTTAAATCAAATTTATGAGAGAAAACCATTATGGGTTCTACGTGAAGGCAAAACGTTTTATATGATAATGGCTAATGATTGAGACTTAGGCAGGTCATGTTGAATACACATCGGGCCTTGCTTTGGTAGCATGTAAGTCTGATTTTTCCTCCACTTTGGTAGCATTGGGAGGCCTTGCTCTGGTAGCATGTAAGTCTGGGCCTTGCTCTGGTAGCATGTAAGTCTGATATTGCTCCATTTTGGTAACGTGAGATGACCCTCATTCTGGTCACGCTGGATTGCCTTACTTTGGTAGCATGTAAGACCGATAATTTCCCCGCTTTGGTTGCACTGGGAGGTATTGCTTTGGTAGCATGTAAGACCGATACTTTTCCCCATTTTGGTAGCACTGAGAGGCCTTGCTTTGGTAACATGTAAGTCCTTTGGTAGCATGTAAGATCAATAGTGTACATGAGGAGAGGCATTGCTTTGGTAGCATGTACGGTCGGGCCTTGTTTTGGTAACGCCGTAAGTCCAATATACCATGTACACGACCATATCGTCGACATTCCCTCTTTTGAGGATGCCTGAAATGTGCACCCATAGGAGATTTATTATGATGTGCCATGACGAGATTTATATGAGTTTTATTGCCTAGTCTCCTTTTTATACACATGAGTTGTGTTTTGTGGTTGTGCCACATGCATTCTATTGAGGTGATTTTTATCACGTTTTAATGAGAAAAGCCATTATCGCATTCTGAGTTCCACATGTTTGTGACTATGATTTGTACTGAGTTATGTACACTCATATTTTTACATGATTTCAGAGAAATAAGTTGAGAATAATGTTTTAATGAGTTCATGCTACGTTTTAATTGAGTTTCAACAACGAGATAAAATGATTATGCTGTGCAAATCATTGTTTTATTAACGAGTCCCTTACCCCCTTACTGAGCGATTTAGAAGCTCACCCTATTTTCTCTCCCCCCAAACTTCTTCAAGTAAAAAGAGTTTTTCCCTGCGACGTACGGAGTAGTGGCTAGTGGAGGACTTGAGGTCCAGGCCATATATTGTATTTGAGGTATAATTTATCTTTTCATGTACTAGACTAAAGTTGTAATTACAGACACTTATTGTACAATGATGTATGAGATGTACTAAGATTAATTAGCCTTGAATTGAGTAATGTAAATTGGATGAAATACAATTATGAGATTATGAGATTCTGAGGTATGATATGTATAATGATGTATGACACTGCACAGGAATGCACCATTTATTGTGAATGGTTGTGAAAAAGTTTTAAATTTACCCTATTTTTTGTGCTTCTGGGGCATCACAAATTTTTCTTGGTATCAGAGCCTAGGGTGTTTAGTACTGTTAGTGTCGGTCAAGTGAAATTGAATACATCCCAAGTGTCTGTATAAGTCTGGTCATGAACTGAAATTGAGGATTGAAATTTCAATCAAGTTTGATGTGTATGCGCAGGAAACGTAGTGAGATTAAGAATGAGTGGACGACGAGGTCGTTCGAGGAGGCAGGCAGAGTCCCCTTCGCCACCTACCCCACAACCTGAGAGTCCTAACTCTCGATTTAACCGGATTGAGAATGATGTGCGACAAGGTTTTGAGCAAATGGCAGCGCTATTCGCGCAACATTTTGGAGTTAATGCCTCAGGTACTACTCCTACACCACCACAAGGACCTCCCATACCCCCAGTATAGATGGACCCGGTACCTCCCGTTACTCAGCCCGATGATAGGAGTATGGTCCGATTGAAAGACTTTTTAAAAATGAATCTGCCTGTATTCAGAGGGAAAAAGGATCCTGTAGAGGCTGAGGAGTGGCTGACTGAGTTGAGAGTTATATTTGACTATTTGGAATGCACTGATCCTGAGAGGGTCAGTATGGGTGGCTATATGTTGAAAGGGAGAGCTCGAGATTGGTGGGGTACTACCCAGGGTATTCTAATGTCTAGCCAGGATGTGATTAGCTGGGAAGAATTTCAGGCGACCTTTTGAGCCCAATTTATACCACGAGCTACTCAGAGAAGGAAGCAAGCAGAGTTTTTGAATTTGGTACAGGGCGATATGTCAATGGATGATTATGAGAGCCGATTTACCGCTCTATTGAGGTATGATCTAGAAACCTTCAAAAATGAAGATCTCTTCACTGAGAGATTTGTGTATGGATTAAAGCCCATCATCAGAGATCGATTGATAAGGCTATGTATTACTGAGTTTGGAGATGCTCTGATACGAGCACAAAAGATTGAGAGGGGAATCGAAATTGTGCAATCCCAAAATGAGTTTAGTGCTATGAATAGGGATAAAGGCAAGAGTTTTCTTGGTATCAGAGCTTAGGGTGTCTAGTACTGTCAATGTCGGTTAAGTGAAATAGAATACATCCCAAGTGTCTGTAATAGTCTGGTCATGAATTGAAATTGAGGATTGAGATTTCAATCGATTTTGATATGTACACGCAGGAGATGAGTTGAAATAGAGAATGAGTGCACGACGAGGTCGTTCGAGGAGGCAGGCAGAGTCCCCTCCGCCACCTGTCCCAAACTAGAGAGTCCTAACTCTCGATTTAATAGGATTGAAATCAATGTGAAGTAAGGTTTTGAGCAGATGGCAGCGCTATTCGCGTAACACTTTGGAGTTAATGCCTCGGGTACTACTACACCACCATCAGGACCTCCAGACACTCAGCCTGATGACAGAAGTATGGTCCGACTGAAGGACTTTTTGAAAATGAATCCACCCATATTTAAGGGAAAGAAGGATCCTACAGAGGCTGAGGAGTGGCTGACGGAGTTGAGAATATATTCGATTATCTGGGGTGCACCAATGCTGAAAGGGTCAGTATGAGTGCCTATATGTTGAAAGGGAGAGCTCGAGACTGGTGGGGTACTACCCAGGGTATTTTGATGTCCCACCAGGATATGATTGGTTGGGAAGAGTTCCAGACAGCCTTTAGAGCCCAATATGTACCACGAGCTACCCAGAGAAGGAGGCAAGCATAGTTTTTGAGTTTGGTACAGGGCGACATGTTTGTGGATGATTACGATAGCCGATTTACCGCTCTGCTGAGATATGATCCAGAGACTTTCAAGAATGAAGAGCTCCGCACAGAGAGATTTGTGTATGGATTAAAGCCCATCATCAGAGATCGATTGATTGGGTTGTGTATTATTGAGTTTGGAGATGCTCTGAGACGAGCACAAGAGATTGAGAGGGGAATTGAAATTCTAAAGTCCCAGAATGAATTCGGAGCAGTGATTAGGGACAAGGGCAAGAGGCCAGTGGTGTCTCAAGCAGATGTTCGGAGAGGTTCCTTCAGGAGAGGAAGGATTGAGGTACAGAAGGGCAGATTGGAGAGATTCAGAGCTTATCCTATTATTAAGGAAACCCCTCGATATGGCCGGCCAGAGATAAGGGTTTGTAGAGACTGTGGTCGATCGCATGAGGGAAGTTGTACTGGGTCGATCCGTGGATGTTTTAGATATGGTGACATGGGTCACAGAGTGAAGGACTGTCCTCAACCTCAGATACCATATGCTCCGAAGCCTACTAGACAGCAGCCTCAGAGAGTGAATCCCCAGAGACGGGCCACTGCTGCAGAGAAAGGAAAGAAACCTGTGGCACAGGGACATGTGTTTGCCCTGGATAAGGAAACTGCGGACACTTCAGCAGAAACTATAAGAGGTACACTCTCTGTCTGTAATCATAAGGCTCATGTGTTGATAGATCCAGGATCCATGCATTCGTTTATTTCAGAGCATTTTGCATGTAAATTAAACTTGAAGTTTGAACCTCTAGAATATATACTACATGTAAATACCCCTATACATGAATCTCAGAGAATTGAGTTAATCTGTAGAGGATGTGAGATAAAGGTGGGAGATAGAGTGATGTTAGCAGATCTAATCATGTTGAATATACATGGGTTTGATGTAATTTTAGGAATGGATTGGCTAGCAACCAATCGAGCGAGTTTAGACTGCTACACTAAGATTGTAACTTTCTCCCTACCTGAACCTTACAGTGTACGGTTGAGATATTGAGGAAATGAATATGTGAAATTCTAGTAAGTAATTTGAAATTTTAATATTATTCTTGAGAGTATTAAATATGATTGTTCATGTGAAGGTTATGAGACACTCATCTCAGACGATGAGCGGGAACATCCGAGGATTGAGGATATACCTGTGGTTTGTGAATTTTTGGATGTTTTCCCAGATGAGTTGCCAGGTTTACCACCAGAGAGAGAGCTGGAGTTTACCATTGATTTGGTACCAGATACTCAGCCGATCTCTAAACCTCCATACAGGATGGCACTAGTGGAACTTGAAGAATTAAAGAAACCACTACAAGAGTTATTAGATCAAGGGTTCATTAGACCCAGTGTTTCACCGTGGGGAGCACCGGTTTTATTTGTTAAGAAGAAGGATGGTAGTCTCAGATTATGCATAGATTACCGGTTGTTGAATAAAGCCACGGTGAAGAATAAATACCTATTGCCCAGGATTGATGATCTACTTGATCAGCTGAGAGGGGCCTCAGTCTTTTCTAAAATTGATTTGAGATCAGGTTATCACCAATTGAGGATCAAGAAAGAAGATATTCCAAAGATGGCCTTCAGGACGAGGTATGGCCATTATGAATTTCTGGTGATGTCCTTTGGATTGACGAACGCCCCTGCAGCGTTTATGAGATTAACGAATGAGGTGTTCAGAGACTATCTAGATAAGTTTGTGATAGTCTTTATTGATGATATCCTGGTGTACTCTCGGTCATATGAGGAACATGCACAACATTTGTGGTTAGTAATTCAGATACTCCGAGATAAGCAATTATATGGAAAGCTAAGTAAGTGTGAGTTTTAGCTGGACCGGATAGCTTTCCTTGGTCATATAGTCTCAGAGGAAGGAGTATCAGTGGATCCAAGTAAAGTAGAAGCTGTGCTTAATTGGGAAAGACCAAAGACAGTTACAGAGGTACGAAGCTTCCTTGGTTTGGCAGGGTATTACAGAAGATTTGAGGAAGGATTTTCCAGGATTGTCGCTCTTTTGACTAAACTCACGCGTAAAGAGACCCCATTTATATGGACTGATCAATGGGAGCTCAGTTTTCAGGAGTTAAAAAGGAGATTGACAACGGCACCTGTGTTGGCTATTCCTGAGGGATCAGGAGGATTTTCGGTGTATAGTGATGCATCTCATCAAGGATTGGGGTGTGTGCTTATGCAGCATGGAAGAGTGGTCGCATATGGATCGCGACAGTTGAAAGACCATGAGCGAAATTACCCCACGCATGATTTGGAGTTAGCCGCTGTGGTATTTGCCTTGAAGATCTGGCGACACTACTTATATGGGGAAAGATTCCAGATCTTCACTGATCACAAGAGTTTAAGATATCTCTTTGATTAGAAAGAGTTAAACATGAGACAAAGGAGATGGATGAAACTCCTTAAGGATTATGACTGCGAGATTCTATATCATCCGGGCAAGGCGAACGTAGTTGCAGATGCCCTAAGCAGGAAGAGTATGATATCTGCTATGATGATCAGGGAATGGGATTTACTAGAGTAGTTCACCGAACTCTGGATCAGAGTTAAAGAGATAGAGACTGGATTTTTGGCTAGCTTGAGGATAGAGCCCAAGATCATGGATCAGATTAGAACTGGGCAGCGCAGTGATCAGAGGTTGATAGATATGGTTAGCCAAGCTGAACAGACTTCGCTGTCGGATCTCACAGTCAGTAAGGATGGATTGTTGAGATTCAGAGGACGGATTTGTGTACCGGACGATGATACCCTAAAGAGATAGATACTGAGAGAATCTCACTGCTCGCGATACACCATGCACCCAGGGAGTACTAAGATGTACCGAGACTTGAGAAAGGTGTACTGGTGGAGTGGTATGAAGCGAGACGTGGCAAAGTATGTGGCCAGATGTTTAGTATGCCAGCAAGTGAAAGCTGAGCATCGGAAGCCCGGGGGACTACTACAGCCTTTACCTGTACCTATATGGAAATGGGAGCATGTCACTATGGACTTTATTATGGGTTTACCGAGGACCCGAAGAGGTCGTGACGCTATATGGGTTATAGTGGATAGATTGACCAAGAGTGCCCACTTCCTTGCCATCAAGAGCATAGATACTGTGGATGCCTTAGCTGAGCTGTATGTCAGTGCGATAGCTAGATTACATGGGGCTCCAGTGAGTATTACTTCTGATAGAGATTCTCTATTTACTTCCAGATTTTGGACCCAGTTTCAGGAGTCCTGGGATCTCGATTGAGTTTCAGTACCACCTATCATCCTCAGACAGATGGTCAGTCAGAGAGGACTATTCAGACCCTAGAGGATATGTTAAAGGCGTGTACGATGGATTTTAAGGGATCATGGGATGATCACCTGCCCCTAGCAGAGTTTGCGTATAATAAAAGCTATCATGCAAGTATTGGGATGGCACTTTTTGAGGCTCTATATGGTAGGAGGTGTAGATCCCCTGTAGCTTGGGAAGAAGTCGATGACAGAAAGATAAATGCTCCCGAGCTTGTTAAGCAAGCTGTACAGAGTGTGAAACTCATATGTGAGAGGTTACGGGCGTCACAGAGTAGACAGAAAAGCTACGCGGATGTGCGTAGACGGCCACTCGAGTTTGATATTGGTGATGCAGTATTTCTGAAAATATCACCGAGTAAGGGTATCATACGATTTGGGAAGAAAGGAAAATTGAGTCCGCTATACACAGGACCATTCGAGATCCTTGAGAGAGTGGGAGAGGTAGCCTACAGATTGGCATTACCCCCATAGATGTCCGTAATACACAACGTCTTTCATGTGTCTATGTTGAAGAAGTACTGCCCGGACCCTTCTTATGCCATAGAGTATGACGAGATGGACGTACAAAAGGATATGAGCTACATGGAGGAACCGTTCGGATTCTCGATAGAAAAGATAAGGTACTTAGAACCAAGAGCATCCCATTAGTGAAAGTTTTGTGGAAACATCACTCAATGGAAGAGGCAACGTGGGAACTAGAGAACCTCATGAAGGAGAAATACCCCCATCTATTTGACTAGTTGAGTTGAATTTGGAGGACCAAATTCTTTTAAGGTGGGGAGGATGTGAGATCTAAGAATTTTAGACATATTTTAATTATGTAATATGGACTTGAAGTGTAATTTATTGAGTTAAGTGAAATGTATAAGTAACAAATGAGAAATAATCACCGTAGTGAATTGTGGAAATTATATTTAGAGATTTATATGTTAAGTGCTTAACCAAGTGGGAAGCTATGAGGTTAGATCGATCTTAGGGAAGAAAGATCGATCTGGTAAGCTAAAAATGACAAGGAAGGAGGAAAGCAAGTGAGCAGATCAATCTCCAATGGAAGAGGATCGATCTCCTTATGATTCTGTTTGAGAGAAGATCGATCTCATGAGGAAGGGATCGATCTCCAAATGTTTCTGTTTGGGAGAATATCGATCTCCTCAAGGAGCAGATCGATCTCATGTAGCCGTTAAGAGATCGATCTCACCCCTAGACAGATCGATCTCCTAGGCATAAAATTGCCCCCAAATCGTCCCCAAATTCAAATGCAAATTGATCTCATCAAGAGCCAGATCGATCTCCTACCCTCAGTCTATATAAGGAACCCCTGCTTTCTCCTGCAATTTTATTTTCTCTCTCTTTAAAACCCCATTTTCACCCGAGCCCTAGCTTTCTCACTCATCCAAAGCACCCATTTCCGTCCAAATCAGAGGCTGTGGCAAGAAGGAAAGTGGTCCTCATCAAAGGGAGAACAACATACTTGGAAATTGGAAGACGGATCCAATCGAGGCAAGAGATAAGCTCTCCACAAGTTTTAAGTAATTTCTAAACCTCGATCTTGATATTTGAGATGATTGTGGTGGTAATGGTTATTGGCATTGTGTTGAAATAGTTGAAAAATGATTAGATATTGATGAAATTACAATGTAGTTGGAGTGATGATGATATTTAGCAATTTTGGAAATTTTGAGTTATAAATGGAAATTTAGACAATGTGGTGAATTAGCATAGATATTGTGGCATGGGAAATGTAGAATGTTGAGGTGTTGTGAGCGAGATTGTGGTTTGTGATAGAGTTATGAGAATTGAGAAAATTTGAGGTGTTATGAGCAATTATGCTCGATTTTGAGAATTGAGGTTACTGTGATGATGAGTATTGATGTTTTAACATCGTTTGGACAGCTCGGGAGTTCCAGAGTGGAATGCGAGGCTAGTCCGTGATACGGGGGAAATAATTGCACTATACGAGGTGCAAAGAGGTAAGGGAAAACTAAACCATTTGTGCATGTGTTTTGATGAATTGTTTGTAGCATGAACCATGATTTGAGAATACAAGCATGTTTAGTGTTGTGTTGTGATATAATTGCACACGATTTTTATAGCCGGTTGGAGCCCATTATTTTATGAGTTTATAAGCTGAGTGTGAAATTGCTTTATAAACCGTTGAGTTTGCATGAAATGTAAATTGGGCTCTACATTAAGGCAATATTGAGATTTGAGAAAATGTGTGCGTGTTTTGTCGGTTGGAACTCGATTTTAATATGTTTTGTGTTGAGTACGCAAATGTGTTAAATGAGTTTTATGAGAGAAAACCATAATGAGTTCTACGTGAAGGCATAACGTTTTATAAGATAATGGCTAATGATTGAGACTTAGGCGTGTCATGTTGAATACACATCGGGCCTTGCTTTGGTAGCATGTAAGACCGATATAGTGGGACGCCTGGGAACCAACCTAAGGACCACAGGCCTTGTTCTGGTAACATGTAAGTCTGATTATTCCTCCGCTTTGGTAGCGTTGGGAGGCCTTGCTCTGGTAGCCTTTAAGTCCGATATTCCTTCGTTTGGTAACGAGAGATGCCTCCGTTTTGGTAACGTGAGATGACCCCCGTTCTGGTAACACTAGGTGGCCTTGCTTTGGTAGCATGTAAGACCGAGAGAGTGGGCCGCTTGGGAACCGTGTGAGACCCCGTACATGTATAGCTATGTATATAGGAACATGGGAATGTAAATAGAATCATAAGTAAGATGACGTAGCGTAATGTGAAGTGTATGCAATGTAAGTTCATAAGATTATGTACGCACGTATAATAAGAATTGTGATTATACGTACAAGTTGCATTATGAGTGAGTAGGAAGAAATAAACTTGAAACGAGAAGAATGTGATCAAAATGGGATATGAGTAGTATAGTAAAATGGAAGGAAAGATTTACGTAAGTGTATAATTCCATTCGAGTAATATCGTATATATTTGGTCGTACAAAGATTCTACACAAGTTTTAATGTGTATGTAGTGAGGATGGATCCCATTTTGAAGTCTCATAGATGAATGAATGAGAAAATGATCATGGTAGTAAATTAAGGGTGTTTGGTAAGGGTTATTGTAGAAAAACTGCAGGAAATCTGGAATTTGTGAAGGCCAGATCGATCTCATAGGATGAGAGATCGATCTGGGAGAGCCAGAATGCTCTTATTTGAGAAATGGAAGGGGACAGATCGATCTCCAAAGGAAGCAGATCGATCTCCTTAGCTCTCGGGTTGGAAGCAGATCGATCTCCCATAAGACCAGATCGATCTCCTTAAGCTTCTGTTTGACAGCAGATCGATCTCCAGCCTCGACAGATCGATCTCCTACCTTTAAAACGTCTCAGAAAAGAGGGATTTTTGAGGAACAGATCGATCTCCACCCAAGGAAGATCGATCTCATCAAGTCAAACCTATAAATGGGAGCAGTTGGATCGTCAGAATTTCGGGACAAACATTTCCATTTCACTTCAACTCAAAGAAATCTAGTTTCTCACTCCTAAATCCAGCCATTTTCAGTGAGATTTAAGAAGAGGCTATTAGAGACAAAGTTGTTCACATCAAAGAGAAGAACAACATAGTCTAGAGGCATTTTCCCATTTGAAGGATTGAAGAAATAGAGGGCAATCCTAATTGGAGTAAGAGGGAATCCAATGAGGTAAGTTCTAATGCACAAATCCAAGTACATTAGTTTAGTTAATTATTATAAAGATATTTGGGTGTGCATATTATGGATAGAACTACCTAGGATGGTATGAAATGCATATAGCTTAGAAATAGTCAAGTGTGAGAAAGTGGAATGTGGGAGTATTTTTGATGAATGGGATATCTTGAGTGGATGAGTATGTTGTGGAAATGGTTTGGAAATGTTGATATTAGGATAAATTGGGAGATTTACCACAAAGGGTAAAAATGGGTAATTAAGGCATTGGATAAATGCTTAGTTGAATAAGAGTTAGAAACATTAACTCAAATGTTGATGGATGAATTTCAGTTTCGGATGATACGCCGGAGCAAGTCGAGATGAGAACGCAAGAAGCATAAAGGCGGATAGTTGCACACAAGTAAAACGAGGTAAGGGACTGTGTGTTAGCTATAGAGATGTTCGTACGTAATTACAGCAATTTCGTAGATATATTGCTAGGGCTAGTACGATATTATAAGTTTATGAAATGATGTGGAAGTATGAAAAGTACTATGATATATATATATATGTATTGAGAAATGGGATAGGGTAAGGAGATAGCATGATATGCATGTTTTCAATGAAATTCTCAATTTTACATTGTTATTGATGATTGAGAAATGTTGATGATAGGTTGGCTAATTTTACATGTTTTGGCATGAAAAGGCATGCTATGTGAATAAACGTGTTTTGTGTTTTAAAAAGAGAAACTAGCCATCTATCAGTTTTGAGATGAGATTTGGTGTTGAAGCGTTAGCTCACACCCGGTTTAAAGCCTTGATGTACCGTGCGGGAGTTTTAACTCGCACGGAGGTTTTGAGAAAGTGCGAGAACTATGCTCGTACCTGTTTTGTTGAGTTAAGGTAAACCTGGGGGTCTGGGACCCAAGGGGATACCAGCCGACGGCCAATTGAACGGGCTGGGCCTTAACGATAGATCGTACCGCGCTGGAGCTTTGCTTGACTGTGTGTCAAGCTGCTTGCTCGCCTGGTATATGAGACATGGTTTAAGGATAAAAAGTCCATCGGAGTTGGAGTATGGACTTGGGTCCATGGTTGTACGTAGAATAGTGTAGTCACCCGTTGGTATACTATGTACCGTGCTGGGTGCACGTGAGTACGAGTATCGCGTAGATGACACACGACGTATCTTCACCGTGAGTATACGAGGAGATGAGGTGGATTGAGATGAGCCGGAGGTAGGACTGACCCATCCCCCTTCAGGCGAAGTTATACCCTGTGCACACCCGATCAGTGAGGCCTGGGATCACTGACTGTGGCCATAAGTCGTGGATATTTGATTGCCTAAAATTCCATGCCTGTCTCAGAGAATCGAGAAACAGAGACAATCTCAGAAAAGAAAGAGATTTGCGAGAAAGAATGATTTGAGAAGTGAAAGAGATTTCATGTTTTAATAAATCTTCGATTTCACATTCGTGCCATGAGGGCACTATTTATGAGCATGTTTTAAATGGAAGTTTGACATTTGATTTACACGAAAATGCTCTTGAGAAATATGTATTTAAATGCATTGTTCGTATGATATTTCCATTTATAACGAAAACATGGTTTTTGGTTTATGCATGCATGGGCTATGTAGGTAGTACAATATCTACTTGCTAGCATACATTTCCTTACTGAGCCGTGGTTTGCTCATCCCACTATTTTTCCCCCTCCAGGTACTGAGAAGTAAGAGAGCGGTGATCTCTAAGTCTTTTGTGTTGAACAGCTCTCACAATCCGCAAAGGTATAAGATTTGTGTACACGAGTATTTTGTATCTAATATATTGTATCGCACAGTTATATCTTGGAATTGTAATCAGTATCATGGGGATGATATGTAAACACTTGGTATTTATACAATTAATTTTGTGTATTTACACACACACCTGGGAGTGTGAATTAAAGTTTTAAATATTCCGCTGTAAATAAATAAATTTTTAGTAATTGCATCTTCTCACAGCCCAACCGTAGTTGAGAATGTATGGATAGAAGGGTTCCCGAAAACGGGGCATGACAAACCGACCTAGGGACCACGTGATAGTGTGCATGAGGCGAGGCATTGCTTTGGTAGCATGTATGGTCGAGCCTTATTTTGGTAACATATAAGTCCAATATACCATGCATACGACCATATTGTCGACGTTCCCTCTACACGAGGATGTCTGGGATGCGCACCCAGAGGAGATTACATATTTGATGGGCCATGATGAGTTTTATATGAGTTTTATTGCCTAGTCTCGTTTTACACTTGAGTTGTGTTTTGTGACCTTGTCACGTGCTATTTACTGAGGTGATTTTTATCACATATTTTGAGAAAAGCCATTATCGCATATATTTATTTACACATGCTTGTGAGTGCTCGATATTGAGCCTTTTTAACTTCATGTTTTCACATGATTTGTGAGCTATGAGACGATGATGTTTCGAGAACTTTCATGCTACCAGAGCAAGGACTTCAAACTCTACCAAAGCGGAGGAATAATCGGACTTACATGTTACCAGAACAAGGCCTGTGGTCCCTGGGTCGGTTCCTAGGCGTCCCACTATATAGGTCTTACATGCTACCAAAGCAAGGCCCGATGTGTATTCAACATGACACGTCTATGTCTCAATCATTAGCCATTATCTTATAAAACGTTATGCCTTCACGTAGAACTCATTACAGTTTTCTCTCATAAAACTTATTTAACACATTTGCGTACTCAACACAAAACATATTAAAACCGAGTTTCAACCGGCAAAACACACACACATTTTCTCAAATCTCAATATTGCCTTAACGTAGAGCCGAATTTACTTTTCACGAAAACTCAACGGTTTATAAAGTAATTTCACACTCAGCTTATAAACTCATAAAATAATGGGCTCCAACCGGCTATAAAAACCGTGTGCAATTATATCACAACACAACACTAAACATGCTTGTATTCTCAAATCATGGTTCATGCTACAAACAATTCATCAAAACAGATACACAAATGGTTTAGTTTTCCTTTACCTCTTTGCACCTCGTATAGTGTAATTATTTCCCCCGTATCACGGACTAGCCTCGCATTCCACTCTGGAACTCCCAAGCTGTCCAAACGATGTTAAAACATTAATACTCATCATCACAATAACCTCAATTCTCAAAATCGAGCATAATTGCTCATAACACCTCAAATTTTCTCAATTCTCATAACTCTATCACAAACCAAAATCTCGCTCACAACAACTCAACATTCTACATTTCCCATGCCACAATATCTATGCTAATTCACCACATTGTCTAAATTTCCATTTATAACTCAAAATTCCCAAAATTACCAAAATTGCTAAATATCATCATCACTCCAACTACATTGTAATTTCATCAATCCCTAATCATTTTTCAGCTATTTCAACACAATGCCAACAACCATTACCACCACAATCATCTCAAATATCAAGATTGAGGTTTAAAAATTACCCAAAATTTGTGGAGAGCTTATCTCTTACCTCGATTCGATCCGTCTTCCAATTTCCAAGTATGTTGTTCTCCTTTTGATGAGGAACAACTTTCCTTCTTGCCACAGCTTTTGATTTAGACGAAAATGGGTGCTTTGGATGAGTGAGAAAGTTAGGGCTCGGGTGAAAATGGGGTTTTGAAGAGAGAGAAAACAAAATTACAGGAGAAAGTAGGGGTTCCTTATATAGACTGAGGGTAGGAGATAGATCTGGCTCTTGATGAGATCGATCTGCATTTAAATTTGGGGACGATTTGGGGTAATTTTATGCCTAGGAGATCGATCTGTCGAGGGGTGAGATCGATCTCTTAATGGCTACATGAGATCGATCTGCTCCTTAAGGAGATCGATCTTCTCCCAAACAGAAACATTTGGAGATCGATCCCTTCCTCATGAGATTGATCTTCTCTCAAACAGAATCATAAGGAGATCGATCCTCTTCCATTGGAGATCGATCTGCTCTCTTACTTTCCTCCTTCCTTGTCATTTTTAGCTTACCAGATCGATCTTTCTTCCCTAAGATTGATCTGACCTCATAACTTCCCATTTGGTTAAGCACTTAACATATAAATCTCCAAATATAATTTCCACAATTCACTACGGTGATTATTTCTCATTTGTTACTTATACATTTCACTTAACTCAATAAATTACACTTCAAGTCCATATTACATAATTAAAATATGTCTAAAATTCTCAGATCTCACAATTTCCCAGGCAGATGTTCGGAGAGATTCCTTTATAAGAGGAAGGATTATGATACAGAAGGGTAGATTTGAGAGACACAGAGCTTATCCTATCATCAGAGAGACCCCTCGAGATGTTAGGCATGAGATAAGGGTTTATAGAGACTGTGTGACCGACCGCATGAGGGGAGTTGTACTGGGTTGATCCGTGGATGTTTTAGATGTGGAGACATGGGTCATAGAGTAAAAGACTATCCTCAACCTCAGATACCACATGCTCCGAAATCTACTAGACAGCAGCCTTAGAGAGTAAATCCTCAGAGACGAGCCACTGCTGTAGAGAAGGGAAAGAAGCTCGTTACAATGGGACGTATGTTTGCTTTGGACAAAGAGACAGAAAACACTTCTACGGAATCTATAAGAGGTATACTCTCTGTCTGTAATCATAAGGTTTATGTGTTGATTGATTCAGGGTCCACACATTTGTTTATTTCTGAGTATTTTGCATGTATATTAAATTTGAAGTTTGAACCTCTAAAGTATATATTACATGTAAATACCCCTATGCGTGAGTCCCAAAGAACTGATTTAATTTGTAAAGGATGTGAAATAAAGGTGGGAGATAGAGTAATGTTAGCAGATCTAATAATGTTAAATATACATGGGTTTGATATAATTTTGGAAATAGATTGACTGGCAACCAATCGAGTGAGCTTAGACTGCTACACTAAGATTATAACCTTCTCCCTACCTAAACCTTATAGTGTACGTTTGAAATATTGAGTAAATAGACGTATGAAATTTTGTAAGAAATTGGAAATTATGACGTTGCTTTTAAGAGTACTAAATTTGATCATTCATGTGAAGGTTATGAAACATTCATCTCAGATGATGATCGGAAACATCCGAGGATCAAGGATATACCTGTGGTATGTGAATTTTTGGATGTCTTCCCAGATGAGTTGCCTGGTTTACCACCAGAGAGAGAGCTAGAGTTTACCATTGATTTGGTATCGGATACTCAGCCTATCTCTAGACCTCTGCATAGGATGGCATTAGTGGAACTAGAGGAATTGACGAAACAATTATAGGAGTTATTGGATCAAGGATTTATTAGACCTAGTGTTTCACCGTGGGGAGCACCAGTGTTATTTGTGAGAAAAAGGATGGTAGTCTTAGATTGTGCATAGACTACCGACTGTTGAATAAAGCCACGGTGAAAAATAAATACCCATTGCCCAGGATTGATGATTTACTTGATCCGCTGAGAGGGGCCTCAGTCTTCTCTAAGATTGATTTAAGATCGGGCTATCACCAATTGAGGATTAAGGAAGAAGATATTTCGAAGATAGCATTTAGAACGAGATATAGCCATTATGAATTTCTAGTGATACCCAACGCCCCTGCAGCCTTTATGAGATTAATGAATGAAGTGTTCAGAGTCTATCTAGATAAGTTTGTGATGGTCTTTATTGATGATATCCTGGTGTACTCTCGATCATATGAGGAGCATGCACAACATTTGTGGTTAGTACTTCAAATACTCCGAGATAAACAATTGTATGGGAAGCTTAGTAAGTGTGAGTTTTGGCTGGATCGAATAGTGTTCCTTGGTTATATAGTTTCAGAGGAAGGAGTATCAGTAGATCCTAGTAAAGTGGAAGCAGTACTTAGTTGGGAAAGATCGAGGACAGTTACAGAGGTACGAAGCTTTCTTGGTTTGGCAGGGTATTACAGAAGATTTGTGGAAGGATTTTCTAAGATTGCTGCTCCTTTAACCAAGCTCACGCGCAAGGAGACTCCATTCATATGGACTGATCAATGTGAGCTCAACTTTCAGGAATTAAAGAGGAGATTAACAACGACACCTGTGTTGACTATTCATGAGGGATCAGGAGGATTTTTAGTGTACAGTGATGCCTCGTATCAAGGATTGGGGTGTGTGCTCATGTAGTATGGAAGAGTGGTCGCTTATGGATTGAGACAATTGAAAGATCATGAGCGAAATTACCCCACACATGATTTGAAGTTAGCCGCTATGGTATTTACCTTGAAGATCTGGCGACACTACTTATATGGGGAAAGATTCCAGATCTTCAGTGATCACAAGAGTTTAAGGTATCTCTTTGATCAGAAGGAGTTAAACATGAGACAAAGGAGATGGATGGAAATCCTTAAGGATTATGACTGCGAGATTCTATACCATCCGGGTAAGGTGAATATTGTTACTGATGCCCTGAGCAAGAAGAGTATGATATCTGTTATGATGATCAGGGAATGAGATTTATTGGAGTAGTTCACTAAACTCCAGATCAGAGTTAAAGAGGTAGAGACTGGATTTTTGACTAGCCTGCTAATAGAGCCCAAGATCATAGATCAGATTAAAACTGGGCAGCGTAATGATCAGAGGTTGATAGATATGGTTAGCCAAGTTGAGCAGACTTCGTAGTTGGATCTCACAATCAGGGAGAATGGATTGTTGAGATTTAGAGGACAGATTTGTGTACCTGACGATGATACCCTGAAGAGACAGATACAGAGAGAATCCCACTGCTCGCGATACACCATACACCCAAAGAGTACTAAGATTTACCAAGATTTGAGAAAGGTGTACTGGTGGAGTGGTATGAAGCGAGATGTGGCAGAGTATGTGGCCAGATGTTTAGTATGCCTGCAAGTAAAAGCTGAGCATCGGAAGCCCAGAGGACTACTACAACCTTTACATGTACCTACATGGAAATGAGAGCATGTCACCATAGACTTTATTATTGGTTTACCAAGGACCCGAAAGGTCGTGACGCTATATAGGTTATAGTGGATAGACTGACAAAGAGTGCCCACTTCCTCGCCATCAAGAGCACAGATACTGTAGATGCCTTATGATAATTCTATTTTTAATAGAATTATTTGTGCTTAATTTCCTAATTAATTATTTAAATCCTCAATTTATTTTGTTAATTATCCCCTTTATTTAATTAAAATTCTTTAATGTGCAGGTAAATTAAATCCAGATGAAACTTAGTCGTTTCAGTAAAAAATGGGCTAAAAATGGGCTAAAGGAGACTGGACCACATCCAATTTGCAGACCGAGTCACAGTAGTCTGGACACGTGGGGTGTCGGGTGTTAGTATTTTATTCGCTCCGAAACGATAAGATTGACGGATATCGTGCCAACCCTCTAGAAGACACACGTCGAGCCATATCACACGGCTATGTGTACTAGAAGATGGATGACATGGAAATATCTACTCTATAGCAAATAAAATGAAGACAACTGGCCAAACAATGCCAACTCATCTAGGATGAAAAATTACCATTGTACCCCTAAGTGTGTGTATAAATAGAATATGAGAGCAATTGAAAAAAGAAAACTAAGTAGCATAGGTAGAATAGTTTTTCTTGTTTCTTTAAAAAGCTTTCCTATTAGCATTTTTTCATGGTTGTTTTAGTTACTGTTCATGTTAATTTCCATTTTCATGAAAAGCTTAGATTTTTCTTTTGTTGCTCTTGGTTTGCCAAAGTTTCCATTTTACTAGCTTTTAATACATGTTATTTCTTTAATGCAAAGTTTTGTTTCTTTTTATTAGTTATTCCCAATTCCTATTCATTTTTATTTTCTTTCACTGCTCATTCATCGAGAGCTGGAAGGTTGTTATGCTTCGTCTATGACTACCATTTGATTGTTCTGTGCTGTGGTGCGGGTTTGATGTTGTCCATTGTTCCTGCACCATTTGCAAAGTGGAACGATGATGGATGATCGACGGTTGAAGCAATATGTAGTCAAGGGATCATTGTATTCCTTATTTTGTTCATTTGCAGCTTAAGCTTTAATCAATTTTTTTTTTTTACTATTTGTATTTCTATCGGGTGAGCTTGCTTTTCTGTGTTTACTCTTTGTTCTGCATTATTGTGTACTGCTATATAGTTGTCCATCGTTAATCTGGTACTGCTCATATGTATTGCTAGATTCCTATAGAGCAGTTTTAATTTTTTTGTTTGCACCGTGTTTTGCATATTCTTACAATCAGCTTGCTGCATCCAGTCTCTATAGACGTGTAGTGCCAAGGAGCTTATGTTAGGTGGTGTTGTTTGTTGCACCAACAACAGCGGAATCGTGAGGGGGCCATGACTTTTGAAGCTGATGGGAGTGTTGCCGATCGGTGTAAACGGAACACAGCAAGGTGCAGTAGCTAGATAACCATCCTCTGTTCTGCTCTGTTTCCATATGTTGTTACTGTTCATTTGTTTTGTTTCGTTTTCTTCTCTTCATATGTTGTTTTGGTATCTGCTATGATTTATTGCAATCAGTTTAGGTTTTGTTTATTATTACATTTTTCTATTAATGGCTAAAATGATTTTCTTTTCATCATGTTAGGTTGTCTCTGTGGACTCCATTCACAGCTGCTGCATTGCGACTGGAGGTGGAACGTGCTATGAGTTGAACTGCTACTTGATCTATCTCAGCTGCGGACATAAGCGTGGCATTGCTGGAAAGTAGTAGGCAGTGCAAGATCCACCTGCACTGTCTTGTGGTGTTGTTGTTCTTATATCCTGCTGTTGCTGCTAATGTTCATGGAAAGAAGAAGTACAGCGCAGGGAATGGACAGCCCCTGGATGCCAGAACAAGCTGGTTACAGCGGTATGGGCAGGGAACGGATGCAGGAGTAGGACGTGTGTGGAAAGCAGGTCTGGCCAGAAAATGAAGCTTGAAGCAGTTGGTGACGTGCTGCAGATTCTGGTACCGAAAGCAGGAGATGGGCATTGCAGAGAATGGCGCGGATGCAGGAGCAGGAAGTGCACAGTACCAATACACAGGTTTAGTATGATGGTTGGATATTTTATTAAGGCCACGTTTGGCACTTAAGAATTGAGGCAGGTTAATATTATATGCTTTTATATTGTTTTGATAAATGGTGTTTTTACTTTTTATTGTTTATTAGTTTAGGTATACATTAAATAGCATAATAGTTTAATTTTCTTAGTTTATTAGTTTAAGGTTTAGTTTAATTTTATTAGTAGCTAATTTGTGACTATATTAGGATTTAGGAATTAGATGTTGCATTTAGGATTAAATTAGAGGACTATTAGTTTATGCATTTTAAGTTTTCATTTTAAATTGAAAAATCCAAAAATATTATTTCTCATGCTTTATTTAGATTTTGTTTTAGTGTTAGTAATTAGTTAGAGTTAGATTTAATTTGGGATTATTTTATAGGTAGTTAATTGTTAGTTACATTTAGAAATTTCCTTAAGTTAATAGGATTTTATTTTATTAGACTTTGTGTTAGTTTAATTTGCATTTCTATTAATTAGTTTAATTACATGCATATTTTATTTTTAGGATTGTTGAATTTTAGTTTAATTAATTTTGTATCTTATTTTCATATTTGCATTTTTAATTGCGTTAATTAATTGTTTTAATTATCTTTTGTAGGTTGTTGCTTTTAATTACTCGGAGCTCTGTAAGTAATTTTAGCTCTATTTAATTTTCTTTATTTTATAGTTTTTATTATTTTCAGTATTGTTAGCCATGTAGATCACCCCTCAGCAATTCATAATTTGCTAGGATATACTTAGGGTAAGATTAACCGGTACTTAATTAGGCTAATCACTTCTCTGTGGGACGATAATCCGGGACTCAAATCCTATTATTACTTGTATGCCCCGTGCACTTGCGGATAGAACATCTAGGTCACTTAGAGTGGGCATAGCTTGTATCACCTTAGCTGAGTTATATGTCAGCGAGATAGCTAGATTACATGGGGCTCCAGTGAGTATTACTTCTGACAGAGATTCCCGATTTACTTCCAGATTTTGGACCCAGTTTCAGGAGTCCACAGGATCTCGATTGAGCTTTAGTATTGCCTATCATCCTCAGACAGATGCTCAGTCAGAAAGGACTATTCAGACCCTGGAGGATATGTTGAGGGCGTGTACGATGGATTTTAAGGGATCATAGGATGATCACCTGCCCCTAACAGAGTTTGAGTACAATAATAGCTATCATGCAAGTATTAGAATGGCACCTTTTGAGGCTCTATATGGTAGAAGGTGTAGATATCCTATAGCTTGGGAAGAAGTCGGTGACAGAAAGATAAATGCTCTTGAGCTTGTTGAGCAATCTGTACAGAGTGTGAAACTCATATGTATGAGGTTACAGGCTGCACAGAGTAGACAAAAAAGATACGCGGATGTGCATAGATGGCCACTTGAGTTTGATGTTGGTGATGCAGTATTTCTGAAGATATCACCAAGTAAGGGTATCATGAGATTTAGGAAGAAAGGGAAATTGAGTCCTCGATACATAGGACCATTTGAGATTCTTGAGAGAGTGGGAGAGGTAGCCTACAAATTGGCATTGCCCCGACAGATGTTTGAAATACACAACATCTTCCATGTGTCTATGTTGAGGAAGTATCACCCGGACCCTTCTCATGTCATAGAGTATGAAGAGATGGACATACAAGAGGACATGAGCTACACAGAAGAACCCGTCCGGATCCTTGATAGGAAAGACAAGGTACTTTGGACTAAGAGCATCCCATTAGTGAACGTTTTGTGGAAACATCACTCAATGGATGAGGCCACTTGGGAATTGGAGAGTCTCATGAAGGAGAAGTACCCTCATCTGTTTGACGAGTTGCGTTGAAATTTGGAGGATCAAATTCCTTTTAAGGTGGGGAGGATGTGAGATTTAAGAATTTTACACATATCTAATTATGTAATGTGAACATGAAGTGTAATTGATTGAACTAAATGTGACGTACTCATATATTAAGGTTGTATGGAATGGAATTTTAAGTGATGAATGAGAAATGAATGAGAATTAATCAATAAAGTAACTTATGGCTATTACATATGGAGATTTTATGTTAAGTGTTCAGCCAAATTGTGAAACTATGAGGCTAGATCGATCTTGGAGAAGAGAGGATCGATCTGGTAGGCCAAAGTGACAAGGAAGGAGGAAATTAAGTGAACAGGTCGATCTCCAATGGAACAGGATTGATCTCCTTATGATTCTGTAATGAAGAGATCGATCTCATGAGGAAGAGATCGATCACATGAAGCATTCTGTAAGGAGAAGATCGATCTCCTCAAGGAGCAGATCGGTCTCGTGAAGCATTCTGTAAACTAGAGATCGATCTCATAATTGGAGCAGATCGATCTCATAAAGCCATTAAGAGATAGATCTCACCCCACGACAGATCGATTCCTAGGCATAAAATTACCCCAAAATGTTCCTAAATTCAAATGCAGATCAATGTCATCAAGGATCAGATCGATTTCCTACCTCCGTCTATAAAAGGACCTCTGTGTTTTCTTGCATTTCATCTTTTCTCTCTCTTCTAAACCTCCATTTCAATCAAACCCTAGCTTTCTCTCTCTTTCAAAGTCCCATTTCCATCCAAATCGAAGGTTGTAGCAAGAAGAAAAGTTGTTCCTCAACCAAAGGAGAACAACATACTTGGAAATTGAAAGACGGATTGAATCGAGGCAAGAGTTGAGCACTCCACAAGTTTGGGTAAATTCTAAACTTTGATCTTGGATTTTAAAGTGATTTTTGGTGATTATGGTTGTAGGCATTGTGATTAAATATCTAGGAAATGGTGAAGGATTGATGAAACTATGATTTTGTTGGAGTAAAGGTAACGTTAGGCAAATTGTGGTGATTTGGGATTTTTGACTATAAATTTGGAATTGAGGCAATGAGGTAAATTTAGCATGGAATATGGTATGGGAAATGTAGGATTTGAAATAATGTGGATGAGAATGTGAATTGGGATGGAATTGTAAGAATTGAGTTGTTTGAGTATTTAACGAGAATATGAGTAAATATGTGCTCGATGACGTGATTGAGATAGCTTATTGATGTTTTAACATCATTTGGACAGCCCAAGAGTTCCCGAGAGGAATGTGAGGCCAGTCTATGATACGGGGGAAACAATTGCACTATACGAGCTGTAACGAGGTAAGGAAAAATCTTAAACTCATTTGTGTGTGTGATTTGTGACAATATTGTAGCATGAATTGTGATTTGAGAAAACAAGCATGTTTTATGAGTTGTGAATGAGTATTGCACACGATTTTATAGCCGGTTGGGGCCCAACTTTTTTGAGTTCTAAACTAAGCATGAAAATGTTTTATAATCGTTTGGCGATTAAAACGTGAATAGAGATTTGGGCTCTACATTAAGGCGTATTGAGGTTGAGAAATGTGTGCATGGTTTTACCGGTTGGGATTTGATTTTTAACAAGTTTTGTGTTGGGTACACAAATGTTTTAAATGAGATTTATGAGAGAAAAGCATTATTGTTTCTACGTGAAGGCAAAACATTTTATATGATAATGGCTAATGATTGAGACTTAGGCGAGTCATGTTGAATACACAACGGGCCTTTCTTTGGTAGCATGTAAGTTCAGGCCTTGTTCTAGTAACATGTAAGTCTGATTATTCCTCCGCTTTGGTAGCGTTGAGAGGCTTTGCTTTGGTAGCATGTAAGTCTGGGCCTTGCTCTGGTAGCATGTAAGTCCGATATTACTCCGTTTTGGTAACGAGAGATGCCTCCGTTTTGGTAACGTGAGATGACCCCTGCTCTGGTAACGCTGGGTGGCCTTGCTTTGGTGGCATGTAAGATCGATAATTTCTTCGTTTTGGTAGCGTTGGGAGGCATTGCTTTGGTAGCATGTAAGACTGATACTTTTCCCCACTTTGGTAGCGCTGGGAGGCATTGCTTTGGTAGCATGTAAGACTGATACTTTTCCCCACTTTGGTAGCGCTGGGAGGCCTTGCTTTGGTAACATGTAAGTCGTTTGGTAGCATGTAAGACCGATAGTGTACATGAGGAGAGGCATTGCTGTCACGATCGAAACTACCCAAAAATCAGAGTTAATTTTTCGCGTTTTGTTATTTTCTTTCATTGCTTACTTGTCCTCTGATCGTGACCACACTCCACTAACAAATTGGGCTGTGCGTCAATGCCAGTCTCACCATACATTTACCATATAACTTAATTCTTTCTCAGTCATTTATAAAATGTCTACAATATTTATACATCCCCTAGAGACACTTACAAATATGTTACTGTGCTATGCTTATTTAGATACAATTTGTACAAGTGTATATACCTTGAATGATGGGCAGCAGCGGATATCCGAAATGCAGTACTGAGTCATCTCAACGTCTACTGGAGATTATCTGTGGGAGAAAATGAAAGGGGTGAGCACATCAAGCTCAGTAAGGCAATCCTACGAACAAGTAGGTAACCATACTACCTACATGAACGTAGTGCCATGCATAAACCACCCTTTCTCCACACATTTTAAAACAGATGATATGAGTTATGATGTTATGTAAATCAAGTTTGCACGGAAAATTCAACATGCAATTATTTCAAATCATTCCTTTCTCAATTAAAATTTTCACAATAAAGTCAGGACTTGACCCCTCCTTCGGGTGATCCTGACTCACACAAAACCATGAAAATCGGTTTACATCACCCATGGGTTTAAAAAAACATGGAAATAACCATCATGCACATTTAATTAAAAACCCGGTTTGATCTCATCAAAATCGTCGACATGCGAGACTAGGCAACATCTGTATATCGACAATAACCAGGATTATGGCCATGTGTGTCCTCGTGAGTCCCTCTAGCTACACGGATCCTAGTGTGCAAGGTCTCACCCTGATCGGGAACCGCCCGGGAGGTGGGTCAATCAAACCCGTCAGTCTTATCTGATCCCACGCATCCGAAGATGCCGTATCCGAAGATACCCCGTATCACAAAGATATCGTATCCGAAGATACCCCGTATCACAAAGATACCGTATCCGAAGATACCCGTATCACAAAGATACCGTATCTGAAGATACCCCACGGTACATCGTACTCCATGCTACTTACACGGTACATCGTACTCCATGGACCCATATCACTCTAGGTACTCCAGCCCAAATGGCCTGCTTCCCATAGAGAGGTTTTGTTTCTCAATACTCATGCCATGTCTCAAAACGCACGTGCGAGCCTATTAAATCGGTGACACACAATCTACCCGATGCTCCAAACACGGCTCATCGCATGTTCTCATAAAATCAGTGCGAGCGATGCTCAGCACTCTCATCAAATCAAGTAAAATCGGCAGAGCCCGCTTTACATCCCCACAAGGCCGCCAACCTCATCCCTCACTCTCACCCCACTTAAGAGGTCTTTTGAGCCTGTTGGGCCTTTTGGCTGACTCCAAAGGCAGACAGCGCTACTCCACAAATCCAGTAAAACTAGTGCGAGCTAGGCTCTAGCACTCTATATATAAATCACATGAAAATCTTATAAAATTTGATGCGAGTTAAACTCCAGCACCCTGTCACAAAAATCATGTAAAATCTGGTGCGAGTTAGACTCTAGCACCGTGTCACGAACAAGCATGTGAAATCTGGTGCGAGTTATACTCTAGCACCTATGCATGTAAAACTCTAGTGCGAGCTCTCACTCCAGCACTAATGCATCACACAAATCAAACATCGTGCGAGCCTGAGCTCCAGCATGTCACATGTCAATAAAAACATGTAGGCGGCTCTGTTTCCTCAAAACAGTTTTCAACACAATTATATTGTTGAAGGTATGCAATGCTGTGCATTTTCTTTCAAGGTTAGCCAGCCTACTCATGCATGCATCAAAACACCTCCAGAGTGAGCAGGAACCTCTTGTTCTTGCTCCTCCCAATTTTTCCAAAATTTATAAATTTTACCCTTAACAAGGGTATTTTGGTAATTTGCCCATTCGGGGCACTAAAATTATTATTTGACCTCTAGACCCTTCAGATAATTTTTAAAGACTGCATATGAACTTGAAATTGCGTAAAGTTTACCTCTAGCAGTCCCTTACCTTATTTTCCTGTCGAGTCTGACCTTTTCTTTTCCACTGTTGTCTCATCGCGCAGTCCGATGTGCTCCCAAATCAAATGCTCGGAATTACGTATCAATATTCCTCAGGTCAGATAACATACAATTTAATTGTATTTCCTATTTTCTGGGCTTAATTTAAATCATTGTGCCCGTTTACCCCTATTGGGCCCGATTGCACCTTAATGGGCCTTAATCGGTCTTAAGCCCGTTTTCCACTTAATTTTCACATTATCGAGGCCTATTGGGCTCATTGGGCCCACTAATAATTTATTGGGCCTCGTTCTAGCTCTCGAATAGCTAAATTTAATATTTAAGACAATTTATCTAAATTTCCATAATTTAATTCAATTTATGCGGAATTTAAATTCATATCACGCATAACGATGTAAACTGTCATAAATAAGGGTCACTTACCCGAGATTCCATGCTAGTACGTAAATTGAGGCTATCTCAAGCTCTCGTTTGATGCCAATTGTCGAGCTACACAATTCCACAATTTTTCCGGGTAAGTTTTCAGCCCAAAATTAATTAAATTAAATACTCCGAAATTTAAATAGGGTCACTTTCGACCACTACTGACTTACCCGAAACTCGATTGCATCACAGGAATTTTCCCCAACTTTTTCTCTTTTTCTTTTTCCCTTTTTCTTCCTTTTTTTTTCTCCTCTTTTTGGCTGAACCGGTTCAGACCCGCCGGTTCACCCCGGTTCACTTCGGTTCGGCCGGTTCACCGCCTTGCCGGTCGGTTCTTCACCGGCTTCCACCGCCAGCATCTCCGTTGGGTCGTCCGCATCACGAATCTGGGCTTGGTTCGCCTCGAGCTCACCAAAAAATGGCCGGTCTGGCCTGTTCTCCTCCGACCGTCAGGACCCATTTCTCCTCTTGGCCGTCGCCGGTGATTCCGGCAGTTTCGCCGGTTGCTACCGGTCTCAAAATGATCGGCTCCTCCTCCTGAACTCATCGATGGCCTCCGTTGATGCCCAGCCACCGTGGATCACCGAAAATCGGGCCGTTTCTTCTCGGTTCTTTCCCTCCTCTGATCGGCTTCCTCCGGCCACTACACGGCGCGATTCTGGTGCCCACGTGCTCGCCGGTCTCTCCTCTACCTCCTCGTGGCCTCGTTGGAGCCTGTCGGTCGCCGTTGCGTCCTCGGGCTTCCTCTGTTCGGCTGCTTCGTCTGTTTTCCGTTTTCTTCTTCTCTCTCTCCCCGACAATTTTGATTTTTTTTAACTTAATAATTAATTTTTATTTATTTTTATTTATTTATTTACTTTTAAATTATTTTATCATCACTATTCATTAAAATATATTAAAATACCCAAAATATCTCCCAAAAATTATTATTTAATTCTAAATTCATTTATTCAATTTTATTTAATTTATTTATTATATTTTAACCATTTTTCGGGTATAATTTCTCCGTATTTTCGGGATATTGTCCCGAATGACTTTTCGGTATATTTCTCGATTATTTTTGGGATTATTTTTCTGAACTAAAAATTTCGATTAATCCCGATTAATTCCAATAAATTAATATCTTGATCAATTTAACCCAAAATAAATTTATTTCATCCTTATTGACCAAAATTTCTCAAATCCATATTTTTAATTAAATTTTCTTATCGAAATTATACCGACTTTCGGTCTTTTGACCATTTTACCCTTACACGTGTTCGGGATTAATTTAACCCGACTTCCCTTCACGAATACTCATTCATTTCGTATTTTAATTAAATTCGGGTCTTACAATTGCTTTGGTAGCATGTAAGGTCAGACCTTGTTTTGATAACGCGTAAGTCCAATATACCATGCACACGATCATATCGTCGACGTTCCCTCTTTTGAGGATGCCTGGGATGTGCACCCAGAAGAGATTTATTATGATATGCCATGACGAGATTTGTATGAGTTTTATTGCCTAGTCTCCTTTTTATACACATGAGTTATGTTTTGTGGCTGTGCCACGTGCATTCTATTGAGGTGATTTTTATCACGTTTTAATGAGAAAAGCCATTATCGCATTCTGATTTCCACATTCTTGTGACTATGATTTGTACTGAGTTATGTACACTAAAATTTTTACATGATTTCAGAGAAATGAGTTGAGAATGATGATTTAATGAGTTCATGCTACGTTTTAATTGAGTTTCAAGTACGAGATAAAATGATTGTGCTGTGCAAATCATTGTTTTATTAATGAGTCCTTTACCCACCCTGACTGAGCGATTTAGAAGCTCACCATGTTTTCTCTCGCCCCAGATTTCTTCAAGTGAAGAGAGTTTTTCCCTCCGACGTACGGAGTTGTGGTTAGTAGAGGACTTGAGCTTCAGGCCATATATTGTATTTGAGGTATAATTTATCTTTTCATGTACCAGACTAAAGTTGTAATTACAGACACTTGTTGTACAATGATGTATGAGATGTATTAGGATTAATTAACCTTGAATTGAGTAATGTAAATTGGATGAAATATAATTATGAGATTCTAAGGTATGATATGTATGATGATGTATGACACTGCACAGGAATTCACCATTTATTGTGAATGGTTGTGAAAAAAGTTTTAAATTTTTCCTATTTTCTGCACTTTCTGGGCATCACATTGCCCTTTTTAAGTTAAAATCCACAAAGCACGGCTTTTCAGTATAATTCTGAAAGTTTAGATTTTTTCACATATTTTTAAAACTACTCAAATATTTATTTAAATAGGCTTGATAATATTGTACCGAAAATCAAACCGTTTTACGGAGTTTTAAAACTCTTCCTTAAATTCCAAAGCATAAAATTGGCCTAAGGTTTTCCATAATTCAGGTGACTAAAAGTTTATGTCCTAAAGTTCGCAGTCTCAAACACCCAAAAAATATACGCAGATATTTTTAGCAGTTCGTGAATATTTTTCTACAGTAGAAATACAACCTGATAAGTTGCATATTAAACATATTAATTGTCATATTTTCCCATGGTTTAAATTCTTCTATATGCTTAATTTTTGGATTTGACTTATAATTTGTGTTTTGTATTAATGAATAAAGGAATAAGAGCAAAATGGATTAAAGTTGCAAATTTTGATCATGTCACAAAACCAAAAAATGTCTTGGTCTAAAGCGTGGGCACGGCTAAGGCAGTGACAAGAATTGCAACTCAAATATGTAGATTCAAGTCAAGGTTCATCACTTGTAGCTAAATTTGACTTAAACAGTCTAAAGATAGCAAGTTAAAGATTTTAATTATTATAGGAGATACGGCATGGCTATCTTTGGCAAAAGCAATCAGTGGTTGAAAAAGGAAAGGAGTTGATTTGTAATCAAACTTAATTAGAGCACTTTCCCTTAGAAAAAGATTTTGGGGTTAAGATATTAAGTATATATAGACTAAGAGAGGAGGAGATCATCATGATCATCATAGACACTCTAGATACATTCTACTATTTTATTTTTCTTAGGTAATTGGAAATTTCTTTGGTGTTTTCTCTCAACTTATGACTTGCTAAGTTATTTAGTCCAACCAAAGGATAATTAAAGATTTAGGTTCTTCAAGAATTCTGAGATCTAATTAGTTTTATCTTATTCTTTTATATCTTTTCTATTTATATATATTTTGTACTTATTGAAATTATTGTTTTGATTAATTGTGCAAAAAGGGACCTTTGTTTAATTGTCAATATAATATATCACAAATTAGAAACCTGAATTCGTAATTGTTTAGGAATTCTAATATAAGTGGTTAATAACATAGTTGATTACAGAGAGGTTTTCAATTCTATGTTATGAGGATATATAATCTAGCTTAAATGAACCTACATGTGTGTTTGTTGGTTAGAATTGATAGTCTCTCTAGTTTTTAATGTTGTTAGTAAATTAAATCTTAAGATCCTATCTAAGGTTGTTTAATTAACAAGAGAAATAATTAGATACCGTGTCCTGATTATTGAAGAAGTAAGGAGGGACAGGTTGTTAGGTCGTACCAATAACCATAACCAATTTAGTAAAGATTAAAAGAATCCATTTTTGCATCAATGATCAATTCCATAAACCCATTCTAAAATTATTCATTTGGCTGGATACTTCATCATATTGATTTTCTTCCAACATTTTACATAGTGATTTCTCCTTTCTATATTAATTTTCCTTTTCATTTTCATTATAACAAATCCCCAAACATATTTTCTTTTTAAATCTTTTGCAGAAAAATAAATCTAACCGATATCTATGGGAAACGAACATGCTCATCTATACTACAGTTTTAATTTATTTTTGAGCAGGAATTTATATTGTTGGTCTCAACAGCCACCACAACCTAAATTTAGATCTACAAAACATCAGAAAATATACGCAATTTATCTCTAGCAGCACATGAAATTTTTCTTACCGTAATGTCTGTCTACGGTCCTCAAAGCCTTCGTGTCTGAAATCAGTGGGTTCGGTCTACTCGGCTCATTCCTCCGAATTTTTGAATAAATATTTTAGGAATTATCCTCGCTCGATTTTTCCCAAATTCTCACAGTGCTTTTCTTCTGTCTTTAATATTTCTTCTCTTCTCTAATACATACATATATATATACAATTATATATATACATATATATTCTGCCTCTTTCTTTCTTTTTTCTTCTTTCTTCTTTCTTCTTTCATTTTTTTTTTGAATTTCCTTTTAGTTCCCGCCATTTCTCTCTTTCTTTTCTTTTCCTTTTTTTTCCTCTTCATCGACTCCCGATGGTACTATTCAGTTCTCCTCATTCTTCTCGACACGACACCTCACTCATTCTCATTATTGTGTTTTCACCATCCTTGCTCGAAAAGCAATGTACCTCTTCATTCCTTCTTCTTCCCAACTCGGTCATCACTAGTAGTCTCCCCCTACTGTCAGTTGCTAAAAGTTCCCCTCCTCCACACAATCGGCTCAATTTCCCAAGTCAAAAAGGTGACCCAGACCAGAACTGAGGGCCACCCTGATCAGCTTCCATTTTCTTTATCTCCCAGCCTCTACAGTTGGCCACTGCTCCTACACAAGGTCCATGTTCTCTTCTCCGATTTGTTTTTTGTCTGCTTTAATGCATTTTCCAGCTCTCGCATCTCTTCTTTGGTGACAATTTCTAGAGGCTGGAACCCCTCTGTTTCAGCCTCTCCCTCTGAGTCTCTTACTCCATTTCCCACTCAAGCTCAGTTTACTTGTCGACCCTGCAGCCATATGCTTTGGTTTTTGCATTTTCCTACCTTGCTACTTATATAAATATATATATATATATATATTTTCTTCATTTACTGAGAGCTGAATCCCTTTCCATGCTTCAATCTTTTTAGCTCAGTTACTAGTTCTCCTATTCACGGTTGCAGTATCCTTATCTAGTTTAATATATATATATATATATTTGTTTCCTACCCTCTATCAGACAATCCTCGTCCTCCTTCACAAAACACTACAACCAGCCATTTTTTCCATTAAATTTCCACTGCACCATTGTCATCCTCTTCTAGCTCTCTCTTCTTATATTTACAAGGCTGCTAATACATCAACATCCCTAATTGCCATGCCCCTTTCAATGCATTTGCATATATGTATATATATATATATATATATTACCAAATGGAGCTCTCGGGATTGGCTTCATTTGGAAGCCAATCCACGGGTTCCTATATATATATATCTACAAATATTGATTTGCTTATATATGTATATATATATATATTTATCTATACACATGTACGTATATAAGTATATCTATTTGCTAAACTTGATGATTACATATAACATTACAGCCATATATGTATATATGTTTATACATACTTTATAAATTTTACTTATAATATACATAACAAATTTAATCTAATACCGTATATATATATACACATATCATAAGGGAACATTCTTGGCTCAGATAAAATTTATTTTCTATTCCTCAAATTATTTATTCTTAGGGTTAATATCTTTTACTAAATTAGTTCTTCCCAGTCACACAATGGACAAATATAATTTTAATTTAAATCCTTGACTAATGAATCGAAGTCTTTAATCTTGACGATTAATTTTGTTAATCATGGATAAAACCAAGTATCTAAAAATTTTAGGTATTTACATTCTCCCCACCTTAGAAAATTTGGTCCCCAAATTTTGGAGTACCTTAGTCCTTCAATAAATGTGGGTACTTCTCTCGCATCAAGCTCTCTAATTCTAACGTGACCTCTTCCGATATCTATGGTATTGTACAGAATCCTTAATCAGAGGAATCGTCTTACACCATAATACCTTTTCCTTCTTGTCCAACATCCAAATCAACTTTTCCCACATACGTCATATCTTTCTTCAATTCCAGTGGTTCCTACTTTACCATATGCATTGGATCTGGATGACACTTACGAAGCATTAAAGTGTGGAAAATACCGCGGTGCTCGATAATTCTTGTGGCAACGCCAATTTATTAGTTCATCTCTCACTCGGTTTAAGACTTTAAATGTTTCAATGTATCATGGACTTAGTTTTTCTTTCTTTCCAAATCTTATTACACCCTATCAGGAGGATAAACTTTCATAACATCAATTCTCCTACTGAAATTTTCAAGGATCTTCATCTTTGGTCAGCACAATTCTTTTGCTTGCTTTGAGTTGTTCACAATCTTATCACAAACTAATTGAATATCCTCATAAGCTTGCTTAATCAAATCGAAAATGATTTTTTTTTCGTTTCACCTATTTCCTCCATCCATTTGGTGAATGACATTTTCTGCCATATTACGCTTCATACAGTGTCATCTCGATACTAGGGTGGTAACTATTATTATATATAACCTTTGCTAATGGCAAATGGTTCTTCCAGGAGCCCTTTTTTAAATTCCTAGGCACATGTTGTCAATTCCATATTAGCATAGGTAAGGTTGTGATAACCCCATAGGCTTCTTGTACTCTACCTTAACCTGCTAACATATGAGACACTTAGTCATACATTCAGTTATACCTCTTATTGTACTTTTAATTGCCAATATACCTTCAGAAGATTTGATAAATCCTATTATTCTTCAGATATAAAGCATCCCTCAAGGAATGAGTTCCTCATAGAATCTTCTTCTTTAATTGCGAATCTTCGAGTACACATATTCTATTTTTAAATCTTAATAAATTATCAGTACCAATACTCAAGCTAGTTGCAGCACCCATCTGGGTTTGACTAGCCACATCAATGCAGTATTTATCATCACATAGTGCATGTTCGATTCGATCAATCAAATCCAATTTTTCATTCTCAGGCTCGCTACCCCGAAATAAATGTCAGAATCAGAAAGGAACCACATCCAGTTGAGGTTCACTAAATATTTTAATAACTCATGTCTTGGACCAATATACATAACGCCATCCCGAAATCGCTTCTACTCAAAGCACTAACCCGAGTCATTCTATTTTTCTCGTATTAAACTACCTTTCTGAAATTTAATATTAAACCTTCTTGATCTGTAGAATTTCTGAGAGATGTGAGAATTTTATACATATCTAAGTATGTAATGTGAACATGAATTGTAATTGATTGAGCTGAATGTAATGTATTCATATATTGAAGTAATATGGAATGAAATTTCTAAGTGGTGAATGAGTTATGAATGAGAAATGATTAATGGAATAAAACTATGGCAATTATATGTCGGGATTTTATGTTAAGTGTTTAACCAAAGTGCGAAACTCTGAGGCCAAATCGATCTTGGAAATGAGAGGATCGATCTGGTAGGCCAAAATGACAAGGAAAGAGGAAATTAAGTGAGCAGATCGATCTCCAATGGAAGAGGATCGATATCCTTATGATTCTGTAATGAAGAGATCGATCTCATGAGGAAGAAATCGATCTCATGAAGCATTCTGTAAGGAGAAGATCGATCTCCTCAAGGAGCAGATCGATCTCATGAAGCATTCTGTAAGGAGAAGATTGATCTCCTCAAGGAGCAAATCGATCTCGTGAAGCATTCTGTAAACTAGAGATCGATCTCATAATTGGAGCAGATCGATCTCATAAAGCCATTAAGAGATCGATTTCACCCTACGACAGATCGATCTCCGAGGCATGAGGAGATCGATCTCATCAAGGACCAGATCGATCTCCTACCCTCCATTTATAAAAGGACCCCTGTGTTTTCCTGCATTTCATCATTTCTCTCTCTTCCAAACCTCTATTTTAACCGAGCCCTAACTTTCTCTCTCTTCCAAAGTCCCTATTTTCGTCCAAATCGAAGGTTGTAGCAAGAAGGAAAGTTGTTCCTCATCCAAAGTAGAACAACATACTTGAAAATCGAAAGACGGATTGAATTGAGGCAAGAGTTGAGCACTCCATAAGTTTGGGTAAATTCGAAACCTCGATCTTTGATTTTGAAGTAATTTTTTGTGATTGTGAGCATGGGCATTGTGATGAGATAGTTGGGAAATGATTAGGGATTGATGAAACTATGATTGTGTCGGAGTAGGGATGTTATTTTGCAATTGTGGTAATTTTGGGAATTATGGCTATAAACTGGAATTGAGACAATGTGGTGAATTTAGCATGGAGTATGGTATGAGAAACGTTGAATATTGAGGTGTAGTGGATGAGTAAGTGAATTGTGATAGAGTTATGAGAATTGAGTTAATTAAGGTGCTAATGAGAATATGAGCAAATGTGTGCTCAATAATGCAATTGAGTTAGGTTATATGTTTTTACATCGTTTGGACAGATCAAGAGTTCCAGAGAGGAATGCGAGACTAGTCTGTGATACGGGGGAAACGATTGCACTATACGAGGTGCAAAGAGGTAAGGGAAAACTTAAACTCGTTTGTGTATGTGTTTTGATGTTAATTGTAGCATGAAAAGTGATTTGAGTAAACAAGCATGTTTTTATGAGTTGTGAATGAGTATTGCACATGATTTTATAGTCGATTGGGGCCCAACTTTTATGAGTTATTAACTAAGCATGAAAATGTTTTACAATCATTTCGTGATTAAAGTGTGAAAAGATATTTGGGCTCTATGTTAAGGTGTACTGAGGTTGAGAAATGTGTGCGTGGTTTTTCCGGCTGGGACTCAGTTTTTAACATGTTTTATGTTGGGTACACAAATGTTTTAAATGAGATTTATGAGAGAAAACCTTTATGAGTTCTACGTGAAGGCAAAGCATTTTATATGATAATGGCTAATGATTGAGACTTAGGCGTGTCATGTTGAATACACATCGGGCCTTGCTTTGGTAGCATGTAAGTCCGGGCCTTATTCTGGTAACATGTAAGTCCGATTATTCCTCCGCTTTGGTAGCTTTGGGAGGCCTTGCTCTGGTCGTATGTAAGTCTAGGCCTTGCTCTGGTAGCATGTAAGTTCGATATTCCTCCGTTTTGGTAATAAGAGATGCCTCTGTTTTGGTAATGTGAGATGACCCCCGTTCTTGTAACGTCGAGTGGCCTTGCTTTGGTAGCATGTAAGACTGATATAGTGGGCCGCCTGGGAACCGACCCAGGGACCACGTAATAGTGTGCATGAGGAGAAGCATTGCGCTGGTAGCATGTAAGGTCGAGCCTTGTTCTGGTAACGCGTAAGTCCAATATACCATGTACACGACCATATGTCGACGTTCCCTCTTATGAGGATGCCTGGGATACGCACCTAGAGGAGATTTATTATGATGTGCCATGAGGAGTTTTATATGAGTTTTATTACCTAGTCTCCTTTTTATACACATGAGTTGTGTTTTGTGGCTGTGCCACGTGCATTCTATTGAGGTGATTTTTATCATGTTTTAATGAGAAAAACCATTATCGCATTCTGATTTCCACATGCTTGTGACTCTGATTTGTACTGAGTTATGTACACTCATATTTTTACATAATTTCAGAGAAATGAGTTGAGAATGATGTTTTAATGAGTTCATGCTACGTTTTAATTCAGTTTTAACTACAAGATAAAATGATTGTGCTGTACAAATCATTGTTTTATTAACGAGTCCCTTACCCCCTTACTGAGTGATTTAGAAGCTCACCCTGTTTTCTCTTCCCCCCCAGATTTCTTCAAGTGAAGAGAGTTTTTCCCAGCGACGTGCGGAGTTGTGGCTAGTAGAGGACTTGAGCTCTAGGCCATATAGTGTATTTGAGGTATAATTTATCTTTTCTTGTACCCAGACTAAAGTTGTAATTACAAACACTTGTTGTACAATGATGTATGGGATGTATTAGGATTAATTAACCTTGAATTGAGTAATGTAAATTGGATGAAATACAATTATGAGATAATGAGATCTTGAGGTATGATATGTATGATAATGTATGACACTGCACAAGAATGCACCCTTTATTGTGAATGGATGTGAAAAAGTTTTAAATTTGCCCTGTTTTTCACGCTTTCGGGGCATCACAATTTCATAATTCTTTGTCGCACAAGTAATGGTATCCTGACTTCCAACACGAATATTACAATTGTCAACTCCAATTTATGGGTTAAGGATCAGGGCACTTCTAGACGCTGTCAAGTCTCTCAGATGGGGAGGTATTTTGAAATACTTTTATTAGCCATCATACTTGATCACATAAACTGGTTATGGATATAAGGGTTCAAGGTTCAGTCCCAATAAGAAGTAGGATACCAAAACTTTTCGTAAGTTCACATTTATCCTTCGGACAAAATCCATTTTTAGCTCATATCACTTTATCCGAATCACTTCACATATCAGAGGTATTCTTACCTTGTATACACCTCTTATTTTAATATAATTTGCATTCAGAATTGATCACACTTTAATGTTTGTCTCATTTCGTTTATCAATTTTAACAAAACCCTTTCCTTATTCGAATCAAGTCTCACATCCAATCATTTACATATATAAATTCCAATCCTTTGATTCGAAACATATTTCATACTCCAAAGTCTCATTGTATCCCAAAACTTTTAATCTTTTTAATAGTTTTGGGTCTTTTTCACTGGTTTGTATAACCGTTGTTTTGGGGAATCTAACTGAGACTCATTCTTAATATAACGTGACCCAGAAGACTCTGGGTCTCCTTAAAAACTAACGCCAGTACACTCAAAGTGGATTAGCTGATCCGATAATCCCCTTTTCATATAGTCCTTGTAGTTGCTTTTTCAGCATTTTTACTTCAATCAAAGCTATTCAATACAGTGGTTTAAATAATAAATTCGAAATCAAGTACTAGATAACCTCAAACTTCATCCTTCGATCTAGTGGTAACTCTGACAAATTATCCAAATATGTGTTGGAAAATTCTATGTCTATAGGGGTATCTCTTTACTCTGAACACACCTTATCTTTATCAAATATAAACAATGTGACCGTCACTTATACTTTTAGTTCTGTAATTCATCTTTTTAGTTACAGTGTAAGATCGATCTGCTGCCTTTACCTTTTTAGAGGAGATCGATCTCTTCCTAGACCAGATCGATCTCATCAACATCCTGTATTTAGACAGATCGATCTTATAACCCTTATAGATCGATCTCAGCTTCCTCAATACCTTGTATAAGTTCAATCCTATAGCAGATCGATCTCATAACCTTATGAGATCGATCTCTCATATCACCAGATCGATCTCTCATCTTTAAGAACTTAATTTCTGGTACTGATAACCTCTAAACATGTTTTTACATTATCTTTATATTATTGAATTTACTTGTTTTGTCATTTCAAAATATATTAACTCAACAATCTCCCCCTTTTTGATATGACAAAACTTATTCAATAAACATGTTTAGTTACCCAAATGTATTATGCACAAACTCCCCCTTTTCGTAAGCTCCCCCTCACTTTAGGCCTCTTAACTCCCCCTTAATTTAATCATTACTTTAATCCATTAGACATGTTTCTTTAACGTGCTTAAAGCCATTAAACATGTGTTTTAAACCCTTGTTCTCTTAACATTCTTCTCCCCCTTTTTGTCATATCAATGGCAATAAAGATATCAAGGCAGTTAATTTTCTCAAAAACTTGTCATGTCATTTCAAAATTATAACACATTTCATAGAACTAACATGTCCTTTCATAAAATAAGCATTCAAGCAAATGTCATTTCAAACAACAAGGAGTAAACATGAAAAACTATCTAATCTATTCCTAGTATCCATATCCTACGACGGAGGAGAAAATCGCTCCAGAAGTTCCTCGACGCGAGTACGAGTGATCTGCAGATCATCAAACATCGCCTGCTGTGTGGCATGAAGGTTTGCAAAACCCTCATCCATATTTCGGTTAAGCTCCATGATCATCATCACAATCGATGCCATTCCATCAAGAGATGTTGCAGGTGCAGTGGGCTGAGCAGTTGTGGAAGATGGACCCTCAGTAGGTGCAGCAGGTGGAGCAGTGGGCTCAGCTGATGGGTCTTCTTCCATGGCTGCCTCAGGTTGCTATTCTCGCTTCTTCCTCCATTCCCCTCGGAAGTCCTTATAATACCCCATGTGGTGAAGTGTCCCAATATTTAAGACGCTTTTTGGGAAGGGCACTTCACCCGTTTCACAGCTACAATCGACCCCAAGTCGTTGTAGAAGATACACCAAAGGTTGCGGAAAGACTATCGTGGAGGCTTGTCCGCGTACGATCTTCAACCAATCTTCATAGATGAAGTGGACCAGATTAGGTTTTTGACTTGTGGAGTGGATGTGATGGAGCCAGAATCGATCTAACCTCCTAACTGTGGAGTGTCGGGTACCGAATGGGCGGAGATTCCACGAGATGATAAGGTGGAGTAACCTTGGGTGCATCGGTAGGTCACTCGCCTTATCACCGGGAAGGTCAAACTCTAGGGGGACTTCTTCCTCTTCATCAGTCAACCCCTCATCTCTTATAGTGAACACTTGGGCTAAAATGAAGGTGTCTATAGGGATCGATTTACCCATGACATACGTTTTAAAACCTAGAATTTTGCAAGTATCATCAGGATCATAGGTAAGTTCGGCATTAGAAAAGAATGCCCTGATGATGTTTGGGGGTACGGGGGTATTGATTTTGAGAAACAGAAGCCACCCAAATTCTTCAAATTTGGATAGATAAGGAAAATCAATATGGTTTAAAATGAAAAATCAATAGTTCGCCAATGTTTAATTAGCATGGTTGAAAAATACTCTTCATATCTTTTCCTTTTTACAGGTGTTTTAAAACACCTGTTAAAGGTAGTGACTGAAGAGAGAGGGATTGATTGGGAAGAGGACCCTTGATCAGCACTTGGTCTAGGGGGTTTTTGGCCAACTCTCTTAAGTCGTGGCATTTTTCTAGACACAGGAATCTCTCTAGACACTTTTAAACACTAGTTCTCTAAAACCTAACCAATAGAACAGTGCTAGAATTGACCTAGTGAAAAATTTAGCACAAAACTAAGAATGTTTTAGAAAAATTTAGTAATGTGGGTTACTAGAACACTAAACGATGAAGAGAATTGACAGAAACCTTACCAAGATCGATCTGGGAGGAAGAATCGACGGAAGAGGTGCGACAGGATTTAGAGATTTTGAAGATTTGGGATTTTTTGGAATTTGGGGATTTTGAGCAGTTTTTATAGTCCAGGGCATAGGAGATCGATCTGTCACTGCGACAGATCGATTTCTCATTCCCAGAAACTTAAAGAGATCGATTTGTTGAACCAAAAGATCGATCCTCAAAATACAGAAGCTTAGTGAGATCGATCTGCCAAGGGCACAGATCGATCTGTTATTTGACAGAGGCTTAAGGAGATCGATCTGCCAAATGCATAGATCGATCTACTGTTTTAGAGAGGCTTAAAGAGATCGATCTTATAGTGGAGAAGATCGATCTGCCTAGCTTAACCTTTCTGCTTTAGGCCTATTTGAAGTATGGAGATCGATCTATAGTGATTGAAGATCGATCTCTTATACCTTTTGCCCAGAAAATCATTGAAAAACTCATTTAAAATCATCTTGAAATCAAGTTTTTGAAACAGATAAATCTTAAGGAACATTCATGAGTCTTAATTCACCTCTAAGGACACAAAACCTATCTCTATCAAGAGGTTTGGTGAATATATCAGCTATTTGATGTAAAGTGTCAATGTACTCTAGAATTATATCTCCCTTTTGAACATGGTCTCTAAGAAAATGGTGCCTAATCTCAATGTGCTTAGTTCTAGAGTGTTGAATAGGATTTTTAGATAGATTGATGGCACTTGTATTATCACATTTAATTGAGACTTGTTTAATGTCAATACCATAGTCTTTCATTTGTTGTTTAATCCACAACACTTGAGCACTACAACTACCTGCTGCTATGTATTCAGCTTCAGTTGTGGACTGAGCTACACTATTTTGTTTCTTAGAGAACCACGAGATTAATCTATTCCCTAAGAATTGACATGTACCTGAAGTGCTCTTCCTATCTATTTTACAGCCCCCAAAGTCTGCATCAGAAAATGCATGAAGAGAAAAAGTGGAGTCCTTGGGGTACCAAAGTCATAGGGAGGGAGTGTCTTTAAGTATCTAAAGATCCTTTTAGTGGCTAACAAGTGTGATTCCCTAGGAGAGGATTGAAATCTAGCACAAAGGCATACACTAAACAGAATATCTGGTCTACTTGCAGTAAGGTAAAGTAATGAACCAATCATAGACCTATAGAGTTTAGTGTCTACACACTTACCACTTTCATCTTTATCAAGCTTGATGTTGGTGCCCATTGGAGTTGCTTGAGGTTTGCAATTATCCATTCCAAATCGTTTGAGCAATTCATTAGTATACTTTGCTTGATTGATGAAGGTTCCATCCTTTGTTTGCTTTACTTGAAGTCCCAAGAAGAAAGTGAGCTCTCCCATCATGCTCATTTCAAATTCACCTTGCATGATCTTAGCAAATTCTTGGCATAAAGATTCATTAGTTGATCCAAAAATAATATCATCTACATACACTTGAACAAATAGTAAATCCTTATTTTTATTTTTGATAAACAAAGTAGTATCTACTTTTCCTCTTGAAAATCCTTTTTCTATTAAAAATTTTGACAGCCTTTCATACCATGCTCTAGGAGCTTGTTTCAAACCATAGAGTGCCTTAGATAGTTTGAAGACATGTTCAGGAAATTCATGATTTTCAAAATCGGGAGGTTGCTCTACATAAACTTCTTCATTAATGAAACCACTTAAAAATGCACTCTTTACATCCATTTGATATAACTTGAAATGTTTATAACATGCAAAGGCAAGTAGCATCCTTATTGCTTCTAATCTAGCTACTGGTGCACAAGTTTCATCATAGTCTATTTCTTCTTCTTGTCTATAGCCTTGTGCAACTAGCCTAGCCTTGTTTCTTATTATCACACTATTTTCATCCATCTTGTTCTTAAATATCCATTTAGTTCCAATTATAGAGTGATCACTAGGTCTAGGAACTAGTTTCCATACTTTGCTTCTCTTAAATTGATTTAATTCTTTTTGCATTGCTAAGAACCAATTATTGTCATCTAAGGCTTCATTGACATTTCTAGGTTCTATTTGAGATACAAAGGCTATATATTGACACACATTCCTTAGAGATGATCTAGTTCTAACTCCAAGAGTTGGATCTCCTACTATTTCACAATCTTTTACATATCCTAATTCTCTTAGTGCTCTAGACTCTCTCTCTAATATTTCTATTTCTTCTTCATCTTCTTTATTTATGTCAAGTTTTTCTAATAGATCATTTTCTAAGTTTGGAATTTCCTCCAAGTTTTCATCAAATATTCCAATATCCTCATCATTGGTAGAATCTTTAGATAAATCATTTGACTCATCAAATATTACATGAATTGATTCTTCAACCATCAATGTTCTTTTGTTATATACTCTATATGCCTTTGAATTCAAAGAATATCCTAGAAAAATTCCCTCATCACTCTTGACATCAAATTTTCCTAAATTGTCTTTTCCATTATTTAAGACAAAACATTTGCAGCCAAAGGGGTGAAAATAGCTAATATTAGGCTTCTTACCCTTGTAAAGCTCATAAGGAGGTTTCTTTAAAATTGGTCTAATCATAGCTCTATTAATGATATAGCAAGATGTATTTATAGCTTCAGCCCAAAAATATTTTGGTAAATTATTCTCACACAACATGGTTCTAGCCATTTCTTCCAATGTTCTATTTCTTCTCTCAACTACTCCATTTTGTTGTGGTGTCCTAGGAGCTGAGAAATTATGACTAATTCCTTGATCATTGCAATATTCATCAAATCCAATATTTTCAAACTCCTTACCATGATCACTTCTAATACTAGTTATAGTGTATCCTTTTTCATTTTGAGTCACTTTTGTATAAGAAATGAATTTTTCTAAAGCTTCATTTTTCATTCTCAAAAAGAACACCCAAGTGAACCTAGTGTAATCATCAACAATTACAAACCCATAATGTTTCCCAACTAGGCTTGCTGTTCTAGTTGGTCCAAATAGATCTAGGTGGAGTAATTGGAGAGGCCTATTGGTCGATACACTATGTTTAGGCTTAAATGTTGTCCTTTTATGTTTCCCTTTAACACAAGCTTCACATATTTTGTCATAGTCAAAGGTCAACTTAGGTAATCCTATAACTAGGTCTTTTCTAGCTAACTTAGATAACACATGCATGCTAGCATGACCTAGTCTTCTATGCCACAACCAAGGTTCTTTTTCTTTGTCTACCATTAGGAAAATGTTTTCATTTTTAAGTTCATTTAGATAAACAATGTATATGTTACCTTGCCTATGACCTAGGAAAAGAACTTTATTAGATTTAGGATCTATAACATGACATTTCAAACAATTAAAAATTACTTTATAACCTTTGTCACAAAGTTGACTAATGCTTAGTAAGTTATGTTTTAGACCCCTAACAAGCTATACCTTTTCTAATGAAAAATAGTTATTACCTATTGAACCATTTCCTTCAACTTGGCCTTTGGAGTTGTCCCCAAATGTGACTTCTCCACCAACTTTTGATTTAAATGAGTTGAAGTGGCTTCTATCACCGGTCATTTACCTTGAGCATCCACTGTCCAAGTACCAAGCTTCCTTTGTTTTAGCTTTGTGGCAATGCTCAATCACCTACAATCAAAATTCAAACTTATGTCTTAGGTACCCAAATTCTCTTGGGTCCTTTGAGGTTAGTGAATGCAATTCTTGATCCCTTTAGGATCCATTTTACTAAAGCATTAATATCTTTTAAATTAATTATTTCTTTTGGAACCCAAATTCTTTTTACTATTTTTCCTCTAAGAGTGGTCATCTTCATATTGCAATAATATGATGCATATCCCTTCTTATTACAATGTGAACAAATAGTTAAGGGTTTATGCATGTTCTTTCTAGCTATGAAACTTTTGAGACGAGTCTCTCTACTTTTTCCATCATATCCCAATCCATTTTTATCAAAGAAGGCCCTTTGAGTTTCTAGCATGTTGTCTAACTTTTGTTGACCCATATAAAATCTATTAAAAGAATTATGTAAGTTACTATTTTTTTCTTTTAGGTCACAAATTTCAAGATTTGTAATTCCAAGTTTCTTTTCACATTCTAACTTGTCCTTTAGCATTAACTCATTTTCTTTCTTCAATTTAGATATTAATTTTTTGTACTTCATACTCATGCTTTCATACTCCAATGTAAGATCATCAAAGGCATCTTGCAATTCATCAAAATAATATTCAATGAGGTTTGAAGTTACCTTTTCATCCTTAATAGCCATGAAGCATAGGTTGGCATTGTCCTCAATTGAGTCATCATCGAAGATATCACTGTCGCTCCATGTAGCCATCATTGCCTTCTTTTTGTGGAACCTATCATTGGATCTTTTAAGAAGAGGACAGTTAAATTTAATATGTCCAGGTTTTTTTACATTCATAGTACACAATGGTATCCTTTCTACCTAACTCTTCTTGATCTTTCTTGTGGTTTCTCCTACCACTACTAGTTGCTCTCATTCTCATGAATTTGTTAAATCTTTTGGCAAACATTGCCATCTCAAGATCTTCTTCACTACCACTCTCATTTTTATTTTCCTCTTGAGCAGTAGATTTTAGAGCAACTCCCACTTTCTTGGGTGGCTCTTCATTTCTTCTTAACTTCATCTCATATGTGAGCAGTGATCCTATTAATTCATCTAGTGACAATGTGTAAGGGTCCTTGGATTCCTCAATTGCAGTCACTTTAGCTTCCCATGACTTAGGTAGACTATTAATATTTTCTTGACCATTTCTATATTAGAGTAGATTTTTCCTAATGATTTTAACCCATTAATTACATCAGTGAATCTAGTGAACATATCACTAATTGATTCTCCTTCTTTCATCCTAAATAGCTCATAGTCATGTGTGAGCATTCCTACATTTGTCTCCTTTACTTGGGTTGTGTCCCAAATTTGTTTGGCATTGTCACAACCAGAGACTCTATTGTATTCATTTGGCCCTAAAGCACAAAATAGGGTGTGCATGGCCTTAGCATTTAGCTGAGCACATTTAACATCATTTGAATCCCATTCATCTTCTTATTTAGGGATATCTCTTCCCTATATTCTTTTAATAGGGATTTGAGGTCCTTTAGTTATAATCCTCCATACCTCATAATCATTTGCTTGAATGAATAACATCATCCTAGTTTTCTAATAAGCATAATGTTCACCATTGAACATAGGAGGCCTAACTGTAGAATGCCCCTCTCCTACTAGATTGGTTGCTACATTGTTGTGAGCCATTAGATCGTTTCTAACTCTTAGGAAGTTATTCCTCTAGAATCAAAGAGTCCTAGCTCTGATACCAATTGTTAGCTCTACCGAGAGGGGGGTGAATCGATTTTTCTAATGTTAATGGCAAATTTAAACAAAATTGAATCTAATTAACAAATAATGAATAAAGAAAGTAAAGTAATGAAATAAATTAAAGGAAGGTAAGGGAGAGAAATATCAAACATAGTAGTTTATAGAGGTTCGACCAATCTCTTGTCTACGTCCTCTCTTCTTGACCTCCTTGTCAAGAGATTTCTTTCACTCTTTCAATGAGAGTTACATACTCCCTTTTTCAGGTTAAGGAATAACCTCTCTACCCTTTTTATACAAAGATGGATTCACCCTTTTACAGAGTTTATCTCACTGAGGAACAATCCTCTTCTCTCTTAAAGTAAGGATGAATACAAGATCAAGCTTTTTATGTGGGTAGGATAAATACAGCTTTTGCATACAGGCTTATACAACAAACTCAATAAATGAGGATTGAAGACAAATAGAATGTGGGAATTAAACTCTTGAGAATGTACAAAATGTGCAACAATAGTCTCGCTTTCTCAATGTCTTCAATGCTTGATTTTATACTGAAGGATTGGTAGTTGGAGCATTAATGTTGTTTTTCCCGTTGAGATTTTTGCAGAAAGAGTCGTTGGGAACCTCTAGTAGAATGCCAGATCGATCTTCAATCTTGACCAGATCGATCTCTTAGTTGTAATTCCTACAAAGTCAAAGCAAATTGAAACAAGAAGATCGATCTCATATATGAGCAGATCCATCTTACAATTTGAAAATGTTAGTGCAGATCGATCTATCGAACAAGCAGATCGATCTTCCAATCCCTCTGTTTGAGGTAAGATCGATTTATAGATTGATCTACCATGTATTCTCGTAGTGAGGAGATCGATCTCTAATCAACCCAGATCGATCTCATTAGCTCTCTGACTTTGAGGATATCGATCTCTTCCTATACCATATCGATCTCATGAACTCTCTGTTTGAGTACAGATCGATCTTACAGATCGATCTACTGCCTTTACCTTTTTAGAGGAGATCGATCTCTTCCTAGACCAGATCGATCTCATCAACATCCTGTATTTAGACAGATCGATCTTATAACCCTTATAGATCGATCTCAGCTTCCTCAATACCTTGTACAAGTTCAATCCTATAGCAGATCGATCTCATATCCTTATGAGATCGATCTCTCATCCTAGAAAACCCAGGAGATCGATCTCTCATATCACCAGATCGATCTCTCATCTTTAAGAACTTAATTTCTGGTACTGATAACCTCTAAACATGTTTTTACATTATCTTTATATTATTGAATTTACTTGTTTTGTCATTTCAAAATATATTAACTCAACAGTTTTATATGTCGAAGAGAGTTAAGAGAGGAATATTTTTGTCTTCTTGGCCGTCGCCTGAATCTGGCCGAAAGACCGTCAAAAAATTAGGGCAATACTGAAAGGTACAGTACCGCCTGCGACTTGGATGGGAGGGGAACAGCTCTAGGGTTTGGTAAGATTTTTAGGTGTTTTTGGGATGGGAGTCGTTGGATGAGGGGAAGATCTTCAAATCCAATGGTTTCCACTTAAGGGTTAGGTTGACTGTGCAAGGCAAATGTTCTGCCCTGTTTTGTAAAATCCCAAAAAAATATTTCTAGTCTAATTTCTCCCAAATTTTCACTTCTCCAATACTCTATCATGTCTCTAGTATCTCTCGTAAGAATTTGGGGGTCACTTGTATCCTAAATCGAGCTCATTTTCTTGACTTGGTCAATACTGAGCTAAACGGTTTAAGCTTCCTAACTCACTTTGAAAATTCATTTGACCATTCAATCCTCATTCTTTTCACTTAATTTTAATTTTCCCAAATCAATATGAACTTATATTAACTTCCCAAGGTCTCAGAATAATTTTCTAAAATTTCTATAATTTATTTGAATTTATTTTCTAAATTAAGGCCATTTTCTCGATTAAATATAAAACCTGAGTTTAACTAACTTTTTCACTTCCAATGACTAAATCTTCACTCCTAGACATCATTTCATGCTTGACTATGTAATTCTTAATGTATTCTAGGGCTTAAGACCTTACCTCGATTTGCATGCCCTCGAACCCCACGCTACTAATCCCAGTGCTTTGGTCTTCTTTGGGCCTGCATAATATTATTCCGAATTTTCTTAGTCACTTCTCACAACTTTAATAATAAGTACGATGGAAAAAAATTGGGTTTCACACACAGTCTACTCGAGGCATCCAACACGACTCATTACATATAACACTGTGAAAAGTCCAGTGTGAGCAAGGCTCTAGCACAATTTCATGCACAGTCAGTAAAAATCCTCATACGAGCAGCGCTCTAGTACGGCTTGGCTTTATGCAAAATAAATAAGTGAAACCCATGTACTAGCAAAAGCTCCAATACGGCTTGCATACATCTTAACTCAAAATATGGTGAGAGCTAGGCTCCAGAATATTTCATGCATGTTAAAATATCAAAATCCAGTGCAAGTAAAGCTCCAACATGATTATACACATATAAATCTGATAGCTTGCTCTATTTTAACAAAACACGCTCAAAATCAAAGTTAGCACCTGACTCGTGCTATTCCATGAAATTATGAAATCAATAGCCAGCCTATCCGTAAAATTTCTTAAATCGAAGCAATATATTTCATAAAAATATCAAAACATGATGTTCATGCCATTTATTAGCCTTACTACCTTTTTTCTGTTAAATTTGCTCCCATCGGCAAAATCGTCTTTTTCACTTATATCTGATTTTTTTTTCGAAAATATTATTATTTGTTGTCTAGGTAACTAAGAAAATTAAATGCCCTGTAAATACCCTCAAAATACGTATAGTTACCTCTAGGCACTCACAAAATTCCCTTACTTGGAATCGCATCGAGTAATTCCACTTCCTCAGAGCTGCTCGATCGCACAATCTGATTCACTCCCAATATAATCTCCAGAGCTGCAACGAAATTATTTATCATATTAAATATAACATATTTATTTCTATTTCACTTTCACTACAATCGATTTAACTTATTGGGCCCATTTACTCTCATTGGGCCTTACCTTCTCTTAAGTCTATTTCGATTATACTATTCATTTCTCGAGAATCTATTGGGCACATCAAGTCTACTGATTCATATTAGGCCGACCTTAGGCCCACAATGCCTTATTAAGTCGAATACTCAATGTTTGGTTCACTTGACCATTCGGTCATGCATGGTGCGCCATACCTAGCCATGGTCGACACCATGGTTGCTTAGCTCTTATGGTTATTTCGGCAAACACTTGGTGTGCTTGCCTTAAGTTAATCACTTTCCTTCACTAGAGCATTTCATCATACACCTCTTATGCATACTTTAAATCATCATCTATTCCAACATATTGATTTCACAAAACCATCTCAAAATCATGCATATAACATCAGCAACACCATAGTATAATCAATTCATCATTAAATCAACCATAGCTCACTTTCTCACACTAAACCCATATTAGGTCTGTGTGTTTGGGTAGGGATCGATCCTCTCTATGCAGAATCACCTCGAGATCGATCTGCTCTTGAGTAGGGATCGATGCTCTCTATGCAAAATCACCTCGAGATCAATCTGCTCTCCTATAGAACCTTTGTGATTTCATTTTGGAATTACAAGATCGATCTTGTCGTGAAGGAGATCGATCTGGCATTCATCTGTACGATTCTAATTGTTAATTTTTCCAAAGTTTTAAATGAAAGATTGCCTTTAAATGCTTCATTGATCATTTTGCATTCTTTTCACAGTTAGAGCATAAAAAGATCCATTTCTTATGATTCACATATTATGTAATAAGTGTATACATCCTAGAATCATAAGGAATCATGTAAAAGTACGGGCCTTACACTCCTCCCCTCCTTCAAAATTTTGGTCCTCAAATTAGAACCAAGTCACTCCTCAAAAGGTCGGGGGTACTTTCCTCGCATCAGGCTTTTCAACTCCCATGTAGCCTCATCTGAAGTGTAGTGCTGCCAGAGCACCTTAACAAGCGAAATCGTCTTGGTTCGTAACACCTTCTCCTTCCTATCCAGTATTTGAATCATCTATCTCTATACGACAGATCATCTTTAACTTCAATGGCTCATACAGAATCACATGGGCTAGATCTGGATGGTACTTTCGAAGTATCGATACGTGGAAGACGTTATGAATGCCTACTAGCTCCGGTGGCAACGCGAGCCTCTAGGCCTTATCTCTAACTCGCTCCGCTATCTCAAACGGCCCGATATACCAATGGCTCAACTTACCCTTCTTACCGAACCTCATAATCCCTTTCGAGGGAAAAACTTTCAAGAACGCTGAATCACCTACAGGGATGTCCAATGGCTTCCATCTCATGTTAGCATAACTCTTCTGCCTGCTCTGAGCTGTCCTTAATCTCTCACATATCAACTGAACAACCTCAGAGGCTTGTCTTACCAAATCAGGAGCGAAGATCTATCTATCACCAACCTCCTCCCAACCAATAGGAGAACGACATCTACGACCATACAATGCCTCATATGGTGCCATCCCGATACTCGCATGATAGCTGTTATTATAGGCAAACTCAGTTAGTGGTAAATGATCATCACATGAGCCTTTAAAATCTAGTACAAATGCTCTCAACATATCTTCCAGAGTCTGTATAGTCCTCTCTGACTGACCATCTGTCTGAGGATGGAAAGCAGTGCTAAAACTCAATTGGATCCCCATCGTGTCCTGAAAGTGTTCCCAAAAGTGGGAAGTGAAGCGGGAATCCGTATCCGAAACAATACTCACTGGGATACCAAGTAACCTCACTATCTCAAGCACATATAAATCTGCCAATGTACTTAGAGTATCGGTAGGTAACATAGCTAAAAAATGGGCTAACTTTGTCAACCTTTCCACAATCACCCAGATGGCATCATGACCTCTACGGGTCCTCAGTAAACCCATCACAAAATCCATGGTGATGTGGCCCCACTTCCATGTCGGTATCGGTAGAGGTTGCAATAACCCTACTAACTTCTTATGCTCTACCTTCACCTGCTGACATACGAGACACTTCTCCACAAACTCTGCAATATCCCTCTTCATCCCTTACCACCAATACACTCTCCGGAGATTCTGATACATCTTGTTACTCCCCTTATGCAGTGTATACTTCGACAAATGAGCTTTTATCAAGATCAACCTCCTGATCACTGGGTCATCGGGAACACATATCCTACCCCTGAAGCTCAGCAATCCATCTGAACTCAACTCAAAATTAGTCTCTGTAACCCTTTGTATCTTCCCGATAATATCATGGCACTACTGATCAATCTGCTGAGCCTGTCAGATACCATCTACCATATCCGGTTCCAGTCGTAGGATAGCTACCATACAACCATTATCAGTATTAGGTGAGGTCACATCTAAAGTAAGGTTCATAAACTGTTCCAATAGTTCATGTTCCCTAATCATCATGTACAATACCAACCCGAGATACTTCTTACATAGTGCACCAGCTACTACATTCTTCTTACCCGGGTGGGATAAAATCTCACAATCATAGTCCTTCAGAAGCTCTGTCCACCATTTGCCTCATATTCAACTATTTCTTTGAAAACAGATATCTGAGGCTCTTATAATCTGTAAACACCTAAACTTTCTCACCGTACAAGTAGTGGCGCCACATCTTCAATGCAAATACCACAGCTGCTAACTCTAGATCGTGTGTCGGGTAGTTCCTCTCATGGTTCTTCAGCTGTTTAGAACCATAAGCGACTACCTTCCCATCATGCATCAACACACAGCTCAGTCCCTATCTCGAGGCATCCGTATACACTAAAAAGCCTCTTGAGCTAGTGGGTATAGTGAGAATAGGTGCAGTGGTTAGTTGTTGCTTCAGCTCGTAGAAACTACTTTCACATTGATCATCACACTCGAATGCCATATTCTTCCGAGTGAGGCGTGTCAACGGAGTAGCCAGCTTAAAGAATCCCTCCACAAACCGTCGATAATAACCTGCCAAACCCAAAAAATTGTATACCTCTGTAACCGTCTTGGGTCTCTCCCACTGAACAATTGCCTCTACCTTTGATGGATCTATTGATACCCCATCCCTCGATACAACATGACCCAAAAATGAAATCTGCTTTAACCAAAAGTCACACTTATTGAGCTTGGCATACAACTCCTTCTCTCAGAGGGTCTGTAGAACTATCTTTAAGTGCTACTAATGATCTTCCCTAGACTTGGAATAAACAAATATATCATCGATAAACACTATCACAAACCGGTCCAGGTATGGCTTAAACACATCATTTATCAAAGCCATAAATGCTGCGAGGGTATTCGTCAATCCGAATGGCATAACCAAGAACTCGTAGTGGCCATAACAGGTACAAAATGTTGTCTTGGGTATATCTCAACTCCGTATCCTCAATTGATAGTACCCAGATTGTAGATCTATCTTAGAAAAGACTTGTGCTCCTCGAAGCTGATCCAAAAGATCGTCAATGCATGGAAGGGGGTACTTATTCTTGATGGTAGCCTTATTCAATAACCGATAATCTATACACAGTCGGAGACTCCCATCTTTCTTCTTTACAAACAAGACCAAAGCTCCCCAAGGTGAGGCACTCGGTCCAATAAACCTCTTCTCTAGTAACTCCTGCAACTGCTTAGTTAGCTCCTCTAACTCAATCAGAGCCATTCTATACGGTGGTATACATATCGGCTCTGTACTAGGTACCAACTCTATACAAAACTCCATCTCTTTATTGGATGGTAACCTTGGTAAATCATCCAAAAAGACATTAGGAAACCCTGGAACCACTAGAATGTCTCTCAATTCTGAAAGTATCTTATCTGTGTCAACCACGTATGCAATGAACCCTTCAAAATATCCTTTTTCACCGTTAGTAACATAGGTCATCATAATAACATTCATGATTAACAAGCAAATTTAGCTCTTAAGTATGATGAATTAAAATTAAACTCTTCCCATTTGCAATAACCAAGTTCCTTCATTCCCTTTCAGCAAAACTTGCAGTATACTTTTCAAGAAAACTTGCTATAAGGCTATCTGTCCCTGAAAACATTACTGTCTTAACATAACAATCTAAAACAGCATGATTCATAGCCAACCAAATCATTCTTAAAATTACATCGAAATCACTCATATTCAACCAGATAAGATCGGCGGATATATCCATTTCCCCTATTTTTAGCCTACAGTCCCTATATATATACTCAGTCAACTGACAATCATTCATAGGTGTAAATCAATAACATTCTATCTAATGATGTAGGCTTTACAAGCTTCGATAACTTGCGTGAAAATGAAGGCGATATAAAGGAATGCGTGGCACTAGGATCAACTAACACAAATGATTCTAAATAAAAAACCAGGATAGTACCTTTAATCACATCCGTTGAAGCATCTACAGTGTCCTGGTCCAATTCATGTACTCGCCCTCTACCCACAACCTGCTTCCCCTTCTCCTTAGTTGTAGCTCTCCTCCTCAAAGCAGCAGTCTCAATAGGAGCTCTATTTGGCTCTTTACCTAGGGCAGTCTCAATCAACTCGGGGCAGTTCCTCATGATATGCTCTGCCTTCCCACATCTATAACACACTCCAGGGGTTATCAGACAAGGCCTGGTACCATGATATCTGTCGCATCTCCTACACTGTTCAGTAGTTGGTCGAGGTCCCCCAATGACTATACCTCTTGGTGGTGTAAAGGCCGGATATACAAGAAGATTAGCAGTCCTTTTCTCTCCCTCCTCAATCAGAGGTATCTTCCCAAACAGTCTCCGACCTCCTCTCTTAATATCTCTATCACCTCCGGATCTCTTTTGATCTCTGTCTCTCCTGCTACTAACCTTCCTAAACTTAGAGGCATTTCGCTCAAAGTCCTGTTTACACAACTGTACCTTGTGTACTGCCTCTTCATAAGTAGGGATATCAAATGGAGCTAATCTAGATCTAATTGCTGGTCTCAATCCATCCACGAACTTTTGGACCTTTCGAGTCTCACTGCTCAACGTATCTGGGTCATATCTCTCTAAGGATATGAACCTCGACTCATACTCATCAACTGAGTGGTTCCCCAAAACCAAACTCATAAACTCCATCTGCAACATATGTTGTGTAGTAGCCGGAATATACTGCCTCCTAAAGGCCTCCAAAAATATCTCCCCTATAATCTTTGGGTGTTGGGCTCTCAAGATAGATACTGTAAATCTTCACCAGTGCTTTGCTTTGCCCTTCAACAAAAATACGGCAAATGCAACCCTCTCAATTGATGTACACCTGAAGAACCCATACAACTTCTCCATCTCATATATCTAATCCTTTACAACAATCGGGTCCTTTACTCCTCTAAAGACTGGAGGTCTGAACTCCTAGAACTGTTGTAACTTATCCAACACATAGTCATAACCCAAATCACTACCGCTCGGCTGATGAGTGACAAGAGAAGCTATACCCGGAAGTAGTGGTGACGTAACGGTCTCTATAGTCTGAGGTTTCTCTCAGCTGTCTGTCCAGTAGCAGCAGGCTGTCTAGTTGGACCTCATCTATCACCAGCCCCTAATGTCTACGTGACTATATCAACAAGGCTCTTTATACTCTACTCTATCCTAGCGAAGCGTGCCTCGGTATCCCCTAGTCTCTCAACAAGGTTCTGCGGAGCCTAACCAATTTGTGTCTCTGCACGGCTCTCAGGCCTACCCCTACAGCCTCTAGCACGTGAACTCGCCCCTCTACCGTGGCGGGTGATCGGCATAATGCCTAAATTCTTGTATCCAAAACCATCATTAGTCTAATTCCATCTTGGTATACACAGTTATATCTAAACAAAGAATAGTAATAGGCGATGTAACTTTCCTACTTACTAATACCGACTCATATCAGGCTAACCTGGCTTTGATACCACCTCTGTCACGACCTATTTTTACCTAAAATTGCTACAAAATTTTTACTTTTTCATTTTCTTTCTCGGTCGTGAACATTCTCACCACCAAACAGTTGGGCTATAAGTCAGTATTAGTCACTCTTTACCATCTACTATGGCATATATCTTTTAATTTATTCAAAAGCACACACGTATACTTTATAAATTGAAATTCAATACTTATACTGTTTACTAATATTTACATCCCCCATATTACATTCCAAAATGATTAATGTGCTATTACATGTTTAGATATAAAAAGATACCAGTGCTATACCTCTTGGTGATGGGAAGCAGTGGATACTAGGATGCAACTCCTCAACCACACACTAACTACTGTGTGCGCTCTGTAGATGGGGAAAATGAAAGGGATGAGCTCACTAGCTCAGTAAGGCAATAATGCAAGCAGGTAGATAACTGCATTATCTACATGCTTATAATGTCATGATATAAAAAACATTTATATCGAGAGCACGAGGTATAATTAAAACTATGCCACATGTATATACATATATCACATACTGAAAACATGAAAGTAGGCATGTAAACATGGAAAATCATCATGTCAGCGTCTTATGCTCAACACATTGAAAACTCATCAAAAAAAACCCTCAAGGTTTAACACATTATCAAGACTTAGTAAAAGTAATCAACACATCATTAAAGCCACAATTCGTTTTAAACATGAGGAAATAGATAAAACTATGCTGCATGTGTATAAATGTATCATCCTTCAAAAACATCCCACAAGGTTTGACCCCTCCCTCGGGTCTACCCTGGATAACACAAATCATGTTTAGTGCATACAAAACCATGTGGTATCATGTGAGATAGATGGTCACTGTATACAATCGAGGGCTTTGTTGGCCAACTATGTCACTATCATCCCAAACCACAAGGATTCCAGTGTGCGGGGCATCATCCTGTAACAGAAGGTGGGTCAATCTATGAGATCTGAGAATTTTAGATATATTTTAATGATGTAATAAGAACTTGAAGTGTAAATTATTGAGCTAGATGAATTGTGGGAATTATAATTGGAGATTTATATGTTAAGTGTGTAAAATAAGCATGAAGTATGAGGGCAGATCGATCTGGGAGAAGGAGAGATCGATCTGGTGAGTTAAAAATGACGAGGAATAAGGAATTTGAGGAGCAGATCGATCTCCAATGGAAGAGATCGATCTCCAACTGATTCTGTTTGAGAAAGGATCGATCTCATGAGGAAGAGATAGATTTCCAAATGATTCTGTTTGGGAGAAGATCGATCTCCTTAGGAGCAGATCGATCTCATAAAGCCATAAAGAGATCGATCTCACCCCTCGACAGATCGATCTCCTAGGCATAAAATTACCCAGATCGTCCCCAAAAGTCAAACGTAGATCGATCTCACCCCTCAACAGATCGATCTCCTACCTCTAGTCTATATAAGGAACCCGTGTTTTTCTCGTGCAATTTCACTTTCTCTCTCTTCCAACCCCATTTCCACCGAAAACCTAACTTTCTCACTCATCCAAAACACCTATTTCCTGCCAAATCAAGAGTTGTGGCAAGAAGAAAGTTGTTCCTCATCAAAGGGAGAACAACATACTTGGAAATCGAAAGACGAATCGGATCGAGGCGTGGGTTGTGCGTCTCACAAGCTTTGGGTAATTTTTAAACCTCGATCTTGATATTTGAGCTGATTTTAATGATATTGGTGGTTGTCATTGTGTTGAAATAGCTGAGAAATGATTAGGGATTGATGAAATTACAATGTAGTTGGAGTAATGTTGACATTTGGCAATTTTGGTAATTTTGGGAATTTTGAGCTATAAATGGAAATTTAGACAATGTGGTGAATTAGCGTAGATGATTTGACGTGAGAAATGTAGGACGTTGAGATATTGTGAATGAGGTTGTAGTTTAGGGTAGAGTTATGAGAATCGAGAGATTTGAGGTGTTATGAGCAATTATGCTCGATTTTGAGAATTGAGGTTGATGAGATAATTGAGTATTGATGTTTTAACATCGTTTGGACAGCTCGGGAGTTCCAGAGTGGAATGCGAGGCTAGTCCGTGATACGGGGGAAACGATTGCACTATACGAGGTGCAAAGAGGTAAGGGAAATCTAAACCATTTGTGTATGTGATTTGTAAACTATTATAGCATGATTTGTGGTTTATAAAACAAGCATGTTGAGTGTTGTGTTGAGATTTAATTGCACACGATTTTTATAGCCGGTTGGAGCCCATAATTTTATGAGTTTATAAGCTGAGTGTGAAATTGCTTTATAAACCGTTATATTTTGTGTGAGTAATGAATTGGGCTCTACGTTAAGGCAATATCGAGATTTGAGAAATGTGTGCGTGTTTTGCCAGTTGGAACTCGGTTTTATTACGTTTTGTGTTGAGTACGAAACGGTTTTCAATTGAGTTTTATGAGTGAAAAACCCCTATGAGTTCTACGTGAAGGCAAACCAGTCTTATGTGATAAGACTTAGGTGTGTAGTGGTGAGTACACACCGGGCATTGCTCTGGTAGCATGTAAGCCCGATTTCTTCTCCGTTCTGGTAACGTGAGAATAACCTATTCTGTGGCTATGCCACGTACACTCGGTGGTCGTTGCCACGTGATACCCTATTTGGTGGCCGTTGTCACGTGAGATACCCCATTGGTGGCCGTTGCCACGTGATACCCCATTGGTGGCCGTTGCCACGTGATACCCCATTGGTGGCCGTTGCCACGTGATACCCCGTTGGTGGCCCTTGCCACGTGATACCCAATTTGGTGGCCGTTGCCACGTGAGAAACCCAATTTGGTGGCCGTTGCCATGTGAAACCCTATTCTGTGGCTGTGCCACGTGTGAATTCAAATCAGTGGCTTTGCCACGTGAGATAGTGGCTATGCCACGAGTGAATTTAAATCAGTGGCCATGCCAAGTGTGTTTTGTGGCTATGCCACGTGTGAATTTAAATCAGTGGCTATGCCACGTGTGTTTAGTGGCTGTGCCACGTGCATTACTATTTCAGTGATTTTATTCACATGCATTGAGAAAGCATTTATCGTATTATTTTCACATGCTTTGTTATTGCTCTAGAGTGAGCCTTTTTACTTCATGTTTTCACATGACTTGAGACATGAGAATGTCGTTTTGAGTACTTTCATGCTATGGTTTTCAAATGAGTTTCACATACAAATAAACATTTTGTGATGTGCATTTTGGTTTATGAAATGAGTTCCTTACCCCCCTTACTGAGCGATTTAGAAGCTCACCCTGTTTTCTTTTCCTCCCAGATTTCTTCAAGTGAAAAGGATTTCCCTGTGACGTACGGAGTAGTGGCTAGTGGAGGACTTGAGCTCCAGGCCATATATTGTATATTAAGGTATCTTTTATCTTTTCATGTACCCAGACAATTACTGTAATTGCAGACACTTGATGTATAACATTATATGGGATGTATTAGGATTAATTAACTTGAGATGGATTAATGTATTTGATATGATGTATAAATTCTATTGATGAGATCCTGAGGAATGATGATTATGATGATGTATGACACTGCACAGGAATGCACCTTTAATTGTGAATTAACGAGTAAAAAGTTTTAAATTAGCCCTATTTTTCGCACTTCCGGGGCGTGACAGAGTTTTCTTGGTATCCGAGCTTAGGGTGTCTAGTACTGTCAGTGTCGGTTAAGTGAAATAGAATACATCCCAAGTGTCTGTAATAGTCTGGTCATGAACTAAAATTGAGGATTGAGATTTCAATCAATTTTGATATGTACGCGCAGGAGACGAGTTGAGATAGAGAATGAGTAAACGACGAGGTCGTTCGAGGAGGTAGGCAGAGTCCCCTCCGCCACCTGTCCCACAACCAGAGAGTCCTAACTCTCGATTTAATCGGATTGAGACCGATGTGAGGCAAGGTTTTGAGCAGATGGTAGCGTTATTCGCGCAACACTTTGGAGTTAATGCCTCAGATACTACTCCTACACCACCACAAGGACCTCCCATACCTCCAGTGCCTCCGGTCACTCAGCCTGAGGATAGAAGTATGGTCCGACTAAAGGATTTTTTGAAGATGAATCCCCCGCATTTAAGGGAAAGAAGGATCCTACAGAGGCTGAGGAGTGGTTGACGGAATTGAGAGTTATATTTGATTTTCTGGGGTGCACCGATGCTGAGAGGGTCAGTATGAGTGCCTATATGCTGAAGGGGAGAGCTCGAGATTGGTGGGGTACTACCCAGGGTATTCTGATGTCCCGCCAGGATGTGATTGGTTGGGAAGAGTTCCAGACAGCCTTTAGGACCCAATATGTACCACGAGCCGCCCAGAGAAAGAAACAGGCCGAGTTTTTGAGTTTGGTACAGGGTGACATGTCTGTGGATGACTATGAGAGCCAATTCACAACGCTATTGAGATATGACCCAGAGACCTTCAAGAGTGAAGAGCTCCGCATAGAGAAGTTTGTGTATGGGTTGAAGCCTGTCATCAGAGATAGATTGATAGGGCTATGTATGACGGAGTTTGGAGATGCTCTGAGACGAGCACAAGAAATTGAAAGAGGAATTGAAATGGTACAATCCTAGAATGAGCTCAGAGCGGTGAATAGAGATAAGGGCAAGAGGCCAACACTTTTCCAAATGGAGGCTCGGAGAGGTTCCTTCAGAAAAGGAAGGATTGAGGTGCAGAAGGGCAGATTAGAGAGACCCAGAGGGTACCCTAACATTAGAGAGACCCCTCGAGATGTCAGGCCAGAGACAAGGTTTTACAGGAATTGTGGTCGAATGCATGAGGGAAGTTGTACCGGGTCGATCCATGGATGTTTTAGATGCGGAGATATGGGTCACATGGTGAAGGATTGCCCTCAACCTCAGAAACCACATGGATTGGAGCCTACTAGACAACAGCCTCATAGAGTGGATCCCCGGAGACGGGCCACTGCGGCAGAGAAAGGGAAGAAACCTGTGGCACAGGGACGTGTGTTTGCCCTGGATAAGGAGACCGCAGACACTTCGGCAGAAACTATAAGAGGTACACTCTCTGTTTGTAATCATAAGGCTCATGTGTTAATTGACTCAGGATCCACGCATTCCTTTATTTCTGAGCATTTTGCATGTAGATTAAACTTGAAGTTTGAACCTCTAGAATATATACTACATGTAAATACCCCTATGCGTGAATCCCAGAGAACTGAGTTAATCTGTAGAGGATGTGAAATAAAGGTGGGAGATAGAGTGATGTTAGCAGATCTAATCATGTTGAATATACATGGGTTTGATGTAATTCTGGGAATGGATTGGTTGGCAACCAATCGAGTGAGTTTAGACTGCTACACTAAGATTGTAACTTTCTCCCTACCTGAACCTTACAGTGTACAATTGAGATATTGAGGAATGAATATGGGGATTTCTAGTAAGTAATTTGAGAATTTTGATATTATTTTGGAGAATATTAAATATGATTGTTCATGTGAAGGTTATGAGACACTCATCTCAGACGATGAGCGGGAACATCCGAGGATTGAGGATATACCTGTGGTGTGTGAATTTTTGGATGTTTTCCCAGATGAATTGCCAGGTTTACTACCAGAGAGAGAGCTGGAGTTTACCATTGATTTGGTACCAGATACTCAGCCGATCTCTAAACCTCCCTACAGAATGGCATTAGTGGAACTTGAGGAATTGAAGAGACAACTACAGGAGTTATTGGATCAAGGGTTTATTAGACCCAGTGTTTCGCCGTGGGGAGCGCCAGTACTATTTGTTAAGAAGAAGGATGGTAATCTCAGATTATGTGTAGACTACCGGTTGTTGAATAAAGCCACGGTGAAGAATAAATACCCATTGCCCAGGATTGATGATCTACTTGATCAGCTGAGAGGGGCATCAGTCTTTTCTAAGATTGATTTGAGATCGGGCTATCACCAATTGAGGATCAAGGAAGAAGATATTCCCAAGACGGCCTTCAGGACGAGGTATGGCCATTACGAATTTCTGGTGATGTCCTTTAGATTGACGAACGCCCCTGCAGCATTTATGAGATTGATGAACGAGGTGTTTAGAGACTATCTAGATAAATTTGTGATAGTCTTTATTGATGATATCCTGGTATACTCTCGGTCGTATGAGGAGCATGCACAGCATTTGTGGTTAGTACTTCAGATACTCCGAGATAAGCAATTATACGGAAAGCTTAGTAAGTGTGAGTTTTGGTTGAACCGGATAGCTTTCCTTGGTCATATAGTCTCAGAGGAAGGAGTATCAGTGGACCCAAGCAAGGTGGAGGCCGTGCTTAATTGGGAGAGACCGAGGACAGTCACTGAGGTGCGAAGCTTCCTTGGTTTGGCAGGGTATTACAGAAGATTTGTGGAAGGATTTTCAAGGATTGTCGCCCCTTTGACTAAGCTCACGCGCAAAGAGACTCCATTTATATGGACTGATCAATGTGAGCTCAGTTTTCAGGAATTAAAGAGAAGGTTGACAGCGGCACCTGTGTTAACTATTCCTGAGGGATCAGGAGGATTTTCGGTGTATAGTGATGCATCTCATCAAGGATTGGGGTGTGTGCTTATGCAACACGGAAGAGTGGTCGCATATGGATCGCGACAGCTGAAAGACCATGAGCGGAATTACCCCACACATGATTTGGAGTTAGCTGCTGTGGTATTTGCTTTGAAGATCTGGCGACACTACTTGTATGGGGAAAAATTCCAGATCTTCACTGATCACAAGAGTTTGAGATATCTCTTTGATCAGAAAGAGTTAAACATGAGACAAAGGAGATGGATGGAACTCCTTAAGGATTATAACTGCGAGATTCTTTATCATCCGGTAAGGCGAATGTAGTTGCTGATGCCCTGAGCAGGAAGAGTATGATATCTGCTATGATGATCAGGGAATGGGATTTGTTAGAGCAGTTCGCCGAACTTCGGATCAGAGTTAAAGAGGTAGAGACTGGATTTTTGGCTAGCCTGCGGATAGAGCCCAGGATCATGGATCAGATTAGAACTAGGCAGCGCAGTGATCAGAGATTGATAGATATGGTTAGCCAAGCTGAGCAGAGTTCGCAGTCGGATCTCACCATCAGTGAGGATGGATTATTGAGATTCAGAGGATGGATTTGTGTACCGAACGATGATACCCTAAAGAGACAGATACTGAGAGAATCCCACTGCTCGCGATACACCATGCACCCAGGGAGTACTAAGATTTACCGAGACTTGAGAAAGGTGTATTGGTGGAGTGGTATGAAGCGAGACGTGGCAGAGTATGTGGCCAGGTGTTTAGTATGCCAGCAAGTGAAAGCTGAGCATCGGAAGCCCGAAGGACTACTACAGCCCTTACCTGTACCTACATGGAAATAGGAGCATGTCACTATGGACTTTATTATGGGTTTACCGAGGACCCGAAGAGGTTATGACTCTATATGGGTTATAGTGGATAGATTGACTAAGAGTGCACACTTTCTTGCCATCAAGAGCACAGATACTGTGGATGCCTTAGCTGAGCTGTATGTCAGCGAGATAACTAGATTACATGGGGCTCCAGTGAGTATTACTTCTGATAGAGATTCCCGATTTACTTCTAGATTTTGGACCCAGTTTCAGGAGTCCATGGGATCTCGATTGAGTTTCAGTACCGCCTATCATCCTCAGACAGATGGTCAGTCAGAGAGGACTATTCAGACCCTGGAGGATATGTTGAGGGCGTGTACGATGGATTTTAAGGGATCATGGGATGATCACCTGCCCCTAGCAGAGTTTGCATACAATAACAGCTATCATGCGAGTATTGGAATGGGACCTTTTGAGGCTCTATATGGTAGGAGGTGTAGATCCCCTGTAGCTTGGGAAGAAGTCGGTGACAGAAAGATAAATGCTCCCGAGCTTGTTGAGCAAGCCGTACAGAGTGTGAAACTCATATGTGAGAGGTTACAGGCTGCACAAAGTAGACAGAAAAGCTACGCGGATGTGCGTAGACGGCCACTCGAGTTTGAGGTTGGTGATGCAGTATTTCTGAAAATATCACCGAGTAAGGGTATCATGCGATTTAGGAAGAAAGGGAAATTGAGTCCTCGATACGTAGGACCATTCGAGATTCTTGAGAGAGTGGGAGAGGTAGCTTACAGATTAGCATTACCCCCACAGATGTCCGGAATACACAATGTTTTTCATGTGTCTATGTTGAGGAAGTACCACCCAGACCCTTCTCATATTATAGAGTATGATGAGATAGACATACAGGAGGACATGAGCTACACTGAGGAACCCGTCCGGATTCTCGATAGAAAGGAGAAGGTACTGAGAACCAAGAGCATCCCATTAGTGAAAGTTTTGTGGAAACATCACTCAATGGAAGAGGCAACGTGGGAACTAGAGAGTCTCATGAAGGAGAAATACCCCCATCTATTTGACTAGTTGAGTTGAATTTGGAGGACCAAATTCTTTTTAAGGTGGGGAGGATGTGAGATCTGAGAATTTTAGATATATTTTAATGATGTAATAAGAACTTGAAGTGTAAATTATTGAGCTAGATGAATTGTGGGAATTATAATTGGAGATTTATATGTTAAGTGTGTAAAATAAGCATGAAGTATGAGGGCAGATCGATCTGGGAGAAGGAGAGATCAATCTGGTGAGTTAAAAATGACGAGGAAGGAGGAATTTGAGGAGCAGATCGATCTCCAATGGAAGAGATCGATCTCCAACTGATTCTGTTTGAGAAAGGATCGATCTCATAAGGAAGAGATCGATCTCCAAATGATTCTGTTTGGGAGAAGATCGATCTCCTTAGGAGGAGATCGATCTCATAAAGCCATAAAATTGCCCAGATCGTCCCCAAAATTCAAACGCAGATCGATCTCACCCCTCGACAGATCGATCTCCTACCTCCAGTCTATATAAGGAACCCGTGTTTTTCTCCTGCAATTTCACTTTCTCTCTCTTCCAACCCCATTTCCACCAAAAACCTAACTTTCTCACTCATCCAAAACACCCATTTTCGGCCAAATCAAGAGTTGTGGCAAGAAGGAAAGTTGTTCCTCATCAAAGGGAGAACAACATACTTGGAAATCGAAGGACGAATCGGATCGAGGCGTGGGTTGTGCGTCTCACAAGCTTTGGGTAATTTCTAAACCTCGATCTTGATATTTGAGCTGATTTTGATGATATTGGTGGTTGTCATTACGTTGAAATAGCTGAGAAATGATTAGGGATTGATGAAATTGCAATGTAGTTGGAGTAATGTTGATATTTGGCAATTTTGGTAATTTTGGGAATTTTGAGCTATAAATGGAAATTTAGACAATGTGGTGAATTAGAGTAGATGATTTGACGTGAGAAATGTAGGACGTTGAGATATTGTGAATGAGGTTGTAGTTTAGGGTAGAGTTATGAGAATCGAGAGATTTGAGGTGTTTTGAGCAATTATGCTCGATTTTGAGAATTGAGGTTGATGAGATAATTGAGTATTGATGTTTTAACATCGTTTGGACAGTTCGGGAGTTCCAGAGTGGAATGCGAGGCTAGTCCGTGATACGGGGGAAACGATTGCACTATACGAGGTACAAAGAGGTAAGGGAAATCTAAACCATTTGTGTATGTGATTTGTAAACTATTATAGCATGATTTGTGGTTTATAAAACAAGCATGTTGAGTGTTGTGTTGAGATTTAATTGCACACGGTTTTTATAGCCGGTTGGAGCCCATAATTTTATGAGTTTATAAGCTGAGTGTGAAATTGCTTTATAAACCGTTAAATTTTGTGTGAGTAATGAATTGGGCTCTACGTTAAAGCAATATCGAGATTTGAGAAATGTGTGAGTGTTTTGCCTGTTGGAACTCGGTTTTATTACGTTTTGTGTTGAGTACGAAACGGTTTTCAATTGAGTTTTATGAGTGAAAAACCCCTATGAGTTCTACGTGAAGGCAAACCAGTCTTATGTGATAAGACTTAGGTGTGTAGTGGTGAGTACACACCGGGCATTGCTCTGGTAGCATGTAAGCCCGATTTCTTTTCCGTTCTGGTAACGTGAGAATAACCTATTCTGTGGCTATGCCACGTACACTCGGTGGTCGTTGCCACGTGATACCCTATTTGGTGGCCGTTGCCACGTGAGATACCCCATTAGTGGCCGTTGCCACGTGATACCCCATTGGTGGTCGTTGCCACGTGATACCCCATTAGTGGCCGTTGCCACGTGATACCCCATTGGTGGCCGTTGCCATGTGATACCCAATTTGGTGGCCGTTGCCACCTGAGAAACCCAATTTGGTGGCCGTTGCCACGTGAAACCCTATTCTGTGGCTGTGCCACGTGTGAATTCAAATCAGTGGCTTTGCCACGTGAGATAGTGGCTATGCCACGAGTGAATTTAAATCAGTGGCCATGCCACGTGTGTTTTGTGGCTATGCCACGTGTGAATTTAAATCAGTGGCTATGCCACGTGTGTTTAGTGGCTGTGCCACGTGCATTACTATTTCAGTGATTTTATTCACGTGCATTGAGAAAGCATTTATCGTATTATTTTCACATGCTTTGTTATTGCTCTAGAGTGAGCCTTTTTACTTCATGTTTTCACATGACTTGAGACATGAGAATGTCGTTTTGAGTACTTTCATGCTATGGTTTTCAAATGAGTTTCACATACAAATAAACATTTTGTGATGTGCATTTTGGTTTATGAAATGAGTTCCTTACCCCCCTTACTGAGCGATTTAGAAGCTCACCCTGTTTTCTTTTCCCCCCAGATTTCTTCAAGTGAAAAGGATTTCCCTGTGACGTACGGAGTAGTGGCTAGTGGAGGACTTGAGCTCCAGGCCATATATTGTATATTAAGGTATCTTTTATCTTTTCATGTACCCAGACAATTACTGTAATTGCAGACACTTGATGTATAACATTATATGGGATGTATTAGGATTAATTAACTTGAGATGGATTAATGTATTTGATATGATGTATAAATTTTATTGATGAGATCCTGAGGAATGATGATTATGATGATGTATGACACTGCACAGGAATGCACCTTTAATTGTGAATTAACGAGTAAAAAGTTTTAAATTAGCCCTATTTTTCGCACTTCCGGGGCGTGACACAATCCTACCCGTCAGAATATAAATCAACATCATCACCATACGGTATAGCGTACTCAATGTGATATACACGGTATAACATACTTCATGGACCCATATCACGGTCGAGGGTGTGCACATGTGAGCATCTCATCCGTGTGACTAGTGGTTAACACGAGGCATCCAATACAGCTTGTGCAAGCATCTCATCCGAGTGACATACGGTCTACATGAGGCATCTAGCACGACTCATTACATATCACTATGTGAAAAGTCCAGTACGAGCAAGGCTCTAGCACGATTTCATGCACAGTCAGTAAAAATCCTCGTACGAGCAATGCTCCAGTACAGCTTGGCTTTATGTAAAATAAATAAGTGAAACCCACGTACGAGCAAAAGCTGCCGTACGGCTTGCATGCATATCAACTCAAAATATGGTGCAAGCTAGGCTCCAGCACATTTCATGCATGTTAAAATATCAAAATCCAGTGTGAGTAAAGCTCCAGCACGATTATACTCATATAAATCTAATAGGTAGCTCTATTTCAACAAAACACGCTTAAAAATCAAAGTTAGCACCTGACTCGTGCTATTCATGAAATTATGAAATCAATACCTAGCCTATTCATAAATTTGCTTAAATCGAAACAATATATTTCATAAAAATATCAAAACATGATATTTATGCCATTTATTAGCCTTACTACCCTTTTTGTAAAATTAGCTCTCAGGGGCAGAATCATCATTTTCACCTATATCTGAATTTTTTTCGCAAAAATTATTATTTGTTTTCTAGGTAACCAAGCAAATTAAATACACTATAAATACCCTCAAAATATGTATAGTTACCTCTAGACACTCACAAAATTCCCTTACTTGGAATAGCGTCTAGTAAATCCACTTCCTCAAAGCTGCTCGATCGCGCAATCCGATTCGCTCTGAATATAATCTCCGGAGCTGCAGCAAAATTATTTATCATATTAAATACAATATTTAACTACAGTCGATTTAACTTTCACTACAATCGACTTAACTTATTGGGCTCATTTACTCTCATTGGGCCTTACTTTCTCTTAAGTCCATTTCGATTGTACTATTCATTTCTCGAGAATCTATTGGGCCCATCAACTCTACTGATTCATATTGAGTAGGCCTTAGGCCCAAAATGCCTTATTAAGCCGAATACTCAATGCTTGGTCAACTTGACCATTCGGTCACGCATGGTGCGCCATGCCTAGCAATGGTCGACACCACGGTTGCCTAGCTCTCATGGTTATTTTGGCAAACACTTGGTGTGTTTGCCAAAAGTTCATCACTTTCCTTCACTAGGGCATTTCATCACTCACCTCTTATGCCTACTTTAAATCATCATCTATTCCAACAAATTGATTTCATAAAACCATCTCAAAATCATGCATATAACATCACCAACACCATAGTATAATCAATTCATCGTTAAATCAACCATAGCTCACTTTCTCACACTAAACCCATATTAGGTCATGGATGATTAAGCATGCTCAAGGATGTTTCAGCCAACCATACATACACGAATCAACTCATAAAAATATCTAGATTAACATAATTGAAGTTGGTGTATTGAAAACTCACCTAGCTTAACCTTTCTCTTTGGCCAAAAATGGGGGTAACACCTTGCTCCTTAAATCCAAAAATTTAACTACTAATTTTTGACTATGTTATTCTCCTTATCACAAGGAACAATTTTGCTAAACGCAACCTTTCTAAAATCTGTTTAGAAGGTGGTGATATTTTAGAGTGAGAAACTTGTTCACCTTGTTAAAAATGGAGAGGTACTTAATATTTTGGGGAAAAAGACTCGTTGTCGGGCTTTGAATTAGAAATGAGTGTTGTGAGATCGATCTCCGAGGGTGAAAGATTGATCTTTCTTTGGTTGAACTACACAAATATTTAATAAGTAAGTTGTGAGATTGATCTGCTCTTAGGAAGGGATCGATCATTTCTAGCCAAAAATCATTGCAGATCGATCTATGTTTAGGTAGGGATCAATCCTCTCTATGCAGAATCACCTCAAGATTGATCTGCTCTTGGGTATGGATCGATCCTCTCTATGCAAAAGACTCATCTGTCGGGATTTTAAATAGAAATGGGCATTGTGAGATCGATCTCAAAGGGTGAGAGATCGATCTTCCTTTGGTTGAACTATACAAGTATTCAGTAAGTAAACTGTAGGATGGATATGCTCTTAGGAAGGGATCGATCCTTTTTAGCCAGAAACCATTCGAGATTGATATATTTTTAGGAAGGGAACGATCCTTTCTATGCAGAATCACTTCGAGATCGATCTGCTTTTGGGTAAGGATCGATCCTTTCAATGCAGAATCAGTTCGGGATCGATCTACTTGCTTATATAACCTTTGTGATTTCATTTTGGAATTACAAGATCGATCCTGTCGTTAAAGAGGATCGATCTGGCATTCATCTACGAGATTCCAGCTGCTATTTTTTCTAAAATTTCAAAGGAAAGATTGCATTTAAATGCTTCACTAATCATTTTCCATGCTATTCACACTTAGAGCATAAAAGGTCCATTTCTTATGATTCACGTATTATGTAACTTGTGTGTACAACATGGAATCATAAATGGTACATATAAAAGTACAGGCCTTACATTTTTGCCCTCCTTCAAAAAAATTTTGTCCTCTAAATTAGAACCAAGTCACTCCTCGAAAAGTTGGGGGTACTTTTCCCGCATTAGGCTCTTTAAGTCCTAGGTAGCCTCTTCTGAAGTGTGGTGCTGCTAGAGAAACTTAACAAACGAAATTGTCTTGGTTCGTAACACCTTCTCCTTCCTATCCAGTATCTGGATCGGTCTCTCTACATACGACAGATCATCCTTGAGCTTTAATGGCTCATACTAAATCACATAGGCCGGATCTTGATGGTACTTCTGAATCATCGATACATGGAAGATGTTATGAATGCTTGCTAGCTCTGGTGGTAACGCGAGCCTGTAGGCTTTATCTCCTACTCGCTCCAGTATCTCAAATGGCCCAATATACCGAGGCCTCAACTTACCCTTCTTTCCAAACCGCATAATCCATTTTGAGGGAGAAACTCTCAAGAACAAAGAATCACATACAGAGAACTCCAATGGATTCTATCTCGTGTCAACATAACTCTTCTGCCTACTCTGAGTTGTCCTCAATCTCTCACATATCAGCTGAACAACCGTAGAGGCTTACTGCACTAAATCAGGAGTGAAAGCTTTCCTATCACCCACTTCTTCCCAACCAAGAGGGGAACGACACCTTCTACCATACAATGCCTCATACGGTGCCATCCCGATACTCGAGTTATAACTGTTGTTGTAAGCAAATTCGGCTAATGGTAGGTGATCATCCTATGAGCCTCTAAAATCCATAACACTCGCTCTCAACATATCCTCTAATGTCTGGATGGTTCTCTCTGATTGACCATTGGTTTGAGGATGGAAAGCAGTACTGAAACTCAATTAGGTTCCCATAGCTTCCTGAAAGTGTTCCCAGAAATGGAAAGTGAAGCGGGAATCCCTATCTGATACAATGCTCACTGGAACACCATGTAGCCTCACCATCTCTCGTACATACAACTCTGCCAAAGTATTCAGAGTATCTGTGGACTTCATGGCTAGAAAGTGGGTGAACTTCGTTAATCTGTCAACCACTACCCAAATAGCATTATGATTCCTCCTAGTCCTCGGTAATGCCATGATGAAATCCATGGTGACATGCTTCCATTATCAAGTCGGTATCGGTAGAGGCTGCAACAACCCTGCAGGCTTCTGATGCTCTACTTTTACCTGCTGACATATGAGACACTTTGCCACAAACTCTGTAATATTCCTCTTCATCATTGAGCACCAATACACTCTCCGGAGATTCTGATACATTTTGTTGTTCCTCGGATGCAATGTATATCTCGGTGAATGAGCTTCCGTCAAAATTAATCTCTTCAACTCTTGGTCATCAGGAATGCAAATCCTACTTCTAAACCTCAGTAGGCCATCACCACTCACTGAGAAATCGACCACATCACCACTCTGAATCTGACTTGCACGATCATCACATAGCGAATCGACATGTTAAGGCTGTTGTATCTGGTCAATCAAATTCACCTCCACTCGCAGGCTCGCCATCACACAGTCACTGTCAACATCAAGAGGGTCCGTATCAAAACTAAGGTAAGCAAATTGCTCGAGTAGCTTATGTTCCCTGACCATCATGTACGATACCACTCTGAGGCTCTTCCTGCTCAAGACATCTGCCACAACATTAGCCTTTTTAGGATGGTACAATATTTCGCAATCATAATCTTTCAGAAGCTGTATCCATCGTCTATGTCTCATATTCAACTCTTTCTATGAAAACATGTATCAGAGGCTCTTATGATCTGTAAACACCTGAAATTTCTCACCGTACAAGTAGTGGCACCACATCTTCAACGCAAATACCACAGCTAACAACTCTTGATCGTGGGTCGGGTAGTTCCTCTCATGGTTCTTAAACTGTCTAGAACCATAAACGACTACCTTCCCATCCTGCATCAACACACAACGCAGTCCCTGTCTCGAGGCATCTGTATACAATGAAAAGCCTCTTGAGCTGGTAGGTATGGTGAGAATAGGTTCGGTGGTCAGTCGTTGCTTCAGCTCATAGAAACTACTTTCACACTGATCATCCCACTCAAATGCCACATTCTTTTAAATGAGGCGTGTCAACGGAGAAGCCAGCTTAGCGAATCCCTCCACAAACCATTGGTAATAACCTGTCAAACCCAGAAAACTACGGACATCTATAACTGTCTTAGGTCTCTCCCACTGAACAACTGCCTCTACCTTGGATGGATCTACTGATACCCCATCCCTCGATACAACATAACCCAGAAATGAAATCTACTCCAACCAAAAGTCACACGTACTAAGCTTGGCATAAACTCCTTCTCTCGAAGGGTCTGCTGAACTATCCTTAAGTGCTGCTCATGATCTTCCCTGGACTTGGAATAAATCAATATATCATTGATAAACACTACCACAAACTGGTCTAGGTATGGCTTAAACACATTATTCATCAAAGCCATAAATGCTGTGGGGGCATTCGTCAATTCGAATGGCATAACCAAGAACTCGTAGTGGCCATAACGAGTACAAAATGCTGTCTTAGGTACATCTCCACTCTGTATGCTCAATTGATGGTACCTAGATCGTAGATTTATCTTAGAAAAGACCTGTGCTTCTCAAAGCTGATCCAACAGATCGTCAATGCATGGAAGGGGGTACTTATTCTTGACTGTAGCCTTATTCAACAACCGATAATATTTGCACAGTCGGAGGTTCCCATCCTTCTTCCTCATAAACAAGACCGAAGTTTCCCAAGGTGAGACGCTCAATCTAATAAACCTTTTTGCTAGTAATTCTTGTAACTGCTTCTTTAACTCCTCCAACTCAATCGGAGCTAATCTATATAGTGGTCTAGATATCAGCTCTGTACCAGATACCAACTCGATACAAAATGCCATCTCCCTGTCGGGTGGTAACCCTAATAAATCATCCAAAAAGACATCAGGAAACTCTACAACCACTAAAATGTCTCTCAATTCTGAATGTGCCTTATCTATGTCAACCACGTATGCAATGAACCCTTTAAATTATCCTTTTCCACCGTTAGTAAAATATAACATTCATGATTAACAAGTAAATTCAACTCTTAAGTATGACAAATTAAAATTATACTCTTCCCACTTGCAATAATCAAGTTCCTTCATTTCTTTTCAGCAAAACTTACAGTACACTTTTCAGGAAAACTTACAATAAGGCTATCTATCCATGAAAACATTACTATCTTAATATAACAATCTAAAATAGCATGATTCGTAGCCAACCAATTCATTCCTAAAATTACATCAAAATCACTCATATTCAGCAAGATAAGATCGGCTGATATATCATTTTCCCTTATTTTTAGCCTATAGTCCCTATATACATACTCAATCAATTAACAGTTATTCATAGGTGTGGAAATCAATAACATTTTATCTAATGATGTAGGATTTACATGCTTTGATAACTTACGTGCAAATGAAGGTGATATAAAGGAATGTGTGGCACTATGATCAAATAACACAAATACTTCTAAATAAAAAATCAGGATAGTACCTTTAATCACATCCGCTAAAGCGTCCACGGTGTCCTGGTCCAATGCATGTACTCGCCCTCTGACCACAACTCGCTTCCCCTTCTCCTCAGCTGTAGCTCTCCTCCTCAGAGCAGCAGTCTCAATAGGAGCTCTCTCTGGCTCTTTACCCTTCTATAGGGCAGTCTTAATCATCTAGGGGTAGTTCCTCATGATATGCCCTAGCTTCCCATATCTGTAACACACTCTAGGGGTCATCAGACAAGGCCTGGTACCATGATATCTATCGCATCTCCTACACTACTCGGTAGTTGGCCGAGGTCCCCCAATGACTATACCTCTCGGTCGTGTTAAGACCTAATATACATGAGGCTTAGCAGTCCTCTCTTGTACCTCCTCAATCAAAGGTTTCATCCCAAACAGTCTCTGACCTCTTCTCCTAATATCTCTATCACCTCCGGATCTCTTCCGATCTATGTCTCTCCTACTACTAACCTTCCCAAACTTAGAGGCATTCCGCTCAAAGTCCTACTTACACAACTGTGACCCTGTGCACTGCCTCCTATAAGTATGGATATCAAACGGTGCTAATCTACATCTGATGGCTGTTCTTAATCAATCCATGAACTTCTAGACCTTCTGAGTCTCACTGCTCAACGTATCTGGGTCATATGTCCCTAAAGATATGAACCTCAACTCATACTCATCAACAGAGCGATTCCCCTAAACCAAACTAATAAATTCCATTTGCAGCTTCCACTGTGCAGTGGCCGAAATATACTGCCTCCTAAAGGCCTCTAAAAATATCTCCCATGTAATCTCTAGGTGTCCAGCTCTCAGGATAGATACTGTGGATCTCCACCAGTTCTCTGCTTTACCCTCCAACATAAATACGGCAAAGGCAACCCTCTCAATCGATGTACACCTGAAGAACCCATACAACTTCTCCATCTCATATATCTAATCCTCTGCAACAATCGGGTCCTTCACTCCTCTAAAGATTGGAGTTCTGAACTCTTAGAACTGTCGTAACCTATCCAACTCATAGACATAACCCAGATCACTACCGCTCAGCTAATAAGCGACAAGAGAAGCTGTATCATGAACTAGTGGCAATGTAATGGTCTCTATAGTATGAGGTCTCTCTGCAGCTATCTGTCCAGTAGTAGGCTGTCGGCTGGACCTCGTCTATCACTAGCCCCTAATGTCTACGTGACTATCTCAATAAGGCTCTCTACACTCCGCTTAATCCTAACGAAGCATACCTCGGTATCCCCTACTCTTTCAACAGGGTCCTGCAGACCCTGACCAGTCTGTGGCTCTGTACGGCTCTCAGGCCTACCCTTACGGCCTCTAGCATGTGAACTCGCCCCTCTACCACGGTGGGTGACAAGCATAATGCCTAAATTCCTGTATCCATAACCATTCAATAGTCTAATTCCATCTCGGTATACACAGTTATATCTAAACAAAGTAGAGTAATATGGGGATGTAACTTTCCTACTTACTAATACCGACTCATATCAGGCCAACCTGGCTCTGATACCACCTCTGTCATGACCCATTTTTACCTAAAATTGCTACAAATTTTTTACTTTTTCATTTACTTTTCCGATCGTGAATATTCTCACCACCAAACAGTTGGGCTATAAGTCAGTATTAGTCACTCTTTACCATCTACTATGGCATATATCTTTTAATTTATTCAAAAGCACACACGTATACTTTATAAATTGAAATTCAATACTTATACTGTTTACTAATATTTACATCCCCATATTACATTCCAAAATAATTATTGTACTATTACATGTTTAGATATAAAAAGATACCAGTGCGTATACCTCTTGGTGATGGGAAGCAGCGGATATCAGGATGCAACTCCTCAACCACTCACTAACTACTGTGTGTGCTCTGTAGATGGGGAAAATGAAAGGGATGAGCTCACTAGCTCAGTAAGGTAATAATGCAAGCAGGTAGATAACTGCACTATCTACATGCTTATAATGTCATGATATAAAATCCATTTATATCCAGAGCATGAGGTATAAATAAAACTATGCCACATGTATATACATATATCACATGCTGAAAACATGAAATTAGGCATGTAAACATGGAAAATCATCATGTCAACGTCTCATGCTCAACACATTGAAAAACTCATCATAAAACAACCTCTTAAGGATTAACACATTATCAAAACTTAGTAAAAGTCATCAACACATCATTAAAGCCGCAATTCGTTTTAAATATGAGGAAATAGATAAAACTATGTCGCAAGTGTATAAATGTATCATCCCTCAAAAACATCCCACAAGGTTCAACCCCTCCCTCGAGTCTACCCTGGATAACACAAATCAAGTTTAGTGCATATAAAACCATGTGATATCATGTGACACAGGTGGTCACTATATACTATCGAGGACTCTGTTGGCCAACTATGTCACTATCATCCCAGACCACACAGATCCCAATGTGCGAGGCATCATGATGTAACAGAAGGTTGTTCAATCCTACCCGTCAGAATATAAATCAACATCATCACCACACGGTATAACATACTCCATGTGATATACATGGTACAACGTACTCCATGGACCCATATCACGGTTGGGGGTGCCTGTCGTAGGTCTTATCTACCTCATACCATGTATAATTGACTCAGTCTCAAGTGCACGTGCAAGCATCTCATCCGTGTGACTAATGGTATACACGAGGCATCCAACACGGCTCGTCCAAGCATCTCATCTGTGTGACACACGGTCTACATGAGGCATCCAACACGACTCATTACATATCACAGTGTGAAAAGTCCAGTGCGAGAAAGGCTCTAGCACGATTTCATGCATAGTTAGTAGAGAAACTCGTACGAGCAACGCTCCAGTACGACTTGGCTTTAGGGAAAATAAATAAGTGAAACCCATGTACGAACAAAAGCTCCAATACGGCTTGCATGCTTCTCAACTCAAAATATGGTGCACGCTAGGCTCCAGTACATTTCATGCATGTTTAAATATCAAAATCCAGTGCGACCAAAGCTCCAGCACGATTATACTCATATAAATCTGATAGGCGACTCTATTTCAACAAAACACACTCAAAATCAAAACCAGCACCTGACTCGTGCTATTTCATAAAATTATGAAATCAATAGCCAGCCTATCTGTAAATTTGCTTAAATCGAAGCAATCTATTTCATAAAAATATCAAAACATGATATTCATGCCATTTATTAGCCTTACTACCCTTTTGTAAAATTTACTCCCAGAGGCAAAATCATCATTTTCACCTATATCCGAATTTTTTTTCATAAAAAATATTATTTGTTTTTTAGGTAACCAAGCAAATTAAATGCCTGGTAAATGCCCTCAAAATACATATAGTTACCTCTAAGCACTCACAAAATTCCCTTACCTGGAATTGCGTCAAGTATTTCCACTTCCTCAAAGGTGTTCGATCGCGCAATCTGATTCACTCCCAATATAATCTCCGGAGCTGCAACGAAATTATTTATCATATTAAATACAATATATAACTACTATCGATTTAACTTTCACTACAATTCATATTGAGCCGACCTTAGGCCCACAATGTCTTATTGAGCCGAATACTTAATGCTTGGTCCACTTGACCATTCGGTTACGCATGGTGCTCCATGCATAACCATGGTCGACACCACGGTTTCCTAGTTTTCATGGTTATTTTCGCAAACTCTTGGTGTTCTTGCCTTAAGTTCATCACTTTCCTTCACTAGGCATTTCATCATACACCTCTTATGCCTACTTTAAATCATCATCTATTCCAACATATTGATTTCATAAAACCATCTCAAAATCATGCATATAACTTCACCAACACCATAGTATAATCAATTCATCATTAAATCAACCATAGCTCACTTTCTCACACTAAACCCATATTAGGTCATGGATGATTAAGCATGCTCAAGGATGTTTCAGCCAACCATACATACACCAATCAACTCATAAAAATATCTAGATTAACATAATTGAAGTTGGTGTATTGAAAACTCACCTAGCTTAACCTTTCTCTTTGGCCAAAAATGGGGGAACACCTTGCTCCTTAAAATTAAGAAATTTAACTACTAATTTTGACTATGTTGTTCTCCTTATCACAAGGAACAACTTTGCTACAAGCAACCTCTCTCAAATCTATTTGGAAGGTGGTGATATTTTAGAGTGGGAAACTTGTTCACCTTGTTAAAAATAGAGAGGTACTTGATATTTTGGGGAAGAAGACTTGTTGTCGGGCTTTTAAATAGAAATGGGTGTAGTCAGATCGATCTCCTAGGGTGAGAGATCGATCTTCCTTTGGTTGAACAACACAAATATTCATTAAGTAAGCTGTGAGATCGATATGCTCTTGGGAAGGGATCGATCCTTTCTAGCCAAAAATCATTGGAGATCGATCTGTGTTTGGGTAGGGATCGATCCTCTCTATGCAGAATCACCTCAAGATTGATCTGTTCTTGGGTAAGGATCAATCCTCTTTATGCAGAATCACCTCGAGATCGATCTTCTTTGGGTAGGGATCGATCCTCTCTATGTAGAATCACCTAGAGATCAATCTGCTTGCCTATAGAGCCTTTGTGATTTCATTTTGGAATTACAAGATCAATCCTGTCGTAAAGAAGATCGATCTGGAATTCATTTGTACGATTCCAGCTGCTAATATTTCCATAATATCAAAGGAAATATTGCCTTTAAATGCTTCATTGATCATTTTCCATTCTATTCACACTTAGAGCATAAAAAGATCAATTTCTTATGATTCACATATTATGTAATAAGTGTGTACATCTTGGAATCATAAGAAATACATGTAAAAGTACCGGCCTTACAGCTTGCTTTAAGTTCAGCACTTTCCTTCACTAAGGCATTTCATCAAACATCTCTTATGCCTACTTTAAATTATCATCTATTCAAACATATTGGTTTCACAAAACCATCTCAGAATCATGCATATAACATCACCAACACCATATTATAATCAATTCATCATTAAATCAACCATAGCTCACTTTCTCACACTAAACCCATATTTAGTGATTGATGATTAAGCATGCTCAAGGATGTTTCAGCCGAACCATACATATACCAATCAACTCATAAAAATGTCTAGATTAGCATAACAGAAATTAGTGTATTGAAAACTCACCTAGCTTAACCTTTCTCTTTTGACCGAAACTAGGGAAACACCTTGCACCTTAAATCCAAAAATTTTACTACTAGGTTTTGACTATGTTGTTCTCCTTATCACTAGGAACAACTTAGTTAAAAGCAACCTTTCTCAAATCTGTTTTGAACATGATGATATTTTAGAGTGAGAAAACTTGTTTACTTTGCTATAATGGAGAGATATTTGTTAATCTGGGGAAGAAGACTCATTTGTCGGGCTTTTAAATAGAAATGGGTATTGTGAGATCAATCTCAAAGGGTGAGAGATCGATCCTCCTTTGGTTGAACTATAAAAGTATTCAGTAAGTAAAGCTGTGGGATCAATCTGCTTTTGGGAAGGGATCGATCCTTTCTAGCCAGAAATCATTCGAGATCGATCTGTTTTTGGGAAGGGATAGATCCTTTCTATACAGAATAACATCGAGATCGATCTGCCTTTGGGTAAGGATCGATCCTTTCTATGCAGAATCACATCGACATCGATCTGCTTGCTTATAAAACCTTTGTGATTTCATTTGGGAATTACAAGATCGATCCTATCATGAAAGAAGATCGACCTGGCATTCATCTGCAAGATTCCAGCTGCTAATTTTTTTACAATTTTAAAGGAAAGATTGCACTTAAATGCTTCACTAATCATTTTGCATTCTATTCACACTTAGTGGTCGTTTGGTATCTTAGTGGGAAAGTGATTGCAGCGCAAAGTGATTGCTGGGAAAGTGATTGCTGAGAAAGTGATTGCTGAGAAAGTGATTTTGCAGCGTTTGGTATGCAATGTAAAGTTATGTTTAAATTACAGGGAAAGTAACTTTACAGCGTTTGGTATGTATTCACTTTGCTGGGAAAGTTGTGTCAAATTCCCAAAATACCCATAACTATAATAAACAAATTGAATGCAATAAAAAATGAATTAAAATGAAAATGATATAAAATTATATTATTAATATTACTCATTATTTGTAATTCTAATTTTTCATGATTATTAATTTAAATTTTAATTAGTATATTATTACACATTCATTTATTAATTTAAATTAATAAATTTATTAATTTACAAATTCATGTATTATTAATTTAAATTTTAGAACATCTATTATTTTTAATCAATGTCATAATATTTTATTTTAGTCCTTATAAAATATTTTTATGTATAATAACTGCCTATAACATCCATGAAAGGATTTTTGTTGCATGATAATTATCTAAAACATGCATGAAAGTCATAATAATTCATACAAATCCTTATAAAATATTTTTTATGTTTGATAATTACCTAAAACATTCATAAAAGTATTTTTGTGTTATGATAATTACTTAAAACATGCATGAAAGTCATAATAATTCAGAAAACTCCTAATAAACATCCATCAATTCATAATAATCCAATTAAAGTCCTACTAGCATATCTTCATACATAATAATAATCCATAACTTTCCATAATCATCCATTAACAATCAAACTAAGTCCTACTAGCATATCCTCATACATAATAAGTTATAAAAATCCATCAACTTATAATAAAAAGTCATAAACATCCTAAGTCAACCATCCAAATCTCAAACCCCTATATCTCAGATGCAGCACGAACTTGACGAAGGTATTTCTTCACATAGAGCATTCTCCTTTCAATAGAACATGAGAAGAAAACATCAACCCTGGTCGAACTACTGAGAATGATTTCTGTAATCTCAACTATATCATTTTCTGTCAATCCTTCAACATCATCCTTCAGTTCTGCTATTAAATCCATCACCTTCATCCTTCTAGCAGCATCATCAGCCATAAATTTAAAGCACTCAGCCAACATACCAACTTGTGCAGTCGCTTTCTCACATATGGTATGAAGGCCATTCATGTTCTGGACTAATGCTTCTGCAACTGCCTCCATACCAGAATCTACAGATCTCTTTTTCTTGTTTCTATTGCGAGTAACATCACTATCAGTGTTATAAACTGAACGTCTTTGAGTACTAACAGATGGATCACTGCATGGTGTGAAGGCCTCATTTTCACCTACATCAGCATCAAGATTCATATATTCAAGACCTGCTTCTGCATTTGCATTTTCAGTGTCGATATTATCAACAGCTTCTCCAGGAGTTTCTGCTATTAAACCAGTTGCCCTATCCTTACCAAAAACAAGAGATAACTTATCAAAGTGTGGGAAAGGCTTGTTTCGTAGTCCCGCTGCTCCAGGATGGCCCTACAATTCAATTCAAAATAATGCACATTCTTTAATTAAACTATATTATATCAAAATATATATATATATGAATTGCAATAAGTTATAATTTATAATACCTTTACCCAACCATGCCAAACATCAAGCTCGCATGTTACACACTTTTTCTCTTCATCCCACCCAAATTCAGATGCAGCATTACCTAACATATCTGCAACCTCTCTGTACTGTGACTTAAGCGTTCTCATCCTGGAATTGATGTGAGGGTTACCTTTGATATCACAGTTCGTGATTTTTTCGGCCATCCATTTTTCAAGTTGTGTCAAGTATCCAGCCTTGAATGTACCATTATCTTTGCTCCAACCACCCTGGTTGACGAGATCTATACAACAATCGATTAAGATGGCATCCTCAATTGCTGTCCACTGGTGTGTGGGCCTTCTATTTGCAGCTCGTTGGGATGAATCACCTTCCATCAACCTGTTACACAAGTAAATTAGAAAAACAACTTGTTGGAAGGAATGAAATAGTTAAAAGAAAATGTGATAATTTTAACATTCTAATCAATTCACCCAAACAAACATTGAAATAAACAATCAAACAAGTGTCTAGTTTAGATAGTTCAAATTCAACTGCCTAATATCACAAATAAGTACAACCATTTATGAGAAATCGTACAAACCAAACATAGTTAGATTGTTCGAAATCAAACAAACAACACAATAGCATAAGACATAGATTAATTGCGGTTCGCTGAAGCAAGCCAATCATTCCACATCTCTTCTGCTAAGTTGTCTCTCCAATTTATCCATCCAGGAGAACACTCGATGAATGCGATGGTCTCAGCCTCTTGATTAGATTCAACAAATGCATCTATTAGTTCAGCCTCAAGTGGATCAATTGACATCTCTCTCCTTATGTGGTTGTGTAACAAAGCACATGCAGAAATTATTCTACACTTTGTTTTCACTGGATACCATGATCTCTCTCGAAGTATTGCCCATCTCATCTTTAGTAACCCAAAACATCTCTCGATAACATACCTGGCACTAGAGTGTCTATAATTAAGCAACTCTTCTTTTGATCGAGGGGTGTGATTTTGTCTCCAATCACTTAAATGATACCTTTGCCCTCGATATGGAGTTAAAAATCCTTCTCCATTGGTATACCCCGCATCACATAAATAATAAAAACCTATGGTACAAGAAAAAATTTAAGTCTTAGGTAAACCCTTCCAATGTGAAAAAAAAATTCACGCTGCTAATAATAATTTCATACCTTTAGGCAGTTTCAACCCATCCCTTCTAGAGATAGCATCTCGAAGAACCCTAGAGTCTGCAGCGGATCCTTCCCATCCAGGTAAGATATATATGAATTGCATATCTTGTGAACAGACCCTTAAAACATTTGTAGCAATTTCATTCTTTCTTGTCCTGTACCTAGGCTTATCAACCTCCAAAGCGTTAACTTTAACATAAGTCCCATCTAATGCACCTAAACAGTTCTATTGTTTCCAATAGAAAATTGACACAAATATTTTGTCAATTAGTTTCATTTAAGCATTATAGTGAATCTACGTATAAACTTCAACATATAGACACATTACCTTAAACCATTTCCATCTAGGGTCATTGGAATTCTCAACTACATGCTCTGGCTTCTTTAACAAAACTGAATGTACCCTTAGTACTGAATTTAATACCACAGTAAATTGCCTACTCACGGTCTCTCCACCCTAACAAATTCTCGCTTAAGGATCCTATTTTTCGCGTGATGGGAAATAATGTACAAGAATATAGCAACCATTTCCTCAACATTCATGTTTTTTGTTGGTGCAAGTCTACCAATTGTTTGAAGCATATTACACAGTTTATAGAAACAGTGCCTATCCATTCTAATGTTTTCAACACATGTCAAATCAGAATCAATCACCATTCTTCTAAAATTCAACTGCCTAATGACTTGTCTCTCATAACTAGTACCACTCTCCCTTTTACGCTTTCCCATATTCAATAACAAAATACCGCAATCTTAAACACAAACATTAACCAAGTGAATAATGTTTAAAAGCTTTAGACATAAAGCTATGGCAGTGGCGACCATTGCATATTGTTGTTGTGATAATCCTCCCATTCTGTCATTAACAAAAGTTTCAATGAAAAAGTTATTTAACATAACAAGTTCACATATCATTTAACTAACAACATACATATATATTGTCTAGCACATTGTCATATTAAACCCTTAAATCCATATGAGAATTCAAATTACAAGACCATCAAAACAATTACGCTAACCATTACGAACACAAATCAAAGTTAAAATAACACCAATACAGAATGCAATTACTAAATGACACCAATAAACAGTGGAAGGTTGATGTTGAATCATAGGAAGCTGCTGATCATTTAACTGTCTTTCTTGGTGCCTAATAGCATCGACACTTGGTATTTCAGTATTAGAATAATCATTCAATCCCCAATAATCCAAAAAAGCTTGTTCAGCTTGGGCTCTAGTAGGAAATGATTGATAAGTTGCTCCCATAAACCCATTGACTTGTCTTTGAGCTTCCGGCCAACTGTTATATATGCCCGGTCTGTATCCAACATACACTACGTATGTCTTTGCCATATCTAATTACCAAAATTGTAGAAATGATTAACTTTTTTATGTTTTACTTTTTTTTATGTTATGCAAACAAAGGCCACATGTAAACATTTCATCAAACCATCAGCTCTTAGGAATAAGAAACAGTAAGCAGATTACATAAAAATAAGGCTTAGGATTGACTGTCAACGACTGTAAAATCTGCGATTCTTATATATGGCAAATTGAGATTCATCAATTATCAACACAACTTCCATATAAAAATTACCAATAGGGAGAAAATGGAAATTCTAAATGTCGGATCCAAAGACTCACATGAGGTGAGAATCAAAACTGAGACCATTTGATCCTAAGATCCTAGAGCCTCCAGTCCACCTTACCACTAGGAAGCTCTTAAACATTTTGTTCTTTTACAGGAATAACATTACTACTATCATATAATAATCAAAGCTAAATTGAATAATTTTATCCATACAATTTTTCAACTTGCAACCAATCAGAATCAAATGAAACAAAGAATGGGAAGTAAAAATTACCTGACTTGACTGGGTAACACTTCCTGAGAGATTAGATCTGAAAAGAAAGCAGTGAATGAAGCCCCAGAAACTAAAGAAGCAGCAAACTTGCTTGCCAATGACCCGATGCTGCTCTAAGAGAGATTCTGAAATGATTAAATTTTTGAGATCTGTTGGACTTTGATTTAGTTTGAACTGCCAAATCTTGCGTGCCTAAACAAAGTTGAGAAAATCTGTCATAAGCATGAAAAGGAAACAGTTCAGCACTTTTCTAGCAACCATTGGGGGAAAAAAACAGAATTGGTTTATAGCTATACTGGTCCTATTTTTTTTGTTCAGCAAAAACAGTAATGCAAAGTCGTGAATGTTGAGTATGGCACATCACATTTCCAGGTATGCTTATGATAAGTTTGGTTCATCAAGTGTAAATTTATTTAACCTTGAATCTCACCTTTTCTTTTTCTGGTAGAAGCTAAATGCATGCAAATTCACTGATAACAGAACTACGTATTGGAGCATGCTCTGAAGTTAAAATACATGAAATTTACGAACTGCATTTTTGTTCCAAACAAGATCATAAAATCATCTTCATAATGTTTTTAACAAACTTAAAGTACAGGCATTATAAAGTGAAGAAAATATGTCATGATAAGCTTCAAACAGAATCTAAACAAGAAAATATGTCATGATAAGAAAATATGTCATGAAAAATTCTCTCTTATGAACTTAAATACATAAACCTCAGGTTTTGATCCCTATTATTAGCTTTAAAACTTAACAATTATTATAGTAATCAGTAATCTCTATGTCAAAATAAGTGTAGAAAGCTGGCTAGATTGGTACTTTGTCCTCACCAGAACTTGATAATGGAATTATTGATTGGGTATTTGGGATTTGAGTTCTCTACTTGAGGAAACACTAAACACCCTCCTTAAAGATAAGGATAAGAACAAGAGAGTCAAAGCTCTCGGTTAGCTTTTACTATATAGCCATTTGCAACAGCAATTTGCCTAACCCAAGTTTTGTCTGAATGTTTATGGCTTCAGTGAGATTGCTTTAGAGTACAGCAAAAGAGTCAGGCAAATAGCGAGAGAAATAGTAAGAGGAATATGTGAAAGTTTGGGGCTAGAAGAGGATTATACTGACAAGGTCCTGAATTTGGAAAATGGCCTGCAACTGCTGGCTGCGAATTACTATCCCCCATGTCCACAGCCAGAGCTCGCAATGGGGATGCCCCCTCATTCAGACCATGGTCTTTTGACTGTACTGATTCAGAATGAAATTGAGGGGCTTCAAGTGCAACACAAAGGGAAATGGGTCAAAGTTGATCCCATACCCAACTCATTTCTCGCTAACATGGGAGATCATACTAAGGTAAACTCCTAAGAAATGTTTTTTTTTCATTATTTTGTTCTGTTTGATCGGATGTGATGTTAAATTTGTGCAAGATTTTGAGTAATGGAAAGTACAGAAGTGTTTTGCATCGGGCAGTGGTGAACAACAAAGACACAAGAATATCCTTGGCCGTGGTACTTGGATCAGCACTGGATGCAGTTGTTGGCCCAGCTTTGAAGTAATATGCGAAGACAACATAATATGCTAACTCCATTACACGGCTCTGCATATCCTCTAGCATATCAATCTAATTCAGCTTTCCCCTTCCAGCATCCTCTATCAACAAAATGGAAAGCTTTGGTAGCAACAGTTGAAACCATGAAAACCAGTGGCAATGAAATGACATCAATCACTTCAACAATACCCAATACAAAAATATAGAGAAGCCATGATTCTTGGCTGCACGTACACATAGGAAGACATTTTAAAAGGGGACATCGGCAAAAAATGATGGTTCCTTTCAATCTATAAGCTTTCTTGATAATCACCAGGGACAATATTTATCTCAATTCTCATTTAATCCTTATCACCATCTTAATTATGGTTAGCCTTGTTTAAACAATTGAGCTTTGATTGAATCAAGGAATGTCCAGATGGAAGGCTTGTGAGATTAATGGAAGCCAATACAATAAATATCTACATGCCATTGGTCTAAGAAAGTTAAAATTTTAACTACAGACAAACTACCAAGTAAATGTCTAACGTAAAAGCAAGCTTGCTTTATTTTGGCATATGGAGACGGTAAAGAAACAGAATTTTTCCAAGGTCGTTAATGCAAGGAAATATATCATATTTCTCACATCAACAACCGTAAATATAGATATATATCATGCATCTTAATGCTCTATCATCCGAAACCCTAGATAATATTGAGTAACAAGTTCTACCTATGCATCAATTAAGCTGATTGTATGCAAACTCTGGGAGAATATTTCACAAAAGAACAGTTTTTATTTTATTTTATTGGACATACTTTTCGAATCGAATAACTTCTATTGGAAATAGAGTTAGAAAGGCATAATTGTATTAATACTTTCAATCAATTATAAAACACACAATTCATCGTTTAACTACTTTGCATAAAACTAAAAAAAATAAAAGCAGAATAAAATGCTGTTTGTGATAGATATCTTGTGAAAAACATAACGTCTGTGACTCGGCCGAATATGAAGAGGTAGATAACATCAAATTCTGAGACAAAATAAAGTATGTCATGAATCAGAAACATGCATCAGAAGATCACTTTGACACCTCATAGACTAAGTTGAAATTCATTTATGCTGGACCATGAGAGCAATCCACCAGCATACAAAGCAATGAAGTACAGGGAATATCTGGAGTTTCAACAGAGCAACATGCTTGACTGCAAATATTGCTTAGATCCATACAATTTTTCAACTTGCAACCAATCAGAATCAAATTAAACAAAGAATGAGAAGTAAAAATTACCTGACTTGACTGGGTAACACTCCTGAGAGATTAGATCTGAAAAGAAAGCAGTGAATAAAGCCCTAGAAAACAAAGAAGCAGCAAACTTGCTTGCCCCGATGCTGCTATAAGAGGGATTTTGAGAAACCTGGAAATGAGAAACCAGTAAGAAAAAAAAGACAGAAAGGTGAAAGGCATAAACAAGAAAACCCATGAAAGAACCGTAACTTACTACCAATCGTTAGAGAAGAAACTATGCCAAACTGTCCAATGGTTTGGCAGCTAAAAGAAGACACAAACATAAGCGCGGGGACTGGAGGTTAGTTGATCTGTGCGTGGCTACAAATATTTGCAGAAAAAGGAGTTGATGATGGTGAGAATGGGAGAGCAGAACCGGGTCGTGAATGGGAATGGTAGGGTAATTGTGTCCAATTTGACTTTGCAGACTTGGTTGCAAAGTGATTGCAGCCAAATTTGGCTGCAATCACTTTGCGGGTCACTTACTCAATACCAAACACTGTAAACACTTTGCGCCCAATTAAATTACAGCGCAAAGTGTTCACTTACTTAATACCAAACGGGCACTTAAAGCATAAAAGGTCCATTTCTTATGATTCATGTATTATGTAACTTGTGTGTACAGCATGAAATCATAAAGGGTACATAGAATTCATGAGCCTTACATCTCTTATGATTCATATAGCATGTAACAAGTGTGTACATCATGGCATCATAAGGAATACATATAAAAGTGCGGGCCTTATATTTTTCTCCTTCTTTAAAAAAATTTGGTCCTCTAAATTAGAACTAAGTCACTCCTCGAAAAGTCAGGGGTACTTTTCCCATATCAGGCTCTCTAACTCCCAAGTAGCCTCCTCTAAAGTGTGGTGCTGCCAGAGCACCTTAACAAGCGAAATCGTCTTGGTCTGTACACCTTCTCCTTCCTATCCAGTTTTTGAATCGATCTCTCTACATTCGACAGATGATCCTTTAGCTCTAATGGCTCATACCGAATCACATGGGCTGGATCTTAATGGTACTTTCGAAGCATCAATACGTGGAAGACGTTATGAATGCTTGCTAGCTCTGGTGGTAACACGAGCCTGTAGGCTTTATCTCCCACTCGCTCCAGTATCTCAAATAGCCCAATATACCGAGGGCTTAACTTACCCTTCTTACTGAACCTCATAATCCATTTCGAGGGAGAAACTCTCAAGAACATTAAATCACCTACAGGGAACTCCAATGGCCTCTGTCTCATGTCAGCATAATTCTTCTGTCTGCTCTGAGCTGTCCTCAATCTCTCACATATCAACTGAACAACCTCAAAGGCTTGCTGAACTAAATCGAGAGTAAAAACTTTCCTATCACCCATTCCTTTCCAACCAACATGGGAACAATGCCTTCTACTAGACAACACCTCATACGGTCTCATCCCAATACTTGAGTGATAACTATTGTTATAAGAAAATTCAGCTAATGGTAGGTGATCATACCTTGAGCCTCTAAAATCCATAACACTTGCTCTCAACATATCCTCTAACGTTTGGATGGTTCTCTCTGACTGACCATTGATCTGAGGATGAAAAGTGGTACTGAAACTCAATTGGGTTCCCATACCTTCCTGAAAGTTATCCTAGAAGTAGGAAGTGAATCGGGAATCCCTATCCGATACGATGCTTACTGGAACACCATCTAGCCTCACGATCTCTCGTACGTACAACTCTACCAAAGTACTCAGAGTATTTGTGGACTTTATGGCTAGAAAATGGGCGGACTTCGTTAATCTGTCTACCACTACCTATATAGCATCATGGTTCCTCCTAGTCCTTGGTAATCCCATGATGAAATCCATGGTGACATGCTTCCATTATCAAGTTGGTATCGGTAGAGGTTGCAACAACCCTGCAGGCTTCTGATGCTCTACCTTTACTTGCTGACATACGAGACACTTTGCCACAAACTCTGTAATATTCCTCTTCATCCTTGAGCACCAATACACTCTTCGGAGATTCTGATACATTTTGTTGCTCCTCGGATGAAATGTATTTCTTGATGAATGAGCGTTAGTCAAAATTAATCTCTTCAGCTTTGGGTCATCAGGAACGTAAATCCTGCTTCTAAACATCAGTAGGCGATCACCACTCACTGAGAAATCGACCACATCACCCCTTTGAATCTGACTTACACAATCATCACATATCGGATCGACATGTTGAGCCTGTTATTTCTAGTCAATCAAATCTGGCTCCACTCGCAGGCTCGCCATCACACAGTCACTGTCAACATTAACAGAGTTTGTATCCAAACTGAGGTGAGCAAACTGCTCGAGTAGCTCATGTTCCCTGACCATCATGTACGATACCACTCCGAGGTTCTTCCTGCTTAGGGAATCAACCACAACATTAGCCTTTCCCGGATGGTACAATATTTTGTAATCATAATCTTTTAGAAGCTCTATCCACTGTCTATGCCTCATATTCAACTTTTTCTTTGAAAACAGGTATCTGAGGCTCTTATGATCTGTAAACACCTGAAATTTCCTACCATACAAGTAGTGGCACCATATCTTCAATGCAAATACCACGGCTATGGACTATAGATCGTGGGTCAGGTAGTTTCAATCGTGGTTCTTAAGCTGTCCAAAACCATAAGCGACTACTTTCCCATCCTGCATCAACACACAGCCCAGTCCCTGTCTCGAGGCATTTGTATACAATGAAAAGCTTTTGAGCTGGTAAGTATGGTGAGAATAGGTGCGGTGGTCAGTCGTTGCTTCAGCTCGCAGAAACTACTTCACACTAATCATCCTACTCAAATGCCATATTCTTTCGATTGAGGTGTGTCAATAGAGTAGCCAGCTTAGAGAATCCCTCCATAAACTATCGGTAATAACCTGCCAAACCTACAAAACTGTCGACATCAGTAACTGTCTTGGGTCTCTCCCACTGAACAACTGCCTAATACCCCATCCCTAGATACAACATGACCCAGAAATGAAATCTACTCCAACCAAAAGTCACACTTACTGAGCTTGGCATACAACGCCTTCTCTCGAAGGATCTGCAAAACTATCCTTAAGTACTGCTCATGATCTTCCCTCAACTTGGAATAAACCAATATATCATCGATAAACACTATCACAAATCATTCAGGTATGGCTTAAACACATCATTCATCAAAGCCATAAATGTTGCGGGGACATTCGTCAATCTGAATGGCATAACCAAGAACTCGTAGTGGCCATAACGGGTACAAAATGTTGTCTTGGTACATCTCTACTCTATATCCTCAACTGATGGTACCCAGATCGCAGATCTATCTTAGAAAAGGCATGTACTTCTCGAAGCTGATCCAATAAATCATCAATGCGTTGAAGGGGGTACTTATTCTTGATGGTAGCCTTATTCAACGATCGATAATCTATGCACAGTCAGAGGCTGCCATCCTTCTTCCTCACAAACAAGACAAGAGCTCCCCAGGGTGAGATGCTAAATCTAATAAACCTCTTTTCTAGTAACTCCTGCAACTGTTTCTTTTGCTCCTCTAACTCAATCAGAGCCATTCTATACGGTGATCTAGATATCAGCTCTGTACTAGGTACCAACTCTATACAAAACTCCATCTCCCTGTAGGGTGGTAACCTTGATAAATCATTTGAAAAGACATCAGGAAACTTTGGAACCTCTAGAATATCTCTCAATTCTGGACGTGCCTTATCTGTGTCAACCACGTATGCAATGAACCCTTCAAATTATCCTTTCTCCATTGTTAGTAACATAGGTCATCATATTAACATTCATGATTAATAAGTAAATTCATCTCTTAAATATGATGAATTAAAATTATACTCTTCCCTTTTGCAATAATCATGTTCCTTCATTTCTTTTCAGCAAAACTTACAGTACACTTTCAAGGAAAAATTACAGTAAGGCTATCTATCCCTGAAAACATTACTGTCTTAGCAAAACAATCTAAAACAGCATGATTCATAGCCAACCAATCCATTCCTAAAATTACATCAAAATCACTCATATTTAGTAAGATAAGATCGGTTCACATATCCCTTCCCCTTATTTTCAGCCTACAATTCGTATATACATACTCAGACAACTAACTATCATTCATAGGTGTAGAAATCAACAACTTTCTATATAATGATGTAGGCTTTACATGCTTCAATAACTTACGTACAAATGAAGGCGATATAAAGGAATGCGTGTCACCAGGTCAAATAACACAAATGTTTCTAAATTAAAAATTAGGATAATACCTTTAATCACATCTGCTGAAGTGTCTGTGGTGTCCTGGTCCAATGCATGCACTCGTCCTCTACCAACCACCTGTTTCCCCTTCTCCTCAACTCTAGCTCTCTTCCTCAGAGCAGAAGTCTCAATGGAGCTCTCTCCGGCTCTTTGCCCTTCTATGAGGCAGTCTCAATCATCTCAAGGCAGTTCCTCATGATATGCCCCGACTTCCCACATCTGTAACACACTCCAGGGGTCATCGGACAAGGCCTGGTACCATGATATCTGCCACATATCCTACACTGCTGGGTAGTAGGCCAAAGTCCTCTAATGACGATACCCCTCGATGGAGCTAAAGTCGGGTACACAGGAGGTCTAGCAGCTTTCTCTTGTATCTCCTCGATCTTTGGCCTCTTCTCAAAGAGTCGTCCTCCTCTCATGACCACTCTATCACCTCTAGATCTCTTTCGGTCTCTATCACTAGCTCTGCTGACCTTCCCCAACTCTGCAGCATTCTGCTCAAATTCCTGTTCACACAACTGTGCCCTGTGCTCTGCCTTCTCATAAGTGGGGATGTCAAACGGAGCTAATCTAGATTTGATGGCTGGTCTCAATCCATCCATGAACTTCTGGACCTTTCGAGTCTCGCTGCTCAATGTATCTGGGTTATACCTCCTCAGGATATGAACCTCGAATCATACTCATCAACGAAGTGGTTCCCCTAAACCAAATTCATAAACTTTATTTGTAGCTTTCGCTGTGCAGTGGATGAAATATACTGCCTCCTAAAGGCCTCCAACAATATCTCTTATGTAATCTCTGGGTGTTGGGCTCTCAGGATAGATACTGTGGATCTCCACCAGTGCTCTGCCTCGTCCTTCAACATAAATATGGTAAAGGTAACCCTCTCAATCGATATACACCTGAAGAACCCATATAACTTCTCCATCTCATATATTCAATCCTTTGCAACAATTGGGTCTGCCACTCCACTAAAGATTAGAGGTGTAAACTTCTGGAACTGTCATAACCTATCCAACTCATAATTATAACCCAGATCACTACTGCTTGGCTGTGGAGGGATAGGATAAGTTGTATCCTCAACTAGCGACGGTGTAACGGTCTCTGTAGTTTAAGGTCTCTCCCCAGCTATCTGTCCAGTAGTAGCAGGCTGTCCGAGTGGACCTCGTCTATCGCCAACCCCTAATGTCTACATGATTATCTTAACAAGGCTCTCCATACTCCGCTCTATCCTAGCAAAGTGTGCCTCGATATCCCCTAGTCTCTCAATAGGATCCTATAGAGCCTAACCAGGCTGTGGCTCTGCACGGCTCTCAGGCCTACCCCTACAACCTCTAGCACGTGAACTTGCCTCTCTACCATGACGGGTGACCAATATAATGCCTAAATTCTTACATCCATAAACATCTATTAGTCTAATCCTATCTCAATATACATAGTTATATCTAAACAAAGCATAATAATATGGGGATGTAACTTTCCTACTTACTAATATCAACTCATATTAAGCCAACTTAGCTTTGATACCACCTTTGTCACGACCTATTTTTACCTAAAATCGCTACAACTCTTTTACTTTTTCCATTCCTTTCCCGGTCGTGAACATTCTCACCACTAAACAGTTGAGGAATCAGTATTAGTCACTCTTTCCGTCTACGATGCCATCTATCTTTCAATTCATTCAAAAGTAAACACGTATACTTTATAATTGATGTTCAATACTTGTACGTGTTTACTAATATTTACATCCTCCATATTACATTTCAAAATGATTACTGTGTTATTACATTTTTAAATACAAAAAGATACCAGTGTGTATACCTCTTGGTGATGAGAAGCAGCAAATATCAGGATGCAACTCCTCAGCCACTCACTAACTACTGTGTGCGCTCTGTAGATGGGAAAGTGGAAGGGTGTGCACAACTTGCTCAGTAAGGCAATAGTGTAAGCAGGTAGATAACTACACAATCTACGTACTTATAATGTCTTGATATCAAATTGCTTACATTTAGAGCATGAGGTAAGACTAAAAATGATGCCACATGTATATCTCTATCATATAAGATAAATCATAAAATCAGGCATATAAAACAAACATAGAAAAATCATGTATGACATCTCATGCTCGTCACATTAAAACTTATCAATTTTATCATAAAACAATACATCATCCTTTAAAAATATCCCACAAGGTTTGACCCCTCCCTCGGCTCTACCATGGATAACATAGCTCTACCATGGATAACATAAATCATGTTTATTGCATATAAAAATCATGTGATATCATGTGAGACAGGTGGTCACTATATACAATCGAGGACTCTGGTGGCCAACTATGTCCCTATCATTTTAGACCACACGGATCCCAGTGTGCGGGGTATCATACTGTAATGGATGGTGGGTCAAATCCTACCTGCCAGAATATAAATCAACATCATCACCACACGGTACAGTGTACTCCATGTGATATACAATGTACAACGTACTCCATAGACCCCTATCACAGTTGGGGGTGCCTATTGTAGGTCTTATCTACCCCATACCATGTATAACCGACTCAGTCTCAAGTGCATGTGTGAGCATCTCATCTGTATAACTAATAGTCTACACGAGGCATCTAGCATAGCTCGTGCGAGCATCTCATCTGTGTGACACACAGTCTACAGGAGGTATCCAGCATGACACATTACATATCACAGTGTGAAAAGTCTAATGCGAGCAAGGCTCTGAGCACGATTTCATGCACAATCAGTAAAAATCCTCACACGAGTAATGCTCTAGTACGGCTTTATGCAAAATAAATAATTGTAAAATCATGTACGAGCAAAGCTTCAGTACAGTTATACGCATAAGAAATAAATGAAATACACATACGAGTAAAAGCTCTAGTATGGCTTGTATGCATCTCAACTCAAAATATGGTTCGAGCTAGGCTCCAACACATTTCATGCATGTTAAAATATCAAAATCCAATGCGAGCAAGGCTCTAGCACGATTTATACTCATATAAATCTGATAGGTGGATCTATTTAGGTAAAACCTTTTTCAAAACTCAAAATCAGCACCGACACGTGCTATGTCATGCAAATCATGAATCAATTAGTCGACCTATCCTTGTTTTGCCCAAATCAAAGCATCATATCACTTTAAAACATCAAAATCATGATATTCATGCAGTTTACTAGCCTTACTACCCTTTTCATAAAATTTACTCCCAGGGGTAAAATCATCTTTTTACACCAATACCCCGATTTTCGTAAGAATTATTATTTTATTTCTAGATACCTTAGGTTTCATGCCCTATAAATACCCTAAAAATACATATAGATACCTCTAGGCACTTACAAAATCCCCTTACCTAGAAATAGGTCGACTGCGAACTCAAATTCTTAATCTCTTCGGATCAGCAGTCTATTTGGCTCCGGACGTATCCTCAGGAGCTGCAAATATTTACTAATCACATCAGTATAAGTTAATTTACTTAATTCTCACTTGAATTAATTTCAAATCAATGTATTAGGCCCATTTACACTTATTGGGCCTCGTTACATCTTATTGGGCCTTACTTCCTCTTAAGTCCATTTCAATTATACTATTCATTTCTCAAGAATCTATTGGGCCCATCAAGCCTACTGATACATATTGGGCCGACCTTAGACCCATAATGCCTTATTGAGTTGAATACTCAACGCTTGACCCACTTGACCATTCGGTCACGCATGGTGCACCACGCCTAGCCATGGTTGACACCATGGTTGCCTCGCTCTCATGAGCATTTCGGCAAACACTTGTTGTGCTTGCCTTAAGTTCATCACTTTCCTTCACTAAGGCATTTCATCATACACATTTTATGCCTACTTTAAATCATCATCTATTCCAACATATTAGTTTCACAAAACCATCTCAAAATCATATATATAACATCACCAACACCTTAGTATAATCAATTCATCCTTAAATCAACCATAGCTCACTTTCTCACACTAAACCCATATTCAATCATAGATGATTAAGCATGCTCAAAGATGTTTCAGCCAACCATACATACACCAATCATCTCATAAAAATGTCTCGATTAACATAATTGAAGTTGGTGTATTGAAAACTCACCTAGCTTAAACTTTCTCTTTTAGCAGAAATTAGGGAAACACCTTGCTCTTTAAATCCAAAAATTTAACGACTAGTTTTTGACTATGTTGTTCTCCTTATCACTATAAACAACTTTATTAAAAGTAACCTTTCTCAAATCTGTTTGGAAGGTGATGATATTTTAGAGTGAGAAAACTTGTTCACTTTGCTATAATGGAGAGATATTTGTTAATCTGGGGAAGAAGACTTGTCTGTCAAGCTTTTAAATAGAAATTAATATTGTGAGATCGATCTCCAAGGGTGAGAGATTGATCTTCCTTTGGTTGAACTATACAAGTATTCAGTAAGTAAATTGTGGGATCGATATGCTCTTGGGAAGGGATCGATTCTTTCTAGCCAGAAACCATTTGAGATCGATCTATTTTTGGGAAGGGATCGATCCTTTCAATGCATAATCACTTCGAGATCGATCTGCTTTTAGGTAGGGATTTATCCTCTCTATATAAAATCACATCGAGATCGATCTGCTTGCCTATAAAACCTTTGTGATTTCATTTTAGAATTACAAGATCGATCCTGTCATGAAAGAAGATCGATCTGACATTCATCTGTAAGATTTCAGCTACTAATTTTTCTAAAATTTCAAAGGAAAGATTGCATTTAAATATTTCACTAATCATTTTGCATTTTATTCACACTTAGAGCATAAAAGGTCCATTTCTTATGATTCACGTATTATGTAACTTATGTGTACAGCATGGAATCATAAAGGGTACATAAAAATCATGGGCCTTACATCTCTTATGATTCATATAGCATGTAACAAGTGTGTACATCATGGAATCATAAGGAATACATATAAAAGTACGGACCTTACACGTTTGCTGAGGGCCGAATCCCTTCTCCATGCTTCAATCTTTTCAGCTCAGTTACTAGTTCTCCTATTCACGGCTGCAGTATCCTTATCTCAATACACCAACTTCAAGTATGTTAATATAGGTATCTTGATGAGTTGATTGGTGTATGTTTTGTTGGATGAAAACATCCATAAGCATGTTAATCCTCCACGACCTAGAATTTACGCTTGGTGTGAGAAAATGAGAGAAAGTTGATTTGGCATGGATTTGATGATGATTTAAACATGTAGTGATGTTATTAAGCATGTATATATGATTGTAAGATAGTTTTATGAAATACATGTATTGGAATAGATGAGGAATGAAAATAGGTATATGAAATGTATGGTGAAATACCATAGTGGGAGAAAATGATGAACTTGAGGAATTGGAAGATTTATGCCGGTTCAATTTGAGTCAATAGACTTGCTGAGTCTAATAGGTTCTCGAGAAATGAATTGTAAAATCGAAATGGACTTAAGAGAGAGTAAGGTCTAATGAGATGTAATAAGGCCAAATGGGTGTAAAAAAGGCTAAATGCATTGATTGAAATTCATGCAAGTGAAAATTAAGTATATTAAGGTATACTGATGTAAATGGTTATCTACAGCTTCGGAGTTTATATTGGAAGTTGATCGGACTGCGAGGTTTAGCAGCACCAAGGAAGTGAGGTCACACGATGTGATCAGAGGTAAGGGAATTTTATGAGTAGCTATAGGTAGCTATACGTAATTCGAATAGAAGTTTGAGTATTTAAATCATAAATGGATTTCTGAATATGGAAAATTTCTACAGGAACCAACAATGTAAAATTGTGATTTTACCCCAATTAAGGGTAAAAATCTTAGGAAGCATGTTTGTGACTAGTTTTGACATTATTTGACAGTGCATGGATAGACTGCCTAATGTTTTCATGATATGTGTGAAACAACATGTTATAGTGCCGATTTGGTTTAATTGAGTGAATTTCAATTGAAATAAGTCATCTATCGGTTTGTGTGAAAACCATTAGTGCTAGAGTAATACTCGCGCTAGATTTTACTAGATATGTATCACATAGTACTTGAGTATTTCTCGTACTTGATTTTAATGTGATTGGTGCTGGGAGCATTGCTCGCACTAGATTTATGTGATTGTGCATATGGTCGTGTTAGAGTTTACTCGCACGTACCAATTTTGAAAGAGATAGCATGAAATAACCGTGTTGGGAGCCTGTGAAGACTGTGTGTAACATCGATTATATGCTCGCATGTGCGAATTTTTTAGATATGGCCGAGGGCTATCGAAACTATTATCCATGGTATGAGGGCTAAGACCTATGACAAGCACCCCGACTATGAGGATTGGGTCCATGGAGTACTTTGTACCATGTATGTCACATGGAGTACAATGTACCGTAAGTACACGATGATATAGAGTTGTTTGCTGACGGTTGAGGATTTAACCCACCTCTCGTTACAGCAAATATGAGGCCCTGCACACCGAATACTGTGTAGCCTGGGATTGTGAAAAATGAGATATGATCATAATCTTGGAACAAGTAGTCGCCTATCTCACCTTACTGATATTTCTTGTTTGAATTGTCACATGATGTTTTTATAAATTGGGTAGACCCGAGGGATGAGTTAAGCCTTGACATGTGACCTTGTGTGTGAAAGGGTAACCCGAGGGATACGTAAGGCTCAGATTTCCATGTTTTTACATGATGATATGTCATCTTTGTTTTGATTTAATTGAAATGGCATAATGAACTGTGATTTACAGTATTTACATAACAATGCAATGTTTTGCATAAATTGCTGAGGTTATTAAACCAACATGTTTTTAGTTCATACTGACGATTTGTATCTATATATATATATATATATATATATATATATACTTGCACAAATGTTTCAAGAAAGATACATGCTTTAGATGTGAATCAAAAAGGAAATGATTTAATGGCATGAGCATTATATTTGTAGATAGTGTGGTTATCTGCATGCTTGCCTTATTTCCTTACTGAGCTGTGAGCTCACCCTCTTATTATTTCCTCCTCTCTACAGAGCGTTCACAGTAGTTGGACATGGCTAAGGACTGGTATTCCTTTATCCGCTGCATACCCATCTTACGAAAGGTATACAAATTCAAACGTTTTGTACTGAACAATATAAAAGCACAGTTATATAAACGAATGTACGGTCAGGGATGTATATGTACAAGTAATTATATTTAATATATGTAAATTAATTATGAGAAAGAGTGCTTACAGTCAATAGATAATTGTATTAACATGTATGCATGTTATGAAATGAATGTGGTTGAGGTGACTAATATCGAATCACAGGCCAACGGTTTGGTGATTGAATGTGACATAAGGAAAGGTGAGTAAAATGCGAAAAATTTGTAGTGGATTTTGGTAAGTCACGGGCGGTCGTGACAATATCCTTCCCGAAAATCTTATTGTCGGTAATCTTACATACTTATATCATCTAATATCCTTGAATATCATTCACTCTAACCCTAGGACTCGATCTATTTCGTTCAGTGTTGTCTTTCATCACAGTGATTAAATCGTATCATGTTTAATAACGATGTGAAACCATTTGGTTTGATATCTAATTCATAAAATTGATAATTGAATCATACGTATATAAGTGACGTTCACCATTATTTTTCGATAAAGACTTTACTTTTGTAGCTATTAGTGAGTTGAAAATACTCCGGAGACTAGGGTGATTCCTATGTTCGCCGATCTGAAAGTCTCCGATCTAAATGGGTAATTAAAATTGAACCTTGTCACGATAGGGTCAGACAAGCCAATCTGCCCATAAAAAGAATCATAAAACTCAGGGTTGTCTCCAAATATTCTATTATAAATAACATGTTAGATCGCCCATAAAGATAAACGTCTAAAAATTGTGTTTTCCAAGAAGTCATATCAATGTCGAGATGGAATGCAGTTTATACTTAAATTCAAAATCACTAAGCGTAGGTTAAATAAGTCATATACTCCAACTAGTTCAAACAGTTCGAATGAGACTGTATAGATAAAATCTATATAAACTTCTAAATTTCCTGTAAAATACCATACAATGATTTTAATGTCCTAAAAATCATCACGAGATTCGAAAACATGTCAAAACGAATCAAAATTGCGTTTTTGAAAGCATAGAGGTCTTAATTCGAATTACTGATAATTTACGAAAATTCTGCGATAAGACCAGGTAAAAATTGTTCATTACCCAGCATGTAAGTCAGAAAACAATATATATTCTCAATCCAATTGATTCATTACTTTCCTATTTCAAATTGATTTTTAAGGTCTGCAGACGCCTTCAAATGGTTTACAATCATTTACGATAATTAATTTTTTTCAATTACAAAATATAAAGCTATCTACACCAAATTTATACGTAACTTATGCGATTATTTCTAACTCATTTAATTATCTAAACCATAGAAAATGAGATTCACTTACCCGAGTTTACGTGTTGACACATAAATCAAGGTTGAACTGCTCGTTCGATGCCTATTGTCACGCTACACATTTACATATATTTAAACCGGGTTAAATTCGATCAAATATAAATTTAAATAAAAGTTTCAAAATTTTAAATTGTCAAATCCGACCGTTTACTGGCCTATCCTTAGACCGGGGGCGTCATTGAATTTTCTCCTTTTTTTTCTTTTTTTCTAGCCAAACCGATTCGGACCGGTTTGGCCCACCTTTTCATTGAACCGATCAGAACCGGTTCAGTGGCAAACCTTGTTGTTTCTGGCTCTAGTGATAGGTTCTTCGTCAGCTTCCACCTCCAGTAGGTCTGCGGGGCCTCGCGACGCTCAGGCTACGCAGCGGGACGTTTGAGCTGGCCGAAAAGTAGCCGGTTCGACCCGTTCTCTTTTCGGTGTCACTATCGTTCTTTCTTTTTACTGATCTATGCCATTTGCCATGCTGTCGGTACCACTTCTGCCTCCCTTCGACCGACATCAAGGTGCTCTGTGAGACCCCGTATATGTAAAGTTGTAATGTGTAATGAATGCGAATGGACTTATAATGTAAAGTATGATCGATGTAAGTCCATGGATTCAATGTACGTATGTGTAATATGATTTGTAACTTACATACAAGTTTCATTAAGTATGAATATGAAGAAATGAGTTCTTGTAAGTGATGAATGTGATTGGAACTCAAAATGAGTAGTGTGGTAAAATGGAATGAAGTTGAGCTCTCATTTAGTTTGGAATGTGATACTTTTGGGTATACAATGAATGCACACAAGTTTCAATGTGCATAAGGTATGAATGGATGCCATTTTCAAGTTATAAAGGTGGATGGATGAGAAAATGGCCATGGCAGCAGATTAAGGATGTGTTGGTGTGAGTTGCAGCAAGGAAACTGCAGGAAATCTGGAAAACATGATGGCCAGATCGATCTCATAGGATGAGAGATCGATCTGGAAGAGCCAGAATGCTCTTATTTGGGCAATGGAATAGAGCAGATCGATCTCCAATGGGGCCAGATCGATCTCCTAAGCATTCTGTAATGAAAAGATCGATCCTCAAGCACCCAGATCGATCTCCTTAGCTCTCTGTTTGGGACCAGATCGATCTCATGCTTCGACAGATCGATCTCATGCTTAAAATTTCGTGAAAATGAGAGATTTAAGGGGACCAGATCGATCTCCTCTTGGACCAGATCGATCTCCTCAAGCTATTTCTATATAAGGAGGGCTAAAAATCTAAAAATTTCGAGAAAAACACCAATCTTCCATTTTTAACCCAAAAACCTAACTTTCTCTCTCTAAAATCAGCCATTTCCAACAAGAATTGAGGGGAGACCATTAGACATTAAGTTGTTCATCTTGAGGAAGAGAACAACATAGTTGGAAACCCTAAATCTCATTGTGGGTATTGAATGAGATAAAGGCATTGACATTTGGAGCAAGAAGAAAAATCATATTTGGTAAGATTCTAACACTCCAATCCAAGTACATTGTCTATTTAATTGATTTTGGAGTTGTTCGGCATGAGTATGTATGGATGGAAACACCTAGGTTGTGTTAGAAACTAATGTAACCTAGAAAATGGAATACCTCTAGTGTGAGAAAGTATGATTTGGGGAATTGGTGGTTTATGGGTTATGATAAGTTGTTAAAAAAGTAATGTGGGTGATTTGGAATGGTTATGTGGAGTTATAATCTGAGTTTAAGTGAAATTATGAAAATGAGCATGTAAATGCTTGATAAATGCCATAGTGAGGAAATCAATGAAATATGAACACTATGAGCTTGATATCGATTTAATATCGATTTGGAATGAGTTAATAGGCCTAAAAGAATCCATAGACTTGAGTTTTGGGTAAAGTAATGAAATGAGGCCTCATAAGCGTTAATAGAAAACTATAGGTCGAATTGACTATAGTGAACGCACGATGTCATATTATATGGATCGAATATAATGCGGGATACGATTTTATGCAGTCCCGAAGAGTTTGTTGAAGACGAATTGAACCGTACGAGTAAGCAGCTTAAGGAAGTGGAATCACGCATCGCGATTCCAGGTAAGGGAATTCTGTAAGTATATAGAGGTAACTGCTAGTATTTTGTGGGTGTATAGGGCTTTGGAAATGTGCATGGATTTATAGAAATGTGTTTTGAAGATGTATGGATGTGACTATGAATAATTGTATGAGATTTGGTGGTTGAAATGGTATTGTAAAGAAATGGGATAGTAAGGCTAATAATTGCATAAATCTAATGTTTTGATGTTTTTCAAAACGGAATTGCTTAGTTTTAAGCAAGCTTGTAGATGGGCCGGCTAGTGTTTTATTGATGTTGTGGAAAAGCATTTGTGAAGTGCTAAACCCGATTGCCGGGATTGTTTGATTGTGTATGAGCCGCCTATCGTATTTGCATGACATAAATCGCGCTAGAGCCTTGCTCGCGCTGGATTTCTATTTTTCACTTGTGTGATACGTGCTTGAGCTTAGCTCACACTTTGATTTGAATTGTGATGATGTTTTATAAACCGTACTAGAGCTTACGCTCGTACTTGGATTTGAGTGGTTTTTCTTATGCATATAATCGTACTAGAGCTATGCTCGTACGTGGTTTCTTCATATTTTATGCATAAATGCCGTACTAGAGCGTTGCTCGTACGAAGTGATTGGTTTTGATGCATGAATTCACGCTAGAGCATAGCTCGCGCCGGTTTTCACACTGTGGTATGTATGAGGCCGTGGTGAGAGATACGGATTAACTCAGGGGACCCAATAGACCTGACAGACCTCTTGAGTGGGGTGAGGGTAAGGGGCTAGGACCTAACATAATCCATTCAGGGAACCCAACAGGCCTAACAGACCTCTTGAGTGGGGTGAGGGTGAGGGGCTAGGACCTGAATCAGGGAACCCAACAGGGGCGAGCAAGGCCATGAGGGGCTAGGACCTGGTATTGAGGTTACTCCCACGCGCTCTTGAGACTATAAAGGTTACAGGCACCCCCAACCATGTTATGGGTCCGCGGAGTACGATGTACCGTGTATATCACATGGAGTACGATGTACCACGTAGTGGTTACTTGATTTGAGAAAGTCTGGCGGAGAACTAACCCACCTTCGTACTAGCATGATACCCCGCACATCGGAATCCGTGTGGTCTGGGATGATATGTGACGATTGGCCAACGTAGTCACTTGAGATATAGTAACCTGTCTCCTTGCTTGATTTACTTACTACCACATGATTTTAAATCTCTAAGTGTGATTTGCGATTATTTAAGGTAGACCCGAAGGAGGGGTCGAGCCTCGTGGAATTGATTTGTGAAATGAAAATGAGGTTGTGATTGTGAATTGATGTGATGAGATTGTATGTGTTTGAGAAAGAGTTTTATGACGTGGGTTTAAAAAGGAGGTTTCTTAATGAATTGCCCTTTTTATGAATTTAAATGAGATTGAGCATGAGATGATTTATACATGATGTTTTTACCATGTTTTATATGCCAATGTACATGATTTTAATACATGATATATATATATGTATACTCACATGGCATAGTTTTACTTCCTCATGCCCCTACTATGAACGATTTATGCATAACACTATCAGCATGTAGATAGAGTAGTTATCTACCATGCTTGCATTATTGCCTTACTGAGCGTGTGGTTGCTCATCCCTCTCTATTTTCCCCCTACAGAGCGTGCATAGTAGCCCAGTGAGGACTGAAGCGTGGTATTTTGGACTCCGCTGCATCTCCATCGCTTAGAGGTATATACACAGTGATTCTTTTTGTATCTAAACAATGTAAAAGCACAGTATTCTTTTTAGTTGTAATTATGGGGGATGTAGATGTCAGTAAAACATGCTTTTGTATAAGTACAAGATTAAATGCAAATGTATGACATCGTTTATTTAACTGAGAATGAATGAGATGTGGAGTTTACTATTGTCTCACAGCCCAACAGTGTGTGGTGAGTTAGTTCACGACCGGGTAAGGTAACAGTAAAACGTGAAATTTTTTTAGTGATTTTCGGTTAAAGAGAATGGAATTGGGTCGTGACATGCTCTCCCTCCTTCTGGTCGCTCTCTCTCTCCTTCTCTTCGTCTTCTTCTCCTTCTCTCCATCTTTTCTCCTCTCCCCTTTCGATTTCATCTCCCCCTTGTTTTTTTTTTTTTTTTTGTGTTTTGGGTTTTATTGCTTCCTCTGTTAATAGAGGAAGCTTGGCAGTGTTGGTGGGATTTTTCCCACTTACTCCCCTTATATATATATATATATAATATTATATATATTTTAATATTCTATTTTGCTTATAATATAATAATTAATATATATATATATATATTAATATAATATATTATTTAATTTATTTCTTTATATATTTTTATTTGATATATATATATATAGACATTTTTTTGTCAAACATCACCATCATCACTCATTTCTATCATTTCAACTCATCTCCATCATTTCATTCATTTCATCCATCATTTCATCATTTTTTTTATACTTAATTATTTAGTATTTCAAAGTATAAATTGTCTAATATTTATAGCTATCTGACATGGAGGATTATTCGTAGATTAATCTAACTCATAAAAATTATTTTTACACTTCATAATTATTTATTCTTCAACTTAAAATATTTTAATTAATTTTTCACCAATATGCTCATTCTCAATTCCATTTATTTACTACACTATTCATAATTAAAACTGAATACTAGTAAATTCATGGATTTTACAGTTTACCACTTTACTAATTAAACTTCTTATTTTTGTATACATTACCTTATGGAATTTTAATATTAATTTAAAGTACTTGGTCCATGGTGTCGTTTAATATTTTAGGTTAGGATATTTATTTTTAAATCCTGATTAGGCACAATTCTCAAGATAAAGGTAAAATGTAATTTTAGGAGTTCGAATCCTTATTTGAGGCTATATCTCATCAATATTTGTATTTCCAACCTTTGTAGGTGGATGTGCACTTTCGTAAGGCCTATGTACTTGTCCGTACAAAAAGCTCGAGACTTTACACTAAAAATTGTAATATCACGAATTCAACAATCAAATGCTTTTCAATTTGGTAGATAGCTCACTAAATGCATATTAAAACTGTGATCCTCATGGAATAAAAAGAAGAAGAAAGAATTAGGAAATTGAAAAAAAAAACCTTCAAGTTTTAAATCAAATCAATCAAATCAAATCAAATAATCAAAACAATTTTGCAAAAATTCATTTCAAATTATGATCATCATATTTTTTAAATTAAAAAAGTTGCATAATCGTCTTTATTTAATTTGATTTGATTTGATTGATACAATTTGAAAATTTAAACCCCTTCCATCATTTCCTAATTTATTCCTTTATTCTTTATGTTTTTTTCTTCTCTTTCAAACTTTAAAAATTTACCCAATTCTAAATCTACCAAATACGTGTAACAGATCGAAACAACTATATCTAATTTTTGACCTTGATATAGCAAAAGAGATGAATGATTGCTAAGTTGTTGTTTACTTCTTGTTATATTTATTTTGTGGGAAAACAATGTAACTTGGTATAATGCATACATTTAAATATCTAATTCAGAAAAAAAAATTAATTTATTGAATTATTTACTAATCTACTTTAAATAAGTAATTTGATTCGATAGTATGAAAAACATTATTTATCAGATTTCTAAATTTATCATTTTTTGAATTGGAAAAAGTACATGAAGCAAGATTTTCATAATTGTTGAGACAATTTGTAAGTTAATATACTAAAAAAACAACATTTTTAATTTTTGTTTATAGGAGGTAGAAAGGGGAAGAAGGATACAAACCTTGGACCTAATCTTTTCTAAGGAGGGGGTAACAACCACTAGGCCAAGCCTTGGTTGTTTATTACATTTCTAAACTTATAAGTTATTTTAACTACTAAATTTACTCCTAAATTTTATTGTAAATAATTTCACTACTAAATTTTATTCAAAAGAACCTAAACACTAAACTTGAAAATATTTACTCCTAAATTTTACAATAAATAATTTAATTAAAAAACTTTATCCAAAATTATCTAAATACTAAATTTCATAATATTTACTTCGAACTTTTATTTTAAATAATTTAATTACTAAATTTTATTCAAAGTTACCTAAACAATTAATTAAATAATATTTATTCCTGCATTTTATTGTAAAAACTTTAATCACTAAATTTTTGTAAACACCACAAAATTCCTATATTTAGTTAGACTATATAAAAATAAAAATAATATGTTTTAATGGAAGTGCGAATATTCGTTGTAGGGCTCGAGAAGTATGGGAGCCGAGAAGCCCGTGAATGACAAAGAGCCCGAAATACAGGAAGTGATGAAGCAAATGCAAGCATGGAGGGATTGAAAAATTTTGGTTCATTAGTTGAAAATTTTGATGTAAAGGCTATATTGTGGAATTATAAGGAGTTATGAGACCCCAATAATATTTCATTTTTGAAATAATGAAAATTTCATGAAAAACATGAATATTGTATCATGGAATAATTTTATTTTAATATATATATATATATATATATATATATATATATATATATATATATATATATATATATATATATATATATATATATATACTAGACAAATTTAAAATAGATAGATAATAATATATATAAAACAAATATATGTTATGTAATATATAGGTATTAATAAATAAAAACAAACAAAGCATAAGACAAAGAAAAAATGAAATGGATAAAATAAAAAGAAGCCAATTCGCACACCTGAACTATTCGAAAAAGGGGAGAAAGGAATTGAAACAGAGGTGTCCCCTATTGCTGGAGCGGGTAAGAAAAAAAAAGAGAAGGGAAGGAAACTGGTCGGCCGAGAAGGGGGAGGAAGAGAGAAGGGAAAGGAAAGAAGAAATGGAAGGGAGAAGGAAGAAGAAAGGAAAGGGACCGAAGGGGGTAGAGAGAAAGGGAAGGTTGGAGTGAAACCGAGGAAGCCGAGACTAAAGCAGAACCAAGAGTGAAGGGAAGAAGCAGACCACGAGCTGAAAGGGGAAGTGTTGGCCGATCCAAAAATGCTAGGTAGACCTGCGTGAAGGCTGAAACAGAATCGAGGAAGAGAGGGACTGAAGCAGAACCGGGGCAGGGAAGTGAAGCAAGACCGAGAGCTGGAGAAAACTGGAGCAAGACGAGAGCCACTGGAACTGAAGCAGTCCCGATAGCTGAAGGAAAACCAAAAAAAAGAGGGGAAAGCTGGGTTGGCCGAGAGAGAAAAGAAAATAAAAGAGAAATTATAGGAGGAACAGTGATTGAACAAGAAGCTAAGGCACTAACATGGATGGGCTTTGTTCTGCTGAAAACAAAAGAAGGTTGAAAGGGAAGCAAAACGAGAAGGAAATGAAGTGAGGAAGCTTCAGTGTAGGAGGTACAAGTCAGCATAAAAAATAAATAAATACAGTTATTTTGGAGAAAACAGAGGTTCGATGAAAGAATAGGAGAATTGATCGGTGAGGCAGAAGTTCACGGTGAAGTAGGAGACAAGATAAGCAAAAAAAAGAAAAAAAGAAAAGAGGATGGAAACAGAACTGAAAGGAAAGAAAAGCTAAAAAAAGGGGGAAGGTAAAATTTATATATATATATATATATAATGTACATGTATATATATATGTTGTGTTATAAGCATGTAAGTGTAAATTAAAATGGATGTGAAATAAAAATGGGAGAAATGAGAAGTAGACAAATATATATATATATATATATATATATATATATATATATAGGTAATAATGAATAATAAAAATAAATAATAATATATATGTGCATATACTTATGTGTATATATATATATATATATGTGTGTGTGTGTGTGTGTATATAATAAATGTGTGTGTTAGTAGATGTGCATACAAAAAGATATAAACACACGTGTTAGCCTAGGTATGTACAATTATACGCATACACGGAGTAGTAACGAAGAGGTTACGATTTTGACACATTGTGGACAATTCGCATGAATAAGATACTAAGTATACAAATTTCAGTGTAGGAGAATCGTAGAAGGAGTTAGGGGAGACACTTGGAGGCGTCATTACTGGAACTCGAAATATCCGATAAATCGAGGTAAGGGTACCATTTAACTTAGTTCTGATAATGAATCCTTGTTTCATTGATAAAAGATTTTATGAAGCAGCATTGTATTTTGAAATAATTTATAACTGCTTTCATACTTGTGGAACTGTTTACGAATCATGATTTAGTTTTAAGAAATATTCTCCGAGTACATCCATGTTTATGAAATGAGTTTTCCTAAGGTATGAAAATGCATGGAAGCTTTACATTGATTTATGATTTTATATTCATATTTTTAAAGAAACTTTTGACAATTTCAAAAGTATAAAAAAAAAGGAAAGGGGAAAAGAAATTTTTGAGACTATAGGCTTCATGCATGGTTACTTTTTGTGGTGTTCTGGCTCCACCACTTGAGTGCCGGTACGTAGGGCCCCTGTAGCACGTGACTCTACCTGTATGGAAGATGTTTTGCTACTGGTGGTTTATGATGATGATGTTTTGGTAGTATCTCGTGCCCGCGCAGCACGCATGTATGTTTCCCACACAGAGAGTTCCTTTGGTACCCGTGTCCTAGCTAGGTGCTAGAGAAAGTAAGAAAGATAGATACTACCCATATATTTATGAAAGTGTTGTACGACTCTGATCCAGTCTACAGCCCCCTTACCATGGCCATAGGTATGATGACTCTCTACGGAGAATGACACGTATCGCATGACTTAGTTATAGCCTAGTCTCCTCGATTTGAATATGAATGACTATTGTGATGAATGATTATGTTCTTTAATGAGATTTATGATAATTGGTTACGTACAGTTATATTTTATGAAATGTTTATGAACAACGATGATTTTATGAACTCATTTATGAATAATGAAAATTTATGAAATAGTTAAGCATGTTAGTTGTTTTAAAGAAATTCATCCTTTAAATTTTTATGATGACTATGCATGAACTGACAATTTACATATCATGTTAAAGATTGGTTTTATGAACGATTTTACATGCTTTTACATATCAGAACTGCTTTAAACGTATCATTTTACTGGGCTTTTCCCCGAAAGCTCACCTCTCCACCTTTCAGACTATTTGTAGTGATCCGTAGGCATTACCTGCCGCTTACACGACGTAGGCTGGTGGGAAAAAGCTACCTTAGGCTACTTTTTGTACACACAGAAAAGGTATACAATTACATTCCTTTACCAGACACATTTTGTATGCACATAAAATATTTTAGAAATATATTTTTGGGATGTAATTTGTAAGAAAATAGATGTAAAGAATGCTACTTTTGGGGAATTTATCTTAAGTGATTGGTCTAGATTGAAATGGATGTACTGGATTGATGATGTGGATTGGGAAAGCATGTTTGGCAGTTGTGGATATCTAGGACTGTTAAAAACAATTGGTTTACAGGTGGGTAGGCTCATGTATAAGTCGTTATGCTGCGAAATTTCTATCGGCCATATAAGTCAAAGTATGGAATTTAAATATAATTTTGGATAAAGAAGTAGGAAAATGAATCGACACTGAACAAGAATACAACCTAAGTAAATAAAGGAATAAGTGGGAAATTAAGTTAAAAAAAATCCCTCAAATTTTTAAGGGTCAAGGGTCATTACAGTTAAAGGTGGTATCAGAGCAAAGGTTGTCTAATACTGTTAGTGTCGAAAATAAGGATAAAATTACTTCTCAAATGTTTGTGCTTGTCTGGTTGTAGTTAATGTATCCCTAATGAAGTTATGATTTGATATTTGGTTTACGCACAGGTATTAGATCACTTGCATAATGAGTGGAAGAAGAGGACACCCTCAGATGTAGGCTTAGTCACCTCCACCCCCTTCACCGCAGCTAGAGAGTCCTAATACTCGTATGGCACGATTCGAACAACGTTTCGAGCAGCACCTCGAACGAGGCTTGGAATCAATAGCTGCCATGGTTGCCCAACACCTAGGGGAAAACATCTTTGATTCAGCTGGCACAGTACCAATTCCTACTTTGGTGCCGACTCCTCCACAAGCACCACCTCCACCTCCTCCACAAGTTCCTCCAGTACCTATGGCACCTCAGCCTCCTATACAGACCCAGAGGGAGGAGAGGGATATTGGTAGGATGAGGGATTTCCTGAAAATGAAGCCTCCAGCATTCAAAGGAATTAAGAATCCAGTAGAGGCTGAAGAGTAGCTAGTAGACCTCGGAAAGATCTTCGATTATCTTGGTGGTCTGATGTAGAGAAGGTTTTTATGGCCACATACATGCTGAAGGACCAAGCAGAGTATTGGTAGGGATCCACCAAGGTCCTTCTGACTATCCAGCATCCGGTGATTAGTTGGGATGCATTCTCTACAGCCTTTAGAGATCAGTATGTTCCATGAGCTGCCCAGCAGAAGTTGATCACAGACTTTTTAAGTTTGGTACAAGGCAGTATGACCGTGGATGAGTATGAGAGTAAGTTCACTATGTTGATGAGATATGACTCGGAGACGTTCCAGAATGAAGAGCATCGTATTGAGAGGTTTCTAGTAAGGGTTAAGGCCAGCCATCCAAGATCGACTGTTGGGGTTATGGATTACTGAGTTCAAGGATGCCCTGGGTAGAGCACAGATGATTGAGAGGTGTCTAAAGGTTACACAGATAGAGTATGGCTTTAAGGGAAAGAACATGGATAAGAGTAAGCGGACGGAGTTTGTGAGATAGGATTTTCAGAGGGGCCAGCCCAAGAGGCAGAGGACAGATGAGTTTTAGCCTAGGGTTGATAAAACCATAGTTCGAGTACCTGCCCCTCAGATTGCTAGAGGTTTACAATAGTATAGGCAGTTGTGTAAAGAGTGTGGGAAACTCCATGAAGGTGTGTGTCATTTGGCCAAATGGAGCTGCTGTGTGTGAGACCCCGTATAAGTATAATTGTATATACATACATAGAAATGTAAATGGAGTTATACTATGAATTCATAAGTGAAGTATATGTGATGTAAGTCCATAATTTAATGTACACAATTGTAATAAGAGTTGTGATTGTGCGTACAAGTTACATTATGTATGAATGTGAAGGAATGGACTTTGATTTGTGATGAATGTAAGTAAAATGGAATATGAGTAGTGTGGTAAATGGAATAAAGATTTGCAAGAGTATGCACTTCCATTTGGTTTATATTAAGTACCTTCGTCTATACAAAGATTCTACATAAGTTTTAATGTGTATGAAGTATTAATGGATCCCATTTTCAAGTCTCAAAGATGATTGGATGAGAAAATGACCATGACAGCAAATTAAGGATGTTTTGGTATAAGTTTCCGCAGAAAACTGCAGCAAAATCTAGAAATTATGCAGGCCAGATCGATCTTATAGGATGAGAGATCGATCTGGATGAGCCAAAATGCTTGTATTTGAGCAATGGAATAGGGCAGATCGATCTCCAATGGAGCCAGATCGATCTCCTAAGCATTCTGTAATGAAAAGATCGATCCCCAAGCACACAGATCGATCTCCTTATCTCTCTGTTTGGAGCAGATCGATCTCAAGCTTTGACATATTAATCTTATGCTTAAAATGTTGTGGAAAAGAGGAATTTAAGGGGATCAGATTGATCTCCTCCTTGTGCAGATCGATCTCCTCAAGCTATTTCTATAAAAAGGGCGTTGAAAATCTGCAGATTTCGAGACAAAACCATTTCCTTCCCTTTTTAACCTAAAACTTAGTTTTCTCTCTCTAAGTCCAACCATTTTCAAGGAGATTTAATGGAAGACTATTAGAGGCAAAGTTGTTCACATCAAGGAGAAGAACAACATAACTTGAAGGCATTTACCCATTTGTTGGATTGTTGGATTAAAGGAACAAGGGGCATTTCTATTTAGAGCAAACAGGAAATCCAAAGAGGTAAGTTTCTAGTGCACAAATCCAAGTACATTTGTCTAGTTGATGATTATGAAGTTGATTTGGGTATGCAAATTGTGGGTAGAACTACCTAGAATACCATGAAATGAAGATAACCTAGAAATGGGTTAGTGTGAGAAGTGAAATGTGGTGGAATAAATGATGAATGGGATATCTTGAGATGATAATGGTGTTGAGGAGATAATTTTAAGATAATATTATGGAATGAATAGAGTGGCTTACCCAAATGGGGTAAGATGAGCGTTTAAGGCATTGGGTGGAATATATAGTTGAATGAGAGTTAGCAATACTAACTCGAACGTATGATGAATAAATTGAAGCTTCCGAGGATATGTCGGAGCGAGTTGAGCCAAGAGCGTGAGAAGCTAAGAGGAAAAGAGTCACACCAAGTAAATCGAGGTAAGGGAATTGTGTGGACTCTTAGAGATATCTATGCGCAATTTGGGCTCTTAATGCTTTTCTAGAATGCAGTAGATGTTAGGAAATGAAATTAGGTCATTGAAGGGCAAAAGTTGGGTGTTTGAAAAATGTGCATGAAAATAAAAGCATAGTGCTTTGGAAAATCATGTTTTATTGGTTTTTAGCAAAATGATTGGTAGGTTGGCTAGTATTTGTAATGAATTGAAAAAGAAATGAGTTGTTTTGGTTTGTTAACCACACTTTACAAAGAAATGAGCCACCTACATTGTTTTCGTGAGAATGAAAGCATGCTAGAGTATGACTCGCACGAGATTTGACGTGTTTTATACACATGAGTGCTAGAGCTTAGCTCGCACTAGTTTTCACATGGATTTCATACTGGTTTTGGCATGGTGCTTGGAGCTTGGAGCTTGGCTCGCACTAGATGCCCACCTTGCTTGTTACCGTGCTTGGAGCTTCAGGCAAACTGGGTGTCGCACCGATTAAATAGCCTCACACGTGCATTTGTGATATTTTGACATGTTGATAGCTGCGTTAGGAGCTTCGGGTAGGCAAGAGGTCGTACCGATTAAATAAGCTCACAAGTACGTTTTGAGATGTGGCGTGATATGATGTGTTGATTGGGTCAATGAAATACATTGGACCGTGCATGTAGCATGGAGTACGTTGTACCATGTTAAGATGTGATATGCTATCTTTGGACGACATCTGCTATGGACCGGCGGGCAGGATTTGACCCACCTCCTGTATGGAAGCAGATAGTGGTGATATCCCGCACACCTAATCCGTGAAGTCGGTATCACAGGTTATGACCATAGACCTAAAGGTTATTATCTATTATTGAATTGCTTATCTCACATGTCTATTGTTTTGTGAATAAACCCATGTTTGAAATGATTTGTGGGTCAGGACAGTCCGAGGGATGGGCTGAGACCTGACAAGTGTTAGATGATTTTGAGATGTTGATTTGGTTAATGGTTTTAAAGTGCACTGACGCATGATGATTAATGCCATGCTTTATTATGAAAAATGCATGATGGTTAATGACATGCTTATTTGTGAAAAACGCATGATGGGTAATGCCATGCTTTATTGTGAATTATGCATGATGATTTATACCATGCTTTGAAATGAATTGTGCACTGGATTTTAATAGCATGAATGCTTTACATACCATTAACACAAACATGAACTCATATTTTGAGAAACGATGAAAAGTATGATTTGAGCACGGCATCACGATCACGTAGATAGTGTAGTATCTACCTATTTGCATGATTGCCTTACTGAACGTGTGGTTTGCTCACCCCCTTATTTTCCCCCTCTCTACAGAGTGTTAAGTATAGATTGAGCGTGACTGGAGGCTTATCTCTTTTGGTAATCCGCTGCATCCCATTGCATAAGGTATACACACTGTTGTAATTTTTTTATCTAAACTTACGGTAGCACTGTAGCATTTTGTATGTAACTATTGGGGATGTAAAACAATGTAAACACTTGTAACGACTCTGATATATACATGTATACAAGTGTTTACTCATAAATAATATACAAATTGAATTGGTATGGTGGAGTGAGTTAGACGTCGACACACAGCCCAACTATTGAGGAGAGTTGCTGTTCACGATTGAGGTAAGGACGAATGATAAATGATGCATGAAAATGCGAAAAATTTGTATGTATTTTGGTAAGTTGAGGGTCGTGACAGAAGTTGGTCTCAGAGCCTCAGTTGGTCTGACGTGTGTCATGTCTAAAATACTTAATAAGTTGAAAAATTACATCCCCATGTTACTGTACTTGTTTTGGTTATGAATTTAGCGAATTGAGTATAATGCCTAATGCCAGTCGCGGTAGAGGGATAAGAGCACAAGCTCGAGGACGTAGAGGTAGGCCTGGGGGTAATATTGAGCCAGAAACCCATGAGGTTCATGATGATATTGAGGTAGAGGCTGAGATTGAGCACGCTCCACAGGGTCTAGAGGAGAGGCCCAAGAGTACTGAGGCTTGCTTTGCGAGGATTGAGTGGAGTATTGAGATGATATTGGAGTTGGTCACCCAATACTTACCTGGAGTTGGCGGTAGACGGAGTCCCGCTACACAGGGTGATGTCGAGCAGGCGGCAGCTCCTGAGGCACGGGCAAGTGAAGCCTAGAAGCCACAGACGATAGATACCCCACCCACACAGGATGTGCCTACGCCGGTTGCTACACCAGGAAGTAGAGGTTGGGGATATGGATGTGATTTGGATAGATTGCGGCAATTCCAAAAGTTTGGACCGTCGACTTTCAACGAAATTAAGGACCTAGTGGCAGCTGAGGATTGGATTAGTGAAATCAAGAAGTTGTATGGGTTCTTCGAGTGCACTACCACCGAGATGGTAGCGTTTACCGCTTTTATGCTGAAGGGATCAGCAGAACATTGGTGGAAATCCACCAGGCCTATTTTGAGAGCCCGACATGCTGAGATCAGCTGGATATATATTTTTAGATGTATTTCAGAGACAGTATGTTCTGGATACCGCACAACGAAAGATGAAAATGGCATTTTTGGGACTGACCCAAGGGAGTAGGACTGTGGATGAGTACGAGACTACTTTTATCTCCCTGGGTAAATATGATCCCAACACTATGAGTAATGAGGTCGAGAAGATCCAGAAATTTGTGGATGGATTGAGACCGACCATCAATTCTAGACTAGTTCCCCTTGATATACCAACCTACGAGAAGGCAGTGCGCAGGGCACAATTGTGTGGACAAGATGTTGATAGAATCGCCTCAGAGTTTGGGAAGGTTGGTAAGATGAGGGACATAGAGAAAAAGAGACTAATGATGGATAGAGGCTTCAGTTATAAAGGAAGCAAGAGATTCTCAGGAAAGAGGTCGAGGATTGATAAGATCCGGGAGAGGATAATTAATACTCCTATGTATCCGGTCATTGCTCCAGCTAAAGGAATTGTGATTGGAGGGCCACGGCCTACTACGGAACAGTGTAGCAAGTGTGGTAGGTACCATGGTACTCGACCATATTATGAACCTCAAATAGTATGCTTCAGATGTGAGAAATCAGGGCACATAATCAGAGATTGCCCAGAGATGACAGAGAGAGCCTCACAGAAGGGCAAGGAGCCAAAGAAAGCTCCAGTTGGGACAGCTGCTCCGAGGAGGAGGGCTACAGCTGAGGAAAAGAGGAAGCAAGCAGTGGCTGTGAGCAGAGGACGAGCGTATGCACTGGACCAGGACACTATGGATCAGTCATCAGATGTGGTAAAAGGTATCATCCAAATCCTTGAATTTGAAGCTTATGTACTATTTGATCCTGGTACCATGCATTCCTTTGTATCACCATCCTTTGCATGTAAATTGTTGAAGCATGTAAAACCCACACTGCTTGATAAGATGTTGTTGATATCTACCCCTATGAATGGTAGTCAGTTGACTGAGCATGTATATAGAGATTGTAAGATGAGGATAGGAGGCAAAGAAATGGCAACCGATTTAATTTTATTAAACATGAGTGATTTTGATGTAATCCTATGGATGGATTGGCTGGCTGTAAATCATGTTCTTATGGATTGTCATGCAAAAACTTTGATGTTTCCAAAGATAGACAACCTTGTAGTAAATTTTGTGAAATGTAATTAAAGAAATGATATGTTATTGCAATCGAAAAGAGTATAATCTGGTTACATGATATTTTAGAGATGAATCTAAATTACAATAATTTATGTTGATGTGATGATTTATGTTACTAATGATGGAAAGAATAATGTGAAGGGTTCATCGCTCATGTGATTGAGACGGATAAGGCACGTCCAGAATTGGGAGATATACCAGTGGTTAAGGAATTTCTAGATGTCTTTCCGGATGAGTTACCAGGATTACCTTCAGATCGGGAGATGGAGTTTGGTATAGACTTGGCACCTAGTACAGAGCCGACATCCAAGCCACCGTACAGAATGGCTCAAGTTGAGTTGGAGGAGTTAAGGAAACAGTTACAGGAGTTGCTGGAGAAGGAGTTCATTAGGTCGAGCATCTCACCTTGGGGAGCACCGATTCTGTTTGTTAGGAAGAAGAATGGAAGCCTCCGACTGTGTATAGATTACCAGTTGTTGAATAAAGCCACCATCAAGAATGAGTATCCCCTTCCACTCATCGATGACTTGTTGGATCAGCTTATAGGAGAGCGGGTCTTTTCCAAGAGAGATATGAGATCTGGGTACCATCAGTTGAAGATACGAGGTGGAGATGTACCCAAGACAGCTTTTCGCACTCGGTATAGACATTATGAGTTTATGGTTATGCCATTCGGGTTGACGAATACTCCCGTAACTTTTATGTCGTTGATGAATGAGGTATTCCACCAGTATTTGGATCGGTTTGTTATTGTGTTTATTGATGATATATTGGTGTACTCAAGGTCTAGAGAGGAGCATGAAAGGCATTTAAGGATAGTACTACAAACCCTTCGTGAGAAGAAGTTGTACACTAAACTCAATAAGTGCAACTTTTGGTTGGAATAGATCTCTTTTCTAGGTCACAGAGTATCGAAGGATGGAGTGTCAGTGGATCCGTCTAAGATTGAGGCCATAGTTCAGTGGCAGAGACCCCAGACAGTGACAGAGATCAGAAGTTTTCTGAGTTTAGCTGGATATTATCGAAGGTTTGTAGAGGGATTCTCGAGATTAGCTGCTCCTTTGACACGTCTCACAAGAAAGAATGTTGAATTTGTATGGGACGATAAGTGTGAGGAAAGTTTCAAGGAGTTGAAAAGGAGGTTGACTATAGCTCTGATACTCACCATTCCTACCAGCTCAAGAGGTTTCTCGGTGTATACCGATGCTTCACACCAAGGACTGGGCTATGTATTGATGCAAGATGGGAGGGTAGTAGCCTATGGATCGAGACAGTTAAAGGATCATGAGAGGAACTACCCGACCCATGATTTTGAGTTAGCAGTCGTAGTGTTTACATTGAATATATGGTGCCACTATCTCTATGGTGAGAGATTTCGGATTTTCACAGATCATAAGAGCCTTAAGTATCTGTTCTCACAAAAAGAGTTGAACATAAGACAGAGGAGATGGCTCGAGCTCATAAAAGATTATGATTGTGAGATCCTGTACCACCAGGGTAAAGCAAATGTGGTTGCTGATGCATTGAGTAGGAAGCATCTCGGGATGGTATCATTCATGATGGTCAGGGAACACGAGCTGTTGGAACAGTTCACGAACCTCAGTTTGGATATGACCCCGCCCAGTGCTGATGGTGGATTTATGATAGCTAGCCTGCAGTTGGAATCAGATCTGGTAGATCGAATCCGACAGGCTCAGCGAGTTGATCAGTAGTGCAGTGATATTGTCGGGCAAATATAGAGGGGTACAGAGACGGACTTTGGGTTGAGTTCAGATGGATTATTGAGGTTCAGAGGTAGGATATGTGTTCCTGATGATGCAAAGATCAAAGGGTTGATCTTGATAGAGGTTCACTCATCGAAGTATACGATACACATTGCTGAATATGTTGCTAAGTGTCTCATTTGTCAATAGGTGAAGGTAGAGCATCAGAAGCCTGCAGGGTTATTGCAGCCCCTACCGATACCTACATGGAAGTGGGAGCACGTCACCATGGATTTTATGATAGGATTGCCTAGGACCCGAAGAGGTCATGGTGCCATATGGGTGATTGTGGATCGGTTGATGAAATCAGCCCATTTTCTAGCTATGAGAGCAACCGATACTCTGAGCCAGTTAGCGAACTTGTATGTGCGCGAGATAGTAAGGCTACATGGAATTCCAGTAAGCGTTGTTTTTTATAGGGATGCCCACTTCACTTCCCACTTTTGGGAACGTTTTCAGGAAACGATGGGGACCCAGTTGAGTTTTAGCATCGTATTTCATCCTCAGACAGATGGTCAGTCAGAGAGGACTATACAGACCCTGAAGGATATGTTGAGAGCATGTGCATTGGATTTTGAAGGCTCCTGGGATGACCATTTGCCAATCACGGAGTTCACCTATAATAACAGTTTTCATGCTAGTATTGAGATGGCACCATATGAGGCATTGTGTGGGCGTAGATATCGTTCCCCTATTGGATGGGAAGAGGTTGATGATAGATAGATTTTTGCTCCTGACTTGGTTAGATAAGCATCTGAGGACTTCCAATTGATATGTGAGAGGTTACGGACAGCTCAGAGCAGGCAAAAGAGTTACGCTGACAAGAGATGGAGACCACTAAAGTTTGATGTGGGTGAGTGGTGTTCTTGAAAGTTTCTCCTTCGAAGGGTATTATGAGGTTTGGTAAGATGGGTAAGCTGAGCCCTAGATATATCGAACCCTTCGAGATTTTGGAGAGAGTGGGAGACAAGGCTTATAGGTTGGCATTGCCACCGGAGTTGGCAAGTGTTCATAACGTCTTCCACGTATTCATGTTAAGGAAGTATCACCTGGACCCGGTGCATGTTATAAGGTTTGAGCCTTTGGAGCTCAATGAGGGTATGACATACATTGAGAAGCAAGTTCGGATACTGGATAGAAAAGATAAAATATTGAGGACAAAGACAATTCCCTTGGTGAAGGTTCTTTGGCAACATCACATGGTGGAAGAAGCCACGTGGGAATTGGAGAGTTTGATGTGGGAGAAGTATCCCGAGTTATTCACGAATTAAATTGGTTCTAATTTGGAGGACCAAATTTTCCAAGTGGGGGAGAATGTGAGACCCCGTATATGTATAATTGTATAAACGTACATAGAAATGTAAATGGAGTTATACTATGAATTCATAAGTGAAGTATATGTGATGTAAGTCCATAAGTTAATGTACACACTTGTAATAAGAGTTGTGATTGTGCGTACAAGTTACATTATGTATTAATGTGAAGGAATGGACGTTGATTTGTGATGAATGTAAGTAAAATGGAATATGAGTAGTGCGGTAAATGGAATAAAGATTTGCATGAGTATGCACTTTCATTTAGTTTATATTAAGTACCTTTGGCTATACAAAGATTCTACACAAGTTTTAATGTGTATGAAGTATTAATGGATGCCATTTTCAAGTCTCAAAGACGATTGGATGAGAAAATGACCATGGCAGCAAATTAAGGATGTTTTGGTATAAGTTTCTGCAGGAAACTGTAGCAAAATCTGGAAATTATGCAGGCCAGATCTATCTCATAGGATAAGAGATCAATCTGGATGAGCCAAAATGCTTGTATTTGAGCAATGGAATAGGGCAGATCAATCTCCAATGGAGCCAGATCGATCTCCTAAACATTCTATAATGAAAAAATCAATCCCCAAGCACACAGATCGATCTCCTTAGATCTCTGTTTGGAGCAGATCGATCTCAAGCTTCGACATATCGATCTAATGCTTAAAATGCCGTGGAAAAGAGGAATTTAAGGGGACCAGATCGATCTCCTCCTTGTGCAGATCTATCTCCTCAAGCTATTTCTATAAAAAGGGCGTTGAAAATCTGCAGATTTCGGGACAAAACCATTTCTTTCCCTTTTCGACCCAAAACCTAGTTTTCTCTCTCTAAATCCAACCATTTTCAAGGAAATTTAAGGGAAGACTATTAGAGGCAAAGTTATTCAAATCAAAGAGAAGAACAACATAGCTTGAAGGCATTTACCCATTTGTTGGATTAAAGGAACAAGGGGCATTTCTATTTAGAGCAAAGAGGAAATCCAAAGAGGTAAGTTTCTAGTGCACAAATACAAGTACATTTATCTAGTTGATGATTATGAAGTTGATTTGGGTGTGCACATTGTGGGTAGAACTACCTAGAATACCATGAAATGAATATAACCTAAAAATGGGTTAGTGTGAGAAGCGAAATGTGGTGGAATAAATGATGAATGGGATATCCTGAGATGATAATGGTGTTGAGGAGATAATTTTAAGATAATAATATGGAATGAATAGAGAGGCTTAGCCAAAAGGGGTAAGATGAGCGTTTAAGACATTGGATGGAATATATTGTTGAATGAGAGTTAGCAATACTAACTCGAACGTATGATGAATAAATTGCAGCTTCCGAGGATATGCCGGAGCGAGTTGAGCCAAGAGCGTGAGAAGCTAAGAGGAAAAGAGCCACACCAAGTAAATCGAGGTAAGGGAATTATGTGGACTCTTAGAGATATCTTTGTGCAATTTGGGCACTTAATGCTTTGCTAGAATGCATGAGACGTTAGGAAATGAAATTGGGAGATTGAAGGGCAAAAGTTGGGTGTTTGACAAATGTGCATGAAAATAAAATCATAGTGCTTTGGAAAACCATGTTTCATTGGTTTTTAGCAAAGTGATTGGTAGGTTAGCTAGCATTTGTAATGAATTGCAAAAGAAATGAGTTGTTTTGGTTTGTTAACCGCACTTTGCAAAGAAATGAGCCACCTACATTATTTTCGTGAGAATGAAAGCGTGCTAGAGTATGACTCGCATGAGATTTGACGTGTTTTATACACATGAGTGCTAGAGCTTAGCTCGCACTAGTTTTCACATAGATTTTATATTGGTTTTGGCATGGTGCTTGGAGCTTGGCTCGCACTAGATGCCCACCTTACTTGTTACCGTGCTTGGAGCTTCGGGCAGACTGGGTGTCGCACCGATTAAATAGGCTCACACGTGCATTTGTGATATTTTCACATGTTGATAGCCGTGTTAGGAGCTTCCGGTAGACAAGAGATCGTACCGATTAAATAGGCTCACACGTGCATTTTAAGATGTGGCGTGATATGATGTGTTGATTGGGTCCATGGAGTACGTTGTACTGTGTTAAGATGTGATATACCGTCTTCGGACGAGATCTGCTATGGATCGACGGGCAGGATTTGACCCACCTCCTGTGTGGAAGCAGATAGTGGTGATATCCCACACACCTGATCCGTGTAGCCGGTATCATAGGTTATGGGCATAGACCTACAGGTTATTACCTATTATTGAATTGTCTATCTCACATGTTTATTGTTTTGTGAATAAATTCATGTTTGAAATGATTTAAGGGTCAGGATAGTCCGAGAGACAGGCTGAGACCTGACAAGTGTTAGATGGTTTTGAGATGTTGATTTGGTTAATGATTTTAAAGTGCACCGATGCATGATGATTAATGCCATGCTTTATTGTAAAAAATGTATGATGCTTAATGCCATACTTATTTATGAAAAACGCATGATGGGTAATGCCATGCTTTATTGTGAATTATGCATGATGATTTATACCATGCTTTGAAATGAATTGTGCACTGGATTTTAATAGCATGAATGCTTTACATACCATTAACATAAGTATGAACTCATATTTTAAGAAACGATGAAAAGTATGATTTGAGCACGGCATAACGATCACGTAGATAGTGCAGTATCTACCTGTTCGCATGATTGCCTTACTGAGCGTGTGGTTTGCTCACCCCCCTTATTTTCCCCATCTCTATAGATTGTTGAGTATAGATTGAGTGTGACTGGAGGCTTATCCCTTTTGGTAATCTGCTGCATCCCATCGCGTAAGGTATACACACTGTTGTAATTTTTTTATCTAAACTTACGGCAGCACATTAGCATTTTGTATGTAACTATTGGGGATGTAAAACAATGTAAACACATGTAACGACTCTGATATATACATTTATACAAGTGTTTACTCATAAATAATATACAAATTGAATTGGTATGGTGGAGTGAGTTAGACGTCGACACACAGCCCAACTATTGAAGAGAGTTGTTGTTCACGATTGAGGTAAGGACGAATAATAAATGATGCATGGAAATGCGAAAAATTTGTACGTATTTTGGTAAGTTGAGGGTCGTAACACTTTGTGTGTGGACAGAAGGGACACATAATGAGGGATTGCCCATAAAACCAGGTTCCACAACCCCCAGAGTAACCACGACAACCTGAGAGGTAAGCTCCCCAGAGACAAGTCCCACAGAGACGGGCTACTGTGGCAGAGAAGGGCAAGAAGCCTGTCAAGCATGGGAGAGTCTTTGCTTTGGACAGAGAAACTGCTAATGCCTACACTGAGACCATTCAAGGTAAGCTTTTAATTTGCAATCATGATGCATATGTACTGTTTGATTCAAGTTCCACACACTCTTTCATATCACACCATTTCGCACGTAATTTGCATATTAAGCCTGAAACTCTAGATTTTACGTTACACATTAGTACACCCATGAATAAATCTCAAAGGACTGATAGGGTGTGTAGAAATTGTGAAATCAAGGAAGGAAATAGGATCATGTTAGCATATCTAATCTTGTTGAACATGTATGGCTTTGATGTAATTTTGGGTATGGATTGGTTAGCCACCAACCGTGTAAATATAGATTGCTACACTAAGATTGTAACCTTCTCCTTACCTAGTAAGTTTGATGTATGCTTTGCAGTTACAGAATAAATTTTATGATTTTGACTATTGATTAAAATTTTTGATAAACGTGTTAATGTGAAGGTTATGTTGCATTCATCTCCGATTCTAGTCGGGAATGTTCAAGTATTCAAGACATATCAGTGGTATGCGAGTTCCCGGATGTATTTCCTGATAAACTACTGGGACTACCACCGGAGAGAGAGTTAGAATTCACTATAGATTTGGCACCAGAGACTCAGCAATCTCGAAGTCTCTTTACCGGATGGCCCTTTTTGAACTTGAGGAACTGAAAAAGCAGTTGCAAGACCTATTAGACAAGGGGTTCATTAGGCCAAATGTATCCCCGTGGGGAGCTTCGGTATTATTTGTATAGAAGGATGGTAGTCTCAGGTTATGTATAGACTATAGGCTGCTGAACAAGGCCACAATCAAGAACAAGTATCCCTTGTCCAGAAAAGATGATCTATTTGACCAGCTAAGAGGGGCTATGGTGTTCTCAAAAATTGACTTACAATCGGGCTATCACCAATTGAGGATTAGGAAGGAGGATGTTCCGAAAATGACCTTCAAAACGAGATATGGCCACTATGAGTTCCTCCTAATGCCCTTTGGTCTAACTAATGCCTAGCTGCATTAATAAGCCTGATGAACGAGGTGTTCCGAGAGAATCTAGATCGGTTCATCATAGTTTTCATCGACGATATTCTGATCTACTCAAAGTCCCGAGAGGAGCATGAGCAACATTTGAGAGTAGTGCTCCAAACTCTCAAAGAGAAGCAGTTGTATGGGAAGTTGGATAAGTGTGAGTTTTGGTTGGAGCAAATAGCATTTTTGGGCCATATTATTTCTAAGGACGGGGTGTCAGTGGATCCGTCTAAGGTTGAGGCAGTACTCAATTGGGAGAGGCCAAAAACTGTTATAAAAATTCAGAGTTTTCTAGGACTAGCTGGATACTACAAGAGGTTTGTAGAAGGTTTCTTCAATATTGCCGCTCCACTGACTAAGCTGATATGCAAGGATGTTCCATTCGAGTGGACTGATCAGTGTGAACAGAGTTTTGAAGAACTTAAGAAGAGGTTGACTACCACCCTAAACTTAACCATTCCTAGTGGGTCTGGAGGCTATGCGGTATACAGTGATGCATCATACCAGGGCTTGAGGTGTGTACTTATGTAGCATGGGAGAGTGGTCACATATGGTTCTCGCCAGCTTAAGAACCATGAAAGGAATTACCCCACCCATGACTTGGAGTTAGCCGTAGTTATTTTTGCTTTGAAGATATGGCGGCATTATCTGTATGGAGAAAGATTTCAGATTTTTACTGACCATAAGAGTTTGAAGTACATCTTTGACCAGAAAGAGCTGAATATGAGACAGAGACGGTGGATAGAGCTCCTCAAGGATTATGATTGTGAGATTCTATATCACCCGAGCAAGGCAAAGGTAGTGGCAGATGCTCTGAGCAGGAAGGGGATGATTTCTTTTATGGTGGTCAGAGAATGGGAGTTGTTAGAGTAGTTTGCCAAACTCAGTGTTAGTGTGGAAACAATTGGGTTCATAGCTAGTTTACAGATTGAACCTAGTATACTAGATCAGATCAGAACTGGACAGATGGGTGATTAGAAATTATTGGACATGGTCAGTCAGGCAGAACAAGACGTACAATCAGATTTTGTGGTCAGTGAGGATGGGTTGTTGAGATTTAGGGGCCGTATATGTGTTCCAAACGATGATGCTCTACGACAAAGGATCTTAAAGGAGTCCCATTATTCTCTGTACACCATGCACCTGGGAAGCACTAAAATGTACCATGATTTACGGAAGGTGTATTGGTGGGTCGGTATGAAAAGAGATATAGCTGAGTTTGTTGCCAAGTGTCTAATTTGTCAACAAATTAAGATTGAACACCAAAGGCCAGCGGGATTACTTAAGTCTCTTCCAGTGCCTACTTGGAAATGTGAGCACATTACTATGGATTTCATTACTTAAGTCTCTTCCTGAATGATTGCTAAGTTGTTTACTTCTTATTATATTTATTTTGTGGGAAAACAATGTAACTTGGTATAATGCATACATTTAAATATCTAATTCAGAAAAAAAAATTTTAATTTATTGAATTATTTACTAAGCTACTTTAAATAAGTAATTTGATTTGATAGTATGAAAAAAATTATTTATCAGATTTCTAAATTTATCATTTTTTTAATTGGAAAAAGTACGTGAAGCAAGATTTTCGTAATTGTTAAGACAATTTGTAAGTTAATATACTAAAAAAACAACATTTTTAATTTTTGTTTATAGGAGGTAGAAAGGTGAAGAAAGATACAAACCTTAGACCTAATCTTTTCTAAGGAGGGGGTAACAACCACTAGGCCAAGCCTTGGTTGTTTATTACATTTCTAAACTTATAAGTTATTTTAACTACTAAATTTACTCCTAAATTGTATTGTAAATAATTTCATTACTAAATTTTATTCAAAAGAACCTAAACACTAAACTTTAAAATATTTACTCCTAAATTTTACAATAAATAATTTAATTAAAAAAATTTATCCAAAATTATCTAAATACTAAATTTCATAATATTTACTTCGAACTTTTATTTTAAATAATTTAATTACTAAATTTTATTCAAAGTTACCTAAACAATTAATTAAATAATATTTATTCCTGCATTTTACTGTAAAAACTTTAATCACTAAATTTTTGTAAACACCACAAAATTCCTATATTTAGTTAGACTATATAAAAATAAAAATAATATGTTTTAATGGAAGTGCGAATATTCGTTGTAGGGTTCGAGAAGTATGGGAGCCGAGAAGCCCGTGAATGACAGAGAGCCCGAAATACAGCAAGTGATGAAGCAAATGCAAGCATGGAGAGATTCAAAAATTTTGGTTTATTAGTTGAAAAATTTGATGTAAAGGCTATATTGTGGAATTATAAGGAGTTATGAGACCCCAAGAATATTTCATTTTTGAAATAATGAAAATTTCATGAAAAACATGAATATATATATATATATATATATATATATATATATATATATAACAAATATATATTATGTAATATATAGGTATTAATAAATAAAAACAAACAAAGCATAAGACAAAGAAAAAAAATGAAATGGATAAAACAAATAAATAGAATAAATGAATATTATAATATATATATATATATACTATATGAGGTGTACGGAATTGGCTTCAAAAAGAAGCCAATTACCACACCTGAACTATTCGAAAAAAGGGAGAAGGGAATTGAAATAGAGGTGTCCCCTGTTGCTGGAGCGGGAAAGAAAAAAAAAGAAGAGAAAGGAAGGAAACTGGTCGGCCGAGAAGGGGGAGGAAGAGAGAAGGGAAAGGAAAGAAGAAAAGGAAGAGAGAACGAAGAAGAAAGGAAAGGGACCGAAGGGGGTAGAGAGAAAGGGAAGGCTGGAGCGGAACCGAGGAAGCCGAGACTGAAGCAGAACCGAGAGTGAAGGGAAGAAGCAGGCCACGAGCTGAAAGGGGAAGTGTTGGTCGATCCAAAAATGCAAGGTAGACCTGCGTGAAGGCTGAAACATAACCAAGGAAGAGAGGGGCTGAAGCAGAACCGGGGCTGGGAATTGAAGCAAGACCGACAGCTGGAGAAAACTGGAGCAAGACCGAGAGCCGCTAGAACTGAAGTAGTCCCGATAGCTGAAGGAAAACTAGAAAAAAGAGGGGAAAGCTGGGTTGGCCGAGAGAGAAAAGAAAAGAAAAGAGAAATTACAGGAGGAATAGTGATTGAACAAGAAGCTAAGGCACTAACGTGGATGGGCTCTGTTCTGCTGAAAACAAAAGAGGGTTGAAAGGGAAGCAAAACGAGAAGGAAAGGAAGTGAGGAAGCTTTGGTGTAGGAGGGACAAGTCAGCATAAAAAATAAATAAATACAGCTAGTTTTGAGAAAACAGAGGTTCGGTGAAAGAAGAGGAGAATTGATCGGTGAGGCAGAGATTCACGGTGAAGCAGGAGACAAGATAAGCAAAAAAAAGAGGATGGAAACAGAACTAAAAGGAAAGAAAAGCTAAAAAAAGGGGAAGGTAAAATTTATATATATATATATATATATATATATATATATATATAATGTACATGTATATATATTTATGTTGTGTTATAAGCATGTAAGTGTAAATTAAAATAGATGTGAAATAAAAATGGGAGAAATGAGAAGTAGACAAATATATATATAAATATAGGTAATAATGAATAATAAAAATAAATAATAATATATATATATATGTGCATATACTTATGTGTATATATATATATGTGTGTATATAATAAATGTGTGTTTTAGTATATGTGCATACAAAAAGATATAAACACACGTGTTAGCCTAGGTATGTACAATTATACGCACACACGAAGTAGTAACGAATAGGTTACGATTTTGACGCGTTGCAGAAAATTCGTATGAGTAGGATACCAAGTATACAAAATTCGGTGTAGGAGAATCGCAGAAGGAGTTAGAGGAGACACTTGGAGGCGTCATTACTCAAACTCGAAATATCCAATAAATCGAGCTAAGGGGTACCATTTAACTTAGTTCTGATAACGAATCCTTGTTTCATTGATAAAAGATTTTATGAAGTAGCAATATATTTTGAAATGATTTATAACTGCTTTCATACTTGTGGAACTGTTTACGAACCATGATTTAGTTTTAAGAAATATTCCCCGAGTACATCTATGTTTATGAAATGAATTTTCCTAAGGTATGAAAATGCATGGAAGCTTTACATTGATTTATGATTTTATATTCATATTTTGAAAGAAACTTTTGACAATTTCAAAAGTATAAAAGAAAAAAAGGAAAGGGGAAAAGAAAATTTTGAGACTATAGGCTTCATGCATGGTTACTTTTTGTGGTGTTCTAGCTCCACCACTTGATTGTCGGTACGTAGGGCCCCTGTAGCACGTGACTCTACCTGTATGGAAGATGTTTTACTACTGGTCGTTTATGATGATGATGTTTTGGTAGTATCTCGTGCCCGCGCAATACGCATGTATATTTCCCACACGGAGAGTGCTTTTGGTGCCCGTGTCCTAGCTAGGTGCTAGAGAAAGTAAGAAAGATAGATACTACCCATATTTTATGAAGGTGTTGTATGACCCTGATCCAGTCTACAGCCCCCTTACCATGGCCATAGGTATGATGACTCTCTACGGAGAATGACACGTATCGCATGACTTAGTTATCGCCTAGTCTCCTCGATTTGATTATGAATGACGATTGTGATGAATTATTATGTTCTTTTATGAGATTTATGATAATTGGTTACGTACAATTATGTTTTATGAAATATTTATGAACAACGATGATTTTAGAACTCATCTATGAATAATGAAAATTTATGAAATAGTTAAGCATGTTAACTGTTTTAAAGAAATTCATCCTTTAAATTTTTATGATGACTATGCATGAAACGACAATTTACATATCATGGTAAAGATTGGTTTTAAGAACAATTTTACATGCTTTTACATATCAGAACTGCTTTAAACGTATCATCTTACTGGGCTTTTCCCCGAAAGCTCACCTCTCTACCTTTCAGATATTTGCAGTGATCCGTAGGCACTACCTGCCGCGTACACGACGTAGGCTGGTCGAAAAAAGCTACCCTAGGCTACTTTTTGTACACGCAGAAAAGGTATACAATTACATTCCTTTACCAGACACATTTTGTATGCACATAAAATATTTTAGAAATATTTTGTTGGGATGTAATTTGTAAGAAAACAGATGTAAAGAATGCTACTTTTGGGAAATTTCTCTTAAGTGATTAGTCTAGATTGAAATGGATGTACTGGATTGATGATGTGGATTGGGAAAACATGTTTGGTAGTTGTTGATATCTAGGACTGTTAAAAACAATTGGTTTACAGGTGGGTAGGCTCATGTATAAGTCGTTATGTTGCCGAAATTTCTATCGGCCATATAATTTAAAGTATGGAATTTAAATATAATTCTAGATAAAGAAGTAGGAAAATGAATCGACACTGAATAGGAATACAACTTAAGTAAATAAAGGAATAAGTGGGAAATTAAGTTAAAAAAAAATCCCTCAAATTTTCAAGGGTCAAGGGTCGTTACAGTTAAAGGTGGTATCAGAGCGAATGTTGTCTAGTACTGTCAGTATCGAAAATAAGGATAAAATTACATCCCAAATGTCTGTGCTTGTCTGGTTGTAGTTAATGTATCCCTAATAAAGTTATGATTTGATATTTGGTTTACGCGCAGGTATTAGATCACCTGCATAATGAGTGGAAGAAGAGGACGCCCTTAGAGGCAGGCTCAGTCACCTCCACCCCCTTCACCGTAGCCAAAGAGTCCTAATACTCGTATGGCACCGTTCGTACAACATTTGGGGCAATGCCTCGAATGAGGCTTGGAATCGATAGCTACCATGGTTGCCCAACACGTAGGGGCAAACGTCTCTGATTCAGCTGGCACAACACTAATTCATACTACAGTGCCGACTCCTCCACAAGCACCACTTCCACCTCCTCCACAATTTCCTCCAGTATCTATGGCGCCTCAGCCTCCTATACAAACCCGAAGGGAGGAGAGGGATATTGGTAGGATGAGGGATTTCCTGAAAATGAAGCCTCCAGCATTCAAGGGAATTAAGAATCCAGTAGAGGCTGAAGAGTAGCCAGTGGACCTCGGGAAGATCTTCGATTATCTTCGTGTTCTGATGTAGAGAGGGTTTCTATGGCCACGTACATGCTGAAGGGCCAAGCAGAGTATTGGTGGGGATCCACCAAGTTCCTTCTGACTGCCCAGCATCCGATGATTAGTTAGGGTGCATTCTCTGTAGTCTTTAGAGATCAGTATGTTCCACGAGCTACCCAGCAGAAGTAGAGCACAAACTTTTTGAGTTTGGTACAAGGCAGTACGACTGTGGATGAGTAGGAGAGTAAGTTCACTACGCTGATGAGATATGACCCAGAGACGTTCCAAAATGAAATGCGTCGTATTGAGAGGTTTCTAGTCGGGTTAAGGCCAGCCATCTAAGATCGACTATTGGGGTTATGGATTACTAAGTTCAAGGATGCCTTGGGTAGAGCACAAATGATTGAGAAGGGTCTAAATGTTACACAGATGGAGTATGGCTTTAAGGGAAAGAGTAGGGATAAGAGTAAGCGGACGGAGTTTGTGAGATAGGATTTTCAGAGGGGCCAGCCCAAATGGTAGAGGACAAATGAGTTTCGACCTAGGGTTGATAGAACCATAGTTCCAGTACCTGCCCCTCAGATTGCTAGAGGTTTGCAACAGTATAAGCAGTTGTGCAAAGAGTGTGGGAAACTCCATGGAGGTCTTTATCGTTTGGCCACATGGAGCTGCTTTGTGTAAGACCCCGTATATGTATAATTGTATATACATATATAGAAATGTAAATGGAGTTATACTATGAATTCATAAGTGAAGTATATGTGATGTAAGTCCATAAGTTAATGTACACACTTGTAATAAAAGTTGTGATTGTGCGTATAAGTTACATTATGTATGAATGTGAAGGAATGGACTTTGATTTGTGATGAATGTAAGTAAAATGGAATATGAGTAGTGTGGTAAATGGAATAAAGATTTGTAAGAGTATGCACTTCCATTTAGTTTATATTAAGTACCTTTGGCTATACAAAGATTCTACATAAGTTTTAATATGTATGAAGTATTAATGGATGCCATTTTCAAGTCTCAAAGATGATTGGATGAGAAAATGACCATGAGAGCAAATTAAGGATGTTTTGGTATAAGTTTCTGCAGGAAACTACAGCAAAATCTGGAAATTATGCATGCCAGATCGATCTTATAGGATGAGATATCGATTTGGATGAGCCAAAATGCTTGTATTTGAGCAATGGAATAGGACAGATCGATCTCCAATGAAGCCAGATCGATCTCCTAAACATTTTGTAATGAAAAGATCGATCCCCAAGCACACAGATCGATCTCCTTAGCTCTCTGTTTGGAGCAGATCGATCTCAAGCTTCGACAGATCGATCTTATGCTTAAAATGCTATGGAAAAGAGGAATTTAACGGGACTAGATCGATCTCCTCCTTGTGCAGATCGATCTCCTCAAACTATTTCTATAAAAAGGGCATTGAAAATCTGTAGATTTTGGGATAAAACCATTTCCTTCCCTTTTTAACCCAAAACCTAGTTTTCTCTCTCTAAATCCAACCATTTTCAAGGAGATTTGAGGGAAGACTATTAGAGGCAAAGTTGTTCACATCAAGGAGAATAACAATATAGCTTGGAGGCATTTACCCATTTGTTGGATTAAAGGAACAAGGGGCATTTCTATTTCTAGTGCACAAATCCAAGTACATTTGTCTAGTTTATGATTATGAAGTTGATTTGGGTGTGCACATTGTAGGTAGAACTACCTAGAATACCATGAAATGAAGATAACCTAGAAATGGGTTATGTGTGAGAAGTGAAATGTGGTGGAATAAATGATGAATGGGATATCTTGAGATGATAATGGTATTGAGGAGATAATTTTAAGATAATAATATAGAATGAATAGAGAGGCTTACCCAAAAGGGGTAAGATGAACGTTTAAGGCATTGGGTGGAATATATAGTTGAAAGAGAGTTAGCAATACTAACTCGAACGTATGGTGAATAAATTGCATCTTCCGAGGATATGTCAAAGAGAGTTGAGCCAAAAGCGTGAGAAGCTAAGAGGAAAAGAGTCACACCAAGTAAATCGAGGTAAGGGAATTATGTGGACTCTTAGAGACATCTATGCGCAATTTGGGCGTTTAATGCTTTGCTAGAATGCATGAGATGTTAGGAAATGAAATTAGGTGACTGAAGGGAAAAAGTTGAGTGTTTGACAAATGTGCATGAAAATAAAAGCATAGTGCTTTGGGAAATCATGTTTTATTGGTTTTTAGCAAAGTGATTGGTAGGTTGGCTAGCATTTGTAATGAATTGCAAAAGAAATGAGTTGTTTTGGCTTGTTAACCACACTTTGCAAAGAAATGAGCCACCTACATTGTTTTCGTGAGAATGAAAGCGTGCTAGAGTATGACTCGCACGAGATTTGACGTGTTTTATACACATGAGTGCTAAAGCTTAGCTCGTACTAGTTTTCACATGGATTTCATACTGGTTTTGGCATGGTGGTTGGAGCTTGGCTCGCACTAGATGCCCACCTTGCTTGTTACCATGCTTAGAGCTTCGGGCAAACTGGGTGTCTCACCGATTAAATAGGCTCACACGTGCATTTATGATATTTTGACATGTTGATAGCCGTGTTAGGAGCTTCGGGTAGGCAAGAGGTCGTACCGATTAAATAGGCTCACACGTGCATTTTGAGATGCTTCTTGATATGCTGTGTTGCTTGGGTCAATGAAATACGTTGTCCCATGCATATAGCATGGAGTACGTTGTACCGTGTTAAGATGTGATATGCCATCTTCAAATGAGATCTGCTATGGATCGGCGGCAAGATTTGACCCACCTCCCGTGTGGAAGCAGATTATGGTGATATCCTGCACAGCTGATCCGTGTAGCCGGTATCAAAGGTTATGACCATAGACCTTAAGGTTAATACCTATTATTGAATTGCCTATCTCACATGTCTATTGTTTTGTGAATAAACCCATGTTTGAAATGATTTGTGGGTCAGGACAGTACGAGGGATGGGCTGAGACATAACAAGTGTTAGATGGTTTTGAGATGTTGATTTGGTTAATGGTTTTAAAGTGCACCGATGCATGATGATTAATGCCATGCTTTATTGTGAAAAATGCATGATGGTTAATGACATGCTTATTTGTGAAAAACGCATGATGAGTAATGCCATGCTTTATTGTGAATTATGCATGATGATTTATACCATGCTTTGAAATGAATTGTGCATTGGATTTTCATAGCATGAATGCTTTACATACCATTAACACAAGCATGAACTCATATTTTGAGAAGCGATGAAAAGTATGATTTGAGCACAGCATTACGATCACGTAGATAGTACAGTATCTACCTGTTCGGATGATTGCCTTACTGAGTGTGTGGTTTGCTCACCCCCATTATTTTCTCCCTCTCTACAGAGTGTTGAGTATAGATTGAGCGTGATTGGAGGCTTATCTCTTTTGGTAATCCGCTGCATCCAATCGCGTAAGGTATACACACTGTTGTAATTTTTGTATCTAAACTTATGGTAGCACAGTAGCATTTTATATGTAACTATTGTGGATATAAAACAATGTAAACACTTGTAACGATTCTGATATATACATTTATAAAAGTGTTTACTCATAAATAATATACAAATTGAATTGGTATGGTGGAGTGAGTTAGACGTCGACACACAGCCCAACTATTAAGGAGAGTTGTTGTTCACGATTGAGGTAAGGACGAATAATAAATGATGCATGAAAATGTGAAAAATTTGTACGTATTTTGATAAGTTGAGGGTTGTGACAGAAGTTGGTATTAGAGCCTTAGTTGGTCTGACGTGTGTCATGTCTAAAATACTTAATAAGTTGAAAAATTACATCCCCATGTTACTGTGCTTGTTTAGATACAAATTGTGTGTGTGTCGATAAGTTGACTAAGTAATTGGTTGTGAATGTAGGGAATTGAGTATCATGCCGAATACCAGTCGCGGTAGAGGGATGAGAGCACAGGCTCGTGGCCATAGAGGTAGGCCTGGGGGTAATATTGAGCCAGAAACCCACGAGGTTCAGGATGATATTGAGGTGGAGGCTGAGATTGAGCACGCTCCACAGGGTCCAGAGGAGAGGCCCAAGAGTACTGAGGCTCGCTTCGCGAGGATTGAGCGAAGTATTAAGATGATAGTGGAGTTGGTCACCCAACCTTACCTCGAGTTGGTGGTAGTCGAAGTCCCGCTACACAGGGTGATGGGAAGCAGGCGGCAGCTCCTGAGGCATGGGCAAGGGAAGCCCAGAGGCCACAAACGACAGATACCTTACCCACACAGGATGTTCCTATGTCGGTTGCTACACCAGGAAGTAGAGGTTGGGGATATGGATGTGATTTGGATAGATTGCGGGAATTCCAAAAGTTTGGACCGCCGTCTTTCAACGAAATTGAAGACCCAGTGACAGCTTAGGATTGGATTAGTGAAATCAAGAAGTTGTATGGGTTCTTCGAGTGCACTACCACCGAGATGGTAGCGTTTGCCGCTTTTATGCTGAAGGGATCAGTAGAACATTGGTGGAAATCCACCAGGCCTATTTTGAGAGCTTGACATGCTGAGATCAGTTGGGATATATTTTTGAAGACATTTCGAAGACAGTATGTTTCGGATACCGCACAACAAAAGATGAAAATGGCAGTTTTGGGACTGACCCAAGGGAGTAGGACTGTGGATGGGTACGAGACTGCTTTTATCTCCTTGGGCAAATATGATCCCAACACTATGAGTAATGAGGTCAAGAAGATCCAAAAATTTATGGATGGATTGAGATCGACCATCAGGTCTAGACTACTTCCCCTGGATATACCAACCTACAAGGAGGCAGTGCGCAAGGAGCAATTGTGTGAACAAGATGTTGATAGAATCGACTCAGAGTTTGGGAAGGTTGGTAAGATGAGGGACATGGATAAAAAGAGACCAATGATGGATAGAGGCTTTAGTTATAAAGGAAGCAAGAGATTCTCTGGAAAGAGGTCGAGGATTGATGAGATCCTAGAGAGGATAATTAATACTCTCATGTATCCGGCCATTGCTCCAGCTAAGAGAATTATGATTGGAGGGCCACGGCCTACTACGGAACAGTGTGGCAAGTACCATGGTACTCAACCATATTATGGACCTCAGGTAGTATGCTTCAGATGTGGGAAATCAGGGCACATAATTAGAGATTGCCCACAGATGACAGAGAGAGCCCCACAGAAGGGCAAGGAGCCAGAGAGAGCTCCAGTTGGGACAGCTGCTCCGAGGAGGAGGGCTACAGCTGAGGAAAAGGGGAAGCAAGCAGTGGGTGTAAGCAGAGGACAAGTGCATGCGCTGGACCAAGACACTACGAATCAGTCATCAGATGTGGTAAAAGGTACCATCCAAATCCTTGAATTTGAAGCTTATGTACTGTTTCATCCTGGTGCCACGCATTCCTTTGTATCACCATCCTTTACATGTAAATTGTTGAAGCATGTAAAACCCACACTGCCTGATAAGATGTTGTTGATATCTACCCGTATGAATGATAGTCAGTTGACTGAGCATGTATATAGAGATTGTAAGATAAGGATAGGAGGTAAAGAAATGGCAGCCGATTTAATTTTATTAAACATAAGTGATTTTAATGTAATCCTAGGGATGGATTAGCTGGCTGTAAATCATGTTGTTATGGATTGTCATGCAAAAACTTTGATGTTTCCAAAGATAGACAACCTTGTAGTAAATTTTGTGAAATGAAATTAAAGAAATGATATGTTATTGCAATCGAAAAGAGTATAATCTGGTTACATGATATTTTAGAGATGAATCTAAATTACAATAATTTATGTTGATGTGATGATTTATGTTACTAATGTTGGAAAGAATAATGTGAAGGGTTCATCGCTTATGTGATTGAGACGGATAAGGCATGTCGGGAATCGGGAGACGTACCAATGGTTAAGGAAATTCTTGATGTCTTTCCGGATGAGTTACCAGGGTTACCTCTAGATAAGGAGATGGAGTTTGGTATAGACTTAGCACCTGGTATAGAGCCGATATCCAAGCCACCGTACAGAATGGCTCAAGTTGAGTTGGAGGAGTTAAGGAAACAGTTACGGGAGTTGCTGGACAAGGGGTTCATCAGGCCTAGCGTCTCACCTTGGAGAGCACCGGTTCTATTTGTAAGGAAGAAGGATGGAAGCCTCCGATTGTGTATAGATTACCAGTTGTTGAATAAGGCCACCATCAAGAATAAGTATCCCCTTCCACGCATCGATGACTTGTTGGATCAGCTTAAGGGAGTGCGGGTCTTTTCTAAGATAGATCTGAGATCTGGGTACCATCAGTTGAAGATACGAGGTGGAGATGTACCCAAGATAGCTTTTCGCACCCGGTATGGACATTATGAGTCATGGTTATGCCATTCGGGTTGACGAATGCTCTCGTAGCTTTTATGTCGTTGATGAATGAGGTATTCCACAAGTATTTGGATCGGTTTGTTATTATGTTTATTAATGATATATTGGTGTACTCAAGGTCTAGGGAGGAGCATGAAAGGCATTTAAGGATAGTACTACAAACCCTTCGAGAGAAGAAGTTGTACACTAAACTCAGTAAGTACGACTTTTGGTTGGAACATATCTCTTTTCTGGTTACATAGTATCGAAGGATGGAGTGTCAGTGGATTCGTCTAAGATTGAGGCCGTAGTTCAGTAGCAGAGACCCCAAACAGTGACAGAGATCAGAAGTTTCTTGGGTTTAGCTAAGAATTATTGAAGGTTTGTAAAGGGATTCTCGAGATTAGCTGCTCCTTTGACACGTCTCACGAGACAGAATGTTGAATTTGTGTGGGACGATAAGTGTGAGGAAAGTTTCAAGGAGTTGAAGAGGAGGTTGACTACAGCTCTGATACTCACTATTCCTACCAACTCAAGAGGTTTCTCGATGTATACCGATGCTTCACACCAAGGACTGGGTTGTGTATTGATGTAAGATGGGAGGGTAGTAGCCTATGGATCGAGACAGTTAAAGGATCAAGAGAGGAACTACTCGACCCATGATTTTGAGTTGGCGGTCGTAGTGTTTGGATTGAATATATGGCGCCACTATCTCTATTGTGAGAGATTTCAGATTTTCACAGATCATAAGAGCCTTAAGTACTTGTTCTCACAAAAAGAGTTGAACATGAGACAGAGGAGATAGCTCGAGCTCATAAAAGATTATGATTGTGAGATCTTGTACCACCTGGGTAAAGCAAATGTGGTTGTTGATGCATTGAGTAGGAAGCCTCTCGAGATGCTATCATTCATGATGGTCAAGGAACATGAGCTGTTGGAACAGTTCACGAACCTCAGTTTGGATATAACCCCGTCCAGTGTTGATGTTGGATTTATGATAGCTAGCCTGTAGTTGGAACCAATCTGGTAGATCGAATCCGACAAGCTTAGCGAGTTGATCAGCAGTGCAGTGATATTGTCGGGCAGATACAGAGGGGTACAGAGACAAACTTTGCTCCTTTGACACGTCTCATGAGATAAAATGTTGAATTTGTGTGGGACGATAAGTGTGAGGAAATTTTTGAGGAGTTGAAGAGGAGGTTGACTACAGGTCTGATACTCACCATTCCTACCAGCTCAAGAGGTTTCTCGGTGTATACCGATGCTTCACACCAAGGACTGGGTTGTGTATTGATGTAAGATGGGAGGGTAGTAGCCTATGGATCGAGACAGTTAAAGGATCATGAGAGGAACTACCCGACCCATGATTTTGAGTTGGCGGTCGTAGTGTTTGCATTGAACTTATGGCGCCACTATCTCTATTGTGAGAGATTTCAGATTTTCACAGATCATAAGAGCCTTAAGTACTTGTTCTCACAAAAAGAGTTGAACATGAGACAGAGGAGATAGCTCAAGCTTATAAAAGATTATGATTGTGAGATCCTGTACCACCCGGGTAAAGCAAATGTGGTTGTTGATGCATTGAGTAGGAAGCATCTCAGGATGTTATCATTCATGATGGTCAGGGAACACGAGCTATTGGAACAGTTCACGAACCTCAGTTTGGATATAACCCCGACCAATGTTGATGTTCGATTTATGATAGCTAGCCTGCAGTTGGAACTAAATCTGGTAGATCGAATCTGACAGGCTCAGCGAGTTGATCAGCAGTGCAGTGATATTGTCGGGCAGATACAGAGGGGTACAGAGACAGACTTTGGGTTGAGTTCGGATGGATTGTTGAGGTTCAGAGGTAGGATATGTGTTCCTGATGTGCAGAGATCAGAGGGTTGATCTTGACAGAGGCTCACTCATCGAAGTATACGATACATCCAGGGAGTACTAAGATGTATCAAAACCTTCGAAAGATTTATTGGTGGTTTGGGATGAAAGAGCACATTGCTGAATATGTTGCTAAGTGTCTCATTTGTCAACAGGTGAAGGTAGAGCATCAAAAGCCTGCAGGGTTATTGCAGCCTCTACCGATACCGACATGGAAGTGGGAGCATGTCACCATAGATTTTATGATGGGATTATCGAGGACCCGGAGAGGTCATGATGCCATATGGGTGATTATGGATTGGTTGACGAAATCAGCCAATTTTCTAGCTATGAGAGCTACCGATACTCTAAGCCAGTTAGTGAACTTGTATGTGCGCGAGATAGTGAGGCTACATGGAATTCTAGCGAGCATTGTTTTTGATAGGGATGCCCGCTTCACTTCCCACTTTTGGGAACGTTTTCAAGAAGCGATGGGGACCCAGTTGAGTTTTAGCACCGTATTTCATCCTCAGACAGATGGTCAGTCAGAGAGGACTATACAAACCCTGGATGATATGTTGAGAGCATGTGCATTGGAATTTGAAGGCTCCTGGGATGACCATTTGCCACTCCCAGAGTTCGCATATTATAACAGTTTTCATGCGAGTATCAGGATAGCACCATATGAGGCATTGTATGGGCGTAGATGTCGTTCCCCTATTGGATTGGAAGAGGTTAGTGACAGATAGATTTTTGCTCTTGACTTGGTTAGACAAGCCTCTGAGGACGTCCAATTGATATGTGAGAGGTTACAGACAGCTCAGAGCAGGCAAAAGAGTTATGCTGATAAGAGATGGAGACCATTAGAGTTTGATGTGGGTGAGTCGGTGTTCTTGAAAGTTTCTCCTTCGAAGGGTATTATGAGGTTTGGTAAGAAGGGCAAGCTGAGCCCTAGATATATCAGACCCTTCGAGATTTTGGAGAGAGTGGGAGACAAGGCTTATAGGTTGGCATTGCCACCGGAGTTGGAAAGTGTTCATAACGTCTTCCACGTACTCATGTTAAGGAAGTATCACCCAGACCCGGCGCATGTAATAAGGTATGAGCCTTTGGAGCTCAATAAGGGTATGACATACGTTGAGAAGCCAGTTTGGATACTAGATAGAAAAGATAAAATATTGAGGACAAAGACAATTCCCTTGGTGAAGGTTCTTTGGCAACATCACACGGTGGAAGAAGCCACATGGGAATTGGAGAGTTTGATGTGGGAGAAGTATCCCGAGTTATTCACGGATTAAATTGGTTCTAATTTGGAAGACCAAAATTTCCAAGTGGGGGAGAATGTGAGACCCCGTATCTGTATAATTGTATATACGTACATAGAAATGTAAATGAAGTTATACTATGAATTCATAAGTGAAGTATATGTGATGTAAGTCCATAAGTTAATATACACACTTGTAATAAGAGTTGTGATTGTGCATACAATTTACATTATGTATGAATGTGAAGGAATGGACTTTGATTTGTGATCAATATAAGTAAAATGGAATATGAGTAGTGTGGTAAATGGAATAAAGATTTGCATGAGTATGCACTTCCATTTGGTTTATATTAAGTACCTTTGGCTATACAAAGATTCTACACAAGTTTTAATGTGTATGAAGTATTAATGGATGTCATTTTCAAGTGTCAAAGATGATTGGATGAGAAAATGACCATGGCAGCAAATTAAGGATGTTTTGGTATAAGTTTCTGCAGGAAACTGCAGCAAAATCTGGAAATTATGCAGGCCAGATCTATCTCATAGGATGAGTGATCAATCTGGATGAGCCAAAATGCTTGTATTTGAGCAATGGAATAGGGCTGATCAATCTCCAATGGAGCCAGATCGATCTCCTAAACATTCTATAATGAAAAGATCGATCCCCAAGCACACAGATCTATCTCCTTAGCTCTCTGTTTAGAGCAAATCGATCTCAAGCTTCGACAGATCGATCTTATGCTTAAAATGCCATGGAAAAGAGGAATTTAAGGGCACCATATCGATCTCCTCCTTGTGCAGATCGATCTCCTCAAGCTATTTCTTTAAAATGAGCGTTGAAAATCTGTAGATTTTGGGACAAAACCATTTACTTCCCTTTTCATCCCAAAACCTAGTTTTCTCTCTCTAAATCCAACCATTTTCAAGGAGATTTGAGGGAAGACTATTAGTGGCAAAGTTATTCACATCAAGGAGAAGAACAACATAGCTTGGAGGCATTTACCCATTTGTTAGATTAAAGGAACAAGGGGCATTTCTATTTGGAGCAAAGAGGAAATCCAAAGAGGTAAGTTTCTAGTGCACAAATCCAAATACATTTGTCTAGTTGATGATTATGAAGTTGATTTGGGTGTGCACATTGTGGGTAGAACTACCTAGAATACCATGAAATGAAGATAACCTAGAAATGGGTTAGTGTGAGAAGTGAAATGTGGTGGAATAAATGATGAATGGGATATCTTGAGATGATAATGGTGTTGAAGAGATAATTTTAACATAATAATATGGAATGTATAGAGAGGCTTACCCAAAAGGGGTAAGATGAGCGTTTAAGGAATTGGGTGGAATATATAGTTGAATGAGAGTTAGCAATACTAACTCAAACATATGATGAATAAATTGCAGCTTCCGAGGATATGTCGGAGCGAGTTGAGCCAAGAGCGTAAGAAGCTAAGAGGAAAATAGTTCACCAAGTAAATCGAGGTAAGGGAATTGTGTGGACTCTTAGAGATATCTATGCGCAATTTGGGCACTTAATGCTTTGCTAGAATGTATGAGATGTTAGGAAATGAAATTGGGTGATTGAAGGGAAAAAGTTGGGTGTTTGACAAATGTGCATGAAAATAAAATCATAGTGCTTTGGAATTCATGTTTCATTGCTTTTTAGCAAAGTGATTGGTAGGTTGGCTAGCATTTGTAATGAATTGCAAAAGAAATGAGTTATTTTGGTTTGTTAACCACACTTTGCAAAGAAATGAGCCACCTACATTATTTTCGTGATAATGAAAGCGTGCTAGAGTATGACTCACACAAGATTTGACGTGTTTTATACGCATGAGTGCTAGAGCTTAGCTCGCACTAGTTTTCACATGGATTTCATATTGGTTTTGGCATGGTGCTTGCAGCTTGGCTCGTACTAGATGCCCGCCTTGCTTGTTGCCGTGCTTGGAGCTTCGGGCAGACTGGGTGTTGCACCGATTAAATAGGCTCACACGTGCATTCGTGATATTTTGTCAAGTTGATAGCCGTGTTAGGAGCTTCATGTAGATAAGAGGTCGTACCGATTAAATAGGCTCACACGTGCGTTTTAAGATGTGGCGTGATATGCTGTGTTGATTGGGTCCATAGAGTATATTGTACCGTACATGTAGCATGGAGTACGTTGTACCGTGTTGAGATGGGATATGCCGTCTTCGTACGAGATCTGCTATGGACCGGAGGGCAGGATTTGACCCATCTCCCGTGTGGAAGCAGATAGTGGTGATATCCCACACACTTAATCCGGGTAGCCGGTATCACAGGTTATAGGTATAGACCTAGAGGTTATTACCTATTATTGAATTGCCTATCTCACATGCTTATTGTTTTGTGAATAAATTCATGTTTGAAATGATTTGTGGGTCAGGATAGTCCGAGGGATGGGCTGAGACCTGACAAGTGTTAGATGGTTTTGAGATGTTGATTTGGTTAATGATTTTAAAGTGCACCGATGCATGATGATTAATGCCATGCTTTATTGTGAAAAATGCATGATGGTTAATGCCATGCTTATTTGTGAAAAACGCATGATGGGTAATGCCATGCTTTATTGTGAATTTGCATGATGATTTACACCATGCATTGAAATGAATTGTGCACTGGATTTTAATAGCATGAATGCTTTACATACCATAAACACAAGCATGAACTCATATTTTGAGAAACGATGAAAAGTATGATTTGAGCACAGCATCACGATCACGTAGATAGTGCAGTATCTACTTGTTCGCATGATTGCCTTACTGAGCATGTGGTTTGCTCACCCCCCTTATTTTCCCCATCTCTACAGAGTGTTGAGTATAGATTGAGCCTGACTGGAGGCTTATCCCTTTTGGTAATCTGCTGTATCCCATCGCGTAAGGTATACGCACTGTTGAAATTTTTTTATCTAAACTTAGGGTAGCACAGTAGCATTTTGTAAGTAACTATTGGGGATGTAAAACAATGTAAACACATGTAATGACTCTGATATATACATTTATACAATTGTTTACTCTTAAATAATATACAAATTGAATTGGTATGGTGGAGTGAGTTAGACATCGACACACAGCCCAATTATTGAGGAGAGTTGCTGTTCACAATTGAGGTAAGGACGAATAATAAATGATGCATGAAAATGCGAAAAATTTGTATGTATTTTGGTAAGTTGAGGGTTATGACACTTTGTGTGTGGACAAAAGGGACACATAATGAGGTATTGCCCATAGAACCAGGTTCCACATCCCCCAGAGCAACCACGACAACCTGAGAGGCAAGTTCCCTAGAGACAAATCCCACAGAGACGGGCTACTGTGGCAGAGAAGGGCAAGAAGCTTGTAACGCATGGGAGAGTCTTTGCTTTGGTTAGAGAGACTGCTGATGCCTCCACTGAGACCATTCGGGGTAAGCTTTTAATTTGCAATCATGATGCACATGTACTATTTGATTCAGGTTCCACACACTCTTTCATATCACCCCATTTCGCACGTAATTTGCATACTAAGCCCGGAACTCTAGATTTTACGTTACACATTAGTACACCCATGTATAAATCTCAGAGGACTGATAGGGTGTGTAGAAATTGTGAAATCAAGGTAAGAGATATGATCACGTTAGCAGATCTAATCTTGTTGAACATGTATGGCTTTGATGTAATTTTGGGTATGGATTGGTTAGCCACCAACCGTGTAACTATAGACTGCTACACTAAGACTATAACCTTCTCCTTACCTAGTAAGTTTGATGTATGCTTCGCAGTTATGGAATAAATTTTATGATTTTGACTATTGATGAAAATTTTTGATAAACGTGTTAATGTGAAGGTTATGTTGCATTCATCTCTGATTCTAGTCGGGAATGTCCAAGTATTCAGGACATATCAGTGGTATGCGAGTTCCCGGATGTATTTCCTGATGAACTACTGGGACTACCACCGGAGAGAGAGTTAGAATTCACTATAGATTTGGCACCAGAGACTCAGCCAATCTCGAAGTCTCTTTACCGAATGGCCCTTGTTGAACTTGAGGAACTGAAAATGCAGTTGCAAGACCTGTTAGACAAGGGGTTCATTAGGCCAAGTGTATCCCCGTGGGGTGCTCCGGTATTTTTTATACGGAAGAAGGATGGTAGTCTCAGGTTATGTATAGACTATAGGCAGCTGAACAAGGCCACAATCAATAACAAGTATCCCTTACCTAGAATAGATGATCTATTTGACCAGCTAAGAGGGGCTACGGTATTCTCAAAAATTGACCTACGATCGGGTTATCACCAATTGAGGATTAGGAAGGAGGATGTTCTGAAAACGGCCTTCAGAACGAGATATGGCCACTATGAGTTCCTCTTGATGCCTTTTGGTTTAACTAATGCCCAGCTGCATTCATAAGCCTGATGAACGAGGTGTCCGGGAGTATCTAGATCAGTTCATCATAGTTTTCATCGAGATATTCTGATCTACTCAAAGTCCCGAGAGGAGCATGAGCCGCATTTGAGAGTAGTGCTCCAAACTCTCAGAGAGAAGCAGTTGTATGGGAAGTTGGATAAGTGAGTGGACTGATCAGTGTGAGCAGAGTTTTGAAGAACTTAAGAAGAGGTTGACTACCACCCCAGACTTAACCATTCCTAGTGGGTCTGAAGGATATGCGGTATACAGTGATGCATCATACCAGGGCTTGGGGTGTGTAGTTATGTAGCATGGGAGAGTGGTCGCAATGGTTCTTGCCAGCTTAAGAACCATGAAAGGAATTACCCCACCCATGACTTGGAGTTACCCGTAGTTGTTTTTGCTTTGAAGATATGGTGGCATTATCTGTATGGAGAAAGATTTCAGATTTTTACTGACCATAAGAGTTTGAAGTACATCTGAATATGAGACAGAGAGGGTGGATAGAGCTCCTCAAGGATTATGATTGTGAGATTCTGTATCACATGAGCAAGGCAAACATAGTGACAGATGCTCTGAGCAGGAAGCGGATGATTTCTTTTATGGTGGTCAAAGAATGGGAGTTGTTAGAGCAGTTTACCAAACTCAGTGTTAGTGTGGAAACAACAGATGTTGGGTTCATAGCTAGTTTGCAGATTGAACCTAGTATACTAGATCAGATCAGAACTGGACAGAAGGGTGATCAAAAATTATTGGACATTATCAGTCAGGTAGAACAGGACGTACAGTCAAACTTTGTGGTTGGTGAGGATGGGTTGATGAGATTTAGGGGTCATATATGTGTTCCAAATGATGATGCCCTACGACAAAGGATCTTAAAGGAGTCCCATTATTCTCGGTACACCATGCACCTGGGAAGCAATAAAATATACCATGATTTACGGAAGGTGTATTGGTGGGTCGGTATGAAAAGAGATGTAGCTGAGTTTGTGGCCAAGTGTCTGATTTGTCAACAGATTAAGATTGAGCACCAAAGGCTAGCGAGAATACTTAAGTCTCTTCCAGTGCCTACTTGGAAATGGGAGCACATTACTATGGATTTCATTATGGGTTTACCAAGGACCCGAAAGGGGCATGATGCAATCTGGGTGATCGTAGATAGATTGACTAAAAGTACCCACTTCCTAGCCATCAAAAGTACAGACTCCTTAAGTACTTTAGCAGAGTTGTATGTGAAGGAGATTACTTGATTGCATGGGGCTCCCGTGAGCCTTACATAAGATAGAGATTCCCGATTCACTTTCAGATTTTGGGCTCATTTTCAAGAAGCCTTGGGATCTCAGTTTAATCTGAGCACAGCCTATCATCCTCAGACCGATGGTCAGTCTGAGAGGACCATTCAGACCTTAGAGGATATGTTGAGGGCATGCGTTTTGGAGTTTAAGGGCTTATGGGATGATCATCTGCCTCTCACAGAGTTTGCTTATAACAACAGCCATCATGCTAGCATTGGGATGGCACCATATGAGGCCCTGTATGCTAGAAGATGTAGGTCTCCAGTGGCTTAGGAAGAAGTGGGTGACAAAAGGATCTTGGCTCCCGAGTTAGTGGAACAGGCAATAGAAGGTGTTCAGATAATCTGCGATAGACTTAAGACCACACAAAGTAGGCAGAAGAGTTATGTAGATAAGCATAGGCGGCCACTTGAGTTTCAGATTGGGGACTCCGTGTTTCTTAAGGTATCTCTAAGCAAGGGTATCATGCGGTTTGGGAAGAAGGGAAAATTGAGTCCTCGCTTCATAGGTCCTTTTGAGATTCTAGAGAGAGTGGGAGACATAGCCTACAGACTTGCCTTACCACCGCAGCTTTCTGGGGTACATAATGTCTTCCATGTCTCGATGTTAAGGAAGTATAATCTGGATCCCTCACACATCATTGAGTATGAGCCCTTGAGCATTCAAGAGGATATGAGCTACGTTGAGCGACCTATCCGAATTTTGGACAGAAAGAAAAAGGTACTTCGATCGAAGACGATACCTCTGGTAAAGGTTCTCTGGCAACACCATTCGATCGAAGCTACATGGGAGCTAGAGAGCCTCATGAAGGAGAAGTACCCACATCTATTCTGATGGACCTGAATGAATTTAGAGGACCAAATTCTTTTAAGGTGGGGAGAATGTAAACATCACAAAATTCCTATATTTAGTTTGACTATATAAAAATAAAAATAATATGTTTTAATGAAAGTGCGAATATCCGTTGTAAGGCTCGAGAAGTATGGGAGCCGAGAAGCCCGTGAATGACAGAGAGCCCAAAACACAGGAAGTGATGAAGCAAATGCAAGCATGGAGGGATTGAAAAATTTTGGTTCATTAGTTGAAAATTTTGATGTAAAAGCTATACTGTGGAATTATAAGGAGTGATGAGACCACAAGAATATTTCATTTTTTAAATAATAAAAATTTCATGAAAAACATTAATATTGTATCATGGAATAATTTTATTTTAAATAATATATATATATATATACTAGACAAATTTAAAATAGATAGATAATAATATATATATATATATATATAACAAATATATGTTATGTAATATATAGGTATTAATAAATAAAAACAAACAAAGCATAAGACAAAGAAAAAAATGAAATAGATAAAAGAAATAAATAGAATAAATAAATATTATATATATATATATATATATATATATATATATACTATATGAGGTGTACAGAATTGACTTCAAAAAGAAGCCAATTCCCGCACCTGAACTATTCGAAAAAGGGGAGAAGGGAATTGAAACAGAGGTGTCCCCTGTTGCTGGAGCGAGAAAGAAAAAAAAAAGAAGAGAAGGGAAGGAAGCTGGTTAGTCGAGAAGGGGGAGGAAGAGAGAAGGGAAAGGAAAGAAGAAAAGGAAAAGAGAAGGAAGAAGAAAGGAAAGGGACCGAAGGGGGTTGAGAGAAAAGGAAGGCTGGAGCGAAATCGAGGAAGCCGAGACTGAAGCAGAATCGAGAGTGAAGGGAAGAAGCAGACCATGAGCTGAAAGGGGAAGTGTTGGTCGATCCAAAACTGCTAGGAAGACCTGCGTGAAGGATGAAACAGAACCGAGGAAGAGAGGGGCTGAAGCAGAACCGGGGCTAGGAATTGAAGCAAGACCAAGAGCTGGAGAAAACTGGAGTAAGACCGAGAGCCACTAGAATTGAAGCAGTCCCGATAGCTCAAGGAAAACCAGAAAAAAAAGAGGGGAAAGCTGGGTTGGCCGAGAGAGAAAAGAAAAGAAAAGAGAAATTATAGGAGGAACAGTGATTAAACAAGAAGCTAAGGCACTAACATGGATGGGCTCTGTTCTGCTAAAAACAAAAGAGGGTTGAAAGGGAAGCAAAACGAGAAGGAAGGGAAGTGAGGAAGCTTCGATGTAAGAGGGATAAGTCAGCAGGAAAAATAAATAAATACAGTTAGTTAGGAGAAAACAGAGGTTCGGTGAAAGAAGAGGAGAAGTGATCGGTGAGGTAGAGGTTCACGGTGAAGCAGGAGACAAGATAAGCAAAAAAAAAAAAAAAAAAGGAAAAGGATGGAAACAGAACCAAAAGGAAAGAAAAGCTAAAAAAAGGGGAAGGTAAAATTTATATATATATATATATATTATATATATAATGTACATGTATATATATATATATATATATATATATATATATATATATATATATATATATATGTTGTGTTATAAGCATGTAAGTGTAAATTAAAATAGATGTGAAATAAAAATGGGAGAAATGAGAAGTAAACAAATATATATATATATAGGTAATAATGAATAATAAAAACAAATAATGTATATATGTGCATTCAAAAAGATATAAACACACGTGTTAGCCTAGGTATGTACAATTATACGCACACACTAGGTAGTAACGAATAGGTTACGATTTTGACGCGTTGCGGACAATTCGTATGAATAAGATACTAAGTATACAAATTTCGGTGTAGGAGAATCGTAGAAGGAGTTAGGGGAGACACTTGGAGGCGTCATTACTTGAACTCGAAATATCCGATAAATCGAGGTAAGGGTACCATTTAACTTAGTCCTGATAACGAATCCTTGTTTCATTGATAAAAGATTTTATGAAGCAGCATTGTATTTTGAAATCATTTATAACTGCTTTCATACTTGTGGAACTGTTTACGAAGCATGATTTAGTTTTAAGAAATATTCCCCGAGTACATCCATGTCTATGAAATGAATTCTCCTAAGGTATGAAAATGCATGGAAGCTTTACATTGATTTATGATTTTATATTCATATTTTAAAAGAAACTTTTAATTTCAAAAGTATAAAAAAAAAGGGAAAAGAAATTTTTGAGACTATAGACTTCATGCATGGTTACTTTTTGTGGTGTTCTGGCTCCACCACTTGAGTGCCGGTACGTAGGGCCCCTGTAGCATGTGACTCTACCTGTGTGGAAGATGTTTTGCTACTGGTGGTTTATGATGAAGATGTTTTGGTAGTATCTCGTGCCCGTGCAGCACACATGTATGTTTCCCACACAGAGAGTGCCTTTGGGGCCCGTGTCCTAGCTAGGTGCTAGAGAAAGTACGAAAGATAGATACTACCCATATTTTATAAAAGTGTTGTACAACCCTGATCCAGTCTACAGCCCCCTTACCATGGCCATAGGTATGATGACTCTCTACGGAGAATGACACGTATCGCATGACTTAATTATAGCCTAGTCTCCTTGATTTGATTATGAATGACGATTGTGATGAATGATTATGTTCTTTTATGAGATTTATGATAATTGGTTACGTACAGTTATGTTTTATGAAATGTTTATGTACAACGATGAATTTAAGAACTCATCCATGAATAATGAAAATTTATGAAATAGTTAAGCATGTTAGTTGTTTTAAAAAAACTCATCCTTTATAATTTTTATGATGACTATGCATGAAACGACAATTTACATATCATGTTAAAGATTGGTTTTATGAACGATTTTACATGCTTTTACATATCAGAACTGCTTTAAACGTATCATCTTACAAGGCTTTTCTCTGAAAGCTCACCCATCTACCTTTCAGACTATTTGCAGTGATCCGTAGGCGCTACCTGCCACATACACGATGTAGGCTGGTGGGAAAAGGCTACCCTAGGCTACTTTTTGTACACGCAGAAAAGGTATACAATTACATTCCTTTACCAGACATATTTTGTATGCACAAACAATATTTTAGAAATATTTTGTTGGGATGTAATTTGTAAGAAAACAGATGTAAAGAATACTACTTTTGGGGAATTTGTCTTAAGTGATTGGTCTCGATTGAAATGGATGTACTGGATTGATGATGTGGATTGGGAAAGCATGTTTGGTAGTTGTGGATATCTAGGACTGTTAAAAACAATTAGTTTACAGGTGGGTAGGCTCATGTATAAGTCGTTATGCTGCCGAAATTTCTAACGGCCATATAAGTCAAAGTATGGAATTTAAATATAATTCTAGATAAAGAAGTAAGAAAATGAATCGACACTGAACAGGAATACAACCTAAGTAAATAAAGGAATAAGTGGGAAATTAAGTTCAAAAAAAAAAATCCCTCAAATTTTCAAGGGTCAAGGGTCGTTACAATTTTATTCAGAATTACCAATTAACTTTATAATATTTACTCTTAAATTTTATAGAAACTAATTTAATTATTTAATTTTATTAGGATTAATATTTCATACACTGCCAGTAGAATTTTTTACTCCACAAGCATAATTAAGATAATAACACATATCTTATTTTATTTATTTTTTATTTTCTTAATATATTTAAAAAACATATATGATCATCTTACTCTTGCTCGTACAATCAAAAAAACTTCATTCACGACATATATGATAATTTTCTATTTTATTAAACAACAACAATATATATCAACAACTAAAACACTACATATTAAACCAAATAAATTTACAAGAACAATAATACAGATCAATATTTTACAATACATGTATATATATATATATATAATAATAATAATAAATATCAAAATTTACAACAACAGCATTTAATCTTCAACTAAATAATTTTACAACAATAATACATATCAAAATTTAACATTAATATACATAACAAATTTTCACAACAAAAAACTAACAACAATACTTAATCATAAACTAAATAATTTTACAACAATACATACTGATAGACGTAATTTACATCAACTCACATAGGCAACATTAGCTAGCAATTGGTACGCCCTAAAGGTAATGTCCGCAAGTGCACGGGTCGTACAAGTAATAATGAGATTTGAATTCCAGAATTATCGTCCCACAGAGAAGTTGACTAGCCTAATTAAGTACCGGTTAATCTTACCCTAAGTATATTCTAGCGAATTATGAGATTAAGGTGGGTGATCTACTAATCTAGAATTGAAAATATCGAAAGCAATAAAATAATAAAACTATAAAATAAAGAAAAATAAAACCGAGCAAAATTACTTACAGTGCTCAACGCAATTAAAATCAAAAACCTGCAAAAGAAATTAAAACAGTTAAAACTAATTAACGTAATTAAAATAAAATGCAATTATCAAAATAACAAAGCAAGATAAATTAAACTAAATTTAACAAACCTAAAATGCAATTAAACTACTTAATCAAAATGAAATTTAAACTAACATAAGATTTAATGAAATAAATTTACTCCTAATCTAATTCTAAATGAACACTTAATTAACTATCATCCTAATTAAAACTAAGTTTTATACTACTATGCAAGAATACTAACATGCAATTTAATTAAAAACTCTAAACTAAGCCTAACAAATTAGATTAAAGTTAAACTAAACTAGTAATGCATGAAAATGAGTTAATTAACTAAAATGAACTAGCCAAACAAAGCCTTAACAACTTTTAAATCATCCAAAAAGTCCCTTCATTCACTGTTCATGCTTCATTTTTCATTTTCATTTCCAGGTATGCCTCGGTCTGTCCAAGCGTGTCCACTTTGCTTTCTCTCGATTCTGACTCTCACCAACCCTGCCTCGGATTCATGTGCTTCCTTCATTTCTGCCCAGGCTTCAGGCTGCCAACTGCCTGTCGTTCTACGTAGCTCCTGCTCTGCTACATGGAAATCAGTAGCAGATCGCGCACATTCCTCACTTTCCCAGTTAGCGTCGCACGCCACCAGCTTGTTCTGCACAGCTCACTGCAATTATGCACACGTCCTTGTCCAGCTACTTTCTGTCCGTTGTGCTTCCAGTACAGCATGCTCCCATCCATTTTTGCATCAGGAAAAAAAACACAACGTCTGCTGCTACTGATTCACCATGTTAGCTTCTGGCTTGCGTTGCTTGTGCCATCGACCACGTCCTGCTCAACACCTCAGTTTCGGGGGAGAACAGAGGATAAAAATCATGCTACTGCTACTTCATGTCTGTTCACTGGAATGCTTCACATGATCCCAGCAAACAAAGCACCTAAGTTCAGGTAGCAACACAGACAAACTAATAGCAAACCACGTCCTAGTCAGCACCTCAGTTTCAGGGGAGAATAGAGGATAAAAATCATGCTACTGTTGCTTCTCTCTCGGGTAGGATGAACAAGGTGTGACAGCAAAGACGCTAGATAAGGCTTAACTTAAATGTAGAGAAATTACTAGAAAATAAAATGAGCAAATAGAAAAAATTGAGATGCAAGGGAACCGAGAACTACATTAGAAGAAATGAAAGTTTATCAACTAAAGTTTAAGCTATTCATTGGCACAACCGAGAATTACACTAGGAATATCATGCTATGTAAAAAAAAAAATTCTTGAAGAATAAAAGAGCTCATTATAACCAAACCGAGAAGAGCAACTGAAAATGATGCATTGTTTGCTATGAAATATTAAATATCCTAGAAGATAAAGAGCATAAACATGGAATGAAATGGAAGCTAACAGAAATTGCAAAGTAAAACAAATAGGAAAATAAAAATAAACTAGAAAGGAAAAAAAAATCTAAAAACTACTCTAAACTACATTACATTACACTCCTCCTACTCCTAAAAATGACCTCCTCTTTCAATTGTCATCCTTTCCTATTTATAAACACACTAGGGGTAAAATTGTAATTTTACATCCTTGATGAGTTGGCTTTTTTTTCGCCACTTGTCTTCACACCCTTGGCTCCTTGAAAAGATATTTCCATGTCATAGGTCTTCTTGTCCAATTGGATGTGCTAGGTGGCATGACTCATGTTGTCTGCGTGGCTCAATCTCGATTTTAGCCCAATTCCGATCCATTTTCTACCGAAATATTCAAAATTCATCCGGATTTAATTTATTTGCAAATATGAAAATTTTAATTAAATAAAAGAGATAATTAACAAAATAAATTGAGGATTTAAATAATTAATTAGGAAATTAAGCACAAATAATTCTAAAAATATAGAATTATCACACCTACAAACTTGAGCTTTTGCTTGTCCTCAAGCAAAACAAAATGATTATAGGAATGATAAGTACAAAACACAATAATTTCTCCAATATCACCCTCAAAGAAAAAGTACAGACTATGAAATCAAAGACTCACAATTACAAGTCCAGCACTTAGAATTATTCAATCATAAGTCATAACCCAAATTGGACTCCTCGTGAGTGTGTGAAAAATGTGTAAGTCACTTCACAGTATATTATCCAGATCAGATTATGCAACACAGTGAGTGCAAATTCAATGACATGTGATCATTCCCATAAGTTTGCTTTTCACTTCTCTCTCCACTAATGTAGTCACACTTAACTAAAGATCAATAGGACTTCATTAAGCTTGTAATGTAAGGCTGGGGTTAGGGTATGATAAAGTCAATTTAGGTTTAATTACCCCTTAACATGCATTACTTCTAGGGTCTTTAATGTAAGAGCTCTATTTATTTCCCCCAAACTTATTTATTTCACTAAACATTTTATTCTATTTTTGTATTTTTCTTCTTTTTCTTTCTTCTTCTTTTTCTTTTTCTTCCTTTTTTTTTTACATTTGTTTTTACATACTCTTTCACTATCACTTAATACCCATATAACTCACAATATATCCCAATGACTTTTCATGCTTTCGGGGTAAGGGATAGGAACAAAGTATTTAAGCTAAGAAAAATTTTACCGGAATATTTACAGAAAAAAGCTTATTTAGCCCAGATGGGTGACTAGGGCTAGCATATGTACAAGGAAGGCTAGAAAGGCTCAAACGATCCAAAGATGACCTAAATCATCTCCCTAATCAAGTGTAATCTAATATTTCACCTCAAGATTAGATCAAACAAATTCTAGAATATGATGCACAAAATCAACTGAACAAATGCAATCCTATGTACACATAAGCTTTCTCTAAATAAATATATCGATTCATGACATGACATGTGCATAAGATGAGGCAATCGCAATCAGAATCAAGACAAATTCAAGAATTCAACTTCATGCTTTTCCTATAATCATGCTTCTCATTCAATCAAAGTCAGACTAAATCATGGGGTCATATCATCGGAATATGGGAAAACTACATGCTAAGCACTAAATCATCCCAAAATCAAGCAATTTAAGCTCATATTATCAAAAAAAAAATTTGAAAATTCTTTCTCAGATTTTCGAAAAAAAATTGAAATTTTTTTCAATTTTTCACAAAACGGCTCAAGTGATATCCCCTTCCCCAAACTTAAAGTGCACAGTGTCCTCAGTGTGCAGATAATATAAGAATTGAAGTTCAGGAACAAAGTACTCCCCTTTCTGATGATGATGAATAACTGAAGCTTTGATTGAAAGCATAAAACTAAAAATTAAACCTGCAAAATAAACAAAGAAAGAAACAACAGAAAAAAAAAAGGAAAAAGAACTATATACAAAGTGAAAAGGAAAACACAGCCACTTCAAATGCAGTTGAAGAAAACAACACTCAGCAGCAGGGCGAAGAGTAGGAGGATTGGCCAAACTGGTGACAGAATGTTAACAGTTAAATCCTCCTGAGCCCTATCTACTTCCTTCTTTCTCTCAGATATTATATGCTTAAGGCTTATATTCTCCTCAATCTCCATCTTAAAACATTCTTGACTGTCATCAGGGAGCTTCAAAGGTTTGAAAACATTAAACTTTACTTCCTGATCTTGGACTCTCATCGTTAACTCCCGCTTTTGTACATCAATTACTATTCTACCCGTCGCTAGGAAAGGTCTGCCTAGTATAATGGGGACTTCCCTGTCTTCCTCCATGTCCAACATGATAAAATCTGCAGGGAAAATAAACTTGTCCACCTTTACTAAGACATCCTCAATAACCCCCTTCGGATATTTAATTGATCGATCAGCTAACTAGAGGGTCACTGTGGTGGGCTTGGCATCCCCTATTCCTAACTTATGATAGATAGATGATGGCATCAAATTTATACTAGCTCCTAAATCGCACAAGGTTCTACTAAAGAATAAATTTCTAATAGTGCATGGTATGGTAAAACTCTTGGGATCCTTGAGCTTAGGAGGCAATTTTCACTGGATAATGGCACTACATTCCTCAGTTAAGGCCATCGTCTCATAGTCTTCCAATCTCCTTTTCCTAGAGAGGATATCCTTCAAAAACTTCACATAAATTGGCATTTGCTCTAAAGCATCTGCGAAAGGAATATTGATATGGAGTTTCTTAAAAACCTCAAGAAATTTGGTAAATTGTTGATCCGATTTTTTATTTCGAAACCTCTGAGGAAAAGGTACTGGTGGTCTAACCGAAGAGGATGTAGTGGAAACATGTATAACATCAGAGGGCAAGGAAGGCTGTAAAATAGAAGAAGGTATAGATGAAGAAGTGCCTAGCTTGGATTCTTTTGCAGCCTAATCCTGATGTTCCTGCTCTTTCTGAGCTGTTTGTTTAGAACTTACGAATTCTTCAACTATTTGCTGTTTAGGTTGGGACTTAACTTGTGGCTCCTCTAGCTCTTTACCGCTCCTAAGGATGATGGATTTTACATGTTCTTTACCCTCCCTTTGCCTAATAGGATTAGCTTCAGTGTTACTAGGAAGCGTCCCTTGAGGACGTTGGTTAAGAGCATTTGCTATTTGTCCTACCTGAACCTCTAAGTTCTTAATTGAAGCAGCTTGATTTTGCAGGATCATTGAGAACATTTCCTCAAGTGAGAGCTTCTTCTCAGCTGCTGGTGCATGGTAGTGTTGGGGCTACATAAGTGGTGGTGGTGGTGGTGATTGATGGAAGTGAGATGAATGATGCTGAAATTGTGGTCGGGATGGTTGATGAGGCGGGTGAAATGGAAATTGCGGCTGTGGTGGTACCTGAACCGATGGAGCTTGAAAACTAGGGGGTTCTATAGATCTAGATTTAGAAGGTTGCCCTTGGTTTTGGCTCTAGGAGAAGTTATGATGGTTCCTCCATGTCAGGACCCGTTTCTCAATCCATGACTTAACCAAAAACCACTACAAATTTTTCTCATTTTTAACTTACCTTTCCTCTCTTCAATGGTTGGGCTGTGATTCGATGTCAGACTCCTCGCTTACCACATTTTCCATTATCATACACAGATGTCAATATATTGTTACTGACTGTAACTGCTTTATAATACATGTGAGATTATATAAAGTCTAAAACAAATACATTCCCCATAATATATATGTCGTATACATCACTGTGCTGTTTCTATGTTTAGATATATAACCGTACAAAATCTATATACCTGGCGATCGATAGGAATTAGCTGTAGACTCAGGAATACTATCCCTCGATAGCTCTCGCTCTACTGCTGACGCTCTGTAGAGAGATGTAAAGAAAGGGGTGTGAGCATACAATGCGCTCAGTAAGGAAATCAGGCAAGCAAGTAGATATCTACACTATCTACTCAAAATAATGCTATGCCTTGAAAACGTTATTTCCTTTACTTACTTTAAAAGCATGTCTTGAAATATAATATATATACTTGTACAGATTAAATCCCATGTACAGAAATCATGCTTTCTTTCTCAAATGTAGGCATGTAGTGCAAAACAATGCATCTTATATAAATCATGCCTTTATGTAAATCATGCCATGTATATTTAAATCACAATAAATATGGCATTAAATAATTCACATCATAAAATCAGAGTCCGACCCATCCCTCAGGTCTGTCCGCAGTTTAAATCAGTCAATCAATGTGATATATCATGTGAGACTCTGTGGTGAAATGCAAATAGTATCCTGGACTATGATCATATCCGATATGTGAACCCAGGCCACACAGTACTCGGTGCGCAGGGTATCACTGCTGCAACGGGAGGATGGTCAGTCCACTACAGCCGTCAGCTATGCGTAACACATGGTACAGCGTACTCCTCGTGCCCCCAAGCACGGTACAAAGTACACTCGTGGACCCTACATCACAGTCAGGGTGCCTGCCATAGGTCTTAGCCCTCAAACCATGGAATATCATACCACGTCTATATTACCCTCATGTAGATATCCTCTCACAAGATGTGACACACAGTCACACAAGGACTCGGGCATGGGTTTTAACATGTATTATATATCACATACAGTGTGCGTCTTGAGTGCGACTCACATTCGACACTCCGCTCAAACACTGTTCAAATCATAAACTCAACTCTAGTGCGAGTAAACCTCCAGCATCTAGGTCAATGCATAGTTCATGTATTAAATCAAGTACGAGCAATAGCTCCAGTACCATGCTATGCACAATATCATCAAATCAAGCACGAGCAATAGCTCCAGTACTAAGTCATATATAAACCATGAAGAATCGAGTACGAGCAACGCTCCAATACTCTGTCATGTATCTCATGTAAAACTCGAGTACGAGCTAATCGCTCCAGCACTCTGTCATGCATATATCATATAAAACTGAGTTCGAGTAAAACTCCAGTACTCTATCACGCATGTCATGGAAATTTAGTGCGTATCAAAATTCAGCACTAATGTATGTGGAAAACATATGAAATCCAGTGTGAGCTGTGCTCTAACATGATTCATTCTCACATAATATGATAGATGGCTCTTTAAAAAGGGATTGTTTACAAAATATTAAAATCAGCACTATAAAGTGTGCTTAAGTCACATCAACCTTAAAATCATTAGCCCATCTATTTATTTTCATGCTAAACAGCAGTTAAACACTCACAATAATAGTTTCCATGCTTTTGTTTTGCAACTTTTCACAAAAGTTGACTTTTTGACTAATTAGGGGAAAATCGTAAATTGCCACTATCGGGTCGCAATAATTATTATTCACTTTCTCTGACTCTTAGAGTTTTTAAGTGAATGTAAAAGCAGACGAAAATATGTGTAGCTATCTCTAACTACTCGCAAAAGTCCCTTACCTCGGATCACGTCAAATGACCTCACTTCCTCGGTGCTGCTAACTCTCGCAGTCCGATAAGCTCTCAATGTAAACTCCGGAGCTGTAAATAACCATTCCTCAGGTTAATTATAATTTTCCTACTGTATTACACATTAATACAGTCTATTTTCCCTTAATGGGCCTTAAAATCCTTAATGGGCCTAACTATGCCTTAAGCCCATTTTCATTTTACTATTCACTTTTGTTAGGCTTATTGGGCTTGTGGGGTCCACCAACTCTTATTGGGCTTGTTCTAGGCCCATTACACCCTATTAGGCCTAAAATATTTGGGCTTGGCCCATTGGGCCTCTCGGCCACATGCCATGGCCGAGAGCTATCCATGCCTCAGTTTTACCATGTCATGCCATCCATGCCTATTATCTAGCCAATTTCACTTAGGCATTTTCACAAACACTTGGTAGGCAACATTACTAACCATTATATAGTTCATTTAGGCATTTTATCAAACACCTTGATTGCCAACTAATTACATGTATTAATTAATCAAATTGATTAATTCTAATTACACCATTATCATTAATACATGTTCACTAATCCATTTATGTCTTAAAATCATATTGACATAATTCAATATCCCATTACTCACTCTCGGCCTAACCCACTTCATGGTGATTTAATATGTTTCAATGCTTAAAACATATATCAACATACTTGAAATCATTCATACATTAACATATATGAAATTGGAAATTAGAAAATATACCAATTGTTGTGTTCACCCTTTGGCCGAAACTTTGGAGGCTCTCGGTTTGCACTCTATGGCTCCTTGATAGCCAATTCCAACATATGTCACTCTCCTTTCAATTTGGAATAACTTCCATGAAGAATACAAGTTCCAAATATGCCTAATTCCTAGTGATTTCTAGTGAGAGAAAGCTTGGATAATATGTTTCAATGGTTTCTTCTTCTAGCCGAATTTGGTGTGATGAAGATGACAATGGTGTGGCTGATTTTATAAGCCACTTATTTAGCCATTAAGCCTTACTTTTCAGCCATTATGCTTGACTTTCCAGACCTTAGCCATGAGTCACCTTATGAGTCATAGTTAACTTTAACTATGGTTAGATATTTATCTCATGGGCTTTTCCATTTGGGCTTCTCGGTTTGGGCTTTCGGGCTGAAATTTTTACTATACCTCGAGCCTTTAATTGTCTCAAAATTTGGCCAATCAATTGGTCCAACAATTCGGTCTAAAGGACCTAAGAATTTCGATATACGTTTAGTATACCTTAATGGGCTTTAAAATTTTCACCTTAGGCCCATTACGTTTTTAACCATTAAATTTATTCCGAAATCCTTTCGAATAAATTTTCCTTACTTCCGGGGATGATTATCTTGTATTCTGGCCAAGAATATTTTTCCCCAAATTTTTCTCCACACTTAGGTTAATTTTTAACCATGATTAGTCAACTATGGTAAAAGTCCACTTTCTTAACTATAGTTGACTTTTTCCTTAACCATTGTCTAAGTTGACTTTTTTCTCCAAATTTTGAAAGTGTCATATCTTATGTCTTATACTCTCGTCTTTATGTTTCAACCATTCCCGATGGATAATTTCACCCGAAACTCCTTTTCTCGCCAAAAAGGTCCCTTTTACCCTTTTTAGCTTTTACTCTCATTTTGTATGTTCGGGACTAAATCAAGCTAACTTGCCTTCATGAGCTCTCTACGCTCTCTTATTTTAAGTTCTTATTTTCGGTCAGAATGATTTAGAATAACTCGATTTAGCATGTGATACTCATCGCTCACATTAAGCATTTTATGTAGCTTTTGCATGTTAAATCATTTCACTAACACTTTATGTCTAGTAAATACTCTTCTTATGATTTAACTATAATTATATAGTGTTCATACACATAGGAATCATAAGGAATAAGCTACAAAAATTTGGGTCTGACACTCCACCCTGGGTTATAGGTGTTTGAAAAAGGGTTGTTCTGTTGCGTTTGAGAAGGGGCAACATATTGAACCGATTCTAAGTTGAGCGGACACCTATCTACAGAGTGGGTACCACTACACAGCTCGCAGGAAAGAAAAGGACTTTGGACAGAATACATAAGGTTAGGACTAGTGGAAGGATTATGTTGGGTACTGAGCGACTCTACCTTCTTCGTAAGATTACCGATTTGAGAGGTCAAGGTAGACAGTGTGTCGAGCTCATAAATACCCGTCGGTTTCTTTGGCATTTGCCTCTCCGAGGACCATAAATAGTTGTTAGCCAACATCTTGTCTAAAAGCTCATAAGCTTCTTCCTCTGTTATGCACATCAGGATTCTACCCGTAGCAGCGTCAACAATGGTCCTATTTTGGCTTGTAAGTCCGTTGTAGAAGGTTTGGACTTGCAACCACAAAGGTAGGCCATGGTGAGGGCACTTCCTAAGAAGCTCCTTATATCGTTCCCATGCTTCGTAAAGAGATTCAGAGTCGTACTGAGCAAAGGAAGATATATTACTACGGAGTTGGGCCATTTTAGAGGGAGGGAAAAACTTAGATAGAAATTGATGGGCTAACTCGTCCCATGTAGAAATGGATCCTAGAGGAAGGGAGGTTAACCAGTGTCTCGCCCTATCCCTAAGTGAGAAGGGGAATAATCTAAGCCTAAGCGCATCATCAGATAATCCATTATGTTTGAAAGTGTTGCACAAGTCCAGGAATTGCCCAAGGTGAGCATGTGGGTCATCGTGCGGAAGCCCACTAAACTGCAATGAAGTCTGGATCATCTGGAGGATGGAAGGCTTAATTTCAAAATTGTTTGCATGGACAGCCGGTGGCCTAATGCCGGAATAATATCCTCTAATAGTCGGCATTGCATAATCTCCAACGGTCTTAATTTCCCTATTTTCTATCATGATGCTTTGCAGCGGAGCTATAAATTTCCTAGAATCCATTCGATCTTTTTCTAAGAGTGCGTTCAATTTTAGGATCTAGAGGAAAGCAATCAAAACTTCTGGCTCTACGCATGCAATCATCGAAAAGTCCTTAGAAATTTTTTTTGAATTTTTAAATTTTTAAATTTTTTTGATTTTAATTTTTCAGTTAACTAATCTAGATTGAACTTCTAGATATTTACAAGCTAGAATTACACCTAAGCATAATTTCACCGATATTAACTAATGGCTAATTAAAACTTCCCCGGCAACGGCGCCAAAAACTTGGTACGCCCTAAAGGTAATAATGTCCGCAAGTGCACGGGTCGTACAAGTAATACTGAGATTTGAGTCCCAGAATTATCGTCCCACAGAGAAGTTGACTAGCCTAATTTAGTACCGATTAATCTTACCCTAAGTATATTCTAGCGAATTATGAGATTAAGGTGGGTGATCTACTAATCTAGAATTGAAAATACTGAAAACAATAAAATAATAAAACTACAAAATAAAGAAAAATAAAACTAAGCAAAATTACTTACAGTGTTCAACGCAATTAAAATCAAAAACCTACAAAAGAAATTAAAACAGTTAAAACTAATTAATGCAATTAAAATAAAATGCAATTATGAAAATAACAAACCAAGATAAATTAAACTAAATTTAACAAACCTAAAATGCAATTAAACTACTTAATCAAAATGCAATTTAAACTAAACTAAGATTTAATGAAATAAATTTACTCCTAATCTAATTCTAAATGAACACTTAATTAACTATCATCCTAATTAAAACTAAGTTTTATACTACTATGCAAGAATACTAACATGCAATTTAATTCAAAACTCTAAACTAAGCCTAACAAATTAGATTGAAGTTAAACTAAACTAACAATGCATGAAAATGAGTTAATTAACTAAAATGAACCAGCCAAACAAAGCCTTAACAACTTTTAAATCATCCAAAAAGTCCCTCCATTCACTGTTCATGCTTCATTTTTCTTTTTCATTTCCAACTATGCCTCGGTCTGTCCAGGCGTATCCACTTTGCTTGCTCTCGGTTTTGACTCTCACCAACCCTACCTCGGGTTCATGTGCTTCCTTCATTTCTGCCCATGCTTTAGGCTACCAACTGCCTGTCTTTCTACGTAGCTCCTGCTCTGCTACACGAGAATCAATAGCAGATCACGCACATTCCTCACCTGCCCAGTTAGCGTCGCATGCCCCCAGCTTGTTCTGCACAGCTCACTGCAATTATGCACACGTCCTTGTCCAGCTGCTTTCTGTCCGTTGTGCTTCCAGTACAACATGCTCCCATCCATTTCCGCATTAGGAAAAAAAACACAACGTCTGCTGCTACTGATTCACCATGTTTGCTTCTGGCTTGCGTTGCTTGTGCCATCAACCACATCCTGCTCAGCACCTCAGTTTCGGGGGAGAACAGAGGATAAAAATCATGCTACTGCTGCTTCATGTCTGTTCACTGGAATGCTTCACATGATCCTAGCAAACAAAGCACCTAAGTTCAGGCAGCAACACAGACAAACTAATAGCAAACCACGTCTCGGTCAGCACCTCAGTTTCAGGGGAGAACAGAGGATAAAAATCATGCTACTGTTGCTTCTCTCTCAGGTAGGATGAACAAGGTGTGACAGCAAAGACACTAGATAAGGCTTAACTTAAATGCAGAGAAATTACTAGAAAATAAAATGAGCAAATAGAAAAAATTGAGATCCAAGGGAACCGAGAGCTACATTAGGAGAAATGAAAGTTTATCAACTAAAGCTTAAGCTATTCATTGGCACAACCGAGAATTACACTAGGAATATCATGCTATGTAAAAAAAATAATACTTGAAGAATAAAAGAGCCCATTATAACCAAACCGAGAAGAGCAACTGAAAATGATGCATTGTTTGCTATGAAATATTAAATATCCTAGAAGATGAAGAGCATAAACATGGAATGAAATGGAAGCTAACGGAAATTGAAAAGTAAAACAAATAGGAAAATAAAAATAAACTAGAAAGGAAAAAAAATCTAACTACTCTAAACTACATTACATTACACTACTCCTACTCCTAAAAATTACCTCCTCTTTCAATTGTCATCATTTCCTATTTATAAACACACTAGGGGTAAAATTGTAATTTCCACATCCTTGATGAGTTGGCATTTTTAGGTCACTTGTCTTCACACCATTGGCTCCTTGAAAAGATATTTCCATGTCATCGGTCTTCTTGTCCAATTGGATGTGCTAGGTGGCATGACTCATGTTGTCCGCGTGGCTCAATCTCGATTTTAGCCCAATTTCGGTCCATTCTCTATCGAAATATTTAAAATTCATCCGGATTTAATTTATCTGCAAAGATGAGAATTTTAATTAAATAAAAGGAATAATTAACAAAATAAATTAGGGATTTAAATAATTAATAAGCAAATTAAGCACAAATTATTCTAAAAATATAGAATTATCAACAAGTGACAGCCACGTGTCAAGCCACAATGCCACATGACATGTACCACGTGTCAAGTCACTATGCCACGTGATATTTACTCTTAAATTTTATAGAAACTAATTTAATCACTTAATTTTATTAGGATTAATATCTCATACACTGTCAGTAGAAGTTTTTACTCCACAAGCATGATTAAGATAATAACACATGTCTTATTTTATTTATTTTTTATTTTCTTAATTTATTTTTTATTTTATTAATATATTTAAAAAACATATATGATCATCCTACTCTTGCTTGTACAATCAAAAAAACTTCATTCACGACATATAAGATAATTATCTATTTTATTAAACAACAACAATATATATCAACAACTAAAACACTACATATTAAACCAAATAAATTTACAAGAACAATAATGCAGATCAATATTTTACAATACATGTATATACATATTAAATATCAAAATTTACAACAACTACATTTAATCTTAAACTAAATAATTTTACAACAACAACAATAATACATATCAAAATTTAACATTAATATGCATAACAAATTTTCACAACAAAAAACTAACAACAATACTTAATCATAAACCAAGTAATTTTACAACAATACATACTGATAGAGGCAATTTACATCAAGTCTACGTAGGCAACATTAGCTAACGAGTGACAGCCACGTGTCAAGCCACAATGCCACATGGCATGCGTCACGTGTCAAGTCACTATGCCACGTGACAATCACCGAAGAGCCAAGATCAAACTTCTACACCCTACGGCAAACCTCGGCACCCCTGGTGCAGGCTCAAACCACTGCACCCTGCGGCAAACCTTTGCACCCCTGGTGCAAAATCAGACCTTTGCACCCCTGGTGCAAGAGCAGACCTCTGCACCCCTGGGACTGAGCTCTCAGAACTCACTTCAGATAGCCCAGTCACACGCCTGGGCCTCAGAACACGGAGGGTCCAAAACGATAAAATTTTAGGCCCAAATATCTATAAGTCCTGAGCTTATTGAAGCCACATGGTGGACATCTATAAATACCCCACAGGTATGATCAAAAAACCCTAAGTTATATTTTGTTGACTAAGACTCTGCTTAAACACCTTTTTTTGACTTAAGCATCAGAATGTGCGCATAGGGATAAATCCTTACGCCTCTCTAACCTTGACTGTTTTTGTAGAATTTTCAGTACACAAGGAGAAGATGACAAGGAAGATTACATCAGTATAGTTCATTGTTGTTGAGAGCAATAACAATTGGCGTCGTCTGTGGTAAGAAAACGTAAAAGCCAATTTTTTTAGTGAGATGGTGAGAACACGTTCGACAGCAGTAGCGAACTTGGGGGAGGAAAATTTTATGAGTCCTCCCAACAGACCTGTGAAAAGACAGGGCAGATTGTAGAAGGAGAGGGGGCTGTCATGGTTTCCCTAGAAGAGTTTGAGGCTTTGAGATGTCAGAATGAGGAGGTTACTTAGGCACTCTAATGCTAAAATGAGCAGATGACTACAACCTTAAGGGCCATGGTGGATTTCTTAAAAAATGCACTACCACAGTTCAATTTACCCCAAGAAGTGTAGCACCTGGTGAGAGAGAATATCCCATGACAAACCTATGAGGAAGGTTAGCCCTCTGCAGCGGTAAATTTGGGACAACTAGAATGGGGACCGACGGGCAGCACGTTGCGCATCATTCAGAAATGACAGAACCCTGACGCAAGGGTCATGAATCAGGACCCTACCGCAAGAGTGTGGGAGCCAAACCTTGTCGCAGAGGTCAAGAGTCATCACCCAGCTATAGGGATGGGGGAGTCGAATCCTATCGCAATAGTGATGGAGCAGTACCTTACCGCAGGGGTCAAGAGTCAAGACCCTGCTGCAGGTCTGAGATAGTTCAACCTTGTCGCACGATTTCAGGAGTAGAACCCTGCCACAAGGGTTAGGAGTCAAGACCCTGCCGCAGGTCTGAGGGAGTTCAACCATGTCGCACGGTTTCAAGAGCAGTACCCTACAATAGGGGTGAGGGAGCCAAACCCTGCCGTAGGGGTCAGGAGACAAGACCCTGTCGCAGGTCTGAGGGAGTTTAACCCTGCTGCACGCTTTCAAGAGCCATACCCTGGCGCAGGGTTCAAGAGGCAGACCTCTACCGCAGAGTTCAGGAAACAAACATTTGCTGTAGAGTTTGGGCGACATTATTTCAAAGTTCATCGATCTAGGGAGCCTTGGAGATAAAAATCTCCCTCAACGGACAGGACACGACATACTTATGGGCAGGATAGTCTTGAGTCCCTAGACTATTTCGAAGGTCAAGGCCAGATCTTGGAATAGGAGGTGTTGGAAGGAAGCATTCGGTTCAAGGACCCAGGGAAAGGGAGATTACAGATAATGTGGAGGTCCCTGGCAGGGAAATGAACCATATACGGGATCTAAAAAGGGATAGTATAATGAACCCTCGAGACATGACGAAGAAGGTGACATTGAAGAAGCCACGAAACAGGGGAAGAAGGAGCGCTCACTCAAATTACTCAGACTCTTCTAGTACGAGGAAATGGGAGTATACTTGACTCGGGAATCAGAGAACATGGAAAAAGTCATAGAGAGGGTTTTGGAAAAGAAAAATTTGGTGTCTACTGAAGATAGCCAGAGAAAGAGAATCCCTTTTAGCTCTGAGATTATGGAGAAACCATTACCAAAGAAATTTAAGATGCCTTCTATGGTTGCTCATGTTAGCAAAATCGACCCATATGACCATATGCAAAATTATAACTCTCTCATGTTACTTAATGGATGGGAAGATGAAATATTGTGTAGAGCCTTCTCGCTCACACTAATGGGACATGCTATGAAATGGTTTAATGGACTGAAGGAAGGTTTCATATCATCTCTTTATCAGTTACGAAGTGAGTTTTTGAAAGCAGTCATGATCAATAGCCAGCGAAGAAAAGACGCCACCTACATGCTTACACTCAAGCAAGGGAACAAGGAGTCCTTGAAAAGTTATGTGGATCGCTTCCGGGATGCGACTTTAGAGGTGAAGGATCTACAAGTAGGAGTAGCTATAGTAGCGATGCTGTAAGGAACAAAATCTGAGAAGCTACAAGAGTCTTTATCCCTAGATCAGCTTATAACTATCTTAAATTTATTTGCCCGAGCAAATAAGTATATTGCCCAAGAGGAAATGATGAGAATGGTGCAGTCTCGAGAGGCGAATGAGGGAAGAAAAAGAGAAAGAGACATTACTAAAAGGAGTTCTTCTAGACTTGATAAATCAAACAAGGCTCCTAGGCTTAGGTACGAAAACTATACCAAGCTAAACGAGCCTCGTACTGCTATTCTTGCTGCTATTAAAGGAACTAGACTTTTGGAGTTCCCGAAGAAAAAAATAGGAAACTTAGGGCGAAATGTAGATGCCTACTGTAGTTTTCACTCTGCTCATGGACTTTCTACGGAAAGGTGTAGAGAATTGATGGATCACTTGGAAAAGTTAGCTCGAGAAGGGAAGATTAATCATTTCCTTTGGAGAAGTGAAAGGGCTCATTACCTCTCGAAAGATCAAAGGGATAACCGTCCGCAAAATAGACAAACTAATGATGGCAGAAATAGGGAAAGAAGGCTGAGAGATAAGGAAGATGTGAGATTTGAGAATTTTAGATATATTTTAATGATGTAATAAGAACTTGAAGTGTAATTTATTGAGCTAAGTGAATTGTGCAAATTATATTTGGAGATTTATATGTTAAGTGCTTAACCAAGTGGGAAGCTATGAGGTCAGATCGATCTTAGGGAAGAAAGATCGATCTGGTAAGCTAAAATTGATAAGGAAGGAGGAACGCAAGTGAGCAGATCGATCTCCAATGGAAGAGGATCGATCTCCTTATGATTCTGTTTGAGAGAAGATCGATCTCATGAGGAAGGGATTGATCTCCAAATGTTTCTGTTTGGGAGAAAATCGATCTCCTCAAGGAGCAGATCGATCTCATAAAGCCATAAAGAGATTGATCTCACCCCTCGACAGATCGATCTCCTAGGCATAAAATTACCCCAAATCGTCCCCAAATTCAAATGCAGATCGATCTCATCAAGAGCCAGATCGATCTCCTACCCTCAATCTATATAAGGAACCCCTGTTTTCTCCTATAATTTTGTTTTCTCTCTCTTCAAAATGCCATTTTCACCCGAGCCCTAGCTTTCTCACTCATCCAAAGCACCCATTTTCGTTCAAAATCAGAGGTTGTGCAAGAAGGAAAGTTGTTCCTCATCCAAGGGAGAACAACATACTTGGGAATCGGAAGACGGATCGAATCAAGGCAAGAGATAAGCTCTCTACAAGTTTTTGGTAATTTTTAAACCTCGATCTGGATATTTGAGATGATTTTGGTGATAATGGTTGTTGGCATTGTGTTGAAATAGCTGAAAATGATTAGGGTTTGATGAAATTACAATGTAGTTGGAGTGATGATGATATTTAGCAACTTTGGTAAATTTGGAAATTTTGAGCTATAAATGGAGATTTAGACAATGAGGTGGATTAGCATAGATATTGTGGCATGGGAAATGTAAAATGTTGAAGTGTTGTGAGCGAGATTATGGTTTGAGATAGAGTTATGAGAATTCAAAAAATTTAAGGTGTTATGAGCAATTATGCTCGATTTTGAGAATTGGGGTTACTGTGATAATGAGTATTGATGTTTTAACATCGTTTGGACAGCTCGGGAGTTCCAGAGTGGAATGCGAGGCTAGTCCGTGATACGGGGGAAACGATTACACTATACGAGGTGCAAAGAGGTAAGGGAAAACTAAACCATTTGTGTATGTGTTTTGATGAATTGTTGTAGCATGAACCATGATTTAAAAGTACAAGCATGTTAATGTTGTGTTGTGATATGATTGCACACGATTTTTATAGCCAGTTGGAGCCCATTATTTTATGAGTTTATAAGCTGAGTGTGAAATTGCTTTATAAACCGTTGAGTTTGCATGAAAAGTAAATTAGGCTCTACGTTAAGGCAATATTGAGATTTGAGAAAATGTATGCATGTTTTGTCTGTTGGAACTCGGTTTTAATATGTTTTGTGTGAGTACACGAACGTTTTAAATGAGTTTTATGAGAGAAAACCATTATGAGTTTTGCGTGAAGGCATAATGTTTTATAAGATAATGGCTAATGATTGAGACTTATGCGTGTCATGTTGAATACACATCGGGTCTTGCTTTGGTAGCATGTAAGACCAATATAGTGGGATGCCTGGTAACCAACCCAGGGACCACAGGCCTTGTTCTGGTAACATGTAAGTCCGATTATTCCTCCACTTTGGTAGCATTGGGAGGCCTTGCTCTGATAACATGTAAGTCCGATATTCCTCTGTTTTGGTAACGAGAGATGCCTCCGTTTTGGTAACGTGAGATGACCCCCGTTCTGGTAACGCTGGGTGGCCTTGCTTTGGTAGCATGTAAGACCGAGAGAGTGGACCGCCTGGGAACCAACCCAGGGACCACGTGATAGTGTGCATGAGGCGAGGTATTGCTCTGGTAGCATGTAAGGCCGGGCCTTGTTCTGGTAACATATAAGTCCAATATACCATGTATACGATCATATTGTCGACGTTCCCTCTTACGGGGATGCCTGGGATGCGCACCCAGAGGAGATTACATATTTGATGTGCCATGATGAGTTTTATATGAGTTTTATTGCCTAGTCTCATTTTACACATGAGTTGTGTTTTGTGAATTTGTCACGTGCTATTTACTGAGGTGATTTTTATCACATAATTTGAGAAAAGCCATTATCGCATATATTTACACATGCTTGTGAGTGCTCTATATTGAGCCTTTTTAACTTCATGTTTTCACATGATTTGTGACCTATGAGATGATGATGTTTCGAGAACTTTCATGCTACGATTTCAAATGAGTTTCATAAACAAATACATATTTGTGATTTGTGATATGGTTTATATAACTGAATTACCTTACCCCCTTACTGAGCGATTTGGAAGCTCACCCTGTTTTCTCTTCCCCTAGATTGCTTCAAGTGAAGTGAGTTCCCTACGACGTACGAGTTAGAGGCTAGTGGAGGACTTGAGCTCCAGGCCGTATTTTGTGTATTGAGGTATATATTTAATATTCATGTATCCATACTAGAGTTATATTTACAGACACTTATTATACAATGATGTACGGGATGTATTAGGATTAATTAACTTGGAATTGAGTAATGTATATGATACGATATACACTATCTTATGATGAGATCCTGAGCCATGATAGGTATGATGATGTATGACACTGCACAGGAATGCACCCTTAATCGTGAATAGATGAGTAGAAAGTTTTAAATTTGCCTTATTTTTAGCGTTTTTGGGGCGTCACAGAGTTTTCTTGGTATCAGAGCTTAGAGTGTCTAATACTGTCAGTGTCGATTAAGTGAAATAGAATACATCCCAAGTGTCTGTAATAGTTTGGTCATGAACTGAATTTGAGGATTGAGATTTCAATCGATTTTGATATGTACGCGCAGGAGACGAGTTGAGATAGAGAATGACTGGACAACGAGGTCGTTCGAGGAGGCAGGCAGAGTCCCCTCTGACACCTGTCCACAACTAGAGAGTCCTAACTCTCGATTTAATCGGATTAAGACCGATGTGAGGTAAGGTTTGAGCCGATGGCAGCGCTATTCGCGCAACATTTTGGAGTTAATGCCTCGGGTACTACTCCTACACCACCACCAGGACCTCCCATACCCCCAGTGCCTCCCGTCACTCAGCCTGATGACAAAAGTATGGTCCGACTGAAGGACTTTTTGAAAATGAATCCACCCGCATTTAAGGGAAAGAAGGATCCTACAGAGGCTGAGGAGTGGTTGACGGAGTTGAGAGTTATATTCGATTATCTGGGGTGCACCGATGCTGAAAGGGTCAGTATGAGTGCCTATATGTTGAAAGGGAGAGCTCAAGACTGGTGGGGTACTACCCAGGGTATTTTGATGTCCCAACAGGATATGATTGGTTGGGAAGAGTTCCAGACAGCCTTTAGAGCCCAATATATACACGAGCTGCCCAGAGAAGGAGGCAAGCAGAGTTTTTGAGTTTGGTACAGGGTGACATGTCTGTGGATGATTATGAGAGCCGATTTACCGCTCTGCTGAGATATGATCCAGAGACTTTCAAGAATGAAGAGCTCTGCACAGAGAGATTTGTGTATGGATTGAAGCCCATCATCAGAGATCGATTGATTGGGTTATGTATTACTGAGTTTGGAGATGCTCTGAGATGAGCAGAGATTTAGAGGGGAATTGAAATGGTACAGTCCCAGAATGAGCTCAGAGCGATGAATAGAGATAAGGGCAAGAGGCCAGCGATGTCTCAAGCAGATGTTCGGAGAGGTTCCTTCAGGAGAGGAAGGATTGAGGTATAGAAGGACAGGTTGGAGAGACCCAGAGCTTATCCTATTATCAAGGAGACCCCTCGATATGGTAGGCCTGAGATAAGGGTTTGTAGAGACTGTGGTCGATCGCATGAGGGAAGTTATACTGGGTCGATCCGAGGATGTTTTAGATGTGGTGACATGGGTCACAGAGTGAAGGACTGTCCTCAACCTCAGATACCACATGCTCCGGAGCCTACTAGACAACAGCCTCAAAGAGTGAATCCCCAGAGACGGGCCACTGCTGCAGAGAAAGGGAAGAAACCTATGGCACAGGGACGTGTGTTTACCCTGGATAAGGAAACTGCGGACACTTCGTTAGAAACTATAAGAGGTACACTCTCTGTCTGTAATCATAAGGCTCATGTGTTGATAGATCCAGGATCCACGCATTCGTTTATTTCAGAGCATTTTGCATGTAGTTTAAATTTGAAGTTTGAACCTCTAGAGTATATACTACATGTAAATACCCCTATGCGTGAATCCCAAAGAACTGAGTTAATCTGTAGAGGATGTGGAATAAAGGTGGGAGATAGAGTGATGTTAGCAGATCTAATCATGTTAAATATGCATGGGTTTAATGTAATTTTGGGAATGGATTGGTTGGCAACCAATCGAGTGAGTTTAGACTACTACACTAAGATTGTAACTTTCTCCCTACCTGCACCTTACAGTGTATGTTTGAGATATTGAGTAAATAGACGTATGGAATTTTGTAAACAATTTGAGAATTTTAATATTATTTTGGAGAATATTAAATATGATTGTTCATGTAAAGGTTATGAAACACTCATCTCAGACGATGAGCGGGAACATCCGTGGATTGAGGATACACCTGTGGTTTACGAATTTTCGGATGTTTTCCTAGATGAGTTGCCAGGTTTGCCACCAGAGAGAGAGCTGGAGTTTACCATTGATTTGGTACCAGATACTCAGTCGATCTCTAAACCTCCATATAGGATGGCACTAGTAGAACTTGAGGAATTAAAGAAACAACTACAAGAGTTATTGGATCAAGGGTTCATTAGACCCAGTGTCTCACCGTGGGGAGCACTAGTTTTATTTGTTAAGAAGAAGAATGGTATCTCAGATTATACGTAGACTACCGGTTATTGAATAAAGCTACGGTGAAGAATAAATGCCCACTGCCCAGGATTGATGATCTACTTGATCAGCTGAGAGGGGCCTCAATCTTTTCTAAGATTGATTTGAGATTGGGCTATCACCAATTGAGGATCAAGGAAGAAGATATTCCAAAGACGGCCTTCAGGACGAGACTATCTGGATAAATTTGTGATAGTCTTTATTGATGATATCCTGGTATACTCTCGATCATATGAGGAGCATGCACAGCATTTGTGGTTAGTACTTCAGATACTTCGAGATAAATAATTATATGGAAGGCTTAGTAAATGTGAGTTTTGGCTGAACCGGATAGCTTTCCTTGGTCATATAGTCTCAGAGGAAGGAGTATCAGTGGATCCAAGTAAAGTAGAAGCTGTGCTTAACTGGGAAGGACTGAAGACAGTTATAGAGGTGCGAAGCTTCCTTGGTTTGGCAGAGTATTACAGAAGATTTGTGGAAGGATTTTCCAGGATTGCCGCTCCTTTGACTAAACTCACGCGCAAAGAGACCCCATTTATATGGACTGATCAGTGTGAGCTCAGTTTTCAGGAGTTAAAAAGGAGATTGACAGCGGCACCTGTGTTAACTATTCCTGAGGGATCAAGAGGATTTTCGGTGTATAGTGATGCATCTCATCAAGGATTGGGGTGTGTGCTTATGCAGCATGGAAGAGTGATCGCATATGGATCACGACAATTGAAAGACCATGAGCGGAATTACCCCATGCATGATCTAGAGTTAGCTGTTGTGGTATTTGCCTTGAAGATTTGGCGACACTACTTATATGGAGAAAGATTCCAGATCTTCACTGATCACAAGAGTTTGAGATATCTCTTTAATCAGAAAGAGTTAAACATGAGACAAATGAGATGGATGGAACCCCATTCTATATCATCCGGGTAAGGCGAACGTAGTTGCTGATGCCCTGAGCAGGAAGAGTATAATATCTGCTATGATGATCAGGGAATGGGATTTACTGGAGCAGTTCGCCGAACTCCGGATCAGAGTTAAGAAGTAGAGACTGGATTTTTGGCTAGCTTGCGGATAGAGCCCAGGATCATGGATCAGATTAGAACTGGGCAGCGCAGTGATCGGAGGTTGATAGATATGGTTACCCAAGCTGAATAGACTTTGCAGTCAGATCTCACAGTCAGTGAGGATGGATTGTTGAGATTCAGAGGACAGATTTGTGTACCGGACGATGATACCCTAAAGAGACAGATACTGAGAGAATTTCACTGCTCGCGATACACCATGCACCCAGGGAGCACTAAGATGTACCGAGATTTGAGAAAGGTGTACTGGTGGAGTGGTATGAAGCGAGATGTGGCAGAGTATGTGGCCAGATGTTTAGTATGCCAATAAGTGAAAGCTGAGCATTGAAAGCCTGGAGGACTACTACAACCTTTATCTGTACCTACATGGAAATAGGAGCATGTCACTATAGACTTTATTATGGGTTTACCGAGGACCCGAAGAGGTCGTGATGCTATATGGGTTATAATGGATAGATTGACCAAGAGTGCCTACTTCCTTGCCATCAAGAGCACAGATACTGTGGATGCCTTAGCTGAGCTGTATGTCAGCGAGATAGCTAGATTACATGGGGCTCCAATGAGTATTACTTCTGATAGAGATTCCCGATTTACTTCTAGATTTTGGACCCAGTTTCAGGAGTCCATGGGATCTTGATTGAGTTTTAGTACCGCCTATCATCCTCAGACAGATGGTCAGTCGGAGAGGACTATTCAGACCTTGGAGGATATGTTGAGGGCGTGTACAATGGATTTTAAGGGATCATAGGATGATCACCTGACCCTAGCAGAGTTTGCGTACAATAACAGCTATCATGCGAGTATTAGAATGGCACCTTTTGAGCCTCTATATGGTAGGAGGTGTAGATCCCCTGTAGCTTGGGAAGAAGTCGGTGACAGAAAGATAAATGCTCCCGAGCTTGTTGAGCAAGCTGTACAGAGTGTGAAACTCATATGTGAGAGGTTACGGGCTGCACAGAGTAGACAGAAAAGCTACACGGATGTGCGTAGACGGCCACTCGAGTTTGATGTTGGTGATGTAGCATTTCTGAAAATATAACCAAGTAAGGGTATCATGCGATTTGGGAAGAGAGGAAAATTGAGTCCTCGATACATAGGACCATTCGAGATCCTTGAGAGAGTGGGAGAGGTAGCCTACAGATTGGCATTACCCCCACAGATATCCGGAATACACAACATCTTTCATGTGTCTATGTTGAGGAAGTACCACCCGGACCCTTCTCATGTCATAGAGTATGACGAGATGGACGTACAAGAGGACATGAGCTACACTGAAGAACCTGTCCGGATTCTAGATAGAAAAGAGAAGGTACTTAGAACCAACAGCATCCCATTAGTGAAAGTTTTGTGAAAATATCACTCAATGGAAGAGGCAACGTGGGAACTAGAGAACCTCATGAAGGAGAAATACCCCCATCTATTTGATGAGTTAAGTTGAATTTGGAGGACCAAATTCTTCTGAAGGTGGGGAGGATGTGAGATCTGAGAATTTTAGATATATTTTAATGATGTAATAAGAACTTGAAGTGTAATTTATTGAGCTAAGTGAATTGTGGAAATTATATTGGGAGATTTATATGTTAAGTGCTTAACCAAGTGGGAAGCTATGAGGTCAGATCGATCTTAGGGAAGAAAGATCGATCTGGTAAGCTAAAATTGACAAGGAAGGAGGAACGCAAGTGAGCAGATCGATCTCCAATGGAAGAGGATCGATCTCCTTATGATTCTGTTTCAGAGAAGATCGATCTCATGAGGAAAGGATCGATCTCCAAATGTTTCTGTTTGGGAGAAGATCGATCTCCTCAAGGAACAGATCGATCTCATAAAGCCATAAAGAGATCGATCTCACCCCTCGACAGATCGATCTCCTAGGCATAAAATTGCCCCAAATCGTCCCCAAATTCAAATGCAGATCGATCTCATTAAGAGCCAGATCAATCTCCTACCCTCAGTCTATATAAGGAACCCCTGCTTTCTCCTGCAATTTCATTTTCTCTCTCTTCAAAACCCCATTTTCACCTGAGCCCTAGCTTTCCTACTCATCCAAAGCACCCATTTCAGTCCAAATCAGAGGTTGTGGCAAGAAGGAAAGTTGTTCCTCATCCAAGGGAGAACAACATACTTGGGAATCGGAAGACAGATCGAATCGAGGCAAGAGATAAGCTCTCCACAAGTTTTGGGTAATTTTTAAACCTTGATCTTAATATTTGAGATGATTTTGGTGATAATGGTTGTTGGCATTGTTTTGAAATAGCTGAAAAATGATTAAGGATTGATGAAATTACAATGTAGTTGGAGTGATGATGATATTTAGCAACTTTGGTAAATTTGGGAATTTTGAGCTATAAATGGAGATTTAAACAATGAGGTGGATTAGCATAGATATTGTGGCATGGGAAATGTAGAATGTTGAGGTGTTGTGAGGGAGATTATGGTTTGTGATAGAGTTATGAGAATTGAGAAAATTTGAGGTGTTATGAGCAATTATGCTCGATTTTGAGAATTGGGGTTACTGTGATGATGAGTATTGATGTTTTAACATCGTTTGGACAGCTTAGGAGTTCCAGAGTGGAATGCGAGGCTAGTCCGTGATACGAGGGAAACGATTGCACTGTACGAGGTGCAAAGAGGTAAGGGAAAACTAAACCATTTGTGTATGTGTTTTGATGAATTGTTGTAGCATGAACCATGATTTAAGAGTACAAGCATGTTAGTGTTGTGTTGTGGTATGATTGCACACGATTTTTATAGTCGGTTGAAGCCCATTATTTTATGAGTTTATAAGCTGAGTGTGAAATTGCTTTATAAACCGTTGAGTTTGCGTGAAAAGTAAATTGGGCTCTACGTTAAGGCAATATTGAGATTTGAGAAAATGTGTGCGTGTTTTGCAGGTTGGAACTCGGTTTTAATATGTTTTGTGTGAGTACACGAACGTTTTAAATGAGTTTTATGAGAGAAAACCATTATGAGTTCTACGTGAAAGCATAACGTTTTATAAGATAATGGCTAATGATAGAGACTTAGGCGTGTCATGTTGAATACACATCGGGCCTTGCTATGGTAGCATGTAAGACCGATATAGTGGGACGCCTGGGAACCGATCCAGGGACCACAGGCCTTGTTCTGGTAACATGTAAGTCCAATTATTCCTCCGCTTTGGTAATGTTGGGAGGCCTTGCTCTGGTAGCATGTAAGTCTGATATTCCTCCATTTTAGTAACGAGAGATGCCTCCGTTTTGGTAACGTGAGATGACCCCCGTTCTGGTAATGCTGGGTGGCCTTGCTTTGGTAGCATGTAAGACCGAGAGAGTGGGCCGCCTGGGAACCTGTCACGCCCCGGAAACGCGGAAAATATGGCTAATTTAAAACTTTTTATTCATTAATTCACAATTAAGAGTGCATTCCTGTGCAGTGTCATACATCATCACTTATATTATATCTCAGGATCTCGTTATTGAATAGTATATATTATATCATATACATTACTTGATCTCAAGTTAATTAATCCTAATACATCCCATACAATGTTATACATCAAGTGTCTGCAATTATGATAATTGTCTGGGTACATGAAAAGATAAAAGATACCTCAAAATACAATATATATGGCCTGGAGCTCAAGTCCTCCACTAGCCACTACTCCGTACGTTGCAGGAAAACCCTTTTCACTTGAAGAGATCTGGGGGGAAAGAAAACAGGGTGAGCTTCTAAATCGCTCAGTAAAGGAGGTAAGGGACTCATTTCATAAACCAAAATGCATATCACAAAATATTTATTTGTATGTGAAACTCATTAATCTCATTTGAAAACCATAGCATGAAAGTACTCAAAACGACATTCTCATATCTCAAATCATGTGAAAACATGAAGTAAAATGCTCAGTATAGAGCAATAACAAAGCATGTGAAAATAATGCGATAAACGCTTTCTCAATTAACGTGATAAAATCACTGTAATAATAATAATGCACGTGGCACAGCCACTAAACACACGTGGCATAGCCACTGATTTAAATTCACACGTGGCACAGCCACAGGATAGGGTTTCAAGTGGCAACGGCCACCAATTAGGGTTCTCACGTGGCAACGACCACCAAATAGGGTTCTCACGTGGCAACGGCCACCAAATAGGGTTTCTCACATGGCAACGGCCACCAAATCACGTGGCAATGGCCACCAAATAGGGTTCTCACGTGGCAACGACCACCAAATGGGGTTCTCACGTGGCAACGGCCACCAAATGGGGTTTCTCACGTGGCAACGGCCACCAAGTATACGTGGCATAGCCACAGAATGGGTTATTCTCACGTTACCAGAACGGAGAAGAATCAGGCTTACATGCTACCAGAGCAATGCCCGGTGTGTACTCAGAATTACACACCTAAGTCTTAATCACATAAGACTAGTTTGCCTTCACGTAGAACTCATAGTGGTTTTTCTCTCATAAAACTCATTTGAAAACCGTTTTGTACTCAACACAAAACAAAATAAAACCGAGTTCCAGCCGGCAAAGCACGCACACATTTCTCAAATCTCGATATTGCCTTAACGTAAAGCCTAGTTACTAAACTCATAAAAACATTGGGCTCCAACCAGCTATAAAAATCGTGTGCAATTGTATCACAACCCAACACTCAACATGCTTGTTTTATAAATCACAAATCATGCTATAATAGTTCGCAAATCACATACACAAATGGTTTAGTTTCCATGACCTCTTTGCACCTCGTATAGTGCAATCGTTTCCCCCTTGACACGGACTAGTCTCGCATTCCACTCTAGAACTCCCGAGCTGTCCAAACGATGTTAAAACATCAATATTCATCATCACAGTAACCTCAATTCTCAAAAATCGAGCATAATTGCTCATAACACCTCAAATCTCTTGATTCTCGTAACTCTACCCCAAACTACACTCTTATTCACAACATCTCAACGTTCTACATTTCTCATGCCAATTATCTATGCTAATTCACCACATTGTCTAAATATCTATTTATAGCTCAAATTCCCAAAATTGCTAAATATCATTATCACTCTAACCACATTGTAATTTCATCAATCCCTAATCATTTTCCAGCTATCTCAGCACAATGACAACAACCATTATCATCAAAATTATCTCAGATATCGAGATCGAGGTTCAGAAATTACCCAAAACTTGTGGAGAGCTTATCTCTTGCCTCGATTCGATCCGTCTTTCGATTTCCAAGTATGTTGTTCTCCCTTTGATGAGGAACAACTTTCCTTCTTGCCACAACTTCTGATTTGGACGGAAATGGGTGCTTTGGATGAGTGAGAAAGCTAGGTTTCGGTGAAAATGGGGGTTGGAAGAGAGAGAAAGTGAGATTGCAGGAGAAAAACAGGAGTTCCTTATATAGGCTGAGGGTAGGAGATCGATCTGGCTCTTGATGAGATCGATCTGCATTTGAATTTTGGGGACGATTTGGGCAATTTTATGCCTAAGAGATCGATCTGTCGAGGGGTGAGATCGATCTCTTTATGGCTTTATGAGATCGATCTGCTCCTTGAGGAGATCGATCTTCTCCCAAACAGAATCATTTGGAGATCGATCTCTTCCTCATGAGATCGATCTTCTCTCAAACAGAATCATAAGGAGATCGATCCTCTTCCATTGGAGATCGATCTGCTCCTCAATTTCCTCTTTCCTTGTCATTTTTAACTCACCAGATCGATCTCTCCTTCTCCCAGATCGATCTGTCCTCATAACTTCACACTTATTTTAAACACTTAACATATAAATCTCCAATGATCATTCCCCAATTCACTTAGCTCAATAAATTACACTTCAAGTTCATATTACATCATTCAAATATATCTAAAATTCTCAGATCTCACATCCTCCCCACCTTAAAAGAATTTGGTCCTCCAAATTCAACTCAACTAGTCAAATAGATTGGGGTATTTTTCCTTCATGAGATTCTCTAGTTCCCACGTTGCCTCTTGCATTGAGTGATGTTTCCACAAAACTTTCACTAATGGGATGCTCTTAGTTCTCAGTACCTTCTCACTAATGGTATATCCTCTTGAATGTCCATTTCGTCATACTCTATGACATGAGAAGGGTCCGGGTGGTACTTCCTCAACATAGACACATGAAAAACATTGTGTATTCCGGACATCTGTGGGGTTAATGCTAATCTGTAAGCTACCTCTCCCACTCTCTCAAGAATCTCGAATGGTCCTACGTATCGAGGACTCAATTTCCCTTTCTTCCCAAATCGCATGATACCCTTACTCTGTGATATTTTCAAAAATACTGCATCACCAACCTCAAACTCGAGTGGCCGTCTATGCACATCCGCGTAGCTTTTCTGTCTACTTTGTGCAGCCCGTAACCTCTCACATATGAGTTTCACACTCTGTACGGCTTGCTCAACAAGATCGGGAGCATTTATCTTTCTGTCACCGACTTCTTCCCAAGCTACAGGGGATCTACACCTCCTACCATATAGAGCCTCAAAAGGTGCCATACCAATACTCGCATGATAGCTGTTATTGTATGCAAACTCTGCTAGGGGCAGGTGATCATCCCATGATCCCTTAAAATCCATCGTACACGCCCTCAACATATCCTCCAGGGTCTGAATAGTCTTCTCTGACTGACCATCTGTCTGAGGATGATAGGCGGTACTGAAACTCAATCGAGATCCCATGGACTCCTGAAACTGGGTCCAAAATTTGGAAGTAAATCGGGAATCTCTATCAGAAGTAATACTCACTGGAGCCCCATGTAAACTAGCTATATCGCTGACATACAGCTCAGCTAAGGCATCCACAGTATCTATGCTCTTGATGGTAAGGAAGTGGGCACTCTTGGTCAATCTATCCACAATGACCCATACCGCGTCACGACCTCTTCGGGTCCTCGGTAAACCCATAATAAAGTCCATAGTGACATGCTCCCATTTCCATGTAGGTACGGGTAAGGGCTGTAGTAGTCCTCTGGGCTTCCGATGCTCAGCCTTCACTTGTTGGCATACTAAACACCTGGCCACATTCTCTGCCACGTCTCACTTCATACCACTCCACCAATACACCTTTCTTAAGTCTCGGTACATCTTAGTACTCCCTGGGTGCAGGGTGTATCACGAGCAGTGGGATTCTCTCAGTATCTGTCTCTTCAGGGTATCATCGTCCGGTACACAAATCCGTCCTCTGAATCTCAACAATCCATCCTCACTGACTGTGAGATCCGACTGCGAACTCTGTTTAGCTTGGCTAATCATATCTATCAATCTTTGATCACTGCGCTGCCTAGTTCTAATCTGATCCATGATCCTGGGCTCTATTCGCAAGCTAGCCACAAATCCAGTCTCTATCTCTTTAACTCTAATCCGAAGTTCAGTAAACTGCTCCAGTAAATCCCATTCCCTGATCATCGTAGTAGATATCATACTCTTCCTGCTCAGGGCATCAGCAACCACATTGGCCTTGCCCGGATGATATAGAATCTCGCAGTCATAATCCTTAAGGAGTTCCATCCATCTCCTCTGTCTCATGTTTAACTCTTTTTGATCAAAGAGATATCTCAAACTCTTGTGATCAGTGAAGATCTGGAATCTTTCCCCATATAAGTAGTGTCGCCAGATCTTCAAAGCAAACACCACAGCGGCTAACTCCAAATCATGCGTAGGATAATTCCGCTCATGGTCTTTCAGCTGTCGCAATCCATATGCGACCACTCTTCTATGCTGCATAAGCACACACCCCAATCCTTGATGAGATGCATCACTATACACTGAAAATCCTCCTGATCCCTCAGGAATAGTTAACACAGGTGCCGCTGTCAACCTGCTCTTTAATTCCTGAAAACTGAGCTTACATTGATCAGTCCATATAAATGGAGTCTCTTTGCGCATGAGCTTAGTCAAAGGGCGGCAATCCGGGAAAATCCTTCCACAAATCTTCGGTAATACCCTGCCAAACCAAGGAAGCTTCGTACCTCAGTAACTATCCTCGGTCTCTCCCAATTAAGCACAGCCTCCACCTTGCTTGGGTCTGCTGATACTCCTTCCTCCGAGACTATATGACCAAGGAAAGCTATTCGATCCAGCCAAAACTCACACTTACTAAGCTTTCCATATAATTGCTTATCTCAGAGTATCTGTAGTACTAACCACAAATGCTGTGCATGCTCCTCATACGACTGAGAGTATACCAGGATATCATCAATAAAGACTATCACAAATTTATCCAGATAGTCTCTGAACACCTCGTTCAACAATCTCATAAATGCTGCAGGGGCGTTCGTCAATCCAAAGGACATCACCAGAAATTCATAATGGTCATACCTCGTCCTGAAGGCCGTCTTTGGAATATCTTCTTCCTTAATCCTCAATTGGTGATAGCCCGATCTCAAATCAATCTTAGAAAAGACTGATGCCCCTCTCAGCTGATCAAGTAGATCATCAATCCTGGGTAATGGGTATTTATTCTTCACCGTGGCTTTATTCAACAGCCGGTAGTCTACGCATAATCTGAGACAACCATCTTTCTTCTTGACAAATAAAACCGGTGCTCCCCATGGTGAAACACTGGGCCTAATGAACCCTTGATCCAATAACTCCTGTAGTTGTTTCTTCAATTCCTCAAGTTCCACTAATGCCATCCTGTAGGGAGGTTTAGAGATCGGCTGAGTATCTGGTACCAAATCAATGGTAAACTCCAGCTCTCTCTCCGGTGGTAAACCTGGTAACTCATCTGGGAAAACATCCGAAAATTCGCAAACCACAGGTATATCCTCAATCCTCGGATGTTCTCGCTCATCATCTGAGATGAGTGTCTCATAACCTTCACATGAACAATCATATTTAATATTCTCCAAAATAATATTAAAATTCTCAAATTACTTACTAGAATTCCACATATTCATTTCCTCAATATCTCAATCGTACACTGTAAGGTTTAGGTAGGGAGAAAGTTACAATCTTAGTGTAGCAATCTAAGCTCACTCGATTGGCTGCCAACCAATCCATTCCCAAAATTACATCAAATCCATGTATATTCAACATGATTAGATCTGCTAACATCCCTCTATCTCCCACCTTTATCTCACATCCTCTACAGATTAACTCAGTTCTCTGGGATTCACGCATATGGGTATTACATGTAGTATATATTCTAGAGGTTCAAACTTCAAGTTTAATCTACATGCAAAATGCTCAGAAATAAACGAATACGTGGATCCTGAATCAATCAACACATGAGCCTTATGATTACAGACAGAGAGTGTACCTCTTATAGTTTCTGCAGAAGTGTCAGCAGTCTCCTTATCTAGGGCAAACACACGTCCCTGGGTAACAGGTCTCTTTCCTTTCTCTGCAGCAGTGGCCCGTCTCGGGGGATTCACTCTCTGAGGCCGTTGTCTAGTGGGCTCCAAGACATGTGGTTTCTGAGGTTGAGGGCAATCCTTCACCATGTGACTCATGTCTCCACATCTAAAACATCCATGGATCGACCCAGTACAACTTCCCTCATGCATTCGGCCACAATTTCTGCAAAACCTTGTCTCAGGCCGACATCTCGAGGGGTCTCTCTAATGTTAGGGTAACCTCTGGGTCTCTCTAATCTGCCCTTCTGTACCTCAATCCTTCCTCTTCTGAAGGAACCTCTCCGAGCCTCTGTTTGGAAAATCGCTGGCCTCTTGCCCTTATCTCTATTCACCGCTCTGAGCTCATTCTGGGATTGTACCATTTCAATTCCTCTTTCAATCTCTTGTGCTCGTCTTAGAGCATCTCCAAACTCAGTAATACATAGCCCTATCAATCTATCTCTGATGATGGGCTTCAATCCATACACAAATTTCTCTGTGCGGAGCTCTTCATTCTTAAAGGTCTCTGGGTCATATCTCAATAGCGCTGTGAATTGGCTCTCACAGTCATCCACAGACATGTCACCTTGTACAAAACTCAAAAACTCGGCCTGTTTCTTTCTCTGGGCAGCTCGTGGTACATATTGGGTCCTAAAGGCTGTCTGAAACTCTTCCCAACCAATCACATCCTGGCGGGACATCAGAATACCCTGGGTAGTACCCCACCAATCTCGAGCTCTCCCTTTCAACATATAGATACTCATACTGACCCTATCAGCATCGGTGCCCCCCAGATAATCAAATATAATTCTCAACTCCGTCAGCCACTCCTCAGCCTCTATAGGATCCTTCTTTCCCTTAAATGCGGGCGGATTCATCTTCAAAAAATCCTTCAGTCGGATCATACTTCTATCATCAGGCTGAGTGACGAGAGGTATTGGGGGTATGGGACGTCCTTGTGATGGTGTAGGAGTAGTACCCGAGGCATTAACTCCAAAGTGTTGCGCGAATAACGCTGCCATCTGCTCAAACCTTGCCTCACATCGGTCTCAATCTGATTAAATCGAGAGTTAGGACTCTCTGGTTGTGGGACAGGTGGCGGAGGGGACTCTGCCTGCCTCCTCGAACGACCTCATCGTCCACTCATTCTCTATCTCAACTCGTCTCCTGCGTGTACATATCCAAATCGATTGAAATCTCAATCCTCAATTTCAGTTCATGACCAGACTATTACAGACACTTGGGATGTATTCTATTTCACTTAACTGACACTAACAGTACTAGACACCCTAAGCTCTGATACCAAGAAAACTCTGTCACGCCCCGAAAACGCGAAAAATAGGGCTAATTTAAAACTTTTTATTCATTAATTCACAATTAAGAGTGCATTCCTGTGTAGTGTCATACATCATCACCTATATTATACCTCAGGATCTCGTCATTGAATAGCATATATTATATCATATACATTACTTGATCTCAAGTTAATTAATCCTCATACATCCCATACAATGTTATACATCAAGTGTCTGCAATTATGATAATTGTCTGGGTACATGAAAAGATAAAAGATACCTCAAAATACAATATATATGGCCTGGAGCTCAAGTCCTCCACTAGCCACTACTCCGTATGTCGCAAGAAAACCCTTTTCACTTGAAGAGATCTGGGGGGAAAGAAAACAGGGTGAGCTTCTAAATCGCTCAGTAAAGGGGGTAAGGGACTCATTTCATAAACCAAAATGCACATCACAAAATATTTATTTGTATGTGAAACTCATTAATCTCATTTGAAAACCATAGCATGAAAGTACTCAAAACGACATTCTCATATCTCAAATCATGTGAAAACATGAAGTAAAATGCTCAGTATAGAGCAATAACAAAGCATGTGAAAATAATGCGATAAACGCTTTCTAAATTAACGTGATAAAATCACTGTAATAATAATAATGCACGTGGCACAGCCACTAAACACACGTGGCATAGCCACTGATTTAAATTCACACGTGGCACAGCCACAGGATAGGGTTTCACGTGGCAACGGCCACCAATTAGGGTTCTCACGTGGCAACGGCCACCAAATAGGGTTCTCACGTGGCAACGGCCACCAAATAAGGTTTCTCACGTGGCAACGGCCACCAAATGGGGTTCTCACGTGGCAACGGCCACCAAATGGGGTTTTCACGTGGCAACGGCCACCAAATGGGGTTTCTCACGTGTCAACGGCCACCAAGTATACGTGGCATAGCCACAGAATGGGTTATTCTCACATTACCAAAACGAAGAAGAATCAGGTTTACATGCTACCAGAGCAATGCCCGGTGTGTACTCAGAATTACACACCTAAGTCTTAATCACATAAGACTAGTTTGCCTTCACGTAGAACTCATAGTGGTTTTTCTCTCATAAAATTCATTTGAAAACCGTTTTGTACTCAACACAAAACATAATAAAACCGAGTTCCAACCGGCAAAGCACGCACACATTTCTCAAATCTCGATATTGCCTTAACATAAAGCCTAGTTATAAACTCATAAAAACATTGGGCTCCAACCAGCTATAAAAATCGTGTGCAATTGTATCACAACACAACACTCAACATGCTTGTTTTATAAATCACAAATCATGCTATAATAGTTCGCAAATCACATACACAAATGGTTTAGTTTCCATTACCTCTTTGCACCTCGTATAGTACAATCGTTTCCCCCTTGACACGAACTAGTCTCGCATTCCACTCTGGAACTCCCGAGCTGTCCAAACGATGTTAAAACATCAATATTCATCATCACAGTAACCTCAATTCTCAAAAATCGAGCATAATTGCTCATAACACCTCAAATCTCTTGATTCTCGTAACTCTACCCCAAACTACACTCTCATTCACAACATCTCAACGCTCTACATTTCTCATGCCAATTATCTATGCTAAGTCACCACATTGTCTAAATTTCTATTTATAGCTCAAATTCCTAAAATTGCTAAATATCATTATCACTCCAACCACATTGTAATTTCATCAATCCCTAATCATTTCCAGTTATTTCAGCACAATGACAATAACCATTATCATCAAAATCATCTCAGATATCGAGATCGAGGTTTAGAAATTACCCAAAACTTGTGGAGAGCTTATCTCTTGCCTCGATTCGATCCGTCTTTCGATTTCCAAGTATGTTGTTCTCCCTTTGATGAGGAACAACTTTCCTTCTTGCCACAACTTCTGATTTGGACAGAAATGGGTACTTTGGATGAGTGAGAAAGCTAGGTTTCGCTGAAAATGGGGGTTGGAAGAGAGAGAAAGTGAGATTGCAGGAGAAAAACAGGAGTTCCTTATATTGGCTGAGGGTAGGAGATCGATCTGGCTCTTGATGAGATCGATCTGCATTTGAATTTTGGGGACGATTTGGGCAATTTTATGCCTAGGAGATCGATCTGTTGAGGGGTGAGATCGATCTCTTTATGGCTTTATGAGATCGATCTGCTCCTTGAGGAGATCGATCTTCTCCCAAACAGAATCATTTGGAGATCGATCTCTTCCTCATGAGATCGATCTTCTCTCAAACAGAATCATAAGGAGATCGATCCTCTTCCATTAGAGATCGATCTGCTCCTCAATTTCCTCCTTCCTTGTCATTTTTAACTCACCAGATCGATCTCTCCTTCTCCCAGATCGATCTGTCCTCATAACTTCACACTTATTTTAAACACTTAACATATAAATCTCCAATTATCATTCCCCAATTCACTTAGCTCAATAAATTACACTTCAAGTTCATATTACATCATTCAAATATATCTAAAATTATCAGATCTCACAGAACCGACCTAGGGACCACGTGATAGTGTGCATGAGGCGAGGCATTGCTCTGGTAGCATGTAAGGTCGGGCCTTGTTCTGGTAACATATAAGTCCAATATACCATGCATACGACTGTATTGTCGACGTTCCCTGTTACAAGGATGCCTGGGATGCGCACCCAGAGGAGATTACATATTTGATGTGCCTTGACGAGTTTTATATGAGTTTTATTGCCTAGTCTCGTTTTACACATGAGTTGTGTTTTGTGACTTTGTCACGTGCTATTTACTGAGGTGATTTTTATCACATAATTTGAGAAAAACCATTATCGCATATATTTACACATGCTTGTGAGTGCTCTATATTGAGCCTTTTTAACTTCATGTTTTCATATGATTTGTGACCTATGAGATGATGATGTTTCGAGAACTTTCATGCTACGATTTCAAATGAGTTTCATAAACAAATACATATTTGTGATGTGTGATATGGTTTATATAACTGAATTCCCTTACCCCCCTTACTGAGCGATTTGGAAGCTCACCCTATTTTCTCTTCCCCCAGATTGCTTCAAGTGAAGTGAGTTCCCTGCAACGTACGAGTTAGAGGCTAGTTGAGGACTTGAGCTCCAGGCCGTATTTTGTGTATTGAGGTATATATTTAATATTCATGTATCCAGACTAGAGTTATATTTACAGACACTTATTGTACAATGATGTACGGGATGTATTATGATTAATTAACTTGGAATTGAGTAATGTATATGATACGATATATATTATCTTATGATGAGATCCTGAGGCATGATAGGTATGATGATGTATGACACTGCACAGGAATACACCCTTAATCGTGAATAGATGAGTAGAAAGTTTTAAATTTGCCCTATTTTTTACGTTTTCGGGGCGTCACAGTAGAAGCTAGACCAAATCCCAAGGGTAACCAACAAGATAATGAACCAATTGGTCCAGCTATAAATGTCATCGCAGGTGGAGATTCGATGGCAGGGAACTCCTCTTGCTCTCACAAAACTTACGTGAGGCAAGCATATCAAATTCATGTTGTTATGAAAAAGAAGGTGGATGAAGAGCCTATTATGTTTACTCCAGTAGACAGGGGAGATATTGTCATCCCCCAAGATGATCCCATGGTAGTCTCAGTGGTGGTGGTGAAACACCCAGTTGGTAGAATCCTGGTTGATAACGGAAGCTCGGTGAATTTAATATATTGGAATTATTTTGAGAAGATGAACATATCAGAGGATAGGTTAAAACTAGTTACGACACCACTGTATGGATTCGCAGTGGAGACGGTGAAGGTAGTCGGATCCATTTAGTTACCCGTAACTCTTGGGGAAAGTCCAAAGGATGTGACTCGACAGGTGTTATTCATGGTCGTGAAATCAACTTCGGTTGCTTATAACATGATTTTGACAAGACCTCTATTGAATGACATGAGGGCTATAATCTCTTCTTGCTACCTGTTAATGAAGTTTCCTACCCCCAATGGAGTTGGACAAGTGCGAGGAGATCAAAAGAAGGCTCATACATGTTATATTGCCTCTACTACTTGCAAAGGAATACAGAGGAAGGAGACACTAACTATAGTCGACCCCCCTAAGCCTCAACCTGTTGAAGAGATGGAAGCTATTGAGCTGACAGAAGGAGATGGAGAAAAGAAGGCCTTCATGAGAACTCAACTTGATAAACAAACAAGGATAGAGATAATGGAATGCCTAAAGAAAAACTTTGATATTTTTGCTTAGACGCCAGTTGATATGCCCAGGATTAATCTGAAAGTAATCTGCCATAGTCTTAATGTTCTACCTGGGCATAAGCCCGTCAAACAAAAGAAGAGTAATTTTACCCCGAAAAGATAAAAAGTAATCATCGAAGAGGTTAATAAGCTCTTAGAGGCTGGATTTATTAAAGAAATTAACTATCCAGAGTGGCTGGCCAACGTTGTAATGGTAAAAAAGTCCAATGGGAAATGGAGGATGTGTGTGAACTTTATCGACTTGAATAAAACTTATCCCAAAGATTCCTATCCTTTGCCCCGAATGATAAGCTTGTAGATGAAACATCGGGATATGAACTTCTCAGTTTTCTAGATGCTTTTTTCGGATACCACCAGATTATGCTTCATCCAGAAGATGAAGAGAAGACTTCCTTCATAACAGATGATGGAACATATTGTTATCGTGTGATGTCATTCGATTTAAGGAATGTTGGAGCCACATATTAGCAGATGGTAAACAAAGTCTTCCAGGATCTCCTGGGAAACTCCATGGAAGCTTATATGGATGACATGATCATTAAAAGCAAAGCAGAGGAGTCTCATGCTCACCAGATGTCTAAGGTGTTTAAAGTATTGAGGGAGTTTAATATGAAGCTAAACCCCAACAAATGCTCCTTCGGAGTCAGATCTGGAAAGTTCTTGGGATTCATGATCACTAATAGGGGCATTTAGGTAAACCCCGAGAAGGTATAAGTGATCATAGATATGAAGCCACCAACTACAATGAGAGAAGTCCAAAGATTGACGGGCAGGATAGCAGCTTTAAATCGTTTTCTGTCAAAATCTGCGGAGAGGAGCCTGTCGTTCTTCAAAACTCTAAGAGGTAGAAAGAATTTCAAATGGACAGATGAGTGCCAAATAGCTTTCGATGACTTAAAGGAGTATTTGAAGGAGCTACCTTTATTGACAAGGCCTCAAGTAGGAGAACATTTGTTTATGTACCTAGGAGTTGGTGAGTACGCCGTTATTGCAGTATTGTTAAGAAAAGATGAAATGGTGGATCGCCCTATTGATTATGTAAGTAAGGTGTTGCTAGACCCTGAGACACGCTATCCGCTAGCTGAAAAATTTGCATTAACCCTCGTGATGGCCTATCGAAAATTGCATCCTTACTTTCAGGCACACCCTATCACAGTTCTGATGAATCAACCGTTACGGTAAATTCTTTAAAAGCTTGAACACTCAGGGAGATTTATGATATGGGCAATAGAACTCAGAGCATATGATATCACATTTCAGCCCCGACAAGCCATTAAAGGTCAAGCTCTAGCGGACTTCATAGTCGAATGCACTAACCCAATGGGCAACAATGAAGAAGAAATGCAGCCATGGCTACTGCATGTTGACGGAGCGTTAATTGCAAATGGTAGTGGGGCTGGCATAGCCCTGGTGTTACCTGAAGGGAAATCTTTAGAATATTCTTTGCTCTTTGGATTTTCCAATTCAAATAACATAGCTTAATATAAGGCCTTAGTCACTAGAATGAAGTTAGCAGAGAGATTACAAGTTCGCAACTTAGAGGCACATAATGACTCTCAATTAGTGGTGAACCAATTCAACGGACAGTACGAGACTCGAGAACTGATGTTAATCCCATACCTAAAGAAAGTCCAATCACTGGCGAGAACTTTCGAGAACTTTCAGTTGGTATAAATCAACCGATCCGAAAACACCCATGCTAACTCACTGTCTAAATTAGCATCTTCTAATGAGATCGAAGGAAGAGTAGTAAAGGTGGAAAGGCTAGAAAGGCCTAGTATTGAAGATGCAGAAGTGTATGATATTGAGGTGGGAGACGATTGGAGGACACCATTTAAACAGTACCTAACTGATGGCACACTTCCACATGACAAAGAGGTAGCTCGACGCTTAAAGATACATGGGGCAAAGTTCACGTTAATAAATGGGGAGCTGTACAAGAGGGGGTATACATCACCTCTGTTAAAGTGTTTAGGGCCAGAAAAGGCTAACTATGTCCTAGCAAAAGTACACGAAGGAATTTGTGGTGAACATTTGGGAGTTAGAGCCCTTGCCTACAAAATATTATGGTCGGGATTCTATTGGCCAACATTAAAGAAAGACGCGATGGATAAAGTCCGTAAATGTGACAAGTGCCAAAGGTTTGCGCCGATAACAACGGCTCCAATTACTTCGTTTCAAGGCACGATACAACCAACGCCCTTTACACAATAAGGGATAGACATTTTAGGACCCTTTCCATTAGCTACAGGACAACGAAAGTTTCTGTTAGTAGCTATCGATTACTTTACAAAATGGATTGAGGCGGAACCATTAGCTACTATTACTGCAAAGAAAATTGAAGCGATGGTATGGAAGGACATTATATGTCGATTTGGGATTCCACGCATCCTAAACGCTGATCATTGGAACCAGTTTGATTGTGATGCCTTTCGTGAGTTCTGCAATCGCCTTAATATTCAGTTGAGGATTTCTTCTGTTTCATACATTTAAGCTAATGGGCAAGCAGAAGTAAGTAACCGAACCATCCTTCACGGTTTGAAGACTAAATTGAATAAAGCTGAAGGGGCGTGGATGGATGAGTTACCTAGTGTCTTGTGGGTGTACCGCACCACCAGTCGAGTGTCAACTAGAGAAACACCATTTAGTTTAGTATACGAAACTGAAGCATTGATCCCCGTGGAAATTGGAGCACTTTCACCGAGAATGATACCCTTGGTAGAGGAAGAGAATTTGAAAAGGTTAAAGGAAAACCTAGATCTGCTTGATGAACATAGAGAGGCTGCAGCTATCCGACTTGCATCCTACTACCAAAGGGTAGTTAACTACTATAATAGCTGAGTTAAAGATAGACCAATATTGGAGGGAGATTTGGTGTTGAGAAAGTCACACATAACCAATGCACTGAAAGAGGATGGAAAATTCAAAACCAATTGGGAAGATATCGAATAAGACGGATGATTGGGCCCAGTACCTGTATCTTAGAAACTTTGCAAGGGAAGAAGATAGGGAATACATGGAACTTAAACCACTTAAAGTTGTATTGGAGTTAATCATTTATATTATGTATTCTTTTTGAATTTTTGTATTTCCAAGCGATGAATAAATCAAGTGATCTCTTCATTCATATTTATCTTTCTAACGTTTACGAAAATGAATCTTGTGACAGAAGAGATTGTGTCACAGTACTAGATGCACGAATGCGTCACGACGGCCAGGCATTAGAAAGAAGACATGCCACAATGCCAGAGGCTCAAATGCGTTACGGTGGCCAGGCATTAGAAAGAAGACATGCCAAAGTGCCAGAGGCGCGAATGCATCATGATGACTAGGCATTAAAAAGCAGACATGCCACCGTGCCAGAGGCGCAAATGCGTCGCGGCGGCCAGGAATTAGAAAGAAGATATGCCACAGTGCCAAAGGTGCCACGACCCAAAACTAACCAAAATCAGAGTAAATTTTTTTTCGTTTTTCTTTCATACTTACCTGTCCTCTGATCGTGACCACACTCCACTAACAATTGGGCTATGAGTCAATGCCAGTCCCACTATTCATTTATCATATAACTTAATTCCTAATTTAAGGAAAGGTAAACACATGAGTTTTTCATTTCTTCTTTTCCATTCATTTACAAGTGTTTACAATATCTATACATCCTCGAAAGTTACTTACAAACATGTTACTGTGCTATTCATATTTAGAGACAATATGTACAAGTGTATATACCTCGATATGATGGGCAACAGCGGATATCATGAATGCAGTACTCAGTCGTTGCAATGTCTACTAGAGGAAATCTGTGTAGGAAAATGAAAGGGGTGAGCACATAAAGCTCAGTAAGGCAATCCTACGAACAAGTAGGTAACCATACTACCTACATGAATGTGGTGCCATGCATAAACCACCCTTTCTCCACACATTTTAAAACAGATGCTATAATTCATGATGTCATGTAAAACAAGTTCGCATGTGGATTTCAAAGGGCATGGAAAATTCAACATGCAACTCTTTTAAATCATTTCATTCTCATTAAAATTTCACAACAAAGCCAAGACTCAACCCATCCCTCGGGTGTTCCTGACTCACACAACACCATGAAATCAAATGCTTTTCACAGCAGTAGAAATATGCGATATAATGAATGTCATGTAAAACCAGTTTACATCACTCATGGGTTTAAATAACATGGAAATAACATCATGCAAGTTCAGTTTAAAACCTAGTTTCATTCTCATCAAACTCCCATCTCAGTCAGGACTCAACCCCTCCCTCGGGTGATCCAGACTCACGCAAAAATCCACAAAATGTGTTACTCAAAAACATCAATATGCGAGACTAGGCAATAGATATATATATATATCTCGGGCAAATAACTAGGTCGATGGCCATATGTCCTTGTGATCCCACTGCTACACGAATCCTAGTGTACGGGGTCTCACCACGATCGGGAATCGCCCCGAGAGGTGGGTCAGTCCATCCCGTCGGCCCTGTCCGATTATTCGCATCCGAAGATGCCACTCGCATCCGAAGATACCACATAATCAATCCCAGCACGGTACAACGTACTCCATGCTACTTGCACAGTACAACGTACTCTGTGGACCCATATCTCATATCCATACTCATGCACTGTCTCAAAACGCACGTGCGAGCCTATTTAATCGGTGTGAGACACAGTCTACCCGACGCACTAAGCACCGCTCGTTGCATGTTCTCATAAAACCAGTACGAGCGATGCTCCAGCACTCTTATAAAATCAAGGAAAATATCGTGCGACCCAAGTTTCAGCACACGTTTCATAAAATCTCAGAAGATTAGTGCGAGCTAAGCTCCGGCACTCTGTAAAAATCATGTACAACTAGTGCGAGCTAGGCTCTAGTACTCGGTCATAACAATTCAAGTGAAAATATGGTGTGAGTTAGACTTTAGCACCCTGTCACGAAAATCATATAAGTGTCTGGTGCGAGTTAAACTCCATCACCTTGTCACGAAAATCATATGAAAATCTGGTTCGAGTTAGACTCCAGCACCAATGCATGTAAAACTCTAGTGCGAGCTCTTGCTCCAGCATTAATGCATGCATCACACAAATCAAAACTCGTGTGAACTGAGCTCTAGCATGTCACGTTCTCAAAAATCACGTAGGCGGCTACGTTTCTCAAATCAATTTCAAAGGAAATCAACATTGATTAAAGTTTTGCAATGCTATGCATTTTATTTAAAAGTTAGCCAGCCTACCCATGCATGTGTCAAACCACCTCAAAAACAAGCAAGAACCCCTCATTCTTGCTTCTCGTAACTTTTCCTAATTTTGGAAATTTTACCCTTCACAGGGGTATTTTGGTAATTTGCCCATCTGGGGCACTAAAATTTTTTTATTTGAAATCTAGACCCTTCATACAATTTAAGAGACTGCAAATGAAGTAAAAATTGTGTAAAGCTACCTCTAGCAGTCCGTAAAATTCCCTTACCTCACTTTTCTGTATAGTCGACTTTTCTCAACGCTACCGATCACCCGATCCATTTAGCTCCCAATATATTCTTCGGAGCTGCAGATAATCATTTATCGGGTTAAAACCAAACATATTAATTCATATTTCCCTTTTACTGGGCTTAAGTTAAATCATTGGGCCCGTTTATCCCTATTGGGCCCAATTGCACCTTAATAGGCCTTAATCTGCCTTAAGCCCGTTTTTCACTTACTATTCACATGATCGAGGCCTATTGGGCTCATTGGGACCATCAATATTTATTGGGCCTCGTTCTAAACTCTCGGATAACTCGTATACTATTTACGATAATTACTTTAAAATTTTGAATATAATGCATTTTATGCAGAATTAATCCGTAAACTCGATAAAATAATCTTAACTCTGCATTAAGGACTCAAATTATCGTATTTAGAGTGTACTTAACCCAATATTATACGGGGTACAAAAATTAGAGCTCAATCGGCTCTCGTTCGGGCTCTGTCGTAGAACTGCACAATTAGGTTAATCCAGGTTATTTTCTATTAAATATAATATTAAATAAATTTCTGGAATTTACCCATAGGTCAATCTCGACCCTCGATCAACTTACCCGAATCTCAAGTCGTCCCCAGTAATTTTTCTTTCCTTTTTTTCCCTTTTCTTTCTTTTCTTTTCTTTTCCTTTCCTTCTCCTTTTTCCTTCCTTTTCCTTCATTTTCCTCTCGACCAAACAGTGCCGTTTCGGGTTCCTTCCTGTCACCGACGGTTTCGGCCGTTTCACCGGCCAGTGCCGATCTCAAAATGATCGGCTCTTCCTCCTGAACACGCCGGTGCCCACCGCTCACGCCCAGCTACTGTGGATCGTCGAAATTAGGCCCGTTTTCTGCTCGATTTTCTCCTCCTCCGTTAGCCGGTTTCAACCGTCGTTGGCGCGTGTCACCGGTGCCAGAGTGTTCATCGGCCTGTCCTCTTTCTCCTCTAGTCTTCGTCTAGGATAGTCGACCGCTGGTGGTCGTGGGTGGCTCGAGCCTTCGGCTCTCGCTTTTGTCGGTTTCCAGTTTCGGGTTTTTCTCGATTTTCGATTTTTAGTTCTTTTTATTATTATGATTATTTATAATTTATTTTATTATTATTATAATTATTAAAATATTCTTAAAAATCCCAAAAATATCTACTAAAATCATATTTTATTTAAATTAATTTATTTAATTTATTTATTATATTTTAACCCCTTTTTTGGTATATTTTTTCCGTATTTTCGGGATATTGTCCTGAGTGAAAATTTCGATTAATTCCAATAAATTCATATCTTGATCAATTGGACTCGAAATTTAATTATTTCATCGTTATTGATAAAGATTTCTCAAATCCATATTTTTAATGAAATTTTCTTATGGAATTTATATCGGATTTCAGACTTTTGACCGTTTTACCCTTCTACACGTTCGGGACCAATTTAACCCGACTTTCCTTCTTGGACCCACTATAATCTCTCATTTAAAATTCGTATCTCTATCCGGGGAATTCAAATCTCATAAATTTAATTTGAAATTCCTTAATTGTCCATTTTCAGATTTAACATATGTTCGACTACTTCATTCATATTTATATGATCAAAATCATCCATCTTATGTTTCCATTAACATATAACAATCTCTATAAAATGTGTGAATCATAAGGAAATACAATAAAATTGGGTCTTACATAATCTCCCCCACTTAAGAAATTTGGTCCTCCAAATTAGAACCAAGTCAAATGGGTCCACAAACAACTCCGGGTACGTCTATCGTATCATACTCTTTAATTCTCATGTGACTTTTTCGGAGTGTACTACTACCAAAGGATTTTAATTAGGGAGATCATCTTAAACCACAACACTTTCTCCTTCCATCTAACACCCATATCAAGTTTTCAACATACGTTATACTTTCATTGAGCTCCATAGCTCATATCCAATCACATATGCTGGGTCCAGATAATATTGCTGAAGCATCAAAAGATGGGACACATTGTGGATGCCTGCAATGGTAACGTCAACCTACAGGACTTATCTCCCACTTTGTCCAATCTCTCAAAGGATCAATCTAACGAAACTCAAATTGCCTTCTTTCTGAATCTCATTATGTCCTAAGGGCATGTAACTTCCAATAATACTGATTCACCCTCGGTGAATTTCAATGCTTTTCTGTCTCTTATCAGCATAGCTTTTCAATCTGCTTTGAGGTGTTCTTATACTCTCACAATTCAACTGAACATCCTCAGAGGTTTGTCTTACCAATTCGGGAGCAATTCTCTATCTGTCACCCACTTCTTCTTATCCAAGTCGGGGAATAACTCCCTAAAGCCATACCATGTCTCATAAAGTGTTATCCCGATACTCAAGTGACAACTGTCATTATTGTCAAATTCGATTAGTAACAACTGATCATCCCAGGAGCTTATAAAATCAATGGCACACACTCTCATCATATCCTCAAGAACTTGTACAGTCCCTTTTGACTGACCATCTATCTGAGGACGGAAAGCTGTGCTAACACTTAGTCGGGTTCCCATCGCTTCCTGAAAAATATTCCCAGAAGTGGGAAATGAAGCGGGAATCTCTATTTGATACTATGCTCACTGGAACGCTACATATTGTTCCACAATCTTCCTTACATATAACTTTGCCTACACACTCAGCGTATTTAGGGATTTCATAACCAAAAGGTGGGTAGACTTAGTCAATTTAGCGACTATCACCTACATAGCCTTATGATTCATCCGAGTCCTTTGTAACCCATCATGAAATTCATGGTAACTTGTTCTCATTTCTATGTCGATATAGGTAGAGGCTGTAATAACCTTGTAAACTTCTATTGCTCTACCTTAATCTACTGACATATGATACACTTCTCCACAATCTCTACAATGTCTCTTTTCATATATGACCACCAATACCCTTTTTTTTAAGATTTCGATATATTTATTACTTCTCGGATGCACTTTATATCCCGAAGAGTGAGCTTCTGATAATGACACTATCTCATCACTGTGGTCCTGGGAAGCACTTATACTGTCTCTGAACCTTAGTAAGTCATCATCAATCTCTATGAACTCTGTCACTGTACCCATCTGAATCTAACCCACACTATCGACACCATGCCAATCATCATGCTAAGCCTATCAAATCCGATCACTCAAATTCGATTCTAATCTCAGGCTAGCTGTCACACAATTCACTATCATCAGAAGGGATCACATCATTACTGAGGCTCACAACTGCTCTAGTAGCTCACGCTCCCTGACCATCAAATGTAATAATATCCCGAGGCTCTTTCTGTTCAAGGCATCGACCATCACATTAGCCTTTCCTAAGTGGTACAATTTCCACGATTATAATCCCTCAGAAGCTCTAACCCTCTTTGTTATCTCATATTCTACACTTTCTGTGAAAACAGATACTCGGGGCTTTATGATCAGTGCATCCGTAAAATTTCTCACCGTATAAGTGGTGGCGCCATACCATTAGTGCATTACTACGGCTACCAACTTTAAATCATAGGTCGAATAGTCCTTTCATGATCCTTGAACTGTCTGGATCCATACGTGACTATGATCTCATTTTGCAATAATACACAGCCCAATCTTGGTTTCAAGACATCCATATTCCCGGAGAAACCTCTTAATTTGTTGGCTATGGTGAAAATAAATGCGGTGGTCAGTTCATACTTCAATACACCAAAACTCCTGTCACGTCTATCATCCCATTCAAATACAACTTTTTCTTAGTTAAACGTGTCAACAAAGTAGTCCATTTCGAGAACTCTCAACAAACCATCTGTAAAAATAATTTCCAATTGTTGCTTATAATTTTCCCTGGACTTTAAATACACCCAAAATATCATCAATAAGGATGATAACAAATCGGTCCAGGTAAAGTTTAAATACCTTATCGTAGTTGAGTCCCACCAAATATTTCAATCACTCATATCCTTGACCTATGTACACATAAACGTATAATGTCATTTTGAAATCGCTTCCGTTAATGATACTAACCTGCGTCATTTCTTTTTTCTTATATTAATGGCTTTTATAAAATTTTAGTTTTTAAACCTTCTTGATTAACCTGAATTTTAAATGTATATATATTACGACTGTCGATTTCAATTTATAGGTTATGTGTACTTCTAGACGCTGTCAAGTCTTCAGGTGGGGAGGTATTTTGAAATACCTTTATTAACCCTCAGACTTGACCACATGGACGGGTTGTGTATATATCCCCCCTTATCCTTGGTCACAATTTAGATTCACTACATATCGCTTAATCCAAATTACTTCACATATCAAAGATATTCTTACCTTGCATACGCCTTTTATTCCAATATATCTTGTATTTAGGATCTATCACATCTCAAAGCTTATTTCCTTTCGTATATCACTTATAGCAAACTTTGTCATTACTCATTCCATGAGTACAATCATTTACTCCTTTAATTTCAATCGCTACACCCCTTTTATTACTTATCAAAACTTACAGTATACTTTTCAGGGGTAAAACATCACTATCTTAGAATAGAAATCTGAACAGCGTAGTTTGCAGTCGACCAATTTATTCTCAAATATTACTTCAAATTATTCATATTCCACTGAATAAAATCGGCTGACTTATACTTCTTCCCCCATTTTTGACTTATAATCTCTTCATAATTATTTCGTTAGTTAACCATCCTTCATTGGGGTGCTAACTATCAGCATTGTGCCCAAGGGTGTAGGCATTCACGTCTTTTACTAACTTATATACAAATGAAGGCAGTATGACTAAATGCCTGGCACCAGGATCAATTAAAATAATTACTTCATTATTCATAACCAGTGTGGTTTCTTTCACCACATCATCTGAAACATCAGTAGTGTCCTGGTCCAAGGCATACACTCGCCTTCGTCCAACAGCCTACTTTCCCTTTCTCTTAGGGTATGGCCTCCCTTTTTCGGTGCAGAGATATTAACAGGGTTTTCTCTGTCTCTTTGCTATTTTGTGGGACAGTCTCACCCTACTCTGAGCAATCATTAAATAAATGGTCTATCTTACCACACTTAACGCTTATTTTAGTCAATAAAGTATAGGGCCTACTTTCATGGTATCTACCACACATCCTACACTGTTCCGTAGTAGGTCGAGGTCCTCCAATCACAATACCCCTCAAAAGTGCTGAAATTGGATACACTGGGGCCTTACCAATCATCTTATCCCGTGATTCATCAACTCTAATCTCTTACCAAACTACCTTTTTCCCGTTCTGACATCTCTGTCATTCTCTATTAGTTTCTGTCTCTATTTCGGCTCTTACTACCTTTCCAAATCTCAGAGGCGTGCAACTCATGATCTTATTCACTAAACTGTAGTCTGCGTACTCCCTCGGCATAGGTAGTGATATCTAACAGGGCCAATCGGACTTTAATTGACAATCTGAGCCCTTCCATGAACTTTTGAGCTTTTCGACTCTCACTGCCCATAGTGTCGGGATCATACCTGCCTAGGGATATAATTGAGTTTCATACTTGTCAATCAACCAGTTCCTCTAGGTTAGAGTAGGAAATTTTATCTGTAATTTCCTTTAAGAAGTGTCCAAGATATTCTATCACCGGAATACATCCAGAAATATTTCTCATGTCAGCTATGGATGTCTAACTCTTAAGATGGGTCGAGCAGACATCCACCAATGCTCCGACTTCCCTCAAAGCCCATGCATACTCTGAGCAATTAGCTCCCATAATATTCTCCATACTCAGCTCCAACTTCGCGAAGCGTGTCTCAATATTGTTCGATCTCTCTGTCGGATTCTGTGGGGCATGCTCAACATCAGCCTCCATTTCAATCTCATCCTGGTTCTCATAGATTGACTCAGCACAATTAGCAAGCTCAGGCTTACCTCTACGACCTCTGCCTCGTGCTCTACCTCCTCTACCGCGACTAATATTAGGCATAATTCCTATATTCCTACATTCTCAACCATTTCTTAGTTAAAACCCATCTCGATATACACTATTGTATCTAACCAAGCACAGTAACATGGGGATGTAATTTCCTAATTACTGACACTGATACACATCAGACCAATTTCGCTCTGATACCACCATTTGTCATGACCCAAAACTACCCAAAATCAGAGTAATTTTTTTTCATTTTTCTTTCATACTTACCTGTCCTCTGATCGTGACCACACTCCACTAACAATTGGGTTGTGCGTCAATGCCTGTCCCACCATTCATTTACCATATAACTTAATTCCTTATTTAAGGAAAGGTAAACACATGAGTTTTTCATTTATTCGTTTCCATTCATTTACAAGTGTTTACAGTATCTATACATCCCCGAAAGTTACTTACAAACATGTTACTATGCTATTCTTATTTAGATACAAGATATACAAGTGTATATACCTCGAAATAATGGGCAACAGCAGATATCATGAATGCAGTACTCAGTCGTCACAATGTCTACTGGAGGAAATCTGTGTAGGAAAATGAAAGGGGTGAGCACATAAAGCTCAGTATGGTAATCCTACGAATAAGTAGGTAACCATACTACCTGCATGAACGTGGTGCCATGCATAAACCACCCTTTCTCCATACATTTCAAAACAGATGCTATAATTCATGATGTCATGTATAACAAGTTCGGATGTGGATTTCAAAGAGCATGAAAAATTCAACATACAACTCATTTAAATCATTTCATTCTCATTAAAATTTCACAACAAAGCTAGGACTCAGCCCATCCCTCGGGTGTTCCTGACTCACACAACACCATGAAATCAAATGCATTTCACAATAGTAGAAATATGCGATATAATGAATGTCATGTAAAACCAGTTTACATCACTCATGGGTTTAAATAGCATGGAAATAACATCATGCAAGTTTAGTTTAAAACCCAGTTTCATTCTCATCAAACTCAAATCTCAGTCAGGACTCAACCCCTCCCTCGGGTGATCCAAACTCACGCAAAAATTCACAAAACGTGTTTCTCAAAAACATCAACATGTGAGACTAGGCAATAGATATATATATATATATATATCTCAGGCAAATAACTAGGACGATGGCCATATGTCCTTGTGATCCCATTGCTACACGGATCGTAGTGTGCGGGGTCTCACCACGATCGGGAACTGCCCTGGGAGGTGGGTCAGTCCATCCCATCGACATTGTCCGATCACTCGCATCCGAAGATGCCACTCGCATTTGGATATGCCACTCGCATCCAAAGATGCCACTGATAATTCTATTTTTAATAGAATTATTTGTGCTTAATTTTCTAATTATTTATTTAATCCCCATATTATTTTATTAATAATCCCCTTTATTTAATTAAAATTCTTTAATGTGCAGATAAATTAAATTCAGATGAAACTCAGTCGTTTCAGTGGAAATTGGGCTGAAAACGGGCTAAAGGAGATTGGACCACTTTCAATTTGCAGACCGAGTCACCAGTCGTCTAGACACGTGTGATGTCAAGTGTCCGTATTTTATTTGCTCTGAAATGATAAGATCGAAAGACACCATGCCAACCTTCTGGAAGACACACGCCGGGCCACATCGCATAGCTAATTGGACAAAAAGACAAGTGACATGGAAATATCTACTCTGCAGCAAATCAAAGGAAGACAAGTGGCCAAACAATGCCAACTCATCTAGGATGGAAAATTACCATTGTACCCCTAAGTGTGTATATAAATAGAAAATGATGGCAATTGAAAATGTAATGTAAGTTAGGGTAGAATAGTTTTTTTTAGGTTAACTTTACGTTAAAAATTTTACCTTCCTTGTTTTCATTTCCCGAATAGTTTTTTTTTTTTTTGCCTCTATATTTTATATAGCTACTGTTCTATTCAATTTGGTTTATTATGAAAATCACTTGTTTTTAAATTCATGAGTATGGTTGCTTAGAATTTGTCTTTACCATTTAAGTTTACTTTACATGTTACAATCGTATTCTTGCTATAAGTTTTAATCCATTTTTGGTTGTAGTCTAAAGCATTTGCCATGCTTTGATCATCAATGCCGATCTTTATCTTCTGATTTAATATTCCTGGTCTAATATCTCAGGATTAATCTGTGTATTAACTTGCAATACTGAAATGGTGGAACAATATTGGCTTGATTGAGAAATGAAGGAAACCGTGGCTACTGGAAATCACTATGTGATGTTTGATAAATTTTCTTCACGTATGGCTTAGTTTCACGTATTAATTTTCAGATTGTCTATTCTTCTTATCTTATTTGATTATATTTTTTCTAATGCCGAGTGAGTTTCTTTTGATTTTTTTCTTTGTGTGGTCCGCTGATTGTGAATGAAGAAACAAATTAGTGGATAAAAAAAATCCTACTCTTCTCTCATCTGTTCTTCATCATGTTCTTAGTTTTATTTCTTTGGTTTGGATTGCTTGATCTCTTGGTGTAATTTTTATTTTCTTCACATATTAGCAACCTCTCTTCTCAGTTATATTACCAGTAATTTGGATTTACTTCATGTTCAGTTTTTGTCTCTTAAACCATGAATGTTGCAGTGAATGGATGTATGTTTCTCCTCTGTTCTCCCCTGACATAACTTTTATTTACTGTTCATTTTCATTTTTTGTTTAACTTCTGGTTTTAATCAATTATGTTCTCTATTCTCATTCCTTGTCACGAGTTGAGGTTGATTGGATGCAGGTTGAAGACCAAAGAAGATCGGGAATGAAGCCATCAACAGACTCGTGGTACAGCTGGATGACGAGCGGAACGGAATAGCACTGCTGCTGGTTCCTTAGCCAGAAACAATGTTTAAGGGCATGATTACAGTAGACAGGATCCATTTGTTTATCCTCGTTTCCCGTTTCATTTGTTTGTTTTCATGTCATCCAACAATTTTCCCTTGTTCAGCAGTGATTTAACTTTAATCCACTGATCTATTTGCTCTTTTCTTTTTCTCCTTTAAATTCATTGTTCTGGTTTCCTTTGATTATCTTCACTCTTCGGTTCTTATCAGTTTTATTGTTTCCAGGTTGTTTTCGGTTGCAGTTAGGTACCAACGGGAGCAGGAGCAGTACCTGGCCAGCACATGTCGCGGAAGGTTGGTGCTGAGGACCACGTCTGAAGTAATCACCTGGAGCAGAATAGGCAGGAGAATATGTATAGTACCTGTACACATCGAAACAGCCAGCTGGAAATTGGGTGAAGGCTACGTTTGGCTATTCAGTTTATTTGTGCAATTAGTTTAAGCATGTTTGGAAGTTATCTTTTTATGTCATCTACAGTGTTTGTTAAGTTAGGAAAATAGATTTGCATTGTTTGTTAAATTAATGACTAGTGTTAATTAGGATAATAATTAAATTTTGATTACATTAGAGTGGTAATTTTAATCTTCTTTAGAAACTCATAAGTTGCATTTAGAATTAAATTAGAGATAGACTAGTTCGTAATTTAGTTTTTATATTGAAAAATAAAAAAATATATATATTTTCTCATGTATTAGTTAGATTTTATTGTTAAGTTAGTAATTAGATGTAATTAGGATTAATTTAGTATTAGTATTTTAGACATTTAGACTTGTAGTTATTTTCTTAATTTTTCTAGGATTTTAAATTTTAGGTTAGTGTAATTTGCATTTTTATATTTGCATTTTAGTTTAATTGCGTTAATTAATTTTAACTACTTTAATTACTTTTGTAGGTAACTGCTTTTAATTGCTGAGAGCACTGTAAGTAAATTTTGTTTTGTTTTATTTTAATCAGTTTGTAATTTTTATTGTTTTCAGTATTTTTAATTTTAGACTTAGTAGATCACCCATCTTCACTTCATAATTTGCTAGAATATACTTAGGGTAAGATTAATCGGTAGTTAATTAGGCTGATCAACTTCTCTGTGGGATGATAATTTGGGACTCAAATCCCATTATTACTTTACGACTCGTGCACTTGCGGATAATACGTTTAGCTCGTACCAAGTTTTTGGTGTCGTTGCCGGGGAAGTTTTAATTAGTCCTTAATTAATATCGGTGAAATTATACTTAGGTGCAATTCTAGCTGGTAAATATTTAGGTTGTAAATATTGAGAGCTTTTCTTAGGTTAGTTAAATTTTCTCATAATTAATTAAAAAAATTCTAAGGACTTTCTAATGTTTACATGCGTAGAGCCTGGAGTTTTGATTGCTTTCCTCTAGATCCTAAAATTAAAAGAACCCTTAGGAAAATTTGAAAGGATTCTAGGAAATTTATAGCTCCGCTGCAAAACACCATGGTAGAAAATAGGGAAATCAGGACCGTTGGAGATTATGTAATGCCGACGATTGGAGGATATTATACCGACATTAGGCCACCAGCTGTCCCTGCAAATAATTTTGAAATTAAGTCTTCCATCCTCCAGATGATCCAGACCTCTTTGCAATTCAGTGGGCTTCCGCACGATGACCCACATACTCACCTTGGGCAACTCCTGGACTTGTGCAACACGTTCAAGCATAATGGATTATCTGATGATGCGCTTAGACTTAGACTATTCCCTTTCTCACTTAGGGATAGGGTGTGACACTGGTTAACCTCATTGCCTCTAGTATCCATTTCTACATGGGACGAGTTAGCCCATCAATTTCTAGCCAAGTTTTTTCCACCCTCTAAAATGGCCAGACTCCGTAGTGACATATCTTCCTTTGCCCAATTCGACTCTGAATCTCTTTACAAAGCATGGGAACAATATAAGGAGCTTCTTTGGAAGTGCCCTCACCATGTCCTACCTCTATGGCTGCAAGTCCAAACTTTCTACAACGGACTTACAAGCCAAAATAGGACCATCGTGGACGTTGCTACGGGTGGAGCCCTGATGTGAAAAACAGAGGTGGAAGCTTACGAGTTGTTAGATAAGATGGCGGCTAACAACTATCAATGGTCCTCGAAGAGACAAATGCCAAAGAAGTCGGCGGGTATTTATGAACTCGACACAATGTCTACCTTGACCTCTCAAATCGCTAACCTTACGAAGAAGGTAGAGTCGCTCAGTACCCAACATACTCCTTCCACCAATGCTAACCCTGTGTTTACTGTCTAAAGTCCTTTTCTCTCTTGTGATCTGTGTAGTGGTACCCACTCTATAGATAGGTCTCCACTTAGCTTAGAATCGGTTTAGTACGTTGCCCCCCCAAGAAACAAAACAATCTTTTTCCCGAACACCTATAATCTAGGGTGGAGGAACCATCCTAACTTTTCTTGGAGCCAAAACCAAGGGCAAACTTCTAATTCTAGACCAGTAGGATCCCCTAGTTTTCAAACCCCACCGGTTCAGGTACCACCATAACATCAATTTCCTCACTAACCACCACCTCAGTATCCACATCATCTACCTAATCATTCCCATCCATCCCACTTCCATCAACCACCACCACCACCAGAACCTCAGCACTTATCATTAGCTGAAAAGAAGCCCTCGCTTAAGGAAATATTCACAATGATCTTGCAAAATCAAGTAGCTTCAATTAAGAACCTAGAGGTTCAGGTGGGACAAATAGCAAACGCTCTTAGTCAATGTCCTCAAGGGACCCTTCCTAGTAACACTGTAGCTAATCCTGTTAGGCAAAGGGAGGGTAAGGAACATGTGAAAGCCATCACCCTTAGGAGTGGCAGAGAGCTAGTAAATCCACCAGTTAAGTCCAGACCTGACCAGCCCATAGTTGAAAAACCCATAAGTTCTACCGAAGCAGCTCAAAAGGAGCAGGAATCAAAAGATCAAGCTGCAAAGGAAACAAAGCCAGGCATTTCTTCACATCTACCTATTTCTTTATCACAACCTTCTTTGTCCTCCGACGCTACAAATGTTTCCACTACATCTCCTTCGGTTAGACCATCAGTTCCTTTTCCTCAGAGGTTTCAAAATCAAAAATTGGACCAACAATTTGCAAAATTCCTTGAGGTTTTTAAGAAACTTCACATTAACATTCCCTTCGCAGATGCCTTAGAGAAAATGCCAAGCTATGTGAAGTTTATGAAAGATATCCTCTCTAGGAAAAGAAGATTGGAAGATTATGAGACGGTGGCTTTAATTGAGGAATGCAGTGCCATTATCCAGAGGAGATTACCCCCCAAGCTCAAGGATCCCGGGAGTTTTACCATACCATGCACTATTGGAAATTTATTCTTTGGTAGAGCCCTGTGCGATTTAGGAGCTAGTATAAATTTGATATCTTTGTCTATCTATCAGAAGTTAGGAATAGGGGATGCCAAGCCCACCACAGTGACCCTCCAGTTGGCTGATCGATCAATTAAATATCCGAAGGGGGTCATTAAGGATGTCTTAGTAAAGGTGGACAAGTTTATTTTCCCTACGAATTTTATCGTATTAGACATGGAGGAAGACAGGGAAGTCCCCATTATACTAGGCAGACCATTCCTAGTGACTGGTAGAACTTTAATTGATGTACAAAAGGGGGAGTTAACAATAAGAGTTCAAGATCAGGAAGTCAAGTTTAATGTGTTCAAATCTCTAAGGTTCCCTGATGACTCTCATGATTGTTTTAGGATGGATTTAGTAGATAAGGACATCACTGAGGTGTTTTCCAAGACACATCCTTTAAACCCTTTATAAGCCTCCTTAATGAAATCTGTTAATCTTAGAGAATACAGTGAAGATGATGATGAGGTCTACGAGACTTTACAATTATTAAAGGTCACTCTTTTTTAGGAAATTACCCAATTTGAGACTCCAGACCCTTCATCTATTCCAGCTTCAAATATCTTTCCATCCACCAGTGATCCTCTAGTATTAGAGCTCAAACCTTTACCCTCACACCTTAGGTATACTTATTTAGGTGAATCCTCTACATGATCGGTAATAGTATCTGCTGCTCTTTCTAGTGATCAGGAAGCAAAATTACTACAAGCGTTAAAACAGCATCAGAAGGCTATAGGTTGGTCTATCTCTGACCTTAAGGGTATTAGTCCCTCTATCTATATGCATAAGATACTATTAGAGGAGGGGTATAGGTCATCCATAGAGCATCAATGTCGATTGAACCCTGTAATGAAAGAAGTTTTCAAGAAGGAGATCATTAAGTGATTACATGCAGGGATCATCTATCCCATTTCTGACAGTGCCTGGGTAAGCCTAGTACAATATGTCCCTAAAAAGGGAGGGATGACAGTGATCGAGAATGAAAATAATGTGCTCATCCCCACTAGGACTGTCACTAGTTAGCGAGTATGCATGGATTATAGGAAACTCAACAAGGCCACCAGGAAAGACCATTTCCCTTTGCCCTTCATTGACTAATTGTTAGATCGATTAGCTGGTCATGAATTTTATTACTTGTTGGACAGATATTCTGGGTACAATCAGATAGTTATAGCCCCAGAAGACCAAGAAAAAACTACCTTTACTTGTCCCTATAGGACCTTTACTTTTAGAAGAATGCCTTTTGGCCTATGCAATACACCTGCTACCTTCCAGCGTTGCATGATGGCCATATTTCATGATATGGTGGAGGATTTTCTTGAGGTTTTCATGGATAATTTCTCAGTATTTGGGGATAGCTTTGATTTATGTTTACAGAATTTGGCACTAGTACTGAGGAGGTGTGAAGAAACAAACTTAGTGTAAGACCCGAACTTGGCATTTTTCCTTACGAATATATCATTTAAAACGTGTAAATATGATATATTAATCAATGACGAAGGAATGATGCAATTACAAGTTCAATTTAATCAAGAAATAAAATTTAGTGCTTTAAAGTACCGAAATAAGAACTTGGGCAAATTCGAGACAAACCGAATGAAATTAGGTCAAACGGACTGAAAATATGGACTCAGAACGCGAAAATATAGGGAGTCCAAGAAGGGAAGTTAGTCCGAAAACGATAAACCAAAAATTACCCTATATTGACAATTTACCCCGAAAATATAGAAAAATAATATTTTCGGAGGGATAAATCAATGAGATAAAATGAAATGGAATGTACATATATTTTGGTGGAATTAAATAAAATAAAATATATGTACAAAGATGTATAAATTTTAGTGTATAAAATACACTATGGGAATAAAATATACTAATAATAATAATATTTGTTTTATTATTATTATTATTATATTTTAAATTATAAGATATTGTAGTATTATTATATGTTTTGTTTTATAGATATTTTGGTATATATATTGTATTATATTAAATATAATATAATATATATAAGATAAAAAAAAGAAATCGGATAAAAAAAAAAGAAAAGGAAATTGGAAACCATCGCGACCCCTCCCCCCAAACCGAAACCCGACTTTTGTCTCCCTCACCACCGGCGAGCCACAACCGGCGAAGGAGCGAGGGGAAGCACCGGCGAAGGACGGCCAACCTTCAGGGGACTGCCGAGCGCCGTCACGCGCCGTGGAACGACCGAAAAAGGCAGATCGGAGAGGAGGAGGCCGCGGGGGAGAAAGGGGAGATTCGCCGGCGACAGCGACGATCTAGGCCGAGCCAAGCCAGGCGAAGCTTCCCCAAGCCGAGGCTCACCCAACGGTGGCCGACCCACCCCGGGAACCGACCGAAAGCGCCGACAACAGGCAATTCCTCACTGAATCGGATCAGACCGGTTCAGTGTGAAAAGGGGTGAACCGATCCGAACCGGTTCAGTAGGAGAGAGAAAGAGGAGAGAGAAAAAAAATTTTGGAAAAAAATTCAGTGTTATCCCGGCACAGTAGTAGACCGCCAAAAAACGGTAGACGACGTGTACGAATTCGAGCGGATCTCGACTTACGTGTCACCAAGGAAAGATTTGGCTTTCAAGAATACGTCCAGAGCCAATTAGACTGCGTGATTCGAAGAGATAAAGAATAAAAATTCGCAGTCGACTCATTTCGAGGTAAGGGATTTCGTAAGCTCTTAGAGATAGCTGTACGTATTTTATCGTCATTTACGTACACCTAAATTTTCGTATAGAATATGAATATGAAATATCTGGATAGTACCCAAATATGAAAAAATTAAGAAAATGCCCCTAGGTATGAAAAATATGAAAATGGTCAAAATAACCTATTTTGATGTGTTTTACATGAATAAGCATGTTTTGTGAATAAGTGGTGATAGAATGGCTCTGAATTTGATTATCTGCATTAAATTGCAATGTTTTCAGAATAAAAAAATGTTTGCTGAGTGATTTGATAGAAAATATTTTCTCTCACTCAAGTGGGTACTACCTTCCGTGGTTGAGGTTGGTTTGTATGCCCCTTATGTGCATCGAGCCATCTATCAGTTTTGAGATTAAAGTCGTGCTAGAGCGTTGCTCGCACTAGACTTTACATATTTGTGCATGATACCGTGCTGGAGCTTTGCTCGCACGGGACTTCGATTTTATGATGTGCATAAAACCGTGCTTGGAGACGTCGTGTAGGCTGTGTAAGCTTGCACTGATACTCGCACGTGATTTGATAAAGTCGTGTTGGAGCCTCGTGTAGACTGGGTGTCACACTGATTGATATGCCCGCACGTGCATTTTTGGAGACTCAGTATTGATATAGCTGGAGATAGGATGATAAGACCCGTTGGACGGGCACTCCTAATCTCGCTGACTTCAGATATTGAGGTCCACGGAGTACAATGTACCGTGTGGACGCACATGGAGTACGACGTACCGTGTTGTTTGTTTGTGTCTGATGGTAGACTGACCCCCCTATCATCAGCCATCCGGGGACATTCATGCACACCTGATCCGTGATTACATGGAGTCCATGACTATGGCCATATGTCTATTCGTTTCCATATGCTCTGCTTTGTCTCCATACTTATATGATTTCTGATTTAAATTCTGAGATTTTTGATTTATCTCCTAATTGATTTAAATCAGCTTTATGAGAACATGTGTTTTGAGAAAATTCGTTTGTGATATGACATGTCTTTGAGAAAGCATACCTGTGTGGTTTTGTGATTCAGTTGGAATTGAGAAAGTAAAGATTTTCTGCATGACATGCATGTAGGTAGTATAGTTATCTACCTGCTTGCGTGATTTCTTACTGAGCCCGTTAGCTCACCCCTTTTTTTTCCCTCCACTCCACAGAGTTACCTAAGTCTTGAGAGTTGCGGTAGTCTTGAGCAGTTGAGAACCCACACTCCATTGTGTGCAAAGGTATACACTTATTTCGCTTTTGTATCTAAACTTGTAAGGCACAGTTATGTATATTAAGAATTACGGGGATGTAGACGTACGTATGTAAATACATATATAAATAAGTAAAGCAATTATCATGTACGGTTTATATTTAAGTGTGTAAGGTCAATATCGGCTCGTGTGCCCAACCATCCGTATGTTGTCTGCTCCGTTATGTGTGTGTAAGAATGAATAATAATGAATTAAATGTGGAAACGAGGTGTGACAGAAGTTGGTATCAGAGCAGGGTTGGTCTGAATACGAGTCGGTATAAGTTGTTAGGAAAGTTTACATCCCTTTGGTACTGTGCCTTGTTTAGATACAAATGTGTATACCGGGCTGTTAATGTAATATGAATTGATTGTGTGAATGGAAAAAAATCATCAATATGATTGATAGACACTGCAATCGAGGGGAAAGTTCTCGATCTCGAGGGTAGAGAGATAGACCCGAGAGACGTATTGAATCATTTACTGGCCATGCCTCTCAAGATCCAGTAGAGACTATTGAGATAAGCATGGTGAGGTTAGAGCAGACTGTGGAGAGTATGACACAGTTTTTTGGATGGGCGATGGCTGGATTTGAAAGTCCGCAGGGTATGAGTGCACCCGCAGCAGCCCCTGTCACGCCTGTACCATAGACCGCTGGACCTTCTGATTCTAGTCGTCCTGTACTGCCTCACCTGTATAATTGAACGCGAAAGAAAACCTTGAGGACCAGTGGACCACAAAGAGAACAGTACGGATGAGTAACGATGTCAACAGCAGTCGATGTCACAGCAGTCGATGTTGTGGGCCCAAGAGGGGTGGCCATGGCCGGCTGGGCTGGTCCGACTGGGTTGGGCCGTTACATCTCGTACCTTGACAAAAATTGTTTATTGGAGTCAAAGATCCGGTAGCAGCAGAGAACTGGGTAAACATATTAGAGAAGTTGTATGTGTACTTCGAGTGTTCCCAGACTGACAAGGTGGCCTTTGCTGCATTTGTGTTGGAAGGCGAAGCGGAACATTATGAAAATTCGCCCAACCTATATTGAGGACCCGAAACCAAATAGTGACTTGAGAGATTTTTCTAGATGCCTTTAGGAGGCAATATGTTCCAGAGACTGCTCGAAGATGGCTACAGAAGGAGTTTATTAGTCTGACTTACTGCAGCCAATCAGTGGACGAGTATGAGTCCCAGTTTACGTCTCTGGGAAGGTACGATTCTGACACCATGAGTAGTAAAGATAGAAAAGTCGAGAAGTTTCTAGATGGGTTGATACCGTCCACTAGAGCTAGATTAGCTCCTTTGGATATTTTGACTTACGAGGAGGCAGTGCGCAGAGCTCAGTTGTGTGAACAGGATTCTGAGCAGCATGCCCTTGAATTTGGTAAGTTCAGTAAGGACAGAAAGAGAATTGTAGAGTACAAAAGTTTCAGATAAGGGAAGAGGTCGTTTAAGAAATGACAAAAGTTTTGAAAATTTCGAGGTAAGATAGTGAAGCCCTCTATTCCGTCAATTTTAGCTCCGTCTAGAGGTATATGATTGGTGAACTCCGACCTACTATTGAGCCATGTTGAGTATGTGGGAAACCTCATGGTGGTAGGTGATGATTCCAAGTATCTGGAGCATGTTTTAGATGCGGAAAGACGGGCCACTTGAGGAGAGACTGCCCGAAATCTGCAGTCCCTATTCCGCAGAGGTGAAAAGAGCCACAGAAAGCTCTTATTGTACCTTCACCCCGGAGAAGGAAGGCCACAACTGAAGAGAAAGGGGAAGCAGACTGCTGGTAAGGGACATGTGTATACATTGGATTAGGACAGGGCAGATGCTTCGTCTGATGTGGTTTAAGGTTTTATTTCTAAGTGGTCGATATGGATAAGGCACGTCCGGAGTTGATTGATATTCTAATAGTCAGGGAATTTTCTGATGTCTTTTCGGATGATCTGCCAAGAGTGCCACCAGACAGAGAGATAGAGTTTTATATTGATCTGGCACTTGGTACTGAGCCTATATCGAGACCACCGTATAGAATGACACCAATAGAGTTAGAAGAACTAAAGAAGCAGTTACAGGAGCTACTGGATAAGGGATTTATTAGATGAGCGTATCACCTTAGGGAACTCTGGTTCTATTTGTGAAGAAAAATGATGGAAGCCTCCGACTGTACATTGATTATCGGTTGTTGAATAAGGCTACCGTCAAGAATAAGTACCCCTTGCCACGAATAGATGATCTATTGTATCAGTTTCGGGAAGCAAAGATCTTTTCCAAAATCGATTTGAGGTCTGGATACCATCAGTTGAGAATTCGGAGCGAAGACGTACCCAAGACAGTTTTTCGTACTCGTTTTGGCCATTATGAATTTTTGGTGATGCCTTTCGGGTTGACTAATGCGCTTACAGTGTTTATGGCTTTGATGAATGATGTGTTCAAGCCGTACCTGGATAGATTTGTTATCGTTTTTATCGATGACATTATGGTGTATTTGAAGTCCAGGAAAGATAATGAGCAGCACTTAAGGATTGTGTTACAAACCCTCCAAGATAAGAAATTATATGCTAAACTCAGTAAGTATGACTTCTGGTTGAAACAAATATAAGTTCTGAGCCATGTGGTATCGAAGGACGAGGTATCAGTGGATCCGTCCAAGATAAAAATTATAGTCCAGTGGGACAGGCCCGAGATAGTTACAGAGATCAGTAGTTTTCTGAGTTTAGCTGAGTATTGCAGCAGGTCTGTAGAAGGTCTTCTTTTCAAAATTGGTTGCTCCTATGAACTCGTCTCACTCGAAAGAATATGGCATCTGAGTGGGATGATGCTTGTGAGAGAAGCTTTCAGGAGTTGAAACTTCAACTGACCACTGCATCTATTCTCACCATTCCGACCAGCTTAGGAGGTTTCTCTGTGTACACTGATGCTTCACACCAGGGACTGAGCTGTGTATTAATACAGGATGAGAATGAAGTTACCTATGGCTCCCATCAGTTGAAGGACCACGAGAGGAACTACCCTAACCATGATCTAAAGTTGGCTGTCATAGTGTTTGCACTGAAGATATGGTGCCACTAATTGTATGGTGAGAAATTTCAGGTGTATATATCGATCATAAGAGCCTCAAGTACTTATTTTTCACAGAAGGAATTGAATATGAGGCAACGAAAATGGTTAGAGCTTCTGAGGGATTACGACTGTGAGATCTTATACCACCCGGGTAAGGCTAATGTGGCTGCTGATGCGTTGAGCAGAAAGAGCCTTGGGATGGTATCTCATATGATGATCAGGGAACACGAGTTGCTAGCAGAGTTTGCGAGCCTCAGCTTATATGTGACCCCTTCTGATACTGAGGCCTATTGTGTGATAGCTAGTCTGAGGTTAGAACCAGAGTTGGTTGACCAGATCAGACAAGCTCAGCGAGTGGATCGCTTGTGTATTTATATGGCTAGTCAGATACAAATGGGTACCGGTGTTGACTGAGAGTTGAGCACCGATGGTTTACTGAGGTTTCGAGGCAGAGTGTGTGTTCCCGATGATCCGTAGTTGAGGAAACTGATTTTGTCAGAAGCTCACTCTTCGAGGTATACCTTGCATCCGGAGAGCAGTAAAATGTATAAGAAACTCTGAAAAGTTGTATTGGTGGTCAGGTATGAAGATGGACATCGCCGAGTATATTACTAGATGTCTGGTATACCAGGAAGTTACGGTAGAGTAACAGAAGCCTGCAGAGTTATTGCAGCCTCTACCTATACTGATATGGAAATGAGAGCATCTCACCATGGATTTCATCATGGGTTTACCAAGGACTAGAAAGAACCATGATGTTATTTGGATGATCATTGATCGATTGACGAAGTCAACCCACTTCCTAGCTATGAAAGCTACGGATACTCTGAGTGCATTGGCGGATTTGTATGTACGAGAGGTTGTGAGGCTACATGGCATTCCAGTGAGCATAGTCTCTGATAGGGAGTCCCGCTTCACATCCCACTTTTAGGGACAATTTCAGGAAGCGATGGGAACCTGATTGAGTTTGAGTACAACTTTCCATCCTCAGACAGATGGTCAGTCAGCGATGACCATTCAGACTTTGGAGGATATATTGAGAGCTTATGTGATAGACTTTAAAGGCTCCTGGATGAGCATTTGCCATTAGCCGAATTCACCTACAACAACAATTATCACTCGAGTATTGGAATGACACTTTATGAAGCGTTTTATAGTCGCAGGTGTTGTTCTCTCATTGGATAAGAAGAGGTAGATGATCGAAAGATATTTGCTCCGATCTGGTGAAACAAGCCTCTGAGGATGTCCAGTTGATATGTGATAAATTGAGGACAACTCAGAGTAGACAGAAAAGTTATGCTGACACGAGGTGTAAACCTCTAGAATTCACTGTGGGTGAATCTGTATTTTGAAAGTTTCTTCCTCCAATGGTATTGTGAGGTTCGAAAAGAGAGGTAAAATTTCGTCATCCCTATATCGGACCATTTGAGATCTGAGATCGAGTGGGAGATAAGGCCTATAGGCTAGCGTGACCCCCTGAGCTAGCAGGCATCCATAATGTCTTTCACATCTCCATGCATCAAAATTATCATCCAGATCCGACACATGTAATTCAGTAAGAGCCATTGAAGCTCAAGGAGGATATGATGTATGTGGAGAAGTCGATTTGGATATTAGATAAGAAGGAGAAAGTACTACGGTATAAGATGATTCCTCTAGTCAAGGTTCTCTGGCAATACCACATCTCTGAGGAAGCTATGTGGGAATTAGAGAGCCTGATGCATGAGAGGTATCTGCACCTATTCGAGTGCTGAGTATCGGTCAATTTGGAGAACCAAATTTTTTTAAGTGGGGGAGAAAATGTAAGACCCGAACTTGGCATTTTTCCTTACGAATATATCATTTAAAACGTGTAAATATGATATATTAATCAATGACGAAGGAATGATGCAATTACAAGTTCAATTTAATCAAGAAATAAAATTTAGTGCTTTAAAGTACCGAAATAAGAACTTGGGCAAATTCGAGACAAACTGAATGAAATTAGGTCAAACGGACTGAAAATATGGACTCAGAACACGAAAATATAGGGAGTCCAAGAAGGGAAGTTAGTCCAAAAACGATAAATCAAAAATTACCCTAAATTGATAATTTACCCCGAAAATATAGAAAAATAATATTTTCGAGGGATAAATCAATGAGATAAAATGAAATGGAATGTACATATATTTTGGTGGAATTAAATAAAATAAAATATATGTACAAAGATGTATAAATTTTAGTGTATAAAATACACTATGGGAATAAAATATACTAATAATAATAATATTTGTTTTATTATTATTATTATTATTATATTTTAAATTATAAGATATTGTAGTATTATTATATGTTTTGTTTTATAGATATTTTGGTATATATATTGTATTATATTAAATATAATATAATATATATAAGATAAAAAAAAGAAATCGGATAAAAAAAAAAAGAAAAGGAAATTGGAAACCATCGCGACCCCTCCCCCCAAACCGAAACCCGACTTTTGTCTCCCTCACCACTGGCGAGCCACGACCGGCGAAGGAGCGAGGGGAAGCACCGGCGAAGGACGGCCAACCTTCAGGGGACTGCCGACCGCCGTCACGCGCCGTGGAACGGCCGAAAAAGGCAGATCGGAGAGGAGGAGGCCGCGGGGGAGAAAGGGGAGATTCGCCGACGACGGCGACGATCTGGGCCGAGCCAAGCCAGGCGAAGCTTCCCCAAGCCGAGGCGCACCCAACGGTGGCCGACCCACCCCGGGAACCGACCGGAAGCGTCGGCAACAGGCAATTCCTCACTGAACCGGATCAGACCTGTTCAGTGTGAAAAGGGGCGAACCGGTCCGAACCGGTTCAGTAGGAGAGGGAAAGAGGAGAGAGAAAAAAAAATTTTGAAAAAAAATTCAGTGTTATCCCGGCACAGCAGTAGAACGCGAAAAAATGGTAGACGACGTGTACGAATTCGAGCGGATCTCGACTTACGTGTCACCAAGAAAAGATTTGGCTTTCAAGAATACGTCCAGAGCCAATTAGACTGCGTGATTCGAAGAGATAAAGAATAAAAATTCGCAATCGACTCATTTCGAGGTAAGGGATTTCGTAAGCTCTTAGAGATAGCTGTACGTATTTTATCGTCGTTTACGTACACCTAAATTTTCGTATAGAATATGAATATGAAATATCTGGATAGTACCCAAATATGAAAAAATTACGAAAATGCCCCTAGGTACGAAAAATATGAAAATGGTCAAAATAACCTATTTTGATGTGTTTTACATGAATAAGCATGTTTTGTGAATAAGTGGTGATAGAATGGCTCTGAATTTGATTATCTGCATTAAATTGCAATATTTTCAGAATAAAAAAATGTTTGCTGAGTGATTTGATAGAAAATGTTTTCTCTCACTCAAGTGGGTACTACCTTCCGTGGTTGAGGTTGGTTTGTACGCCCTTTATGTGCATCGAGCCATCTATCAGTTTTGAGATTAAAGTCGTGCTAGAGCGTTGCTCGCACTAGACTTTACATATTTGTGCATGATACCGTGCTGGAGCTTTGCTCGCACGGGACTTCGATTTTGTGATGTGCATAAAATCGTGTTTGGAGACGTCGTGTAGGCTGTGTAAGCTTGCACTGATACTCTCACGTGATTTGATAAAGCCGTGTTGGAGCCTCGTGTAGACTGGGTGTCACACTGATTGATATGCCCGCACGTGCATTTTTGGAGACTCAGTATTGATATAGCTGGAGATAGGATGATAAGACCCGTTGGACGGGCACTCCTAATCTCGCTGACTTCAGATATTGGGGTCCACGGAGTACAATGTACCATGTGGACGCACATGGAGTACGACGTGCCGTGTTGTTTGTTTGTGTCTGATGGTAGACTGACCCCCCTATCATCAGCCATCCGGGGACATTCATGCACACCTGATCCGTGATTGCATGGAGTCCATGACTATGGCCATATGTCTATTCGTTTCCATATGCTCTGCTTTGTCTCCATACTTATATGATTTCTGATTTAAATTCTGAGATTTTTGATTTATCTCCTAATTGATTTAAATCAGCTTTATGAGAACATGTGTTTTGAGAAAATTCGTTTGTGATATGACATGTCTTTGAGAAAGCATACGTGTGTGGTTTTGTGATTCAGTTGGAATTGAGAAAGTAAAGATTTTCTGCATGACATGCATGTAGGTAGTATAGTTATCTACCTGCTTGCGTGATTTCTTACTGAGCGCGTTAGCTCACCCCTTTTTTTTCCCTCCACTCCACAGAGTTACCTAAGTCTTGAGAGCTGCGGTAGTCTTGAGCAGTTGACAACCCACACTCCATTGTGTGCAAAGGTATACACTTATTTCGCTTTTGTATCTAAACTTGTAAGGCACATTTATGTATATTAAGAATTACGGGGATGTAGACGTACGTATGTAAATACATATATAAATAAGTAAAGCAATTATCATGTACGGTTTATATTTAAGTGTGTAAGGTCAATATCGGCTCGTGTGCCCAACCATTCGTATGTTGTCTGCTCCGTTATGTGTGTGTAAGAATGAATAATAATGAATTAAATGTGGAAACAGGGTGTGACACTTAGTGCTTAATTGGGAGAAATGCCACTTTATGGTGAAAGAAGGTATAGTGCTAGGGCACAAAATCTCTGCTAGAGGGATAGAAGTGGATAAGGCTAAGGTGAAAATTATTGAGAAGTTACCTCCCCTTACCACTGTAAAAGGAATTCGAAGTTTCTTAGGCCATGCAAGATTTTATAGAAGGTTCATTAAGGATTTTTCTCAGATATTTAAGCCTTTATGTAATCTCCTTGAGAAAGACACTGTGTTTTGCTTTGATGAGAGATGCTTAGAAGCATTTAAGAATTTGAAGGAAAAATTAGTTACAGCCCCTGTAATCATAGCTCCGGATTGGAGTTTACCTTTTGAGCTTATGTGTGATACAAGTGATTATGCTGTCGGGGCTGTACTAGGACAAAGAAAAGGAAGAGTCTTTTATGCTATCTACGTAAGCAAAACTTTGAATGAAGCCCAGATGAACTATGCTACTACCGAGAAGGAGCTGCTAGCTGTAGTATTTGCTTTTGATAAGTTTCACTCCTATCTCATTGGTACTAAGGTAGTAGTAATTACTGATCATACTACCATTAAGTACTTAGTCTCCAAGAAGGATGCAAAGTCGAGGCTGATTCAATAGATCCTCTTATTACAGGAATTTGACTTAGAGATTAGGGACAGGAAAGGTACAGAAAATCAGGTTGTTGACCATCTATCTAGATTAGAGAGTGGACTTAAAAAAGATGGTACAACTATTAATGAGTCCTTTCCTGATGAGCAGCTATTTACTTTTGGGCACTCCAGATTGCCCTGGTACACTGATTTTATGAATTATCTAGTGAGCAACGTGATGCCACCTGATTTGACTACCCAGCAAAAGAAAAAGTTTTTGAGTGATGTCAAGTATTATGTTTCGGATAAACCCTTCCTGTACAAGCAATGTAAAGATTAGATTTTGAGAAGGTGTGTTCCTATGGAAGAAGTAGAGGATATACTTAGACATTGCCATTCTTCTGATTATGGAGGGTACTTTGGAGGAGAGAGGACAAAGGCCAAGGTTTTACAATCTGGATATTACTGGCCCACGTTATTTAAGGATGCCCACTACTTTGTGCTGAAATGTGATAGATGTTAGAGGGTAGGTAATATTTTCAAAAGAAATGAGATGCCTCTGACTAATATTTTAGAAGTAGAACTCATTGATGTCTGGGGTATTGATTTCATGGGACCATTTGTTTCATCATATAGCAATCTCTATATTTTAGTGGTTGTAGACTATGTGTCGAAATGGGTTGAAGCGATGGTTTTACCCACTAATGATGCCAAGGTGGTGATAAGGATTTTGAAGAAGAATACTTTTACAAGATTTAACACACCTAGAGCTATCATTAGTGATGGAGGATCCCACTTTTGCAATAGAAGTTTTGATGGGCTGTTAAAGAAATATGGGGTCAAACATAAGGTAGCCACTGCTTATCACCCACAGACGAGTGGCCAAGTAGAGTTGTCCAATAGGGAAATTAAGGGGATATTGGAGAAAACAGTGAACCCAAGTAGGAAGGACTGGTCCATTAGGTTAGATGATGCACTTTGGTCCTATAAGACAGCCTTCAAAACTCCTTTAGGAATGTCCCCTTATCAGCTTGTTTATGATAAAGCCTGTCATCTACCAGTAGAGCTTGAGCGCAAAGCCTACTGGGCCCTTAAGAACCTGAATTTCAACTTAGATGCAGTAGGAGAGAAGAGGCTGCTGCAACTCAATCAGTTATATGAGTTTAGGTTGTAGGCATATGAGAATGCCAAGCTCTACAAGGAAAAGACTAAGCGATGGCATGATAAGAAAATTAAGGAGAGACACTTCGAGCCAGGCGAGCAAGTTCTGTTGTTTAATTCACGCTTGAAGTTGTTTCCAGGAAAGCTTAAGTCTAGGTGGTCAGGTCCCTTTACCATTACACAAGTATTCCCTCATGAAGCCAATGAAATTATGGATGAGACCCTGAAGCAACCCTTTAAGGATAATAGGGGCAGACTGAAACATTATTTTGGGGGAGGGTTTGATCGTCAACATTCTGTGACCACTTTAGCTGACCCTCTTACTTCTGATCCTGCTACTTAGCTTCATTTTTCTTTTTCACTTTTTGTACAGTTCTTTTCTTTTCTGCTTTTTCTTTCTTTGCTTATTTTGCAGATTTCTTTTCTAGTATTATGTTTTCAATCAAGCTTCGATTATTCATCATCATCATCATCATATAGGGGAGTATTCTGTTCCTGAACTTTAATTCTTATATTATCTGCACATTGAGGATATTGTGCACTTTAAGTTTGGGGGAAGGGATATTACTTGAGCATTGTTTCAAAAATTTAGGCAAAATTGAAAAAAAATTCAAATTTTTTTCGAAAATATAAGCTTAAATTGTTTTATTTTTGGAGTGATTTAGTGCTTAGCATGTAGTTTTCCCATATTCCGATGATATGACCTCATGATTAAGTCTGATTGTGATTGAATGAGAAGCATGGTTATAGGAAAAGCATGAAGTTGAATTCTTAAATTTGTCTTGATTCTGATTGTGATTTCCTCATTCATGCATATGTCATGTCATGAAACTGTATATTTATTTAGAGAAAGCTTATGTGGACCTAGGATTGCATTTGCTCAATTGATTTTGTGTATCATATTCTAGAATTTGTTTGATCTTGTCTCGAGGTGAAATATTAGATCACACTTAATTAGGGAGATGATTTAGGCCATCTTTGGATCGTTTAAGCCTTTCTAGCCATCCTTGTACATATTTTAACCCTAGTCACCCATCTTGGCCAAATAAGCTTTTCTATGTAAATACACCTGCCTAATTTTCCTTAGCTTAAACACTATTTTCCTATCCCTTACCCCGAAAGCATGAAAAGTCATTGGGATATATTGTGAACTATGTACATATGGGTATTAGGAGATAATGAAAGTTTGTTTAAAAAAAAAAGAAAGAAGAAAAATAGAAAAATAGAATAAAATGTTTAGCAAAATAAGTTTTGGGGAAATAAATATGAGCTCTTACATTAAGATCCTAGAAGTAATGCATGTTAAGGGGTAATTAAACCTAAATTGACTTTATCATACCTTAGCCCCAGCCTTACATTACAAGCTTAATGAAGTCCTATTAATCTCTGATTTAGTGTGACTACATTAGTGGAGAGAGAAGTGAAAAGCAAACTTATAGGAATGATCACATGTCATTGACTTTGCATTCACTATGTTTGCATAATCTGATCCGAATAATGTATTGTGAAATGGCTTTGACATTTTTCACACACACACGAGCTAATTTAGGTTAGGACTTATGATTGAATGATTCTAAATGTTGGACTTGTAATTGTGAATCTTTGAGATCATAGTCTGTACTTTTTTCTTTGAGGATAATATTAGGGAAATTATTGTGTCTAGTACTCGTCATTCCTACAATTATTCTGTTTTGCTTGAGGACAAGCAAAAGCTCAAGTTTGGGGGTGTGATAATTATATTTTTAATAGAATTATTTGTGCTTAATTTCCTAATTATTTATTTAATCCCCATATTATTTTATTAATAATCCACTTTATTTAATTAAAATTCTTTAATGTACAGATAAATTAAATCCGGATGCAACTCAGTCGTTTCAGTCAGAATCAGGCTGAAAACGGGCTAAAGGAGACTGGACCACTTCCAATTTGCAGACTGAGTCACCAGTCGTCTGGACACGCGTGATACCAGGTGTCTGTATTTTATTTGCTCTAAAACGATAAGATCAAAAGACACCGTGCCAACCTTCTGGAAGACACACGTCGGGCCACATCGCACAGCTAATTAGACAAAAAGACGAATGACGTGGAAATATCTACTCTGCAGCAAATCAAAGGAAGACAAGTGGTCAAACAATGCCAACTCATCTAGGATGGAAAATTACCATTATACCCTTAACTGTGTATATAAATAGAAAATGATGGCAATTGAAAATGTAATGTAAGTTAGGGTAGAATAGTTTTTTTTTAGGTTAACTTTACGTTAAAAGTTTTACCTTCCTTGTTTTCTTTTCCCGAATAGTTTTTTTTTTTGCCTCCATATTTTATATAGCTACTGTTCTATTCAATCTGGTTTGTTATGAAAATCTCTTGTTTTTAAATTCATGAGTATCGTTGCTTAGAATCTGTCATTACCATTTCAGTTTACTTTACACGTTACAATCGTATTCTTGCTATAAGTTTTAATCCATTTTTGGTTGTAGTCTAAAGCATTTGCCATACTTTGATCATCAATGCCAATCTTTATGTTCTGATTCAATATTGCTGGTCTAATATGTTGGGATTAATCTGTGTATTGACTTGCAATACTGAAATGGGGGAACAATATTGGCTTGATTGAGAAATGAAGGAAACTGTGGCTACTGGAAATCACTATGTGATGTTTGATAAATTTTCTTCACGTATGGCTTAGTTTCACGAATTAATTTTCAGATTGTCTATTCTTCTTATCTTATTTGATTATATTTTGTCTAATGCTGAGTGAGCTTCTTTTGATTTTTTTCTTTGTGTAGTCCGCTGATCGTGAATGAAGAAATAAATCAGTGGATAAAAAAACAATCCTGCTCTTCTCTCATCTGTTCTTTATCATGTTCTTAGTTTTATTTCTTCGGTTTGGATTGCTTGTTCTCTTGGTGTAATTTTTATTTTCTTCACATATTAGCAGCCTCGCTTTTCATTTATATTACCAGTAATTTGGCTTTGCTTCATGTTCAATTTTTGTCTCTTAAACCATGAATGTTGCAGTGAATGGATGTATGTTTCTCCTATGTTCTCCCCTATCCTAACTTTTATTTACTGTTCATTTTCATTTTCTGTTTAACTTCTGGTTTTAATCAATTATATTCTCTATTCTCATTCCTTGTCACGGGTTGAGGTTCATTGGATGCAGGTTGAAGACCAAGGAAGATCGGGAATGAAGCCATCAACAGACTCATGGTACAGCTGGATGACTAGCGGAACGGGACAGCTCTACTGCTGGTTCCTTAGCCAGAAACAATGTTAGAGGGTATGGTTGCAACAGACAAGATCCATTTGTTTATCTTCGTTTCCCGTTTCATTTGATTGTTTTCATGCAATCCAACAATTTTCCCTTATTCAGCAGTGATTTAACTTTAATCCACTGATCGGTTTGCTCTTTTCTTTTTCTCCTTTAAATTCATTGTTCTGGTTTCCTTTGATTATCTTCACTCTTCGGTTCTTATTAGTTTTATTGTTTCCAGGTTGTTGTCGGTTGCAGTTAGGTACCAGCGAGAGCAGGAGCAACACCTGGCCAGTGCATGTCGCGGAAGGTTGGTGCTGAGGACCACATCTGAAGTAATCACCTGGAGCAGAATAGGCAGGAGAAGATGTACAGTACCTGTACACATCGAAACAGCCAGCTGGAAATTAGGTGAAGGCCACGTTTGGCCATTCGGTTTATTTGTGCAATTAGTTTAAGCATGTTTAGAAGTTATCTTTTTATGTCATTTACAGTGCTTGTTAAGTTAGGAAAATAGATTTGCATTGTTTGTTAAATTAATGACTAGTGTTACTTACAATAATAATTAAATTTTGATTACATTAGAGTGGTAATTTTAATCTTCTTTAGAAACTCATAAGTTGCATTTAGAATTAAATTAGAGATAGACTAGTTCGTAATTTAGTTTTTAAATTGAAAAATAAAAAATAAAAAAAAATATTCTCATGTATTAGTTAGATTTTATTGTTAAGTTAGTAATTAGATATAATTAGGATTAATTTAGAATTAGTATTTTAGACATTTAGACTTGTAGTTATTTTCTTAATTTTTCTAGAATTTTAAATTTTAGTTTAGTGTAATTTGCATTTTTATATTTTCATTTTAGTTTAATTGCGTTAATTAATTTTAACTACTTTAATTACTTTTGTAGGTAACTGCTTTTAATTACTGAGAGCACTGTAGGTAAATTTTGCTATGTTTTATTTTAATCAGTTTATAATTTTTATTACTTTCAGTATTTTTAATTTTAGACTTAGTAGATCACCCATCTTCACTTCATAATTTGCTAGAAATATACTTAGGGTAAGATTAACCGGTAGTTAATTAGGCTAATCAACTTCTCTGTGGGACGATAATTCAGGACTCAAATCCCATTATTACTTGTACGACCCGTGCACTTACGGACAATACGTTTAGTTCGTACCAGCCACATAATCAATCCCAGCACGGTACAACGTACTCCATGTTACTTGCACGATACAACGTACTCCGTGGACCCATATCTCATATCCATACTCATGCCCTATCTCAAAACGCACATGCGAGCCTATTTAATCGGTGTGACACACAGTCTACCCGACGCTCCAAGCACGGCTCATCGCATGTTCTCATAAAACCAGTGCGAGTGATGCTCCAGCACTCTCATAAAATCAAGGAAAATCTCGTGCGAACCAAGTTCCAGCACGCTTCATAAAATCTCATAAGATTAGTGCGAGCTAAGCTCCAACACTCTGTCAAAATCATGTAAAACTAGTGCAAGCTAGGCTCCAGCACTCTGTCATAACAATTCAAGTGAAAATCTAGTGCGAGTTAGACTCTAGCACCCTGTCAAGAAAATCATATAAAAATCTGGTGTGAGTTAAACTCCAGCACCCTGTCACGAAAATCATATGAAAATCTAGTGCGAGTTAGACTCCAGCACCAATGCATGTAAAACTCTAGTGCAAGCTCTTGCTCCAGCACTAATGCATGCATCACACAAATCAAAACTCGTGCGAGCTGAGCTCTAGCACGTCACATTCTCAAAAATCATGTAGGTGACTACATTTCTCAAATCAATTTCAAAAGAAATCAACATTGATTAAAGTTATGCAATGCTATGCATTTTATTTAAGAGTTCGCCAGCCTACCCATGCATGTATCAAACCACCTCAAAAACAAGCAAGAACCCCTCGTTCTTGCTTCTCGTAACTTTTCCTAATTTTGAAAATTTTACCCTTCACAGGGGTATTTTGGAAATTTGCTCATCTGGGGCACTAAAATTTTTTATCTGAAATCTAGACCCTTCATACAATTTATGAGACTGCAAATCAAGTCGAAATTACGTAAAGCTACCTCTAGCAGTCCATAAAATTCTCTTACCTCATTTTTCTGTATAGTCTGACTTTTCCCAACGCTACCAATCACCCGATCCGTTTAGCTCCCAATATGTTCTCTGGAGCTGCAGATAATCAGTTATCGGGTTAAATCCAAATATATTAATTCATATTTCGCTTTTTACTGGACTTAATTTAAATAATTGGGCCCGTTTACCCCTATTGGGCCCGATTGCACCTTAATAGGTCTTAATCGACCTTAAGCCCGTTTTTCACTTACTATTTACATTATCGAAGCCTATTGGGCTCATTGGGCCCATCAGTATTTATTGGGCCTCATTCTAAACTCTCGGATACCTTGTATACTATTTACGATAATTACTTTAAAATTTCGAATATAATGCATTTTATGCAGAATTAATCTGTAAACTCCGTAAAATAATCTTAACTCTCCATTAAGGACTAAAATTATCGTATTTAGAGTGTACTTACCCAATATTATGCGGGGTACAAAAATTGGAGCCCAATCGGCTCTCGTTCGGGCTCTATTGTAGAACTGCACAATTAGATTAATTCGGGTTATTTTCTATTAAATATAATATTAAATAAATTTCTGAAATTTACCAGTACGTCAATCTCGACCCTCAGTCAACTTACCCGAATCTCAAGTCGTCCTCGGTAATTTTTCTTTCCTTTTTTTCCCTTTTCTTTCTTTTCTTTTCTTTTCCTTTCCTTCTATTTTTCCTTCCTTTTCTTTCCTTTTCCTTCCTTTTCCTCTCGGCCAAACGGTGCCGTTTCGGGTTCCTTGCCGTCACCGGCGGTTTCTGCCGTTTCGCCGGCCACTACGGGTCTCAAAATGACCGGCTCTTCCTCCTGAACACGTCGGTGCCCATCGTTCACGCCCAACTGCCGTGGATCGTCGGAATCGGACCTATTTTCCTCTCGGTTTTCTCCTCCTCCGTTTGTCGGTTTCAGCCATCATTGGCGCACGTCACCGGTGCTAGAGTGTTCACCGGCCTGTCCTCTTTCTCCACTGGTCTTCGTCTAGGATAGTCGGTCGCCGGTGGTCGTGGGTGGCTCGGGTCTTCGGCTCTCGCTTCTGTCGGTTTCCAGTTTCGGGTTTTTCTCGATTTTCGATTTTCTGTTCTTTTTATTATTATTATTATTATTATTTATAATTTATTATATTATTATTATAATCATTAAAATATTCTTAAAAATCCCAAAAATATCTACTAAAATCATATTTTATTTAAATTTATTTATTTAATATATTTATTGTATTTTAACCCTTTTTTCGATATATTTTCTCCGTATTTTCGGGATATTGTCCCGAGTGAAAATTTCGATTAATTCCAATAAATTCATATCTTGATCAATTAGACTCGAAATTTAATTATTTCATCGTTATTAATCAAGATTTCTCAAATCCATATTTTTAATGAAATTTTCTTATGAAATTTATACCGAATTTCGATATTTTGATCGTTTTACCCTTCTACACATTCGGGACCAATTTAACCCGACTTTCCTTCTTGGACCCACTATAATCTCTTATTTAAAATTCGTATCTCTGTCCGGACAATTCAAATCTCATAAATTTAATTTGAAATTCCTTAATTGTCCGTTTTTAGATTTAACATATGTTCGACTACTTCATTCATATTTATATGATCAAAATCATCTGTCTTATGATTCCATTAACATATAACAATCTCCATAAAATGTGTGAATCAGAAGGAAATATGATAAAATCGGGTCTTACAAGAGGTGCAAATGCGTCACGGCGGCTAAGCATTATAAAACAGACATGCCACAGTGCTAGAGGCGCGAATGCGTCACGGCGGCTAGACATTAGAAGGAAGACATGCCACAGTACTAGAGGTGTGAATGCGTCACAGCGGCCAGGCATTAGAAAGCAGGCATGCCACAGTGCCAGATGCGTAAATGCGTCACAATGGCCAGGCATTAGAAAAAAGACATGTCATAGTGCTAGAGGCATGAAAGCGTCACGACGGTCAGACATTAGAAAGAAGACATGCCATAGTACTAGAGGCGCGAAAGCGTCACTGCGACCAAACATTAGACAAGAGACACGCCATATTACCAAAGGTGCGAATGCGTCAGGGCGGTCCAGCACCAGAAAAAGAAAAGGTTTGTTTAAATGCACAATTCTTTCTAAAAGTTTACTCCTTTTATTAAGAATTTTGGGAGCATATATATGGCGTATACAGATAAATGATGATAGCAAGAGTCAAATGAGTACATGCATTAATAAAAAGAAAAAAAAAGAGGAATAAACAATTTTTATTATTAAAATTTAAAAAATTCGTAACAATAGAATGATTCGTTACAATAAAACCTAATTAAAAAAGAAAAAGAAATCAATCTCCATGATCAGACTTCCGACACCGGTGGCTCCTCATCGTCTAATTCATCAAGGGCACCAATTGGCTCAGGAGCATTATCTGGGCTCAGAGGCTGCCAAGGTCCAGTCAAGTTAGCCAGGTCATCCTGAGTAGCTTTCTTCAAAGACTCATCTGTTGGCTCAGCATCGGGCTCATATTTAGTCCAATCAAAAGCCTCAAACAACATAACTTCTGGCGTATATAAGAGCTCGGGGAACTTTTCGCCCTCCCTGTGCTTCTCCAGCCAAGATCGAACGAGATAGAAACCATATTTCACAAACCCCATGGAGTAATCCTCTTTCCGCCTAAAGCAAGCTTTAGAGAATCCATACTCCCTTACGGCTTCTGCCCTGATACGGTCAATCTCAGTTTGGCCAAAAGAAGCAGAGGGTCAACTCTCTAAATTCGTAATATGTTGTTCTAACTCCTTATTGCGATCAGCTAACCCATTAAAACTGGTGAAAAGGGAATCATATTTAGACTACAAATTGTCAACCTCAGTTTGCTTTTGTTGAAGGTCATCATTAAGTTTGCTAGACCTAACAGTCTCAACAATAAGATCCCTTTTGGCGAGCGCCAAGTCTTGAAGAGCCTTTGAAAGTTGTTCTTCCAGATCTCGCACCACCCTTGGTAGCCCAGATAGTTGATTGTTAGTATTCGCCAATTCTATATTCCTATCCCTTAGTGCCTTGAGCTCTTTCTCAGTCTGATCACAGTAAGCTCGATGTTGAGCATTATTGACGATGGTCCTTTGAGTAGCCTGAAAAGAAACATGAAAAGTTAAAACTCAAAATAAGGTGAAAAGAAATATAATGAATGAGAATCGAAAGATTACCCCCATTAGCTCCAAATCAGCTAAGTCCTCTCTTTTCAAAAAATTTTGAAACAATCGATGTTCGTCTCTAGGAAGGATGGTGGCCCAGCCTAATCGAGATGCTACCCCAGGCGTTTCCAAAGTGTCATTGTCAAGCACTCCCGAGTATACTTGAAATTCTGATCCCTTCATCATATAGTCACCATCCACTTGGTATGACCTCTTATCTACAGGACCTATCTTAGGAAGAATAAGCATGTTTGTCATCGCAGACTCAACATATAAGTGCCTTCGGTTCTTTCGATGAGGTCACGTTGCATTCAGCACGATCCCCAGACTGAGACCGATCTGAGGAGCTCGAAGTTCTCCGAGAATGTGAGGAAGCCTTCCCTTTACCTCGGGAAAAGTCTCTTGATCCTCCTTCATGAAGTTGAGTCGAAGTTGGAGGAGGGGTTGCTTGTCTGGAAAGAGGAGTTCGAACTCGAGACATCGAAGGTGAAATTGACATATCTCCGAAAGCAGTAGCTATGGAGCGGGGTCTCTTCTCAGTGGGTTCACTAGATGAACCTTCTTGCGCCCTCTGACGAATCAAAGTACGTTTGACGCTGCTCATTTCTGCAAAAAAAGAAGAACCCACAAAATTGTCAAGATCGTCACATAAACAAGCAATAATAAATTATAAAGCATAAAGGGTTACCTTCAAAAGAGTTAAGATACTCCTGAAGGGACTCTACGTTTAACGTTTCATCGTCTGAGGGGACCATAAAAGTGGAACCAAACCCTTCCCAGCCGCTTACATCATCTAGAGGGTCACTTTCAGGGCTGGATTCCCTATTTGTCGGATTTGGTTCAAAAGGAACGAATGACGGAGGATTTGGGGGAGAAACAAAAAGATCGGCGACATGAACACTTCCCATACCTCAACCAGTAGACGCCAAATTTTCAGGTGACAGGAAGTTATAAAGGTTAATTTGCCTATCGACTAATAGCTCGTTCATAGTTGAAGATAATTGTCTCCTAAGAATAGCAATACGAGGACCTTTTGGGATACTACGCTTAGCTTCCCATTGAGTAGGGAAGTTAAAACCTTCAGGTACCTCTACAACGAGACATACCAACTCGAACCCATGGAGTTTGTTGGAAAGTTTTTCGAATAACCTATTTTCAAACCCAGGTTCGGATACTCTTTAAATAGAATATAGAATTAAGCCGAAACTACCCCGAAACCTAAAAAAATTATAGAATAAAAAGAGAGAATGAGGAACACCCCTCATTTGGCAATGCACAGTAATACCAATTAATTGCATCCAACCATGAGGGTGTAACTGGCCAGGAGCGATCCTTCGTTCGCTAAGAAAAGAAACCTCGAAATTGGAGATTGGGAAACGAAAACCTAACTCTAAAGATATCCTAAAAATAGCCACTCCGCTCGATACGTTAAGTACACTCCTTTCTTCGGGACTTGGAAGCCTATAAATGTACCATTCGGGTAATAGGAACCTATGCCTAATATCTTGGAGGTCAACCTTTGTCAAAGTCGATTTAAGCCCTAACTTCAGATGCTTCCCTACACCATGACCTGCCATCCTAGACCTAAAAAAGAGAGTGAAACAATCCTAAATGCGATAGGGTTGAAACTCGGAGTTTAGCGGCAGGGTTCAAGGTTTGGCGAGAGAGATCAGGGTTTCAGAAGCAGGCGACATAGGTTCTGGATCAAAAACGCGAAAGGGTTTACGATTCAGACCTGCGATAGGGAATGTGCGACAAAGTAGGCGATGGGTATGCGATAGAGTATGCAGTGTACGACAGAGTATGCGATAGGGGGCAGAATGTGCGACAGAGTAGTAATGGGGTGCAATAGAGTATGCAGGCGTACGACATAGTATACGATAGGATTTGCGACAGAGTATGCTAATGGATTTGCGGCAAAATAAGTAGGGTGTTCAACAAAGTATGATATGATTTGCGACAGAGTTGTGGTAGGGATGCAACAATTTTCCTAAACTATCCGGTGGCAACTTACCCTTATATAGTCGCGGCTGAGATGGCTAAAACGTCGTGTTCTTACAGGAGCTTAAACGTCTCTCGCGAGTGAAACGTTGCGTCCTTAATAGCCACCCCAGAAAGACATAATCCTCTTATTATACTCTCCCATATGGAAATTCCCTATGTAAGAGTGGAGAGCAATTGATAGAGGTAATTTACATCAAGTCCACGTATGCAACATCAGCTAACAAGTGACAGCCACGTGTCAAGCCACAATGCCACATGACATGTGCCACGTGTCAAGTCACTATGCCACGTGGCAATCACCGAAGAGCCAAGATCAAACTTCTACACCTTGCAGCAAACCTCTGCACCCCTGGTATAGGCTCAGACCTTTGCACCCTGCGACAGATCTCTACACCCTGCGGCAGATCTCTGCACCCTTGGTGCAAGAGCAGACCTCTGCCGCAGGGTGGCAGACTTCTGAACCCTACGGCAGAGGTCCTCAGAGCTCTGCACCCCTGGGACTGAGCTCTTAGAACTCACTTCAGATAGCGCAGTCGCTCGCCTAGACCTCAGAACACAGAGGGCCCAAAACGATAAAATTTTGGGTCCAAATATCTATAAATCTTGAGCTTATTGAAGACACATGGTGGACATCTATAAATACCCCACAAGTATGATCAAAAAATCATAAGTTCTATTTTGTTGACTAAGACTCTACTTAAACACCTTTTTCTGACTTAAGTATCGAAGTGTCGCGCCTCTCTGATCTTGATTGTTTTTGCAGAATTTTCAATGCACGTAGAGAAGACGACTAGAAAGATTACATCAGCATTAGTTCATTATTGTTGAGAGCAACAACACATACTAAAATTAAAAAATGTACATATCAACAACACAAATCAAATTAATAAACACCAACAAAGCACAAAATAAAACAAAATAATTGAAACAATAAATTAAATCAATTTATGTAAAAAAATTAACTACCCAACCGAAATAAAAGCAGGAATAAGGAAGAGTACCAGCATAGAAGGGGAACAGTAGTCGGTGGAAGCTTGAAAATGAGGCAGCAATAAATAAAAAAGTTAACAAAAGTAATTATACAAATTTTAAAAATAAAGGAAAAAATGCTACCCAATAGAATCTAACGTCGGAATAGAGGATTGCACTAAAGGAGGATGTGATCGGTGGTCGGTGGCCGGAAAATGCTTGAAAAAGTGTTGTCAACGAGGGAATCTAAAGAGGGTGAGGGAGGAGCGGCAATTTTAGAGAGAGAAACTAAGGAAGAAAAGTGAAGAATGGGAAGGGAAAGGGGTTCAACTAGATATTAGGACAGAATTTACCGACAGAGCCATTCCATCAGTAAACTATTTATAAAACGTGCATTTCATTAAATGTGACCATTTCTTAGGTATTACATCAGCAATTTGTCGATAAAAAGTGTGCCTGTTCCTACTAATTAATGACGAAAAATCTATCGGTAAATTTACTACCATATTAGTTCTTTTTTTCCTCCTTCTTTACTAACAGCTTACCGACGTAAGAACTTTTCGTCGATAATCTGATGGTAGTTTGTCGATTATTATATTGCGTTTTTTCTATTTTTATGAATCGATTAAAATGTACGTACTTCGACGATACTTCTCTATTTCTTCGATATTTACCGATGAATTATGTTTGTCAGTAAACATCAGTCAACGGAACCTTGTTATTTTATAGTGTTACTATTCACGTTAAAATTTTAACTACACAAACTTTTGTTTTTTCAATTGCTTTTTTTTCTATTTCTTTTTCCAATAAAATAATAAGTGCTTTACATCTCTATCCACATAAATTAAAATTTAAAAAATAATTATTTTTATTTATTTTTTTTCAATTTTAAAGATCAGTTATCCCTTCTAACCTTAAAAACCACTTTTGTTTATAAGAAAATCTAATACACTTAATTTATAAAGGTGTTACCTACTTCTATTGATTAACTACTTCTATTATAAAATTTCAAATAAAAAATTATGTTATATAGATTTATTGATCTATAAATCTACTTTTGTGAACTAAACGGGATTAAAACTAGTTAATTTAAAGATCTGAATAAATAAATGTGTGAATAATATAAATTTGTGTGTATATTGATTTAAATAAATAAATCTAATTCTTGTATAAAATGGATGAGTAAGTTAGTATATTCATATTTTTCTGCCTTTATTTTCGTCAACGGTCAGACTAGCTGGCTTCGTGTCCATATTCATCTCTGCACGGCTTCCTTTTATTCTTTCAATATATATTATCTCAATACTTGGCTCTCTCTCCCTCTCTATCTCTAACCAACCTTCTTTTTTCATTCTTCAACAGACTCTTTTAATTCCTGCTTTTCGCTCCTAGCTAATTGTCAAGTTTTAGACATCTTCAATTTAATTTCTTAGCTTTTTCAGCTCTCAGGCCGAGAATCCGTTCGTTAATATTCAACCATGAGCCCTCTAAGTTCCCAAGAACGTCCCAGCAGAGATCTGATGATTAACGGCCTCCGCCCTTCTCCGTTGAAGATCAAAAAAGAGTCTCATTTCATTCAAAAATCATCCGGTGGGACGGTGTCTCAGGCTGCTGGAGCTGCTCATCCCAGGCAACAGGGTCCCGTCATCATTTACACACATTCGCCTAAGATTATCCATACGCAGGCTCGGGACTTCATGACCTTGGTTCAAAAGCTTACTGGGTTTTCGAGGTCTGATGAGGTTAATGAAACTGCACCATCACGGCCACGAAAGAACAAAGCCGTCGATAATTCGTGTCCATCCTTGGATGGAAGTACAAAAATGGAGCTTTCTGCTAACAAACAGAATGATAATGATTCCTCTTCTGCAATTACAGATGAAAATGGTGGTTTTGGGGTTGCGGGTGGAGATGTCAATAATGTCAGCTCGACTCATGTTCCTACGACCATCAGTCCTACAAATCCCTTTTTTGCTGATATACCTTTCTTAACCCCGAATTCGACAGATTTCTTTTTCTCATCGAGGCCTGTTTATAAGTTTGCGGATAATGCTGTTGTGTCTCCATCCTTGACCGATTTGAACTCACCATCTCTGCTAGAATTCATGAAAGGGCTGCCAGACTACTGAAAGATGTGAAGGAATTCGGGTATTCGTTCGCAGTAGAGAGGTCTAGCTCTACTTTAGTTTATCATTACAATTTGTTTTTTAAATATTGGTCAATCGTTTCATGTTTATAGTTTTTCATTTTCTTTTTGGTTGTTGGTAATTAAATCTTTGTAATTTTTTGATTAAATCTTAGTTGGATCGATCAGCTAGGGACATCATCAGGCATCAGGTGTGAATTAGAAGCCGATTTAATTTATTCTTTTGGCCATTCAAGGGAAAGATTGATCTTCCCTAGTCTGTTTGACATTCATTATTTTTCTTTTGAACAGTATTGTTAAGTTCTTGTTTCTTCTATCTGCCCTTTTTTTCTTAAATCTCCATTATTGATAGTACATAAGTCTATTCCATAATTTGGTCAAAAAAAAAAAAAATCAGCTCATGCTTACGGCAGCAAAAACTTGAGCTCTCTAGTCCTGATTCTTTGCAACAAAAAGTCAATGCCAAAGAACAATATTAAGTCTAGTTATTGGAACCAATTAGGAACGGATTCAACTCCGAGGATCACACACCTGATTTAACTCAATATGTCAAATTCAGATTCTACTTAGTCTCCTGATTTTTCAGAAGAGAGCTTAACTACACTAGATGATGACACATGGCACGATCCTTTGTCACATTCTTGCCCATAAATAGGCTCTTCTTTCCAAGGGAAATGGATATGTTCTCTCTTATTTTATGTTCTAAATTCTATTGTACTTACTTTACACCTTTTACCTTTTTTACATAATTATACCTTGGTGGCTCTCGAACAGCCAATCAATCTTGTCAAGAGCACTGTACATGGTGAATAGCCCAGTTAACATACATACTTAGTAGTAAACTCAGAACCGCCCTTGGACATAGGCACATTGTCAAATCACGTAAACTTTCGTGTCCATCTCTTTACTTACTCTGTTCACCACTCTGTAACGATTGGTCATCTCGTTGAGAATCAAACTCAACTTAGTTATTCTCAGTAACATTCTTGACCATCACTAGTACAAGAAAAGGTTAAGGCATCAAATTTTTTGGCATTTTTTTGGCTTACAATGCCCCCAAGAGGAAAGCCATTAGAAAATGTGATCTTAGTTACGTGTTTAAGTAGGGGTGTAAAACGGGTCGAACGGTACGGACCGATGCGGATTAACACGGATACGAGTTTAAGCGAGTTGAGCCTGTTTAGACCCGCATTTAAACGGATTAAATATATGGAGACCGATTCGATTCTAATGCGGGCCGGATGGTCCGCGGGCTAACTTAACTTCTTTTTTTTTAGAAATAAAAAATTGAACTTTAAAAAATAATAAATTGAGACTAAACATTTAATTAAGTCTAATTTTAATTTGTTAAATGATTATTGGGCTTTAGGAATTAACCAAAATTGTTATAAAATCAAATCACATAGATTTGAGACTAAAATACAAAGTTTAATTTGCAATTTTTTTAATAAGAGGAATATTAGTTCATTCATGATCAAATATAACAAGTTCAAAGCAAAAACCAAAATGATTTGGAGTTCTCCACTTAATTTCAAATTGTAAGTTAATCACATAAAACAATATATTATGTACAAAAGCAAATTATGGGTTTGTAATATATATATATATATATATATATATATATATATATATCAGTATAAACAATATATTATATCATAAGCAAGCAATTCATAAAATTGTGAAAATAGTTCTACAAATATTATTATATTAATCCCAATAAAAATAAAATTCACAAACATAATATCTATTAAACAAACTCGCATTACAAATACAAATTACACATGACATAATATTATGGTCTAAATAATTAAATAAAGAATAGTAAATAAGTTTAAAAGTCATAAAATCTACAAGCATCCATTAAACTCCACATCAAACAATATTAAACTTGTGAGTTAATCTCATTATTCAAATGATTTGAATCATTTGATTCTTCCACCAATTTATCTTTGTTTTCCTCATCATCTTTCCAACCTATAAAATAAAATTTTCAATTATTAAATAAAAATATAATAACATTATTTTGATAAATTTTCAATTTTTTACTATTGTAGTTTTGTTTGTTTAAACTTTAGAAATTAGAATAGGTAGAATGAGAATGATTTAGGACTTAGATTTGATTGGTGTGTTGGTAAAATAGCCCGCGGGTCAGCCCGTACCCGTACGGGTTGGCCCGTATAAATTATTTACCCGTCAAGCTTGACTCGTATAAGCCCGTTTTTAAACGGATCACATATTAATGGACCAGATCGTTAAAAGCCCGCGGTTTTTACGGACCAACCCGCGGGCTTGAGCCCGTTTTACACCCCTATGTTTAAAAGCCATGTGCACAACACAAGAGGAAGAGTAGACGTGACTCCACTCCCTGAACCACTAGAGCCATGACAGCACTATCAGCTAATGAAGAAAGATAAAGGACTGAGCCCTAGGAGGGGCCAAATGAAAGTGCTAACTCTAGGACGCCTATAGCCCATTTTAATCAAGCAACGAGAGATGAATTTGGCTAACTCAAGAGAGAAGTTTATAATTTAACTAAGATTGTCAAGGAGCAAGTGATTGCTCGACCGACAACCAACAGGCCACAATATCATGTAGACGCATCGTTGAAAGAGAAGGACGAACTGGAAGCAAATGACTCGTTTTGGAACCTTAAAGATATGTTTGGGGCAAAGAGTTTGCCCACAATAACATTACTTCCCATCGAACTCTTATTAAAAGGTAAGATTAGCCTTAGAGTTGAAAGCAAGGCCGACGCAATGGAAAAAGATTCAACGACTGCAATAGATTTGAGGGAAAGAATCGAGAAAATGAGAGCCTTAAAAAAGGTAAAGTACAAGATCAGATATAGATGAGGAAAGGACGAAAGTCCACCTAAGGGAAAAGCTTGAAAAAAAAAAAGGGAACTCGCAGACTTTGATAAAGAATGGAAAGAGATGTAATTGAAAATGGTGAATATGGAGCAAGGAGTGGCAAAAAAGTCCACACACTTCAACTAAGAGATTTTGGGAAACATGTCGTTCACTAAGAGATAAACATGGAAAAGTTTCCTAAGGGACTCAAAATCCTAGCCATGGTTTTACGGATCTAGCTGACCATCTATAAATCTTCTACATAAGAGTTTGGCTCTTAACGCTCAAATTGGGATTCACAAACACTTTCAAAGAGTTGGGTTGAAAGTCTATTAGCCACATTGTTAATAAGATTACCCACAAAAGGACTTTAATCATTCTCATGATTGTCAGACAAGGATGTAATGAGCCATTGAAACAAAATGTTGTAAAATTTAACAATGAAACTCTCCCAATAGAAGACTTTGATCATGCCATTGCCATCTCTACCTTCACTAATGGTTTGGACAACAAAGACTTCATCAAGTCTCTAACCATGAGGATGCCCAAAGTATTTACCAAGTTACTATTAAGAGCTAGGAAGTACATTGATAATATAGGAGCAAAGCCACTCAAGTATTAGATAAACAGATATTTCAAGAAAAAAAAAAGAAAAGAGGAATTACCTTAATATATTATGATATTTTTTTGACTCTACTTGAACTTATGAGATATTCCAAGCAAAACTTCCCACTTATTGTCAACAAAAAGCTTCTAAAAGTTACACATGATTGAAGCCTTAGTGTTACGTCAAGTACATCTTGCATATATTGTAAAAGCTCCATTGTTTGCAATAGATTTGTGCCATAATAATCACTTGAGTATGGGAGACAGATTTTATCCATATTGGATAGACACCTCACAACTAAAAACTCCACCTTATAGGTAAAACTTAATCATTGATGATAATGGAAAATGTTTAAAGTTCATGTTAGAAAAGCTTAAGCCTTACTCATGTCATAAACTTCCTAAAGACCGCTTGAGCTCAATTTCCATCAATAACCACATGGTCTACTGTAATTTATGAATTTGAGTATCTCCTGTACTATATGGTCTATCACCATACGAGTTTACGTGTTGAACTTCATTCAATTTGTGGTTGCTATGTAAGTCTCTGATGAAAATCATGAGCAAGACTTTATCTCTATCCACAAATGCTATCTAAGAATAAAAGTGGCCATCGACTGATAACGACAATACTAGTTAATGAATAAGAACTTCATGTTTGTTATCCATGGCATCTAATGAAGATCCTATCTCTACTATTTGTGTAAGACCCGAAATTCGGTGTCATTTATTTAAGAAGTTGTTATTATAAACATGGATTCAGACAATCTTGATCAATAAAGAAGAAATAATTAAATTTTAAGTCCAATCGATTAAGATACGAATTTATTGTGATAACCCAAAATTTTTCACCTCGGGAAATATTTCGAAAATATGGAAAAATATTTTCAAGAAAAATAAAAATAAATAATGATGTCTATATATACACATAAAGTATATATATAAAAAAATTTGGGTGTCTAAATATATATATATATGTATGTGGAAATCAATTTATATATATAATACATTGTAATAATATTTTTATAATAATAATAATATAAATATTATGAGAAATTTATTATTGTATTATTATTGTAATAATATTATATTATAGATATTTTATGTATATGTATTATATTATATTATATTATATTATATTAAAAATATAATATAATATATAAAAAGAGAGAAAAAGGAATTGAAAACAAAAAGCATCAAAGTGAAAAAAAAAAACAGAACTGAAAATGAAAGGAAAGAAAACGAAACCGAAGCCCTCCCCCAGTTCAGCCCCAATCGATGAGAGAAAGAAAGAAAGGAGGCGAACGGAGGTCGAAAGAAGGGAGAGCATGTCGCCACCGACCAGTGGAGAGCCGAATCGCCACCGTCGGCAACTCAGAAACGCTGATCGGCGAAGGAGAAGAAACGTCAGCGAAGCCAAAGAGAGAAAGGGTTGAACCGACCACTTTCCGGAGAGCTGGGGCTTAACCACCACCACATCCAAGCATCGCGAGGCCCTGCGGATCTGCTGGAAGTGGAAGCCGATGAAGAACCGAACGGAAGCATCCGAACGACGAATTGGTCACTGAACCGGTTCAGACCGGTTCAATGAAAAGAGGGTTTGAATCGGTCTGAATCGGTTCAACCAAAGAAAAAAAAAGGGAAAAAATTCGATTATGCACCGGGCTACGGGTAAGTCGGTAAGCGGTTGAAATTGATTGATTTAATTTTCAAAAAATTTATTTGAATTTATATTTGATCGGAATTAACCCGGTTTAAATATATAAATGTGTAGCGCGATGATAAGCAACGAACGTGAGTTCAATTGAGTCTCGATTTACGCGCCTACACAGAAACTCGGCTCTAGAAGGCATATTGAAGCCGGAATGAGCGAGTGACTAGAAATTGGAAATATAAAAGCGGAATCGGCTGGGATTCCAAGTAAGGGATTTATGATTGCTATTAGAGATAGCTGTACGTATTTTATAAATCAGTGTATAAGAATAAATAGTTGGAATATATAGAGACTGAAATTCTAGGAAAGAGCCTAGTGATAAATAAACTACAATATTACCCTTGTTATAGGGCAATGCATACCGTTGAGCATTGGGAATGCAAGATTTGAAAAAAATGCATGAATTGCATATTTTTGATGTTTTCATTATAAAACACTATTTTTTACTAAGTATATGGATAAATTGGCTATTGTTTACATGATTTGCATGATGACAACATGCTATTTATACTAGACTCTGATTTTGAGTCATTTTCAATAAAAAATAGTCATCTATCAGATTTGTGAATGAAATAAATCGTGCTGAAACTACATGTTAACTAACGGGATACACGATCCTGCTCGCATGAGATTTTAAATGGTATTGATAATGACATTGTACTAGAGCTGCTTGTTAACTAATGGGTTACACACTCTTGCTTGCATATGATTTTATGTTATTGATGATGAAACCGTGCTGGAGCCCTCGTGTCGACTGTGTGTCACATTGACTTGCTCGCACTAGTATATAAGACAAGGTTATGGTTGATGATTAATGCCGAGGTAGTAAAAACCTACCTACTCTCAGGTAGCTTCGAGCATACAATATATTAATGGAGTCCATGGTGTAGGGTGTATGGATAGAGTCCATGGCGTAGGGTGTATGGACAGGGTCCATGGAGTACGTTGTATCGTGTGATTGTCCACGAAGTACGTTGTATCGTGAGACGATACGTGGAGTACCTTGTACCGTGTTGGCCTCTTTGGAGAGATGATAGAGTAGAGATAAGCCGATGAGTTGGTTTGACCTGCCTCCCTAGGCGACTGACACTATTACATGCCTAGCTAGCGATTGCTTGGGGTTACTGACTATGGCCATATGTCCACAGATGATTGTATATCCCTACCTAGTCTCAAAATAATCTTTAATGGTTTCAAAACTATGATTTGTTATTATGACAAAATCACTTATTGCCAGTACCAGAGGAGTACAGATTTTGAAAATGAAAAGAGAGCGAAATGTGATGATTTGAAATGTGCTTAAAGTGAAATGAAAAAGCTTTCTATCGAATTAATGATTTTTGAATAAATTGTTATGGTTTGTCAAATGCATTTGCCTTGAGATGATATTCAGCATGCATTATAAGCATGTAGATAGTATAGTTATCTGTCTGCTATCATGTTTTCCTTACTGAGCGTGTTAGCTTACCCCTTTTCCTCTCCCTCTACAGATCAGGCTCAATAGAGCATCTTGCGATCATTCCTGCAATTTCTTTTGCTGTACAGCTCTCTTTGCTGTGCAAAGGTATATACATATACACGTATTTTGTATCTGAACACTAAATCGCACAGAAATATACTGTATAAATTATTGGGGATGTAAACGATGAAAAACGATTATATAAATAGGTGTACATAGTTCATGAGATGTACAATTGTGTTTAATATTTGATACATATGAATGAATAGAAATAATTAACATCGCCTTACAGCCCAACCAAATCCTGTGAAAGAAAAAGGAAAAAGGTCAACGATAACGGTCGTGACAGAAATGGTATCAGAGCAGGGTTGGTCTTATATGAGTCGGTGTTAGTAAGTAGGAAAGTTTACATCCCCATGTTACTGTGCATTGTTTAGGTACATGTGTGTATATTGAGCTGTGAATTTACTGAAAATTGGGTTATGAATGTAGGAAATTATCAGAATGTCTGATAGACACCACACTAGAGGAGAAAGTTCACAATCTCGAGGACACAGAGATAGGTCCGAGAGACGTAGTAGGCCTTCATCTGAGCATACTTCTCAGGAAACATCAGAGAGTTTTGATGCTCGTGATGCTAGATTAGGGCGGAGCATGGATACAATGATGTCATTGTTGGGGCAGGTTATGACTAGATTTGATAGACATCATGGTACCGCAAGACAGAATGCACCTGCTACTCCCGCAGCAGTGCCTGAGACCCCTACACCTGCATAACCTGCACCTGCACAACATAAAGCTTAGCGCCCATAGAACCCTCCTATTCAACCTGTACCTTATCCAATAGCCCCACAACCAGGTAGAAATAATGATATGGGGTATGAATTGTGAGCTGGATAGGTTGAGACAGTTCCAAGATTTTAAGCCTCCGTCTTTCAACGGAGCAAAGGATCCGATAGTGGCTGAGGACTGGATCAATGAGATGGAGAAACTGTTTGGGATTTTGTAATGTTCAGCTACAAAGAGAGTATCATTTGTCACCTTCGTGCTTAAGGGTGAGGCAGAACACTGGTGAAGTCCACCAGACCGATATTGAGGGATCAACATGTAGTGATATCATGGGAGATTTTTCTAGATGAGTTTCGAAGACAGTATATTTCAGATACAACTCAAAGGAGACTACAGATGGAATTCTGAAATCTAACTCAAGGGAATAGATCAGTGGATGAGTATGAGTCGAGATTCGTTTCTCTAGGTAGATATGATTCAGATACGATGAGTAGTACAACGAAGAAGGTTCGTAAGTTTATCGATGGATTGAGACCTTCTATCGGAGCTAGATTGGCCCCATTCGACATTACGACTTATCCTGAAATTGTTAGACAGGCCCAACTTTATGAAATGGATTATAAGCTCCACGTTTCTAAGTTTCAAAAAGTGGGCAAGAGCATATATAAAGACAAGAAGAGATTTGGAGATGATAGAGGTGTCAAAGACAGTAGAAAGTCCATTGGGAAGCGTTTCAGAGGTACCGATGAGTTACGGAGTAGGGCTGCTAAGCCACATGTATATTCGACCATAGCACTTGCCAAGGGTATCATGATTAGTGGACCCCGGCCTACTGTTGATCAGTGCACGATTTGTGGGAGATACCACGGTAACAGGCCCTGTTACTTTGCTACTAGGCCATGTTATACATGTGGTAAGGTAGGGCACTTTATGAGAGATTGCCCGAAGTTAGTTGAGATAGCTTCACAAAAGGGTAAGGAGCTAGAGAGAGTTCCTACAATTACTCTACTTAAAGGAAGAGAGCCACAGTAGAAGAGAAGGGAAAGCAAGTTGTTGCTTAGGGTCGAGTATATGCATTAGACCAGGAGATAGCAGATGCTTCTACAGAAGTAATTAAAGGTTTTATTGTGTGCATGGTTGACATAGATAAGGCACACCCGAAATTGGTCGACATCCTTGTAGTTAGGGAATTCCCAGATGTATTTTCAGATGAGTTACCAGGGTTGCCACTAGCTAGAGAGATGAAATTTTATATTGACTTGGTACCTGGTACAGATGCGATATCTAAACCATCGTACCGTATGGCTCTAAATGAGTTAGAGGAGTTGAAGAAACAATTGCAGGAACTATTAGATAAAGGGTTTATTAAACTGAGCATCTCACCCTAGGGAGCTCCGGTCTTATTTGTTAAGAAGAATGATGAAAGCCTCCGACTATATATTGACTACTGGTTGTTGAATAAAGCTACCATCAAGAACAAATATCCCCTTCCATGTATTAATGATCTATTGGATCAGCTTCAGGGACCACAGGTATTTTCTAAGATTGATTTGAGGTTTGGGTACCATCAGTTGATAATTCATAGTGGAGATGCACCCAAGATAGCGTTTCATACTCTTTATGGTCATTATGAGTTCCTAGTGATGCCATTCGAGTTAACGAATGCTCTTGCAGCTTTTATGGCTTTGATGAATGATGTATTCAAGCCATATCTAGATAGGTTTGTGATCGTCTTTATTGATGACATACTAATATATTCGAAGCCCAGAGAGGAACATGAGCAGCACTTAAGGACAGTCTTACAGACCCTCCGAGAGAAACAGTTGTATGCTAAACTCAGTAAGTGTGATTTCTGGCTAAAACAGATTTCTTTTCTGGGTTATGGTGTATCAAAGGACAGGGTGTCAGTGGATCCGTTCAAGATTGAAGCAGTAGTTCAATGGGAACGACCCAGGACAGTTACTGAGATTCAAAGTTTTTTAGGTTTGGCTGGATATTACAGACGATTTGTCGAGAGTTTCTCGAGACTAGCTACTCCATTTACTCGTCTCACTCAGAAGAATGTTGCATTTGAGTGGGATGATAAGTGTGAAAGGAGTTTCATGGAATTGAAACATCGCCTGACCATCACATCGATTCTCACCATACCTACCAGTTCAGGAGGTTTTGTTGTGTATACAGATGGCTCTCATCAAGGACTAGGCTGCTATTGATGCAGAATGGAAAGGTAGTTGCTTATGGATCCCGGTAGCTCAAGGACCATGAGAAGAACTATCCGACCTATGATTTGGAGTTGGTAGCCATGGTATTTGCATTTAAAATATGGCGCCACTATTTATACGGTGAAAAATTTCAGATATTCACTAATCACAAAAGCCTCAAATATTTGTTTTCACTGAAAGAGTTAAATATGAGGCAATGAAGATGGTTAGAGCTTCTAAAGGATTATGATTGTGAAATATTGTATCACCCGAGAAAGGCTAATACAGTGGCTGATGCATTGAGCCAAAAGAGCCTCAGAATGATATCCTATATGATGGTTAGGGAACACGAGCTGTTAAAACAATTTGCAAGCCTCACTATTAATGTTATCCCTTCTGATACTGATAGTGGTTATATGATAGCTAGCTTGAGGCTAGAACCAGAGTTGATTGACCCGATTCGCCAGGCTCAATGTGATGATTGACAGTGTGTCGATATTGTATAGAAGATTTAGAGAGGGACAATGACTGAGTTCACAATGAGTGATGATGACTTGCTGAGGTTCAGAGGCAGAATATGTATTCCCAAGGACCCACAATTGAAGCGATTGATATTGTCAGAAGCTCACTTATCGCGGTATACATTACATCCGGGGTGTAATAAGATGTATTAGAATCTTCAAAACGTGTATTGGTGGTTAGGGATGAAGAAAGACATTGTTGAGTATGTTGTTGATGTCTTGTATGTCAGCAGGTTAAGGTAGAGCATCAGAAGCCTGCAGGGTTATTGCAGCCTCTACCTATACTGACATGGAAATGAGAGCACGCCACCATAGATTTCATTATGGTTTACCAAGGACCAAACGAAACCATGATGTCATTTGGGTGATTGTGGATAGATTGACGAAGTCAGCTCACTTCTTAGCTATGAAAGCTACAGATACTCTGAGTGCATTGGCGGATTTATATGTATGGGAGATTGTGAGGCTACGTGGTGTTCCAGTGAGCAATGTATCCGATAGAGATTCTCACTTCACTTCCCACTTTTGGGAACATTTTCAAGAAGGTATGGGAACCTAATTGAGCTTTAGCACCACTTTCCATCCTCAAACAGATGGTCAGTCAGAGAGAACCATTCAGACTCTGGAGGATATGTTGAGAGCGTGTGTGATGGACTTTAAAGGCTCCTGGGATGATCATTTTCCATTATCCAAATTCACCTACAATAATAGTTATCACTTGAGTATTGGAATTGCACTGTATGAAGCCTTATATGGTCGTAAGTGTCATTCTCCTGTCAGATGGGAAGAAATGGGTGATCGAAAGATATTTACTCCCGACTTGGTGAAACAAGCATCTGAGGATGTCCAGTTAATATGTGAAAGGTTGAGGACAACTTAGAATAAACAGAAAAGTTATGCGGACATGAGGAGGAAACCATTAGAATTCACCGTGGGTGAATCGGTATTCCTGAAGGTTTCTCCCTCGAAAGGGATTATAAGATTCGGAAAGAGAGGAAAATTGAGTCCCATATATATTGGGCCATTTGAGATACTGGATCTAGTGGGATATAAGGCCTACAAGCTAGCCTTGCCACCTGAGCTAGCAGGCATCCATAATGTCTTCCATGTCTCTATGCTTCGAAAGTGTCATCCGGATTCGACACATGTGATTTAGCATGAGCCATTGGAGCTCAAAGAGGATATGTCCTATGTGGAGAAGCCGATTCGAATACTGGATAGAAAGGAGAAAATGCTACGGTCCAAGACGATCCCTCTGGTTAAGGTTCTCTGGCAGTACCACACTCCGGAGGAAGCTACGTGAGAATTGAAGAGTCTGATGCGCGATAGGTATCTGTATCTTTTTGTGTGATAGTTTGGTTCAAATTTGGAGGACCAAATTTTTTAAGGAGGGGAGAACTGTAAGACCCAAAATTTAGTTTCATTTCTTTAAGAAGTTGTTATTATAAACATGGATTCAGACAATCTTGATCAATAAAGAAGAAATAATTAAATTTTAAGTCCAATCGATCAAGATACGAATTTATTGTGATAACTCGAAATTTTCCACATCGAGAATTATTTTAGAAATATGGAAAAAATATTTCCAAGGAAAATAAAAATAAATAATGATGTCTATATATGCATAAAGTATATATATAAAAAATTTGGGTGTCTAAATATATACGTGTGTATGTGGAAATCAATGTATATATATAATACATTGTAATAATATTTTTATAATAATAATATAAATAATATGGGATATTTATTGTTCTCTTATTATTCTTATAATGATACTTTATTATAGATATTCTATATCTATGTATTATATTATATTATATTAAAAATATAATATAATATATAGAAAAAGAGAAAAAGGAATTGAAAAAAAAAGCAGCAAAGCAAGAAAAAAAAAAAAAAGAAACAAAATTGAAAGCGAAAGGAAAGAAGACAAAACTAAAGCCCTCCCCCGATTCAGCCCCAATCAGTGAGAGAAAGAGAGAAAGGAGGCGAACGGAGGCCGAGGAAGGGATAGCGCGTTGCCACTGGCCAGTGGAGAGCCGAATCACCACCGTCTGCAGCCTATAAACGCCGATTGGCGAAGGAGAAGAAACGCCAGCGAAGTCGAAGAGAGAAAGGGTCGAACCGACTACTTTCCAGTGAGCTGAGGCTTGACCATCACCAGATCCAAGCATCACGAGGCCCCGCGGATCTGCTGGAAGTGGAAGTCGGCGAAGAACCAGCCGAAAAAGCATTCGAACGGCGAATTGGTCACTAAACCAGTTCGGACCGATTCAGTGAAAAGAGGGTTTGAACCGATCTGAACCGGTTCAACCAAAGAAAAAAAAGGGAAAAAATTCGATGATGCACCGAGTTATGAGTAAGTCGGTAAGCGGTCGAAATTGACCGATTTAATTTTTGAAAAATTTATCTGAATTTATATTTGATCGAAATTGACCCGGTTTAAATAGATAAATGTGTAGCGCGACAATAAATGACGAACGTGAGTTCGATTGAGTCTCAATTTACGCACCAACATAGAAACTCGACTCTAGAAGGCATATTGGAGCCGAAATGAGTGAGTGACTAGAAATTGGAAAGATAGAAACGGAATCGGCTGGGATTCCAGGTAAGGGATTTATGATTGCTATTAGAGATAGTTGTACGTATTTTATAAATCCATGATAAGAATAAATAGTATGGAATATATATAGAGATTGAAATTCTAGGAAAGAGCCTAGTGATAAATAAACTACGATATTACCCTTGTTATAGGGCAATGGATACCGTTGAGCATTGGGAATGTAAGATTTGAAAAAAAATGCATGAATTGCATATTTTTGATGTTTTCACTATAAAACACTATTTTTTAGCAAGTATATGGATAAATTGGCTATTGTTTCCATGATTTACATGATGAAAGCATGCTATTTATACTAGACTCTGATTTTGAGTCATTTTCAATAAAAAATAATCATCTATCAGATTTGTGAATGAAACAAATCGTGGTGGAACTACGTTTTAACTAATGGGTTACACGATCCTGCTCGCATGAGATTTTAAATGGTATTGATAATGAAATTGTGCTAGAGCCATGTGTTAACTAACGGGTTACACACTCTTGCTCGCACATGATTTTATGTTATTGATGATGAAATCATGCTGGAGCCCTCGTGTCGACTGTGTGTCACACTGACTTGCTCGCACTGGTATATGAGACAAGGTTATGGTTGATGATTAATGTCGAAGTTGTAAAAGCCTGCCTGCTCTCCGGTAGCCTTGAGCATACAATATATTAATGGAGTCCATGGCATAGGGTGTATGGACAGAGTCTATGGCGTAGGGTGTATGGATAGGGTCCACGGAGTATGTTGTACCATGTGATTGTCCACAGAGTACGTTGTACCGTGAGACGATACATGGAGTACCTTGTACCGTGTTGGCATCTTCAGACAGATGATAAAGTAGAGATGAGCCTATGGGTTGGATTGACCTGCCTCCCTAGGCGACTGACACTCTTGCACACCTAGCTAGCGATTGCTTGGGGTCACTGAATATGACCATATGTCTACAGATGATTGCATATCCCTACCTAGTCTCAAAATGATCTCAAATGGTTTCAAAACTATGATTTGTGATTATGACAGAATCACTTATTGCCAGTACTAGAGGAGTACTGATTTTGAAAATGAAAAGAGAGAGAAATGTGATGATTTGAAATGTGTTGAAAGTGAAATGAAAAAGCTTTCTATCGAATTAATGATCTCTGAATAGATTGCTATGGTTTGTCAAATGTATTTACCTTGAGATGATATTAAGCATGTATTATAAGCACGTAGATAGTATAGTTATCTGCCTGCTGTCATGTTTTCCTTACTGAGTGTGTTAGCTCACCCCTTTTCCTCTCCCTATACAGATTAGGCTCAATAGAGCATCTTGCGGTCATTCTTGCAATTTCTTTTGCTGTACAGCTCTCTTTCCTGCGCAAAGATATATATATATATATACATGTATTTTGTATCTGAACACTAAATCGCACAAAAATATACCGTATAAATTATTGGGGATGTAAACGATGAAAAACGATTATATAAATAGATGTACATAGTTCATGCGATGTACAATTGTGTTTAATATTTGATACATATGATTAAATAGAAATAAGTAATATCGATCACAACCTAACCAAATCTTATGAAAGAAAAAGGAAAAAGGTCAGCGATAACGGTCGTGACAATTTGTGGCAAGTATTCAGTGTTTACAATTGAAGGTTTATCTACCATGTTTATTTGAGTTTATGGGCAAAGCTTCACTGTAGCCGTTTACATGATTATTATTTAAGAAAGGCTTCATGCCTAATATAGGGCAACTATGCAAGTCCACCAAAAAGGCATCGCCTCAATCTTATGTTATGAGGTAATCTTCTAAGCCCCACAAGGAAAGCCCCCTAATCATATTATCTATCCGTATCATGGAAATCATTCGAACTGATGAAGTAAGAATCACTTGCATTTTCAAAAAATTCGAGTTTGACGAGGAATTTTCACTATCTTCATACTCTATGATGACCACTTCAGTTCGCAAATGAAATCTCATCTCTATCACTCATGCATTTTTAGGAATGAGAGCCCATAAGCAAAGCTCTATTCATATGTTTTGCTACAATTGTCTGAGTCTGAGAAGTAGAAGCTTCATTTATAATATTTTTTGGAAAACATATGGCTTTATAAGGAAAGTCACAATGTACTTTCTGAAAATCACCCCATGATAATCATTCGAACTTGTACTTTAAGGTCTATCTTTACCACTTAAGCGACTAACACAAGTGAACATCTGTTTAGATGGCTTAAAGAGATCATTCAAGTCCATGAAGAAATTTTTGTCTTTACTACTTGTACAACATATGAACATTGCCTTTTTATGTAGAGAATTACACATTATCCCTGTGCTGTATGGGAAACATTCAAGCTTACATAAAACACACCATTTCCATCACCTACATAAACTAAGACAAACATTCAGAATCAGTCAAATTTACAACTAGAACTCAACTCTATGCCAATGGCACACTTACAAGCCACCAACTAAGTTCAGATGTAATGGCTGCATTCAAATGAGCACATGAGAAACAATGCAACACAATCCTAGAAACAAATGTCATATAATAGAGGATAAGCAAGCTCACGAGTGGTATTTTGCATGTCCCATATGAAGAAGGTAGAACAAAAATCATATGATTTGGTATATAAGACTTCATGTTTGTGTTATGGCATGTAACTAGAGTACAATGAGTGAAAGGTTTAGCTCATTTTAAATCCTGAGTCCACACCAAAGGCGCATACCTGATGGCACACATCTAGCTTAATTGCTCTCTGTGGTCGTGGGTTTTACTAGTGTGAGCTTTATAATTACCATTGGGGCTTCGTCATTTGATTATCTGTATACCAATTATGAAAAACCAAAACCTTGATTTGTCCTATTTTTGCCTCCTATTCACATGACAAGAAGGGTCTGACCTTTGCCTAAAGTCATGAAAATTACAATTGTGTAATCAAGGCAATTACTTACACCTGCCATAATCACAAAAGTGATTTGTTTACAAGTCTAAAACGACAATTTGAGTTTTGGACTAAATGATAGATTCACCTTCCAAAGAGGTTACCCTTTCCACTTAAACTATTCAACAACAGAAATTTAATGCTTGACAATTGGGTCTTAAATAGGGGTGTAATCGAGTCGAGCAGAGTCGATACAGTGAGGTGTTCAAGCTCGAGCTCGACTCGAAAACTCGGTGCTCGATCCTCGGTTCGAGCTCGATCGAACCTTATTTTTTAAACTCGAGCTTGGCTCGAGATTGAGTTCGAACTACTCGAGCTCGATTCTAAGGCTTGACTCGAGCTCGCTCTTACACTTATTATATAAATATTATTATATAATAATATATGTTATTAAAATATATAAAAAGCTCGATGCTCGATTAGGCTTGCGAGCTACTCAAGCTGGGTATCTAAGTGCTCGAATTCGACTCGCTCGATAGCTCGAGTAGCTCGAGCAGCTCGAGCTTGAGCTCAACTCGACTAAAATCGAGCTGAATTCGAGTTTTGCTCGAGTCGAGTCCGAGTAGCTTGCGAGCACCACTGTATCACTTACACCCCTAGTCTTGAACACTCCACAAATGGTGAATCAAACCATCAATAAAATGATAAATGATTGATATGATCTCAGACATCACTATCAATGCAAAGCTATTCATGGTTGACAAAAAAGTAAGTACATTTCAATTAAGTTTACTTCACAATCGATTTCTTGTTACAAATGCGACATGCCAAGAGAATTTCAATTTTTACCTGGAAAATGATATCAAATTCTTAAACAAGTATATCTCAAAGGAATCACTCTTAAAGAGGCATAGGTTGAGGAATCATTCTAACTTGCAAGGAATCATTTTCACTTGCAATAAGCCATATCAAAGGCACTAACTAGCCTTGTCTTATTATCATACAAATCTACATATTCTATCTAAGAGAGTTGTCCATAGTAGAAACATTTATTTTTGTTAAGTAGATAGAATGATTTTGCTACTTATGACGACTACCATCTCATGGAATTACATCACCCACTAAAGTTGCATTAAACAAACTCTGAGGTGGTAGAGAAATTTCAAATTCAAGTCTAATTCAAGGGAGAAGAAAAGCCATGATGCTGTAATATCTCCACAACTCCCATGAGAATCTGATTTCATCTCTGCCATATCTAATCCTAGCAATGCTAGTCGAACAAGTCCACAATCAAAATCATGTAATCTTTCTCAACAACGATGCCAAGAAATAAGTTAAGTGGATCCATCAAGATATAGTCCACACAACTTCAACACTCGGCCAATTACTTTGATACTCCCAAAGGTGGATTTGAAAGTAAACTCTCCACCAGTGGTGTGATCAACAGCCTCAAGAAAGTGGTTGACAATCTAAAATTTTGATTAATGATTCAAAGTCTGCGACACATTGACATAATTGGAAGTGGATTAGGAAGTAGACTTTCCATGGAAAGAATGATCAATGAGAAACACTCCAATTGCTTTTAGCTTTTAAAGGTTCACCATATTTTAATATTGCTATAAGTGTATTTGGAGGTAGACTCTCCACAGATGGTGCAATCAAACAAATGAAGCTTTGGTTTTTTCAACTTCACCATATATTGACACTTCGAGAGTGGATTTGGAGGGACTGTCCATAGAACACGTGGTTAGATAAAAGACACCAAGTTCTTCAATGTTCTTCCCATTTTGACATTGCACAATGTGGATTTGAAAGTAAACTTTTTGCCAATGATGTTATGAAGAACTTAGTTCTCTTAACTTTGCTACACTTTGACATTTTCACAAATGGCTCTAGAGGTAGACTCTTTGATTATGATGTTGTCAAAACAACAACTCAAAGACTTTCACTCTTATACAAAATAGAAGAAATAGGCGATAAATATTAAGAACAACACACTATCTCATGTCTCATCCTCACAGCAAAAGAAGAAACAGGCAACAAACATCAAAACAATACAATACCCTACACAAGTTAGAAATTGCTATGGCTGAACTTCACAAGATTAAAACAAACCCACCATTTCATCATCAAGAGGCAAAGAGTTCCCCCACAATTGCAAACACCATGACAACAGAACCATGCTAACTTAAGGCAACAACGACAACAAAACTTCATGACTTTAATAGCATGATGGTTGAATGATAGAAAAGTGACATTACAATGACTGGATATCATTATTACATGATAGCTAAATTTGCAAGGCTTATTGAACATGGCCATAAAGAGAAAAACATGAATTCTACATGATGTGGAAGACTATTTCGAGCGAAAATGGTGACTAACACTCTTGCATTGCATTGAGCACACCAGAGACAAGGAAAGTTCAGGTCAAAAGAGTTCAAAAGAATGAAAAATCAAAGTGCACATGAGAATGAAAGTTCATGCCAAAGCTCAAAGGCACTTAGAGCATTGAGGTGGTCATTCGAATGGAAAGCATGATTAACCATCTATTCGGACTACTACTATAGCGTTGTTATGAAGGCAACTGTACTCTAAGTAATGACAATCAGTTAAAAGAGATGCCTTAAGAATTGTAAGAGGTCCTAAGACTTTGTTCAACAAAGATGATATACTTTGAGCAAAATTGGCTAAGAACAGAAGTTATGTTCGACCAAAGCCCACCTTATTGGACAAGGATAGCCAAAATAGTCAAATATTGAAAACAAAAATAGCCATGTGAGTAAGTATGACCAAAGAAAGAGGCTTTGTTTTAAATGGAAGTGGCGATATATTGCTTCAAGTTGGTAAAATGACTAACTATGGCCTAGCATCATTCTAGCATGAAGTTTTGCTCAAGCACAAAGGTTATGTTGTAATGCTAAAAATGGCTAAGTATAAAGCATGGCTAAATGTGAAACATAATATAGACTACAAGTTCATTTAACCACTATAAGCATAAACCATTCAAACATAGAAAAGTGACTAAGTGTGGACGGATAGAGCATTCGTGCTTCATGCATGGAAAAATGACGATGAATGAACCATTTGTCGTTCACGCATGGAAAAATGGCTATGTCGAAAGCACCATTTTTCGTTCAAGCTTCAAAAAATGGCTAAATGTTAGAAGCATCATTCGTCATTCGAGCTTGAAAAAATGGCTAAGTGTCAAAGATCGTCTCAACAGGATTTGAAAAAAAAAATGGGCTAAGTATAGAGATCGTCCCGAAAAGCTTAAAAAATAGGCTAAGTATAGAGATTGCTCAATAAGTTTGAAAAAATGGCTGAGTATAAAGATCGTACCGACAAGCTCAGAAAAAAAGATTAAGTATGGAAGCTGCCAATAAGCTTCGAAAAATCACTAAGTATTGGAGCTACGCAAACAAGTTGAAAAATTGGCCTAGTATAGAGTCGCGTCAAATGAGATGAAAATTTGGCTAGATATAAAGCTACACCTAATGACATGAAAAGTTGTCTAAGTATGAGAGCCACTTCTAGTGAAGCAAAGATTTGGTTAATTATGAGAGTCGCACCTTGTGAAGTAAAAATTTGGCTAAGCATGAAGTCAAGCTTAAGAAGATAAAAAATTTGTTTGAGTATGGAGTCACACCCAAAATAATGAAAAATTTGTCATGCCTAAAATGATGAAAATTTGTCTAAGTATGGAGTCGCGAACAAGAAGAAGATAAAAATTTAGCTAAGTATGGAGTTGCACCTAAGATGATGAAAATTTGGCTAAGTACGTAGTCACGCCTTAAATGATGAAAATTTATCTAAGTATGGATCCACACATAAAAAGATGATGAAAATTTGGCAAAGTATGGATTTGCACCTAAAATGAAAAAAAATTATCTAAGTATAGAGTTGTGCACAAAAGGATAGTGAAAATTCGGCCAAGTATAAAGTCACGCGTAAGATAACAAAAATTTGGGTAAGTACAGAGTTGCGCCTAAGATGATGAAAATTTTTCTGAGTATAGAGTCATGCCTAAGATGATAAAAATTTTGCTAGGTATAAAGTCGTGCCTAAGATAATGAAAATTTGGCTATGTATGGAATCGCGCCTAAGATTATCAAAATTTTGCCAAGTATGAAGTCGCAACTAAGATGACAAAAATTTGTCTAAGTATAGATCTATGCAAAAGAAGATGATGAAAAATTTTCCAAGTATGTAATTGCACCTAAGATGACAAAGATTTAGCTAAGTATGGAGTTACGCCTAAAAAAAGGAAATTTTATCTAACTATGGAGTTGCTGCCAAAAAGATGAAAAATTTGTCTAAGTATATTACATTCATGAAAGTATGCAACTACGTGTAAATGCACTTAATCGAATTTAAGCTAATTCAAATTTTATTTTGATAAATTTGGATAGATTTATTGGAGTTATGAAGCCTTGAGGCTCAGTGTCAAGTTTGTCGAATTTTTGGTACCAAAGACAAAAAGGTAACTTTTACAGCCCGATATTCATTTAGTGAAGTGGGCCATGAGATTTAGACATATTTTTGCTAAAAAATAAGTAAATTTATGATTTAAAAGGTAAAGGGATTAAATTAAAAATAAATTAAACAAGTTGTTAATCATGTGGGGAACACACTTTTCGCGTGAAATTATTACATCCACCATATAGTAATTGCATGGGACATGTTTAGTTCCACTACCAATGTAAGACCTATAAATTGCTATGTAATGTTTATGATTATTGAATGTACGGACAAGTTACATTACATATGAATTACAAGAAATGGATGTTTGTAAGTTCTAAGTGTGAATAAATCGTAAAATGAGTATAGAATCAATTGGATGGAAACTTAACTTCGAAAATTTAGGAAAATTTTAGCTAGAATGCTGCAGGAAGCAGGGCAGATTGATCCCATGCAAGGAGAGATCAATCTCATGCTGTCTCGGGTTGGACCAAATCGATCTCCTCCCTTAGGCAGATCGATCTCAATTGGTCTTTGGATAGGCCAGATCGATCTCCAAAGCCTTTTGCCTGTAACAGATCGATCTCATTAACTTGAGCAGATCAATCTCATGCACTTCGACAGACAGATCCCCTGCCTGTAAATTGTCAAAATTTTGAAGGATTCAAGCAAGGCCAGATCAATCTACACCCTATGCAGATCGATCTCCTAAGGTATTTTCTATAAAAATGGGGCAGTTGGATCTGCATTTCACGGGAACAAATCTATTTCCTCCATTTTTAACATTAACCTAACTTTCTCACTCTAAAACCATCACATTTTCATAAAGATTTGAGAAAAAGCTATTAGAGAAAACTTGTTCATTGTGAGGAGAAGAACCACATAGCTTAGAAACAACACTTCATTTGTTGGACTGAAGGAGCAAAGGAGTGTTCTTATTTGGAGTAAGCGAAAAGTCAAGCTAGGTGAGTTTCTAATACACCAACTCAAAGTATATTTATCTAGTTGTTGTTGTGAGTATATTGGTGTATGTATTGATGATTGAAACTACCTAGAATGTAAGGTAACAAGCATAACCTAGAATGAGTTAGTGTGAGAAAATGTGATATGGTTGAGGTAATGATAAATGGATTATACTAAGATGTTAGTGAGGTGATAAGCATGATTTTGAGATGATTGAATGAAGCTACATTGTGAGATTAGTCAAGTTATGGAAATAAGCATATGAGGTGTTTGATAAATTTCCATAGTGAAGTGAATGACGAACTAGAGGCACTATGGACTTAATACCGATTTAGTGTGAATCAATAGGCCTAAATAATTCAATAGACTCTCGAGAAATAACTTGAGCAATCAAAATGGGGCCTTATGAGTGTTAATCAAGATTACAAGTCGAATCGACTATAGTAAACGCAAGAATTTTATTTCATTAGATCAAATTAATGTGATATGTAATTTCGTACAGTCCTGGAGATTTTGTTGGAGGCGAATCGAATTACACAAATGAGCAGCTCTAAGAAAGTGAAATCATTCGACATGATTCCAGGTAAGGGAATTTTGCAAGTACTTAGAGATAGCTTGTCACGCCTTCCTCCCACATGCGACTTACCAAAAACCACAATAAATTTTTCACTTTTTACTTACCTTTATCTCCTCAACAGTTGGGCTATGAATAGGCATTAGTCTCCTCATCCATACATACCTTACCATTCTTTCACGTATCATACATACATGACATTCATATCATAAGTAAATTCATATACTTAAATATAATTACATCATTACATCCCCCATATTAAAACGTGTACATCACTGTGTTTATGCATTGTTCATATACAAAAGAGTATGCATGTGTATACCTTTCGCTAGATCTACTGAATGCAATACCTCAGCCGACTCGATCTACTGACGAGAATCTGTAGAGATGGGGGGAAAATGAATGGGATGAGCTATCAACGCGCTCAGTAAGGAAATCAGGCAAGCAAGTAGACATCCATACTATCTACTGAAAATAGTGCTTTGCCTTACCTTCTCTCATTTCAAAAGCATGTTTAAAATATATATAATATAGTACAGATTTAAAATCCCATGGACTAAACACATGCTGGTTTATCAATGAGGCATTCATGCAAAACAGTGCATATTTAATCATTTAAGAATGCCTTAATATAAAATATGCCATTTACATTCAAAACACAGTAAATATGGCATTTCTCATCACAACACAAACAAAACGGGTTCCGACCCATCCCTCAAGTCTACCCGTATCATAAAACACATGTGATATATCATGCGAGACTCAGTGGCTAAATGCAATCTCTCCGGACTATGTAAGAGAGCCTCCCCGTCGAACAGAGCCTTCCCGCCCACTCTGGCTTAAGGATGTTAGGCTTAAGGATCTTACCGTAAGAGAGCATCTCTGGACTATGGCCATATCCTAACATGTGGTGAAATCCCAAGCAACACAGTACTCGGTGTACGAGTTATCACTGCTGTAACTGGAGGGGGGTCAGTCCATCACAACCGCCAGCTATCAACAACTCTCATCCACAACTCCATAACAAAACATGGTACAGTGTACTCCATGCCACACGTACGATACAACGTACACCCGTGGACCCATACATCATGGTCGGGGTGCCTGCCATAGGTCTTAGCCGCTCATACCATGGAAATACATCATAGTGGGGTGCTTACCATAGGTCTTAGCCCTCATACTATGGAATAAATGCCACGTCTCTAAATCCACGTGAGAACATCTCAACAGTGTGACACTCAGTCTACAAGGAGGAAATTGTCACGAATATTCTAACATGTCTATATATCACGTAAAACTACAGTATGCGTCTTGAGTGTGACTCACAGTCAACGCTCCACCTCAAAACACTGTATATGCATGTCAAAATATCAACACTAGTGCGAGTAAACCTCCAGCACTAGGTCATGCATAGTTCTCATTTCAAATCAAGTACGAGCAAATTGCTCAAGTACTATGTCATGTACAAATCATAAAGAATCGAGTACGAGTAACGCTCTAGCACTCTGTCATGCATCTCATGTAAAACTCGAGTACGAGCTAATCACTCCAGCACTCTATCATGCACAAATCACATAAAACTGAGTACGAGCAATGCTCCAGTACTCTATAATGCATGTCAAATAAATGCAGTGCGAGTATACCTCCCGCACTAAGGTATGTGAAAAACATCTGAAATCAAGTGCGAGCTATGCTCTAGCACGATTGTTTCCACATAATTCGGTAGATGACTCTTTAAAAATAGGGATATTTAAAATCATTAAAATCAGCACTATAAAGTGTGCTTAGTTTACATCGACCTCAAAACATTAGCTTATCCACCTACTCTTCTGCTACACAGTACTAAAAACCACTCAAAACATTTTTTATGCTTTTTGGAACTTTTCCCAAAATTTTACTTTTTGCCTAAATAGGGGCAAAATCGTAATTTATCCATATCGGGTCCCTATAATATTATCGATTTTCTCTGACCCTCAAACAATTTCAGTGAATGTAAAATCCAACGAAAATATGCACAGATATCTCTAACTACTTGCAAGAGTCCCCTACCTCGGATCACGTCGTGTGACCTCTCTTCCTCTGTGCTGTCTAATCTTGCAGTCCGGTCAACTCTCAATATGACTCTGGAGCTGCATTTAACCATTCACTAGGTTAATTACACATTTCCTACTGTATTACACATTTAATACAGTTCATTTCACTAAAATGGGCCCGTTTACGCTTAATGGGCCTTAATCACGTTAATCGGGCCTTAATTCGTATTAAGCTCATTCATTAAGGTCTATTGACTCATTGGGCCTATCAATACCCATTGGGCTTTATTCCAAGCTCTTTGGATCGTATATCATTTACGACATTTATTTCAAAATTTTGAATATAATTAACTAATTGCGAAATTAAATCTGAAATGCGTAAAATAAATCTTAAATACGCATAAATCACTTAAATTGTCGTAAATTAGCTTTTCTTACCCGAGATTGTGCGATGGTGTGCGGATCGAAGTTTGATCGGGCTTTCGTTTGAAATTAATCATCGAATTGCACAATTTCGTATATTTAACTCCGAGTCAATTTTCGATTAAATATAAGTTAAATAAATTTATCAGAAATTAAATCGGTCACTTTTGACCTCGTATCGACTTACACGAAGTCCAATGAATTCTCAAAAATTTTCCTTTCCTTTTTCTTTCTTTTTTTTTCTCTTTTTCTCTCTCTTCCTTGGCTAAACCGGTCAGGTCCGGTTCAGTTTAGAAGGTTCTACCCCGAATCGCCGACCGGTTCAGGGGTGATTTGGTCGTGCCGACGTCGTCCGATCGGTTCTCTGAGTGCCGCTGCTGCCATTCGTTGCGCCACAGCCTGGGGAACGTTCGGCTGGGATCGATTGGAGCCTAACACTGACGGTGGCCACCGGATTTCACGTTTACCTTCGCGACAAACTTCTCCGTCGATCTCCCCTTTCCGGCGCCGGTGAGGCGCGTTACCGGTGCCTGGGAGGTCGCGCCGTTGCCTTCTTCCTTTTCCGACCGTTCATTGGCCGTTGGGGTCGCCGGATGGTGGCCGTCCGATGGTCTCTCCCTTGCATCGGTTGGCTCGCGTTTCCTCTCTCTCTCCCCGTGTTTCACTTCGTTTTCTGTTTCCAATTTTTTTTTCTATTTTGTTTTTTTCTTTATAATATATTTTTAATATTATTTTAATCCTTAAAATAATATTAAAAATCCTAAAATATCCCAAAAATATCCCAAAAATTCATATTAAATTCATTTAGTCTGTAAATGAATTTATCAGTCCGATTTTACCTTTTCGGTATATTTTTCCACTATTTTCGGGCTCATTTTCCGAGACAAAAATTCTAAAAATATTAAATAAATTCATATCTTGATCAATTGGACTCGAAATTCAATATTTGCCCGGTTATTGATCAAGATTTATCGATTTCATATTTTTAATGAAATTTCCTCATCGGATTTATACTGAATTTTGATCAATTAACCGTTTTACCCCTGCACTTGCTCGGAAATCACTTTAACCCTTATCTCGCTGTTATGTAGCTTACATGCATTTTTAATTCTCAATAAATCGATTGCATGATAGTAAATACTCTTCTTATAATTTAACTATGAAATATAACGTTCGTACACATAGGAATCATAAGGTACAAGCTACATACGTAAATCGAAAACTCGGATCTGACAATCTTCCCCAACTAAAAGAATTTGGTCCTCCAAATTAGAACCAAATCAATCCTCAAACAACTGAGGGTACTTATCTCGCATCAAGCTCTCTAACTCCCAAGTAGCTTCCTCGGAAGTGTGATGCTGCCATAATATTCACTAACCCGATAGGCTTCGATCTCAAAACCTTCTCCTTCCTATCCAGTATCCGAATCGGCCTCTCAACATATGACATGTCCTCACTGAGCTCCAAAGGCTCATAACTAATCACATGTGCCGGATCTGGGTGATACTTCCGAAGCATCAAGATGTGGAAGACGTTATGCACGCCTGACAAATCTAGTGGCAATGCCAACCTATAGGCCTTATCTCCCACTCGATCAAGTATCTTAAAGGGTACAATGTAGCGAAGACTCAGCTTACCTCTCTTCCCAAACCTCGCTATACCCTTGGAAGGAGAAACCTTCAGAAACACGGACTCACCAACTGCGAACTCAAGTGGCCTACGTCTCCTGTCAGCATAACACTTCTGTTGACTCTGAGTTGTCCTCAATCTCTCAACTATCAACCGGACATCCTCAAAAGCATGTGTAACCAAATCAGGAGCAAAAATCTTACGGTCACCCACTTCTTCCCACCCAATAGGGGAACGACATCTATGACCATACAAGGCCTCATACGGTGCCATCCCGATACTCGAATGATAACTGTTGTTGTAGGCGAACTCGGCTAGTGGCAAATGATCATCCCAGGAGCCTCTAAAATCCAGCACACATGCTCTCAACATGTCCTCCAGAGTCTGTATCGTCCTCTCTGACTGACCATCTGTCTGAGGATGGAAAGCTGTGCTCAAACTCAACTGGGTTCCCATAGCTTCCTGAAAATGTTCCCAAAAGTGGGAAGTGAAGCGGGAATCCCTATCCGAGACAATGCTCACTGGAACTGTCAGACCCGAGTTTTTGATTTACGTATGTAGCTTGTACCTTATGATTCCTATGTGTACGAACGTTATATTTCAGAGTTGAATCATAAGAAGAGTATTTATTAACATGCAATCGACTATTTAAGAAATTAAAAATGCATGTAAGCTACATAATAGCAAGATAAGGGTTCAGTTTATTTTCGAGTAAGTACAGGGGTAAAACGGTCAATTGACCAAAATTCGGTATAAATCCGATGAGAAAATTTCATTAAAAATATGAAATCGAGAGATCTTGATCAATAACGAGGAAAATATTGAATTTCGAGTCCAATTGATCGAGATATGAATTTAATTAATATTTTAGAATTTTTATCTCGAAAAACGAGCCCAAAAATAGTAGAAAAATATACCGAAAAAGTAAAATCCGACTGATAAATTCATTTACGGACTAAATGAATTTAATTGGAATTTTTGAGAATTTTTGGGATATTTTTGGGATTTTTATTATTATTTTAATGAATAAAATAATAATAAAAATTCATTTAAAAAAAAAACGAAAACAGAAACGAATTGGAAACAGAAAACGAAGAGAGTTTTCGGGGAGAGAGAAACGCACGAAGCCGATCGAGAGAGAGGGAGACACCGGCGACGAACCAGCGGCCGACGGCGCGAGGAAGGCTGGGCAACGGAACGATCGGCACCGGGGAAGAGCTCGACGGCCATCACGAGCCTGGAAACGCCGCCGGCGGTGAGATCTGCGAGAGGGAAACCGCGGGAGACAAAGACGGATTCGACGTAATCCGGCACCGGTAAACCCCAGACGAGGCCAAAAGAAGCCACTAGAGGCGAGGCCTAACCATTTGGCGGTGGAATCGGCCTGAGAATCGGTTGGACGGCGCCGGAATGGCGAAAGGAGCCTGAACCGGTCGGCCGGTTCAGTGGAAAGTGACTGTGCTGAATCGGACCGGACCGGTTCAGCCAAGGAGAAAAGGGGAAAAAGAGGAAAAAGGAAAGAAAAAGGAAAAGAAAAATTTTTGGGATTTCACCGGACTTCGGGTAAGTCGATACGAGGTCAAAAGTGACCAATTTAATTTTTGATAAATTTATTTAAATTATATTTAATCAGAAATTGACCCGGAGTTAAATATACGAAATTGTGCAGTTCGACGATTAATTCCGAAGGGAAACCCGATCGAACTCCGATTCGCGCACCATCGCACAATCTCGGGTAAGTAAAGCTCATTTACGACAATTTATGTGATTTATGTGTATTTAAGATTTAATTTACGCATTTCGGATTAAATTTTGGATTTAGTGAATTATATTCAGAAAATTGAATAAAATGTCATAAATGATATACGGGCTATCCAAAGAGCTTGGAATAAAGCCCAATGGGTATTGATAGGCCCAATGAGTCGATAGACCTTGATGAACGGGCTTAATACGGATTAAGGCCAGATTAACGTGATTAAGGCCCATTAAGCATAAAAGGGCCAATTTAAGTGAAATAAACTGTATTAAATGTGTAATACAGTAAGAAAAGTGTAATTAACTCAGTGAATGATTAAATGCAGTTCCAGAGTCATATTGAGAGTTGACCGGACTGCGAGATTAGACAGCACAGAGGAAGAGAGGTCACACGACGTGATCCGAGGTAGGGGACTCTTGCAAGTAGCTAGAGATATCTGTGCATATTTTCGTTGGATTTTACATTCACTGAAATTGTTTGAGGGTCAGAGAAAATCTATAATAATTATAGGGACCCGATATGGGTAAATTACGATTTTGCCCCTAGTTAGGCAAAAAGTGAAATTTTGGGAAAAGTGGTAAAAAGCATGGAAATGATGTTTTGAGTGGTTTTTACTGCTGTGTAGCAGAAGAGTAGGTGGATGGGCTAATGTTTTGAGGTCGATGTAAATTAAGCACACTTTATAGTGCTGATTTTAGTGATTTTTAACATCCCTATTTTTAAAGAGCCATCTACCGAATTATGTGGAAACAATCGTGCTAGAGCATAACTCGCACTTGATTTCAGATGTTTTTCACATACATTAGTGCTGGAGGTTGACTCGCACTACATTTATTTGACATGCATGATAGAGTATTGAGCATTGCTCGTACTCAGTTTTTATGTGATTTGTGCATGATAGAGTGCTGGAGCGTTTAGCTCGTACTCGAGTTTTACATGAGATGCATGACCTAGTGCTGGAGGTTCACTCGCACTAGTGTTGATATTTTGACATGCATATACAGTGTTTTGAGGCGGAGTGTTGACTGTGTGTCACACTCAAGACGCGCACTGTAGTTTTTCGTGATATACACACATGTTAGAAAACCGTGACGATTTCCTCCGTGTAGACTGAGTGTCACATTGTTGAGATGTTCTCACGTGAATTTAGAGACGTGGCATTTATTCCATAGTATGAGGGCTAAGACCTATGGCAGGCACCCCACTATGATGTATTTCCATGGTATGAGCGGCTAAGACCTATGGCAGGCACCCCGACCATGATGTATGGGTCCACGAGTGTACGATGTACCGTGCGTGTGGCATGGAGTACCTTGTACCGTGTTTTGTGTTATGGAGTTGTGGAGGAGAGTTGTTGATAGCTGACGGTTGTGATGGATTGACCCCCCTCCCGTTACAGCAGTGATAACCCGCACACCGAGTACTGTGTTGCCTGGGATTTCACCACATGTTAGGATATGTACATAGTCCGGAGATACTCTCTAACAGTAAGATCCTTAAGCCCAACATCCTTAAGCCAGAATAGGCGGGGAGGCTCTGTTCGGCGGGGAGGCTCTCTTACATAGTCTAGAGAGATTGCATTTAGCCACTGAGTCTCGCAAGGTATATCACATGTATTTTATGATACGGGTAGACCTAAGGGATGGGTCGAAACCCAGTTTATTTGTGTTGTGATGAGAAATGCCATATTTACTGTGTTTTGAATGGCATATTTTATATAAAGGCATTCTTAAATGATTTAATATGCACTGTTTTGCATGAATGCCTCTGATTGATAAACCAGCATGTGTTTAGTACATGGGATTTTAAATCTGTACTATATTATATATATTTTAAACATGCTTTTGAAATGAGAGAAGGAAAGGCAAAGCACTATTTTCAAGTAGATAGTATGGATGTCTACTTGCTTGCCTCATTTCCTTACTGAGCGCGTTGATAGCTCATCCCATTCATTTTCCCCCATCTCTACAGATTCTCGTCAGTAGATCGAGTCGGCCAGGGTATTGCATTCCTTTGATCCGCTGCCACTCCCCATCTAGCGAAAGGTATACACACGCGTACTCTTTTGTATCTGAACAATGTATAAACACAGTGATGTACACGGTTTTAATGTTGGGGATGTAAATGTAATGATGTAATTATATTTAAGTATATGAATTTACTTATGATATGAAAGTCATGTATGTATGATACGTGAAAGAATGGTAAGGTATGTATGGATGAGAAGACTGATGCCTATTCACAGCCCAACTGTTGAGGAGATAAAGGTAAGCAAAAAGTGAAAAATTTATTGTGGTTTTTGGTAAAGTCGCGTGTGGGAGGAGGGCGTGACAAGAGTGGTATCAGAGCCTAGTTGGTCTGATGTGAATAGGTGTTAGTAATTAGGAAAATGTACATCCCCATATCACTGTGTTTTTGTTCAGTTACAATTGTGTATACAAGATGGGAGTTGGACAAATTAATGTTTGTGAATGCAGGAATTGAGCCATTATGGCTAATACCCACCGTGGTAGAGGGGCGAGAGGTAGGGCTAGAGGCCGTAGAGGTAGACCGACTAGCCAGGGTGATTCTTCGACTACCCATACACCCTTAGGTACTACTGAGGTACCGGATACTACTGAGGCACGTTTCACGAGGATAGAGCGTAGCCTGGAGGCTATAGTAGGGTTGTTGGCACAGACTTTGCCAGGTAGACAGAGACAGGATGCAAAGACTGCAACTGGAGAGGCAGTTGCACCTGATACACCTGCGCAGCCTGTACAGGGGCCACAGACTACTGATACTCCTACACCCCCACCAGCTCAGGTTAGTAGAGGATATGGGTGTGATTTGGATCGGTTGCGAAGCTTGGACCTCCATCTTTTTCGAGGGGTCAAGAACCCAGCCAGTACTGAGGAGTGGATTGGCGAGATGGAGAAGTTGTACGATTTTTTTGAGTGTACGACTTCTGAGAGAGTCGCATTTGCTGCGTTCCTACTGAAGGGAACGGCAGAGCATTGGTGGAAGTCCACCAAGCCGATATTGAGAGCCCGACATGCTGAGATTAGTTGGGAGATGTTTCTAGAGGCCTTCAGGAGGCAGTTTGTTCCTGATACTGCGCAGCGTAGACTGCAGGCTGAGTTTTTGGGATTGAGCCAGGGGAGTCTCACAGTGGATGAGTATGAGACCAGATTTTTGGCCCTGGGGAGATATGATCCCGATACCATGTACAGCGAGACCAGGAAGGTCCGCAGATTTATTGACGGATTGAGACCGGTGTTGCGGTCTAAATTGGTACCACTGGACATTGGTACATATGATGAGGCAGTGCGCAGGGCGCAACTTTGTGAGCAGGATTATGAGAGGCATTTCTCTGAGTTTGGGAAGTTTAGTCAGAGCCGAGATAGAGAGAGGAAGAGGCCGGCTAGAGATAGAGGGTTTAGTTATCGAGGAGGGAGGAGACTCTTCGGTAAGGAACCACGGATAGAGGAGGTGCGAGAGCGACCAGTCATACCTCCTACATACCCGGCCATAGCTCCGGCGAAGGGCATTGTGATTGGAGGACCGAGGCCTACTACTGATCAGTGCAGCCGATGTGGCAGACATCATGGCGGTAGACCTTGTCCGTTGAGCCTTGTTGTGTGTTTCCGATGTGGGAAACAGGGGCATATGGCTAGAGAGTGCCCAGAGACATATGTGATTACCCCACAGAAGGGCAGGGAGCATGATAGAGCTCCAACTGGTACGTCTGCTCAGAGAGGTAGAGCGACGGCAGAGGAGAAGGGTAAGCAGGTGATGGGTCGAGGGCAAGTACATGCTTTGGACCAGGACACAGCTGATGCTTCTACGGATGTGATTCGAGGTAACATCCTGATTTATGATTTAGAAGCATATGTTTTAATTGATCCTGGTGCGACACATTCATTTGTATCACCATCATTTGCATGTAAGTTAGAAAAGCATGTAAAGTGTACTCCTTTAAAGATGATGATGTTGATTTGTACGCCTATGGATTCCAGTCAGCTAGTTGAGCATGTGTATAACGATTGTAAGTTAAGAGTAGGGGAAAAGGATATGACAGCCACTCTAATATTGCTAAGTATGAGTGACTTTGATGTAATATTAGGTATGGATTGGTTATCTGCAAACCATGCTGTTTTGGATTGTTATGCTAAGACAGTTATGTTTCCTAACCCTACGAAAGTTATTGTAAAGTTTGATAAGAAGAAATGAAAGAAATAAATATGTGGTTAATAAATAAAAATATTTTGCTGACTGAGAGATAAATATCTTGAAGGTTTCATTGCATACGTAGTGGATACGGATAAGGTACATCCGGAGTTGGTAGATATTCCTGTGGTCAGTGAGTACCTAGATGTTTTCCCGGATGAGTTGCCAGGGTTACCACCAGACAGAGAGATGGAGTTCTGTATAGATTTGGTGCCTGGTACTGAGCCTATTTCGAGACCACCGTATCGCATGGCCTTAGTTGAGCTGGAGGAGCTCAAGAGACAGTTACAGGAGCTGTTGGATAGGGGTTTTATCAGACCGAGTGTTTCACCGTGGGGAGCACCGGTTTTGTTTGTGAGGAAGAAGGATGGGAGCCTCCGATTGTGTATAGACTACAGATTGTTGAATAAGGCTACCATCAAGAATAGATATCCCCTTCCACGCATTGACGACTTACTGGATCAACTTCGGGGAGCGCAGGTCTTTTCTAAGATTGATCTAAGGTCTGGGTATCATCAGTTGAGAGTTCGGAGTGGAGATGTACCCAAGACAGCATTTAGGACTCGATATGGCCACTATGAGTTCCTAGTTATGCCATTCGGACTGACGAATGCTCCCGCAGCTTTCATGGCTTTGATGAACGATGTGTTCAAGCCATATTTGGATCAGTTTGTTATCGTATTCATCGATGACATATTAGTATATTCGAGATCCGAGGAGGAGCATGAAGGGCACCTCAGGATCATATTGCAGACTCTACGAGAGCAGCAGTTGTATGCTAAACTCAGCAAGTGTGATTTTTGGTTGACAGAGATCTCGTTTTTGGGACATGTAGTGTCGAGGGATGGTGTATCAGTAGATCCATCCAAGATTGAGGCTGTAGTTCAGTGGGAACAGCCGAGGACAGTTACAGAGATCAGGAGTTTTTTGGGTTTAGCAGGGTACTATCGGAGATTCGTTGAGGGATTTTCGAAGTTGGCTGCTCCGTTGACACGTCTCACTCGGAAGAATGTTGCATTCGTGTGGGATGAGGATTGTGAGAGGAGTTTTCAGGAGCTGAAGAGTCGATTGACCACCGCTCTGATTCTCACTATTCCTACCAACTCAGGAGGATTTTCAGTATATACCGATGCTTCGCATCAGGGACTGGGCTGTGTGTTGATGCAGGATGGGAGGGTAGTTGCTTATGGATCCAGACAGTTGAAGGACCATGAGAAGAACTATCCGACCCACGATTTAGAGTTAGCAGCAGTAGTGTTTGCGTTGAAGGTATGGCGCCACTTGTTGTATGGTAAGAAGTTTCAGATTTTTACCGACCACAAGAGCCTCAAGTACCTGTTCTCACAGAAGGAACTAAACATGAGACAGAGAAGATGGCTAGAGCTTCTGAAGGTGTGAGATCTGAGAATTTCAGACATATTTTATTGATGTAATAATAATTTGAGTATAATTTATTGAGCTAAGTGAATTGTGGGAATTATAATTGGAGATTTATGTGTTAAGTGTGTAAATTAAGCATGATCCATGAGGACAGATCGATCTGGGAGAAGGAGAGATCGATCTGGTGAGTTAAAAATGACGAGGAAGGGGAAATTTGAGGAGCAGATCGATCTCCAATGGAAGAGATCGATCTCCTTATAAATCTGTTTGAGAAGGGATCGATCTCATGAGGAAGAGATCGATCTCCAAATGAATCTGTTTGAGAGAAGATCGATCTCATGAGGAGGAGATCGATCTCCAAATGCTTCTGTTTGGGGAGGAGATCGATCTCCTTAGAAGCAGATCGATCTCATAAAGCCATAAAGAGATCGATCTCACCCCTCGACAGATCGATCTCCTAGGCATAAAATTGCCCAGATCGTCCCCAAATTTCAAACACAGATCGATCTCATCAAGAGGCAGATCGATCTCCTACCTCCAGTCTATATAAGGAACCTGTGTTTTCTCCTGAAATTTCACGTTCTCTCTCTTTCAAACCTCCATTTTTCCGAAAACCTAGTTTCTCACTCCTCCAAATCCCCCATTTCCGGCCGAATCAGCTATTGTGGTAAGAAGGAAAGTTGTTCCTCATCAAAGGGAGAACAACATACTTGGAAATCGAAGGACGAATCGGATCGAGGCGTGAGTTGTGCGTCTCACAAGCTTTGGGTAATTTCTAGACCTCGATCTTGATATTTGAGCTGATTTTGATGTTATTGGTGGTTGTAATCGTGTTGAAATAGTTGAGGAATGATTAGGGATTGATGAGAGTGTAATGTAGTGGGATTAATGTTGATATTTGGAAATTGTGGCAATTTTGAGGATTGTACTATAAACGAAAATCTAGACAAGGTGGTAAATTAGCGTAGATAATTGGTATTAGAGATGTAGAACTTCGAGATATTGTGAATAGGGTTGTAGTTTAAGGTTGAGTTACGAGAATCGAGAGGTTTGAGGAGTTATGAGCAATTATGCTCGATTTTGAGAATTGAAGTTTATGTGATGCTGAGTATTGATGTTTTGACATCGTTTGGACAGCTCGGGAGTTCCAGAGTGGAATGCGAGACTAGTCCGTGATACGGGGGAAACGATTGCACTATACGAGGTGCAAAGAGGTAAGGGAAATCTAAACCATTTGTGTATGTGATTTGTAAACTGTTATAGCATGATTTATGATTTATAAACAAGCATGTTGAGAGTTTTGTGTTGAGATTTGAACTGCACACGATTTTATAGCCGGTTGGAGCCCAATGTTTTATGAGTTTATAAGTGGGCTCTACGTTAAGGCAATATTGTGATTTGAGAAATGTGTGCGTGTGCTTTGCCGGTTGGAACTCGGTTTTACTACGTTTTGTGTTGAGTACAAAACGATTTCAAATGAGTTTTATGAGAGAAAACCATTACGAGTTCTACGTGAAGGCAAACCTGTCTTATGTGATAAGACTTGGGTGTGTAGTTGTGAGTACACACCGGGCATTGCTCTAGTAGCATGTAAGCCCGAATTCTTCTCCGTTCTGGTAACGTTGAGAAACCCATTGGTGGCTGTGCCACGTTATACCCCATCGGTGGCTGTGCCACGTATACCCCATTGGTGGCTGTGCCACGTTATACCCCATCGGTGGCTGTGCCACGTATACCCCATTGGTGGCTGTGCCACGTTATACCCCATCGGTGGCTGTGCCACGTATACCCCATTGGTGGCTGTGCCACGTTATACCCCATCGGTGGCTGTGCCACGTATACCCCATTGGTGGCTGTGCCATGTTATACCCCATTGGTGGCTGTGCCACGTTGAGAAAACCCCATTGGTGGCTGTGCCACGTTGAGAAACCCCATTGGTGGCAGTGCCACGTTGAGAAACCCCATTGGTGGCAGTGCCACGTTGAGAAACCCTATTCTGTGGCTATGCCACGTGAGAAAATAATTCGGTGGCTTTGCCACGTGTGTATTGTGGCTATGCCACGTGTGATTTTAAACCAGTGGCTATGCCACGTTATTTGAGAAAGCGTTTAACGCGTATTTTCCCATGCTTTGTTTTGCTCTAGAGTGAGCCTTTTTACTTCATGTTTTCACATGACTTGACACATGAGAGTGTCGTTTTGAGTATTTTCATGCTATGGTTTTCAAATGAGTTTCACATACAAATAAATGCTTTGTGATGTGCATTTTGGTTTATGAAATGAGTCCCCTACCCCCCTTACTGAGCGATTTAGAAGCTCACCCTGTTTTTCTTTCCCCCCAGAGTTCTTTAAGTGAATAAGGACTTCCCTGCGACGTACGGAGTAGTGGCTAGTGGAGGATCCGAGCTCCAGGCTATATAATTTATACTTTGAGGTATATTTATCTTTTCATGTACCCAGACTATTATTGTAATTACAGACACTTGATGTATGACATTATATGGGATGTATTAGGATTAATTGACTTGTAATCGAGTAATGGGTATAATACAATATTTATTATATCATGATGAGATCCTGAGGCATGATAATTATGATGATGTATGACACTGCACAGGAATGCACTCTTTATTTGTGAATTAACGAGTAAAAAGTTTTAAATTAGCCCTATTTTTCGCACTTTCGGGGCGTGACAGAGTTTTCTTGGTATTAGAGCTTAGGGTGTTTAGAACTGTCAGTGTCGATTAAGTGAAATAGAATACATCCCAAGTGTCTGTAATAGTTTGGTCATGAACTGAAATTGAGGATTGAGATTTCAATCGATTGTGATATGTACGCGCAGGAGACGAGTTGAGATTGAGAATGAGTAAACGACGAGGTCGTTCGAGGAGGCAGGCAGAGTCCCCTCCACCACCTGTCCCACAACCAGAGAGTCCTAACTCTCGATTTAATCGGATTGAGACCGATGTGAGGCAAGGTTTTGAGCAGATGGCGGCGCTATTCGCGCAACACTTTGGAGTTAATGCCTCGGATACTACCCCTACACCACCACCAGGACCTCCCATACCCCCAGTGCCTCCCGTCACTCAGCCTGAGGACAGAAGTAAGGTCCGACTAAAGGAATTTTTGAAGATGAATCCACTCGCATTTAAGGGAAAGAAGGATCCTACAGAGGCTGAGGAGTGGTTGACGGAGTTGAGAGTTATATTTGATTTACTGGGGTGCACCGATGCTGAGAGGGTCAGTATGAGTGCCTATATGCTGAAGGGGAGAGCTCGAGATTGGTGGAGTACTACCCAAGGTATCTTGATGTCCCGCCAGGATGTGATTGGTTGGGAAGAGTTCCAGACAGCTTTTAGAACCCAATATGTACCACGAGCCGCCCAGAGAAGGAAACAGGCCGAGTTTTTGAGTTTGGTACAGGGTGACATGTCGGTGGATGACTATGAGAGCCAGTTCACCGCACTACTGAGATATGACCCAGAGACCTTCAAGAGTGAAGAGCTCCGCACAGAGAAGTTTGTGTATGGGTTGAAGCCCGTCATTAGAGATAGACTGATGGGGCTATGTATTACTGAGTTTGGAGATGCTCTGAGACGAGCACAAGAGGTTGAAAGAGGGATTGAGATGGTACAATCCCAGAATGAGCTCAGAGCGGTGAATAGAGATAAGGGCAAAAGGCCAGCACTTTTCCAGTCAGAGGCTCGGAGAGGTTCCTTCAGAAGAGGAAGGATTGAGGTGCAGAGGGACAGATTGGAGAGACCCAGAGCCTATCCTATTATTAAGGAGACCCCACGATATGTCAGGCCGGAGATGAGGATTTGTAGAGACTGTGGCCGACCGCATGAGGGAAGTTGTACTGGGTCGATCCATGGATGTTTCAGATGTGGTGACATGGGTCACAGAGTGAAGGACTGGCCCCAACCTCAGATACCACATGCTCCAGAGCCCACTAAACAACAGCCTCAGAGAGTGGATCCCCGGAGACGGGCCACTGCGACAGAGAAAGGGAAGAAACCTGTGGCACAGGGACGTGTGTTTGCCCTGGATAAGGAGACCGCAGACGCGTCAGTGGAAACTATAAGAGGTACACTCTCTGTCTGTAATTATGAGGCTCATGTGTTGATTGATTCAGGATCCACGCATTCGTTTATTTCTGAGCATTTTGCATGTAGATTAAACTTGAAGTTTGAACCTCTAGAATATATACTACATGTAAATACCCCTATGCGTGAATCCCAGAGAACTGAGTTAATCTGTAGAGGGTGTGAAATTAAGGTGGGAGATAGAGTGATGTTAGCAGATCTAATCATGTTGAGTATACATGGGTTTGATGTAATTCTGGGAATGGATTGGTTGGCGACCAATCGAGTGAGTTTAGACTGCTACACTAAGATTGTAACTTTCTCCCTACCTGAACCTTACAGTGTACAATTGAGATATTGAGGAAATAATTATGTGGATTTCTAGTGAGTAATTTGAGAATCTTAACATTATTTTGGAGAATATTAAATGTGATTATTATGTGAAGGTTATGAGACACTCATCTCAGACGATGAGCGGGAACATCCGAGGATTGAGGATATACCTGTGGTTTACGAATTTCTGGATGTTTTCCCAGATGAATTGCCAGGTTTACCACCAGAGAGAGAGCTGGAGTTTACCATTGATTTGGTACCAGATACTCAGCCAATCTCTAAACCTCCCTACAGGATGGCATTAGTGGAACTTGAGGAATTGAAGAAACAACTACAGGAGTTATTGGATCAAGGGTTTATTAGACCCAGTGTTTCGTCGTGGGGAGCGCCAGTACTGTTTGTTAAGAAGAAGGATGGTAGTCTCAGATTATATGTGGACTACCGGCTATTGAATAAAGCCACGGTGAAGAATAAATATCCGTTGCCCAGGATTGACGATCTACTTGAGCAGCTAAGAGGGGCATCGGTCTTTTCTAAGATCGATTTGAGATCGGGCTATCATCAATTGAGGATCAAGGAGGAAGATATTCCAAAGACGGCCTTTAGGACAAGGTATGGCCATTACGAATTTCTGGTGATGTCCTTTGGATTGACGAATGCCCCTGCAGCATTTATGAGATTGATGAACGAGGTGTTCAGAGACTATCTGGATAAGTTTGTGATAGTCTTTATCGATGATATCCTGGTGTACTCTCGGTCGTATGAGGAGCATGCACAGCATTTGTGGTTAGTACTTCAGATACTCCGAGATAAGCAATTATACGGAAAGCTTAGTAAGTGTGAGTTTTGGCCGAACCGGATAGCTTTCCTTGGGCATGTAGTCTCAGAGGAAGGAGTATCAGTGGATCCGAGTAAAATAGCAGCTGTGCTTAATTGGGAAAGACCGAGGACAGTGACTGAGATACGAAGCTTCCTTGGTTTGGCAGGGTATTACAGGAGATTTGTGGAAGGATTCTCGAGGATTGCCGCTCCTTTGACTAAGCTCACGCGTAAGGAGACTCCGTTCATATGGACTGATCAATGTGAGCTCAGTTTTCAAGAGTTAAAGAGGAGATTGACAGCGGCACCTGTGTTAACTATTCCCGAGGGATCAGGAGGATTCTCGGTGTATAGTGATGCATCTCACCAAGGATTGGGGTGTGTGCTTATGCAGCACGGAAGAGTGGTCGCATATGGATCGCGACAACTGAAAGACCATGAGCGGAATTATCCCACGCATGATTTGGAGTTAGCCGCTGTGGTATTTGCTTTGAAGATCTGGCGACATTACTTATATGGGGAAAGATTCCAGATCTTCACTGATCACAAGAGTTTGAGATATCTCTTTGATCAGAAAGAGTTAAACATGAGACAAAGGAGATGGATGGAACTCCTTAAGGATTATGACTGCGAGATTCTTTATCATCCGGGTAAGGCGAATGTGGTTGCTGATGCCCTGAGCAGGAAGAGTATGATATCTGCTATGATGATCAGGGAATGGGATTTGTTAGAGCAGTTCGCCGAACTTCGGATCAGAGTTAAAGAGGTAGAGACTGGATTTTTGGCTAGCCTGCGGATAGAGCCCAGGATCATGGATCAGATTAGAACTGGGCAGCGCAGTGATCAGAGATTGATAGATATGGTTAGCCAAGCTGAGCAGAGTCCGCAGTCGGATCTCACCATCAGTGAGGATGGATTGTTGAGATTCAAAGGACAGATTTGTGTACCGGACGATGATACCCTGAAGAGACAGATACTGAGAGAATCCCACTGCTCGCGATACACCATGCACCCAGGAAGTACTAAGATGTACCGAGACTTGAGAAAGGTGTATTGGTGGAGTGGTATGAAGCGAGATGTGGCAGAGTATGTGGCCAGGTGTTTAGTATGCCAACAAGTGAAAGCTGAGCATCGAAAGCCCGGAGGACTACTACAGCCCTTACCTGTACCTACATGGAAATGGGAGCATGTCACTATGGACTTTATTATGGGTTTACCGAGGACCCGAAGAGGTCGTGACGTGATATGGGTCATTGTGGATAGATTGACCAAGAGTGCCCACTTCCTTGCCATCAAGAGCACAGATACTGTGGATGCCTTAGCTGAACTGTATGTCAGCGAGATAGCTAGATTACATGGGGCTCCAGTGAGTATTACTTCTGATAGAGATTCCCGATTTACTTCCAGATTCTGGACCTAGTTTCAGGAGTCCATGGGATCTCGATTGAGTTTTAGTACCGCCTATCATCCTCAGACAGATGGTCAGTCAGAGAGGACTATTCAGACCCTGGAGGATATGTTGAGGGCGTGTACGATGGATTTTAAGGGATCATGGGATGATCACCTGCCCCTAGCAGAGTTTGCGTACAATAACAGCTATCATGCGAGTATTGGAATGGCACCTTTTGAGGCTCTATATGGTAGGAGGTGTAGATCCCCTGTAGCTTGGGAAGAAGTCGGTGACAGAAAGATAAATGCTCCCGAGCTTGTTGAGCAAGCCGTACAGAGTGTGAAACTCATATGTGAGAGGTTACGGGCTGCACAGAGTAGACAGAAAAGCTACGCGGATGTGCGTAGACGGCCACTCGAGTTTGATGTTGGTGATGCAGTATTTCTGAGAGTATCACCGAGCAAGGGTATCATGCGATTTGGGAAGAAAGGGAAATTGAGTCCTCGATACATAGGACCATTTGAGATTCTTGAGAAAGTGGGTGAGGTAGCTTACAGATTAGCATTACCCCCACAGATGTCCGGAATACACAATGTTTTTCATGTATCTATGTTGAGGAAGTACCACCCGGACCCTTCTCATGTCATAGAGTATGATGAGATGGACATACAGGAGGACATGAGCTACATTGAGGAACCCGTCCGGATTCTCGATAGAAAAGAGAAGGTACTGAGAACCAAGAGCATCCCATTAGTGAAAGTCTTGTGGAAGCATCACTCAAGGGAAGAAGCGACGTGGGAACTAGAGAGTCTCATGAAGGAGAAATACCCCCATCTATTTTGATTAGTTGAGTTGAATTTGGAGGACCAAATTCTTTTTAAGGTGGGGAGGATGTGAGATCTGAGAATTTCAGACATATTTTATTGATGTAATAATAATTTGAGTATAATTTATTGAGCTAAGTGAATTGTGGAAATTATAATTGGAGATTTATGTGTTAAGTGTGTAAAATAAGCATGATCCATGAGGACAGATCGATCTGGGAGAAGGAGAGATCGATCTGGTGAGTTAAAAATGACGAGGAAGGGGAAATTTGAGGAGCAGATCGATCTCCAATGGAAGAGATCGATCTCCTTATAAATCTATTTGAGAAGGGATCGATCTCATGAGGAAGAGATCGATCTCCAAATGAATCTGTTTGAGAGAAGATCGATCTCATGAGGAGGAGATCGATCTCCAAATGCTTCTGTTTGGGGAGGAGATCGATCTCCTTAGAAGCAGATCGATCTCATAAAGCCATAAAGAGATCGATCTCACCCCTCGACAGATCGATCTCCTAGGCATAAAATTGCCCAGATCGTCCCCAAATTTCAAACACAGATCGATCCATCAAGAGGCAGATCGATCTCCTACCTCCAGTCTATATAAGGAACCTGTGTTTTCTCCTGAAATTTCACTTTCTCTCTCTTCCAAACCTCCATTTTTCCTAAAACCTAGTTTCTCACTCCTCCAAATCCCCCATTTCCGGTCGAATCAGCTATTGTGGTAAGAAGGAAAGTTGTTCCTCATCAAAGGGAGAACAACATACTTTGAAATCGAAGGACGAATCGGATCGAGGCGTGAGTTGTGCGTCTCACAAGCTTTGGGTAATTTCTAAACCTCGATCTTGATATTTGAGCTGATTTTGATGTTATTGGTGGTTGTAATCGTGTTGAAATAGTTGAGGAATGATTAGGGATTGATGAGAGTGTAATGTAGTGGGATTAATGTTGATATTTGGAAATTGTGGCAATTTTGAGGATTGTACTATAAACGGAAATATAGACAAGGTGGTAAATTAGCGTAGATAATTGGTATTAGAGATGTAGAACTTCGAGATATTGTGAATAGGGTTGTAGTTTAAGGTTGAGTTACGAGAATCGAGAGGTTTGAGGAGTTATGAGCAATTATGCTCGATTTTGAGAATTGAAGTTTATGTGATGTTGAGTATTGATGTTTTGACATCGTTTGGACAGCTCGGGAGTTCCAGAGTGGAATGCGAGACTAGTCCGTGATACGGGGGAAACGATTGCACTATACGAGGTGCAAAGAGGTAAGGGAAATCTAAACCATTTGTGTATGTGATTTGTAAACTGTTATAGCATGATTTATGATTTATAAACAAGCATGTTGAGAGTTTTGTGTTGAGATTTGAACTGCACACGATTTTATAGCCGGTTGGAGCCCAATGTTTTATGAGTTTATAACTGGGCTATACGTTAAGGCAATATTGTGATTTGAGAAATGTGTGCGTGTGCTTTGCCGGTTGGAACTCGGTTTTACTACGTTTTGTGTTGAGTACAAAACGATTTCAAATGAGTTTTATGAGAGAAAACCATTACGAGTTCTACGTGAAGGCAAACCTGTCTTATGTGATAAGACTTGGGTGTGTAGTTGTGAGTACACACCGGGCATTGCTCTAGTAGCATGTAAGCCCGAATTCTTCTCCGTTCTGGTAACGTTGAGAAACCCATTGGTGGTTGTGCCACGTTATACCCCATCGGTGGCTGTGCCACGTATACCCCATTGGTGGCTGTGCCACGTTATACCCTATCGGTGGCTGTGCCACGTATACCCCATTGGTGGCTGTGCCACGTTATACCCCATCGGTGGCTGTGCCACGTATACCCCATTGGTGGCTGTGCCACGTTATACCCCATCGGTGGCTGTGCCACGTATACCCCATCGGTGGCTGTGCCACGTTATACCCTATTGGTGGCTGTGCCACGTTGAGAAAACCCCATTGGTGGCTGTGCCACGTTGAGAAACCCCATTGGTGGCAGTGCCACGTTGAGAAACCCCATTGGTGGCAGTGCCACGTTGAGAAACCCTATTCTGTGGCTATGCCACGTGAGAAAATAATTCGGTGGCTTTGCCACGTGTGTATTGTGGCTATGCCACGTGTGATTTTAAACCAGTGGCTATGCCACGTTATTTGAGAAAGCGTTTAACGCGTATTTTCCCATGCTTTGTTTTGCTCTAGAGTGAGCCTTTTTACTTCATGTTTTCACATGACTTGACACATGAGAGTGTCGTTTTGAGTATTTTCATGCTATGGTTTTCAAATGAGTTTCACATACAAATAAATGCTTTGTGATGTGCATTTTGGTTTATGAAATGAGTCCCCTACCCCCCTTACTGTGCGATTTAGAAGCTCACCCTGTTTTTCTTTCCCCCAGAGTTCTTCAAGTGAATAAGGACTTCCCTGCGACGTACGGAGTAGTGGCTAGTGGAGGATCCAAGCTCCAGGCTATATATTTTGTACTTTGAGGTATATTTATCTTTTCATGTACCCAGACTATTATTATAATTACAGACACTTGATGTATGACATTATATGGGATGTATTAGGATTAATTGACTTGTAATCGAGTAATGGGTATAATACAATATTTATTATATCATGATGAGATCCTGAGGCATGATAATTATGATGATGTATGACACTGCACAGGAATGCACTCTTTATTTGTGAATTAACGAGTAAAAAGTTTTAAATTAGCCCTATTTTCCACACTTTCGGGGCGTGACAGAAGGATTATGATTGTGAGATACTTTATCATTCGGGTAAGGCTAATGTTGTAGCAGATGCTTTGAGTAGGAAGAGCCTTGGGATGGTATCGTATATGATGGTCAGGGAGCACGAGCTGCTAGAGCAGTTTGCTAGCCTCAGTTTGGGAGTTGTGCCTTCGGATAGAGATGCGGATTGTATGATTGCGAGTCTACGCTTAGAGCCAGATCTGTTGGATAGGATCAGACAGGCTCAGCAGACAGATCTGCAGTGCATCGATATGATTGGTCAGATGCAGAGGGGCACAGCGATAGATTTTGAGTTGAGTTCTGATGGACTATTGAGGTACAGAGGGAGATTGTGTGTTCCCGAGGACCCAGAGCTCAGGAGATTGATATTGTCAGAAGCTCATTCATCGAGGTACACGTTTCATCCGGGGAGTGGCAAGATGTATCAGAACCTCCGAAAGGTGTACTGGTGGTCAGGTATGAAGAGAGATGTGGCAGATTTTGTGGCGAGATGTCTCGTATGTTAGCAGGTGAAGGTAGAGCATCAGAAACCTGCAGGATTGTTGCAGCCTCTACCTATATCGACATGGAAATGGGAGCATATCACCATGGATTTCGTGATGGGTTTACCGAGGACCCGGAGGAATCACGATGCTATATGGGTGATCGTTGATAGACTGACGAAGTCAGCCCACTTCCTAGCTATGAGAGCTACCGATACTCTGAGTACATTGGCAGGGTTGTATGTACGCGAGGTAGTGAGGTTGCATGGTATTCCAGTGAGCATTATTTCGGATAGGGATTCCCGCTTCACTTCCCACTTTTGGGAACATTTTCAGGAAGCTATGGGAACCCAGTTGAGTTTGAGCACAGCTTTCCATCCTTAGACAGATGGTCAGTCAGAGAGGATGATACAGACTCTGGAGGATATGTTGAGAGCATGTGTGCTGGATTTTAGAGGCTCCTGGGATGATCATTTGCCACTAGCCGAGTTCGCCTACAACAACAGTTATCATTCGAGTATCGGGATGGCACCGTATGAGGCCTTGTATGGCCGTAGATGTCGTTCCCCTATTGGGTGGGAAGAAGTGGGTGACCGTAAGATTTTTGCTCCTGATATGGTTACACAGGCTTCTGAGGATGTCCGGTTGATAGTTGAGAGATTGAGGACAGCTCAGAGTCGACAGAAGAGTTATGCTGACAGGAGACGTAGGCCACTTGAGTTCACAGTTGGTGAGTCCGTGTTTCTGAAGGTTTCTCCTTCCAAGGGTATAGCGAGGTTTGGGAAGAGAGGTAAGTTGAGTCCTCGCTACATTGGACCCTTCGAGATACTTGATCGAGTGGGAAATAAGGCTTATAGGTTGGCATTGCCACCAGATTTGTCAGGCGTGCACAACGTCTTCCACATTTCGATGCTTAGGAAGTATCACCCGGATCCGGCACATGTGATTAGTTATGAGCCTTTGGAGCTCAGTGAGGACATGTCATATGTTGAGAGGCCGATTCGAATACTGTATAGGAAGGAGAAGGTTTTGAGATCGAAGACTATCGGGTTAGTGAAGGTACTATGGCAGCATCACACTTCCGAGGAGGCTACTTGGGAGTTAGAGAGCTTGATGCGAGAGAAGCACCCCCAGTTGTTTGAGGATTGATTTGGTTCTAATTTGGAGGACCAAATTCTTTTAGTTGGGGAGGATTGTCAGACCCGAGTTTTTGATTTACGTATGTAGCTGTACCTTATGATTCCTATGTGTACGAACGTTATATTTCAGAGTTGAATCATAAGAAGAGTATTTATTAACATGCAATCGACTATTTAAGAAATTAAAAATGCATGTAAGCTACATAATAGCAAGATAAGGGTTCAGTTTATTTTCGAGTAAGTACAGGGGTAAAACGGTCAATTGACCAAAATTCGGTATAAATCCGATGAGAAAATTTCATTAAAAATATGAAATCGAGAGATCTTGATCAATAACGAGGAAAATATTGAATTTCGAGTCCAATTGATCGAGATATGAATTTAATTAATATTTTTGGAATTTTTATCTCGAAAAACGAGCCCAAAAATAGTAGAAAAATATACCAAAAAAGTAAAATCGGACTGATAAATTCATTTACGGACTAAATGAATTTAATTGGAATTTTTGAGAATTTTTGGGATATTTTTGGGATTTTTATTATTATTTTAATGAATAAAATAATAATAAAAATTCATTTAAAAAAAAACGAAAACAGAAACGAATTGGAAACAGAAAACGAAGAGAGTTTTCGGGGAGAGAGAAACGTACGAAGCCGACCGAGAGAGAGGGAGACACCGGCGACGAACCAGCGGCCGACGGCGTGAGGAAGGCTGGGCAACGGAACGACCTGCACCGGGGAAGAGCTCGACGGCCATCACGCGCCTGGAAACGCCGCAGGCGGTGAGATCTGCGAGAGGGAAACCGCGGGAGAGAAAGACGGATTCGACGGAATTCGACGCCGGTAAACCCCAGACGAGGCCAAAAGAAGCCTCTAGAGGCGAGGCCAAACCATTTGGCGGTGGAATCGGCCGGAGAACCGGTCGAACGGCGCCGGAACGGCGAAAGGAGCCTGAACCGGTCGGCCGGTTCAGTGGAAAGTGACTGTGCTGAATCGGACCGGACCGGTTCAGCCAAGGAGAAAAGGGGAAAAAGAGGAAAAAGGAAAGAAAAAGGAAAAGAAAAATTTTTGGGATTTCACCGGACTTCGGGTAAGTCGATAAGAGGTCAAAAGTGACCAATTTAATTTCTGATAAATTTATTTAAATTATATTTAATCAGAAATTGACCCGGAGTTAAATATACGAAATTGTGCAGTTCGATGATTAATTCCGAACGGAAGCCCGATCGAACTCCGATTCGCGCACCATCGCACAATCTCGGGTAAGTAAAGCTCATTTACGACAATTTATGTGATTTATGCGTATTTAAGATTTAATTTACGCATTTCGGATTAAATTTTGGATTTAGTGAATTATATTCAGAAAATTGAATAAAATGTCGTAAATGATATACGGGCTATCCAAAGAGCTTGGAATAAAGCCCAATGGGTATTGATAGGCCCAATGAGTCGATAGACCTTGATGAACGGGCTTAATACGGATTAAGGCCCGATTAACGTGATTAAGGCCCATTAAGCATAAAAGGGCCAATTTAAGTGAAATAAACTGTATTAAATGTGTAATACAGTAAGAAAAGTGTAATTAACTCAGTGAATGATTAAATGCAGTTCCAGAGTCATATTGAGAGTTGACCGGACTACGAGATTAGACAGCACAAAGGAAGAGAGGTCACACGACGTGATCCGAGGTATGGGACTCTTGCAAGTAGCTAGAGATATCTGTGCATATTTTCGTTGGATTTTACATTCACTGAAATTGTTTGAGGGTCAGAGAAAATCTATAATAATTATAGGGACCCGATATGGGTAAATTACGATTTTGCCCCTAGTTAGGCAAAAAGTGAAATTTTAGGAAAAGTGGTAAAAAGCATGGAAATGATGTTTTGAGTGGTTTTTACTGCTGTGTAGCAGAAGAGTAGGTGGATGGGCTAATGTTTTGAGGTCGATGTAAATTAAGCACACTTTATAGTGCTGATTTTAGTGATTTTTAACATCCCTATTTTTAAAGATCCATCTACCGAATTATGTGGAAACAATCGTGTTAGAGCATAACTCGCACTTGATTTCAGATGTTTTTCACATACATTAGTGCTGGAGGTTGACTCGCACTACATTTATTTGACATGCATGATAGAGTATTGGAGCATTGCTCGTACTCAGTTTTTATGTGATTTGTGCATGATAGAGTGCTGGAGCGTTTAGCTCGTACTCGAGTTTTACATGAGATGCATGACCTAGTACTGGAGGTTCACTCGCACTAGTGTTGATATTTTGACATGCATATACAGTGTTTTGAGGCGGAGTGTTGACTGTGTGTCACACTCAAGATGCGCACTGTAGTTTTTCGTGATATACACACATGTTAGAAAACCGTGACGATTTCCTCCGTGTAGACTGAGTGTCACATTGTTGAGATGTTCTCACGTGAATTTAGAGACGTGGCATTTATTCCATAGTATGAGGGCTAAGACCGATGGCAGGCACCCCACTATGATGTATTTCCATGGTATGAGCGGCTAAGACCTATGGCAGGCACCCCGACCATGATGTATGGGTCCACGAGTGTACGATGTACCGTGCGTGTGGCATGGAGTACCTTGTACCGTGTTTTGTGTTGTGAAGTTGTGGAGGAGAGTTGTTGATAGCTGACGGTTGTGATGGATTGACCCCCCTCCCGTTACAGCAGTGATAACCCGCACACCGAGTACTGTGTTGCCTGGGATTTCACCACATGTTAGGATATGTACATAGTCCGGAGATACTCTCTAACAGTAAGATCCTTAAGCCCAACATCCTTAAGCCAGAATAGGCGGGGAGGCTCTGTTCGGCGGGGAGGCTCTCTTACATAGTCTAGAGAGATTGCATTTAGTCACTGAGTCTCGCAAGGTATATCACATGTATTTTATGATACGGGTAGACCTAAGGGATGGGTCGAAACCCAGTTTATTTGTGTTGTGATGAGAAATGCCATATTTACTGTGTTTTGAATGTAAATGGCATATTTTATATAAAGGCATTCTTAAATGATTTAATATGCACTGTTTTGCATGAATGCCTCTGATTGATAAACCAGCATGTGTTTAGTACATGGGATTTTAAATCTGTACTATATTATATATATTTTAAACATGCTTTTGAAATGAGAGAAGGAAAGGCAAAGCACTATTTTCAAGTAGATAGTATGGATGTCTACTTGCTTGCCTGATTTCCTTACTGAGCGCGTTGATAGCTCATCCCATTCATTTTCCCCCCATCTCTACAGATTCTCGTCAGTAGATCGAGTCGGCCAGGGTATTGCATTCCTTTGATCCGCTGCCACTCCCCATCTAGCGAAAGGTATACACACGCGTACTCTTTTGTATCTGAACAATGTATAAACACAGTGATGTACACGGTTTTAATGTTGGGGATGTAAATGTAATGATGCAATTATATTTAAGTATATGAATTTACTTATGATATGAAAGTCATGTATGTATGATACGTGAAAGAATGGTAAGGTATGTATGGATGAGAAGACTGATGCCTATTCACAGCCCAACTGTTGAGGAGATAAAGGTAAGCAAAAAGTGAAAAATTTATTGTGGTTTTTGGTAAAGTCGCGTGTGGGAGGAGGGCGTGACAGGAACACCATGCAACCTCACTACCTCATGTACATACAACCCTGCCAATGTACTCAGAGTATCGGTAGCTCTCATAGCTAGGAAGTGGGCTGACTTCGTCAGTCTATCTACGATCACCCATATAGCATCGTGATTCCTCCGGGTCCTCGGTAAACCTATGACGAAATCCATGGTGATATGCTCCTATTTTCATGTTGGTATAGGTAGAGGCTGCAATAATCCTGCAGGTTTGTGATGCTCTACCTTCACTTGCTGACATATAAGACATCTCGCCACAAAATCCGTGACATCTTTCTTCATACCTGACCACCAGTACACCTTCCGGAGGTTCTGATACATCTTGCCACTCCTTGGATGCAACATGTACCTCGATGAATGAGCTTCCGACAATATCAATCTCCTGAGCTCTGGGTCCTTGGGAACACACAATCTACCTCTGAACCTCAGTAATCCATCAGGACTCAACTCAAAATATGTCACTGTGCCCCTCTGCATCTGACCAATCACATCGATGCACTGTAGATCTGTCTGCTGAGCCTGTCTGATCCTGTCCAACAGATCTGCCTCTAAGCGTAGACTCGCAATCATATAATCCGCATCTCTGTCCGAAGGCACAAGTCCCAAACTGAGGCTAGCAAACTGCTCTAGCAACTCGTGCTCCCTGACCATCATATACGATACCATCCCAAGGCTCTTCCTACTCAAAGCATCTATTACAACATTAGCCTTACCTAGATGATAAAGTATCTCACAATCATAATCCTTCAGAAGCTCTAGCCATCTTCTCTGTCTCATGTTTAGCTCCTTCTGTGAGAACAGGTAATTGAGGCTCTTGTGGTCGGTAAAAATTTGAAACTTCTCACCATATAAGTAGTGGCGCCATACCTTCAACGTAAATACTACTGCTGCCAACTCTAAATCGTGGGTCGGATAGTTCTTCTCATGGTCCTTCAACTGTCTGGATCCATAAGCAACTACCCTCCCATCCTGCATCAACACACAGCCCAGTCCCTGATGTGAAGCATCGATATATACTGAAAATCCTTCTGAGCTGGTAGGAATAGTGAGAATCGGAGCGGTGGTCAATCGACTCTTCAACTCCTGAAAACTCCTCTCATAATCCTCGTCCGACATGAATGCAACATTCTTCCGAGTGAGACATGTCAACGGAGCAGCCAACTTAAAAAATCCTTCAATGAATCTCCGATAATACCCTGATAAACCCATAAAACTCCTAATCTCGGTAACTGTCCTCGACTGTTCCCACTGAACTACAGGATTAATCTTAGATGGGTCTACTGACATACCATCCCTAGACACTACATGTCCCAAAAACGAGATCTTTGTCAACCAAAAATCACACTTGTTGAGTTTAGCGTACAACTACTGCCCTTGTAGAGTCTGTAATACGATCCCGAGGTGCTCCTCATGCTCCTCCTCGTATCTCGAATACACCAATATGTCATCGATGAATACGATAACAAACTGATCCAAATATGGCTTGAACACATCGTTCATCAAAGCCATGAAAGCTGCGGGAGCATTCGTCAGTCCGAATGGCATAACTAGGAACTCATAGTAGCCATATCGGGTCCTAAATGCCGTCTTGGGTACATCTCCACTTCTTACTCTCAACTGATGATACCCAGACCTCAGATTAATCTTAGAAAAGACTTGTGCTCCCCGAAGCTGATCCAGTAAGTCAACAATGTGTGGAAGGAGATATCTATTCTTGATGGTAGCCTTGTTCAATAATTTGTAGTCTATACACAATCGGAGGCTTCCATCCTTCTTCCTCACAAACAAAACCGGTGCTTCCCATGGTGAAACACTCGATCGAATGAAACCCCTATCCAACAACTCCTGCAACTGTCTCTTGAGCTCCTCTAGCTCAACTAAGGCCATGTGATACGGTGGTCTCAAAATAGGCTCAGTACTAGGCACCAAATCTATACAAAACTCCATCTCTCTGTCTGGTGGTAACCCTGGCAACTCATCCGGGAAAACATCTGGGTATTCACTGACCACAGGAATATCTACCAACTCCGGATGTACCTTATCCGTATCCACTACGTACGCAATGAAACCTTCAAGATATTTATCTCTCAGTCAGCAAAATATTTTTATTTATTAACAACATATTTATTTCTTTCATTTCTTCCCATCAAACTTTACAACAACTTTCGTAGGGTTAGGAATCATAACTGTCTTAACATAACAATCTAAAACAGCATGGTTTGCAGATAACTAATCCATACCTAATATTACATCAAAGTCACTCATACTTAGCAATATTAGATTGGCTGTCATATCCTTTTCCCCTACTTTTAACTTACAATCATTATACACATGCTCAACTAGCTGACTGGAATCCATAGGCGTACTAATCAACATTATCATCTTTAAAGGAGTACGCTCTACATGCTTTTCTAACTTACATGCAAATGATGGCGATACAAATGAATGCGTGGCACTAGGATCAATTAAAACATATGCTTCTAAATCATAAATCAGGATGTTACCTCTAATCACATCCGTAGAAGCATCAACTGCGTTCTGGTCCAAGGCATGTACTCACCCTCGACCCATCACCTGCTTCCCCTTCTCCTCTGTCATCGCTCTACCTCTCTGAGCAGACGTACCAGCTGGAGCTCTATCAGGCTCCCTGCCCTTCTGTGGGCAGTCACATATGACTCTAGGCACTCTCTAGCAATATGCCCTTGTTTCCCACATCGAAAACATACAACAGGGCTCAATGGACAAGGTCTACCTCCATGATGTCTACCACATCGGCTGCACCGATCAGTAGTAGGCCTCGATCCTCCAATCACAATGCCCTTCATCTGAGCTATGGTCGGGTATATATGTGAGACCCCGTATATGTATAGCTATATATAGGAACATGGGAATGTAAATAAAATCATAAGTAAGATGATGCATTGTAATATGAAGTATATGCAATGTAAGTTCATAAGATTATATACGCACTTGTAATGAGAGTGGTAATTGTACATACAAGTTACATTAAGTATGAATGTGAAGAAATGGACTTAAACATGTGGAGAATGCGTGTAGAATGGATTATGAGTAGTTTGGTAAAATGGAAGTAGAATTGCATAAGATGTGAACTTCCATTTTTGTTTATATTAAGTACCATTGGTCATACAAAGATTCTACACAAGTTTTAATGTGTATGAAGTGAGGATGGATCCCATTTTCAAGTCTTAAAGATGAATGAATGAGGAAATGATCATGGTAGCAAATTAAGGATGTTTGGTAAGGGTTGTTGCAGAGGAACTGTAGAAAATCTAGAAATTTTGAAGGGCAGATCGATCTCATGGGATGAGAGATCGATCTGGAAGAGCCAGAATGCTCTTATTTGGGCAAAGGAATAGAGCAGATCGATCTCCAATGGAGCCAGATCGATCTCCTAAGCATTCTGTAGTGAAAAGATCGATCCCCAAGCACCCAGATCGATCTCCTTAGCTCTCTGTTTGGGAGCAGATCGATCTTATGCTTCGACAGATCGATCTCATGCCTCAACAGATCGATCTCATGCTTCGACAGATCGATCTCTGGCTTAAAAATGCCGTGAAAAAGAGGGATTTTAGAGGACCAGATCGATCTCCACCCAAGGAAGATCGATCTCATCAAGTCAAAACTATAAATGGGAGCAGTTGGATCTGCAGATTTTCGGGATAAACCATTTCTTTCCACTTCAACTCGAGAACCTAGCTTTCTCACTCCTAAATCTAGCCATTTTCAGTAAGATTTGAGGAAAAGCTATTAGAGACAAAGTTGTTCACATCAAAGAGAAGAACAACATAGTTGTGAGGCATTTCTCCATTGGTTAGATTTAAGCAACATGGTGTATTTCCATTGGAGCAATGAGGAAATCAAGCTAGGTGAGTTTCTAATGCAAATACCCAAGTACATTTGTTTGGATATTGATATGGGAAATGGTTAGTATGCATAGACATGATAGAACTACCTAGGATGGCATGAGATGAATATAACTTAGAAATGGTCTAGTGTGAGAAAGTGGAATGTAGAGGTGTTAATGATGAATGAGATATCTTGAGAGGATGATTATGTTGTGGGAATGGTTTGGACATGTTGATATTGGGATAAAATTGTGAGATTTACCACAAAGGGTAAAATATGTATTTAAGGCATTGGATAAATGATTAGTTGAACAAGAGTTAGAAACGTTAACTCGAGTGTTTGATGGATGAATTTCAGTTTCAGATGATACGCCGGAGCAAGTCGAGATGAGAACGCGAGAAGCATAAAGGCGGATAGTTGCACACAAGTAAAACGAGGTAAGGGACTGTGTGTTAGGTATAGAGATGTTCATACGTATTTTACGGCAATTTCGTAGATATATTGCTAGAACTAGTACGATATTATAATTCTATGAAATGATATGGAAGCATGAAAAGTACTATGATGTATATATGTATTGAGAAATGGGATAGGGTAAGGAAATAGCATGATATGCATGTTTTCAATGTTTTTCTCTATTATACATTAATCTTGATGATTGAGAAACGTTGATGATAGGTTGGCTAATTTTACATGTTTTAGCATGAAGAGGCATGCTGTATGAATAAACATGTTTTGAATTTTAAAAAGAGAAAATAGCCATCTATCAGTTTTGAGATGTGATTTGGTGTTGAAGCGCTAGCTTACACCCGTTTTAATGCCTTGATGTACCGTGTTGGAGTTTTAACTCGCACGAGGGTTTTGAGAAAGTGCGGGAACTTTGCTCGCACCTGTTTTATTGAGTTAAGGTAAACCTGGGGGTCTGGGACCCAAGGGGATACCAGCCGACGGCCATTTGAACGGGCTGGGCCTTAACGATAGATCGTACCGCGCTGGAGCTTTGCGTTGACTGTGTGTCATGCTGCTTGCTCGCCTGGTATATGAGACATGGTTTAGGATGAAAAGTCCATCGGAGTTGGAGTATGGACTTGGGTCCACGGTCGTACGTAGAACAGTGTAGTTGTCCGTTGGTATACTATGTACCGTGCTGGGTGCACGTGAGTACGAGTATCACGTAGATGAGACACGAAGTATCTTCACCGTGAGTATACGAGGAGATGAGGTGGATTGAGATGAGCTGGAGGTCAGGATTGACCCATCCCCCTTCAGGCGAAGTGATACCCTGTGCACACCTGATCAGTGAGGCCTGGGATCACTGACTATGGCCATATGTCGTGGATATTTGATTGCCGAAAATTCCATGCCTGTCTCAAAAATTCGAGAAACAGAGACAATCTCAGAAAAGAAAGAGATTTGCAGAAAAAGAGTGATTTGAGAAACGAAAGAGATTTCGTGTTTTTGATAAATCTCTGATTTCACATTTGTGCCAGGAGGGCACTATTTATGAGCATGTTTTAAATGGAAGTTTGACATTTGATTTACACGAAAATGCTATTGAGAAATATGTGTTTAAATGCATTGTTCGTATGATAATTCCATTTATAACGAAAACATGGTTTTGGGTTTATGCATGCATGGGCTATGTAGGTAGTACGATATCTACCTGCTAGCATACATTTCCTTACTGAGCTGTGGTTTGCTCATCCCACTATTTTCCCCCTCCAGGTACTGAGAAGTAAGAGAGCGGTGATCTCTAGGTCTTTTGTGTGAAACAGCTTCCACAATCCGCAAAGGTATAAGATTAGTATACACGAGTATTTTGTATCTAATATATCGTATCGCACAGTTATATCTGGGAATTGTAAACAGTATTATGGGGATGATATGTAAGTACATGGTATTTATACAATTAATTTTGTATATTTACACACACACCTGGGAGTGTAAATTAAAGTTTTAAATATTCCGCCGTAAATAAATGAATTTTAGTAATTGCATCTTCTCACAGCCCAACCGTAGTAGAGAATGTATGGATAGAAGGGTTCCCAAAAGTGGGGCGTGACAGGTTTGGTATCAGAGCATGGTTGGTCTGATGTGAGTTGATGTTTAGGACTAAGAAAACATACATCCCCAAGTTACTGTGCGAATGTAGATACAAATATGTGTACGGAGCTGGTAGTGAATTAAATGTTTGTTATAACGCAGGAAAGTTATCAGGCTAGTGAGTTATGCCTGAGAGACACCACAAGAGGGGAGAGAGCTCGAGAGCTCTAGGGCAAAATGACAGGACTGAGAGGCACAGTAGATCATCCTCTAGTCATGAGCCCCAGGAACAGATAGAGGCTTCTGATCCTCGAATAACTCGATTGGAGGAAGACATGCGCACGATGATGACCATGATGGGTCAGATCATGGCTAGGTTTGAGGGTACACTTGGTACAGCGGGACAGGCTGCACCGAATCCCCCAGCAGCTGCACCTGAACCTGAGAATGTTGCACCTGCACAAGCTGAACCGGTTAGGCCACGGGAACCTCATATTCGACCCGTACCTCCTCCAGTAGCCCCACAGCAGTATGATGATGATTTGGGGTATGGATATGACTGTGATATGGAGAGATTGAGGCATTTTATGGACTTTAAGCCTCCTTCGTTTAGCGGGGTAAAGGATCCGACGGTGGCTGAGGACTGGATCAATCAGATGGAGAAGTTATTCGACTTCTGTAGATGTTCAGCTACGGAGAGAGTAGCGCTTGCGGCCTTTGTATTGAGAGGCGAAGCAGATCACTGGTGGAAGTCCACCAGGCCGATGTTGAGAGCTCAAGGAATGGTTATTACTTGGGATATGTTCTTAGGCGTTTTCAGAGAGCAATACATCCCAGATACTGCTCGACGGAGATTACAGATGGAATTTCTGAATCTGACTCAAGGGAATCGGACAGTTGATGAGTACGAGTCACAATTCACTTCACTGGGTCGATATGATCCGGACTCGATCAGGAGTGAAGCTATCAGAGTCCGTAGATTTGTAGATGGACTGAGGCCTTCAATCCGAGCGAAGTTGGCCCCATTTGATGTCGCTACATATAGAGAGGCTGTGCGACGGGCCCAGTTATGTGAGCAAGATTATGACTTGTAGACTTCTGAGTTTAGTTGGGGTAAAGACAAGGGTCCGAGGAAGCTGGGAGATGGCAAGAGTGCCAAATTTGGTCGAAAATTCATGAGTAAGCGTCGGAGAGAGGTAGATGAGTTCCAGAAAAAGGTTGCTAGACCTTTTATGCCTCCGACTCAGACACCAGCCAGGGGTATAGTGATTGGTGGACCCCGACCTACTACAGATCAGTGTAGGTTATGCGGTCGATACCATGGTGGTAGGCCATGTCATTTTCAGGGTACCCGATGTTTCAGATGTGGTAAATTTGGACATTATGCCAGAGAGTGCCCGGAGATAGTTGAGGCAGTTCCACAGAGGGGTAAAGAGCCAGAGAGGGTTCCTACAGTTGCACCTCCTGCAAGAAAGAAAGCCTCGGCTGAAGAAAAAGGAAAACAAGTTGTGGGTCAAGGCAGGGTGTATGCGCTAGACCAGGCATCGGCTGATACCTCTTCTGAAGTGATAAAAGGTACAATCTTGGTTTTCTTTCTGGAGGTTATAGCTTTGTTTGATTCTGGTGCTACGCATTCCTTCATATCACCTGCATGCGCATCTAAGTTAAAAGGTTTTGTAGAACCCACATACTTGAGTAGGACTTTACTAATAAGTACTCCAATGAGAGTGAGCCAATTAGTTGAGCAAGTGTATAAAGATTGTAAAGTGAGGGTGGGAGATAAGTACATGACAGCCAACTTGATTTTGTTAAATATGTATGACATTGATGTAATTTTGGGAATGGATTGGTTAGCCACCAATCATGCTGTCATAGACTGTCGTTCTAAGTCCATTAAGTTTTCTCTACCTGAAGAATGTGTTGTAAGATTTTAAGAGAAGAAATGAAATCTTAAATTTTGTGTTAAGTAAAGTACTTTGGTATAAATGATTGGAGTGTTGTTTTGAAGGTTTTGTTGCTTATGTGGTGGATTTGAACAAAGTACGTCCGGATATAGAGGACATCCCAGTGGTCAGAGAATTCCCTGATGTCTTCTCAGACGATCTACCAGGATTGCCACCTGATAGAGAAACGGAATTCAGTATAGACTTGACGCCTGGAACCGAACCAATATCCAAGTCACCATATAGGATGGCTCCAGTTGAGTTAGAGGAATTAAGGAAACAGCTGCAAGAGTTGTTAGAGAAGGGGTTCATAAGACCGAGCGTCTCACCATGGGGAGCACCGGTTCTGTTTGTAAGGAAGAAGGATGGAAGCCTCCAACTGTGTATAGATTACCGGTTGTTGAATAAGGCCACCATTAAGAATAAGTATCCCCTCCCACGTGTCGATGATTTGTTGGATCAGCTTAAGGGAGCGCAGGTCTTTTCCAAGATAGATCTGAGATCAGGGTACCATCAGTTGAAGATACGAGATGGAGATGTACCCAAGACAGCTTTTCACACCCGGTATGGACATTATGAGTTTATGGTTATGCCATTCGGGTTGACGAATGCTCCTGCAGCCTTTATGTCTTTGATGAATGAGGTATTCCACCAGTACTTGGATCGATTTGTTATTATGTTTATTGATGATATACTGGTGTATTCAAGGTCTAGAGAGGAGCATGAACGACACCTAAGGATAGTGCTACAAACCCTCCGAGAGAAGAAGTTGTACGCTAAACTCAGTAAGTACGACTTTTGGTTGGAACAGATCTCTTTTCTGGGTCACATAGTATCAAAGGATGGAGTATCAGTGGATTCATCTAAGATTGAGGCCGTAGTTCAGTGGCAGAGACCCCAGACAGTGACAGAGATCAGGAGTTTCCTGGGTTTAACTGGATATTACCGAAGGTTTGTAGAGGGGTTTTCAAGGTTAGCTGCTCTTTTGACACATCTCACGAGGAAAAATGTAGACTTTGTGTGGGACGATAAGTGTGAGGAAAGCTTTGAGGAGCTGAAAAGGAGATTAACCACAGCTCCAATCTTCACCATTCCTACCAGCTCAGGAGGTTTCTCGGTGTATGCGGATGCTTCACATCTGGGACTGGGCTGTGTATTGATGCAGGATGGGAAGGTAGTAGCCTATAGATCAAGACAGTTAAAGGGTCATGAGAGGAACTACCTTACCCATGACTTGGAGTTGGCAGCGGTGGTGTTTGCGCTGAAGATATGGCGCCACTACCTCTATGGTGAGAGATTTCAGATTTTTACAGATCATAAGAACCTTAAGTACCTGTTCTCACAGAAAGAGTTGAACATGAGACAGAGGAGATGGCTCGAGCTGTTAAAGGATTATGATTATGAAATCCTATACCACCCGGGTAAAGCAAATGTGGTTGCTGATGCATTGAGTAGGAAGCATCTCGGGATGGTATCATTTATGATGATCAGGGAACACGAGCTGTTGGAACAGTTCACGAACCTCAGTTTGGATATGACCCCGCCTGACGCTGATAGTGGAATTATGATAGCTAGCCTGCGGTTGGAACCGGATCTGGTGGATCGAATCCGATAGGCTCAGCGAGTTGATCAGCAGTGTAGTGATATTGTCGGGCAGATACAGATGGGTATACAGACGGACTTTGGGTTGAGTTCGGATGGATTGTTGAGGTTCAGAGGTAGGATATGTGTTCCTGATGATGTAGAGATCAGAAGGTTGATCTTAACAGAGGCTCACTCATCGAAGTATACGATACATCCAGGGGGTACTAAGATGTATCAAAACCTTCGAAAAGTTTATTGGTGGTCTGGAATGAAAAAGCACATTGCTGAATATGTTGCTAAGTGTCTCGTTTGTCAGCAGGTGAAGGTAGAGCATCAGAAGCCTGCAGGGTTATTGCAGCCTCTACCGATACCGACATGGAAGTGGGAGCATGTCACCATGGATTTTGTGATGGGATTGCCGAGGACCCGTAGAGGTCATGATGCCATATGGATGATTGTGGATCGGTTGACAAAATCAGCCCATTTTCTAGCTATGAGAGCTACCAATACTCTGAGCCAGTTAGCGAACCTATATGTGCGCGAGATAGTGAGGCTACATGGAATTCCAGTGAGCGTTGTTTTTGATAGGGATGCCCGCTTCACTTCCCACTTTTGGGAACGTTTTCAGGAAGCGATGGGGACCCAGTTGAGTTTTAGCACCGCGTTTCATCCTCAGACAGATGGTCAGTCAGAGAGGACTATACAGACACTGAAGGATATGTTGAGAGCGTGTGCATTGGATTTTGGAGGCTCCTGGGATGACCATTTGCCACTCGCAGAGTTCGCGTATAATAACAGTTTTCATGCGAGTATCGGGATGGCACCATATGAGGCATTGTATGGGCGTAGATGCCGTTCCCCTATTGGATGGGAAGAGGTTGGTGACAGACAGATTTTTGCTCCCGACTTGGTTAGACAAGCCTCTGAGGACGTCCAATTGATATGTGAGAGGTTACGGACAGCTCAAAGCAGGCAAAAGAGTTATGCTGACAAGAGACGGAGACCACTAGAGTTTGAGGTGGGTGAGTCAGTGTTTTTGAAAGTTTCCCCTTCGAAGGGAATTATGAGATTTGGGAAGAAGGGAAAGTTGAGCCCTCGATATATAGGGCCATTTGAGATACTTGATAAGGTGGGAGATAAGGCGTATAGGTTGGCATTGCCACCAGAGTTGGCAAGTGTGCATAACATCTTCCACGTATCCATGTTAAGGAAGTATCACCCGGACCCGGCACATGTGATAAGATATGAGCCTTTGGAGCTCAATGAAGGTATGACCTATGATGAGAAGCCAGTTCGGGTATTGGACAGAAAAGAGAAAGTGCTGAGGACAAAGACAATTCCCTTGGTGAAAATACTTTGGCAACATCACACTGTGGAAGAGGCCACATGGGAACTGGAAAGTTTGATGCGGGAAAAGCATCCCGAGTTATTCACAGATTGAATTGGTTCTAATTTGGAGGACCAAATTCTTTAAGTGGGGGAGAATGTGAGACCCCGTATATGTATAGCTATATATAGGAACATGGGAATGTAAATAAAATCATAAGTAAGATGATGCATTGTAATATGAAGTATATGCAATGTAAGTTCATAAGATTATGTACGCACTTGTAATGAGAGTGGTAATTGTACATACAAGTTACATTAAGTATGAATGTGAAGAAATGGACTTAAACATGTGGAGAATGCTGTAGAATGGATTATGAGTAGTTTGGTAAAATGGAAGTAGAATTGCATAAGATGTGCACTTCCATTTTTGTTTATATTAAGTACCATTGGTCATACAAAGATTCTACACAAGTTTTAATGTGTATGAAGTGAGGATGGATCCCATTTTCAAGTCTTAAAGATGAATGAATGAGGAAATGATCATGGTAGCAAATTAAGGATGTTTGGTAAGGGTTGTTGCAGAGGAACTGTAGAAAATCTGGAAATTTTGAAGGGCAGATCGATCTCATGGGATGAGAGATCGATCTGGAAGAGCCAGAATGCTCTTATTTAGGCAAAAGAATAGAGCAGATCGATCTCCAATGGAGCCAGATCGATCTCCTAAGCATTCTGTAGTGAAAAGATCGATCCCCAAGCACCCAGATCGATCTCCTTAGCTCTCTGTTTAGGAGTAGATCGATCTTATGCTTCGACAGATCGATCTCATGCCTCGACAGATCGATCTCATGCTTCGACAGATCGATCTCAGACTTAAAAATGCCGTGAAAAAGAGGGATTTTAGAGGACCAGATCGATCTCCACCCGAGGAAGATCGATCTCATCAAGTCAAAACTATAAATGGGAGCAGTTGGATCTGCAGATTTTCGGGATAAACCATTTCTTTCCACTTCAACTCAAGAACCTAGCTTTCTCACTCCTAAATCTAGCCATTTTCAGTAAGATTTGAGGAAAAGCTATTAGAGACAAAGTTGTTCACATCAAAGAGAAGAACAACATAGTTGGGAGGCATTTCTCCATTGGTTGGATTTAAGCAACATGGTGTATTTCCATTGGAGCAATGAGGAAATCAAGCTAGGTGAGTTTCTAATGCAAATACCCAAGTACATTTGTTTGGATATTGATATGGGAAATGGTTAGTATGCATAGACATGATAGAACTACCTAGGATGGCATGAGATGAATATAACTTAGAAATGGTCTAGTGTGAGAAAGTGGAATGTAGAGGTGTTAATGATGAATGAGATATCTTGAGAGGATGATTATGTTGTGGGAATGGTTTGGACATGTTGATATTGGGATAAAATTGTGAGATTTACCACAAAGGGTAAAATATGTATTTAAGGCATTGGATAAATGATTAGTTGAACAAGAGTTAGAAACGTTAACTCGAGTGTTTGATGGATGAATTTCAGTTTCAGATGATACGCTGGAGCAAGTCGAAATGAGAACGCGAGAAGCATAAAGGCGGATAGTTGCATAAGTAAAACGAGGTAAGGGACTGTGTGTTAGCTATAGAGATGTTCGTACGTATTTTACGACAATTTCGTAGATATATTGCTAGAACTAGTACGATATTATAATTCTATGAAATGATATGGAAGCATGAAAAGTACTATGATGTATATATGTATTGAGAAATGGGATAGGGTAAGGAAATAGCATGATATGCATGTTTTCAATGTTTTTCTCTATTATACATTAATCTTGATGATTGAGAAACGTTGATGATAGGTTGGCTAATTTTACATGTTTTAGCATGAAGAGGCATGCTGTATGAATAAACATGTTTTGAATTTTAAAAAGAGAAAATAGCCATCTATCAGTTTTGAGATGTGATTTGGTGTTGAAGCGCTAGCTTACACCCGTTTTAATGCCTTGATGTACCGTGTTGGAGTTTTAACTCGCACGAGGGTTTTGAGAAAGTGCGGGAACTTTGCTCGCACCTGTTTTATTGAGTTAAGGTAAACCTGGGGGTCTGGGACCCAAGGGGATACCAGCCAACGGCCATTTGAACGGGCTGGGCCTTAACGATAGATCGTACCGCGCTGGAGCTTTGCGTTGACTGTGTGTCACGCTGCTTGCTCGCCTGGTATATGAGACATGGTTTAGGATGAAAAGTCCATCGGAGTTGAGGTATGGACTTGGGTCCACGGTCGTACGTAGAACAGTGTAGTTGTCCGTTGGTATACTATGTACCGTGCTGGGTGCACGTGAGTACGAGTATCATGTAGATGACACACGAAGTATCTTCACCGTGAGTATACGAGGAGATGAGGTGGATTGAGATGAGCCGGAGGTCAGGATTGACCCATCCCCCTTCAGGTGAAGTGATACCCTGTGCACACCTGATCAGTGAGGCCTGGGATCACTGACTATGGTCATATGTCGTGGATATTTGATTGCCGAAAATTCGATGCCTGTCTCAGAAATTCGAGAAACAGAGACAATCTCAGAAAAGAAAGAGATTTGCAGAAAAAGAGTGATTTGAGAAACAAAAGAGATTTCGTGTTTTTGATAAATCTCTGATTTCACATTTGTGCCAGGAGGGCACTATTTATGAGCATGTTTTGAATGGAAGTTTGACATTTGATTTACACGAAAATGCTATTGAGAAATATGTGTTTAAATGCATTGTTCGTATGATAATTCCATTTATAACGAAAACATGGTTTTGGGTTTATGCATGCATGGGCTATGTAGGTAGTACGATATCTACCTGCTAGCATACATTTCCTTACTGAGCTATGGTTTGCTCATCCCACTATTTTCCCCCTCCAGGTACTGAGAAGTAAGAGAGCAGTGATCTCTAGGTCTTTTGTGTGAAACAGCTCCCACAATCCGCAAAGGTATAAGATTTGTATACACGAGTATTTTGTATCTAATATATCGTATCGCACAGTTATATCTGGGAATTGTAAACAGTATTATGGGGATGATATGTAAGTACATGGTATTTATACAATTAATTTTGTATATTTACACACACACCTGGGAGTGTAAATTAAAGTTTTAAATATTTCGCCGTAAATGAATGAATTTTAGTAATTGCATCTTCTCACAGCCCAACCGTAGTAGAGAATGTATGGATAGAAGGGTTCCCAAAAGTGGGGCGTGACAATGTAAGAGGTCTAACTGGTCGCTCTCGCACCTCCTCTATCAGTGGTCCCTTATCGAAGAGTCTCCTCCCTCCTCGATAACTGAACCCTCTATCTCTAGCCGGCCTCTTCCTCTCTTTATCTCGGCTCTGACTGAACTTCCCAAACTCAGAGGCATTTCTCTCGTAATCCTGCTCACAAGGCTACGCCATGCGCACTGCCTCATCATATGTACCAATGTCTAGTGGTACCAATCTAGATCGCAACACTGGTCTCAATCCGTCAACAAATCTGCGGACCTTCCTGGTCTCGTTGTACATGGTATCGGGATCATATCTCCCTAGGGCCAAAAATCTAGTCTCGTACTCATCCACTGTGAGACTCCCCTAGCTTAATCCCAAAAACTCGACCTGCAGTCTACGCTGTGCTGTATCAGGAACAAACTGCCTCTTGAAGGCCTTCAGAAACATCTCCCAACTGATCTCAGCATGTCGGGCTCTCAATATCGGCTTGGTGGACTTCCACCAATGCTCTGCCGTTCCCTTCAGTAGGAACGCAGCAAATGCGACTCTCTCTGAAGTCGTACAATCAAAGAAGTCGTACAACTTCTCCATCTCGCTAATCCACTCCTCTGCACTAGCTAGGTCCTTGACCCCTCGAAAAGATGGAGGTCCAAGCTTCTGGAATTGTCGCAACCAATCCAAATCACACCCATATCCTCTACCACCTTGAACTAGTGGGGGTGTAGGAGTATCAATAGTCGGTGGCATCTCAGGTGTAAGCTGTGTAGGTGTATCAGGTGCAACTGCTTCTCTAGTCATAGTCTCTGCATCCTGTCTCTGCCTACCTGGCAAAGTCTGTGCCAACAGCCCTACTATTGCCTCCAGGTTACGTTCTATCCTCGTGAAGCGTGCCTCAATCGTATCTGGTACCTCAGCAGTACTTGGGGGTGTATGGGCAGTCGAAGACTCACCCTGGCTAGCCAACCTACCTCTACGGCCTCCAGCCCTACCCCTCGCCCTTCTACCACGGCGGGTAATTGCCATAATGGCTAGATTCCTGCATTCACAAACATTAATTTGTCAACTCTCATCTTGTATACACAATTGTAACTGAACAAAACACAGTGATATAGGGATGTACATTTTCCTAATTACTAATACCTATTCAGATCAGACCAATTACGCTCTGATACCACTCTGTCACGCCCTCTTCCCACACGCGACTTACCAAAAACTACAATAAATTTTTCACTTTTTACTTACCTTTATCTCCTCAACAGTTGGGCTGTGAATAGGCATTAGTCTCCTCATCCATACAAACCTTACCATTCTTTCACGTATCATACATACATGACTTTCATATCATAAGTAAATTCATATACTTAAATATAATTACATCATTACATCCCTCATATTAAAACGTGTACATCACTGTGTTTATGCATTGTTCAGATACAAAAGAGTACGCATGTGTATACCTTTCACTAGATGGGGAGTGGCAGCGGATCAAAGGAATGCAATACCTTAGCCGACTCGATCTACTGACGAGAATCTGTAGAGATGGGGGGAAAATGAATGGGATGAGCTATCAACGCGCTCAGTAAGGAAATCAGGCAAGCAAGTAGACATCCATACTATCTACTGAAAATAATGCTTTGCCTTTCCTTCTCTCATTTCAAAAGCATGTTTAAAATATATATAATATAGTACAGATTTAAAATCTCATGTACTAAACACATGCTGGTTTATCAATCAGAGGCATTCATTCAAAACAGTACATATTTAATCATTTAAGAATACCTTTATATAAAATATGCCATTTACATTTAAAACACATTAAATATGGCATTTCTCATCACAACACAAACAAATCGGGTTTCGACCCATCCCTCAGGTCTACCCGTATCATAAAACACATGTGATATATCATGTGAGACTCAGTGGCTAAATGTAATCTCTCCAGACTATGTAAGAGAGCCTCCCCGTCGAACAGAGCCTCCCCGCCCACTCTGGCTTAAGGATGTTGGGCTTAAGGATCTTACCGTAAGAGAGCATCTCCGGACTATGGCCATATCCTAACATGTGGTGAAATCCCAGGGAACACAGTACTCGATGTACGGGTTATCACTGCTGTAATGGAATGGGGGTCAATCCATCACAACCCCCAGCTATCAACAACTCTCCTCCATAACTCCATAACAAAACACGGTACAGTGTACTCCATGCCACACGCAAGGTACAACGTACACCCGTGGACCCATACATCATGGTCGGGGTGCCTGCCATAGGTCTTAGCCGCTCATACCATGGAAATACATCATAGTGGGGTGCCTGCCATAGGTCTTAGCCCTCATACTATGGAATAAATGCCATGACTCTAAATCCACGTGAGAACATCTCAACAGTGTGACACTCAGTCTACACGGAGGAAATTGTCACGGTTTTTCTAACATGTCTATATATCACTTAAAACTACAGTACGCGTCTTAAGTGTGACTCACAGTCAACGCTCCGCCTCAAAACACTGTATATGCATGTCAAAATATCAACACTAGTGCGAGTAAACCTCCAGCACTAGGTCATGCATAGTTCTCATTTCAAATCAAGTACGAGCAAATCGCTCAAGTACTATGTCATGTACAAATCATAAAGAATCGAGTACAAGCAACGCTCTAGCACTCTGTCATGCATCTCATGTAAAACTCGAGCACGAGCTAATCACTCCAGCACTCTATCATGCACAAATCACATAAAACTGAGTACGAGCAATGCTCCAGTACTCTATAATGCATGTCAAATAAATGCAGTGCGAGTAAACCTCCAGCACTAAGGTATGTGAAAAACATCTGAAATCAAGTGCGAGCTATGCTCCAGCACGATTGTTTCCACATAATTCGGTAGATGGCTCTTTAAAAATAGGGATGTTTAAAATCATTAAAATCAGCACTATAAAGTGTGCTTAGTTTACATCGACCTCAAAACATTAGCTCATCCACCTACTCTTCTGCTACACAACAGTAAAAACCACTCAAAACATTATTTTTATGCTTTTTGGAACTTTTCCCAAAATTTCACTTTTTGCCTAACTAGGGGTAAAATAGTAATTTACCCATATCGGGTCCCTATAATATTATCGATTTTCTCTGACCCTCAAACAATTTCAGTGAATGTAAAATCCAACGAAAATATGCACAGATATCTCTAACTACTTGCAAGAGTCCCTTACCTCGGATCACGTCGTGTGACCTCTCTTCCTCTGTGCTGTCTAATCTTGCAGTCCGGTCAACTCTCAATATGACTCTAGAGCTGCATTTAGCCATTCATTGGGTTAATTACACTTTTCCTACTGTATTACACATTTAATAAAGTTCATTTCACTAAAATGGGCCCGTTTACGCTTAATGGGCCTTAATCATGTTAATTGGGCCTTAATCCGTATTAAGCTCGTTCATCAAGTTCTATTGACTCATTGGGCCTATCAAAACCCATTGGGCTTTATTCCAAGCTCTTTGGATAGCCCGTATATCATTTACGACATTTATTTCAAAATTTTGAATATAATTAACTAATTGCGAAATTAAATCTGAAATGCGTAAAATAAATCTTAAATACGCATAAATCACTTAAATTGTCATAAATTAGCTTTTCTTACTCGAGATTGTGCGATGGTGCGCGAATCGAAGTTCGATCGGGCTTCCGTTCGGAATTAATCGTCGAACTGCACAATTTCGTATATTTAACTCCAGGTCAATTTTTGATTAAATATAATTTAAATAAATTTATCAGAAATTAAATCGGTCACTTTTAACCTCGTATCAACTTACCCGAAGTCCGATGAATTCCCAAAAATTTTCCTTTCCTTTTTCTTTCTTTTTTTTCTCTTTTTCTCTCTCCTTCTTGGCTGAACCGGTCCGGTCCGGTTCAGTTTAGAGGGTTCTGCCTTGAACCGCCGACCGGTTCAGGGGTGGTTTGGTCGTGCCGACGTCGTCCGGCCGGTTCTCCGGGTGCCGCTACTGCCATTCGGTGCTCCACAGCCTGGGGAACGTTCGGCTGGGATCGATCGGAGCCTAACACCGCCGGTGGCCGTCGGATTTCACGTTTTCCTCCGCGGCAAACTTCTCCGTCGATCTCCCCTTTTCGGAGCCGGTGAGGTGCGTTACTGGTGGCTGGGAAGCCGCGTCGTTGCCTTCTTCCTTTTCCGACTGTTCGTTGGCCGCTGGGGTCGTCGGATGGTGGCCGTCTGGTGGTCTCTCCGTTGCCTCGGTTGGCTCGCGTTTCCTCTCTCTCTCCCCGCGTTTCACTTCGTTTTCTGTTTCCAATTTCGTTTTTTTTTCTATTTTGTTTTTTTTTCTTTATAATATATTGTTAATATTATTTTAATCCTTAAAATAATATTAAAAATCCTAAAATATCTCAAAAATATCCCAAAAATTCCTATTAAATTCATTTAGTCTGTAAATGAATTTATCAATCCGATTTTACCTTTCCGGTATATTTTTCCACTATTTTCGGGCTCATTTTCCAAGATAAAAATTCCAAAAATATTAAATAAATTCATATCTTGATCAATTGGACTCGAAATTCAATATTTGCCCCGTTATTGATCAAGATTTATCGATTTCATATTTTTAATGAAATTTCCTCATCGGATTTATATCGAATTTTGATCAATTGACCGTTTTACCCTTGCACTTGCTCGAAAATCACTTTAACCCTTATCTCGCTGTACATGCATTTTTAATTCTCAATAAATCGATTGCATGATAGTAAATACTCTTCTTATGATTCAACTATGAGATATAACATTCGTACACATAGGAATCATAAGGTACAAGCTACATACATAAATCGAAAACTCGGGTCTGACATAGCAGCACGTATTTTGTGGGTGTATATAGGGCTTTACAATTGTTTGGTTATTTAGAAAAGAATAAATGGTTTGTGTGAACGACTACGAATATATATGATTTGGTTTGAAGTGAATCTTACAGAAAGGGATAGTAAGGTTAATAATTGCATAATTATCATATTTTAGTATTTTTATGAACTACATTGCTTTGATTTATGCAAATTTGTGGGTAGGCTAGCTAATGATTTCATAATTTCATGAAAGAGCACGAGTCAAGTGCAAATTATGATTTTTAATGTGTTTTGTTGAAATGGAGTCACCTATCAGATTTGTTTGAGTTAAATCATGCTGGAGCTCCGCTCGCACTGGATTTTGATGTTTTGATATCTTTGAAATGTGCTGGAGCCTAGCACGCACCATATTTTGAGTTATGATGTTTTATAAACTGTACTGGAGCTTTATCTCGTATGTGGTTTCCATTGATTTTCTTATGCATATAATTGTACTGGAGCTATGCTCGTACGAGATTTCCTCATTATTTACTATGCATAAAAGCCATCCTAGAGCGTTACTCGTACGAGAGAATTTATTAATGATTGCATGAATCGTGCTGGAGCTTAACTCGCACAGGTTTTCACACTGTGATATGTAATGAGTCATGCTGGATGCCTCGTGTAGACTTTGTGTCACACATATGAGATGCTCGCACGAGCCGTACTGGATGCCTCGTGTAGACTGCTAGTCACACAGATGAGATACTCACACGTGCACATGAGACTAAGTAGGTTATACATGGCATGGGGTAGATTAGACCTACGGCAAGCACCCCCAACCATGATATGGGTCCACAGAGTACGTTGTACCGTGTACATCACACGGAATACATTGTACCGTGATGTTATGATGTTGATTTGAAAGTCTGGCATAGGACTAACCCACCTTTGTTCCAGCATGATGCTCCGCACACCGGGATCCTTGTGGTTTGGGATGATAATGACATAGTTGGCCAACATAGTCCTTGATATATATAGTGACCACCTGTCTCGCATGATATCACATGGTTTTGTATCCTGAGTATGGATTATGTTGTTCAGGGTAGACCCGTGGGAGGGGTCGAGCCTTTAGGGATGTTTTTAAAGAGATGGCAATTGTTATTTGTGATGAGTTTGGATATGTTTTGAGAAAGTGATAAATCCTGAGGGATGGTTTTGTGACAAGTTACCCTTTTTATGATGAGTTTTATTATGATGAGCTTGAGAGGTTTTACATGATGATTTTCCATGTCTACATGCCTATTTTCATGTTTTCAGTACATGATATATATGTATATAGATGTGGCATAGCTTTAATATTTCCCCATGCTCTGGATATTAATGATTTTTTTGCATGACATTATAAGCATGTAGATAAGGTAGTTATCTACCATGCTTGCATTATTTTCTTATTGAGCATGTGGTTGCTCATCCTATTCACTTTCCCCCTCTACAGAGGGCACATAGTAGCCTAGTGAAGGACTGAGGTATTGTATTTAGATATCTGCCATTCTCTATCGCTAAGAGGTATACACACAGGGATTCTTTTTGTATCTAAACATGTAATAGCACAGTAATCATTTTGAATTGTAATATGGGGGATGTAAATGTTAGCAAACATGTCATGTATAAGTATATGACTTAAACTTGCAAAAGTATGTGTTCGCTTTTGATTAATTGAAAGATGTATGGTAAATGATGATTAATATTGACTCACAACCCAACTGTTATTTGTGAAGGTTATTCACGACCGGGTAAGTTAACGAATAAAGCAAAAAATTTATGGCGATTTTTAGATGAAATGGATAAAAAGGGTCGTGACAGAGATTGGTATCAGAGTTGAGTTGGCCTGATGTGAGTTGTTATTAATAAGTAGGAAAGTTACATCCCCATATTAATGTGCTTTTGTTTAGATATAACTATGTATATCGAGATGGAATAAGACTGATATATGATATGGATACAGGAAATTAGGCATTATGTCTGTCACACATTGAGGTAGAGGGGTGGGTGCACGTGCTAGAGGTTGTAAAGGTAGGCTTAAGAGCCGTGCGGAACCACAGACTGATCAGGCTCTACAGGACCCTGTTGAGAGACTAGAGGATATCGAGGCGCGCTTCGCTAGGATTGAGCGAAGTATTGAGAGCCTTATGGATATAGTCACACAGGCGTTGGGTGCTGGCGATAGACGAGGTCGAGCCGTGCAGCCTACTACTACTAGATAGGCAGCTGCAGAGGCAGAGAGGCCTCAGACTACGGGGACTGTTACACCAACCCCAGTATAGGATACGACTTCTCCTATCGCTCCACAACCGAGCAAGAGTGACCTGGGTTACGACTGTGAGTTGAGTCGGATATGACAGTTTTAGGAGTTGAAACCTCCTGTATTTAGAGGAGTGAAGGACCTGGTTGTTACTGAGGATTGGGTTTATGAGATGGAGAAATTGTATGGGTTCTTCAGATGTACATCGATCGAGAAAGTGGCCTTTATCATATTTATGCTGAAATGCGAGGCAGAACACTGGTAGAGATCCACCGTATCTATTCAAAGGGCCTGACACTCCGAGATCACATGGGAGATATTCTTGGAGCCCTTCAAGAGGTAGTACATCCCAGCCATAGCGCGGAGGAAGCTAAGGATGGAGTTTATGAACTTGGTTCAAGGGAACTGTTCTGTTGATTAGTACGAGTCAAGGTTCATATCTTTGGGGAGGTATGACCCTGATACACTGAGTAATGAGGCTATAAAGGTCCAGAAGTTCATGGATGGACTGAGACCAGCCATCAGATCGAGATTGGCTCCGTTCGACATCCTCACTTATGAAGAGGTAGTGCGCAGGGCGCAATTATGTGAACAAGACTTTGAGCAGAACGCCTCCGAGTTTGGGAAGGTTGGTGGCAAGAGGGACAGAGATAGGAAGAGATCTGAGATTGATAGAGTGGCAAGGAGAAGAAGCCAGAGATTGTTTGAGAAGTGGCTAAAGATTGAGGAGGTACAGGAGAGAGCCGCTAGACCTCATGTATACCCAGCTTCAGCTCTACCGAGCGGTGTAGTCATTGGAGGACCACAACCTACTACCGATCAGTGTAGAAGATGTGGTAAATTTCATGATACCAAGCCTTGTCCGATGACCCCTGTTGTGTGTTACCAATGTGGGAAGCCCGAACATATAGCGAGGTATTATCCTAAGAAGATGGAGTCAGAGAGAGCTCCAGTTGAGACAGCTGCTCCAAGGAGGAGAGCTACAACTTAGGAAAAAGAGAAACAAGCGGTTGGCAAAGGGTGAGTGCATGTACTAGACCAAGACACCGCAAACGTTTAAACGAATGTGATTAAAGGTACCATCCTAATTTTTGATTTAGAAGCATTTATGTTATTTGATCATGGTGCCACACATTCCTTTATATCGCCTTCCTTTGTACATAAGTTGTTGAAGCATGTAAAACCCACAATTTTGGATAGAATGCTGATGATTTCTACACCTATGAATGATAGTCAACTGACTGAGTATGTATATAGGAATTGTAAATTGAAGATAGGGGGAAGAGATATGGCAGCCGATTTAATTTTATTGAGTATGAGCAATTTTGATGTAATTTTAAGAATGGATTGGTTGGCTGCAAATTGTGTTGTTATGGATTGTCATGTTAAGACATTGATGTTTCCAGAGATAGATAATCTTATTATGAGTTTTTTCAAAAGGAAATGAAAGAACATGATTATTGAAAATGAAAATAGTATAATTTTAATCCATCGTATTTGAGAGATGGATTTATTTATTAATTAAGAATGTTAATGTGATGACTTATGTTGCTAACGGTGGAAAGGATAATATGAAGGGTTCATTGCATACGTGGTTGACACATATAAGGCACACTCAGAATTGAGAGACATTTCAATAGTTGCAGAATTTCCTGATGTCTTTCCTGATGATTTCTCAGGGCTACCACTTGATAGGGAAATGGAGTTTTGCATAGAGTTGGTACCTAGTACAGAGCCAATATCTAAGCCACAGTATAGAATGGCTCCGATTGAGTTGGAAGAGCTAAAGAAACAGTTGCAAGAGTTTCTAGAGAAGGGGTTTATTAAACCGAGCATCTCGCCTTGTGGAGCTCCGATTCTATTTGTAAGGGAGAAGGATAAGAGCCTCTGACTATGTATTGATTACCGGTTGTTGAATAAGGCCACCATTAAGAACAAGTACCTCCTTCCACTCATTGATGATTTGTTGGATCAGCTCCGGGGAGCACAGATCTTTTCTAAGATAGATCTACGATTTGGGTACCATCAGTTGAGGATACGGAGTGGAGATGTACCCAAGACAGTATTTTGCACCCGTTATGGCGACTACGAGTTTTTATTTATGCCATTCGGATTGACTAATGCTCCCGCAACATTTATGGCTTTGATGAATGATGTATTTAAGCCATACCTAGACCAGTTTGTGATAGTATTTATCGATGATATATTGGTTTATTCTAAGTTCAGGGAAGATCATGAGCAGCATTTGAGGATAGTTCTGCAGACCCTCCGAGAGAAAGAATTATACACCAAACTCAGTAAGTGTAACTTTTGGTTAGAGTAGATCTCCTTTCTGGGCCATGTTGTGTCGAAGGATGGGGTATCAGTAGATCCATCCAAGATTGAGGCAATTGTATAATGGGAACAGCCCAAGACAGTCACTAAGATCAAAAGTTTTCTGGGATTGGCAAGTTATTATTGGAGATTTGTTGAGGGTTTCTCCAGACTAGCTGCTCCGTTGACACGCCTCACCCGGAAGGATGTTAAGTTTGTATTGGATGAGGCATGTGAGAGGAGTTTTTAGGAGCTTAAGCATTGGTTAACCACTGCTCTGATTCTCACCATTCCTAGCTCAGGAGGTTTCTCGGTGTATACGGATGTATCACACCAGGGACTGGGCTGTGTACTTATGCAGGGTGGAAAGGTAGTTGCCTATGGATCCAGACAATTGAAGGATCACAAGAGGAACTATCCGACTCACGATTTAGAGTTGGCGACTGTAGTGTTTGCATTGAAGATATGGTGTCACTATCTCTATGGTGAGAAATTTCAGGTATTTACGGATCACAAGAGCTTTAAGTATATATTCTCGCAGAAGGAGTTAAACATGAGACAAAGGAGATGGCTTGAAATCTTGAAGGACTATGATTGTGAAATCATGTACCACCCGGGTGAGACGAATGTAGTTGTCGATACTTTGAGCAGGAAGAGCCTTAGGTTGGTGTCGATATATGATGGTTCGGGAACACGAGTTGTTGGAGCAATTTGTGAACCTCAGTTTGGATGTAGCCCCACCTAGTACAGAAAGATCTGATATTGTGGCCAGTTTGAGATTAGAGCCAGAATTGATTAGTCATATTCGACAGGCTCAGCAGAGTGATCGACAGTGCACTGATTGGCCGAGTTAGGTATAGACAGGTATGGGTACTAATTTCGAGCTAAGTACATATGGATTACTGAGGTTTAGAGACAGACTATGTGTTCCCGATGATCCTGAGATCAGGAGGTTGATTTTATCTGAGGCTCACTCATCGAGGTATACGATGCATCCAGGGAGTACTAAGATGTATCAAAACCTTCAGAAGGTTTATTGGTGGTGTGGAATGAAAAGAGACATTACTGAATATGCCGTTAGATGTCTTGTCTGTCAGCAGGTGAAGGTAGAGCATTAGAAGCCTGCAGGGTTATTGCAGCCTCTACCGATACCGACATGGAAATGGGAGGACGTCACCATGGATTTTGTGATGGGTTTACCGAGGACCCATAGATGTCATGATGCCATTTGGGTTATTATGGATAGGTTAACGAAGTTGGCCCATTTCTTAGCTATGAGAGCTACTGATACTCTGAGTCAGTTGGTGAACTTGTATGTTCGAGAGATAGTTCAATTACATGGTGTTCCAGTAAGCATTGTTTCTGATCAGGATGCCCGCTTCACTTCCCATTTTTGGGAACATTTTCAGGAAGCGATGGGGACCCAACTGAGTTTTAGCACCACTTTTCATCCTCAGACAGATGGTCAGTCAGAGAAGACTATACAGACCCTGGAGGATATGTTGAGAGCGTGTGTGCTGAATTTTAGAGGCTTCTGGGAGATCACCTACCATTAGTCGAGTTCGCCTATGAGAACAGCTATCATGCAAGTATCGAGATGGCACCATATGAGGCACTGTATGGACCCAGATGTCGATCCCCTATTGGATAGGTAGAGGTTGGTGACAGACAGATCTTTGCTCCCGATTTAGTGCAGTAGGCCTCTAAGGATATCTAGTTGATATGTGAGAGATTATGGACAGCTCAGAGCCAGCAAAAGAGTTATGCCGACAAGAGATGGAGACCACTAGAGTTTGTGTCACACCCCAATTCCAGGTGTTCTTCATTCGTACAATTACTACTTACGATTGGGCTGTGAGGCGATGCAATTACTAAAGTTCCTTGAATTTACAACGAAAATATTTAAAATTTAATTCACACTCCCAAGCATGTAAATATACAAAATTAATTGTATAATAATATCTTTACATATCATCCGCATAAAACTATTACATTTCTTAGGTATAATTGTGCGATACATCAAGATAGATACAAAATACACGTGTGTATACAATTCTTATACCTTTACAACTGGCGGGAGCTATCCAACTCAAAAAGAAATCTAGAGACCATCGCTCTCCTACTTCTCAGTACCTGGAGGGGAAAAATAGTGGGATGAGCAAACCACAGCTCAGTAAGGAAATGAATGCTAGCATGTAAATATCGTACTACCTACATAGCCCATGCATGTATAAACCAGAAACCATGTTTTCGATATAAATGGAAATATTATACGAAAATGCTTTTAAACATACATTCCTCATTGTATTTTTATGTAAATCATATATGTCATGCTTCCATTTTAAAACATGATTCATAAAACAATGCCCTCACAGCACAATTGTTTAAATCAGAGATTTATCAAAACACAAAATCTCTTTACTCTCTCAAACAATTCTTTTCCTCAAATCTCTTTCTTTTCTGAGATTGTCTTTGTTTCTCGAATCTCTGAGACAGGCATGGAATTTTCGACGATCTAATTCCATGACATATGGCCATAGTCAGTGATCCCAAGCCTCACTAATCAGGTGTGCACAGGGCATCACTTTGCCTGAAGGGGGATGGGTCAGTCCTACCCTCTGGCTCATCTCAATCAACCTCATCTCCTCATATACTCATAGTATAAGGTACGCCATGTGTCATCTACACGATACTCTTACTCACGTGCACCCAGTACGGTATATAGTATACCAACGGACAACTACACAGTACTACATACGACCGTAGACCCAAGTCCATACTCCAACTCCGATGGACTTTTCATCCTGAACCATGTCTCATATACCAGGCGAGCAAGCAGTATGACACACAGTCATCGTAAGGCTCCAACGCGGTATGAGCTATTGTTTTGGCCCAACTCGTTTAAAGGCCGTCGGTTGGCATCCCCTTGGGTCCCAAACCCCAGGTTTACCTCAACTCATTAAAAACAGGTGCGAGCAATACTCCAGCACTTTTCTCAAAACCATTGTGCGAGTTAAACTCCAGCACGACACATCAAAAGCATAGAAACATGTGTGAGCTAACACCCCAGCACATAGTCAAGTCATTAAACGGGTGTGAGCTAGAGCTCCAACACCAATCTCATCTCAAATCCGATAGGTGGCTATTTTCTCTTTTAAACTCGAAACATATTTATTTATGCAGCATGTGTTTCCATGCTAAAACATGTAAAACTAGCCAACCTATCATTATCATTTCTCAATCACCACATCAATACAAAATTAAGAAAACATTGAAATCATGCATATCATGCTATTTCCTTACCCCATCCCATTTCTCAATACATATATATCATAGTATATTTCATGCTTCCATATCATTTCATAAAATTGTAATGTCGTACTAATTCTAGCGATATATCTATGAAATTGCCATAAAATACGTACAAACATCTCTATAGCTAACACATAGTCCCTTACCTCGAATCGCTTTCGTATCCCCTTTGTCACGTTTGCTTCGTTCACTATTCGGTTTAGTTGTGTCTCATGTATTTTGAGCTACACGTATAAATCATCAAGTTATTTTCTGTTTTCATCTACTAAACATACACATTGTCTTCTATTTATCTATTCATACTCCTCAAATCCTTTAAATCACATTTTACCTTACCACTAACATCATTTTATCATCTATAAAGCTTTCCATCATTTTTCCATAGATTTCCTCTTTATAAATCTCCCTTAATACTACTCACCTATCACTACATTCATCTTCCATATCAACATTTCACATCTCATTCAACCCATACAATGTCTAGAATCCATATTTAGAGCTTGAAGGTTGAAGAGCTTACTCCTTTACTTAGCCAAACTTGTGGTAGCCACAACTCCTTCTCTTGATCACACCAATGTATGATTTTGGATATGTTGTTCTCTTTTCTTCAATGAACAACTTTCCCTTCTTGAGCTCCTTCAGATTCTGACTGCAAGGTAGTGATTTTTAGAGTGAGAATGCTTGGGTTTTTGAGAGAAAATGGCAGGTGAGGTTTGGTGGGAGAAGAGTTTTGAGTTTTCATCTCAATCCCGTGCTTTTTTTATAGATGCAGAGACATGAGATCGATCTAGCCCTTGTAGAGATCAATCTCTGCAAGGTTTGGTAGTCCTTTTTACCAAACACAACAACTACAAGATCGATCTTCTTCCATTATGAGATCGATCTGTCTAAGGCAATTTTCCTCTTGGAGATCGATCTGCCCCTTGTAGGAGATCGATCTGCTCTTCACAGAACCCTTAAGGAGATCGATCTGTCTGGCTTTGAGATCGATCTGTTCTCAAACAGAGAGTTAAGGAGATCGATCCTCTTGCCTTAAAATCGATCTTCTCATTACAGAATGTTCATTAGATCGATCTGACTCCATTAGAGATCGATCTGTCTTATCCCATTACTCAAAATAAGGTCATTTTGGCTCTTCCAGATCGATCTCTCATCCCATGAGATCGATCTATCATTCATATTTCCGAATTTTACCGCAGTTTTCTATAGCAACTTCATTCAAAACCTCCTTAATTTGCTGCCATAGTCATTTCCTCATTCATCCGTCCTTAAGACTTGAAAATGGCATCCAATCACACTTAGTACATATTAAAACTTGTGGGAAATCTTGTATAACCAAATATATACAATATATAACTAAATGGAAGTGAATAACTTATGCAATTTCATTCCATTTTACTCCAATACTCATATTCCATTCCACTCACATTCATTATATATCAAAGTCCATTTCTTCATGTTCATATTTAATGAAACTTGTACATACATCACTACTCTTATTACAAGTGTACATTAATCTTATGGACTTTATATCACATATGCTTCACATTACTAGTACATCATCATACTTATGAATTCATTTACATATGTTCAAGGTTAAACCTATACGGGGTCTCATAGTTTGCTGGGGTGAGTTTGTATTCTTGAGAGTTTCTCCCTCGAAAGGGATAAAGAGCTTTGGTAAGAAGGAAAAGTTGAGCCCTCGGTTTATCGGACCCTTTGAGATTCTGGAGAGAGTGGGAGATAAGGCTTATAGGTTGGCATTGCCACCAGACTTAGCAGGTGTTCATAACGTCTTCTACGTCTTTATGCTTCGGAAGTACCACTCGGACCCGGCACATGTGATAAGATATGAGCCATTGGAGCTCAATGAGAGTATGACATATGTTGAGAAGCCGATTCAGATATTGGATAGGAAAGAGAAGGCACTGAGGTCGAAGACGATTCCCTTAGTGAAAATTCTTCAACAATATTACACTTTGGTGGAAGCTACATAGGAATTGGAAAGCATGATATAAGAGAAGTACCCAGAGTTATTCTCAGGTTGACTTGATTCTAATTTGGAGGACCAAATTTCTTGAAGGAGGGGAAGATTGTAAGACCCGTAAATTCTTATGTAATGTTTATGATTATTGAATGTACAGACAAGTTACATTACATATGAATTACAAGAAATGAATGTTTGTAAGTTCTAAGTGTGAATAAATCACAAAATGAGTATAGAATCAATTGGATGGAAGCTTAACTTTAAAAATTTAGGAAAATTACAGCTAGAATGCTACAGGAAGAAGGGCAGATTGATCCCATACAAGGAGAGATCGATCTCATGCTGTCTCGGGTTGGACCAAATTGATCTCCATTAGTCTTTGGATAGGCCAGATCGATCTTCTCTTAAGGTCAGATCGATCTCCAAAGCCTTCTACCTAAAACAGATCAATCTCATTACCTTAAGTAGATCGATCTCATGCACTTCAAGAGATCCATCCCCTGTCTGTAAATTGTCAAACTTTTGAAGGATTCAAGCAAGACCAAATCGATCTCCACCCTATACAGATCAATCTCCTAAGGCATTTTCTATAAAAACGGGGCAGTTGGATCTGCATTTCAGGGGAACAAATCCATTTCCTCCATTTTTAACATTTACCTAGCTTTCTCACTCTAAAACCATCACATTTCCATAATGATTTGAGAAAATGCTAATAGAGCAAAGTTGTTCATTGTGAGGAGAAGAACCACATAGCATGGAAATAACACTTCATTTGTTGGATTGAAGGAGCAAATGAGTGTTCTTACTTGGAGCAAGAGGAAAGTCAAGCTAGGTGAGTTTCTAATACACCAACTCAAAGTATATTTATCTAGTTATTGTTATGAGTAGATTGGTGTATGTATTTATGATTGAAACTACCTAGAATGTAAGGTAACAAGAATAACCTAGAATGAGTTAGTGTGAGAAAATGTGATATGGTTGAGTTGATGATAAATGGATTATACTAAGATGTTAGTGAGGTGATAAGCATGATTTTGAGATGATTGAATGAAGCTACATTGTGAGATTAGTCAAGTTATGGAAATAAGCATATGAGGTGTTTGATAAATTACCATAGTGAAGTGAATGATGAACTAGAGGCACTATAAACTTAATATCGATTTAGTGTGAATCAATAGGCCTAAAGAATTCAATAGACTCTCGAGAAATAAGTTGAGCAATCAAAATGGAGCCTTATGAGTGTTAATGAAGACTATAAGTCGAATCGACTATAGTAAACGAAAGAATTTTATTTCATTAGATCAAATTGATGTGATATGTAATTTTATGTAGTCCCGAAGATTTCGTTGGAGGCGAATTGAACTGCACAAATAAGCAGCTCTAAGGAAGTGGAATCATTCGACGCGATTCCAGATAAGGGAATCTTGTAAGTACTTAGAGATAGCTGCACGTATTTTGTGGGTGTATGTAGGGCTTTGCAATTGTTTGGTTATTTAAGAAAGAATAAATGGTTTGCATGAACGACTACGAATATATATGATTTTGGTTTGAAATGAATCTAACAAAAAGGGATAGTAAGGTTAATAATTGCATAATTATCATATTTTGGTATTTTTATGAACTACATTGCTTTGATTTAAGCAAATTTATGGATAGGCTGGCTAATGATTTCATAATTTCATGAAAAAGCACGAGTCAGGTGCAAATTATGATTTTTAATGTGTTTTGTTGAAATGGAGCTGCCTATCGAATTTGTATGAGTTAAATCGTGCTGGAGTTCCGCTCGCACTGGATTTTGATATTTTGATAGGTATGAAATGTGCTGGAGCCTAGCTCGCACCATATTTTAAGTTATGATGTTTTATAAATCGTACTGGAGCTTTAGCTCGTACATGGTTTCCATTTATATTCATATGCATATAACCGTACTAGAGCTATGCTCGTACGTGATTTCCTCATTATTTACTATGCATAAAAGTTGTACTAGAGCATTGCTCGTACGAGGGAATTTATTGATGATTACATGAATCGTGCTGGAGCTTAGCTCGCACAAGTTTTCACACTGTGATATGTAATGAGTCATGCTGGATACCCCCGTATAGACTTTGTGTGTGAGACCTATGGATTCTATGTACTTTAACTATGAGGTTACAATGTGAGATTTATAATTTGGTGAATGTAGTTATGACATTTCGATGTACATGCAAGAAGTATAAGAAGATAAAGTTTTTAAGTCTTATATGTGTAAGGATTGAAATATGGTCTATAAAGTAGATTGTGGTAAGTTTTGCCTTGAGTTTCCTGTAAATTTATGCAGCAGCAGTGAAATTTTGAAGGCTAGATCAATCTCTTAGGGAAGGAAGATCGATCCCATGACTCTAGAATGCAATGAGTATACAATAGCAGACAGGCAGATCAATCTCATAAAAGAGCAGATTGATCTCCTACTGCCTCTGCCTAGCAAGAATCGATCCTGTCATAAAGGGCAGATCGATCTTCAATTACCTCGGCCTGGAAGAGATCGATCCCTCGTTAGAGAACAGATCGATCTCCATTTGGTTCTGTAAAGAACAGATCGATCCCTACCCTCTACCAGATCGATCCTGTAGTTGGTAATTGAGTTGTTGGAGTAGTTAGAAACAAGTAGATATCAATCTCCACCTAGTGCCAGATCGATCTCACACACTCTGTCTATATAAGGATCACGAGATTTTACCTGAAAATTGATTCTCTCTCACCTGCAAACACCAACACTCATGATTTTCACCCAAACCAAGCTTTCTCTCTCTAAGATTCACTACGTTCTGGACAGAGTTAGAAAAAGAGGTATGAGGCAAAGATGTTCCTCTTGGTAAAGAGAACAACATACTAGAAAATCAAGGGTTGGTTTGAAGAAAAAGGGAAGAGACAAGCACTCTACAAGTTTGGTCAAGAGAGGACAAGCTAGGTGATCTCACAAGACCCTTGTTTTAAGCATGATCATTTTATATAATTGGTGAATAAATATATATGTTTTGTTGAAAATGTTTAAGTCATGAGGGAACCAACAAAAATGGTTTAGTTAGAAAAAGGAATGTGGATGTCTTGTGATAGTCATGAGCTAGCTAAGGTGTTGATAAAGATGTAGGAAACGTTTTAAGACTATGTATGTATTTCAGATTTATAGCTTCGATGTAATTTAGGGTGTCTAGGTATAAATAGGATAAAAAAGGGAATGTTAAGTTAGAATTAGTAAGAGAAATAAATCGACAGTGAGAATGATGTATATTGACAATTTGATGATGTTTGGACAGCTTAGGAATCCGATAAAGGAAACGAGGTTGATCCAAGACCCGGGGGACATTGTACCACTCAGGGTACAAGAGGTAAGGGAAATGAAATGTTTGTGCGTGTGAATTTCTAAATGATGAGAATACTTTGATTTCATGAAAAAAGGGTTTGATGAACGAGCATGTTTATGAGAATGAGTTGATTTGATGCTTTGATGAATGTGTGAGTGTTTTGCCGGTTTGAGCTCGATTTTGATGAATTTTATGTAATTGTGAACACAATGTTTTATAACAGAAACGAGTATTCGAGATAACAACTATGAGCTCTACGTGAAGGCAAAATGATTTTTAATACAATAATGGCATATTTTACTGAGACTAAGGCTTGTCATGAGATGCACATCGATACTCCGCTCGATAGCGTTGAGTGGCCTTGCTCTAGTAGCTTGTAAGACCGGGCCTTACTCCTATAGCAGGTAAAACCGATGCCTCCATTCTGGTAATGAGAGATGACCCCGCTCTGGTAGCGATGGGTGGCCTTGCTTTGATAGCATGTAAGATCGGGCCTTACTTTGATAGCATGTAAGACTGAGGTTGTACGACTCTGATCAAGTCTACAACGATATCATGACCATAGATAGATGTTGACGTTTTCCATCTTCTGAGGATGCCCTCCTTGAGGATGATTTGATGTGACGTGATGTGCCTATGACGTTGTTTTTATCTGAGTTTTATTAAATGCCTAGTCTCGACTATTTTGATGAATGATGTATTTTCATGACTGTGATTTCTATCACGTATTGAGATTTGATGTTATGACAATTTGTGATTTTTATCATGTGAATTATGGTAATGCAAACTGATGCCATTATTATTATCATTATTTCCATAAATGGTTTACATGCTCGAATACTTCTTTCATGTTTTTATATGCCCAAATGATGAGTTGTGATGTGATGATGATTTTATAAAATCTCCCTTATCCTCTTTACTGAACGTTTCGAGAGCTCACCCTTTTGACTTCCCCCTCCAAATTACTTGCAATGAGTGAGCTAGTGCCTGTCACGTACGTGATATAGGCTGGTGGACAAGATTTCCCCAGGCTATCGCTTGTACATGCATAAGGTATAAATTCAGTTCATTTTGTATCCAGACAATGATGTAATATAGACATTTGGGTTAAGTGTTTTGGGATGTAATTAGGGCAATATGAAGGAATTGAATTGAGTTTTATGGGCTGACTCTTTTTAGATGTTATGTATTTGATTTCATGAAGTAGAAAATTGTGTGATCTTAGGGATAACAATTTGTTATAAACGTAAGTGATTAAATGACACTATACAGGAATGGAACCCGAGTAAGAGGTTTTTAATGTAAGAAAATTTTAAATTAGCCCTATTTTCTGCGCTTTCGGGCTGTCACATTGTGTCACACGGATGAGATGCTCGCACGTGCACTTGAAACTGAGTAGGTTATACATGGCATGAGGTAGATAAGACCTACGGTAGGCACCCCCAACCATGATATGGGTCCACAGAGTACATTGTACAGTATACATCACACGAAGTACGTTGTACCGTGAGGTTATGATGTTGATTTGAAAGTGTAGCGTAGGACTAACCCACTTTCGTTCCAGCATGATGCCCCGCACATCGGAATATGTGTGGTATAGGATGATAATGACATAGTTGGCCAACATAGTCCTTGATATATATAGTGACCACCTGTCTCACATGATATCACATGGTTTTATATACTGAGTATGGATTGTGTTGTCCAGGGTAAACCCGAGGGAGGGGTCGAGCCTTGAGGGATGTTTTTAAAGATATGGCAATTGTTATTTGTGATGAGTTTGGATATGTTTTGAGAAAGTGATAAATCATGAGGGATGGTTTTATGACGAGTTACCATTTTTATGATGAGCTTTATTATAATGAGCATGAGAGGTTTTACATGATGATTTTCCATGTCTACATGCCTATTTTCATGTTTTTCAGTACATGGTATATGTATATACATGTGGCATAACTTTAATATTTCCTCATGCTCTGGATATTAATGATTTTTATCCATGACATTATAAGCATGTAGATAGTGTAGTTATCTACCATCCTTGCATTATTGCCTTATCGAGCGTGTGGTTGCTCATCCCATTCACTTTCCCCCTTTACAGAGCGCACACAATAGCCTAGTGAAGGACTGAGGTGTTGTATTTGGATATCCGCTGTTCTCCATCTCTAAGAGGTATACACACAGGGATTCTTTTCGTATTTAAAGATGTAATAGCACAGTAATCATTATGAATTGTAATATGGGGGATGTAAATGTTAGCAAACATGTCATGTATAAGTATATGACTTAAACTTGCAAAAGTATGTGTTCGCTTTTGATTAATTGAAAGATGTATGGTAAATGATGATTAATATTGACTCATAGCCTAACTGTTATTTGTGAGGGTTGTTCACAACCGGGTAAGTTAACGAATAAAGCGAAAAATTTATGGTTATTTTTAGATGAAATGGATAAAAAGGGTCATGATAACCAAATTCTGTCTCCTTAAGGTTTCATTTAATGATTGAATTAAATTATAAATTCCCTAATTTCTAAGCAAAAACCATGAACCCCTTTTAACCATTATGGGTTAGTAGCAATTGGTGAACAACTTAAGTGGAATTTAAATTAAACAAAAGCTAAACTTTACTAACTCATCTTCTCTCATTCTCGGCTAAAGAAGGAAATTGAAAGAAAACTTAACCCAAAGATGTGAGAACTGTGAATTTTGTATACCCCAGTTATGAGAATTGTAATTTGGTGTATGTAATTATGATATGTTAATGTACACACAAGTTTTAAATATGATGAAGTATAAGAAGATGAGGTTTTTAAGTCTTGAATGTGTATGGATTGAATTATGGACTATGTCACGACCCGAATTACCTAAAAATCAGAGTAAATTTTTCGTTTTTTTCATTTATTATTTAATTCTTAACTTTCTCTCGTCGTGACCATCCTACAACACAGTTGGGCTATGATTCGGTGTTAGTCACCTCACACTATTTAACATTTCATTCCCATAATCATATATCAGAGTCTACTATCCTTTTGACTTTAAATAAATACATACCCAATGGTATTTACATGACTCTACATCCCCGACATCATATCCATTTACAGTACTGTGCATTACATATTTAGATACAAAACCATACAAATGTGTGTACCTGTCTCTCGATGGGTAGCAGCAAGCAGCGGATATTAAGCAAGCAAGTCCTCAGCCGCTCAATAATTATTACAAGTGCTCTGAAAAGATGGGAAAATAAGGGGGGTGAGCAAACCACACGCTCAGTAAGGCAATTATGCAAGTAAGTAGATAGCTCCACTATCTACATGCTCATAATGCCATGCCCTTAAATCCATTTCTTTTCATTTAAAATTACACGCACAAAGTCATGCATATTCGATGCCATAGTTTATCCAAAACTATTTGTGCATATATAAATCATGTAACTCATGCATTCAAAGCATTTTATGTGACATCATTAAATCAATATTCAGCATGAATTAAATCAAAATCATGCATTACTTCATGCGATATAAAACAAATCGCGGGATATAATCATTTCATGAATTTATCATTTAAGCATGGAAAAGCACATCATGCTACTGCATTTAAATCATTTCATTAAAATTGCAGTAAAAACTAACCCTTCCGGGTCAATCATCTCATAAAACAATTCATTAAAATTCATTATAAAACTCGGTTATAAAACCACCCTTCTTTCAGGGTCACATTTCATAAAATCATAAAATCGTCAAATCGTCAAATCGGGGGCCTGACCCCTCCTTCGGGTCTACCCTGGTCTAATAGACCACAAGTTATATCATGTGAGACAATTAGGTAAGTATCAGTAACATCGAGGACTATGGCCATATCCTAGTGATCCCTGGCAACACGGTACCTAGTGTGCGGGGTATCACACCTGAAACGGGAGGTGGGTCGTCCTACCCGCCAGAACAGCATAACACCAGGATTGCGAGGGCAAGGCTTGCTGCCTCGTGGCTAATGCCACTCCACTCCAACAATCCCCACGGTACAGCGTACTCCGCGTGACATACACGGTACAAAGTACTCCGTGAACCCAAGCTCAGTCAGGGGTGCCTGTAATAGGTCTTATCCACCCATATCATCTGTCTCAGAATGCACGTGTGAGCATATCATCTCACTGTGACACACAGTCTACAGGAGGCTCCAACACGGCTATATGCATGTAATATAAATCCCTGTGCGAGCGAAACTCAAGCACGGCTCCATGCATATTCATGATATCTGAAAATCTCGTGCGAGGGAAGCTCTAGCACGGTTTCATAAAAATCAGTGAAATCTGCGTACGAGCAGCGCTCCAGTACGACTTAAACTGATTATAATTTCATGTAAATTCCACGTACGAGCAACGCTCTAGTACGGATATGTATATAAATTCAGTGAAAACCTCGTACGAGAAAAACTCCAGTACGACATTCAAATGAATTATGAAAACCATATAAAACTTTGTGCGAGCAACGCTCCAGCACAAATGAATGCTCAAGTAAATCAAATCTCGTGCGAGTTATACTCCAGCACGGCTTTATGCATAACTAAATCAAATCTCGTGCGAGTTTCACTCCAGCACGGCTTTATGCAATATCAAATCAAAACAGGATGCGAGCTAAGCTCCAGCATCTCTCATGCATGTCAAATCATTAAAACTAGTGCGAGCAATCGCTCCAGCACTATTTTATGCATACCACGTTAAAACAAATCAAAACATGTCAAAACATGTCAAAACAGAGTGCGAGCTAGGCTCCAGCAGCTCTCATTTCACAATATTAAAAATCAGTGCGAGCACCATGCTCTAGCACATTTCATGCATATGATGTCACAAGTCGGTGCGAGCAATTGCTCAAGCACATTTATGCACATTCACAAACGCAGATATAGTGCGAACTACGTGTCGGCACTATCTGTTTCCATATAAACTTGATAGTTGGCCGTTTTCCAAAGAAATTTCCATTTAATTATTAATAACACCTACGTAGTGTTATTTTGTGAAATTAAACAATTTCTGGCCAATCTATTGCTTTGCTTTGATTAAAACCAATAAAATTCCTTAATCATCAAAAATCCTTAAATCATGCATTTCATGCATGTCATGCTTTCACCATCCTTAGGTGAACTTCCCTCAATAGGGGTAAAATAGACATTTCACCTATTTCGATCCTTAAAATCATTCAAACCATTTTTAGGATCATTATACAATATCCATGTATACATACATACTCAGTGTACAGAAAAACTATTAAAATATGCGTAGCTACCTCTAGCTACTCACACAATTCCCTTACCTCATTTATCTGTACAGTCTGACCTTTCCTCTGATGACTCGTCACGCAGTCCGATTTGCTCTCAATCCAAATCAAATCTCCGGAACTGCGGATACACATTCATCAGGTCAAATAGAATACAATTTAATGTATTTCATAATTTTCTGGGCTTAATTTAAATCATTGGGTCCGTTTACCCATATTGGGCCCGATTGTACTATAATGGGCCTTAATCGGCCTTAAGCCTGTTTACTACACTTTATCGAGGCCAATGGGGCTCATTGGGCCCATCAGTAATTTATTTAGCCTCGTTCTAAATTCTCAGACAGCTTATGAATTATTTACGACAATTTATCCAATTTTCAGAATTTAATTCATTTATGCGAAAATTAAATCCATAATTTATGCGTTAAATATCAATCACGCATAACGATGCAAAATTATCGTAAATAAGGGTTACATACCCGTTATTCCATGATCGTACACAAATCGAGGCTGTCTCGAGCTCTCAGTGGATGCCAATTGTCGAGCTACACAATTAAATATATTTTCGGGTAAACTTTCAGTCGATTATTTATCAAATTAAATATTCTAAAAATTATATCGGTCAATTTGACCGCTTACCGACTTACCCGAAGCTCGATTGCATCACAGGAATTTTCCCCAATTTTTTTCTCTTTTTCTTTTTCCCTTTTTCTTCCTTTTTTTCCCTCTCTTTTTGGTTGAACCGGTCCGGTCCGGTTCAACCCGGTTCGGACCGCCGGTCCGGTCTGGTCCGGTTCGGCCGGTTCTGTCCGGTTCGGCCGGTCCAGGCTCCCTTTGGTCGTGCCGGCGCCGTCCGGCCGGTTCTCTGGCCGATTCCGGTGCCGTTCAACGCGCCATGGACTGGGCTTCTCAAATCAGGCCTCGGCCTGGGTCGAATCGGCGCCGATGGCCGCCGATCGACGTTTCTTCCCCGCGGCATCTCCTTCGTTTCCGACGTTTTCCGGCCACCTCGCCGCGCGTCTGGGCTGCTGGAGGTTCGCCCGATGCTGGGCTACGTTCGCCGGTCCTCGCTGGCCTCTCAGCGTCGCCGGTGGTTCGCCGGTGACGAACCTCCCCCTCGGGTTCGGCCTTCGCGTCTTTTGCTTCGTTTCGCCTCTGTTTCTTTTCTCTTCTGTTTCAGACTTTTCATTTTTCTTTTTTTTTTTTTATTTATTTATTTATAATTAAATTTTATTATTATTTTATTCAATAAAATAATAATAAAATTCCCAAAAATATCTAAAATAATCTTAGTTTATTCATTTAATCTGTAAATAATTTTCTCAGTCCGGTTTTGCCTTTTCGATATATTTTTCGATTATTTTCGAGATTATTTTTCGATGCGAAAATCCCGGTTTATCCCAAGAAATTCATATCTTGATCAATTTAACTCGAAATTTAATTATTTCTTCATCATTGATCAAGATTTCTCATTCTCATATTTTTAATTAAATTTTCTTGTCCCGATTAATACCGAATTTTGGTCTTTTGACCATTTTGCCCTTGCACGTATTCGGGAATACCATTTAAGTCCTTTTGCATTTTTTAAATGCACTCGAAAATATCGGGTCTTACAGACTATGGGGTAGATTTTGAGAAGTTTTACATTGAGTTTTCTGCAAATTGATGCAGCAGCAGTACAATCTGTGAAGGCCAGATCGATCTCCAAGGATGAGAGATCGATCTCATGGCTCCAAAATGCAGAAAATATGAAAGAACTGATAGGCAGATCGTTCTCATAGGCAAGAAGATCGATCTCAAAGATGTTTCTGTAAAAAGAAGATCGATCTCCTCAAGGAGCAGATCAATCTCATTGAAGCATTCTGTAAACTGAAGATCGATCTCATAATTGGAGCATATCGATCTCATGAAGCAATTAAGAGATCGATCTCACCCCACGACAGATCGATCTCCTAGGTATAAAATTGCCTTAAAACGTTCCCAAATTCAAAAAGAGATCGATCTCATCAAGGACCAGATCGATCTCCTACCCTCCGCCTATATAAAGACCCTTGTGTTTTCCTGCATTTCATCTTTTCTCTCTCTCCCAAACCTCCCTTTTAACCGATCCCTAGCTTTCTCTCTCTTTCAAAGCCCCCATTTCCGTCCGAATCTCAGGCAGAGGCAAGAAGGAAAGTTGTTCCTCACCCAAAGGAGAGCAACATACTTGGAAATCGAAAGACGAATTGAATCAAGGTGTGAATAGAGCACTCTACAAGTTTTGGGTAAATTTCTAAACTTCGATCTTGGATTTTTAAGTGATTTTCGTGAGTATGGTTATAGGCATTATGATGAAATAGCTAGGAAAGGATTAGAGATTGAAGAAATTGTAATTTTGTGGGAGTAAAGATGATATTGTGCAATTGTGGTAATTTGGGATTTATGATTATAAGTTTGGAATTGAGGCAATAAGGTGAATTGGGCATGGAGATTGTACATGAAAAATGTAAGATTTGAGATGTAATGAATGAGAGTGTGGGTTGTGATAGAGTTATGAGAATTGCGTTATTTGAGTATTTAACAAGAATGTGAGCAAATATGTGCTCGATGATGTGATTGAGGTAAATTTTGATGTTTTTACATTGTTTGGACAGCCCGGGAGTTCTAGAGAGGAATGCAAGGCTAGTCCATCGTTTGAGGGAACGATTGCACTATACAAGGTGCAATGAGGTAAGGGAAAACTTAAACTCATTTGTGTGTGAGTGATTTTGTGATGACATTGTAGCATGAAATGTGATTTGAGAAAACAAGCATGTTTTTATGAGTTGTGAATGAGTTATTGCACACAGTTTTATAGCCGGTTGGGGCCCAATTGTTTTGAGTTGTAAGCTAACTGTGAAATTATTTTACAACCGTTTTGAGTTTAAGAAGCAAAAAGTGATTTGGGCTCTACGTTAAGGCGTACTGAGATTTGAGAAATGTGTGCGTGGTTTTGTCGGTTTGAGTTCGATTTTAACATGATTTGTGTTGAGTACAAAATGGTTTTGAGATGAGTGTTATGAGAAAAACCATATGAACACTACGTGAAGGCAAATCGTTTTATTTGATAATGGCTATTACTGAGACTTAGGCGTGTCATGTTGAATACACATCGGGCTTTACTCTCGTAGCATGTAAGACCGGGCCGTGCTCTAGTAGTACGTAAGACCGACTCCTCCGTTCTGGTAACGTGAGATGACCCTGCTCCACGGCAGCGTTGGGTTGCATTGCTCTGAAAGCATGTAAGACCGGGCTGTGCTTTAATAGCATGTAAGACCGACTACTGTACGACTCTGATCAATCTACAGCGAACCATGATCATGGGTGTATTATTGTTGACAAAATCCCTCGATTGGGGATATCCGCCTAGGGGACGAGTTCAATCGTTTTGATGTGCCATGACGAGTTTTATATGAGTTTTATTTGCCTAGTCTCATTTTACACATGAGTTTGTGTTTGGTGGTTGCGCCACGTGTATTATTAATATGGTGATTTTCATCACGTTTTATAAGAAAAGCCATTATCATATCCTGATTTATACATGCTTGTTCCACATGCTTGTGACTACTTGTAATCATGGGTTGAGCCATTTATTATCATGTTTCTACATGAGTTTTGAGAACTGAGTTGAGATGATGTTTTAATTATTATGCTACATTTTCCACTGAGTTTATTGAGTTTAACATGTAAAACAAAATGATTGTGTTGTGCAAATCATTTTCTTATTAATGAATCCCTTACCCCCTTACTGAGTGATTTAGAAGCTCACCCTGTTTTATCTTCCCCCTATATTTCTTCAAGTAAAGAGAGTTTCCCTGTGACGTATGAAGTATTGGCTAGTGGAGGACTTGAGCTCCAGGCCATATATTGTACTTTGATGTATAATTTATCATTTCATGTACCCAAACTAATATTGTATTTATAGACACTTGATGTACAATGATGTATGGGATGTATTAGGATTTATTAACCTTGAATTGAGTAATGTATATTGTGTGCAATATAATTTATGAGATGAGAAGATCCTGAGGTATGATATGTATGATGATGTATGACACTGCTAATACGAACTACGCCCACTCTAAGTGACCTAGACATTCTATCCGCAAGTGCACGGGTCGTACAAGTAATAATGGGATTTGAGTCCCGGATTATCGTCCCATAGAGAAGTGATTAGCCTAATTAACTACTGGTTAATCTTACCCTAAGTATATCCTAGCAAATTAGGAATTGCTGATGGGTGATGTACATGGCTAACAATACTGAAAATAATAAAAACTCTAAAATAAAGAAAATTAAACAGAGCTAAAATTACTTACAGAGCTCTAAGCAATTAAAAGCAATAACCTACAAAAGATAATTAAAACAGTTAACATTAATCAACACAATTAAAAATGCAAATATGAAAATAAGAAACAAAATTAACTAGATTAAAATTAAACAAGCTTAAAATAAAAATAAAATATGCATGTAATTAAACTACTCAATAAAAATGCAAATTAACTAACCTAAAGTCTAATGAAATAAAATCCTATTGACTTAAAGAAAATTCTTAAATCTAACTAAGAAATTAATTTCCTACAAAATGATCCTAAATTAAAGCTAACTCTAACTACTTACTAACAATAACACAAAATCTAAATAATGCATGAGAAATATTTTTGGATTTTAATTTAAGATGAAAACTTAAAAAATAAATAAAATGATTCTATCCCTAATTTAATTATAAATGCAACACCTAACACTAAAATGAAAATTAACTATTAACATAATTAAATCTAAGTTTTGAACTAAGAAAAGAAAATATAACTAACATGCAAATGAATTTAAAATTCTAATTTTTAAATTAACAACTACTACTGAAAATAAATAAAAAAATATTAAATATCTAAAATGCATGAAAAATGGATTATTGATGATTCCCAAACACCAAACAAAGCCTTAATCAATTGTCCAGCTAGCCTCGGTCCTGTGTTTGCTGTATTGTACACTGCATTTCCAGGTCTGGGTGCTGTCTTCTACAACTTCCACCGACTCCTGCTCTTGGTTCTGTGTACAACTCCTTTCCCTGCAACCAGCACCCCATACTGTCACTAGCTTGTTCTGCTCCATTCCTTGCCCATACCGCTGGCAGCACTAGCTGCTCCTGCTCCCAGTTTGTCCTCCCACTTCTTGATCCATAACTCTGCAGCCAACATGAATCAACCCAGGCAGTAGCCAGTCATGCACATCATCTGCCACCAGCTTCTGCAATGCCTCACTTGTCCTTATGTACAGCAACAGGACACCAGCTGCAGTGCACGTCCAGCAGCAGCTACACTCCAACTTTGATCCCGGCACCAGTATCTTGCTATGCTCTGCTTTCAACACGCCTCGCATCTCCTGTACACTGCCTAGAAAATCGAAACAACTAGTGCAGAAACAGGGGTAGCCTCGCAACAATAGGGCAATTCAGGAAGAAGCAGCGGTAGCATTAGGGTTCTCATCCCTGGCAGCTTGGTAACTGCTGTGACCAAAATATTTAATTTGTAGAACTCGATAGTGCAGAAAATAGTATGGTGAAAGCAGTGAGTGCAGGAAAGTGACAACGTAAATGCAGAAGAAACAAGACAGGCAACACAGTATGAAACTAAAGGAACAAAATAACTGATTCATCAAACTTTTATTTAATCCATGAAACTTAAAATTATTGTTCAAACTACGAGATAAATAAATCAATGTAATAACAGAAAACGTAAAACACTAAAGAACTGAAAATCAGTTGTGCTGCTGGAAAAACAGTGCTGAATAGAAACGGAGCAGTGCTTTGCAGCAAAGGACTCAATATCATGTCACTCAACTGAACCTGCCAGTAGCATCAACAACACTTCACCAGCCTCTCACACACCAGGAAATAGAAACATGCAACCGAAACCGATTCAACAAAAAATTCAAACAGTAAATGAACTAAAATAGTTAAAAAAACCCAGAAAAATAGATGGAAAGTAACTTTTCTCTCTCTCACAAAGCAAAGATTCCTCACCTTTTAATCTAAGCTACGCAGATAACAACAAACTAATCTACTTTCTAAGTTAAGGAAAACAGTAGAGAAAAGAAAGAATAAAATGGAGAAGATGGAGCTGCTGTCACCGAGCTCCATTCACAGTTTCCTTTGGTTCCACTAAAAGGAGAAAGATGCATACCCGAGACTAAAGAAAGGAAAAATGAAAGCTTTTCATTCAAACTTAAATGTGCCGATCAACAATAAAGAAATGAACTTACAAAAATGGAGAAACCATGGTGGCTGCTAAAATAAAAATAAACATGAAACCAATGGGAAAGCTTCTAAAAACAAGGAAAATAAAATTAAAACTATTCTAACACTACTCCTAAATTACTTCTACCCTAAAACTACTTAGCTTTTCTTCAATTGCTATCATGTTCTATTTATACACACACTTAGGGGTATAATGGTAATTTTTCATCCTAGATGAGTTGGCATTGTTTGGCCACTTGTCTTCATTTTGTTTGCTGCAGAGTAGATATTTCCACGTCATCCTTCTTCTAGGACTATACGATGTGGCCCGACGTGTGTCTTCCAGAAGATTAGCACGGTGTCCGTCGATCTTATCGTTTCGGAGCGAATAAAATACTAACACTTGATATCCCACTTGTCCAGACGACTGGTGACTCGGTCTACAAATTTGAAGTGGTTCAGTCTCCTTTAGCCCGCTTTCAGCCCATTTTTGACTGAAGCGACTGAGTTTTATCTGGATTTAATTTACTTGCACATTAAAGAATTTTAATTAAATAAAGGGGATAATTAATAAAATAAATTGGGGAGTTAAATAATTAATTAGGAAATTAAGCACAAATAATTCTATTTTCATAGAATTATCAACTGCACAGGAATGCACCCTTAATTGTGAATGGATTTGAAAAAGTTTTTAATTGGCCCTATTTTTTGCGCTTCCGGGGCATCACAAAAGACAATAGCCACGTGATTGGAAGGATTCAAGGAGGTTAGTCCTTTTTGAAGAAAACCCAAGTATTTTGAAGTGAGAAAGCTAAATATCACCCTTCTGTGTTAGTTAGCTGCTGTTTAGGGTTGAACCAAAGAGAAGGAAAGCTTAAAACTCACAATCATGATTTGTTTTGGGTACGTTCAGTAGTGTTCTCCATCACTTAAGCTCGAGATACCTTGAATGAGCCATTAATTGATCCTTCTATGTCGAATTTGTTTGAAGTTGATGATGTTGGCATAAATCGAGAAGGAAGGAAACCTAGAGCTCTCAGTTATGGTTGTTTGGGTGAGTCTCCTCTAATTTCTTTACTATTTGAGTTTAAATCTTGAAGGAAATATAATCAATGATGTCACTTGCAAGTTTCGGTCAAAAGATTAGTCCAAAGTGAATACTTTGAAAATTGAAGAGAATTCTTAGTTTTGTTGAAGAATTTGATGCTAAGCGAGAATATATAATTCTTTTGGACCTTTCGACTAAGTCATAAGGTAAGGCAAGTTCCTTTCTTGTGTTATTGAGGCTTGAACATTGTGGATTATATTTTGGTGGTCATGTATGATATTGGTGTTCTTGGGCATTCAAATGTGAGAAGAAACTACTTGGCAATAAATCCTGTATACATGCTTTGTCAATGGTCTGGATTTAAAAAATTAGTACAATTAATCTATAGAGAGTTATGGTTGATATTCTTGTAACTTAGGTTTATATCATTCTTGGAATCACCTAATTTGGAGTTCTATAGCTAGAGAAATATGCAAATTTGTGCAAGGTACTCTCTCCAAAAAATGCACATCTCAGGACCAACTTTAGAAATTCATAGAAAATGGTAAAAAATGAATTAGGTTTCGACCATTACATTTCTAGATACGTAATTTCATTATGTTTCACTCAATTTTTGAATTTCACTAATTGGATTTACCTACAATTAGATAAGTACATTTTAGTGCACAAAGGTTAGGAAGCTATTCTATCTGAAGGTGCCAAAACATAGAATAACTTTGGTAATTTGTTGGTGTTGATCCAAAAAGAGTTAAATTATGAGCCTTACAATTATAAATAGGGGTTTAAGTTAGGTTTCATACAAATTTATGGTTTAACAATGAAATTTTAAAATCTTTAATTAAGGCTAGCACAATGTTGTAAAGTCAAAATTTGCCAATGCAGGAAAGTAAGATTATGTGACTTCACCTTGTGGCAATGATTGAGTTGTTGTATTTCAACTGTTGTCTTAAATTGTGATGAAGTTAAATTATTGATTGTGTGTAGGTTTGGATTGACGTTTTAGGTGCACAAACTCTCAGGTTATACTCTTTGGTAATTGTGAACTCTTATGGCAAAATATTTGAGCTTGGGAGAGTTGTAGTGGTTATACAATAGCTACTTATTGTTTTAAGTTTCAATATAATATTCTTGGCATAAGACATGTTTGATTTGAATGAAACTAAGTTTTGCTTAATTGATATGGTCTTAGCTAAGGGTAGTGTTACTCGAAGCCTTTATTTCTTGCATGCATGACTTTATAACTTCATATTTAAAGACTATGTTTGTATATGGCAACATAATTTATTTCATAAGCATGTTTTAATAATGAATTTTTATGTTTGGATGTTTATTCATGTTTTCTACTTGGCTTTCTTAAAGGAAACATCTCTATTTTAAAAGTTAATTTAATAATGGCTATACCTGACACTAAAGTCTCTTGATAGTTTGTGAACTAATTTTTAGGAGTTAAACATATGTTTTATATTGTGAGCACCAAGGTGGGCAAGGCCCCTCATTGTACACTGATTCTTGTGTTCCTTCTGTATGTGATTCAAGAACATTAGGCCTCTTTCGAACTGGTAAGTATTGGTGTCATCTGACCCATGGGACTGATTTTGGTCTATGATCATAGATGATGCCTCAGTGGTAGGGAGTTTGTTTGTACTGATAGCTAATGCCCTGCGGTATTACCTAGCACATGATATGCTTTTATATGTGATGTTAATGTCTGCTCACTCTGTCAACTTTTTGATTTATGCTATCAGTTTAACTTCGCTTGAAATGACTTGCATGCTTCCGTTTTGTTTTGAGATTGATAATTGTAATGCTATTTTCTGTACAAATTATTTGTGAAAGGATTCCTACTAGTGTGCAAGGTTTGTAAACTCTATTTTAATCATTTTCTGCTGTTATATAATTACTTATTGAACAATTGCTCACCCCTCTCTCTCCCACTCAACAACTTGAGTTTTGAGGACCCTATTTAGCTACGAGTCCAATGTGAAGCCTTCGAGGCTTCTATCACATCGTTTTTGAGGTATACGTGGTGGTTAGATACATATATGTATCTAAACATGGTCATTTGATTTCACAATGTACATATTTTATCATTTAGGACATAAACTAAGTATGCATTGTGGTTTGTGATGATGTCGAAGTGTATCTACAATGTGATCTTTTAGCCATGAGAGACATTGCTAGGTTCAGCCTATACATATTTTTGGTCTGAAATATTTATGATTTTCCTAATGGTAATGTGGATGTTATGTGACAACAATGATGATGTAATTATGGGAGGCACTAAGTGATCATCCGAATTTTTAAATTTCTATGTAATTAGAATTACTAAAAAGGTTGAGATATAGTTTATAATATTTCGGTGTAGTTGATTTCATGATTATTTTGGTTGCTCTTAGAAAGTGAGAATTAGAGTCAGTATATGATTCATGATGAATATAAAGTGGATTAAATGTGAATCCATAATTTATATATTTGACATTGTATTTAAGTGTTGGAATAAGTTAAGGTGGAATTGGTATGAAATGATTAATGCTTTTGATTTTAAATATAACTCAAGATTTATAACAAGGGATAGTTGGAAGCACTAGATAATTGATAAGATGAAAATAGGCCAATTGATAAGAAGGAGAACTTTTATTAAAACTCTCTGCCAAAAATCTTGTGAAATACATCTTATTAAGGAAATTTAAGGTACATAACCTGTTCACCTCACATGATACAGATGGAATTTATGAAGGGAACTTGAATAAATTTTTACTCGACTTTTTAAGTTGTTCCAATCAATCAACAATGTTTAAAGTCCTGCACAACCACACACAAACGTTATAAGTTTTGAGAAAGTGTGAAAATGGCCCGTATATTCTAGCTTCCAAATTAATAAGAAATTTGAGACGTGACAAAGTATAGAGCGTGACTAATATGATGAACATTTGTCTAAGTATGGAGCCATGAACAAGAAGATGATGAAAATTTGGCTAAATATAGAGTCACACCTAAGATGACGAAAATTTGGCTATGTATGAAGCCGCGCCTAAGATGATGAAAATTTATCCAAGTATGGATTTACGCTTCAGAAAATGATGAAAATTTATCCAAGTGTAGATTTGTGCATAAGATGATGATGAAAATTTGGTTAAGTATGGAGCCCTACCTAAGATGATGAAACTCTGTCCAAATATTGAACCGTGAACAAAAAGATAATGAAAATTTAGCTCTTCGTATAGAGTTGCACCTAAAATGACAAAAATTTGGCTAAGTATGGAGCTACACCTAAGATGTTGAAAATTTGGTTAAGTATGGAGTCGTGCCTAAGATTACGAAAATTTGTCTAAGTATGGAGTCATGCCTAAGATGATGAAAATTTTCTATGCAGAGAGTCGCACCTAAGATGATGAAAAATTGGCTAAGAATAGAGCCACGCCTCAGATGATAGAAATTTGGCTAAGTATGGAGTCGCGCCTAAGATTATGAAAATTCTACTAAGTAAAATTTGTCTAAGTATGGAGTTACGCTCAAAATGATAATGGTGCCACACCTAAGATGACGAAAATTTGGCTAAGTATGGAGACGTGTCTAAGATGATGAAATTTTGGCTACATATGGTGTAAGACCTGTATTTCATGTGTAACTTTATGAAATCATGAGTATGGTGATGTTTTTGCAATGTAAAGCATAAGTGGTGTAAGTCCATGGATTCAATGTAGATATTTGTAATATGAGTTCGTAATGTGCATACAAGTTTCATTTTATACGAATATGAAGAAATGAGCTTTTATAAGTGATGAATGTGATGTGAGCTCAAAATGAGTAGTGCAGCAAATGGAATGGAGTTTTATGAATTGCATAAGTAGTTATTCTCCCCTTTGGCTATGAATTGTATACCTTAGATAATACAAAGAATGCACACAAGTTTTAATGTGTAAGGTATGAATGGATGCCAATTGCAAGTCTCAAAGGTGGATGGACGAGAAAATGACTATGGCAGTAAATGTATGAAGTTGGGTATGAGTTGCTGTAGAAAACTGCAGAAAATTTGGAAAATATGAAGGCCAGATCGATCTCATAGGATGAGAGATCGATCTGGAAGAGCCAAAATCGCTCTTATTCGAGCAATAGGAATAGTGCAGATCGATCTCCAATGAAGATAGATCGATCTGCTAAACATTCTCTAAAATGAGGATCGATTCTTAAGGCAAACAGATCGATTTCCTTAGCTCTTGGGTTGGAGCAGATCGATCTCCCCAAAAAGCAAATCGATCTCCTTACGCTACTGCCTGAGACAGATCGATCTCAAGCACTCAACAGATCGATCTCATGCTTGAAAAATGTCGAGAAAACAAGGGATTTAAGAGGACCAGATCGATCTCATACCTCGACAAATCGATCTCATCAAGCAATTTCTATAAATAGGAGCAGTGAAATCTGCATTTTTCTGAGAAAGAACCTTTCCTTTCCATTTTTCACCCAAAACCTAGTTTTCTCTCTCTAAAGTCACCCCATTTCCCTTAAGATTTGAGAGGAAGCAATTAGATACAAAGTTGTTTATCTTAAAGAAGAGAACAACATAGTTTGGAATCAAAGCCTCACATATTAGATTGAAGGAGTAAGGGACATTCTCATTTGGAGGAAGAAGAGAAAATAGATTGGTAAGTTTCTAATACTCCAGCCCAAGTACATTAGTCTATTTGTTGATTTTGGAGTTGATTTGTATGTGTATTGATGATTGAAATCACCTAGAAAGAATTAGAACTAATGTGACCTAAAAAATGGAATGAGTCTAGTGTGAGAATGTATAATTTGGATGAGTTGTGATTTGTGGGATTTGCTAAGTTGTTATTTGAGTAATGTGGATGATTAGAAAAGGGTAAATGAAGCTACATTGTGGGTTGAGGGAAGTTATGAGAAATGAGCACATGTAGTGTTTGATGATATGTCATAGTGAAGGAATTTATGAAATATGAACACTATGGGCTTAATATCGATTTGATATCGGTTTAGTATGAACCCATGGGCCTAAAGGGAACCATAAATTCTATATATGAACAGAGAATCGAAATGAGATCTTATAAGTATTAATGTAGGCTATAGGTTGAATCGACTATAGCAAACACCATGTTGAGTTATATGGACTAAATTGATGTGAAATACGATTTCGTGCAGTTTCGAAGAGTTCGTTGGAGACGAATCGAACCGCACACGTACGCAGCTTTACGGAAGTGGAATCATGCGACGCGATTCCAGGTAAGGGAATTTTGTGTGTATATAGAGGTGGCTGCTCATATTTTGTCGGTATATAGGGCTTTGGAAATGTGCATGAGTTTATAGAAATGTGTTTGACAATGTATTCAAATTACTACGAGTATTGGTATGAGATTCAGTTGTTCGAAATGGTATTATAAAGAAATGGGATAGTAAGGCTAATAATTGCATAAATCACCTGTTTTGAGTGTTTTCACAAAACACAATGCATTGTTTTCGAGCAACAAATGGATAGGCCAGCTAGTGTTTTAATGATGTTGTGGAATAGCATTTGTGAGGCGCTAAACCTGATTTTTGGGATTGTTTGATTGTGTATGAGCCGCCTATCGTAATTGTGTGATGTAAATCGCGTTGGAGCCTCGTTCGCGCTAGATTTTGATGCCTTCTTTTATATGAAACGTACTGGAGCTTAACTCGAACCTTGATTTGATTGGTGATGATGTTTTATAAACCGTACTGGAGCTTCTACTCGTACGTGGATTTTGAGTGATTTTCTTATGCATATAACCGTATTGGAGCTAGGCTCGTACATGGATTTCTTTATAGTTTGATGCATAAATGTCGTACTAGAGCGTTGCTCATACGAGGTGGTTTCTTTATTATGCATGAATCGTGCTAGGGCTTTGCTCGCACAAGTTTTCACATTATGGTACGTATAATGCCGTGGAAGTTGGTAAGTTCCTCAAGCCCTACATCCTTAAGCCCTAGAGGAGGCGGGGAGGCTCTGTTTGGTGGGGAGGCTCTCTTACGGTAAGCTCCTTAAGCCAACATCCTTAAGCCCTAGAGGAGGCAGGGAGGCTCTGTTCGGTGGGGAGGCTCTCTTACGAAAGGATCCTTAAGCCAACATCCTTAAGCCCTGGAGGGGTGAGGAGGCTCTGTTCGGCAGGGAGGCTCTCCTACATAGGTATGGAAAACTCTTGGTATGGGGTAGATAAGACCTACAATTGGCACCCCCATCCACGATATGGGTCCGCGGAGTATGTTGTACTGTGTATATCACATGGAGTACGCTGTACCCCGTGATTGAGACATTGATGAGAAAGTCTGGCAGATAAATAACCTAACTCCGTTCCAACATGATACCTCGCACACCGGAATCCGTGTGGTCTAGGATGATTTTAGACATAGGTGGCCAACATAATCTTTGAGATATAGTGACCTGTCTCACTTGGTTTACATAGTACCACATGGTTTTAATATATAAGTGTGATTTTGACTGTCCAGGGTAGACCCGAGGGAGGGGTTGAGCCTTGTGGGATTTTAATTGAGAAACGATAATGATGTTTGTGATTGTATTGGGATTTTGATGTATTTGAGAACGAGATAAATTTAAAAGGATGTTTCAAGTTGAATTTCCCTTTTTTTACGAGATTTGACAATGATGAGCATGAGATGATTTATACATGATGATAATTCCATGTTTTATATGCTTGTTTTCCATGTTTTTTATACATGATATATGTATATTCATATGACATAGATTTGTTCCTCATGCTCTGTCTATAAATGTTTTATGCATCACATTATCAGCATGTAGATATAGTAGTTATCTACCATGCTTGCATTATTGCCATACTGAGCGTGTGGTTGCTCATCCCTCTCTACTTTCCCCCTCTACAGAGCGTGCATAGTGGCCCAGTGAGGACTGAGGCATTTTGTTGAGTCATCCGCTGCATCTTCATCACCCAAAGGTATATACACAAAGATTCTTTTTGTATCTAAACAATGTAAAAACACAGTGATCTTTGAAATTATAATATGGGAGATGTAAATGTTAGAAAGTGTGTCGTGTATGAACACGTGTCTTAACTCTTAAATGTATTACATTTCATTTGATTAATTGGAAAAAGGATGGTTAAGAATGATTATTACTGCCTCACAGCCCAACTGTGTATTGGTGAGGACGTTCACGACCGTGTAAGGAAAAAGGAAAACGTGAAAAATTGGCAGTGATTTTGAGACGAATTGGACGAATAGGGTCGTGACATATGGAACCCTTTCTAAGATGATGAAAATTTGATTAAGTATGGAGTCGTATCTAAGATGATGAAAATTTTTCTAAGTATGGAACCGTGTCTAAAATGATGAAAATTTGGCTAAGAAAAAAAGCGCGCCTAAGATGATGAAAATTTGGCTTAAGTATGGAGTCGCGCCTAAGATTACAAAAATTTTGCTAAGTCTGAAGTCACTCCTAAGATTATGAAAATTTGTCTAAGTATGGAGCGACGCATAAGAAGATGAAAATTTGTCTAAGTATGGAGTCATGCTTAAGATGATGAAAATTTGTCTAAGTATAAAGCGGTGCACAAGAATATGATGAAATTTTAGCTAAGTATGGAGTCACGCCTAAGATGACGAAAATTTGGCCAAGTATAGAGTTGCACCTAAAATGACGAAAATTTGGTTAAATATGAAGCCACGCCTAATATGTTGAAAATTTGTCTAAGTATAGGGCAGCAACTAAGATGATCAAAATTTGGCTAAATATAGAGTCGCGCCTAAGATAATTAAAACTTGTCTAAGAATCAAGTCGCTCATAAGATTATAAAATTTTGGCTAAATATGGAGTCGCAACTAAGAATACGAAAATTTGACTATGTATAGAGTCGTGCCTAAGATAATGAAAATTTGGTGAAGTATAGAATCAAGTCTAAGATAATGAAAATTTGTCTAAGTATGGATGAATCTAGGAAGTATTTTCACTCACTTATTAATCACATGCTCCTTGTGAAGGGATGAAAATCCTCCTAAGTGTCAAAGCATACCTGAACCAAAATTGTAAGTGTCGTATGCCTTCTTAGCAAAAGGCTTTGTCTGAAAAGTGGTCACAGATTACTCCAAAATGTGGAGCAGAAAAATTCTATATGTTGGAATATGCCTTAATCAAAGTTCTAAGTGTTAAACTCTTTCTCAACAAAGGACTTTGTCTAAAAAGTAGTCGCGCATTGCTTAAAATGTGAAGCAGAAAAATTTCAAGCATTAGAACATGGAACCAAGCTTAGCTAATGTTGTATGTGTCGGATGCCTTTTCAATAAAGGGCTTTGTTTGAAAAGTGGTCGCTCATTGCTCAAAATGTGGAGTAGAAAAATTTTAAGTGTTGGAGCGTGCCTTAGCTAAATTCTAAGCCAAAATTCTACGTGTCGGACGCCTTTTCAGCAAAACTCTTTATCCCAAAAGTGGCATCGTATTGTTCAAAACGTAAAATAGAAAAATTCTAAGTGTTGTAGCATGCCTTAGCAAAAATTATAAGTGTTGGAAGCCTTCTTAACAAATACTTTTATCCGAAAAGTGGTCGCGCATTGTTTAAACTGTAGAGCAAAACAATTTTAAGTGTTGGAGTAGGCCTTAACCGAAATTCTAATTGTTAGATGCCTTTTCAACAAAGACTTTGTTGAAAAATTAATAGAGCATTGTTCAAAATGCGAAGCAAAAAATTATAAGTGTTAGCCAAAATCGCAAGTGTCGAACAACCTCACAAACAAAGAGCTTTTTCTGTCTGAGGCTGCGCATTGCTTAAATGGTAGAGTAAAAATATTTAAGTGTAATATCTCATAGGTGGAAGAAAAATTACAAAGTGTGAGATGAGACCCCAATCAAGGAGCTATATTTAGCCAAGGAAATGGCCATAACTCCAACATGGGCAGAAAAAAGGGGTTGTGTTCACTATCTCAAAAAATGATCTAAGTAGCTTCGACAAGTTGCAAAGCATCCAAGCATTAATATATGCCAGGTGATAGATAATAATGCTTGGCCAAAAGAATATGCAAGTGGCAGCTTGATACCTCATGCCCAAAGAAGAAGTACTTAAGCTCAAATGCTTAACATCACACCAAAAGTCATATGAAAACGGAAGACAAACGACAAAAATAAAATATCCTAAGAGGGGAAGACACTACTTCTTCAACAAGTTAAAACATTGGTTGAACAAGACATGAGATGAAAAAATGAGCACACATAAATGAGATAGTTAAAACTTAGCACAAGATGACATGCTAAGAATAATGCCATAAAGCAGAAGGTGTGATACACGAGTTTTGACATAAGTATAGTAAAAAGTCATGAAAAGCTCAAAATGAGAAGTTATAATAGTCAAGCAAAAATAGACAAAATGCATGATCCTGTACCTTTGAGCCTACCAAACCAAGTTACAGAACAACATGTGAGACATAGCAGAACTAATCAAGGCTCGTACATTAGTGCACATTCTCATGCATATAAAGGTAGGCGCAACAACATCATGAAGAAGTCCTAGTTTGACTCATAAAAGGAGTGCACTCAGATGGTCAAGAATTTGACAAAATTTTGACCAAAAATATATGCAAAAAGTTGTTAAGTGTTAATTATGCAAAACACAATAGAATACATGAGCATGTAACAAACAGCTCGCTAGAGAAACATGAAAATACATGTGCACAAAAGACTATTTCAGCAAAAGTAAATGATGAAGCTCTCAACATATAAGAAACACATGGGGATATGAAAAGATCACTCAAAGGAGCATGCAAAGGCGTGTTAAGAAACATACAAGTTAACATAACCAAGTACATGGTCATCTTACTTCAAGCCCAGTATCAAAGTAATCATAACATCATTAATTGTTCTTATCAATCGAAAGATAAGGAAGAAAGAAGTAAAATCTTAATAACGAGACCAAAAACCACGAAAGTACACACATATGTACGAATTAAGCATGATAAGCTCAAAGTTTGTAGATGGCAAGGATCTATCATCTCTTCAATCTACAAAGCTTAAGTTTGTAGATGTTAAAAGTAAACTATCATCATTGTTGTAATTGACTGTGTAAAGGTTAACATTATGGAAGACAAAGAAGTATCATTCCCTTAGCCATTTCTAAAGCATGTTTGATGCAAGTTCTAGAAGGCAAAGATGTAACATTCCCATCGTTGTTCCTTATGATGCAAATTAGTAGGAGGCAAGGATCTAAATTCACTAAGTCATCCCCTATTGCGAGTTCGTGTGAGGCAAGGATATAACATTACCTTAGCCATTTCTTATACATGTTTTATGCAAGTTCGCAATAGACAAGGATGTAACATTCCCTTAGCCAACTCTACAACACATCAGATGTTAGACTATGTAAAATGATAAGGGAACATTCCCTCGGCCAATCGTTTTCAAGGCATATTGAGTGCTAGACTATGCAAGATGAGAAGCTAATATTCTTTCAACTAATCTTTAAGGAACATTTAATGCTAGACTATATAAGGTATGAAGGTAACATTCCCTCATCTAATCTTCAAAATATATTGAATGTTAGACTATTTGAGGTGAGAAGGTAACATTTCCACAACTAACCTTCTTCAAAGTACATTGAATCTTAAGACTATGGATGGCAAGGATAAACCTCAAATGTGAAGAAAGGTAAGGACGTGAATTCCCTTGACCTAAAATTATCTAAGTTCTTAAGAAGCAGAGGCAGATATGTTGTAACTCGAGACACCAACATTTAAAGAAACTAAGTCCTAAAAAGAGTGAAAGTGAATAAGTTCAGGCTCGAGGCACACATGAAATATTAAGCTTTTACAAGAGTAAGAGCTGTTAAACTAAGACTTAAAGCATTCAAAAGTGAAAGTTACAACAATCAATGAAGCTACATCAAAAGTTAGCTACGACTAGTAATCAAAGCTGGGATCCGCGACAAAGGTTAAATGATCAAAAGTAAGAAAAGAAAAGGTAATCACTCAAAAAGCAACATCTTAAATTGCTCAAAGGTATCTAAATCTTAAAAGTAGAAAAGCTAACTTCAACCTACTCAACAATGCAAAGCTGTATCCACATGTAAGCAAATCCGGAGTAAGTCAAATGTAGTTACCCTTTCACCCCTTTTTGACAGAACAACCATAATTCATGCTCAATTTTAGTTTAAGGGGGACTTAGAGTTAGGGATGGACTTAGCCCAAAAGACTGCACAGTTAGCATGGCCCAACAAGTTCAATCTGATCCTACTCAATCTCTTGGTCTCCTCAATCTCATGGCTTCAAGAAAAACTGACTCCTCTCAAATAGCTTGACTTCACCAAATGATGACATATGGTGTAATCATGTTCCCCCTGCTCTCCTATGAATAGGCTCTCTTTTCCAAGGGAAAGGGATCTTCTCTCTCTCATATTTTAAGGTTCAGACTCTGTTGTATATACGTTACACCTTATTGCCTTTCTTACATGTTTGTACCATAGTCGTACCTAGACAACCGACCAATCTTATTAAGAACTTTTTACTTAGTGAATAGTCCTGCTCATACCACATACTTAGTAACAAACTCACAACTGCTATCGGGCATAGGCTCATTACTAAACCATGTAAACCTTAGTGTCTATTTCTTTACTTACTATGTTCACCACTCCCTCATAAAGGCAAATGTGTTTGGTTTTTCCTTTATTTTATTACTCATTTTTCTTGGCATTGATAGGTTTTTAACTTCAAATAGCATGATTCATGGATAAGAAAAGCATGTAATGTCACAACCCTCAATCCACCAAAAATCCACTACAAAATTTTCATTCATTATTTAATCCAATTCTCATTGTTTCTTATTTACCTTTACTTTACTTGACCTTGAACAACTACACCTCTAACAGTTGGGGTGTGTATCGGTGTCAATCTCACCCAATCAAATCATTTCAATTTACAATTCATTCAAATGTAAACACTTGTATTTCTAAATCAGAGTTGTTGTTTACATGTGTTTACAATTCTTTACATCACCAAAAATTACATTTAAAGATATTATTGTGCTTTGACATGTTTAGATACAAAAACTATATAAGTGTGTATACCTCGTGTGATGGGATGCAGCGGTCACCAAAATCCAATCCTTAGTCGCTCTCTATCTACTGAAAGTGCTCTGTAGAAGGGGAAAATAAGAGGGGTGAGGAAACCACGCTCTCAGTAAGGCAATCATGCTAGCAGGTAGATAACTGCACTATCTACATGATCATGATACCATGCTAAAACCACACAATTATTTTTCATACACAAAGCATATCAGTTCATGCTCGTGTTCATGATATGTAAAGCAGTTCATGTTATTTAAAGCAGTGCACAATTCTTAAAACATAGCACAAAAAATCATCATGCATAAGTCGAATTCAAAGCATGGTAAATCATCATGCAAAGTCAAATTCAAAGCATGGTAAATCATCATGCAAAGTGCACTTAAAAGCATTTCAAATCTCGACACAAACCGATACAAAATCATCACTCGTCAAGACTCAGCCCTTCCCATAGACTGTCCTGACCCATAAACACATTTCAAAATATGGATTTATCATAAACCAAGACATGTGAGATAGGCCTATCATATTTATAAGGGTAATAACTAGGACTATGGCCATATCCTCTGTGATCCCAGGCGACACGGATCCTAGTGTGCGGGGTATCACCTCTATCTGCTTCCGCACGGGAGGTGGGTCACGTCCAACCCCTCAGTCTATAGCAGAATATCCATCATTTGAAGATGGTATATATATAATATTCATACACGGTACAGCGTACTCCATGCTACTTGCACGGTACATCGTACTCCATGGACCCATATCATCTCATCATATTATGCCACATCTTAATATGCACGTGCGAGCCTATTTAATCGGCATGGCACATAGCCTACCCGAAGCTCCCAGCACGGCTCCCAACATATCATAAAATCACGTGCGAGAAATCTCAAGCACGAAAATAGGTATAGTGGACATCTAATGCGACCAACGCTCCAGCACAATGTCAAAACCAGTATAAAAATCAGTGTGAGCTAGGCTCCAACACAATGTCATAAAAATCCATGTAAAATTAGTGCGAGCTAGGCTCCAACACTCATGCATGTAAAACTCTAGTACGAGCTATGCTCCAGCACTAATGCATGTGTAAACATGTCAAATCTTGTGCGAGCAACGCTCTAGCACGTTTTCATTTCCACAAACTCATGTAGGTGGCTTATTCTTTGCAAAACATGGTTATAAAACCAATTCAAGATATTTTTAATATGAATCATTTAAAATGCTAGCCAACCTACCAATTCACATGCTAAAAAGCAGTAAAAACCCAAGAACATCATGTCCTTGTTTTTCATGAACATTTCACAAAGTTCCCCAATTTCTTTTGCACTTCAAACTTCCATTTCCTTCTAAAACCCTTTGACACTTTAAGAATTCACCCATGCACCCGAAAGTGCTTATAGATACCTCTAGGGCTAACACTATTCCCTTACCTCAATTCTCGGTGAAACAACTCCTTCCTCTTTTCTCGTTTTTCGCGATTGGCTTAACGTGCTCCGGATATATCCTCGGGAGCTGTAAACATTCATCAATCATATGAGTTAATACCGATAACTCATGTTCTAACTTCAACTAGTCAGTATATCTCATCGAGCCTATTTCATCAAGTTTGACCCCTTATCATATTTGGTCATCATTATGCCATACTTATTCGATTTAGCTAGTAACTCAATTAGTAACTTATCAACACTTGGCATAGATGTTTATTCATAATTTCTCATTCATTAATGAATTTCTACAACAACATCTATGCACATTTTATCATCTCACCATATTTCATAAACTCATTTCACAAAACTATCTCAAATCATGCGTATAACCTTGTTGACACCTTAGTATAATCCATTTATCATCAACTCAACCATATCACATTTTCTCACACTAAACCTATTCTAGGTTATGCTTAATTTATGATATTCTTGGTAGTTTCTACCAACAATACATACACCATTATACTCACGACAACATCTAAATGAATATACTTAGAGTTAGTGTATTGGAAACTCACCTAGCTTGACTTTCCTATTTTCCAAATTTGAAGACTCATTTGCTCCTTCAATCCAACAAATGAAATGTTGGCTCTAAGCTATGTTGTTCTTCTCCTCACAATGCACAACTTTGCTCTAATAACTTTTTTCCCAAATCTTTATGGAATGGGTGTATTTTAGAGAGAGAAAGCTTGGTATTTTAGGTAAGAATGGAAAGGGTGTGTTGATTTGTTGAAGAAAGAGGTTTTACCATGGGGTTTTTATAGAGCAAGGGTGATGAGATCGATCTGCTAGGATGAAGAGATCGATCTTTCTTTGGTTTTTGCCATCGAATTTTTAGGTTTTGTAATGGGAGAGATCGATCTGCTCACTGGGGAGAGATCGATCTTTGCTTGGCAGAGGCAACAGCAGATCGATCTGCTCTTGACAGAAGTAAATCGGGATCGATTTGTACTTAGGAATGGATCGATCTCTAGTAGGCAGAGGTAAATGCAAATCGATCTGCTCATTGGGAAGATCAATTTGGCCTAGGCGGATTCACTTGGAATTATTCTAGTTGAATAAGGGATCGATCTGCTTTGAATAGGAGATCGATCTGGCCTTCATCTGCAAGCCTTTTGCTGTAATTTTTCTAAAATTTCCAAGGGAAAACTTGCATTCGATTGCTTTACTAGTCATTTTGTAATGTATTCACACTTTGAGCATGGAAAGGTTCATTCCTTATGATTTTTATGTTATGGAACTTGTGTGTATTGCTTGGAATCGGAAAGGATACATAGAATTCACAATCCATACATTATCATTTCGTGTGTTAAATCCTTATCTCCAGTTCGGATGCTTTAAGTTCTATTCGTTTAGTTTTATGGCCACTTCAGCCCTTATTTAGCCTCTACATGCATCCATGATACTCATTCATTCTCATTTGCAATCCATTCGCATTTATATGATCCACAAATCATCTATTTATAATACCATTAACATATAATAAGGTCATACATTCATGGGGTCTCACATTTAATCCATAGTTTCAATTAATTCATAGTTCAAAGATAATCTATATGGAACCCAAAAATTTCAGAAGCTCATTTTAGTGATTAATTATAATTTCAAAGTTAAATGGATTTAATTTAGAAATTCATATTGGATGAGCAGGAAATTTCTACCAACTGATTTGATCATAACTGTAGATAGCAAAATCCAATTGACATGCTATAAAATTCGCTGGAAAGTTAACTCAAAGAGCTTTCCAACCATGTTTGGTATACCTCTTAATTCATTATGAATTAGTATAATTAATGATTTAAAGTTGTGGCATAATCTAGATTAATAGAAATACATATTAAAATGGAAAGAATTTAAAGACCAAAGTAATGGGGATCGAATTGCACTACCATGAAATGTATCTATCTAATCTCTAATTAGAATTTTACATGTTCATTATCAATAATTTGGGAAACTCTTATTTCGCCAATAAATGGCTTACATATAGCAACCATAGGGCATTCACCTTCACCATAACGCTCCACTATCCCAAACCTTCATTTCCTCTTTCATTTATAACATGCAAAAATAAATATAAGAAAATAAAGGGAGAAGAAGCTTGAAGGGTTTAGCCAAGCTAGGAAACTAAGGTGAAGGAAGTTGTATTTTTCTTTTGATGAGATTTTAAATAGACATGGCATATGCATATGGACTTTGTGTTATCAATTTTGTTAAAAAAACTAGAGAGAATTGCCTGAGTAGCATTCAACCAAGAGGAATTATTGGCAATGAAATGTAGTTTTAATGTTTTAAATGGTGGATTTAGTGTGATCTTCTTGTTATATTGTTAAAATTCTTACAATTGGAAATTTTGTCTAAAAAAAGGGATTTGACCAATGCTGAAGAGAGAAGAACATAGACCCATTTGATTCAAGAAGTTATAATACTTGTTGCTTTGCCCTATTGTGATGAAACGTAGAAGATTACATAATTAATTTTAAAGATTTATTGTGGAAATTGGAATTTTTGGTATTTAAAGTTAGATTTAATTTTTGGAAATGAAATATGGATTTAAAAATGCTTAATTGTGGGCCATGTACATCGTTAAGATATTTGTTTTAGAATGAATTTGAGGTGTTAAAATAGTACAATTTAAGGTTAAGAAACCCTAAACACCAAATTGGCATTATTCTGGGTTTAGTAAAGAGTACGTTCGCCAAACCCTAATTTTGGGAGTTAAGATGTTGCTTCTTGCAATTAAAAATCATAAGTAAGTTTAAATAATGGATTGTAGTCATTCGAGACCAAAGGAAAAAACATCAAACTTAAAAGTTAAAAGGTTGACTTTTCGATTTTGGATTTGACTTCTTAGAAGAAGGGTTGGCTTGAGGTAATTTGAGGTTTGGAGCAAGATTTGAAGGTCTTAAGGATGAAAACGAGGTTTAAATAAGCTTTCGACAAAAGTCAACTTGGGGGTTTGACTGGGTGAAACTTTCAGAGTTTTAACTTTGATTAAGAGTTGGCTTTTAAATAAAGTTAAACGAGGTTTGACTAAGAAGGGGAACTAGGAAATTAACAAAAGTTAAGCTAAATTGTGAAATTGATTGGTTAAACGATTGAAAATTGGGAGTTTAACTTTTGTAGATTCGCATTAACTTTTATCGCAGTTGACTAGGGCGTCGTAGCATGAAGCTTATGGTAAAAGTGTGGAAATTGCTAGGAGTTTGTAAGTATTCTAATCAAGCCTTTTTGTTTTCTATTGATACCATAAAGCATGTATTTTTTTATGATGTGCTTGTGGCCTATTTTTGTGAAACCGTGTTGAACCCGTTTATAAAGTGTTTTTAAGACTACAATTGTGTTTTACACTAATGCTTTGAGAATGATTTCGTAAAGTATATGACTAGACTACATGTTCTAGTTTGATTTTTGACATGTGAGTTTCTTATACGGCCATTTTTATGCAAATTGTTTCTGTGACTCGCTTTATAAGCATTTTGAGATTTTGGATATGTTTTTAGAAGATGCTTTAAACATGATTTCATTATGTCTATTATTTAGGCCATAAATTTATACTAAACTTGATATTGATATGTGTTTTGTAATCAATGTGATGATCTTGCTGTGTTTTGGTATATGTGTTTTTTGTAAAGCTATGGGTCGTTTTGGGGACATTATATTTTGATTTGGACATTTGGGCACTCCATTAGAACTGTGTAGGAATTTTGTGATCGATAACTAAGATATATCCCATGATGAGTATTATGACTTTGGTTCATCTGTAGCTGGCTCCTATCGAACTAAGGACCGACTAAGGCATCGACAAGTTGTGGGATACTTCGGTGTATGGATTGGGGCTAATCGTAGTATGTATAATTATTGTTTTGTGTATTCCTATAAATTGCTATTTTGTGTATTCTTGATGAGGAGTGCATTTTTAGAGTGTCTACATGAAATTAGTAATGCGTAACCAGTGATTAGAATGGATGTATACGCTCCATGAAGGTATAAGGATCGCTGCCCATGCAATAGCGAGTAGCTATGACCTACCACATTAGCTATAGGAGATTATTAACCCATATCTTACTCATGTTAGTAAGATTGTGGCTTTCATCATGATATTTTATACATGAGATTTGATTTCGGCCTTGAAGTGTTTTTAAGATATACCAAGGCATGTATATTTTGAGGGTTTTCCTATGATTTTCACATTTGCATGCGTTAACATCATTGCATCTGCTTTGTAAGTTTTTTTCAACAAATGATAGTCTCTATTTTAAATAACACTTTTGAAACCCATGTCATGATATTTTATTAGGTGATTTTAGAATAACTTTCCATTTTAAAATCCTATTAATCCTTATGTGTCTATGTGCTTGCATTAGTTACTGTTGAACGTTAGCTCACTAATCCATTTTTAAATGTTTTAGATTGAGTAGCCTTCAAGGTACCTTCGAGGAGCTTAAGTCTCACGCAACTACTATTACCTATACTTGAAAGGTATATGTAGAGATATATTTTAAATTTGTGTTATACTATTTCAATAGACTCTGTCAAGATGTAAGATACTTGTTATGTCATTTTAGTAAAGTGTATGGTTTATAAATGATGTAGCACTGTAACATGTTCAAGTTTAAAGAAAAGTTTGTATTATTGAAACTTTGGATTAAAGTTTACTAACTATCTAACCCATGACAAACATGAAGTGTAAATAATTAAGAAAAGTCTTCTGCTTATGCATGTATATATGGTTTGGGTAGAGACAGAAAAGTTGGTATCTGAGTTGTGTTTGTCTTGCAAGATTAAGTATTAGTGTGACGCCCCGGAAGCGTTGAAAACAGGGAAAATTTAAAATTTATTTACATCATTTCACAATTCTAAGTGCATTCCTGTGCAGTGTCATGCATCATCATATATATATATATGTTATAAAACTTTAACCTCAGGATCTCATCATCCAATTTACATGTCACACCATATACATTCCTCAGTTCGGAATTAATAAATCCTAATATATCCCATACATCACTATTCATCAAGTGTCTGTAAATACAATATTAGTCTGGGTACATAAAATGATAAATTATACCTCAAAGTACAATATATGGCCTGGAGCTCAAGTCCTCCACTAGCCCCTACTCCGTACGTCGCAGGGAAACTCTCTTCACTTGAAGAAATCTGGGGGGGGATATAAAAACAGGGTGAGCTTCTAAATCGCTCAGTAAGGCAGTAAGGGACTCATTAATAAAATAATGATTCACACAGCGTAATCATTTTGTCTTGTGGGTGAAAACCCAATAAACTCAGTAGAAAAGTGTAGCATGAATAATCAAAACACCATCTCAACTCATTTCTCAAAGGTCATGCAGAAACATGATAATAAATGGCTCAGTACAAAATCATAGTTACAAGCATGTAGAAAATAGGATACGATAATGACTTTTCTCATAAAAAGTAATAAAAATCACCGCAATAGTAATGCCTGTGGCGCAGCTACCAAACACAATCTCATGTGTAAAATGAGACTAGGCAAATAAAACTCAGATAAAATATTCGTCATGGCACATTAATATAATTCTCCTTTGGGTGCGCATCCCAGGCATCCTCAAAAGAGAGAACGTCGACAATATGGTTGTGTACATGGTATATTGGACTTACGCGTTACCAGAACAAGCCCGGCCTTACATGCTACCAGACCAAAGCCTCTCCTCATGCACACTATCGGTCTTACATGCTACCAAAGCAAGGCCTCCCAGCGCTACAAGAGTGGGGGAAAATATCGGACTTACATGCTACGAGAGCAATGCCCGGACTTACATGCTACCATTGCAAGGCCACCCAGTGCTACCAGAGTGGGGGTCATCTCACGTTACCAGAAATCAAAATGGAGGAATATCATACTTACATGCTACCAGAGCAAGGCCTAATGTGTATTCAACATGACACGCCCAAGTCTCAGTAATAGCCATTATCATATAAAACCGTTTTGCCTTCACGTAGCGCTCATAATGGTTTTTCTCATAAAACTCATCTCAAAACCATTTTATACTCAACACAAAACATGTCAAAACCGAGCTCAAACAGACAAAACCACACACACATTTCTCAAATCTCAGTATGCCTTAACGTAGAGCACAAATCACTTTTCACTTTTTAAACTCAAAACGGTTGTAAAACAATTTCACATTTCATGCTACAATATCGTCACAAAATTGCATACACAAATGAGTTTAAGTTTCCCTTACCTCGTTGCACCTCGTATAGTGCAATCGTTCCCCCAAACGACGGACTAGCCTCGCATTCCTCTCTGGAACTCCTGGGCTGTCCAAACGATGCTAAAACATCATTAATTCATCTCAATCACATCATCGAGCACATATTTGCTCATATTCTCGTTAAATACTACAAACCTCATTTTTCTCATATTCCTATCATAATCCACATTGTCATCCACTACATTTCAAATCCTACATTTTTCATGCATAATATCCATGCCAAAATCTGTAAGACCCGAATTCAGTCAAAACACGAAATTAAAAATGCAAAATGACTGAAATGGAATTCTTGAACAGTGCAAGGGTAAAACGATCAAAAGACCGAAAGTCGGTATAAATTCAATAAGAAAATTTAATTAAAAATAATGGATTTGAGAATCTTGATCAATAACAAAGAAATAACTAAATTTCGGGTTAAATTGATCAAGATATGAATTTACTGAAATTAATCAAAATTTTCGCTTGGGACAATATCCCGAAAATACGGAGAAAATATACCGAGAAAGTGAAAAAATAGATTAAATAAATTAAATTAATTAATTAGAATAAAATATAATTTTATTTAGATATTTTTGGGATTTTAGAATAAAATAAGGAATATAATAATAATAAACTAATTTATAAATAGTAATAAATAAAAAATAATAATCAATTCAAAAAAAAAAACAAACTGAATTTGGAAATCGGGAGAAACCCGAAAGCCGACCCACGTTGCATCCGCGAGGAACCGAGATCCACCGACCAGCCACCGGTGATCATCAACCTCTGACGAAGGATCGAGGAGGAAGAGGAGAGGCCGACGAAGCTATTGGCACCGGAGACGCGCTGTTAGGAGGCCGAAAATCGTCGAACGGAGGAAGAGAAGATCGAGAGGAAAACGAGGTAGATTCCGACGATCCACGGCTGCTGGGCGTGAACGGAGGCCACCGATGTGATCGAGAGGATGAGCCGGTTCTTTTGAGACTGATATCGGTCGACGAAACTATTGGAATCCGACGGTTCGAGGGAGAGAAGGTCGAGAGGGAGAAGAGAGGAACGGCGGCCACGAGCGGTGATTTGGTCCCGATCGAGGCCAGTCGAAGGTTGCCGACCAAAGATGAGCCGAATGGCGATAGAAACGAGCCGATAACCGATCGAAAATGCCATGAACGGCGGCAAAAAGACCTGAACCGATACGGACTGGTTCAGCAAAGAGGTGAACCTGACGGATCGGTCTGAACCGGGTTGAACCGGACTGAACCGGTTCAGCCAAGAAAGAGAGGAAAAAAAAGAGAAAAAGAAAAAAGGGAAAGAGTTTTCAGGGATACATCGGACTTCGGGTAAGTCGATACGAGGTCAAAAGTGACCGATTTGGTTTTCGAGAAATTTATTTAAATTATATTTAATCAGAAATTAACCCAAAATTAAATATATAATTGTGCAGTTTTACGACAAAACCCGAACGAGAGCCGATTGAGCTCCAATTTTTGTACCCCGCATCATATTGGGTAAGTATATTTTAATTGTGATGATATGAGTCCTTTAATACAGAGTTTCGATTATTTTACAAAATTTACAGATTAATTCTGTATAAAAAGGAATATTAATCGGAATTGCAACGTAATTATCGTAAATAGTGTACGGGCTATTCAATGAGTTTGGAACGAAGCCCGATGATTATTGGTAAGTTGAATGAGCCCAGTAAACCTGAAGAAGGGATTTAATAAGTATAAACGGGCTGAAAATGGGTCGAGGCCCATTAAGGTGCATTGGGCCCAATAAAGTAAAAGGGGCCCAGTACTTTAGATTGATCAGTGAATGTGACATACTGATAAAAATAAGTGAATTAACCCAAAATATGTGGTTATATGCAGTTTCATAGACTTAGTTGACACGCAGTTGGACTGAGAGATCGGATATTATCGAGACGAGATAAGTTTGCGCGTGAATCCAAGTAAGGGAATTTTATAGGTGCATAGAGATTTTTATACGTATTTTTGAGGGGATTTAAAGGGCTTAGAATTTCTTAAAGTATTTAGAAACGAAATAATAATTTTTGCAAAAACCAGGGCATGGGTGAATAAAGGAAAATATGATATTGCCCCTGGGAATAAAATTTACAAAAAGGGTAGTAAGGCAGATAAATTGCATGATTATCATGTTTTAATATTTTATATGAATGTATTGCCTTGATTTAAGCAAATATGCATATAGGTTGGCTGTTGATTTCGTGAATTATACGAAAGGGTATCGATTTGTACCGGTTACGATTTTAAAAGATGTTTTATAAAGATTGAGTCACCTATCATATTTACACGAGTAAAAAGAGTGCTAGAGTCTTACTTGCACTAAAGTTTACTAATTTATTACTCATGAAAAGCCGTACTGGAGCATTGCTCGTACGAGAAATTTGGGTGTGCACAAAACCGTGCTGGAGCTTCGCTGGGACGAGATTTTAGATATCATGATATGCATAGCGTGGTGCTGGAGCTTCGCTCACACTAGACGTGAGTTGACATGCATATAATCGTGCGGAAGCCTCCTGTAGACTGTGTGTCGCAGAGAGTTGATATGCTCGCACGTATACTTTGAGACATGGGTTGGTTATCGACATAGTATTGGGGTGGGTAAGACCTATGGCAGGCACCCCCAAACTATGATATGGGTCTACGGAGTACGATGTACCATGTATGTCACACGGAGTACGCTGTACCGTGCAGTCATGATGACTCGATGATGTTACTTGATATTCTGGCTGGTAGGATTTGACCCCACCTCTCATTGCAGTTGTGATGCCCCGCATATTGGGATTCGTGTAGCCTGGGATCACAGGGACAAATTATGGCCATAGTCCTCGATTTTCATACAGTGACCTACATGCCTCACATGATATCATACGGTCTGAATAGACCAGGACAAACCCGAAGGAGGGGTAATATCCCGATTTATGTTTTTAAATGAGATACGATTTAATGAATCAAGGTATTCCCGAGGAATGGGTTTAGCCTTGATGTGGTTGTTTTATGATAAAACAAATAAGTTTTTAAGTGTTGAGTTTATGATGAAACAAATAAGTTTTAATGTGACGAGCATAAGATGTCGTACATGATGATTTTTCCATGTTTGATTTATATGTCGATTTCATAATTTCTCTTATATGATATATACATACATGTGGCATCGTTTTAATCTTACCTCATGCTCCAAATGTAAACGATTTTATATCATGACATTATCAGCACGTAGATAGTATAGTTATCTACCTGCTTACATTATTGCCTTACTGAGCAAGTTTCGCTCACCCTTTCATTTTCCACCCCGCAGGGTATATTTAGTAGAAGAGAGTGACAGTAATCTTGCATTTCGGTTATCCGCTGCTTCCTATCAAGACCAGGTATACACATTTGTATAATTTTGTATCTGAACATGTAGAGGCACAGTACTGTACATGGATGTAATATTGGGGATGTAATTATTTAAAATAAATTGATATGTAAATGAAATATGAAAATGAAATGGTAAATAGGTGAGAGGTGACTAACACTGAATCATAGCCCAATTGTTTAGTAGTGTAACTGTTCACGACAGGTAAGGAAATGAAAAAGTAAGGAAAATTTTGTAGGGATTTTTAGGAAAAATGGGTCGTGACAAAATCACCTCATAGCCTCGATTCCAATTTATAGCCAAAATCCAAAAATTACCACAAATTGTATAATATCATCATCACTCCAACAAAATCACAATTTCATCAACTCTAATCGTTTCCTAGCTATTTTATCACAACACCCATAGTCACAATCACCAAAATCACCTTAATATCAAAGATTAAAGCTTAGAAAACCAAATATTTATGGAGAGATCTATTCACACCTCGATTCAAGTCTTCCTTCGATTTTCATGTATGTTGTTCTCCTTTGGATGAGGAACAACTTTCCTTCATGCCTCTACTGAGATTTGGACGAAAATGGGGGTTTTGGAGGAAAGAGAAAGCTAGGGTTGTAAAAATGGCAATTTGGGAAGAGAAAGATCGATTTCCAAAAAACAAAGGGGTCTTTATATAAGCCGAAGGTAGGAGATCGATCTGGTCCTTGATGAGATCAATCTCTCTTTGAATTTGGGAACGTTTTAGGGCAATTTTATGCCTAGGAGATCGATCTGTCGTGCGATGAGATCGATCTGCTCATTGAGGAGATCGATATTCTCTTTATAAAAACATTTGGAGATCGATCTGCCTATCAGTTCTTGCACATTTTCTGTATTCTGGAGCCATGAGATCGATCTCTCATCCTTGGAGATCAATCTGGCCTTCACAGATTGTATTGTTGCTGCATCAATTCGCAGAAAACTCAATGTAAAACTTCCCAAAATCTATCCCATAGTCCATATTTCAATCCATACACATTCAAGACTTAAAAACCTCATCTTCTTATACTTTATCATATTTAAAACTTGTGTGTACATTAACATATCATAATTACATACAACAAATTACAATTCTCATAACTGGGGTATACAGAATTCTCAGTTCTCATAGTTAGATAGGTCAGTTTTAGTCTTACATTTCTATTTGCTAAAATGGTACTTAAAAATTATTTTGAAATGTGTGAGCTACTTATAAATTTTACCTTGACAAGAAGATATAAAAATGAATCAGACTAGTAGCAGGGCTCAGAATCTAACCCTAAGAACAGAGCTTGAAGCCCCGACAACAAAGTACCCATACTCATGGATTGAGTGGATAAGGGATTCAAGAGTCTTACTTCACTCTTTGATTGAAAAGTCTGGGATAACTAAGATGAACCCAATAAATTCAATGTATATAGCAACCTAACGCGTCTAAAGCTGTCACGACCCTAAAGTTACCAAAATACGTATAAATTTTTCGCATTTCCATGCATCGTTTGTTAATCGTCCTTCCTCGATCGTGAACAACCACACTCTCAATAGTTGGGCTGTGTGTCCATGTCTACCTCATCCATCCATAACAATTTAATTTTAAATGTAAACACTTTTATAAATACATTAGAGTTACTGTTTACAAGTGTTTGCATTGCTTAACATCCCCAATGTTCTCATACAAAATGCTACTGTGCTATGTCTAGTTAGATACAAAATAATTCAAGTGTGTATACCTTTAGCAATGGGATGCAGTAGATACCAAAAGGGATAAGGCAATCATGCGAACATGTAGATACTGCATTATCTACGTGATCGTGATGCCATGCTCAAAGCATACATTTCTTCATTTTCTCAAAATATGAGTTCATGCTAGTGTTAATGGTATGTAAAGCATTCATGCTATTAAAATCCAGTGCATAATTCAATTCAAAGCATGGCATTAACCATCATGCATATTTGATAAGTAAAGCATGGCATTAATCTTCATGCATATTTCATAAGTAAAGCATGGCATTAAACATCATGCTTCAGTACACTTTAAAACCATTAATAACCGATATCTTAAAATAATTTAACACTTGTCAGGTCTCAGTCCCTCCCTCAAACTGTCTTGACCCACAAATCATTTCAAACATGGATTTATTCATAAAGCAATAGACATGTGAGATAGGCAATTTAATAGGGGAAATAACCTCTAGAACTATGGCCATAACCTGTGATACCAGCTACATGGATCAGGTGTGCGGGATATCATCACTATCTGCTTCCACACGGGAGGTTGGTCAAATCCTGCCCGCCGGTCCATAGCAGATCTGGTCCGAAGATGGCATATCACATCTCAACATGGTACAACATACTCCATGGACCCACATCAACACATCATATCACACCACATCTCAAAACGCACGTGTGAGCATATTTAATCAGTATGACCTCTTGTTTACTCGAAGTTCCTAACACGGCTATCAACATGTTAAAATATCACAAATACACGTGCGAGCCCATTTAATCGGTGCGACACCCAGTCTGCCCGAAGCTCCAAGCACTGCACAAATAAGGTGGGCATCTAATGCGAGCTAAGCTCCAAGCACCATGCCAAAACCAGTATGAAATACATGTGAAAACTAGTGCGAGCTAAGCTCCAGCACTCATGCATATAAAACATATCAAATCTCGTGCGAGTCATACTCTAGCATGCTTTCATTCTCATGAAATCATGTAGATGGCTCAATTCTTTGCAAATTATGGTTAACAAACCAAAACAACTCATTTCTTTTGCAACTCATTTTCAAATGTTAGCCAACCTACCAATCACTTGCTAAAAAGCAATAAAACATGATTTTCCAAAGCATTATGCTTTTATTTTCATGCACATTTCTCAAACACCCAACTTTTTACCATTCAATCACCCAATATCATTTCCTAATATCTCATACATTCTAGCAAAGCATTTAAGCGCCAAAATTGCACACAGATATCTCTAAGAGTCCACAGAATTACCTTACCTCAATTTACTTGAGTGCGACTCTCTCTTCCTCTTAGCTTCTTGCGCTCTTGACTCGCCTTGCTCCGGTGTATCCTCGGAGCTGCGATTCATTCATCCAAACCACTTGAGTTAATGTTGTTAACTCATATTTTGACCTCACTAGTCAATATAATTCATTTATGCATTTTACAAATGCCTTAATCCACATTTTAACCCTTTTTTGGTAAACCTCACAATTTATTCACAAACAACATCTTAAAATCATACTCATAACACTATTATCACTTCAAGATACACCATTCATCTTTAATCTCAATACATTTCACATTCTCACACTAGACCATTTCTAGGTCATGGTGGATTCATTCTACTCTAGGTAGTTTCTACCATTCCTATGCAAACCAAATCATTTCCCACATCAATATCCAAACAATGTACTTGAGTATTTGCATTAGAAACTCACCTAGCTTGTTTTCCTCTTTGCTCCAAATGAAAATGCACCTTGATCCTTCAATCTAACAATTGGAGAAATGCCTCCAAACTATATTGTTCTTCTCTTTGATGAGAACAACTTTACCTATAATAGCTTTCTCTCAAATCTTACTAAAAATGTGTGGATTTAGGAGTGAGAAGCTAGGTTTTAGGTTGGGAAATGGAAAATATTGGTTTTGTCTCGAAAAATTACAGATCCAACTGCTCCATATTTATAGAATTTGCTTGATGAGATCGATCTGCATTGGGTAGAGATCGATCTAGTCCTCTTAAAATCCCTCTTTTTCACGACATCTGAAGGCAAGAGATTGATCTATCGAGGCTTGAGATCGATCTGCTTCAAACAGAAGGTTAAGGAGATCGATTTGGTCTTGGGAAAGATCGATCTGCATTTTATAGAAGGTTCAGAAGATCGGTCTAGTCTTAGGGGAGATTAATCTGTATTTTACAAAATATTTAGGAGATCGATCTTTTCTATTCCATAGCTTAGAATAAGAGCATTTTGGCTCTCCCAGATCGATCTCTCATCCTATGAGATCGATCTGGCCTTCATATTTCAAGATTTTACTGTAGTTTTCTGCAGGTACATACACCAAAACAACTTCAATTTGCTGCCCTAGTCATTTTCTTATCCGATCATCTTTGAAACTTAAAAATGGCATCCATTCCTACTTTATACCTATTAAAACTTGTGTGGAATCCTTTTATAACCAAAGGTATACGATATAAACCAAATGGAAGTGCATAACTTATGCAATCCTCTTTCCATTTTACCATACTACTCAATTTCCATTCTACTCCCATTCCTCACATGTTTAAGTCCATTTCCTCATATTCATACATAATGCAACTTGTACGTACAATCACAACTCTTATTACATGTGTGTACATTAAACTTATGGACTTACATTACATATACTTCACATTACAAGTATATCACCATACTTATGAATTCATTTACATAGAAATACAAGGTTAAACTTATACGGGGTCTCACAAAAGCAGTTTCAAAATATGCACCCATCGATTTTTAAGGGGAACCAAGACCCTAAAATTGTTCAACTACACAGGATATGGTGATGAGGAAATTTTCAATTTGTGAAAAATATTATAGATTCGAAACTGAATTACGAATACTTCGAGATTTTGGAAACTTTTTAGGGGATACATCAATAAGAGAAAGTCTGCATGACATCACCATGATGTCAGAGTATCCACATGACATTAATGTGTTTCGGCCGTGTGAATAAGTCGTACTTGGTAAATGTGGAAGATAATAGTTTAAAGGTTGATTTCATATTATTAAGCATATATAAATTTGATGGAGTTTATTAAATCCATGAATCAAGCACGAGAAGGGTGTTGGTAAGAAATCAAACTATGAAATAAGATTAAAAAGAAATATTATTTAAAGTCGTGAATGAAAGATTTTAGAATGCATAATAATCTGCTAGGAATATGATTTGTTATAAATATGGATTAGTGGTTCAAGGAAAAAGTTTTGAACCAAGTAAAGAGATTATGTGAGCACCGATCTTGGTAAATTATGTAAAAATTGATAAAGAATGGTTGTTCGTAAATTGAAGAATCGCTTCACTTAAGTTCACAATCTTAATTTATAGGTCTTGTGGAAATAAGCCTTGATATTTAAGATTTAAGAGACTTTGATCTGCAATTTTCTTATGAACTATTTATAAAGTAAGAATGTGTTTTTTTTTTTATAGTTCATACTCAGAGTAGAGGTTTGAAATGGAATTTGAAAGATTTGGAATTTGATATTGATAATTTATTTTGTGTATGTGAAGAATATTATGAGAGTTAGTTAGATATTTTAAGGTTATATTGGAAATTAAAAGTTTGAATACATGATAAAAGGATGAAGTGGTTTTAAGTTACTAATATTGGATTGATAATTAATGGAAAATACTAGAATACAGTAAATAAATTGGAGGTTGCATATGAGCTGTAAAATTCGAACAAAAATTATTGTAATGTTGATTTCATTTTTAGTGGACTAATGGAATCAGAAGTTCTATCGAGAAAAGGAGGATAGGTACAAATCATAAGGTTGAGAGATCCTCAATAATATGGTTGTGAGTATTCTGACTGGTTATGGATTTAAAAATGTGCTTACGATTGATGTGATACTATCATAAGTGATTTTATATAAGCTTCACTAGTATCATATTGTATTAAGGTTGTTATAAATAAGTCTCTTAATATTGAGGAAATATGTTGAATCAATGTTGTTAATGATGGATGTGTGGTTTAGCCTTGAGGATTAGTGTTCATGGCTTTGTGTTGTATTAAGGACCAACAAGGAAATTTTGGTGAGAGGTGAAAATTAGTGAAATTGGTCAAGAACCATAATGCATATGCTATGGAATTTTGGATATACGTGACAATTGTGATTATTTAATTATATACATATGAAAATATAGCCTATGTGCTATTGTGGTTTTGATATGATGGTGGGCGTGAAAACAATTGATGATCATGCCTAGGCTACATTTATGCTTGATTTTGAACATACTGAATCATGCTTGTATGCATTTTGATGAGTTTTGGAAAGCCAAGAATGAATGGCATATGGTGAATATGCATATTTGCATATTGAATTCATTTAGACGGCCATGAACCTTGGATAGTTCGACACATGCCTTGAGGTGACACATGGACATGTTTAACATAAGTCTTTAGCTTTTGGAATCATTCGGTTTTGATCATGCATTGATTTAAGGGTTTCGTTTTATAAAGAAAGGTTTTATGCCAACAAAATTGTTTTATATAGAAAGTATATGATCTGATTGAATACATGATCTAGCCTGTGTTTTGAGAACTATATGGAATTTAAAATTATGATTTCGAACCATGAAACTTTGAATTTGAGAGATTGGGCATCTTTAATAAACTTTAATTGAGTTTTATCCAGAACATAGGAACTAAACGCTATGTTGTGGGATTCACCTCTACAGGAGCTAAGTGCTACACAGTGAGAGCCACCTCTAGAATCCTAACGCCTAGTGTGATCTTAATTGTGCCTGTTGGATTTGGCTAGTAATAGTTTGAACCTATCCACAATAGTTGTAAGAAATCTTTATTAGGTACCTTAAGAAGGTGTATCGATCGTTAATGAATCCTTAGGTGTCTGAACAAATTAATGTATCAATTTTAAATGATGAATATTGATCCAACATTTTGTACATTCTAATTTCCAGCTTATTTCTAATACAAACAATCTAAACATTCAGCAAACAAGAATAACAAACACAAATAATTAACTAGACTATCAAGCAAACTCATTAACAAGCACATAACATCAAACAAATAAACACACACAAAATTACACTTAATAATTAAACACCAAGCCACAATAAGGATACAATTATAAGGACTATAGACACAATGCAATGCAGACACACAAAATAAATAATCTTAACTCTAATGTTATTCCAGTCCTAAAGAATAATCTAAATCTTAAGAGTATCAAGATGACACTTCAAATATTAAAATCATATAGAGTCATGAGCCAATCTTTTCATGAGTGCATTCAAATGATCATATTAACCATTGACAACTCTTACACTTAAATTCATTGCATATAATGATATTAAATTAGAATATAGGAGTAAGAAATACCTTATAGTATTCATTGGTGTGAGAGACAATTAATCCTCATTTCTTAATTAAGGCATATTGATGTCTACTTTGAATTTTGTCTTTTCCTTATTTCATTTTTTCTTTCTTTTCTTGGTTGTGATGTAAGTCTTTTCTGTTTTCAGCATCTAATCACTAGCTTTCATTAATCCTTTCATGCATTTGTTACATATAAATCATTTGTGTTTAGGTACCCATACTTGCTTGGGTCCATAAGGGTTAATGCTAGCAAGTTTGGTTCCGTTTGGCAACCATAATGATAAATCAACATTTAAATTAAGCAAATGCTGAGGAATCCATTGTTTCCTATCTAATTTCTTCCTAAATGTAGTTTTGCTAAACCTACGTATATTTTCACTATATCCTATCCTAAAGCAGCAACTATACTTAAGAGAAATAGCTTGAACTTCTTCATCTTCAATAAGGAACTTATTAAGTTGAGATTCCTTCTCAACATGATTATAACAAAGCACATCCTTATCAAAGAAAGTTCTCTGCGATTCTAACACCTGATCCAATTTCTAAAAAGCCATGTAGAATCTTGGAAAGAAATTGTGCAAGTTTATGTTCTTCTTCTCAAGCTCTTCATTTTCTATACTAAGGTCTTCTATTCTGGCTTCTAATTCAGCGTTAGTGTTTATCAAGATTTCATTCTCACTAGTCAACTTGGCAATTATCTTCTTATGATTTTCACTCATCTTAATTAAATCATCTGCTCATTCATCAAATACATCTTGCAGCTCTTCGAATGAGTAGTAATTAGTCTCACAAAAGTTAGAAAAATCAAGTGATTCTAAATTTGCCATTAAACATAGATTTGTAACTTCATTGTTATCATTAGCATCACCATATTCATCCTCGAAAATGTCATTGTCACTCTAAGTTGCAATTTTCACCTTTTTCTTAGGATTTTTCTCTATCCTTTTCCTAAATGTTACAATCTTGTCTAATATGTCTTGGCTTATTGCACTCATAGCATATGATGGGATTTTCATCCCTTTCACCCATTTTGAATATTTTCTAAAAGACTTCCTTTTTACCTCTTTAGCTCTAATACTCATAAACCTATTTAAATTTCTTAGTTAGCATGGCTATATCTAATTCTTCATTCATAAAGCTATTTTTCTCTAATCTATCTTCTTCACTAATTGAGGACTTAAGAGCTATTCCTATGCTCTTATTAGAATACTTTCAACTTCATATCATAGGTAAACAGAGATTACATTAATTGATCTATAGAAAAGGTGTACGAATCCTTATATTCTTCAATAGCTGTTACTTTTGCTTCTTATGACTTTGAGAAGTTTTTTAAAACCATTTTGACTAATTCCACATTAGAATAAATCTGGTATAGCCATTTAAGACCATTGATTATATCACTGAACCTATTTTCCATATCAGTCACTAGCTCATCGGGTTTCATTTTAAACATTTCATAGTCTTGTGTCAACATCCTGATTGTTATCTTTTTTACTTAATTGGTTTCTTCTTGCTTGACCTTAAGTTTTTTTAAAATTTCTTTACCATGGCCACATAGAGAAATTGTATTGTACTTATTAGGTCCTAAAGCATAAAATAAGATATGCATAGCCTTATCATTGAGTTATGCTTTCCTATTGTCATTTTCATCCTATTCATCCTCTTTTTTTATCACTTCTTTATTCCCAATAGTTTTCTTAGGGATGTAAAGACCTGTATTGATGATTCTCCAAACTTCTTAATTATTGGTTTTAAAAAAAGTATCATTCTAGTTTTCCAATATGACTAATTTTCACCATTAAACAACAGGGTCTAATAGTGGAGTAGCCTTATAAGGTTGAGGGATTTCCTATATTGAAATGAGTCATTTCCTAGGATCTATTCCACTCTAGTGTGATTAATCCTAATCATTAGAGCCATGTTCTGATACCAATTGTTGCTCAATCCTAAACCAAGAGAGGGTGAATTAGTTTTTAAAACTTTTCTAGACTTAAACAATTTTTTGCCTAGTGTACAACCTACACTAATCAAGCATATACACAATATAATAACAAGTAAAATAATTAAGTAACAAACAAATAGTAAAATAAATAATGTAGGGAAAGAAGTTTTACACACAGATTTATAGAGGTTCTGCACATTTTCCTGCATCCTCTACTTTGAAAATTTTTCAAGGATTTTCCACCAAATTCACTATCTAGAAAATGGTATTATCTCTCCTTTTTCCAAGCTCAAGGAGAAAACATCCCTTTTTGCAAGTTCAAAGATAATCGTCCTTTTTCACAAGTTTAAAGATAGTCTACACTTCCCTTTAGTATGTTGAAGAAATAACCTTTACGCTACTCCCTTTACAACAATTCCTTTGTCGGCTTACAAGCAAACATTATTTATCCAACCTCATTTTGAGATATGCACTTGAAGGAACTTTACCTTACAAATTTTGGTATGGATTAAAAATTGGGTACGCAATATGCCTCTACTAAGGCTAAGTAAAAACGCTTTTGCACTTGAAAGAGTGTGATCGAGATAGTGAATATAAAGAACTTGAACTTTGTCTCTTCCTTTTTTATCTTGAAACTTTTGGCATATGATTATAACTTCTAATTTGAAATTTTGGCTTTCGTGTCTATTTTGCTTCAAATTAATTATGAATTGTTTAATAGGCAAGCTAATAAATGATCATACCATTTTTTAGTTTTGGGGCTTTTGATATTTTTGACCTTGTACTACTACCCTTTGTATATAAAAAATGGTATGATAATTTATTAGCTTGCCAAAATTCATTATGGTGATATTTCTGGGGATTTCAGTTTTGTATCAGCCCATGATTTTTTTGAGCTACTACTTTCACCACTCATAGAGGGATACAGTGGAAGTTCAAACATCATGTATGATGAAATCGAAACAAAATGGAAACTCATAAACCTTGTTGCTTCTCACTTTGCATGTTTCACCAGGTTTTTGTTTTTCGATCTTCCCATGGTTATCTCGAGCCATTACTTTCACCACACGTAAGGGAGAGCTGTATGACATCATAGACACCAAGGAGTTCAAAATCCGGTAAGCATAGTGAAATACAATCCTAGTAGACTTTTATAGTCTCTCGGTTTCACCGGGTTTCATTTTCATGGTTTTTTATGAGCAATTCACTAGCCTACCACTCTAGAATCTCTCTAGCATGTATGTAAACTAATTTAACATACTTGTAATGCTAAAGATTAACGCAAATCAGCAGCTAATAACTTAATCCTCAATTCACATTAATTCACTGAATTCAAGGAATCATGCATGTTTGTAATTTCATAAACTATCTCTTAAACTTCCATACAATCTTTTTTCATGTTTAAATCATTATATAAATATATTTATCAATCAATTAAACAAAATTTTGAATTAAAATCATTATTTAAACATATTTTAAAATATTTCAAATATTCGAGAATTATATCAAACATGTAACATGCATATAGATGCGTCATGAGAAAATCATAAAATTTGATTTATCGATTTCTATCATATTAAATGTGGCTTTGATACAAATTATTGGTCGAGAGTTTCAGGTTCATACTCCATCAATAACAAAACATACATCACATGTATAACGCAGTGGAAATAGTTAAACATACAGCGCTCAAAACCATCCACAAAATCATGTTTAATAGCCAAATGGAAATTTTTTATGTCATGATCATAGCAATCATGGAGTTTTAAAATTTTCATACCTTGATTCTTGAATCTCATAATTCAAGAATTTAGATTTAAGATGATTCCACACATGTTCTTGGTTTTGTTGAACCAAATCTATTTAAGTGCTTGGTTTCTAATGTAGATCCACACGAGCAATGCACAAACCTTCGGTGAGGTAGAATCGGGTTATAGTTGCAACTATGCTAAGAGTTTGAGTTTTTTGAAACTCACCACTAGGGAATATTAAGAACAATTCTTGATTTGCATAGAGAAAGTAAGGGTGGCAACTACAGCGTTCCTTGCAAGGTTTCTATCAAAACAATTATGACAACTACTGTAAGACCCGATTTTTTTAAAAATACGAAATGAAAAATGCAAAAGGATTGAAATGGGATTCCCGAACACGTGAAGGGTAAAGCGGTCAAAAGATCAAAAGTCGGTATAAATTCGACAGGAAAATTTAATTAAAAAGGTGGGATTGAGAAATCTTGATCAATAATGAAGAAATAATTAAATTTCGGGTTAAATTGATCAAGATATGAATTTATTGGAATTAATCAAAATTTTTACCTCGGGAAATTATCCCGAAAATAATCAAAAAATATACCGAAAATGTAAAATCAGACTGATAAATTTATTTACAGATTAAATGAATTTAATCTGAATTTTTGGGATATTTTTAGGATTTTATTATTATTTTAATGAATAAAATAATAATAAAAATCTATTATAAATATTATATAAAAAAAGGAAAATTCTAAATTGCAAAAATGCGAAACAGAAAAGGAAATGGCGAAAAATGGAAGACGCGACCCGAGGAAGAGAAATTCATCAGACGAGCTAGCACCGGTAACCAACGGCCAGGCAAGCGGTCGAAAAAGGGAGAAGACGTTGGCGCTCACTCATCGGCACCGGTAACGCGCTCCACCGATGCCGGACACCGACGAATCGAAGAGGAAAAGCAGCGGAGGAAAATAGGGAATTTGACGGCCACCGACGGTGATTGGTCCCATCGAGGCCAACCGAGTGTTCCCCAGGTCGAGACGTGTGGAACGGCGACAATGGCACACCGGGAGCCGGCCAGACAACACCGATAGTACCAAAGGAGCCCTGAACCGTCGACGGTTCAGTGAAAAAGCTTATACACTGAACCGGACCGAACCGGTTCAGCTAAAAAGAAAGGAAAAAGAAGAAAAAAAGGAAAGAAAAAGTGGAAAAATTGGAAAAAAGTCCAGTGATGCAATCGAGCTACGGGTAAGTTGATAAGCAGTCAAAATTGACCGATTTAAATTTTGAAATATTTAATTTGATAAATAATCTACTGAAAGTTTACCTGAAAAAATATTAAATTGTGTAGCTCGACGATTGACGTTAAACGAGAGCTCGAGACAGCCTCGATTTGTATACTATCATTGAATCACGGGTAAGTAACCCTTATTTACGACAATTTTACATCGTTATCGTGTTAAAAAATTACCGCATCAATTACGGATTTAATTTTCGCATTAAATTAATTAAATTTTGAAAATTGAGATAAATTGTCGTAAATAATATTCGAGAGTTTAGAACAAGGCTCAATAAATACTGATGGGCCTAATGAGCCCAATAGGCCTCGATAATGTAAATAGTAAGTGAAAAACGGGCTTAAGGCCGATTAAGGCCCATTATGGTGCAATCGGGCCCAATATGGGTAAACAGGCCCAATGATTCAAATTAAGCCCAGAAAATATGAAATACAATTAATTGTATTATATTTGACCTGATGAACATTTATCCGCAGTTACGGAGATTGGATTAGGAGCAAATCGAACTGCGTGACGAGACATCAGTGGAAAGGTTAGACTATACAGAAAATGAGATAAGGGAATTTTGTGAGTAGCTAGAGGTACCTACATGTACTTTAAATAGCTTTTGTATACATTGAATATGTATGTATACATTGATATTGTACAAAGGTCCTAAAAATGGTTTAAAGATTTTAAGGACTCGAAATAGGTAAAGACTATTTTACCCCTATTTAGGGAAGTTCACCTAAGGATGGTGAAAGTATGACATGCATGAAATGCATGATTTAAGGAATTTTTTGAATTAAAGAATTTTATTGGTTTTTAAGCAATGTAAATCGATAGATTGGCCAGTAATTGCATAAATTTCACAAGATAACACTACGTAAGTGTTATTTAGATTGAAATAAAAATTATTAAGAAAATGGGCCAACTATCAAGTTTATGTGGAAACAGATAGTGTCGGCACATAGCTCGCACTATATCTGAGTTTATGAGTGTGCATAAAATGTGCTTGAGCGGTTGCTCGCACCGACTTGTGTGACATCATATGCATGAAATGTGCTAGAGCAGTTGCTCGCACTGATTTTATTATTGTGAAATGCATGAGAGGTGTTGGAGCCTAGCTCGCACTCTGTTTTGACGGTTTTGAACTGTTTTGACTTGATTGCATAAAAAGGTGCTGGAGCAATTGCTCGCACTAGTTTTTATGATTTGACATGCATGAGAGGTGCTGGAGCTTAGCTCACATCCTGTTTTCATATGATAATTGCATAAAAGCCGTGCTAGAGTGTAACTCGTACGTGATTTGATTTATTTATGCATAAAGTCGTGCTGGAGTGTAACTCAATCGAGATTTTATTATTGATGCATAACACCGTGCTGGAGCTTGCTCGCACAAAGTTTTGAATGATTTATGATTTTATATGGATTTAAAACTCATTTTAAAGTCATACTGGAGTGCTACTCGTACGCAGATTTTACTGATTTTTATGAAACCGTGCTAGAGCTTCGCTCGCAGGAGATTTTTAGATATCATGAATATGCATGGAGGCATGCTAGAGCTTCGCTCACACAAGGATTTATATGACATGCATATAGCCGTGTTGGAGCCTCCTATAGACTGTGTGTCACAGTGAGATGATATGCTCACACGTGCATACTGAGACAGAGATGGTATGGGTGGATAAGACTTGTTACAGTCACCCCTGACTGAGTTTGGGTTAACGGAGTATGTTGTACCGTGTATGTCACGTGGAGTACGCTGTACCGTGGGGATTGTTGGAGTGGAGTGGCATTAGCCACGAGGCAGCAAGCCTCGCCCTTGCAATCCTGATGTTATGTTATTCTGGTGGGTAGGATCGACCTACCTCCTGTTTCAGGTGTGATACCCTGCACACTAGGTACCGTGTAGCTAGGGATCACTAGGTTATGGCCTAGTCCTCGTTGTTACTGATATAGTCATCTACATGTCTCATATGATATAACTATTGGTCGATAGACCAGGGTAGACCCGAGGGAGGGGTTAGGCCCCTGATTTTATAAATTTTTTTGAAATGTGATTGTTAATCGAATTTTATAACGAATTGATTTATGAGATGCTTAACCCCTTTCAGGTTATTTTATACTGCAGTTTCAATAAAGTGATTTAAATGCAATAGCATGATGAGTTTTCCATGCGTTAATGATAAATTCATGAAACGAAATGTTTCTCCTGATTTGTTTTACATGGCATGATCTTGATTTACTTCATGCTAAGTATGATTTAATGATGTCACATAAAATGCCATTGATGCATAAGTAGTATGATTTATATATGCACGAACAGTTTTATAAACTAAGTCATTGATGACATACATGATTTTGTGCCTGAGATGTTAATGAAAAGAAATGGATTTTAAGGGCAGGGCAATATGAGCATGTAGATAATGGAGCTATCTACTTACTTGCATAATTGCCTTACTGAGCGTGTGGTTTGCTCACCCCCTTATTTTCCCATCTTTTCAGAGTACTTTCAGTAGTTTGAGCGTTACAGATGACTTGCATTATTGGTATCCGCTGCTTCCCATCGAGAGACAGGTATACACATTTGTATAGTTTTGTATCTAAATATGTAATGCACAGTATTGTAAACGTATATGATGTCAGGGATGTAAGGTTAAGTAAATACCATTGTGTAGGTATTTAGTTAAAGTCAAAAGACAGTAAACTCTGATATGTGAATGTGATTATGGAAATGGAATGGTAAATAGGTGAGAGCTGACTAACACTGAATCATAGCCCAACTGTTTGTAGGATGGTCACGATGAGAAAAATGGTAAGAATTAAATAATAAATGAAAAAGTGAAAAATTTACTCTGATTTTTAGGCAATTTGGGTCGTGACAACTACTCTATAAATTGCTTTGATATTAAGTATATTAATAGCTACAATCTAAGCCTACAGGGTATCACAAATACCAAAAGAGCTTCCTCTTGATGTAATTGATGCAAATTAGAGGATCTTGCTAGAGTTCTTGTCAACACTTTATAAGGAATATAAGGGGTAGGTTGTTATAACTCACAAGTTTTCTCTCTCCAAGGGTGCCACCAACTACAAGGGTGACAAGAGTCTTCAGTAGTCGACCATAACTGTAAGACTCGCTTTTAGGTGATGTATACCTTATGATTCATATGATGTAACGCATTTCATACGTTAATTGAATCATAAGAACTTTTGACTTGGATGAAGTTGTATAGAGAATGAATGAGTATCATGGATACATGCAAGGTTAAATAAGGGCTGAAGTGGCCACAACCTAAACAAATGGAATTTAAAACCCTTTAGGCTTAAGATAAGGATTTAAAACACGAAATGATAATACATGGACTATGACTTCTATGTATCCTTTCTGATTTAAAGCAGTACACACAAGTTCCATAACATGAACATTATAAAAAATGAAACTTCCTATGCTCTAAGTGTGAATAGATTGCAAAATGACTAGTGAAGCAATCAAATACAAGTTTCCTTTTGAAAATTCTAGAAAATTTGCAGCAAAAAGCCTGCAGATGAAGGCTAGATCGATCTTTTATTCAAAGCAGATTGATCCCTTGTTCAAGCAGAACAATTTCGAGTTGATTATGCCAAGAGCAGATCGATCTCCCTCATGAGCAGATCGATTTGCATTTGCATCTTCCTTGCAAAGATTGATCCATTCCTAAGTGCAGATCGATCTCCATTTGATCCTGTTAAGAGCAGATCGATCTCTCCTTATGAGCATATCGATCTCCAGTTGCTTCTACCAAGCAAAGATTGATCTCTCCCTAAAGAGCAGATCGATCTCTCCCTTACAAGCCTGAATATTTTGATGATTCAAACCAAGAGAAGATCGATCTCTCCCCAATAAGCAGATTGATCTCTCTCATTACAAACCTGACAATTCCAATAGCTCAAACCAAGGGAAGATCGATCTCTTACCCTAGGAGATCGATCTCACCACCCCTGCTCTATAAAAACCCGACGACCAAACCCCCTTCTTCACCAAATCAACACATTCCTCAATTTTTAACCAAAAAGACCAAGCTTTCGCACTCTAGAATACACCCCCTTCCAAAAAGATTTGAGAAAAAGCTATTAGAGAAAAGTTGTTCATTGTGAAGAGGAGAATAAAATAGCTTGGAGCGAACATTCAACTTGCTACATTGAAGGAGCAAAGGAGATTTCTTATTTCAGACAACAGGAAAGTCAAGCTAGGTGAGTTTTCAATACACCAACTCTAAGTATATTTATTTAGATGTTGTTATGAGTAGATTGGTGTATGAATTGTTGGTTGAAACTACTTAGAATAGGATGAATCAAGCATGACCTAGAATGGGTTTAGTGTGAGAAAATGAGATATGGTGGATTTAATGATTAATGGATTATACTAAGGTGTTAGTAGTGTTATATGCATGGTTTTGAGATGGTTTTGTGAAATAAGTTTATGGAATAGGATGAGGTTATATAATGAGCATATAAGGTGTTTGTGAAAATGCATGAATGAATAGAAGAATTAAGGTTAGAGCAATGCAAACCAAGTGCTTGATTAGATAACTAAGAGAGTTTGCTAAACCAAATTGGACTAAGAATGGCCTGATGAATGTTCAACCCCCATGCCATGGCTGAATGTGACTATAGGCTAAACTTGAATTCAATCGGTTCGATAAGGTTGATGGACCTAAAATTCGATCCAACGAGTGATAATGAGCCTAAGGAGCTCAATGAGCCTAGGTTAAATGATAAGTATAATTGAAATCTACTTAAGAAGAGAATTAAGCTCAATAAGATATGTTGGCTAGGATCAAGTCAGAATATGAGTTATTTGTAACTAACTCATGTGATAAATGAATGTTTGCAGCTCTCGAGAATATATCTGGAGCAAATTGAGCCCGATCACAAAAAGCGAGAAAGGAAAAAGGAGTTGCTTCTTAGAGAATTGAGGTAAGAGAATTGTGTTGGTCCCTAGAGGTATATGTATGTGTTTTCAGGAGCATAAAGGTTTTCTAGAATGTTTGTGAGTCATGGGAAAAGAATTAAATGTTTGAAGGGCAAAGAAGATTGAGATTTGGGAAAAGTTTATGAAAACCAAAATCATAATGTTTTGAATCTTTTACTAACCATTTTAGCATGTGGATTGGTAGGTTGGCTAGCATTTAAATCAGTTGTAAGAAAATAGTTTGAATTGGTTTTAGTAACCATGATTTGCAAATAAATTAGCCACCTACAAGAGTTTTATGGAAACAAAGCGTGCTAGAGCGCTGCTCGTACGAGATTTGATATGTTTTTACATGCATGAGTGTTGGAGCCTAGCTCGCACTAGTTTTCACATGTATTTTATGATATAGTGCTGGAGCGTAGCTCACACTGGAGTTTTACATGCATGAGTGCTGGAGCCTAGCTCGCACCAGTTTTCACATGGATTTTGACATTGTGCTGGAGCATTGCTCGTACTAGATGTCCACTTTATACTGATTGATGTGCTAGGGATTACTCACACATGATTCTATGACATGTTAGGAGCCGTGCTTAGAGCTTTGGGTAGGCTGTGTGCCATGTCGATTAAATAGGCTCGCACATGCGTATTGAGATGTAGCATGATATGATCTGATGATATGGGTCCATGAAGCACATTTTACCATACAAATAGCATGGAGCAAGCTATACCGTGTATGGATATGATATATATACCGTCTTCAGGCAATGAATATTCTGCTATGGACTAACGAGTTGGACGTGACCCACCTCCCGTGTGGAAGTAGATAGAGGTGTGACGAGCCCAAAGGGTATATATCCGCAAGTGCACGGGTCGTACAAGTAATAATGGGATTTGAGTCCCGAGTTATCGTCCCACAGAGAAGTTGACTAGCCTAATTAAGTACCGGTTACTTTTACCCTAAGTATATTCTAGCAAATTATGAAATTAAAGGGGTTGATCTACATAGCTAGAATTAAAAATACTGAAAGCAATAAAATAATAAAACTATAAAATAAAGGAAATAAAAACGAGCAAAATTACTCACAGTGCTCCACGCAATTAAAATCGAAAACCTACAAAAGAAATTAAAACAGTTAAAACTAATTAACGCAACTAAAATAAAATGCAAATATGGAAATATCAAAGCAAGATTAATTAAACTAAAATTAAACTAACCTAAAAATGCAATTAAACTACTTAATTAAAATGCATGAGTTTATCTAAATTAATTTTAAGCACTACCCCTAATACTAGAATAAAAATTACTTAGTACCCAACTTAAATATAAGTTAAACTAATGCATTGAATTTAATCTAACTAAGCTAACTAAAAACATTAAAATTAATCTAACTAAAATGCATGCAAAAATGACTTAATGTCATAATGCAAAAACCAAACAAGGCCTTAACAATTTAAATCCATCCAACAACTCCCTCCAACTACTGTTCATGCATCATTTTTCCTTTTGTTTTCCAGGTCACGGCTCGGGTTGGTAAGGTGCTGCCCATGCCTCTCGGTTCTGTCCTAGTCTACTGCCCACCAACTCTGCCTCGGTTTCATCTTGCTGCCAGGCGTGTTCAGCTCCATTTCTGCAACAAATCCAACACATCATGCCAGCCCCACGTTCCTTCCTAGCCAGACCTACTCCAGCTGCTCTCCCTGCTGCTCGGTTGCAGGTCACGGGTTCCCCTCGGTTCCAGGCTGTGCTTCCTTCTCTGCCCATGCTGTTGTCATCACCAGCCTTCTGCACTTGCTCCATTCCTTCACGCACACCAGCAGGTCACCACGTTGCCAGCTTTGTTCTGCACAGCCATGCTCCTACTCTCGATTCCTGCTCCAATACTGCTCCAGGCAAGTCCACTTCTGCAGTTCCTGCTGCTTGGTATGTCTCGGTTCCAGCTTGCTCTCCAGTCCAGACCTCTCCTGTTGCTCGGGTGCTGCACACTTCCTTAGCTCTCGGCAATACTACAAAGAATGGAGATGAACAGTAATGGAAAACACAAAATAGAGAACAGAGGAGGGCTCCCGAGCTATGGTTTCCTTCACTGTCTTCTCCTACCTAGTTCCAATATGCTCTTGATATGGATGACTTCTTTGCATCATCTCACTCTCAAGCAACAGAAACAAAAGGGAGAGGATTGAATGAAGGTATCTTGAAACCCGATTACACCTCTTGAAATCTAACCGAGAGCTACAAACGTCATGATTTAACAAATGAAGAAAAGAAAACTTCAATAATGCTCATGAAAAAGGAACCGAGACATGAAAATAAGTTATGGAAATAGAAGAAAAAGAACTCATGGAAGGAAATCGAGAACATCAAAAAGAGATTGATTATCCATTGAAAATTAAAATGAAAATTAACAAAGAGAAATGAAGAACATTAAAATGGATTGAACAATAAAAGTAAATGGAAGCTAACGGGAAAGAGAAGCTTAAAAAAATTCAAACTATTCTAACACTACTCCTAACTACATTACACTACTCCTACTCCTAAAAATTACATTAACTTCTACTCCTAAAATTACATTCCTTTCAATTGTCATCTTCCTATTTATAAACACACTAGGGGTAAAATGGTAATTTTCACATCCTTGATGAGTTGGCATTTTTTTTGCCACTTGTCTTCACACCATTGACTCCTTGAAAAGATATGTCCATGTCATCGGTCTTCTTATCCAATTGGATGTGCTCGGTGGCATGACTCGTGTTGTCCGCGTGGCTCAATCTCGATTTTAGCTCAATTTCGGTCCATTTTCTACCGAAATATTCAAAATTCATCCGGATTTGATTTATCTGCAAACATGAGAATTTTAATTAAATAAAGGGGATAATTAACAAAATAAATTGAGGATTTAAATAATTAATTAGGAAATTAAGCACAAATAATTTTAAAAATATAGAATTATCACACCCCCAAACTTGAGCTTTTGCTTGTCCTCAAGCAAAACAAAATGGTTGTAGGAATGACAAGTACAAAACACAATAATTTTTTCAATATTATCCTCAAAGAAAAAATACAGACTGTGAAATCAAAGATTCATAATTACAAGTCCAGCACTTAGAATTATTCAATCATAAGTCCTAACCCAAATTGGACTCCTCGTGAGTGTGTGAAAAATGTCAAAATCACTTCTCAGTACATTATCCGGATCAGATTATGCAACATAGTGAATGCAAAGTCAATGACATGTGATCATTCCCATAAGTTTGCTTTTCACTAAACTCTCCACTAATGTAGTCACACTTAACCAAAGATTAATAGGACTTCATTAAGCTTGTAATGTAAGGCTGGGGCTAAGGTATAATAAAGTCGATTTAGGTTTAATTACCCCTTAACATGCATTACTTCTAGGATCTTAATGTAAGTGCTCTAATCATTTCCCCCAAACTTATTTCTTTTGCTAAACATTTTTTTTCTTGAATTTTTCTATTTTTTTCTTTTTCTTTCTTTTTCATCATTTTTCATTTTTTTTTTTACATACTCCTTCACTATCACTTAATACCCATATAGCTCACAATATATCCAATGACTTTTCATGCTTTCGGGGTAAGGGATAGGAAAAAGTATTTAAGCTAAGGAAACAAAAATAAGCAGGTGTATTTACAGAGAAAAGCTTATTTGGCCCAGATGGGTGACTAGGGGTAGAATATGTACAAGGAAGACTAGAAAGGCACAAACGATCCAAAGATGGCCTAAATCATCTCCCTAATCAAGTGTGATCTAATATTTCACCTCGAGATTAGATCAAACAAATTCTAGAATATGATGCACAAAATCAACTGAACAAATGCAATCCTATGTACACATAAGCTTTCTCTAAATAAATATACTGATTCATGACATGACATGTGCATAAGATGAGGCAATCGCAATCAGAATCAAGACAAATTCAAGAATTCAACTTCATGCTTTTCTTATAATCATGCTTCTAAGTCAATCAAAGTCATACTAAATCATGGGGTCATATCATCGGAATATGGGAAAACTACATGCTAAGCACTCAATCATCCCAAAATCAAGCAATTTAAGCTCATATTATCGAAAAAATTTTGAAAATTCTTTCTCAGATTTTCGAAAAAAATTTGAAAATTTATCCAATTTTTCTCAAAATAGCTCAAGTGATATCCCCTCCCCCAAACTTAAAGTGCACAGTGTCCTCAGTGTGCAGATAATATAAGAATTTAAGCTAAAGACAGAATACTCCCCTTTCTGATGATGATGAACAACTGAAGCTTTAATTGAAAGCGTAAAACTAGAAAATAAACCTGTAAAATAAACAAAGAAAGAAACAACAGAAAAGAAAAAAGAAAAAGAACTATATACACAGTGAAAATAAAAGCACATCCACTTCAAATGCAGCTGAAGAAGACAACACTCAGCAGCAAGGCGAAGAGTAAGAGGATTAGCCAAAATGGTGACAGAATGCTGACAGTTAACCCCTCCTGAGCTCTCGCTGCTTCCCTCCTTCCTTGAGATTTTATATGCTTCAGCCTTATATTTTCCTCAATCTCTATCTTAAAACACTCTTGAGAGTCATCAGGGAGCTTCAAAGGTTTGAAAACATTAAATTTCACTTCCTGATCTAGGACTCTCATAGTCAACTCTGTAGAATCAGAGGGCGAGGAAGGCGGTAAAGAAGAAGAAGGTAAAAATGAAGAAGCGCCTAGTTTTGCAGCCCGATCCTGATGTTCCTGCTCTTTCTGAGTTGCTTCGTTAGAACCTATGTGCTCTTCAACTATGTGTTGTTCAGGTTGGGACTTGACTTGTGGCTCATCTAGCTCTCCGCCACTCCTAAGGGTGATAGATCTAACATGTTCCTTACCCTCCCTTTGCTTAACAGGATCAACTTCAGTTTTACTAGGAAGGGTCCCTTGAGGACGTTGGCTAAGAGCACTAGCCATTTGTCCCACATGAACCTCTAAGTTCTTAATTGAAGCAGCTTGATCTTGCAGGATAGTCGTGAACATCTCCTCTAATGTAGGCTTCTTCTCAGCTACTGGTGCATGGTAGAGTTGGGGCTGCATAAATGGTGGTGGTGGTGGTTGATGGAAGTGAGATGGATGATGCTAAAATTGTGGTGGGGATGGTTGATGAGGCGGATGATATGGAATTTGCGGCTGTGGTGGTACCTGAACCGGTGGAGCTTGAAAACTAGGGGGTTCTATAGATCTAGAGTTAGAAGGTTGCCCTTGGTTTTGGCTCCAAGAGAAGTTATGATGGTTCCTCCACCCTGAGTTGTATGTGTTTGAAAAATGGTTGTTCTGTTGCATTTGAGAATGGGCAACATACTGAACCGATTCTAAGTTGAGCGGACACCTATCTACAGAGTGGGTGCCACTACACAGCTCGCAGGAAAGAAAAGGACTTTGGACAGAATATATAGGGTTAGGACTATTGGGAGGATTATGTTGGGTACTGAGCGACTCCACCTTCTTTGTAAGATTGGCTATCTGAGAAGTCAAGGTGGACATCGTGTAGAGCTCATAAATACCCGCCGGCTTCTTTGGCATTTGCCTCTCCGAGGACCATTGGTAATTGTTAGCCGCCATCTTATCTAGCAGCTCATAAGCCTCTTCCTCTGTTTTGCACATCAATGCTCCGCCCGAAGCAGCGTCCACTATAGTCCTATTCTGGCTTGTAAGCCCATTGTAGAAAGTTTGGACTTGAAGCCATAGAGGTAGGCCGTGGTGAGGACACTTCCTAAGAAGCTCCTTGTATCTCTCCCATGCCTCGTAAAGAGATTCAGAGTCGTACTGGGCAAAGGAGGATATATCGCTACAGAGTCGGGCCATTTTAGAGGGAGAAAAGAATTTGGCTAGAAATTGGTGGGCTAACTCGTCCCATGTGGAAATTGATCATGGAGGCAGAGAGGTCAACCAGTGTCTCGCCCTATCCCTAAGTGAGAAAGGGAATAGTCTAAGCCTGAGTGCGTCGTCCGATAATCCATTATGCTTGAAGGTGTTGCATAAGTCCAAAAATTGCCCAAGGTGAGCATGTGGGTCATCGTGTGGAAGCCCACTGAACTGTAGAGAGGTTTGGATCATCTGGAGGATTGCGAGCTTAATTTCAAAGTTGTTTGCATGGACAGCTGGTGGCCTAATGCCAGAATAATATTCTCCAATCGTCTGCATTGCATAATCTCCAACTGTTCTAAATTCCCTATTTTCTGCCTTGTTCAATTTCAGGATCTAAAGGAAATCAATCGAAACTCTTGGCTCTAAGCATGCAATCATCGAAAAGTCTTTAGATTTTTTTTTTTTTAAGTTTTTCAATTTTTTTGATTTTAATTAAGAGAAAATTTAACTAACATAAGCTAAGGCTCTAAACATTTACAAGCTAGAATTACACCTAAGCATAATTTCACCAATATTAACTAATGGCTAATTAAGACTTCCCCGGCAACGGTGCCAAAAACTTGACGAGCCCAAAGGGTATATATCCGCAAGTGCACGGGTCGTACAAGTAATAATGGGATTTGAGTCCCGAGTTATCGTCCCACAGAGAAGTTGACTAGCCTAATTAAGTACCGGTTACTTTTACCCTAAGTATATTCTAGCAAATTATGAAATTAAAGGGGTTGATCTACATAGCTAGAATTAAAAATCTGAAAGCAATAAAATAATAAAACTATAAAATAAAGGAAATAAAAACGAGCAAAATTACTTACAGTGCTCCACGCAATTAAAATTGAAAACCTACAAAAGAAATTAAAACAGTTAAAACTAATTAACGCAACTAAAATAAAATGCAAATATGGAAATATCAAAGCAAGATTAATTAAACTAAAATTAAACTAACCTAAAAATGCAATTAAACTACTTAATTAAAATGCATGAGTTTATCTAAATTAATTTTAAGCACTACCCCTAATACTAGAATAAAAATTACTTAGTACCCAACTTAAATATAAGTTAAACTAATGCATTGAATTTAATCTAACTAAGCTAACTAAAAACATTAAAATTAATCTAACTAAAATGCATGCAAAAATGACTTAATGCCATAATGCAAAAACCAAACAAGGCCTTAACAATTTAAATCCTTCCAACAACTCCCTCCAACTACTGTTCATGCATCATTTTTCCTTTTGTTTTCCAGGTCACGGCTCGGGTTGGTAAGGTGCTGCCCATGCCTCTCGGTTTTGTCCTAGTCTGCTGCCCACCAACTCTGCCTCGGTTTCATCTTGCTGCCAGGCGTGTTCAGCTCCATTTCTGCAACAAATCCAACACATCACGCCAGCCCCACGTTCCTGCCTAGCCAGACCTGCTCCAGCTGCTCTCCCTACTGCTCGGTTGCAGGTCACGGGTTCCCCTCGGTTCCAGGCTGTGCTTCCTTCTCTGCCCATGCTGCTGTCATCACCAGCCTTCTGTACTTGTTCCATTCCTTCACGCACACCAGCAGGTCACCACGTTGCCAGCTTTGTTCTGCACAGCCATGCTCCTACTCTCGGTTCCTGCTCCAATACTGCTCCAGGCAAGTCCGCTTCTGCAGTTCCTGCTGCTTGATATGTCTCGGTTCCAGCTTGCTCTCCAGTCCAGACCTCTCCTGTTGCTCGGGTGCTGCACACTTCCTTAGCTCTCGACAATACTACAAAGAATGGAGATGAACAGTAATGGAAAACACAAAACAGAGAATAGAGGAGGGCTCCCGAGCTATGGTTTCCTTCACTGTCTTCTCCTACCTAGTTCCAATATGCTCTTGATATGGATGACTTCTTTGCATCATCTCACTCTCAAGCAACAGAATCAAAAGGGAGAGGATTGAATGAAGGTATCTTGAAACCCGATTACACCTCTTGAAATCTAACCGAGAGCTACAAACGTCCTGATTTAACAAATGAAGAAAAGAAAACTTCAATAATGCTCATGAAAAAGGAACCGAGACATGAAAATAAGTTATGGAAATAGAAGAAAAAGAACTCATGGAAGGAAATCGAGAACATCAAAAAGAGATTGATTATCCATTGAAAATTAACATGAAAATTAACAAAGAGAAATGAAGAACATCAAAATGGATTGAACAATAAAAGTAAATGGAAGCTAACGGGAAAGAGAAGCTTAAAAAAAATTCAAACTATTCTAACACTACTCCTAACTAGATTACACTACTCCTACTCCTAAAAATTACATTAACTTCTACTCCTAAAATTACATTCCTTTCAATTGTCATCTTCCTATTTATAAACACACTAGGGGTAAAATGGTAATTTTCACATCCTTGATGAGTTGGCATTTTTTTTGGCCACTTGTCTTCACACCATTGACTCCTTGAAAAGATATGTCCATGTCATCGGTCTTCTTATCCAATTGGATGCGCTCGGTGGCATGACTCGTGTTGTACGCGTGGCTCAATCTCGATTTTAGCTCAATTTCGGTCCATTTTCTACCGCAATATTCAAAATTCATTCGGATTTGATTTATCTGCAAACATGAGAATTTTAATTAAATAAAGGGGATAATTAACAAAATAAATTGAGGATTTAAATAATTAATTAAGAAATTAAGCACAAATAATTCTAAAAATATAGAATTATCAAGGTGATACCCCGCACCCTAGGATTCGTGTTGTTTGGGATCACAGAGTATATGGCCATAGTCCTAGTTGTTTCCCTTATTATTATTTACCTATCTCACATGTCTTTTATTTTATGATGAATGTTTTAAAATTGTTTTGTGAGTCAGGACAATCCAAGGGAGGGGCTAAATCTTGACGAATGGTGAATTTTGTGATGATTTGTGTTGAGTAAGAGATGCTTTTAAGTGCACCTCGTATGATGATTTTCCATGCTTTAATTACTACTTGTGTATGATGATTTTCCATGCTTTGTTTAAGAATTGTGCACTGATTTGAATAACATGAATTGCTTTACATATCATGAACACGTGCATGAACTGATGAATTTGGGTATGACGAGAAATTGTGTGGTTTTATGCATGACAACACGATCACGTAGACAGTATAGTTATCTACCTACTCGCATGATTGCCTTATTGAGAGCGTGATTTTCTCACCCCCCCTATTTTCTCCCTCTATAGAGCACTTTCAATAGATAAAAAGTGAATGAGGATTGGATTTTGGTGTCCGCTACATCCCATCACACAAGGTTTACACATTTGTATAGTTTTTGTATCTAGACATGCCAAAGCACAGTAATATTTTGAATGTAATTTTTGGAGATGTAAAGAATTGTAAATACATGGAAACAGCAACTCTGATTTATTAATACAAGAGTTTGCGTTTAAATGAATTGTAAATTGAAATGATTTGATTGGATGAGATTGACACCGATACACAGCTCAAATGTTGGTGGTGTAGCAGTTCACGATAAAGTAAAGTAAAGGTAAAGAACAAATAATAAGAAATGGATTAAATAATAAACGAAAAATGAAAAATTTGTAGTGGATTTTTAGTGGATTAAGGGTCGTGACAGAGGTGGTATTAGAGCTGAGTTGGTCTGATGTGTGTCGTTATAAAAATTTAGGAAAATTACATCCTCATATTACTGTGCTTGTCTAGATACAACTGTGTATATCAAGATAGGTTTGACTAAGAAATGATTGTGAATGTAGGAATCTTGGTATAATGCCTAACACCAGTCGCGGTAGAGGGGTTAGAGCACAAGCTAGAGGCCGTAGGGGTAAGCTTGGGGGCCATGCTGAGTTGTTGCCACATGAGACTCACGAGGAGATAGAAGTGGAGGCTGATGTTGAGCATGCTCCACAAGGTCTGGCAGAGAGACCCGAGAGTACTGAGGCACACTTCACGAGGATAGAACAGAGCTTAGAGGTGATTTTAGAGTTGATTGCCCATTCGATACTGGAACTAGGGACGGGCAAGGTCTAGCTACATAAGGTGATGTTGAACAAGCAGCTGCTCTTGAGATGCCTGCAGAGTCAGCCCAAAGACCTCATACTACAGATACTCCCACACCCACACCAGTACAAGATACACCTTCTACTGTTGCTCTAACATAGGGTAGTAGAGATTGGGGTTATGGATGTGACCTAGACAGGTTATGGCAGTTCCAAAAATTTAAACCGCCATCTTTTAGTGGGATTAAGGACCCAGTAGCTGCAGAGGATTGGGTGAATGAAATTCAGAAATTATATGGATTCTTCGAGTGCACTACTATGGAGATGGTTTCTTTTGCTGCAATCATGCTGAAGGGATCGGCAGAGCATTGGTAGAAGTCCACCAGACTTGTTCTAAGAGCTCGACATATAGAGATCACATGGGACATATTTTTGGAGGCCTTTCGAAGGTAATATGTTTTGGATATTGCGTAGCGGAAGCTGCAGATGGATTTTTTGGGGTTTACCCAGAGGAGTAGATCGGTAGATGAATACGAGAAAAAATTTATCTCCCTGGATAGATACGATCAACAGTGAGGTCAAGAAGGTTCGAACGTTTGTGGATGGACTGAGACTAGCCATCAGGTCCCGATTGGTTCCCTTTGACATACCTACCAATGAAGAGGCAGTGCACAGGGCACAATTGTGTCAACAAGATATTGAGCGAGTTACCTCAGAGTTTAGAAAGGTTAGTAGAGTGAGGGCTAGAGATAGAAAGAGACCAACAATGGATAGAAGCTTTAGTTATAGAGGAAGCAGGAGATTTTTTGGAAAGAGGTCGAAGATTGAGGAGATCCGGGAGAGGACAGTTAAGCCTCCGGTGTATCCAGCCATAGCTCCAGCAAAGGGTATTGTGATTGGAGGGCCACAGCCTACGACAGAATAGTGCAGTAAGTGTGGTAGGTACCATGGTACTCGGTAGAGACCGACAATGGATAGAAGCTTCAGTTATAGAGGAAGCAAGAGATTTTTTGGGAAGAGGCCGAAGATTGAGGAGATTCGAGAGAGGACAGTTAAGCCTCCCGTGTATCCAGCCATAGCTTCAGCAAAGGGTATTGTGATTGGAGGGCCACGGCCTACGACAAAATAGTGCAGTAAGTGTGGTAGGGACCATGGTACTCGGTCATGTTATGGATCTCCTACAGTATGTTTTCGATGTGGGAAGCTATGGCATGTGATCCGAAATTGCCCAGAGATGACTGAGAGTGCCCTACAGAAGGGCAAAGAACCAGAGAGAGCTCTTGCTGATACTCCTACTCCAAGACGAAGGGCGACAGCTAAAGAAAAGGGGAAGTAAGTAGTTAGCAAAGGGCAAGTACACGCACTGGACCAGGATACTGCAGATCAGTCTTCAGATGTGGTGAAAGGTACCATCTTAATCTTTGATCTTGAAGCTTATGTTTTGATAGATCTTGGTGCCATGCATTCATTTGTATCGCCTGCATTTGCATATAAATTGTTTAAATATGTGAAGTTGTCACGACCCTTTCGCTCTCTCTCTCTATCCGTGACTCTTACTTTACTTCAATCAGTTGGACTGCGAGTCAACATCCAATCCATAGCTCATCTATTTAAATGAAGTAGAATAGAAACTGGTTATATATATATATGTACGGAAGCGTTTACATCAGTTTCTATTATATACATCCCCAAAAATACAAAAGACAAACTTTACTATGCATTAATTTACAAGATAAAAAATGTTTCATCTCAAGTGTATACCTCTCTATACTACTGGATGATTGAAGCAACACGATAGCAGGAACGACTGCAGTGTACTCACTACTGCGTAGAATCAGTGGAGGAGAAATAAGGGGGTGAGCTGACACGCTCAGTAAGGAAAATATGAAAGCAGGTAGATAACTACACTATCTATATGCTTAAACTATAAATATTCTTTTTCCTTATAAAGCATATGCATTCTTTAAAATAACTTCCATTGATGCGAAATCATTAATTCGCTAGATGTGTATATGCATATTCACACAACATACTCTTTTCACACACCTCATCTTTAAAATCACACATTTAGAAATCACTTTGCACTCAGGAAATCAATATACATGAGACATAATTATGGGTTATCACATCCCCAGACACACAGCAAGGGAAACATATGTCACCACACACAGTAGTGACAATGTCATATCACTTAGATAAATAAAGGACTTATGGCCAAAGTCAGATTCCAGGCAACACAGATCAGGTGTGTGGGAACCCTATGCTTGGGGAGATGGATCGACCATCCCTTCAGGTCATACTGAAATCACGGCACATCGTACTCCATGGCTAACGCTCATGGTATATCGTGCACCCGTGGATCCTTATCACCCATTTCCATTGTCTAAAAATCTCGTGTGAGCAGGTCTGTGCAAGACACATAGCAGTACACGACGGCTCCAGCACTTTTTATACTCATTACATCATATCCATAAACCACATGCGAGTAGGTCAGTGCAAGACACACAACAGTACACGACAGCTCTAGCACAGTTTTACTCCACACACAGCATAATCATAAAAACGTCGTGTGAGCAACTCAGCGTAAGAGCACACAACATACCTGAGGCATCGAGCACAGTTTTACTAAGAAATTACATACGAGCATAGTCAGAGCAAGACACACAACAATACTCAAAGGCTCTAGCATGATTTCCAAAAATCTAGTGCGAGCTCTCGAGTGGAACACACAACATCACTCGAGGCATCAAGCACCCATTTTGTTTTTCTCAAAATCCCTTTAAAAATGATGTGCGAGCAGGGCTGATCAATCTACCAATGCCACTTAGGCTCTAGAACAATTTCACACATAAAAATCGATAGCTGGCTCTACATATAAGTATGAATGAGAGGGCAATCTCCCTTCAATCACTCGTTAAATACTTTTCACTCAGATTTACATGCATTTTATATGCAATAGTCAAACCAGGAGCCAGTTTATGATTACACACACTCAAAACATTTACAAACATCTTTTTCACACTAATACATTGTAGACATATAATCCATGCATATGAGCTTATACTTATGCTCGATTTTCACATAGATAATTTGATATCTATCTACTTATTGATATTTATCATTCACATACAGGGATTTATCAAAATATGTCAAGCTATCTCTATAGCTTGCATAAATCCCTTACCTCAAATCACGGTTAAATCACTTTCCTTCGATTTCCACTTCTCGTGATCCGATTCTATCGACTCCAATTATATCTTCTAGAGCTGAAATTATGTACTACACACATAAGTATACTTTCATATACTTCATTTCACTTGCATAATATTCAAATCAATTCATTGGGCCATTTATATCACATTTAGCCTCATTACATCATTATTGGACCTTACTCTTTCTTGAGTCCACTTCGAGTATATAATTCATTTCTCGAGAATCTCTACAAATTCACATTAAATCGCCATAAATCTTGTAATGCCTTAAGTTCATTATATACCTCATATGCTTATTTTCAACCATTATTGTTTCTAGCATATGGATTTCACCAAACTATCTTACAATCATATATACATGCTCATTAACATCAATTCAAGCCTAATTCATCTTCAATTCCATGCCTAAGCTAATTTCTCACACTAAGCCATTTGTAGGTCATGAAAGATTAAGCATGTTCATGGATGTTTCAACCATCAATATATACACAATTAATTCATCAAAACATCTAGATTAATATACTAGAAGTTGGTGTATTGAAATCTTACCTATCTCAACTTTTCTCATTTTTGGCAACTTTGGGGGAAAACTCCTTTTCTCCTTCAATCCAACGATTCACCCTCTCATTTTCAACTATGTTGCTCTCGTCCTATTTAGGAACAACTTTGCGGAATTGAAGTCCTCTAAACACTAACTGGAAGGTAATGAGAATTTAGAGAGAGAAACTAGGTTACTTTACTTCAAAAATGAAAGGTTTTGATCTTTTCTGGGGTAGAAACTAAATGTCGAGCTCCTTTATATAGAATTCACCTTGTGAGATCGATCTGCTAGGGTAGAGATCGATCTTCTCTTGCCCCAATTACATAATTTACAGCCTTGGAGATCGATCTGCTCTAAGGGAAAGGATCGATCTTGGCCAGGCAGAGAGCTTTAGAGATCGATCTGCCAGAGGGATGAGATCGATCTGCCAGAGGGATGAGATCGATCTGCTTCTAGTCGAGACACAATGAGATCGATCTGCTTAAGGATGAGATCGATCCTTACTTGGCAGAAGCATACTGAGATCGATCTTGCTTAAAGGAGGGATCGATCTCCCCTTGCTCTGTAGCATACTTAGCTGAATTTTTTCTGAAATTCCCAAGGCTAACTTTATATCAATTTACTTCACTATTCATTTTGAATTCATTCCACATTTATCACTTAAAAAGGTCCATTTCTTATAATTCATACATAATGAAACTTGTATGTACATCATGCACTCATATAACAAGTGTGTACATCATATTTACGGACCTTACATCTCTTATGATTCATATTACATGAACAAGTGTATACTTAGGGAATCATAAGGATACATATGAAAATACAAGTCTTACAGAAGCTTACCCTGTTAAGTAGGAGGATGCTGATAAGCACTCCCATGAAAAATAGTTAGCTAGTTGAGTATGTGTTTAGGAATTGTAAGTTGAAAGTAGGGGAAAAAGAAATGTTAGTTGACCTCATTTTGATGTATATGAAAGACTTTGATGTAATCCTAGGAATGGATTGGTTGGCTGCAAACCGTGCTATGGTAGATTATTTTTCTAAGACGATAACTTTTTTAGGGGTAGATAGCGTTACCATAAGTTTCCTCAAAAAAATGTAATATAAAGTTTCCTTGAAAGTAATGAAAACGGCAAGTGTTGTAAGCAAAATAGATGCATTACTATGCTGACTAAATGATTAATATTTTGAACGGTTATATTGCGTACGTGGTTGAGACGGATAAGGCACATCTGGAATTGAGAGACATCTCAATGGTTAGGGAATTTCCAAACGTCTTTCTGGATGATTTACCAGGTATACCGTCGGATAGAGAAATGGAGTTCTGTATAGATTTGGCACCTGGTACAGAGCTGATATCCAAGCCACCGTATAGAATGGCTCTGATTGAGTTGGAGGAACTGAATAAGCAGTTACAGGAGTTGTTGGATAAGGGGTTCATCAGACCGAGTGTATTGCCTTGGGGAGCACCGATACTGTTTGTAAAGAAGAAGGATAGGAGCCTTCGATTGTGTATTGATTACAGGTTGTTGAATAAGGAAATCATCAAGAATAAGTACCCCTTCCATGAATCAATGACTTGTTAGATCAGCTTCGGGGAGAGCAGGTCTTTTTTAAGATAGATATGAGATCTGGGCACCATCAGTTGAGAATTCAGGATGAAGATGTACCCAAGATAGCTTTTCGCACTCGGTATGGTCATTTTGAGTTTATGGTTATGCCATTCGAGTTAATGAATGTTCCGCAGCTTTTATGTCATTGATGAATGAGGTGTTTCACCAGTATTTGGATAGGTTTGTTATCATGTTCATCGATTACATTCTAGTGTATTCGAGATCGAGAGAGGCACATGAGCAGCACCTAAGGATAGTGTTACAGACCCTCCGAAAGAAGAAGTTATACGCTAAACTCAGTAAGTGTGATTTTTGGCTAGAGCGGATCTCTGGTCTGGGTTATATTGTATCGAAGGATGGTGTGTCAGTGGACCCATCCAAGATTGAAGCAGTGGTACAGTGGCAGAGACCCCAGACAGTTACAGAGATCAAAAGTTTCTCAGGTTTAGCTGGATATTATCGACGATTTGTGAAGGGATTCTTGAGATTAGCTGCTCCATTGACACATCTCACGAGGAAGAATGTTGAATTCATGTGGGACGATAGATGTGAAAAATGTTTTCAAGAGTTGAAGAGGAGATTAACCATAGCTCTGATTCTCACCATTCCTACCAGCTCAGAAGGTTTTTCTGTACACACAGATGCTTCATACCAAGGACTTGGTTGTGTTCTAATGCAGGATGGGAAGATAGTCACCTATGGATCCAGACAGCTGAAGGATCATGAGAAGAACTACCCGACCCACAATCTAGAACTGGCAACCGTAGTATTTAACTTGAAAATATGGTGCCATTATCTTTATGGTGAGAAATTTCAAGTATTTACTGACCATGAGAGCCTTAAGTATTTGCTCTCATAGAAGGAGTTGAACATGAGACAGCAGAGGTGGCTTGAGCTTCTGAAGGACTATGGTTGTGAGATCTTGTACCACCCGAGTAGGGTGAATGTAGTAGTTGATGTACTGAGTAGGAAGCATCTCGGGTTGGTATCATACATGATGATCAGGGAACATGTCACGCCCTTACCCCACACGCGACCTACCGAAATCACCATAAATTTTTTTCGCATTTCACCTACCTCTTCTCCTGTCATCTCTCACATCAAACGTTGGGTTGTGATTCGATATTAGTCACCCATACACACTCATTCATAACAGGTATAGAATTTAATATTCTTTTCTCTTGTACATTAATACATTTATCTATACATATACATTCCGACCGTACATTTATTACATAACCGTGCTTATATATTGTTCTGTACAAAATGTCAAGTGTGTATACCTCTTACAAGATGGATCTGCAGCCGATATCAGGGAATGTCAGTCCTCAGCCGTGTCCACCTACTATGGATGCTCTAAAAAAAGGGAAATAATAAGGGGGTGGGCTCACAGCTCAGTAAGGAAATTAGGCAAGCCAGTAGATAATCGCACTATCTACAAAATACAATGCTTATGCATTGAAATTGTTTCCTTACCCTATCTATATCTATAGCATGCATCTCTCTCAAATCATTATGCAATATATATATATATATACAAAATGTCAGTTATAAAAACTGGTAATATGCTGGTTTAGCAACTCAGTATTATATGCAAAACACTACATTTCTCATGTCATTTTACATAAATCACATTAATCATGTCGTGCATTTAAATCAAAATCATAGGGCATTCATCATATTTAAAAACATGGAAAACTGGGCCTCACCCATCCCTCGAGTTACCCTTTTCACAATTCACAAACTTACATGTTTATCTCATAAAACCATGTGGTAATTCATTCAAGAAAGTCAATTAGCATGAAAGGAGCTAGGCGACTACATGTTCTAAGTGTATGATCAGAACTCATTTTCCTTGATCCCAAACAACACAGTACTTGGTGTGCGGGGTCTCACAATTGCTGTAACAGGAGGTGGGTCAAATCCTAGCCGTCAGCTCACAACTCACTCTCATCGTGTACTCACGGTACAACGTACTCCATATGACATACACTGTACATAGTACTACATGGACCCTATCTCAAGGTAGGATGTTCGCCATGAGTCTTAGTACTCACACCTTGGATATACCTCATAGTCAAGATGCTCGCCATGAGTCTTAGTCCATATACTACGAGTCTACCTCATAGTTAGGATGCTCGCCATGAGTCTTAGTCGTTACACCTTTGGGTTATTTCGATAGCTTTCAACCATATCTCAAAATATTACACGTGTGAGCATATAATATCAGTGTGACACACAGTCAGCACAGACTTCCAACACAGTTGTTTCATGCTCTTTTCAAAATTGGTACGTGTGAGTAAAACTCCCAACATGACCATATCATAATGATACAACTCTAGTGTGAGCAATGCCCCCAACACTATGTCATATAAAACTCGAGTATGAGCAAAGCTCCCAATACTCTATGATGTATAATAAATGAAAACTGAGTACGAGTAAAGCTCCTTGTACTCTATCATGTAAAACTGAGTATGAGCATCAATCACAATCTGAGTACGAGCAATGCTCCCAGTACTCTAATATGCATAACTCGCATTAAAATCTAGTACGAGTAAACACTCAAGTATATGTGATGCATATCTCAAAATATAGTGCGAGTAATCTCTAGCACTTATGGTTTTCACACAAAACCAAATAGATGGCTATTCAAATCAAATAAGCACTCAAATATGTATGTTTTCGCATATAAATGAAAACAATTGTCATTCTATCATGCAACTCATGAATTTTGGTCACAACATGCTTCTAAGGTATTTTCACCCTAGTTTTGGATAAAATCACACTTTATCCTCATTGATTTCTATCACCACACCATGCCTATTCATATAAGTTCATATAACATATAGTATCAAAATGCTATTCAAAATACGTGGAGCCATCTCTAGCTACTCACGTAATTCCCTTACCTCGAAAAGTGACCTCTTGTCCTCGATTCTGCTCACTCTCGTAGCCCGATCAGCTTCCAATGTGATTCCCTGAAGCTGTTATACGTATTTATGTTAGTATATCGTAATATACTCATTTCATTTGTCAAATCTCAACTTAGCACATCATTTTCATGATTTTCTCCCAATATGGTATTATACCACATTTTTCATATAACTATATTTATTTCTCCTCATTTCCAATATATTCATTTCATAAGATTAATTTATAATCTTCCATACATGCATAATCCACCATTAAATCCATGTCAACACCATTTCCTCTTCATTTTCTCACTTTCATGTCAAAAGCTAGGTCATGCTCATTTTTCATGATCCTTTCATTTCCAACAATTCATATATATATATATATCAATAAACTCATCAATACACCTAGTTTAACATATATCAACTTTGTGCATTAAATCTTACCTAGCTGAGATTTCCTTCCTCTTTCACCAAATTTGTACAAATCCTCATTGCTCTTGAAATCCTTGATTTCAATCTCTTGTTTCCAAGTATGTTGTTCTCCTCTTTGCCAAGAACAACTTTGCTCAACTATATCTCACTCTAAACTGGTTACAAACTGAAGTTTCCTAAGGTAGAAATGTTAGGTTACACTTTTGGTATCGAATGGAATAGTTTCTCTTATGCAACTGAAGTGTAGAAGTCCAGTATTTATAGAATTGTCTCTATGAGATCAATCTGCTCTCCAATGAGATCGATCTTCCCTGCATTTTTCCTCTCGAAACTGACCTTTCTGATCTAACGGGATCGATTTGCCTTTAAGCATGAGATCGATCTGTTCCAGGCAGTAGCTTAAGGAGATCGATCTGCTCCAAGGGTGAGATCGATCTTCTCCAAGTCAGTAGCATTTGGAGATCGATCTGGCCCTCTAGGGATCAATTCCTTCTACACAGAATGTTTAGCAGATCGATCTGGCACCATTAGAGATTGATCTGTCTTGTTCTATTGCTCGAATAAGAGCATTTTTTGCTATTCCAAATCGATCTTTCCTTCAATGAGATCGATCTGGCATTCATATTTTTTAGATTTTGCTGCAGTTTTTTACAGTAACTCACACAAAACTTCATACATTTTGCTGTCATAGTCATTTTCTCATCCAATCACCTTTAAGGCTTGAAAATGACATCCATTCATACTTTATATACATTACAACTTGTGTGCATTCATTGTATAACCAAAGGTATACAATATAAGACAAAATAGAAGTATAAAGATTCATACACTCATGTAAACTTCCTTCCATTTTACCACACTACCCAAAATTCCACATATTCTCATTCACCACATATAAAAGTCTATTTCTTCTTATTCCTACATAATGAAACTTGTACGCACATCACAAACTCATATTACAAGTGTGTACATTGAATTTATGGACTTTACATCTTTTATGCTTCACATAGCATGTACATGTATATACTTATGAATTCATAAGGTTGGAACTAAAATTATGGGTCTTAGAACACGAGCTATTGGAACAGTTTGTGAGCCTCAGTTTGGATGTGACCCCGCCTGATACTGATAGTGGCTTTATGGTAGCAAGCATGTGGTTCGAACCGAATGTGGTAGATCATATCTGGTAGGCTCAGCAGATTGATCAACAGTGCAGTTATATTATTGGGCAGATACAGAGGGGTACAGAGACTGATTTTCAGTTGAATTCAGATAGATTGCTAAGGTTCAGGGATAGGATATGTGTTCCTGATGATCCAGAGATTAGGAGGTTGATTTTATCAAAGGCTCACTCAACGAAGTATAAATTGCATTCGAGAAGTAACAAGATGTATCAGAACCTTCGGAGAGTGTATTGGTGGTCAGGGATGAAGAGAGATGTAGCAAAGTATGTAGCAAAGTGTCTCGTCTGTCAGCAGGGCTATTACAACCTCTACCTATACCGACTTGGAAATGGGAGCATGTTACTATGGACTTCGTGATAGGTTTACCCAGGACCCGCAGGAATCACGTTGCAATTTGGGTAATAGTGGACAGATTGACGAAGTCATCACACTTTCTAGCTATAAGAGCTACCGATACTCTGAGTACTCTGGCGGGATTGTATGTGCATGAGATAGTGAGGTTGTATGGTGTTCCAGTGAGCATTTTTTTTGATCAGGATGCTCGCTTTACTTCCCACTCTTGGGAACACGTTTAGGAAGCGATGGGGACCCAGTTATGTTTTAACACAGCTTTCCATCCTCAGACAGATGGCCAGTCAGAGAGGACTATACAGACCTTGGAGGACATGTTGAGAGTGTGTGCATTAGATTTTGGAGGCTCCTGGGATGACTATTTACCACTCGTAGAGTTCACCTATAATAATAGTTATCATTCGAGTATCGAGATGGCACCGTATGAGGCTTTGTATGGTCGAAGATGTTTTTCCCCTATTAGATGGGAAGAGGTAGGTGACCGACTAATATTTGCTCTTGACTTAGTGAGACAAGCCTATAAGGATGTCTAGTTAATTTGTGAGAGGTTACAGATAGCTCAGAGTAGACAAAAGAGCTATGCTGACAGGAGACGAGACCATTGGAGTTTTCAGTGGGTGAATCGGTATTTTTACGAGTTTCTCCTTCCAAGGGTATAACGAGGTTTGGAAAGAAAGGGAAGTTAAGTCCTCATTACATTGGACCCTTTGAAATACTTGATAGAGTGGGAGATAAGGCCTACAGGATAGCATTACCACCCGAGCTAGCAGGTGTTCACAATGACTTCCACATTTCTATGTTACGAAGGTACCACCCAGATCTGACACGTGTGATTAGATATGAGTCGTTGGAGCTCAACGAGAACATGTCGCATGTTGAGAAACTAGTTTGGATATTAGATAGGAAGGAGAAAGTGTTAAGATCGAAGACAATTCCCTTAGTGAAAGTCCATTGGCAACACCACACTGCAGAAGAAGTTACATGGGAGTTGGAGAGTTTGATACGGGGGAAGTACCCCAAGTTGTTTACCGACAGATTGGTTCCAATTTAGAGGACCAAATTTCTCTAGTGGGGGAGATTATGTAAGACCCACTTTTGGGTGATGTATACATTATGATTCATATGATGTAACGCATTTCATATGTTAATTGAATCATAAGAAGAACTTTTGACTTAAATGAAGTTGCATAGAGAATGAATGAATATCATGGATAGATGTAAGGTTATATAAGGTCTGAAGTGGCCACAAACTAAACAAATGGAATTTAAAACCCTTTAGGCTGAAGATAAGGATTTAAAACATGAAATGATATCGCATGGACTGTGAATTCTATGTATGCCTTCTGATTTCAAGCAGTACACATAAGTTCCATAACATGCAAATCATAATAAATGAAACTTTCCATGCTTTAAGCGTGAATGGATTGCAAAATGACTAGTGAATCAATCAAATACAAGTTTCCCTTTGAAAATTCTAGAAAATTTACACCAGAAAGCCTGTAGATGAATGCCAGATCAATCTCCTATTCAAAGCAGATCAATCTCTTGTTCAAGCAGAATAATTCCAAGTTGATTCTGCCAAGAGCATATTGATGTCCCCAATGAGCAGATCGATCTCCCCCAAGAGTAGATCAATCTACATTTGCTTCTGCCTAGCAGAGATCGATCCCTTCCTAAGTGTAGATCGATCTCCATTTGATCCTGTCAAGAGCAGATCGATCTCTCCCCATGAGCAAATCAATCTCCAGTTGCTTCTGCCAAGCAAAGATCGATCTCTCCCTAAAGAGCAGATCGATCTCTCCCTTACAAGCCTGAATATTTCGATGATTCAATCCAAGAGAAGATCGATCTCTCCCCAATAAGCATATTGATCTCTCCCATTACAAACCTGACAATTTCAATAGCTTAAACCAAGGGAAAATCGATCTCTTACCCTAGGAGATCAATCTCACCACCCCTGCTCTATACAAACCTGACGGCCAAACCACCTTCTTCACGAAATCAACATATTCCTCCATTTTTAACCAAAAATACCAAGCTTTCTCACTCTAGAATACACCCCCTTCCAAAAAGATTTGAGAAAAAGCTATTAGAGCAAAGTTGTTTATTGTGAGAAGGAAAACTACATAGCTTGGAGCCAACATTCAACTTGTTGGATTGAAGGAGCATGTTAACCTTGAATGATTGATTTTTAAATGATAAAACATTAATGAACTTATTCAAATCATTTGTAAGAAACTAGTTCTAAGTGATTATCTTGAAATCATAATGCATAAAGGTTCACTTAGAAATATTGTCAAGCTAAACTTTGGCGGGAAACTTAAAATCAAATAAAATTTACCTAAGAATTGTGTCAAGATTGATCTCAAGGTTGTATGAGATCGATCTTAATCTGGCAGGAGCCTTATAGGCCTTGCAAGATCGATCTCACTTTGGTAGAGGCCTTACAGGCCTTGTAAGATGGATCTCAAGGTTGTATGAGATCGATCTCAAATTAGTAGAGGCCTTGCAAGATCGATCTTCTAATCTCTCTGTTCGGAGCAAGATCTATCTCCAAATCGATCTAGCAAGCATTCTCGTAGAGAGGAGATCGATCTCTAATCACCCTAGATCGATATCCTAAACTCTTTGACTTTGAGGAGATCAATCTCTATCCACAGGAGATCGATCTCATAAACTCTCTGTTTGAACATAGATCGATCTACATATCGATCTAATACCTTTAGCCTTTGGCTTAGAGGTGATTGATCTCTTCCTAGACCAAATCGATCTCTTAGGCATTCTGTAATTTAAAGATTAATCTTATAACCCCTATAGATCGATCTTTGCTTCCTCAACATCTTATACAAGCTCTTTGAGTTTTTAAATCCTTTAGCAGATAGATCTTATATTCTTATGAGATCGATCTTTAATCTCATGAGATTAATCTCTCATCCTTAAATACTTAGTTTCTAGCAATGATATGTATTTAAATAAACTCTAAACATGTTTAAAGCATTTCTAAGTTTATAATGTCCATTATTGTATTACTGTTTTGTCATTTCAAAATATATTAACTTAACAATCTCCCCCTTTTTGATACGACAAAACTTATTCAATAAACTAATTTTATAAACATGTTTAGTTACCCCTTAGCATTATGCATCTAATTCTCTGGTTTCAAAAAACTCCCTCTTTGTTCAAAAACTCCCCCTTAATGTAAGCTCCCCTTAACTCCCCTTTAATTTAAGCTCCTTTTAAACATGTTTTCTTAATATATTCTTAATATATTCTCTTCTCCCCCTTTTTGTCATATCAATGGCAATCAAGTCATAAAACATGTATCATATATCAGGAAAGTACTAATCATGAAATTAACACATGTTTCAAAATAGATTTTGTCATTTCAAAAGATAATCGTTCAAACATGTTTTAAAATAACAATGCATCTAGAACAATCTAATCAAGCATGTCCTAAGGTGGAGGGGGAAATTGCTCCAAAAGTTCATCGACTCGAGTGCGGGTGACCTGCAACTCATCGAACATAGCCTGCTGTGTGGCATGAAGGTTGGCAAAGCCTTCATCCATCTTCCTGTTAAGCTCCATAACCATGGCCATAATCGATTCCATCCAGTCGGAAGATGAGGTAGGTGCAGTAGGCTGAGCAGTCGACGAAGTAGGAACTTCAGTAGTCGGGGTAGTAGGCTCAGCTGGTAGATCCTCTTCCATGGCTGCCTCATGATGGGTTTCTCATTTCTTCCTCCATTACCCTTGGAAGTCCTTGTAGTACCCCATATGGTGAAGTGTGCTAATGTTTAAGATGCTCTTTGTAGAAGGCACTTCACCGGTCTCACAAGAGCAATCGACCCCGAGTCGTTGGAGCAGGTATGCAAGCAGTTGCAGGAAGATTATTGTGGAGGCTTGTCCGCGCACGATTTTCAGTCAGTCTTCGTAGATGAAGTGGACTAGATTTGGTTTTTAGTTTTGAGAAGTGTGAAGGTAGTGGAGCAAAAAATGGTCTAGTTTCCTGACTGTGGAATGACGAGTACCGAAAGGTCTGAGGTTCCATGAGATTATAAGGTGTAGTAACCTAGGGTGCATTGGTAGGTCACTAGTCTTATCCCCAAGCAAGTTAAATTCGAGGGGTACCTCCTCCTCTTCATCAATCAGCGCAACATCTTCAATCCTAAACATTCTGGCTAATAGAGTTGTGTATACAGAGATTGTTTTGGCCATGATGAATGTTTTGAATCCTAAAATCTTACAAGTATCGTCAGGGTCATATTTAAGCTCAGCATTTGAGAAGAACGCCCTAATGATGTTTAGAGGTGTCGGGGTGTTTATCTTAAGGAATGGAAGCCAGCCAAACTCTTCCATTTTTTGATAGATAGGGGAAATCTATACGATTAAGGAAGGAAAAATCAATTGTTCGCCAGTGTTTTATTGGCATGGTGGAGAAATACTCTTCATATCGTTTCCTTTTTGCAGGTGTTTGAAAACACCTGCTAAAGGTGGTGATAGAAGAGGCAATGGGTGGTTGTGAGGAAGAGCCTCTATCAACATTTGATATTTGTCTAGGTGGTTTGAGATCTTTGGTTGCAACTCTCTTAAGACGAGGCATGATTGTAGACTAGAAAATTCAGCTAAACACACTCTAAGATTGTTTTAAACACCCTAGGCAATAGTTTGAATAGTTCTTCTAGAAACCAAGGCAATGAAACAGTTCCAAGAAGTGCCCAATGATGATTTCAGCAAAAAACAAAGGAATTTTTTAAGAAAACTTAACATTGTAGGTTGCTACAATGAAGATTGATGAGAATATTGGACAAGAACCTTACCGAGATCAATCTGAGAGTGAAAATCGAAGGAGGAGGCACGACAGAGGGTTAGGGATCTGAAAATTTGGGATTTTGAAATTTTGGGATTTTGAAGCAGTATTTATAGTCCAGGGCTAAGGAGATCGATCTGTCGAGGTACCAGATTAATCTGATATTTCCAGAAACTTGAAGAGATCGATCTGATCTTCAAAATACAGAAGCTCAAGGAGATCGATCTGTCAAATGCAGAGATCGATCTGTAACTTACAGAGGCTGAAGAAGATCGATCTGTCAAATGGAAAAATCAATCTGTAAAATATAGAAGCTTAAGGAGATCGATCTTATGGGATAGAAGATCGATCTGCTTAGCTAAACTTTACTGCTTTAGGCCAATTTGGAGCGTGAAGATCGATCTATAGTGATAGGAGATCGATCTCTCATACTTTTTGCCCAAAATGAGTTGAAAATTAATTTGAAATCAAAGTTTTGAAGGGAATAAATCTCAAGGAACATTCATGAGTCCTATTCACCTCTAAGAACACAAAACCTATCTCTATCAAGAGGTTTGGTGAAGATATCAACTGTTTGATGTAAAGTATCAATATATTCTAGAATTATATCTCCTTTTTGTACATGATCTCTAAGGAAATGATGCCTAATCTCAATATGTTTAGTTCTAGAGTGTTGAATTAGATTTTTAGAGAGATTAATGGCACTGGTATTATCACATTTGATTGAGACTTGCTTCATGTATATACCATAGTCTTTCATTTGTTGTTTAATCCACAACACTTGAGCACTAAAACTACCAGCTGCTATATATTCTGCTTCTGTTGTGGATTGTACTACACTATTTTGTTTCTTAGAGAACCATGAGATTAATCTATTTCCTCAGAATTGGCATGTTCCTGAAGTGCTTTTTCTATCTATTTTACAACCTCCAAAATCTGTATCAGAAAAAGCATGAAGAGCAAAGGTGGAGTCCTTATGGTACCAAAGTCCTAGAGAGGGAATGTCTTTAAGATACCTAAAGATCCTTTTTATGGCTAGTAAGTCTGACTCCCTAGGAGAAGATTGAAATCTAGCACATAGGCATACACTAAACAAAATATCTCGTCTACTTGCAGTAAGATAAAGCAATGAACCAATCATAGACCTATATAGTTTAGTGTCTACACACTTACCACTTTCATCTTTATCAAGCTTGATGTTGGTACCCATTGGAGTTGCTTGAGGTTTGCAGTTATCCATTCCAAATCATTTGAGCAAATCCTTAGTATATTTAGCTTGACTGATGAAGGTTCTATCTTTAGTTTACTTCACTTGAAGTCCCAAGAAGTAGGTGAGCTCTCCCATCATGCTCATTTCAAATTCACCTTGCATGATCTTAGCAAACTCTTGGCATAAAGATTCATTAGTTGATCCAAAAATAATGCCATCTACATACGCTTGAACAACTAGTAAATCTTTATTTTTATTTTTGATAAACAAAGTAGTATCTACTTTTCCTCTTGAAAATCCTTTTTCTATTAAGAACTTTGACAGTCTTTCATACCATGCTCTAGGAGCTTGTTTCAAACCGTAAAGTGCTTTAGAAAGTTTGAAAACATGTTCAGGAAATTTAGGACTTTCAAAATTGGGAGGTTGCTTAACATAAACTTCTTCATTGATGAAGCCATTTAAAAATGCACTCTTTACATCCATTTGATATAATTTGAAGTTTTTGTAGCATGCAAAGGCAAGTAGCATTCTTATTGCTTCTAATCTAGCTACCGGTGCATAAGTTTCATCATAGTCTATTCCTTCTTCTTGCCTATAGCCTTGTGCAACTAGTCTAGCCTTGTTTCTTATGATCACACTATTTTCATCCATCTTGTTCTTGAAAATCTATTTAGTTCCAATTATAGAGTGATCACTAGGTCTAGGGACTAAATTCCATACTTTGCTTCTTTTAAATTGATTTAGTTCTTCTTGCATGGCTAAAAACCAATTATTGTCATCTGAAGCTTCATTGACATTCCTTGGTTCAATTTGAGATACAAAGGCTATATATTGACATACATTTCTTAGAGAGGACCTTGTTCTAACTCCAAGAGTTGGATCACCTACAATTTCACAATCTTTGACATATCCTAATTCTCTTGGTGCTATAGACTCTCTTTCTAATATTTCTAGTTCTTCTTCATCCTCTTTATTAATGTCAAGTTTTTCTAATAGATCATTCTCTATGTTTGAGGTTTCTTTCAAGTTCTCATCAAATATTTCAATATCCTCATCATTGGTTGAACCTTTAGATACATCATTTGACTCATCAAATATTACATGTATTGATTCTTCAACCATCAAGGTTCTTTTGTTATATACTCTATATGCCTTTGAATTCAAGGAGTAGCCTAAAAAGATTCCCTCATCACTCTTGGCATCAAATTTTCCTAAGTTATCTTTTCCATTATTTAAGACAAAGCATCTACAACCAAAAAGGTGAAAATAGCTAATATTAGGCTTCTTTCCCTTGTAAAGCTCATAAGGGTTTTTCTTTAAGATTGGTCTAATCATGGCTCTATTAATAATATAGCAAGATGTATTTATAGCTTCAGCCCAAAAATATTTAGGTAAGTTATTTTCACACAACATTTTTCTAGCCATTTCTTCTAATGTTCTATTTCTTCTCTCAACTACCCCATTTTGTTGTGGTATCCTAAGGGTTGAAAAATTATGACTAATTCCTTGATCATTGCAATATTCATTAAATCCAATATTTTCAAATTCCTTGCCATGATCACTTCTAATGCTAGTTATAGTGTAACCTTTTTCATTTTGGGCTACTTTTGTATAGACAATGAATTTTTCTAAGGCTTCATTCTTTACTCTTAAGAAGAATGCCCAAGTGAACCTAGTGTAATCATCTACAATCACAAACCCATAATGCTTACCACCTAGGCTTGTAGTTCTAGTTGGTCTAAATAGATCTAGATGGAGTAATTAAAGTGGTCTAGTGGTTGATACACTATGTTTAGGTTTAAATGTTGTCCTTTTATGTTTTTCCTTGACACAAGCTTCACAAATTTTGTCATAGTCAAAGGACAACTTAGGTAATCCTATAACAAGGTCTTTTCTAGCTAGCTTAGATAATACATGCATGCTAGCATGACCTAGTCTTCTATGCCATAACCAAGGTTCTTTTTCTTTATCTACCATAAGGTATACATTTTCATTTTTAAGTTCATTTAGATAAACAATGTATATGTTACCTTGTCTATGACCTAGAAAAAGAACCTTATTTGATTTAGGATCTATAACATGACATTTCAAGCAATCAAAAATTACTCTGTAACCTTTGCCACAAAGTTGACTAATACTTAGCACATTATGTTTTAGACCCCTAACAAGTAAAACTTTTTCTAGTGAGAAATAGTCATTACCAATTGAACCACTTCCTACAACTTGGCCTTCGGAGTTGTCCCCAAATGTGACTTCTCCACCAACTTTTGATTTTAATGAGTTGAAGTGGCTTCTATCACCGGTCATGTGTCTTGAGCATCCATTATCCAAGTACCAAGCTTCCTTTGTTTTTACCTTGTAGCAATGCTCAATCACCTATAATCAACATTCAAACTTTTGTCTTAGGTACCCAAATTTTCTTAGGTTCTTTGGAGTTAGTGAATAGAATTCTTGATCCCTTTGGGATCCATTTTACTATAACATTAATGTCTTTTGAATTAACTACCTCTTTTGGAACCCAAATTCTTTTCACTATTCTTCCTCTAAATGTGGTCATCTTTACATTGCAATTATATGATGCATGCCTTTTTTTATTACAATGTGAGCAAGTAGTTGAGGGTTTATGCATATTCTTTCTAGCTAAGAAACTTTTGAGGTGAGTTTCCCCACTTTTTCCATCATATCCTAACCCATTCTTATCAAAGAAAGCCCTTTGAGTTTCTAGCATGTTATCTAATTTTTGTTGACCCATGTAAAATCTAGTAAAGGAATTATGTAAGTTACTATTTTTTTTCATTTAGGTCATGGATTTCAAGATTTGTATTTTCTAATCTCTTTTCACATTCTATCTTATCCTTTAGTATTAACTCATTTTCTTTCTTTAGTTTAGAGATTAATTTTTTGTACTTCAAACTCATGCATTAATATTCTAATGCAAGATCATCAAATGCATCTTGTAGTTTATCAAAAGAGTACTCATTGAGATCTGAAGTTACCTTTTCATCTTCAATTGCCATAAAGCATAGATTGGCAGTATCCTCATTTGAATCATCATCGGAGCTATCACTGTCGCTCCATGTTAACATCATTGCCTTCTTTTTGTGATACCTATCACTTGATCTTTTGAGGAGAGGGTAGTTAAATTTAATATGTCCAGGTTTTTTGCATTCATAGCATATAATATTATCTTTTCTACCTGGTTCATCTTGTTCTTTCTTGTAGTTTCTCCTACTACTACCATTTGCTTTTATTATCATAAATTTGTTAAATCTCTTTGCAAACATTGCCATTTCGAGATCTTCTTCATTACCACTCTCATTTTTATTCTTTTTCAAATCTTCTTGAGTAGTGGATTTCAGAGCTACTCCCACTTTCTTGGGTGGCTCTTCATTTCTCCTTAATTTCATTTCATATGTGAGTAGTGACCCTATCAATTCATCTAGTGATAGTGTGTGGGGGTCTTTGGACTCTTCAATTGCAGTTACTTTAGCTTCCCATGATTTCGGTAGGCTATTCAAGATTTTCTTAACCATTTCTATATTTGAATATATTTTGCCTAAGGACTTTAGTCCATTTATTACATCAGTAAATCTAGTGAACATATCACTAATTGACTCTCCTTCTTTCATCCTAAATAGCTCATAATCATGTGTGAGCATTCCTACCCTAGTCTCCTTTACTTAAGTTGTGCCTTCATGAGTAATTGCCAATTTGTCCCAAATTTGTTTGGCATTGTCACAACCAGAGATCTATTATACTCATTAGGCCCTAAAGCACAAAATAAGGTGTGCATGGCCTTTGCATTGAGCTGAGCACATTTTACATCATTAGAATCCCACTCATCTTCTTCTTTAGGGATATCTCTTCCCTCTATTCTTTTAGTTGGGATTTGAGGACCTTTAGTTATAATCCTCCATACCTCATAATCATTTGCTTGAATGAAAAGCATCATCCTAGTTTTTCAATAAGCATAATGTTCACCATTGAACATGGGAGGCCTAACTGTAGAGTGCCCCTCTCCTACTAGACTGGTTGCTACGTTGTTATGAGTCATTAGATCATTTTTAACTCGTAGGAAGATATACCTTTATGATCAAAGAGTCCGAGCTCTGATACCAATTATTGGCTCTACCGAGAGGGGGTGAATCGATTTTCTAATGATAATGCTAAATTTAAACTTAATTGAATCTTATTGCAAGCAATCAAAGAATAATCAATAAAGTATAGTATAATAAATTAAAGGAGATAAGGGAAGGAAGCAGCAAACTCAGTAATTTATAGAGGTTCGACCAATCTCTTGCCTACGTTCTCTCTTCTTGACCTTCTTGTCAAGAGCTTTCTTTCACTATATCAAAGGCTGATACAAACTCCCTTTTTCAGGTTAAGGAATAACCTCTCTACCCCTTTTTACAAAGATAAGTGTTCACCCTTTACAAACTTATCTCACAGAGGACCTCTCCTTTTCTCTCTTGAATTAAGGATGAATACAAAGTAAAGCTTTCTTTTGAGGGTAGGAAAAATAACTTCTACACAAGGTTTCTTTCACACAATACAATTAATGTGATGTTGAAGACAAAGAGAATGTTAGAAAACATCTCTTGAGAATATACAGAATTTGCAGCACAAGTCTCTCATTTTCCAGTGTCTTCAATGCTTGATTTTATATAGCAGGATTGGTAGTTGAAGCATTTAATGCTATTTTTCACATTGAAGATTTTACAGAAAGAGCCGTTGGGAACCTCCAGTGGGTACCAGATCGATCTTCCATCATGACCAGATCGATCTCTTAGTTTAAATTCCTGCAATTACAAAGCAACTTAAAGCATGAAGATCGATCTCATATTTGTAGAGATCGATCTTATAATTTGAAAAATATTAGTGAAGATCCATCTGTCGAACCATCAGATCGATCTTCTAATCTCTCTGTTTGGAGCAAGATCGATCTCTAGATCGATCTACAAGCATTCTCGTAGAGAGGAGATCGATCTCTAATCACCCTAGATCGATCTCCTAAACTCTCTGACTTTGAGGAGATCGATCTCTATCCACAGGAGATCGATCTCATAAACTCTCTGTTTGAACATAGATCGATCTAATACCTTTAGCCTTTGTCTTAGAGGAGATCGATCTCTTCCTAGACCAGATCAATCTCTTAGGCATTCTGTAATTTAAAGATCGATCTCTGCTTCCTCAACATCTTATACAAGCTCTTTGAGTTTTTAAATCCTTTAGCAGATCGATCTCATATTCTCATGAGATCGATCTCTCATACTTGAAAACCCAGGAGATCGATCTCTCATCTCATGAGATTGATCTCTCATCCTTAAATACTTAGTTTTTGGCAATGATATGTATTTAAATAAACTCTAAACATGTTTAAAGCATTTCTAAGTTTATAATGTCCATTATTGAATTACTGTTTTGTCATTTCAAAATATATTAGCTTAACAAAGAGCAAGGAGGATTTGTACAAATTTAGAGAAAAATGAAGGAAATCTCAGCTAGGTAAGAATTAATGCACCAAGTTGATATATGTTAAACTAGGTGTGTTGATGAGTTTATTGATATATATGAATTGTTGGAAATGAAAGGATCATGAAAAATGAGCATGACCTAGTTTTGACATGAAAGTGAGGAGATGATGAGGAAATGGTGTTAACATGGATTTAATGATGGAATATGCATGTAGGGAAATGAAATGAGAAGAAATAAATATAGCTATATGGGAAATGTGGTATAATACCATATTGGGAGAAAATCATGAAAATAATGTGCTCAGTTGAGATTTAGCAAATGAAAAGAGTATATTACGATATACTACCGTAAATACGTATAACAGCTTCAGAGAATCGCATTGAAGCTGATCGGGCTGCAAGAGTGAGCAGAACCAAGGAAGAGAGGTCACTTGACGTGATCCGAGGTAAGGGAATTTCGTGAGTAACTAGAGATGGCTCCACGTATTTTGAATAGCATCTTGACATTATATGCTATATGAATTCCCATGAATAGGCATGATGTTGTGATAGAAACCAAAGAGGATAAGTGTATTTTATCCAAAACTAGGGTGAAAAAACCTTAGAAGCATGTTGTGACCAAAATTCATGAGTTGCATGATAGAATAGCAATTGTTTTCATTTATATGCGAAAACATGCACATTTGAGTGCTTATTTGATTTGAATAGCCATCTATCTGGTTTTGTGTGAAAACCATAAGTGCTAGAGAATACTCGCACTATATTTTGAGATATACATCACATAGTACTTAAGTGTTTACTCATACTACATATTTAATGCGATTTACACATATTAGAGTACTGGGAGCATTACTCGTACTCAGATTGTTATTGATGCATTGTAGAGTATTGGGAGCTATGCTCATACTCAGTTTGACATGATAGAGTATTGGGAGCTTTACTCATACTCATGTTTTTATATAACCTAGTGTTGGGAGAATTGCTCACACTGGAGATTGTGATGTTATGATATGGTCGTGTTGGGAGTTTTACTCACACGTAACAATTTTGAAAAGAGCATGAAACAGCCGTGTTGGGAGCCTGCGCTGACTGTGTGTCGCACTGATATATATATATATATATGCTCACACATGCATTATTTTGAGATATAGCAGAGGGCTATCGAAATAATCCATAGGTGTGACGACTAAGAGTCATGGCGAGCATCCTAACTATGAGGTAGATCCGTAATATGTGGACTAAGACTCATTACGAGCATCCTGACTACGAGGCATATCCAAGGCGTGAGGACTAAGACTTATGGCGAGCATCCTACCTTGAGATAGGGTCTATGGAGTACTATGTACCGTGTATGTCACATGGAATACATTGTACCGTGAGTACACGATGAGAGTGAGTTGTGAGCTGACGGCTAGGATTTGACCCTCCTCCCGTTACAGTAATTGTGAGACCCCGCACACCGAGTACTGTGTAGCCTGGGATCACGAAAAATGAGTTATGATATCATACACTCGGAACATGTAGTCGCCTTTCTCCTTTCTTGCTAATTGAATTTCTTGAATGAATTACCACATGGTTTTATGATATAAACATGTGAGTTTGTGAATTGTGAAAAGGGTAACCCGAGGGATGGGTGAGGCCCAGTTTTCCATGTTTTAAACATGATGAATGCCATATGATTTTGATTTAAATGCATGGCATGATAAATGAGATTTATGAAAGTACGTGAGAAATGCAGTGCTATGCATATAATGCTAAGGTTGTTAAACCAGCATATTACCAGTTTTGTAATTGATGTTTTGTATCTATGTGTATATATATATATATACATATATTGTATAATGATTTGAGAGAGATGCATGTTATAGATACAGATAGTGTAAGGAAACGATTTTGAGGCATAAGCATTGTATTTTTTAGATAGTGTGGTTATCTACTTACTTGCCTAATTTCCTTACTGAGCTGTGAGCTCACCCCCTTATTATTTCCCTTTTTCAGAGCATCCACAGTAGGTGGACACGGCTAAGGACCGATACTCCCTGATATCCGCTGCTGATCCATTTTGGTAGAGGTATTCACACTTGGTATTTTATACTAAACATTGTATAAGCAGAGCTATGTAAATTAATGTATGGTCGGGATGTATATGTACAGATAAATATATTAATGTACCAGAGTTTGTATTATAGAAAAGAATATTAAATTCTATATATATTATGAATGAATATGAATGGGTGACTAATATCGAATCACGACACAACGTTTGATGTGAGAGATGGCAAAAGAAGAGGTAAGTGAAATGCGAAAAAAATTGGGGTGAATAAGGTAGGTAGAGTGTGAAGGAAGGGCATGACAGAATGGTATCAGAGCAGTGTTGGTCTGATGTGAATCGTTATTAGTAATTAGGAAAAGTATACATCTTCATAGTACTGTGCTTTGTTCAGTTACGATTATGTATACAAGATGGATATCAGACTAATTAATGATTATTAATGCAGAGATTTAACCATTATGGTTAATACTCACCGTGGTAGAGGGGATAGAGGTAGGGCTCGAGGCCGTAGAGGTAGGCCAGAGACCCGAGATGAGATTATTGGTTAGACTGAGGTACCAGAGAGTACCGAGGCACGCTTCGAGAGACTAGAACGTCGCTTAGAGACCATAGTGGAGATACTGGCACAGACGATGCTAGGAGGACAGGAACAGGATGTAGAGACTGCACCTGGAGAGGCAGCTGCACCTTATACACCTACACCCCCACCAATTTAGGATATGCCGTCACAGGTCACTGCATGTCAGGACCCGTTCTCAATCCATGACTTAACCAAAAAACCACTACAAATTTTTCACATTTTTAACTTACCTTTCCTCTCTTCAATGGTTGGGCTGTGATTCGATGTCAGAGTCCTCGCTTACCACATTTTCCATTATCATACATACATGTCAATATACTGTTTACTGACTGTAACTGAGATTATATAAAATCTAACACAAATACATTCCCCATAATATATATCGTATACATCACTGTGCTGTTTCTATGTTTAGATACACAACTGTACAAAATAGGTATACCTGGCGATCGATAGGAACTAGCAGTAGACTCAGGAATACTATCCCTCGATAGCTCTCGCTCTACTGCTGACGCTCAGTAGAGAGATGTAAAGAAAGGGGGGTGAGCATACAACGCGCTCAGTAAGGAAATCAGGCAAGCAAGTAGAAATCTATACTATCTACTCAAAATAATGCTATGCCTTGAAAACATTATTTCCTTAACTCACTTTAAAAGCATGTCTTGAAATATAATATATATACTTGTACAGATTAAATCCCACGTACAGAAATCATGCTTTCTTTCTCAAATGTAGGCATGTAGTGCAAAACAATGCATCGTTTATAAATCATGCCTTTATGTAAATCATGTCATGTATATTTAAATCACAATAAATATGGCATTAAATAATTCACAACACAAAATCGGAGTCCGACCCATCCCTCAGGTCTCTACGCAATTTAAATCAATCAATCAATGTGATATATCATGTGAGACTTTGTGGTGAAATGCAAATAGTATCCTGGACTATGATCATATCCGAAATGTGAACCCAGGCCACACAGTACTCGGTGCGCGGGGTATCACTGCTGCAACGGGAGGATGGTCAATCCACTACAACCGTCAGCTATACAACACACGGTACAGCGTACTCCTCGTACCCCCAGGCACGGTACAAAGTACACTCGTAGACCCTACATCACAGTCAGGGTGCCTGCCATAGATCTTAGCCCTCAAACCATGGAATATCTGTCACGACCCAAACTACCCAAAAATCAGAGCTAATTTTTCGCGTTTTGTTATTTCTATTTCTTAAATTCTTACCTGTCTTCTGATCGTGACCACACTCCACTAACAAATTGGGTCGTGCGTCAATGCCAGTCCCACCATTCAATTACCATCTAACTTATTTCTTCTCCAGTCATTTATAATTGTTTACATTAATTATACATTCCCTAAAGTTACTTACAAACATGTTACTGTGCTATGCTTATGTAGATACAATATGTACAAGTGTATATACCTTATGTTGATGGGCAGCAGCGGATATCCAAAATGCAGTACTGAGTCGCCTGAACTTCAACTGGAGATTATCTGTGGGAGAAAATGAAAGGGGTGAGCACATCAAGCTCAGTAAGGCAATCCTACGAACAAGTAGGTAACCATACTACCTACATGAACGTGGTGCCATGCATAAACCACCCTTTCTCCACACATTTTAAAACAGATGATATGAGTTATGATGTTATGTAAAACACATTTGCACGGAAAATTCAACATGCAATTATATTCAAAATCATATCTTTCTCGTTTAAAATTTCACAGTAAAGTCAGGACTCGACCCCTCCTTCGGGTGATCCTGACTCACACAAAATCATGAAAATCCGTTTACATCACATATGGGTTTTAAAAAGCATGGAAATAGCATCATGCACATTTAATTTAAAACCCAGTTTGATCTCATCAAAATCGTCGACATACGAGACTAGGCAACATCTGTATATCGGCAATAACCAGGACTGGCCATATGTGTCCTCGTGAGTCCCTCTAGCTTCACGGATCCCAGTGTGCGAGGTCTCACCCTGATCGAGAACCGCCCGGGAGGTGGGTCAATCCAACCCGTCAGTCTTATCCGATCTCACGCATCCGAAGATGCCGTATCCGAAGATACCCCGTATCACAAGATATCGTATCCGAAGATACCCCGTATCACAAAGATACCGTATCCGAAGATACCCCACGGTACATCGTACTCCATGCTACTTGCAGGGTACATCGTACTCCATGGACCCATATCACTCTAGGTACTCCAGCCCAAATGGCCTGCTTCCCACAGAGAGGTTTTGTTTCTCAATACTCATGCCACGTCTCAAAACGCACGTGCGAGCCTATTAAATCGGTGACACACAGTCTACCCGATGCTCCAAGCACGGCTCATCGCATGTTCTCATAAAATCAGTGCGAGCGATGCTCAGCACTCTCATCAAATCAAGTAAAATCGGCAGAGCCCACTTTACATCCCCATAAGGCCGCCAACCTCATCCCTCACTCTCACCCCACCTAAGAGGTCTTTTGAGCCTGTTGGGCCTTTTGGCTGACTCTAAGGGCAGACAGCTCTACTCCACAAATCCAGTAAATCTAGTGCGAGCTAAGCTCAGCACTCTGTATATAAATCACATGAAAATCTTATAAAATCTGGTGCGAGTTAAACTCCAGCACCCTGTCTCGAAAATCATGTAAAAATATGGTGCGTGTTAGACTCTAGCACCCTGTCACGAAAATCATGTAAAATCTGGTGCGAGTTAGACTCTAGCACCCATGCATGTAAAACTCTAGTGCGAGCTCTCGCTCCAGCACTAATGCATGCATAACACAAATCAAACATCGTGCGAGCTGAGCTCTAGCACGTCACATGTAAATAAAAACACGTAGGCGGCTCGGTTATCTCCAAATAGTTTTCACAGAAATTACATCGTTTAAGGTATGCAATGCTATGCATTTTTCTTTAAAAGTGAGCCAGCCTACTCATGCATGTGTTAAAATACCTCCAGAACGAGCAGGAACCTCTTGTCCTTGCTCCTCCCAATTTTTCCTAAATTTGTAAGTTCTACCCTTAACAAGGGTATTTTAGTAATTTGCCCATTCGGGGCACTAAAATTATTAATTGACCTCTAGACCCTTCAGGTAATTTTTTAAAGACTGCAGATGAACTTAAAATTGCGTAAAGTTACCTCTAGCAGTCCGCAGAATTCCCTTACCTTATTTTCCTATCGAGTCTGACCTTTTCACTGATGTCACGTCGCGTAGTCCGATCTGCTCTCAATCCAATGCCCGGAACTGCGTATCAATATTCCTCAGGTCAGATAACATACAATTTAATTGTATTTCCTATTTTCTGGGCTTAATTTAAATCATTGGGCCCGTTTACCCCTATTGGGCTCGATTGCACCTTAATGGGCCTTAAGCCCGTTTCTCACTTAATTTTCACTTTATCGAGGCCTATTGGGCTCATTGGGCCCACTAATAATTTATTGGGCCTCGTTCTAATTCTCGAATAGCTAAATCGATTATTTACGACAATTTATCTAAATTTTCATAATTTAATTCAATTTATGCGGAATTTAAATTCATATCACGCATAACGATGTAAATTGTCATAAATAAAGATCACTTACCCGAGATTCCATGCTAGTATGTAAATTGAGGCTGTCTCGAGCTCTTGGTGGATGCCAATTATCGAGCTACACAATTCCATAATTTTCCGGGTAAGTTTTCAGCCCAAAATTAATTAAATTAAATACTCCGAAATTTAAATCGGGTCAATTCGACTGCTCACTGACTTACCCGAAGCTCGATTGCATCACTGGAATCTTCTCCAATTTTTTCTCTTTTTCTTTTTCCCTTTTTTCTTCCTTTTTTCCTCTCTTTTTGGCTGAACCGGTTCAGTCCGGTTCGGACCGGTTCAGACCTGGCGGTTCACCCCGGTTCACTCCGGTTCGGTCGATTCACCGCCTTGCCGGTCGGTTCTCCGTCGACTTCCACCGCCAACAGCTTCGCAAGGTTGTCCGCAGCACGAATCTACCCTCGGTTTCGGTCGAGGTCATCGAAACGCCGTCGGTTCGGCCTCTTTTCCCCGGCGTCGGAAACCCATTTCTCCTCTTGGCCGTCGTCGGCGATTCCCGCCGTTTCGTCGGTATCCAATGGCCTCAACAGAACCATCTCGGCCTGGGAATCGTTTTGCGGGGTCGGATCGGAGCCAAGACGCCGCCGTTCGCCGGAACCGACTCGATTTTCCTTCTCGGCTTTTGTCCGTCGTTTCGTCGGATTCGGGCTTCTCCGACGCGCGTCACCGGTGGCTGAAGGATCGCCGATCTCTCCTCTTCCTCTTCGGCTCCTAGTCAGGGTCGTTGGTCGCCGAACGGCTCGCCGACCATCCTCGGTTCGGCTTCGTTTTTGTCTCTACTTCTCTTTCTCTCTCCCCGACCCGTTTCAATCTGATTCTTTTTTTTTTTCAATTCTCTTTCTTTTTTTTTTAATCATTCAAATACCTTAAAAATATCCAAATATCCTTTAAAATTATTATTTTATTCCAAATTAATTAATTTAATTTAATTTAATTTATTTATTATATTTTAATCCTTTTTCGGGTATAATTTCTTCGTATTTTCGGGATATTGTCCCGAATGACTTTTCGGTATATTTTTCGATTATTTTTGGGATTATTTTTTTCGAACTAAAAATCTCGATTAATTCCGATTAATTCCCATAAATTAATATCTTGATCAATTTAACCCAATATAAATTTATTTCACCTTTATTGACCAAGATTTCTCAATCCATTATTTTTAATTAAATTTCCTTATCGAATTTACACCGGTTTTTGGTCTTTTGACCGTTTTGCCCTTACACGTGTTCGGGATTAATTTAACCCAACTTCCTTTCACGAATACTCATTCATTTCATATTTTAATTAAATTCGGGTCTTACAACTCTCCCCCACTTAAGGAATTTGGTCCTCCAAATTAGAACCAATTCATATGAATTTATAGACTACTCCGGGTACATCGATCGTATCATACTCTTAAATTCTTATGTGACCTTCTCTGGAGTGTATTACTACCAAAGGACTTTAATTAGGGAGATCATCTTAAACCTCAATACTTTCTCTTTCCTGTTTAATGCCCGAATCAACTTATCAATATACTTATATTTTCATTAAACTGAACTTTTGGAGTTCATAATCGATCACCTATGCTGGATCTGGATAGTATTGCCGAAGCATCAAAAGTTAGGACACATTGTGGGTGCCTACTTATTCAAGTGAAAATGCCACCTACAGGTCTTATCTCCCACTTGTCCAATCTCTCAAAATATTCAATCCAGCGCAACTCAATTTACCTTCTTCCTAAAGTTCGCTATGTCCTTATTCTCTTAGGACAAGAAACATTTCAACCATACTAATTCACCAAGGGTGAATTCCAATACTTGTCTATCTGCTCTGAGGTGTTCTTAATCTCTCATCCTTAACTAAACATCCTCAGAGACTTATTATCCCAAGTCGAAAATAATTCTATCTGTCACCCACTTTTTCTTATCCAATTTGGGGAACAACCCCTACAGCCATACACTGTCTCATATCTTTTTATCCCGATACTCAAGTGGCAACTGTCACTATTGAAGAATTCGATTTGTAATTACTGATCATCCCAGGAGCATAAAAATCAAGGGCGCACGCTTTCATCGGATCCTCCAGAACCTGTACAGTCCTCTCTGACTGACCATCTGTCTGAGGATGAAAAGCTGTGCTAATACTCAGTCGGGTTCCCATAGCTTCCTGAAAAATATTCCCTGAAGTAGAAAGTGAAGCGGGAATCCCTATATAATACAATGCTCACTGGAACGCTACATAATGTTCCACAATCTTCCTTATACATAAATCCTCATATACACTCTGAGTATTTAGGGATTTCATAACCAAAAGGTGGGTAGACTTAGTCGCTCTATCAACTATCATCCAAATAGCTTTGTAATTCACCTGGGTTCTCTGTAACCCATCACGAAATTCATGGAGACTTGCTCTCATTTTCCGTGCCATGTCGATATAGGTAGGTGCTGCAATAACTCTGCAGACTTTTAATACTCTACCTTACTCTGCTGACATACTAGGCACTTTTCCACAATCTCTACCATGTCTCTTTTCACATCTGACCATCAATACCCTTTTCAGAGATTTCATATATATATTCGTTACTTTTCGTATGCACTGTATATCCCGAAGAGTAAGCTTCTGACAATATTATTATCTCATCAACTATGGTCCTGGGGAGCACTTATACTGTCTCTGAACCTCTCTGTAAAGCATCAACACACTCCGTGAACTCTGTCATTGTACCCTTCTGAATCTGACCCCAAACTATCGACATCATGCAGATCATCACGCTAAGCCTGTCAAATCCGGGCACTCTCATCCGGTTCTAATCATCAAGCTAGCTATCACACAATCACTGTCATCATCAGAAGGGATCACATCAATACTGAGGCTCATAACTGCTCTAGCAGCTCACGCTCCCTGACCATCATATGTAGTACCATCCCGAGGCTCTTTCTGCTCGAGGTATAAGCCATTACATTAGCTTTTCCTGGGTGGTACAATTTTCACAAATCAAAATCTCTCAGAAGCTCTAACCCACTAGGTATTCTCATATTCGCCTCTTTCTGTGAAAACAGATACATGGGGCTTTATGATCAGTGCATATCCACAATTTCTCACCATGTACATAATAGTACCATATCCTCGGTACAAATATTGTTGCCAACTTTAAATCATGGGTCAGATAGTCTATTTCGTGATCAAGGAGTTGTCTAACTCCAAAAATTAACTATCTTCTCATTATACATCAATACACAGCTCCTTCATTATTTCGAGGTGTCCATACTCACTGAGAATCTCTTGAGCTGTTGGGTATGGTGAAATTAATCACGGTGGTCAGTTCATACTTCACTACACCGAAATTCATGTCACATCTATCATCTTATTTATCATCTTATTTAAAGACCACGTTTTCTTAGTTAAACGTGTCAACCAAGTAGACCATATTGAGAACTCGTAACAACCCATTGTAAGAGCAATTTCCAATTATTGCTTACAATTTGCCCTGGACTTTAACTACACCCAACATATCATCAATAATGATGATTACGAATCAGTCCAGGTCAAGTTTAAATAACTCATCGTAATTGAGCTCCACTGCATAATTCAATCGCCTATATCCTTGACTTATGTACGCATAAGCGTATCAGATCCTTCAAAATCGCTTACGTTTTCAGGTACAAACCTGCGTCATTTCCTTTTCTTATCTTAACGGCTCTTATTAAATTTTTACTATGATAACCTTTATGATTTGTCAAATTTTAATATTCTTATCGTCTTAGTAAAGGTATCCTAATGCTAAAGGTATTTATTACGATGATCGATTTCACGTTATAGGTTATATATATATATACTTTTAGACGCTGTCAAGTCTTCAGGCGGGGAGGTATTTTGAAATACCTTTATTAACCTTCACACTTAACCACATATACTTTATATACCAGTCCATGTGGTCACAATTTATATTCGCTACTAATTGCTTAATCCCAATTACTTCATATCTTAAGGGTATTCCTTACCTAGCATATGTCTCTTACTCCAATACATCTTGTATACGTAATCAAGCATATCTTATCTTAAAGATTATCTCCTTCGTATATCAATAATGACAAAACTCTTGTCATTATTCATTTCGTGAGTACAATCCTTTAGTCCTTTAATTTCAACTGCTACACCCCTTTTTGTCACTTAAAATCTCTATATCCATATTCCGTTAATTAATCCTCCTCTATTGGGGTTCTCATTTATCAGTATTGTGTCCAATGATGTAGGCATTCATGCCTTTTTCTTACTTATATGCGAATAAAAGCGGTATGAATAAATGTGTGGCACCAGGATCAATGAACATATGTACTTCATTATTCATAACAAGTGTGGTATCTTACACCACATCCATGAAACATCAATAGTGTCCTGGTCCAAGACATCCTCTTGCCTTCGTCCAACAGTCTACTTTACTTTTTCTTTTCGGCTATTGCCTCCCTTCTCGTTGCAGCTATACCAACGAAGTTTTTCTCTGTCTCTTTACTTTTCTGTGGGGCGATCTCGCCCAACTCTGTGTAATCAAAATCAATGGTCCGTCTTACCACACTTAACGGCCATTTTCATCAATACAGTGTAGGTATAGACCCTCCTTCCGTGGTATCCACCACACATCTCACACTGCTTACAGTGCTTACACTGCTACACTACTTCGTAGCAGGTCGAGGTCCTCCAATCACAACGCCCCTCAAGAGTGTCAAAATTGGATGCACTGGGGCCTTACCAATTATCTTACTCAATGACTCATCAAATTAAATCTTTTACCAATTATCATTTTCCATTTTAACATCTTTATCATTTCTCGATTCTCTTTTTTGTCTCTATTTCAGCCCTCACTACCTTTTTCAATCTCAGAGGCGTGCAATTCGTGTTCTTATTTACCCAACTGTAAATCTGCGCACTGCCTCGGTATAGGTAATATCTCACGGGGCCAATTGGACTCTGATTGACAATCTGAGCCCTTCCATAAACTTTTAGACATCTCGACTGTCACTGTTCATATGTCGAGGTAATATCTACCAAAGAATATAACTGAGTTTCATACTCATAATCAACTTAGTATTCCTGGGCAGTGTAAGAAATTTTTTCTTTAAATCATGTCCGGGATATCCTGTCACCGGAATACATCCAATAAGATTTCTCATCTTAGCTATGGATGTTTAACACTTAAGATGGGTCGAGCGGGTTTCCACCAATGTTCCGCTGCGCCCTCTGATCTCATTCATAATTTGAGCAATTAGCTCCTCAAAATAATTCCCATGCTCCGCTTCAATCTCGCGAAGCGTGTCTCAATACTGTCCGATCTCTCTATCGGATTCAGTGGGGCATGCTCAACATTAGCCTCCATTTCAATTTCATCCTGGTTCTCACAGGTCAACTCAGCACGACTAGCAGGCTCAGGTCTACCTCTACGACCTCTGCCTCGTGCACTATCTCATCTAACGCGACTCATATTAGGCATTCCTGCATTCTAGACCATTTCTTAGTCAAAACCCATCTCGATATACACTATTGTATCTAACCAAGCACAGTAACACGGGGATGTAATTTCCTAATTACTGACACTGACACACATCAGACCAATTGCTGCTCTGATACCATAAAATCTGTCACGACCCAAACTACCCAAAAATCAGAGTTAATTTTTCGCGTTTTGTTATTTCTATTTCTTAAATTCTTACCTGTCTTCTGATCGTGACCACACTCCACTAACAAATTGGGCCGTGCGTCAATGCCAGTCCCACCATTCAATTACCATCTAACTTATTTCTTCTCCAGTCATTTATAATTGTTTACATTAATTATACATCCCCTAAAGTTACTTACAAACATGTTACTGTGCTATGCTTATGTAGATACAATATGTACAAGTGTATATACCTTATGTTGATGGGCAGCAGCGGATATCCAGAATGCAGTACTGAGTCACCTCAACTTCAACTGGAGATTATCTGTGGGAGGAAATGAAAGGGGTGAGCACATCAAGCTCAGTAAGGCAATCCTACGAACAAGTAGGTAACCATACTACCTACATGAACGTGGTGCCATGCATAAACCACCCTTTCTCCACACATTTTAAAACAGATGATATGAGTTATGATGTTATGTAAAACACATTTGCACAAAAAATTCAACATGCAATTATATTCAAAATCATATCTTTCTCGTTTAAAATTTCACAGTAAAGTCAGGACTCGACCCCTCCTTCGGGTGATCCTGACTCACACAAAATCATGAAAATCCGTTTACATCACATATGGGTTTTAAAAAGCATGGAAATAGCATCATGCACATTTAATTTAAAACCCATTTTGATCTCATCAAAATCGTCGACATGCGAGACTAGGCAACATCTATATATCGGCAATAACCAGGACTGGCCATATGTGTCCTTGTGAGTCCCTCTAGCTTCACGGATCCCAGTGTGCGAGGTCTCACCCTGATCGGGAACCGCCCGGGAGGTGGGTCAATCAACCCGTCAGTCTTATCCGATCTCACGCATCCGAAGATATCCCGTATCACAAGATACCGTATCCGAAGATACCCCGTATCACAAAGATACCGTATCCGAAGATACCCCACGGTACATCATACTCCATGCTACTTGCACGGTACATCGTACTCCATGGACCCATATCACTCTAGGTACTCCAGCCCAAATGGCCTGCTTCCCACAGAGAGGTTTTGTTTCTCAATACTCATGCCACGTCTCAAAACGCACGTGCGAGCCTATTAAATCGGTGACACACAGTCTACCCGATGCTCCAAGCACGGCTCATCGCATGTTCTCATAAAATCAGTGCGAGCGATGCTCAGCACTCTCATCAAATCAAGTAAAATCGGCAGAGCCCGCTTTACATCCCCACAAGGCCGCCAACCTCATCCCTCACTCTCACCCCACCTAAGAGGTCTGTTGAGCTTGTTGGGCCTTTTGGCTGACTCCAAGGGCAGACAGCGCTACTCCACAAATCCAGTAAATCTAGTGCGAGCTAAGCTCAGCACTCTGTATATAAATCACATGAAAATCTTATAAAATCTGGTGCGAGTTAAACTCCAGCACCCTGTCTCGAAAATCATGTAAAAATATGGTGCGAGTTAGACTCTAGCACCCTGTCACGAAAATCATGTAAAATCTGGTGCGAGTTAGATTCTAGCACCCATGCATGTAAAACTCTAGTGCGAACTCTCGCTCCAGCACTAATGCATGCATAACACAAATCAAACATCATGCGAGCTGAGCTCTAGCACGTCACATGTAAATAAAAACACGTAGGCGGCTCGGTTATCTCCAAATAGTTTTCACAGAAATTACATCGTTTAAGGTATGCAATGCTATGCATTTTTCTTTAAAAGTGAGCCAGCCTACTCATGCATGTGTTAAAATACCTCCAGAACGAGCAGGAACCTCTTATCCTTGCTCCTCCCAATTTTTCCTAAATTTGTAAGTTCTACCCTTAACAAGGGTATTTTAGTAATTTACCCATTCGGGGCACTAAAATTATTAATTGACCTCTAGACCCTTCAGGTAATTTTTTAAAGACTGCAGATGAACTTAAAATTGCGTAAAGTTACCTCTAGCAGTCCGCAGAATTCCCTTACCTTATTTTCCTGTCGAGTCTGACCTTTCCACTGATGTCACGTCGCGCAGTCCGATCTGTCTCAATCCAATGCCCGGAACTGCGTATCAATATTCCTCAGGTCAGATAACATACAATTTAATTGTATTTCCTATTTTCTGAGCTTAATTTAAATCATTGGGCTCGTTTACCCCTATTGGGCCCGATTGCACCTTAATGGGCCTTAATCGGCCTTAAGCCCGTTTCCCACTTAATTTTCACTTTATCGAGGCCTATTGGGCTCATTGGGCCCAATAATAATTTATTGGGCCTTGTTCTAATTCTCGAATAGCTAAATCGATTATTTACGACAATTTATCTAAATTTTCATAATTTAATTCAATTTATGCGGAATTTAAATTCATATCACGCATAACGATGTAAATTGTCGTAAATAAAGATCACTTACCCGAGATTCCATGCTAGTACGTAAATTAAGGCTGTCTCGAGCTCTTGGTGGATGCCAATTATCGACCTACACAATTCCATAATTTTTCGGGTAAGTTTTCAGCCCAAAATTAATCAAATTAAATACTCCGAAATTTAAATCGGGTCAATTCGACCGCTCACTGACTTACCCGAAGCTCGATTGCATCACTGGAATTTTCTCCAATTTTTCCTCTTTTTCTTTTTCCCTTTTTTCTTCCTTTTTCCTCTCTTTTTGGCTGAACCGGTTCAGTCCGGTTCGGACCGGTTCAGACCTGCCGGTTCACCCCGGTTCACTCCGGTTCGGCCGGTTCAACGCCTTATCGACCGGTTCTCCACCGGCTTCCACCGCCAACAGCTCCGCAAGGTTGTCGGCAGCACGAATCTACCCTCGGTTTTGGTCGAGGTTGCCGGAACGCCGCCGATTCGGCCTCTTTTCCCCAGCGTCGGAAACCCATTTCTCCTCTTGGCCGTCGCCGGCGATTCCTGCCGTTTCGTCGGCATCCAATGGCCTCAACAGAACCGTCTCGGCCTGGGGATCATTTTGCGGGGTCGGATCGGAGCCAAGACGACGCCGTTCGCCGGAACCGACTCGATTTTCCTTCTCGGCTTTTGTCCGTCGTTTCGCCGGATTCGGGCTTCTCCGACGCGCGTCACAGGGTGGCTGAAGGATCGCCGGTCTCTCCTCTTCCTCTTCGGCTCCTCGTCGGGGTCGTTGGTCGCCGAACGGCTCGCCGGCCATCCTCGGTTCGGCTTCGTTTTCGTCTCTGCTTCTCTTTCTCTCTCCCCGACCCGTTTCAATCTGATTCCTTTTTTTTTTCAATTCTCTTTCTTTTTTTTTAATCATTCAAATACCTTAAAAATACCCAAATATCCCTTAAAATTATTATTTTATTCCAAATTAATTAATTTAATTTAATTTAATTTATTTATTATATTTTAATCCTTTTTCGGGTATAATTTCTTCATATTTTCGGGATATTATCCCGAATGATTTTTCGGTATATTTTTTGATTATTTTCGGGATTATTGTTTTTCGAACTAAAAATCCCGATTAATTCCGATTAATTTCCATAAATTAATATCTTGATCAATTTAACCCAATATAAATTTATTTCACCTTTATTGACCAAGATTTCTCAATCCATTATTTTTAATTAAATTTCCTTATCGAATTTACACCGACTTTCGATCTTTTGACCGTTTTGCCCTTACACGTGTTCGGGATTAATTTAACCCAACTTCCTTTCACGAATACTCATTCATTTCGTATTTTAATTAAATTCGGGTCTTACAATATCATACCACATCTCTAATACCCTCATGCTGGCCATCCTCTCATGATGTGACACTCAGTCACACAAGAATGCGACATGAGTGGGTAACATGTAAATAATATCACATACAGTGCACGCCCTTGAGTGCGACACATAGTCGACACTACGCTCGAACACTGTTTCACATCACAAACTCAACTCTAGTGAGAGTAAACCTCCAGCAACTAGGTCAATGCATAGTTCATGTATTAAATCAAGTACGAGCAATAGCTCCAGTACCATGCTATGCATAATATCATCAAATCAAGTACAAGCAATAGCTCCAGTACTATGTCATGTAGAAACCATGAAGAATCGAGTACGAGCAACGCTCCAGTACTCTGTCATGTATCTCATGTAAAACTCGAGTACGAGCTAATCGCTTCAACACTCTGTCATGCATATATCATATAAAACTGAGTACAAGTAAGAACTCCAGTACTCTATCATGCATGTCATGGAAATCTAGTGCGTATCAAAATCCAGCACTAATGTATGTGGAAAACATATGAAATCCAGTGCGAGCTGTGCTCTAGCACGATTCATTCTCACATAATATGATAGATGGCTGGTGGCTGTCGAAACCAACAATAATAATTCCTACTCAAAATAGATTTAAACTGTAGTATAATTGAGTAAGGTCGTTTCCCAAGAGATTGGCTAGATTTATCTTTCTGCGAAATAATTAAAAAGTAAATATAATTGGGGGATTTGTGAAAATGAAAATTAAATTAAAATATAGACAAAGAAATCGCTATATAAAAATTGAGAGAAAATCAATATGATGAAAACGTCTAACCAAAGGAATAATTTTAGAATGGGTTCATGGAATTGATCATTGATGCAAAAATAAATTCTTTTAATCTTTACCAAATTGGTTATGGTTATTGGTACGACCTAACAACCTATCCCTCCTTACTTCTTCGATAATCAGGATACGATCTCTAATTATTTCTCTTGTCAGTTAAACAACCTTAGATACGATCTTAAGATTTAATTTACCAACAGCATTGAAAAGTAGAGAGACTACCAATTCTAACCAACAAACACACATGTAGGTTCATTTAAGCTAGATTATATATCTTCTTAACATAGAATCGAAATCCTGTCTGAAATCAATTATGTTATTTACCACTTATATTAGAATGCCTAAACAATTACGGATTCAGGTTTCTAATTGGTGATATATTATCCTGGCAATTGAACAAAGGGCCCTTTTTGCACAATCAATCAAAACAATAATTTAAATAAGAACAGAAGACATATAAATAATAAAGATATAAAAGAACAAGATAAAAACTAATTAGATCTCACAATTCTTAAAGAACCCAAACTTTAATTATCCTTTGACTAGACTAAGAATTTAGCAAGCCATAAGTTCAAAGAAAAAAACACAAAAGAAAAATAAAAATATAAGAAGATTCAAGATTCAGAATGAGATCCCTAGCCTCTTCCACTCTTAGCCTATAAATACTAAATATCCTAACCCCAGAATCTGTTTCCAAAGGAAAGTTCTCTGATTGAGTTTGATTACAATTAAACTTCTTTCCTTTTTCCACCACTTGCCAAAGACAGTAATTGCAAATCTTCTTTAATAATTAAAATCTTCCACTTGCCATCTTTAGACTGTTTAAGTCAACTTCAACTACAAGTGATAGATCTTGACTTGAATTCCAAGATTTCTTCTGATTTTGTGACTTAAGCAGAATTTGCAGCTTTTAATCCATTTTGTCAATTTTCCTTCATTCACAATACAAAATAGAAAATATAAGTCAAATCCAAAAATTAAGCATATAAAATAATTTAAATCATGGAAAAATATGACAATTAATATGTATAATATGCAACTTATCAATGGCTCTTTAAAAGGGATTGTTTACAAAATATCAAAATCAGCACTATAAAGTGTGCTTAAGTCACATTAACCTTAAAATCACTAGCCCATCTATTTATTTTCATGTTAAACAGCAGTTAAACACTCACAATAATAGTTTCCATGCTTTTTGCAACTTTTCACAAAAGTTAACTTTTTGACTAACTAGGGGCAAAATCGTAATTTGCCACTATTAGGTCGCAATAATTATTATTCACTTTCCCTTACCCTCAAAGTTTTTAAGTGAATGTAAAAGCAGACGAAAAGACGTGCAGGTATCTCTAACTACTCACAAAAGTCCCTTACCTCGGATCACGTCAAATGACCTCACTTCCTCGGTGCTGCTAAATCTCACAGTCTGATCAGCTCTCAATGTGAACTCCGGAGATGTAAATAACCATTCCTCAGGTTAATTATAATTTTCTTACTGTATTACACATTAATACAGTCTATTTTCCCTAAATGGGCCTAATTATGCCTTAAGCCCATTTTCAATTTACTATTCACTTTTATTGGGCCTATTGGGCTTGGGGCGCCCACCAACTCTTATTGGGCTTGTTCTAGGCCCATTACACCTTATTGGGCCTAAAATATTTGGGCTTGGCCCATTGGGCCTCTCGGCCACATGCCATGGCCGAGAGCTATCCATGCCTCGATTTTACCATGTCATGCCATCCATGCCTATTATCTAGCCAATTTCACTTAGGCATTTTCACAAACACTTGGTAAGCAACATTCCTAACATCATATAGTTAATTTAGGCATTTTATCAAACACCTTGATTGCCAACTAATTACATGTATTAATTAATCAAATTGATTAATTCTAATTACACCATTATCATTAATACATGTACACTAATCCATTTATGTCTTAAAATCATATTGACATAAATCAATATCCCATTACTCACTCTCGGCCTAACCCACTTCATGGTGATTTAATATGTTTCAATGCTTAAAACATATATCAACATACTTGAAATCATTCATACATTAACATATATGAAATTGGAAATTAGAAAATATACCAATTGTTGTGTTCACCCTTTGGCTGAAACTTTGGAGGCTCTCGGTTTGCACTCTATGGCTCCTTGATAGCCAATTCCAACATATGTCACTCTCCTTTCAATTTGGAACAACTTCCATGAAGAATGCAAGTTCCAAATATGCCTAATTCCTAGTGATTTCTAGTGAGAGAAAGCTTGGATAATATGTTTCAATGGTTTCTTCTTCTAGCCGAATTTGGTGTGATGAAGATGACAATGGTGTGACTGATTTTATAAGCCACTTACTTAGCCATTAAGCCTTACTTTTCAGCCATTATGCTTGACTTTCCAAACTTTAGCCATGAGTCACCTTATGAGTCACCTTATGAGTCATAGTTAACTTTAAATGGTTAGATATTTATCTCATGGGCTTTTCCATTTGGGCTTCTCGGTTTGGGCTTTCTTAATGGGCTTTCGGGCTGAAATTTTTACTATACCTCGGGCCCTTAATTGTCTCAAAATTTGGCCAATCAATTGGTCCAACAATTCGGTCTAAAGGACCTAAGAATTTCGATATACGTTTAGTATACCTTAATGGGCTTTAAAATTGCCCATTACACTTGGGTTAATTTTTAACCATGATTAGTCAACTATGGTAAAAGTCCACTTTCTTAACTATAGTTGACTTTTTCCTTAACCATTGACTAAGTTGACTTTTTCTCCAAATTTCAAAAGTCTCATATCTTATGTCTTACACTCTCGTCTTTATGTTTCAACCATTCCCGGTGGATAATTTCACCCGAAACTCTTTTTCTCGCCAAAAAGGTCCATTTTACCCTTTTTAGCTTTTACTCTCATTTTGTATGTTCGGGACTAAATCAAGCTGACTTGCCTTCATGAGCTCTCTACGCTCTCTTATTTTAAGTTCTTATTTTCAGTCAGAATGATTTAGAATAACTCGGTTTAGCCTGTGATACTCATCGCTCACATTAGGCATTTTAGGTAGCTTTTGCATGTTAAATCATTTCACTAACACTTTATGTCTAGTAAATACTCTTCTTATGATTCAACTATAATTACATAGTATTCATACACATAGGAATCATAAGGAATAAGCTACAAAAATTTGGGTCTGACAATCCTCCCCCACTCAGAAAATTTGGTCCTCCAAATTAGAACCAAGTCAGTCATTAAATAGGTGAGGGTACTTCTCTCGCATCAGACTCTCTAGCTCTCAAGTAGCTTCCTCTGAAGTATGATGCTGCCAGAGAATCTTCACTAACCCGATGGTCTTCGACCTCAATACCTTCTCCTTCCTATCCAATATCTGAATCGGTCTCTCAACATATGACATGTCCTCTCGGAGCTCCAAAGGCTCGTAACTAATCACATGTGCCGGATCCGGGTGATACTTCCGAAGCATCGATATGTGGAAGACGTTATGGACACCTGATAAGTCCGGTGGCAATTCCAGCCTATACGCCTTATCTCCCACTCGATCAAGTATCTCAAAGGGTCCTATGTAGCGAGGATTTAGTTTCCCTCTCTTCCCAAATCTCGCTATACCCTTGGAAGGAGAAACTCTCAAAAACACGGATTCACCAACTGCAAACTCTAGTGGCCTACGTCTCCTATCAGCGTAACTCTTCTGTCTGCTCTGAGCTGTCCTCAGTCTCTCTACAATCAAATGGACATCCTTAGATGCTTGCGTAACCATGTCAGGAGCGAAAATCTTATGGTCACCCTCTTCTTCCCATCTAATAGGAGAACGACATCTACGGCCATACAAAGCCTCATACGGTGCCATCCCGATACTCGAATGATAATTGTTGTTGTAGGCGAACTCGGCTAGTGGCAGGTGGTCATCCCAGGAGCCTCAATAATCTAGCACACATGCTCTCAACATATCCTCCAAAGTCTGTATAGTCCTCTCTAACTGACCATCTGTCTGAGGATGGAAAGTGATGCTCAAACTCAACTGGGTTCCCATGGCTTCCTGAAAATGTCCCCAAAAGTGGGAAGTGAAGCGGGAATCCCTATCAGAGACTATGCTCACTAGTACACCGTGTAACCTCACTACCTCGCGTACGTATAGTTCTGCTAATGAACTCAAAGTATCGGTCGCTCTCATAGCTAGGAAGTGGGCTGACTTTGTCAGTCTGTCAACGATCACCCATATAGCATCGTGATTCCTGCGGGTTCTCGGTAAACCCATCACGAAATCCATGGTGATATGCTCCCATTTCCATGTCGGTATAGGTAGAGGCTGTAATAACCCTATAGGTTTCTGATGCTCTACCTTCACCTACTGACATACGAGACACTTTGCCACAAAGTTTGCTACATCTCTCTTCATACCCGACCACCAGTATACCTTCAGGTTCTGATACATCTTGTTACTCCCCGGATGTAACGTATACCTCGACGAATGAGCTTCCGCCAACATCAATCTCCTGAGTCCTGGATCCTCGGGGAACACACAATCTGCCTCTGAACCTCAGTAGTCTATCAGAACTCAACTCAAAGTCAGTCACTGTGCCCTTCTGCATCTGACTACTCATATCCATACAAAATGGATCAGTCTGCTGAGCCACTCTGATCCTGTCCAACAGGTCCGGCTCCAAGCGTAGACTAGCTATTTCTGCGAGAACAGATACTTAAGGCTCTTGTGGTCGGTAGAGATCTGGAACTTCTCGCCATATAAGTAGTGGCGCCATACCTTCAACGCAAACACTATCGCTGCTAGCTCCAAATCATGGGTCGGATAGTTCTTCTCATGATCCTTTAGCTGTCTGGATCCATAAGCAACTACCTTCCCATCTTGCATCAATACGCAGCCCAGTCCCTGATGCGAAGCATCGGTATACACCGCAAATCCTCCTGAGCTGGTAGGGATAGTGAGAATCGATGCGGTGGTCAATTGACGCTTCAACTCCTCAAAACTCTTCTCACAATCCTCGTTCCATATGAACGGTGCACTCTTTCGAGTAAGACGTGTCAACAGAGCAGCCAACTTCGAAAATCCCTCAACAAATCTCTGATAGTATCCAGTTAAACCCAGAAAACTCTTGATCTCGATGACTGTCCTCAGCTGTTCCCACTGAACTACAGCCTCTATCTTAGATGGATCAACTGATACACCATCTCTCGATACAACATGTCCCAAAAACGAGATCTGTGACAACCAAAAGTCACACTTACTGAGCTTAGCATATAACTCATGCTCTCGTAGCATCTGCAACACGATCCTGAGGTGCTCCTCATACTCCTCCTTGGATCTCGAATATATCAATATCTCATCGATAAAGACGATAACAAACTGGTCTAAATATGGTTTGAACACATCGTTCATCAAAGCCATGAAAGCAACTGGAGCATTCGTCAATCCAAATGGCATGACCAAGAACTAATAGTGGCCATATCGGGTACAAAATGCTGTCTTGGGTACATCTCCACTCCGAACCTTCAGCTGATGATACCCAGACATCAGGTCAATCTTGGAAAAGACCTGTGCTCCATGAAGCTATTCTAACAAGTCGTCAATTCGTGGAAGGGGGTATCTATTCTTGATGGTGGCCTTATTCAACAATCGGTAGTCTATACATAATCGGAGGCTCCCATCCTTCTTCCTCACAAACAAAACCAGTGCTCCCCAAGGTGAAACACTCGGTTGAACAAAACCCCTATCCAACAGCTCCTGTAACTATCTCTTGAGCTCCTCCAGCTCAACTAAGGCCATACGATATGGTGGTCTCGAAATAGGCTCCGTACCAGGTACCAGATCTATGCAGAACTCCATCTCTCTGTCTGGTGGTAACCCTGACAATTCATCCGGAAAAACATTTGGGTGCTCACTGACCATAGTAATATCTGACAACTCCGGATGTGCCTGATCCATATCTAGCACGTACGCAATGAAACCTTGATATGTTGAAGGTTTTCTAAATCAGTAATTGTGTAATAATCATAACTACTCCTTTCATTTATTCTTTATTAAACTTTACAACATATCTAGTAGGGTTAGGAAACATAACTGTCTTAGCATAACAATCTAAAACAGTATGGTTTGCAGATAGCCAATCCATTCCTAATATTATATCAAAGTCGCTCATACTTAGTAATATTAGATTGGCTGTCATCTCCTTATCCCCTACTCTCAACTTGCAGTCATTAAATACATGTTCTACCACTTGACTACTATTCATAGGCATACTAATCAACATCATCACACATAATGGTGTACGCTCTACATGTCTTGCTAATTTACATGCAAATGAAGGCGATACAAAAGAATGCGTAGCACCAGGATCAATTAAAACATATGCTTCAATATCATAAATCAGGATGTTACCTCGAATCACATCCGATGAAGCATCAGTGGTACCCTAGTCCAAAGCATGCACTCGCCCTTGACCCATCACTTGTTTCCCTTTCTCCTCTGCCGTCGCTCTACCTCTCTGAGCCGACGTACCAGCTGGAGTTTTATCAGGCTCCCTGCCCTTTTGTGGGGCAGTCACAAATGTCTCTGGGCACTCTCTAGCAATGTGCCCTTGTTTCCCACATCGAAAACACACCATAGTACTCCATGGACACGGTCTATCTCCATGTGATCTACCGTATCTTCTGCACTGATCTGCAGTAGGCCTCTGTCCTCCCATGACAATGCCCTTCGCTGGGGCTGCAGTCGGATAAGTAGGAGGTCAGCATACCTCTCTCGTGCCTCCTCTACCCGTGATCTCTTATCGAAGAGTCTCTTCCCTCATCGATAATCGAAATCTCTAGTCGGCCTCTTCTTCTGTATATCTCGACTACGGCTAAACTTCCTAAACTCGGAAGCATTCCTCTCGTAATCATGCTCACATAGTTGCACCCTGCGCACTGCTTCCTTATAGGTCACTATGTCTAATGGGATCAACCTGGAATGTAGCACCGGCCTCAACCCGATAATAAACATGTGGACCTTCCTAGTCTCACTGTACATGGTATCCGGGTCATATCTTCCTAGGGATAGGAATCGAGTCTCATACTCGTCCACTGACAAACTCCCCTGGTTCAGTCCCAAAACTCTCCCTGTAGTTTTCGTTGTGCGGTATCGGGAACAAACTGCCTCTTAAAGGCCTCCCAAAATATCTCCCAACTGATATCTATATGTCGGGATCTCAGTATAGGTCGGGTGGACTTCCACCAATGCTCTGTAGCTCCCTTCAGTAGGAACGCAGCAAACGCGACCATCTTCGAGGTCGTACACTCGAAGAATCCATAAAGCTTCTCTAGCTCTGCTAACCACTCCTCAGCAGCTACGGGGTCCTTGACCCCACTAAAGGATGGAGGTCTAAACTTCTGGAAATTCTCTCAACCGATGCAGATCACATCCATATCCTAATCCACTACCACCCGAAATCGATGGGAGTGTAGGAGTATCTACAGTCCTCTGTGCATCAACTGTCTGCATAGGTGTATCAGGGGCAACTGCCTCTCCTGTCACAGCTCCTGCCTCCTGTCTCTACTTACCTGGCATCGTCTGTGCCAGTATCTCTATAATCGTCTCGAGACTACGCTCTAATCTCGTGAAGCGCGTCTCAGCACACTCGGGTGCCTCAATAGCACCTGGAGTCTCATGCGTAGGTAATGGTTCGGCAGCGGCTCGTCCCTCGGGTCTATCTCTCCGGCCTCGAGCCCTACCTCTCGTAACTCTACCACTACGCGTATTTGCCATATAGGCAAAGTTCCTGTATTCATAATAATGAATTAGTCCGTCTCCTATCTGGTATACACAGTTATATCTAAACACAGCACAGTATTATGGGGATGTACACTTTCCTATTTCCTAACATCGACTCACATCAGACAAACCTTCGCTCTGATACCATTCTGTCAGGACCCGTTCTCAATCCATGACTTAACCAAAAAACCACTACAAATTTTTCACATTTTAAACTTACCTTTCCTCTCTTCAATGGTTGGGCTGTGATTCGATATCAGAGTCCTCGCTTACCACATTTTCCATTATCATACATACATGTCAATATACTGTTTACTGACTATAACTGAGATTATATAAAATCTAATACAAATACACTCCCCATAATATATATCGTATACATTACTGTACTGTTTCTATGCTTAGATACACAACTGTACAAAATAAGTATACCTGGCGATCGATAGGAACTAGCAGTGGACTCAGGAATACTATCCCTCGATAGCTCTCGCTCTACTGCTGACGCTCTGTAGAGAGATGTAAAGAAAGGGGGTGAGCATACAACGCGTTCAGTAAGGAAATCAGGCAAGCAAGTAGATATCTACACTATCTACTCAAAATAATGCTATGCCTTGAAAACATTATTTCCTTAACTCACTTTAAAAGCATGTCTTGAAATATAATATATATACTTGTACAGATTAAATCCCATGTACAGAAATCATGCTTTCTTTCTCAAATGTAGGCATGTAGTGCAAAACAATGCATCGTTTATAAATCATGCCTTTATGTAAATCATGCCATGTATATTTAAATCACAATAAATATGGCATTAAATAATTCACAACACAAAATCGGAGTCCGACCCATCCCTCAGGTCTCTCTGCAATTTAAATCAGTCAATCAATGTGATATATCATGTGAGACTCTGTGGTGAAATGCAAATAGTATCCTGGACTATGATCATATCCGAAATGTGAACCCAGGCCACACAGTACTCGGTACGCGGGGTATCACTGCTGTAACGGGAGGATGGTCAGTCCACTACAGCCGTCAGCTATACAACACACGGTACAGCGTACTCCTCGTGCCCCCAGGCACGGTACAAAGTACACCCGTGGACCCTACATCACAGTCAGGGTGCCTGCCATAGGTCTTAGCCCTCAAACCATGGAATATCATACCACATCTCTAATACCCTCATGCTGGCCATCCTCTCATGATGTGACACTCAGTCACACAAGAATGCGGCATGAGTGGGTAACATGTAAATAATATCACATACAGTGCGCGCCCTTGAGTGCGACACATAGTTGACACTACGCTCGAACACTGTTTCACATCACAAACTCAACTGTAGTGTGAATAAACCTCCAGCAACTCGGTCAATGCATAGTTCATGTATTAAATCAAGTACAAGCAATAGCTCAAGTACCATGCTATGCACAATATCATCAAATCAAGTACGAGCAATAGCTCCAGTACTATGTCATGTATAAACCATGAAGAATCGGGTATGAGCAACGCTCCAGTACTCTGTCATGTATATCATGTAAAACTCGAGTACGAGCTAATCACTCCAGCACTCTGTCATGCATATATCATATAAAACTGAGTACGAGTAAGAACTCTAGTACTCTATCATGCATGTCATGGAAATCTAGTGCGTATCAAAATCCAGCACTAATGTATGTGGAAAACATATGAAATCCAGTGTGAGCTATGCTCTAGCACGATTCATTCTCACATAATATGATAGATGGCTCTTTAAAAGGGATTGTTTACAAAATATCAAAATCAGCACTATAAAGTGTGCTTAACTCACATCAACCTTAAAATCATTAGCCCATCTATTTATTTTCATGCTAAACAGCAGTTAAACACTCACAATAATAGTTTCCATGCTTTTTGCAACTTTTCACAAAAGTTGACTTTTTGACTAACTAGGGGTAAAATCGTAATTTGCCACTATCGGGTCGCAATAATTATTATTCACTTTCCCTGACCCTCAGAGTTTTTAAGTGAATGTAAAAGCAGACGAAAATACGTGCAGATATCTCTAACTACTCACAAAGTCCCTTACCTCGGATCACGTCAAGTGACCTCACTTCCTCGGTGCTGCTAAATCTCGCAGTCCTATCAGCTCTCAATGTGAACTCCGGAGCTGTAAATAACCATTCCTCAGGTTAATTATAATTTTCCTACTGTATTACGCATTAATACAGTCTATTTTCCCTTAATGGGCCTTAATAATCCTTAATGGGCCTAAATATGCCTTAAGCCCATTTTCATTTTACTATTCACTTTTGTTGGGCCTATTGGGCTTGGGGGCCCACCAACTCTTATTGGGCTTGTTCTAAGCCCATTACACCTTATTGGGCCTAAAATATTTGGGCTTGGCCCATTGGGCCTCTCAGCCACATGCCATGGCCGAGAGCTATCCATGCCTCGGTTTTACCATGTCATGCCATCCATGCCTATTATCTAGCCAATTTCACTTAGGCATTTTCACAAACACTTGGTAGGCAACATTCCTAACATCATATAGTTCATTTAGGTATTTTATCAAACACCTTGATTGCCAACTAATTACATGTATTAATTAATCAAATTGATTAATTCTAATTACACCATTATCATTAATACATGTACACTAATCCATTTATGTCTTAAAATCATATTGACATAAATCAATATCCCATTACTCACTCTCGGCCTAACCCACTTCATGGTGATTTAATATGTTTCAATGCTTTAAACATATATCAACATACTTGGAATCATTCATACATTAACATATATGAAATTGGAAATTAGAAAATATACCAATTGTTGTGTTCACCCTTTGGCCGAAACTTTGGAGGCTCTCGGTTTGCACTCTATGGTTCCTTGATAGCCAATTCCAACATATGTCACTCTCCTTTCAATTTGGAACAACTTCCATGAAGAATGCAAGTTCCAAATATGCCTAATTCCTAGTGATTTCTAGTGAGAGAAAGCTTGGATAATATGTTTCAATGGTTTCTTCTTCTAGCCGAATTTGGTGTGATGAAGATGACAATGGTGTGGCTGATTTTATAAGCCACTTACTTAGCCATTAAGCCTTACTTTTCAGCCATTATGCTTGACTTTCCAAACCTTAGCCATGAGTCACCTTATGAGTCATAGTTAACTTTAACTATGGTTAGATATTTATCTCATGGGCTTTTCCATTTGAGCTTCTCGGTTTGGGCTTTCTTAATGGGCTTTCGGGCTGAAATTTTTACTATACCTCGGGCCTTTAATTGTCTCAAAATTTGGCCAATCAATTGGTCCAACAATTCGGTCTAAAGGACCAAAGAATTTCGATATACGTTTAGTATACCTTAATGGGCTTTAAAATTTTCACCTTAGGCCCATTACGTTTTTAACCATTAAATTTATTCTGGAATCCTTCCAAATAAATTTTCCTTACTTCCGGGGATGATTATCTTGTATTCTGGCCAAGAATATTTTTCTCCAATTTTTTCTCTACACTTAGGTTAATTTTTAACCATGATTAGTCAACTATGGTAAAAGTCAACTTTCTTAACTATAGTTGACTTTTTCCTTAACCATTGACTAAGTTGACTTTTTCTCCAAATTTCGAAAGTCTCATATCTTTTGTCTTACACTCTCGTCTTTATGTTTCAACCATTCCCGGTGGATAATTTCACCTGAAACTCCTTTTCTCGCCAAAAAGGTCCATTTTACCCTTTTTAGCTGTTACTCTCATTTTGTATGTTCGGGACTAAATCAAGCTGACTTGCCTTCATGAGCTCTCTACGCTCTCTTATTTTAAGTTCTTATTTTTAGTCAGAATGATTTTGAATAACTTGGTTTAGCCTGTGATACTCATCGCTCACATTAGGTATTTTAGGTAGCTTTTGCATGTTAAATCATTTCACTAACACTTTATGTCTAGTAAATACTCTTCTTATGATTCAACTATAATTACATAGTGTTCATACACATAGGAATTATAAGGAATAAGCTACAAAAATCTGGGTCTGACACTGCATGACAGGGCGGTAATGTTTTGGGATATGGTTGTGATTTGGATAGATTCCGACAATTCCAGAAACTTAGACCTCTAACTTTTTGTGGGATTAAGGTCCCAGTGTTAGCAGAGGAATGGATAGGAAAGATGGAGAAGTTGTACGGATTCTTTGAGTGTACGGCTTCTGAGATGGTCGCATTTGCTTCTTTCCTACTGAAGGGGACAGTAGAGCATTGGTGGAAGTCCACCCGACCCATATTGAGAGCCCGACATGTAGAGATCAGTTGAGATATATTTATAGATACCTTCAGGAGGCAATTTGTTCCAGATACTGCTCAGCGGAGGCTGCAGGTCAAATTTTTGGGGTTGAGTCAGGGGAGTCATTCAGTGGATGAGTATGAGACCAGATTTTTATCTCTAGGGAGATATGACCCTGACACTATAAGTAGCGAGACTAGAAAGGTCTGCAGGGTTATCGATGGACTGAGACCAATATTATAGTCTAAACTAGTTCCATTCGACATTTCTACTTACGATAAGGCAGTGCGCAGGGCGTAACTTTGTGAACAAGATTATGAGAGAAATGTCTCAAAGTTCAAATCAATTGGAAAAGGTAGACACATAGATAGAAAGAGGTCGGTGAGTGACAATACTCGAGGTTTTGAATATCGAGGAGGGAGGAGAATCTTCGGTAAGAGAGTAAGGATCAAGGAAGTATAGGAAAGGATTGTGAGATTTCCTACATACCCGGCTATAGGTCTAGCTAGAGGAGTTGTGATTGGAGACAAAGGCCTACCACTGAGCAGTGCAGTCGATGTGGTAGATACCATGGAGGCAGACCTTGTCCTATTTCTAGTGGCTTATGTTACCGATGTGGGAAGCTAGCCATATGGCTAGAGTGTGCCAAGAGGTGATGGATATTGCCCCACAGAAGGGTAAGGAGCCTGAGAGAGCTTAAGTTGATACGTCTGCTCTGAGGAAGAGAGCAACAGTAGAAAAGAAAGGGAAACAGGTTATGGGGCGAGGGAGAGTGCATGCCTTGGACCAGGGGACAGTCGATGCTTCTTCGGATGTGATTAGAGGTAACATTTTGATATATGATTTAGAAGCACATGTTTCAATTGATCTTAGTGCCACGCATTCATTTGTATCACCTTCATTTGCATGTAAGATAGCAAAGCATGTAGAGCGTACACCTTTGAGAATGATGATGTTAATTAGTACGCCCATGGATAATAGACAACTAATAGAGTATGTATTAAATGATTGTAAGCTAAGAGTAGGGGAAAAGGACAAGACAGTCAATCTAATACTGTTAAGCATGAGTGATTTTGATGTAATCTTAGGAATGGATTGGTTATCATCAAACCATGTTATTCTAGATTGCTATGCTAAGACAGTTATGTTTCCTAACCCTAAAAAATATGTTGTAAAGCTTGATGCAAAGAAATAAAAATAGTAGTTATGATTGTGATTGATAAAGTACTATGCTGGCTAAGAAATGAATATGTTCAAGGTTTTATTACGTACATGGTTGATACGGATAAGGTACATCCGAAGTTGGCAGATATTCCTGTGATTAGTGAATTCCCATATGTCTTTCTGGATGAATTGCCAAGGTTGCCACCAGATAGAGAGATGGAATTCTGTATAGACTTGGTGCCTGGTACTGAACCTATATCGAAACCACCATATCACATAGCCTTAGTTGAGCTGGAGGAGCTCAAGAAACAATTACAGGGTTGTTGGATAGGGGTTTTATCAGACCGAGTGTTTCACCTTGGGGAGCACTGATTTTATTTGTAAGGAAGAAGGATGGAAGCCTCCGATTGTGTATAGACTACAAATTGTTGAATAAGGCAACCATCAAGAATAGATATCCCCTTCCACGCATTGATGATCTGTTGGATCAGCTCCGGGGAGTGCAGGTTTTTTCTAAGATTGATCTGAGGTCTGAGTATCATTAGTTGAGAGTAAAGAGTGGAGATGTGCCCAAGACAGCATTTAGAACCCGATATGGCCATTATGAGTTCTTGGTTATGCCATTCGGATTGACGAATGCTCCCACAACTTTCGTGGCTTTGATGAATGATGTGTTTAAGCTATATTTAGATCAATTTGTTATCGTCTTCTTCAATGATATATTGGTATATTTGAAATCTGAGGAAAAGCATGAGAAAAACCTCAGGATTATGTTACAGACCCTACGAGAGCAGAAGCTATATGCTAAACTCAATAAGTGTGATTTTTGGTTATCACATATCTCATTTTTGGGACACGTTATGTCAAAGGATGGTATATCAGTGGATCCATCCAAGATTGAGGCTGTAGTTCAGTGGGAACAGTCGAGAACAGTCACCGAGATCATGAGTTTCTTGGGTTTAGTAGGATATTATCAGAGATTCGTAGAAGGATTCTCGAACTTAGCTGCTCCGTTGACACGTCTCACTCGGAAAGGTGTAGCTTTTGTATGGAACGAGGATTGTGAGAAGAGTTTTTAGAAGTTGAAGAGTCGATTGACTACTACTCCAATTCTCACTAACCCTACCAGCTCAGGAGGATTTTCAGTGTATACCGATGCATTACCTCAGGGACTGGGCTGTGTATTGATGCAGGATGGGAAGGTAATTACTTATGGATCCAAACAGCTGAAGGACCCTGAGAAGAACTATTCGACCCACGATTTGGAGTTATCAGCAGTAGTGTATGCATTGAAGGTATGGTGCCACTACTTGTATGGAGAGAAATTCCATATTTTTACTAACCACAAGAGCCTTAAGTATTTGTTCTCACAGAAAGAATTGAACATGAGACAGAGAAGATGGCTAGAGCTTCTGAAGGACTATGATTGTGAGATACTTTATCATCCAGGTAAGGCTAATGTTGTAGGGGATGCATTGAGCAGGAAGAGCCTTGGGATGGTATCGTATATGATGGTTAAGGAACATTAGTTGCTAGAGCAGTTTGCTAACCTCAGTTTGGGAGTTGTGCCTTTCGACATCGGTACAAACTGTGTGATTGCCATTCTATGCTTAGAGTCGAATCTGTTCAACAGGATCAGACTGGCTCAGCAGACTGATTCGTATTGCATTGATGTGATTAGTTAGATATAGAAGGGCATAGTTGTTGATTTTGAGATAAGTTCTGGTGAACTTCTAAGGTTTAGAGGCAGATTGTGTGTTCTCGAGGACCCAGAGCTCAGGAGATTGATATTGACGGAAGCTCATTCATCTAGATACCGCTACATCCTGGGAGTAACAAGATGTACCAAAACCTCCGAAAGGTATACTGGTTGTCAGGTATGAAGAGAGATGTGGCTATTTTATGGCAAGATGTCTCGTGTGTCAACAAGTGAAGGTAGAGCATCAGAAACCTGCAGGGTTGTTGGAGCCTCTACCTATATCGACATGGAAATGGGAGCATATCACCATAGATTTCGTGATGGGTTTACCTAGGACCCGGAGGAATCACGATGCGATATGGGTGATAGTTGATAGACTGACAAAGTCAGCCCACTTTTTAGCTATGAGAGCTACCGATACTCTGAGTTCATTAGCAGAGTTGTATGTATGCAAGGTAGTGAGGTTACATGGTATTCCAGTGAGCATTGTTTCGGATAGGGATTCCCGCTTCACTTCTCACTTTTAGGAACATTTTGAGGAAGCTATGGGAACCCAGTTGAGTTTGAGCACCACTTATCATCCTCAGACAAATGGTCAATCAGAGAGGACCATACAGACTTTGGAGGATATGTTGAGAGCATGCGAGTATCGAGATGGCACCGTATGAGGCTTTGTATGGTCGTAGATGTCATTCCCCTATCGGTTGGGAAGAAATGGGTGACAGAAAGATTTTTGCTCCTAATTTAGTCACACAAGCCTCTGAGGATTTTCGGTTGATTGTTGAGAGATTGAGGACAGCTCAGAGTAGATAGAAAAGCTATGCTGATAAAAGATGGAGACCACTTGAATTCGCAGTTAGTGATTCAGTATTTCTGAAGGTTTCTCCTTCCAAGGGTATAATAAGATTTGGAAAGAGAGGTAAGTTGAGTCCTTGCTACATTGGACCCTTTGAGATACTGGACAGAGTAGGAGATAAGGCATATAGATTGGCTTTGCTACCAAAATTATCGGGAGTGCACAATGTCTTCCACATTTCGATGTTGAGGTAGTATCATCTAGATCCAACTCACGTGATTCGGTATGAGTCACTGGAGTTCAAAGCTGATTTGATATATGTAGAGGAACTGATAAGGATACTGGATAGAAAGGAGAAAGTCTTAAGGAATAAGACTATTAGGCTAGTGAAGATTCTCTGGCAGCATCCCACTTCAGATAAAGCTACTTGGGAGCTAGAGAGTTTGATGGGAGAGAAATATCCCCATTTGTTTGTAGAGTAACTTGGTTCTAATTTGGAGGACCAAATTCTTTTATGGATGGGAGGATTTTAAGACCCTTAAATTCATAAGTACATACATGTATATGCTATGTGAAGCATAAATGATGTAAAGTCAATAAATTTAATGTAGACACTTGTAATATGAGTTGGTGATGTATGTACAAGTTTCCTTTTATATGAATAAAAAGGAATGGACTTTTGTATGTGATGAATGTGAATATATGGAATTATGAGTAGTGTGGTAAAATGGAATGAAGTTGCATTAGTGCATAAATCCTTATACTTCCATTTGGTGTAGTATTGTATACCTTTGGTTATACAATGAATGCACACAAGTTTCAAGGTATATAAAGTATGCATGGATGTCATTTTCAAGCCTTAAAGGTGATTGGATGAGAAAATGACTATGGCAACAAAATGTATGAAGTTTGATGTAAGTTACTGCAGTAAAATCTGGAAAATATGAATGAGAGATCGATCTCATGGGATGAGAGATCGATCTGGAAGAGTAAAAAATGCTCTTGTTCGAGCAATGGAACAAGGGCAGATCGATCTCCAAGAGGGCCAGATCGATCAGCTAAGCATTCTGTGAAGAAAGAATCGATCCCTAGAGGGTCAGATTGATTTCCTTAAGCTACTGACTCGGAGAAGATCGATCTCATTTTGAGAGCAGATCGATCTCCTTAAGGTTTTATGTTGTTCAGATCGATCTCATGCTTGGGAACAAATCGATCTCATTAGGTTTGGAAGGTCGATTTTAAGAGGAAAAAAGTGCAGGGCAGATCGATCTCCTAGGAGAGAAGATCGATCTCATAGACACAATTCTATAAATACTGGACTTTTGCACTTCAATTTGCACGAGAGAAACTATTCCATTCAAAAGTAAAAGTGTAACCTAACATCCCTACACCAGAAAACTTCAGTTTGTGATCAGTATTAAGTGAGATATAGTTGAACAAAGTTGTTCTTGGCAAAGAGGAGAACAACATACTTGGAAACAAGAGATTGAAACCAAGGATTTCAAGAGCAAGGAGGATTTGTACAAATTTAGAGAAAAATGAAGGAAATCTCAGCTAGGTAAGATTTAATGCACCAAGTTGATATATGTTAAACTAGGTGTGTTGATGAGTTTATTGATATATATATATATATATATATATATATATATATATATATATATGAATTGTTGGAAATGAAAGGATCATGAAAAATGAGCATGACCTAGTTTAAACATGAAAGTGAGGAAATGATGAGGAAATGGTGTTAACATGGATTTAATGATGGAATATGCATGCAGGGAAGATTATAAGGTAATCTTATGAAATGAATAAATTGGAAATAAGAAGAAATAAATATAGCTTTATGGGAAATGTGGTATAATACCATATTGGGAGAAAATCATGAAAATAATGTGCTCAGTTGAGATTTAGCAAATGAAAAGAGTATATTACGATATACTAACGTAAATACGTATAACAGCTTTGGAGAGTCACATTGAAGCTGATCAGACTGTAATAGTGAGCAGAACCGAGGAAGAGAGGTCACTTGATGTGATCTAAAGTAAGAGAATTTCGTGAGTAGTTAGAGATTGCTCCACGTATTTTGAATAGCATATTGATATTATATGCTACATGAATTCCCATGAATAGGCATGATGTTGTGATAGAAACCAAAGAGGATAAGTTTATTTTATCGAAAACTAGGGTGAAAATACCTTAGAAGCATGTTGTGACCAAAATTCATGAATTGCATGAAAGAATGGCAATTGTTTTCATTTATATGCGAAAACATGCATATTTGAGTGCTTATTTAATTTGAATAGCCATCTATCTAGTTTTGTGTGAAAACCATTAGTGCTAGAGAATACTCGCACTATAGTTTGAGATATGCATCACATAGTGCTTGAGTGTTTACTCGTACTACATATTTAATGCGATTTATGCATATTAGAGTACTAGGAGCATTACTCGTACTCAGATTGTGAGTGATGAATTATAGAGTATTGGGAGCTATGCTCATACTCAGTTTTACATGATAGAGTACTGGGAGCTTTGCTCGTACTCAGTTTTTATATACTGTACATTATAGAGTATTGGGAGCTTTGCTCATACCCATATTTTTATATAACCTAGTGTTGGGAGCATTGCTCACACTAGAGATTGTGATATTATGATATGGTCGTGGTGGGAGTTTTACTCACAAGTACCAACTTTGAAAAAAGCATGAAACAGCTGTGTTGGGAGCCTTTGCTGACTGTGTGTTGCACTGATATATATATATATATATGCTCACACATGCATTATTCTGAGATATGGCAGAAGGCTATCGAAAGAACCCATAGGTGTGAAGACTAAGCTCATTGCGAGCATCCTAACTATGAGGTAGACCCGTAGTATGTGGACTATGACTTATGGTGAGCATCCTGACTACGATGCATATCCAAGGCGTGAGGACTAAGACTCATGGCGAGCATACTACCTTGAGATAGGGTCCATGGAGTACTATGTACCGTGTATGTCACATGGAGTACATTGTACCGTGAGTACACAATGAGAGTGAGTTGTGAGCTGGCGGTTAGGATTTGACCCACCTCCCATTACAGCAATTGTGAGACCCCATACACCGAGTACTGTGTAGCCTGGGATCACGAAAAATGAGTTATGATCATACACTCGAAACATGTAGTCGCCTATCTCCTTTCTTGGTAATTGAATTTCTTGAATGAATTACCACATGGTTTTATGTTATAAACATGTGAGTTTGTGAATTGTGAAAAGGGTAACCTGAGGGATGGGTGAGGCCCAATTTTCCATGCTTTAAACATGATGAATGCCATATGATTTTGATTTAAATGCATGACATGATAAATGGGATTTATGAAAGTACTTGAGAAATACAGTGTTATGCATATAATGCTAAAGTTGTTAAACCAGCATATTACCAATTTTGTAACTGATGTTTTGTATCTATATATATATATTACATAATGATTTGAGAGAGATGCGTGCTATAGATACAAATAGTGTAAGGAAATGATTTCGAGGCATAAGCATTGTATTTTGTAGATAGTGCGGTTATCTACTTGCTTGCCCGATTTCCTTACTGAGCTGTGAGCTCACCCCCTTATTATTTCACTTTTTCAGAGCATCCATAGTAGGTGGACACGGTTAAGGACTGATACTCCCTGATATCCACTGCTGATCCATTTTGTTAGAGGTATACACACTTGGTATTTTATACTGAACATTGTATAAGCACAGCTATGTAAATTAATGTACAATCGGATGTATATGTACAGATAAATGTATTAATGTACAAGAGTTTGTATTATAGAAAAGAATATTAAATTCTATATATGTTATGAATGAATGTGAATGGGTGACTAATATTGAATCACAGCCCAACGTTTGATGTGAGAGATGGCAGAAGAAGAGGTAAGTGAAATGCGAAAAAATTTGGGGTGACTAAGGTAGGTCGCGTGTGAGGGAAGGATGTGACAGATCCCCTCAGGTAAGAAAGATCGATCTGGACCACTTCTGCAGAACTCCAACAGCTATTTCTACGGGTTCTCAATGGGAGAAAAAGCATTAAATGCTTCACCTACCATCTGGCTGTATAAAAACAAGCCTTGAAGACATTGGGGACAAGAAGAAAGATAGCAGAAAAATTTTGAATACTCTTGAAAGAACATTCCTTTTGTCTTTAGCATTTATACTTTGAATTGTCATTAAAAGCTTGTGTTGAAGCTATTCATCCTACCCATTAAATAGAGTTTTACATTGTATTCACTATTTTTCTAAAAGAAAAGGGGAGAGTTCCTTTGTAAGAGAATTGTGTAAGAGTTGAATAGTAATACTTGTATAAGGGGTAGAGAGGTTATTCCTTAACCTTGAAAAGGAAGTTGTATTGATCACATTGATAGTGAAAGAGAATCCTTGACAAGAAGGTCAAGAAGAGAGGACGTAGGCAAGCGATTTGGCCGAACATCTATAAATTCCTGAGTTTGCTATTCTTCTTCCTTATCTCTTTTGCTTTACTGCATTTTATTCAACTGCTTATTACTGTCATTTATTTGTTTAATTACAATTCTAACTAAAAGAGGTTAAACTTAGCATATAGATTAGAAAAATTGATTCACCCCCCTCTCGATTGAGCCAACAATTGGTATCAGAGTTTGGACTCTTGATTATATTGGAATGAAATCCTAAGAGTTTAGAAAGATCCTATGGCTCAAACTAGTGTAGCAACCAGTATGGTAGGGGAAGGGCATTCTACTATTAGACCTCTCATGCTCAATGGTGAGAATTATGCCTATTGGAAGACTAGGATGATATTATTTATTCAAGCCAATGATTATGAAGTATGGAGAACTACAGTTAAAGAACCTCAAATCCCAACTAAGAAAGTATAAGGAAAAGATATTCCTAAGGAGGAAAATGAGTGGGATAATTATGACATAAAAACTATTCAATTAAATGCTAAGGCAATGCACATATTGTTTTGTGCCTTAGGACCAAATGAGTACAATAGAGTTTCTAGCTGTGAAAATGCAAAACAAGTGTGGGATAAATTGCCAATAACTCATGAAGAAACTACTCAAGTCAAGGAAACAAAAGTAGGAATGTTTACTCATGACTATGAGTTGTTTAGAATGAAAGATGGAGAGTCCATTAGTAAAATGTTCACTAGATTTACAGACATCATAAATGGACTTAAATCTTTGGGGAAGATTTATACTAACATAGAAATGGTTAAGAAAATTTTAAATAGCTTATCAAAAACTTGGGAAGCCAAAGTAACTGCTATTGAGGAATCAAAGGACCCTCACTCATTATCTCTAGATGAACTAATTGGGTCACTCCTCACTTATGAGATGAAACTCAAAAGAAATGAAAATATTCCCAAAAAGGTAGGAGTAGCACTAAAATTTGTCACTCATGAAGAGCTAAGGGATGACTGTAATGAGGAATATATGGAAATGGCCATGTTTGCCAAAAGGTTCAAGAAATTTATGAAAATAAGGGAAAATGGTAGTTCTAGGAAATTCCATAGGAAAGAACAAGACAAAGGAGAATTAAGTAGAAAAGATAAAGACTCTATTGTTTGCTATGAATGCAAAAAATCCTGGTCACATTAAATTTAATTGTCCATTACTAAAGAAATCAAGTGATAGGAAACATAAAAAGAAGGCGATGATGGCAACCTGGAGCGATAGTGACAGCTCCGATGATGATACAAGTGAAGAAATTGTCAATCTATGCTTCATGGCACTTGAAGATGAGAAGGTAACTTCTAATTCTATTGATTACACTTTTGATGAGTTACAAGATGTATTTGATGAGCTTGCCATGGAATTTGAATGTATGAATTTGAAATACAAGAAAATGATTTCAAAACTAAAGAAAGAAAATGAAATGCTCTTAAATGTTAAAATACAATGTGAAAAGAAATTAGAAAATGCAAATCTAGAAATTCATGACTTAAAGGAAAAGAATAGTAATTTGCATAATTCTTTTACTAGATTTTACATGGGTCAACAAAAGCTAGTCACATGTTAGAGACACAAAGGGCATTCTTTGATAGAAATGAGTTAGGATATGATGGCAAAAATAAAGAAACTCATCTCAAGAATTTACTGGTTAGAAAGAATTTGCATAAGTCTTCTACTACTTGCTCACGTTGTAATAAAAGAGGATATACATCATATGAATGCAATGTGAAAATGACCACATTTAGAGGAAAAATAGTTAGAAAGGTTTGGCTGCCTAAGAATGTTTTAAATTCAAATAACATTGATTTGATGTTGAAATGGATCCCAAAAGGATCAAAACCTTTACCTACTAACTATAAAGGACCCAAGAAAATTTGGGTACCTAAAACAAAAGTTTAATGATAATTGTAGAATCTTGAGCATTGCTGGAAGGCTAAATCAAAGAAAGCATGGTATCTTGATATGGATGCTCAAGACATATGACGGGAGACAAAAACCACTTCAACTCATTCAAATCAAAGGTTAGTGGAGAAGTCACTTTTGGGGACAACTCCAAAGGCCAAATTGAAGGAAGTGGTGCTATTGGTAACGATTCCTTCTCCATAGATAATGTTTTGTATGTTAGAAGCTTGAAACATAATCTACTTAGTATTAGCCAACTTTGTGACAAAGGTTATAAAGTAATTTTTTATTCTTTAAAGTGTCACGTTGTAGATACTAAAACTAATGAAATAGCATTCTTAGGACATAAAGAAGGAAATATTTATATAATACATTTGAATGAACTAAGTAGTGAAAATATTTGTTTAATGGTAGCTAGGGAAAAAGAACCTTGGTTGTGGCAAAGAAGACTAGGACATGCAAGCATGCACACATTGTCTAAGCTAGCTAAAAGGGATCTTGTAGTTAGTCTACCTAAGGTATCATATGAAAATGACAAGATATGTGAAGCATGTGTTAAGGGAAAACATAAAAGAATAACATTTAAACCTAAAAATTGTGTGTCAACTTCTAGACCACTTCAATTACTACACCTAGATCTTTTTAACCCAACTAGAATTACAAGTCTTGGTGGTAAACATTATGGGTTTGTTATTGTAGACGATTATACTAGATTTACATGGGTGTTTTTCTTAAAAGTTAAGAATGAAGCTTTAGAAAATTTTGTTACCTATTCAAAATTAGCCCAAAATGAAAAAGGTTATACTATAACTAGTATTATAAGTGATCATGGCAAGGAATTTGAAAATCTTGGTTTTGATGAATATTGCAATGATCAAGGGATTAGTCATAACTTTTCAGCCTCTAGAACACCACAACAAAATAGGGTAGTTGAGAGGAGAAATAGAACCTTAGAGGAAATGGCTAGAACAATCTTATGTGAAAATAATCTACCTAAGTATTTTTTAGGCTGAAGCCATTAACACCTCATGCTACATTATAAATAGAGCAATGATTAGACCAATTTTGAAGAAAACTTCTTATGAGCTTTACAAGGGAAAGAAACCAAATATTAGCTATTTTCATCCCTTTGGTTGCAAATGTTTTGTCTTAAATAATGGAAAAGACAACTTGGAAAAATTTGATGCTAAAAGTGATGAAGGAATCTTTTTAGGCTATTCATTAAATTCAAAAGCATATAGAGTTTACAGCAAAATGACATTGATGGTGGAAGAGTCAATTCATGTAATATTTGATGAGTCAAATGATGCATCTAAAGTTCATAGCAATGATGAGGATATAGAAATATTTGATGAGAATTGAAGGAATCCTCAAGGATAGAAGATAACATACAAGAAAATCTTGACATTAACAAAAAGGAAGAAGATGAAGAAGAACTAAAAATGCTAGAAAAAGAACCTAGAGCACCAAGAGAACTAGGTTATGTCAAAGATTGTGAAATTGTAGGTGATCCAAATCTAGGAGTTAGGACATGATCTTCACTTAGAAATGTATGCCAATATATAGCATTTGTCTCACAAATTGAACCCATGAATGTAAATGAGGCTTTAGAAGATAATAATTGGATTCTAGCTATGCAAGAGGAACTAAATCAATTTGAGAGGAGTAGAGTGTGGAATTTGGTTCATAGACCTAGTGATCATCCTATAATTGGAACAAAATGGATCTTCAAGAACAAGATGGATGAAAATAGTGTGATCATAAGAAATAAGGCTAGGTTGGTAGCTCAAAGTTATAGACAAGAAGAAGGCATAAATTATGATGAAACCTATGCTTCAGTAGCTAGACTAGAAGCCATTAGAATGTTACTTGTCTTTGCATGTTATAAGAATTTCAAATAATATCAAATGGATGCGAAATATGCATTCTTAAATGGCTTTATAAGTGAAGAAGTTTATGTTGAACAACCTCCTGATTTTGAAGATCCTAGTTATCCTAATCATGTTTACAAACTCTCAAATGCACTTTATGGTTTGAAACAAGTTCCTAGAGCTTGGTATGAGAGACTTTCAAAGTTCTTAATAGAAAAGGGATTTTTAAGAGGAAAAGTTGATACAACATTGTTTATCAAAACTAAGAATAAAGATTTACTAGTTGTTCAAGTCTATGTAAATGATATTAAATTTGGGTCTACTAATGAATCTTTGTGTCAAGAGTTAGCTATGTCAATGCAAGGAGAGTTTGAGATGAGCATGATGGGAGAGCTGACATATTTCTTAGGACTTCAAGTAAAGCAAACAAAGGAAGGCATTTTCATAAATCAATCCAAATATGTCAAAGACTTTCTCAAGCGATTCAGATTGGATAGTTGCAAATCTCAAGCTACACTAATGAGCACAAATATAAGGCTTGATAAAAATGAAAAAGGTAAGCATGTGGACACTAAGTTATATAGATGCATGATAGGTTCTTTGCTTTACCTCACTGCTAGTATACCAGATATAATGTTCAGTGTATGCTTGTGTGCTAGATTTCAGTCATCACCTAGAGAGTCACATCTATTAGCAACTAAGAGAATTTTTAGGTATATAAAAGACTCACCCTCATTAAGTTTATGGTATCCTAGAGACTCAACATTTACACTACATGCTTACTCAAATGTTAATTTTGGTGGATGCAAGATAGATAGGGAAAGCACCTCTGGAACATGTCAATTCTTAGGAAATAGATTAATATCATGGTTCTCAAAGAAACAAAACAGTGTAGCTCAATCCACAACAGAAGCAGAATATATAGCTACTGCTAGTTGTAGTGCATAACTTTTATGGATTAAACAACAAATAAGAGACTATGGTATAGATATAAATCAAATTCCAATAAAATGTGATAATACCAGTGCAATTAATCTCTCTGAAAATCCAATTCAACACTCTAGAACTAAACATATTAAAATTAGGCATCATTTCCTTAGGGATCATGTGCAGAAAGGGGATATAGTTCTAGAATATATTGATACAATGCATCAAGTAGCTGATATTTTCATCAAACCCCTTGACAGAGAAAGATTTTGTGTTCTTAGAGGTGAATTAGGATTAATGAATGCTCATTGATGTGTTTGACTTAAGATTGCTTTATCAAATTCTTTTTCACTAAGTTTTTCAAACGTTTTCTGGGCAAATTAGTAAGAAAGATTGATCTTTGTTCATTGCAGATCGATCTTTGTTCATTGTAGATCGATCTAGCTTACTCTGAATAGCCTATAGAAATTGGATCATGACTAGGAGATCGATCTTCTAATCTTTAAGATCAATCCCCTTAAGGTTCTGTATTTCTAATATTGATCTTCTATTCATTTGAGATCGATCTCCTTAAGCCTTTGTATAACTCAGATCGATCTAGGAAATCTAACAGATCGATCTCCTTAAGTCTCAAGAAAATAGAGATCGATCTCTCGCTCTGAGAAGATTGATCTCCTTAGGTTTCTAGGAAAGAGAGCTCGATCTGGTCACTCGACAGATCGATCTCATTGGCTCTGGGCTATATAAACCGTCACAAAATCTCAATTTTTAGAAACCCCAAATCCTAAATCTCCCAATACCCTGACGACTCTTCTTCTCTCTGTCTCTCGCCCCTGTGTCTCTCACTTGGTAAGTTGTTCCTCCATTGATTTTATTTCGACCCAACATTTTGGTTTTCAAAAATTTTTTTTACTGTTCCATAGATCGATCTGCTCATCTTGTCAACATTACTGTTCATAATCTTAGTAGAGTTAGTGAATCCATTATTGTTCATAGTCTTAATGAATTCATAGTCTAGATTGATTTAGGATATTCTCTGTTTAGAACTCTTTGTGCTTAATTGGAAATCTCTCACTAAATCCCTAACTCACCATGCCTCGTACTAAGACTATAGCAAATCGAATCCCACGACCACCTCCTGCAAACACACAAGCCACAACGTTTAGCCGCTGTTTTCAAACCTCGACCAAACAAAAATGATTTGATGAACAATTTTCCACCTTACCCATCAAACACTGGCGAACCATTGACTTTTCTTTTCTAAATTGCATTGATTTTCCATACCTCGCCAAATTCGAAGAATTTTAGTGGCTGTCATTCCTCAAAATCAAAACCCCTGTTCCTCCAAACATCGTTCATGCTTTCTCTTCGAATGCCAAAATTGTCACAGCCCCCAATAATCCTTGTCGCACTATAGGATTCAATACCTTTGTTATGGCCAAGTCACTTTACAAAGATAAAAAACTCCTAGCGAAAGTCTTCGGTATACCCGATTCGGGGCTTACCAATGAAGACAAAAAGGTCATGCTAGATTTCCCTCTCACTATTGACCGAGCTGCCGAGTTACCCATGTACCCACGTCTTCTACATCTTATTATTTCATGGAATCTCCATCCTTTTGGCACGCGTCACTCAACCATTAGGAAACTCGATCGGTTTTGGCATTATAACATCCATTCTCCCTCCGATCGACGGGCAAAGCTAATCCACTTTATTTTTGAAGACTGGATCAAAATTAGTAGGGGTCAAGCCAACACCATTGTATACCCATAACCTCTGGCCTATCTTCTTCAAAAACTTGGTGTTGACTGCAAGGTTGAAGTTGGTGAGCTCATATCCTAAAAGAACGTTATCAACGTTAGCATGCTGCACCATACTGGATACTATAAGGATGACACTGGTACTTGGCGCATGAAAACTACTCTTCCCACGCAAGATGAAGAAATGGAGCTAGCTGAGCCTTCCGCACCTCCAACTGAGCCTTCAACACCTCCAGCTAAGGACACTGCACCTGCTGCTTCATCATCCGTCACTATGGAATCTCTTGCAGCTATGGTTATGAATCTTAATCAAAAGATGGATTAAAACTTTACAATTCTTCGAGACACCCAGTAAGCTATGTTTGATGAATTGCAAATAACCCATACACGTGTTGAAGAGCTCTTGGAGCGGTTTCCTCCTCCGTCTTAGGATTTCCTTGATTTACTTGTTTCTCCAATTGTAATTGAATTGACATAACTATTTTGAAATGACTTATTTGTGGTTGCTTATTTGTGGTTGCTTATTTATGATTGCCTATTTGTATTTTTGGTTGCTTATTAATATAGTTATTTTGAAATGCTTGCCTTCTTGATATGGAAAAAAGGGGGAGAAAAGAGTGCATATATTAAGGGGGAGCATATATTAAAGGGGAGTAAACTAAGGGGGGGCAAATTCAAATGTCACAAATGATTTAATAGGAACTAAAATCTTAAATAATTGAATTAAGTTTTGTCATATCAAAAAGGGGGAGATTGTTAACCTTGAATGATGGATTTTGAAATGACAAAACATTAATGAACTTATTCAAATCATTTGTAAGAAACTAATTCTAAGTGATTATCTTGAAATCATATTGCATAAAGGTTCACTTAGAAATATTGTCAAGCTAAACTTTGGCGGGAAACTTAAAATCAAATAAAATTTGCTTAAGAGTTGTGTCAAGATCGATCTCAAGGTTGTATGAGATCGATCTCAATCTAGCAGAAGCCTTACAGGCCTTGCAAGATCGATCTCAAGGTTATAAGAGATCGATCTCACTTTGGCAGAGGCCTTACAGGCCTTGTAAGATCGATCTCAAGGTTGTATGAGATCGATCTCAAATTAGCAGAGGCCTTACAAGCTTTGCAAGCATTGCAAGATCGATCTCTAGGAAGTAAGAGATCGATCTCAATTTGGAAGAGGACTTAAATGATCGATCTCAAGGTATTGTGAGATCGATCTCCTAAAAGCTGAGATATTTTACGATCGATCTCATGGGTTTTAAGAGATCGATCTGCTATAAGCGGGAGCATTATTTTCAAAGCAGAGATCGATCTTCTCCTTAACAAGAGATCGATCTCCCCTAAATAAAGCAAACAAGCAGATCGATCTGTCGATAAATAAGATCGATCTGCCATTAGTAAAATTGCTCTATGTTGCAAGCTCAAGAATAAGAGATCGATCCCCTCAGGTAAGGGAGATCGATCTGGACGACTTCTGCAGAACTCCAACGGCTATTTCTGCAGGTTCTCAATGGGAGAAAAAGCATTAAATGCTTCACCTACCATCTGGCTGTATAAAAACAAGCCTTCAAGACATTGGGGACAAGAAGAAAGATAGTAGAAAATTTTTGAATACTCTTGAAAGAACATTCCTTTTGTCTTCAACATTTATACTTTGAATTGTCATTAAAAGCTTGTATTGAAGCTATTCATCCTAGCCATTAAATAGAGTTTTACATTAGATTCACTCTTTGTCCAAAAGAAAAGGGGAGAGGATAGTGAAAGAGAATCCTTGACAAGAAGGTCAAGAAGAGAGGACGTAGGCAAGCGATTTGGCCGAACCTCTATAAATTCTTGAGTTTGCTATACTTCTTCCTTATCTCTTTTGTTTTACTGCATTTTATTCAATTGCTTATTACTATCATTTATTTGTTTAATTGCAATTCTAACTAAAATAGTTTCAACTTAGCATATAGATTAGAAAAATCGATTCACCCCCCCTTTCGGTTGAGCCAACAGAGCAAAGGAGTCTTCTTATTTCGGAAAAGAGGAAAGTCAAGCTAGGTGAGTTTTCAATACACCAACTCTAAGTATATTTATCTAGATGTTGTTGTGAGTAGATTGGTGTATGAATTGTTGGTTGAAACTACCTAAAATAGGATGAATCAAGCATAACCTATAATGGGTTTAGTGTGAGAAAATGAGATATGATGGATTTAATAATTAATGGATTATACTAAGGTGTTAGTAGTGTTATGTGCATGATTTTGAGATGGTTTTGTAAAATAAGTTTATGGAATAGGATGAGGTTATATAATAAGCATATAAGGCTTCTGTGAAAATGCATGAATGAATGGAAGAACTAAGGTTAGAGCAATGCAAACCAAGTGCTTGATTAGATAACTAAGAGAGTTTGCTAAACCAAATTAGACTAAGAAAGGCGTGATGGATGTTAAACCCCCATGCCATGGCCGAATGTGACTATAGGCCAAACTTGAATTCAATCGGTTCGATAAGGTTAATGGACCTAGAATTCAGTCCAACGAGTGATAATGAGCCTAAGGAACTCAATGAGCCTAGGTGAAATGATAAGTAAAATTGAAATATACTTAAGAAGAGAATTAGGCTCAATAAGATATGCTGACTAGGATCAAGTTAGAATATGGGTTATTTGTAATTAACTCATGTGATAAATGAATGTTTGCAGCTCTCGAGGATATATCCGGAGCAAATTGAGCCTGATCACGAAAAGTGGGAAAGGAAGAAGAAGTTGCTTCTCAGAGAATTGAGGTAAGGGAATCGTGTTGGTCCCTAGAGAAATCTGTACTCGTTTTCGAGTGCATAAAGGTTTTTTAGAATGTTTGTGGGTCATAGGAAAAGAATTAAATGTTTGAAGGGTAAAGAAGATTGGGATTTGGGAAAAGTTCATGAAAAATAAGAATCATGATGTTTTGAATCTTTTACTAACCTTTTTAGCATGTGGATTAGTAGATTGGCTGGCATTTAAATGATTTGCAAGAAAATAGTTTGAATTGGTTTTAATAATCACGCTTTGCAAATAAATTCGCCACCTACATGAGTTTTGTTAAAATAAAGCGTGCTAGAGCGCTGCTCGCATGAGATTTGATATGTTTTTACATGCATGAGTGTTGGAGCCTAGCTCGTACTAGTTTTCACATGGATTTTATGATATAGTACTGGAGCATAGCTCACACAAGAGTTTTACATGCATGAGTGCTGGAGCCTAGCTCGTACTAGTTTTCACATGGATTTTGACATTGTGCTGGAGCGTTGCTCGCATTAGATGTCCACCTTATACTTATGGTCGTGCTAGATATTACTCGCACGTGATTTTATGACATGTTGGGCGTCGTGCTAGGAGCTTCAGGTAGGCTGTGTGCCATGCCGATTAAATAGGCTCGTACGTACGTATTGAGATGTGGCATGATATGATGTGATGATATGGGTCCACGGAGTACGTTGTACTGTACAAATAGCATGGAGTACACTGTACCGTGTATGGATATGATATATATACCATCTTCGGACGATGAATATTCTACTATGGACCGGTGAGTCAAACGTGACCCACCTCTCATGCGAAAGCAGATAGAGGTGATACCCCGCACACTAGGATCAGTGTAGCCTGGGATCACAGAGGATATGGCTATAGTCCTAGTTATTTCCCTTATTATTATTTTCCTATCTCACATGTCTCTTGTTTTATGATGAATCCATGTTTTAAAATGGTTTTGTGGGTCAAGACAGTCCAAGGAAGGGGCTGAATCTTGACGAATGGTGAATTTTGTGATGATTTGTGTTGAGTAAGAAATGCTTTTAAGTGCACCTCACATGATGATTTCCCATGCTTTAATTACTACTTGTGCATGATGATTTTTCATGCTTTATTTAAGAATTGTGCACTGATTTGAATAGCATGAATTGCTTTACATATCATAAACACGTGCATGAACTAGTGAATTTGGGTATGACGAGAAATTGTGTGGTTTTATGCATGGCATCATGATCACATAGATAGTACAGTTATCTACCTGCTTGCATGATTGCCTTACTGAACGTGTGGTTTGCTCACCTCCCCTTATTTTCTGCCTCTACAGAGCACTTTCAGTAGATAAAGAGCGACTGAGGATTGGATTTTAGTGTCCGCTGCATCCCATCACACAAGGTATACATGTCAGACCCGTATTTTTATGTAGCTTGTTCCTTATGATTTATATATGTACAGACATGTATTAAGTTATTTAAATCATAAGAAGAGTATTTACAAGATTTAAGTGTTAGAAAAATGCTTTAACACTTAAAAGCTACATAAAAGCCTAATGTGAGCTATAAGAGCCACAAGTTAAACCGAGTGGATTTGAATTATTCTGACTGAAGAGAAGAACTTAAAATGAGAAAATGTAGAGAGCTCATGAAGGAAAGTCAGTTTGATTTAGTCCCGAACACAAAGAATAAGAGTAAAAGCTAAAAAGGGTAAAAGGGACCTTTTTAGCGAGTTAAGGCATTTAAGGTATTTCGGGCGTATTTACCTACCAGAAATGCCTAAAACGTAAAGACGAGAGTGTAAGACATAAGATATGACACTTTCAAAATTTGAAGAAAAAGTCAATTTGGTCAATGATTAAGGAAAAAGTCAACTATAGTTAAGAAAAGTGAACTTTTACCATAGTTGACTAACCATGGTTAAAAATTAACCCAAGTATGGAGAAAATTTTGGAAAAAAATATTTTTGGTCAGAATACAAGATAATCATCCCCGGAAGCAAGAAAAATTTATTCGTAAGGATTTCGGATTAACTTTAATGGTTAAAAACGTAATGGGCCAAAGTAAAGATTTTTAAAGCCTATTAAGGTATACTAAACGTAGATTGAATTTCGTAGGTCCCTTAGACCGAATTGTTGGACCTATTGATAGACCAAATATTTAGACAATTAAAGGCCTGAGGTATAGTAAAAATTTCAGCCCAAAAGCCCATTAGGAAGGCCCAAACCAAGAGGCCCAATTGTAAGGCCCACATAAATTAAATATCTAACCTTTAGTTAAAGCTAACTATGACTCATTAGGTGACTCATAACTAAACCTTAGGAAGTCAATTATAATGGCTGGAAAGTAAGGCTTAATGGCTAAGTAAATGGCTTATAAAATCAGCCACACCATTGTCATCTTCACCATATCATTCTCAGCTAGAAGAAGAAACCATTGAAATACATTTATCCAAGCTTTCTCTCACTAGAAATCACTAGGATTTAGGCATATTTGGAACTTACATTCTTCATGAAAGTTGTTCCAAATTGAGAGGAGAGTGACATATGTTGGAATTGGCTATCAAGAAGAAATACTGTGTAAACCGTGAGGCTTCAAAGTTTCGGCCTAATGTGAACACGAATTCTAGGTATAATTTCAAGTTTTTAATTTCATATATGTTAATGTATGAATGATTTTAAGTATATTGGTACATGTTTTAAGCATTGAACATATGAAATCACTATGACCATGGTTAGGCCGAGAGTGAGTAGTGATATATTGATGAATGTCCATATGATTTTAAGGCATAAATGTGTTGATATACATGTGTTCATGATTATGGTATAGTTAAAACTAATCAATTTGATTAAATGATACATGAATTAGTTGGCAATCAAGGTGTTGGATAAAATGCCTAAATGAACTAAGTGAAGCTTAAGAATATTGCCAACCAAGTGGTTGTGAAAATGCCTAAGTGAATTGACTAAATAAATGGACATGGACGGCATGCCAAGGGGTAACCGACGGCATAGGATGCTCTCGGCCATGGCATGTGGCCGAGAGGTCCAATGGGCCGAGCCTAATTGGTTTTGGCCCAATGTGATGTAATGGGTCTCGGATAAGCCCAATAAGAGTTGGTGGGCCCTACAAGCCCAATAGGCCCAACGAAAATGAATAGTAAAATGGAAATGGGCTTAAGGCATAGTTAGGCCCATTAAGGTTTATTAAAGCCCATTAAGTGAAATAGACTGTATTTAATGTGAAATACAGTAGGAAAAGTGTAATTAACCTGATAAATGGTTATATGCAGCTCCAAAGATTATTGGAGGAGCGAATTGGACTACTAGATCGAGCAGCGTTGAGAAAGTAAAATTTCTCGAGTGATTGCAGATAAGGGACTTTTGTGAGTAGTTAGAGATACCTGCACATATTTTCGTTTGCTTTTACATTTACTTAAAAACTCTGATGGTTAGAGAAAGTGAATAATAATTATTGTGACTTGATAGTGGAAAATTACGATTTCGCCCTTAGTTAGGAAAAAAGTCAACTTTTGGGAAAAGTTGTAAAAAGCATGGAAACCACCATTTTGAGTGTTTTACTACTGTTTAGTAGAAGAATAAATAGATGGGCTAATGTTTTTAAGGTTGATGTGAATTAAGCACACTTTATAGTGCTGATTTTGATATTTTGAAAATCATCCCTTTTAAAGAGCCATCTATCGAATTATGTGAGGATAAATCATGCTAGAGCACAGCTCGCACTTGATTTCATATATTTTCCACATATATTAGTGCTGATGTATGATTTGCACTGGATTTCCAAGACATGCATGATAAAGTGCTGGAGTTATTACTCGTACTCAGTTTTATATGATTTATGCATGATAGAGTGCTGGAGCGATTAGCTCGTACTCGAATTTTACATGAGATACATGCAAGAGTGCTAGAGTGTTGCTCATGCTCGATTCTTCATGATTTATACATGACATAGTACTTGAGCTATTGCTCGTACTTGATTTGATGAGTTTTGTGCATAGCATAGTACTGGAGCTATTGCTCGTACTTGATTTGAAACATGAACTATGCATTGACCTAGTTGCTGGAGGGTTACTCGCACTAGAGTTTGAGTTTGTGATGTGAAACAGTGTTTGAGTGGAGTGTCGACTATAAGTCGCGCTCAAAGGCGTGCACTGTATATTATGTGATATATAAGACATGTTGAAAACCATGCTTGATTTCCTCGTGTAGACTGAGTGTCACACTATGAGATGTTCGCATGTGGATTTAGAGACGTGGTATTTATATTCCATGGTATGAGGGCTAAGACTTATGGCAAGCACCCCGACTGTGATGTAGGGTCCATGGAGTACGTTGTACCATGCGAGTGGCATGGGGTACATTGTACCGTGTGGTGTTGTGGAGTTAAGGAGGTTATAACTGGCGGTTGTGATGGACTGACCCCCCTCCCGTTGAAGCAGTGATGCCCCGCACACCAAGATCTGTGTTGCTTGGGATCACTATTATAGGATATGGCCATAGTCTAGGATATTATTGCATTTCACCACAAAGTCTCACATGATATATCACCTGATTGACTTATTTATTTATGATACGAATAGACCTGAGGGATGGGTCGAAATCCGATTATTGTGTTGTGAATGATTAAATGCCATATTTACTTTGATTTGAATATCAATGGCATGATTTATCTAAAGGCATTGTGATATTTTAAAGATGCATTATTTTGCACTACATGCCTACATTTGAGAACGAAAGCATGATTTCTGTACATGGGATTTAATTTGTACAATTATATGTATATATTTAAAAGACATACTTTGAAAGTGAGTTAAGGAAATGATATTTTGAGGCATAGCATTATTTTGAGTAGATAGTGTAGATGTTTACTTGCTTGCCTGATTTCCTTACTGAGCGCGTTGTTTACTCACCCCCTTTCTTTTACATCTCTCTACAGAGCATCAGCAGTAGAGTAAGAGCATTTGAGGGATAGTATTCCTGTTGTCCGTTGCTATTTCCTATCGATCGACAGGTATACATATTTTGAATGGTTTTGTATCTAAACATATAAATAGCACAGTGATGTATACGATATATTATGGGGAATGTATTTGTATCAGATTTTATATGAGCTCACATGTATTATAAAAGAAATTACAGTCAGTAGATAGTGTATTGACTTGTATGTATGAAAATGGATGAATGATATGGTAAGCAATGATGCTGACATTAAATCACAGCCCAACCATTGACAAGGAGAAAGGTAAGTTAAAATGCAAAAAATTTATAATGGTTTTGGTTAAGTCATTGAGTGTCATGATAGAATGGTATCAGAGCAAAGGTTTGTCTGATGTGAGTCTGTGTTAGAAAATCGAAAAGTGTACATCCCTATAGTACTGTGTTGTGTTTAGATACAACTGTGTATACCATATAGGAAACGAACTAATTCATGATTGTGAATGCATGAACTTAGCCTATATGGAGAATACTCATAGTGGTAGAAGGATGAGAGGTAGGGCTCGAGGTCGTAGAGTTTAGCCTGAGAGATGAGATGCTATTGAGCCATTACCTACCCATGAGACTCCATGTGCTATTGAGGTACCAGAGTGTGCTGAGGCACGTTTCACGAGGTTAGAGCGTAGCCTAGAGACTATAGTTGAGATATTGGCTCAGACGATGCCAGGTAGGTATGGATAGGAGGTAGGAACTGCGATATGAGAGGCAGTTGCCCCTGATACACCTACACAGATAGCTCATGCACCACAGACTATAGATACTCCTACACCCCCACCAGTTTCGGGTAGTGGTGGATTAGGGTACGGATGTGATCTAGATCAGTTACGACAGTTCCAGAAGTTTAGACCTCCATCTTTTAGTGGGGTCAAGGACCTTGTTGCCGCTAAGGAGTGGGTTGGAGAGATGGAGAAACTCTATGGATTCTTCAAGTTTACGACATCGGAGATGGTCGCATTTATTGCGTTCCTACTGAAGGGAGCTGCAGAGCATTAGTGGAAGTCCACCAGACCCATATTGAGAGCCCGACATACAAATATTAGTTGGGAGATATTTCGAGATGCCTTTAGGAGGCAGTTTGTTCCCGATACCGCACAGCGGAAACTACAGGCTGAGTTTTTGGGACTAAACCAAGGGAGTTTATCTGTGGATGAGTATGAGACTAGATTCTTATCCCTGGGGAGATATGACCCAGACACCATGTATAGTGAGACTAGGAAGGTCCACAAGTTCATTAATGGACTGAGATCGCTTCTGTAGTCCAGATTGGTCCTATTTGATATAGCCACATATGAGGAAGCAATGCGCAGGGCGTAACTATGCGAGTAGGATTATGAGAGGAATGCTTTCGAGTTCGGGAAGTTTAGTAGGAGCCATGATAGAGAGAGGAAGAGACCAGCTAGAGATTGAGGTTTCGGTTATCAAGGAGGGAGGAGACTCTTCGGTAAGAGATCACGAATTGATGAGGCACAAGAGAGACCTGCTAGACCTCCTACTTATCCGATCATAGCTCGAACGAAGGGTATCATCATTGGAGAACAGAGACCTACTACAGATCAGTGCAGTAGATGCGGTAGACATCATAGAGGTAGACCTTGTCCTTTGACCCCTATAGTGTGTTTTCGATGTGGGAAACCAGGGCATATTGCTAGAGCCTACCCGGAGATGGTTGAGACTACTCCACTGAAGGGCAAGGAGCCAGCGAGAGCTCCAGTTGATCCTTTTGCTTCGAGGAGGAGAGCGACAACAGAAAAAAAGGGGAAGCAAGTGATCAGTCGAGGGCACGTACATGCTTTGGACCAGGGCACAGCTGATGCTTCATCGGATGTGATACGAGGTAACATCCTAAATTATGATATTGAAGCATATGTTTTAATTGATGCTGGTGCCACGCATTCATTTGTATCACCTTCATTTGTATGTGAATTAGCATGTAAAGCGTACACCGTTATGTATGATGATGTTGATTAGTATGCCTATCAATAGTAGTTAGCTTGTAGAGTATGTATTTAATGATTGCAAGTTGAGAGTAGGAAACAAGGATATGACAACTAATCTAATACTGCTAAGTATGAGCGAATTTGATGTAATCTTAGGAATGGATTGGTTATCTACAAACCATGTTCTTTTAGATTGTTATGCTAAGACAGTTATGTTTCCTAACCCTACTAGATATGTTGTAAGGTTTAATGAAAAGAAATGAAAGTAGTAGTTACGATTACAATAACGACATACTCTGCTGACTGAGAAACAAATGTGTTGAAGGTTTCATTACGTATGTGGTAGATACGGATAAGGCGCATCCAAAGTTGTTAGATATTCCTGTGGTCAGTGAGTTCCCAGATGTTTTTCTGGATGAGTTGCCAGGGTTACCACCAGATATAAAGATGGAGTTCTATATACACTTGGTGCCTGGTACGGAGCCTATTTCGAGACCACCTTATCGCATGGCCTTAGTTGAGCTAGAAGAGCTCAAGAGATAGTTGCAGGAGCTGTTGGATAGGGGTTTCATTAGACCGAGTGTTTCACCTTGGGGAGCACCGATTTTATTCGTAAGGAAGAAGGATGGGAGCCTCCGATTGTGTATAGATTGTCGATTGTTGAATAAGGCCACCATCAAGAATAGGTACCCCCTTCCACGCATTGATGACTTGTTGGATCAGCTTCGGGGAGCTCAAGTCTTTTTCAAGATTGATCCGAGGTTTGGGTATCATCAACTGAGAGTTTGGAGTAGAGATGTACCTAAGACAGCATTTCGTACCCGATATGATCATTATGAGTTCTTGGTTATGCCATTCGGATTGATGAATACTCCCGCGACTTTTATGGCTTTGATGAACGATATGTTCAAGCCATATTTGGATCACTTTGTTATCGTCTTTATCGATGACATATTGGTGTACTCGAGATCCAAGGAGGAGCATGAGGAGCACCTTAGGATTGTATTGCAGACTATACGAGAGCAGAAGTTATATGCTAAGCTCAGTAAGTGTGATTTTTTATTGTCACAGATCTCATTTTTGGGACATGTTATATCGAGGGATGGTGTATAGTTGATCCATCCAAGATAGAGGCTGTAGTTCAGTGGGAATAGCCGAGGACAGTCACCGAGATCAAGAGTTTTCTGGGTTTAGCTGGATATTATCGGAAATTTGTTGAGGGATTTTTGAAATTGGTTGCTCCGTTGACACGTCTCACTTGTAAGAGTGTACCGTTCGTATGGAACAAGGATTGTGAGAAGAGTTTTCAAGAGTTGAAGCGTCGATTGACCACCGCTCTAATTCTCACATCCCTACCAGCTCAGGAGGATTTGCAGTGTATACCGATTCTTCGCATCAGGGACTGGGTTGTGTATTGATGCAGGATGGGAAGGGTAGTTGCTTATAGATCCAGAAAGCTGAAAGTTCATGAGAAAAACTATCCCACCCATGATTTGAAGTTGGCAGCAGTAGTGTTTGTGTTGAAGGTATGGCGCCACTACTTATATGGTGAGAAGTTCCAGATATTTATCGACCACAAGAGCCTCAAGTATCTATTCTCACAGAAAGAATTGAACATGAGACAGAGAAGATGGCTAGAGCTTCTGAAGGACTCCGATTGCGAGATACTTTATCATCCTGGTAAGGCTAAGGTTGTAGCGGATGCTTTGAGTAGGAAGAACCAAGGGATGGTATCGTGTATGATGGTTAGGGAACATGAGTTGCTAGAGCAATTTGCTAGCCTCAGTCTAGGAGTTGTACCTTCTGACATGGATATAGGCTATGTGATAGCTAGTCTATGCTTGGAGTCGGATCTGTTGGATAGGATCAGAGTGGCTCAGCAGACTGATCCATTTTTCATTGATGTAAGTAGTCAGATGCAGAAGGGCACAGTGACTGACTTTGAGTTGATTTCTGATAGACTGCTGAGGTTCAGAGGCAGATTGTGTATTCCCAAGGATCCAAGACTTAGGAGATTGATATTGGCGAAAGCTAATTCGTCGAGGTACACGTTACATCCGAGAAGTAACAAGATGTATTAGAATCTCCGGAAGGTGTACTAGTGGTCGAGTATGAAGGGAGATGTTGCAAATTTTGTGGCGAAATGTCTCGTATGTCAGCAGGTGAAGGTAGAGCATCAAAAGCCTACAGGGTTATTGCAGCCTCTACCTATACCGACATGGAAATTGGAGCATATCACCATGGATTTTGTGATGGGTTTACTGAGAACCCGCAAGAATCACAATGCGATATGGGTGATCGTCGACAGACTGACGAAGTCAGCCCACTTCCTAGCCATGAGAGCTACCGATACTCTGAGTTCATTGGCAGAGCTGTATTTACGCGAGGTAGTAAGGTTACATGGTGTACCAGTGAGCATAGTCTTTGATAGGGATTCCCGCTTCACTTCCCACTTTTAGGAACAATTTCAGGAAGCCATGGGAACCCAATTAACTTTGAGCACCGCTTTCCATCCTCAGACAGATGGTCAGTCAGAAAGGACTATACAGACTCTGAAGGATATGCTGAGAGCATGTATGCTAGATTTTAGAGGCTCCTGGGATGACCACTTGCCACTAGCCAAGTTCGCCTACAACAACAGCTATCATTCGAGTATCGGGATGGCACCATATAAGGCTTTATATGGCCGTAGATGTCGTTCTCCTATTAGATGGGAAGAAGTAGGTGACCGTAAGATTTTCACTCCTGACTTGGTTGCACAAGCATCTGAGGATGTCCGTTTGATTATAGAGAGATTGAGGACAGCTCAGAGTAGACAGAAGAGTTACGCTGGCAAGAGACGAAGGCCACTAGAGTTTGCAGTTGGTGAATCAGTGTTTCTGAAAGTTTCTCCTTCCAAGGGCATAGCGAGATTTGGAAAGAGAGGGAAGCCGAATCCTTGCTATATTGGACCCTTTGAAATACTTGATCGAGTGGGAGATAAGGCGTATAGGTTGGCATTGCCACCGAACTTATCAGGTGTCCTTAACGTCTTCCACATATCGATGCTTCGAAAGTATCACCGGATCCGACACATGTGATTAGTTATGAGCTCTTAGAGCTCAGAGAGGATATGTCATATGTTGAGAGACCGATTCGAATACTGGATAGGAAGGAGAAGGTCTTGAGATCGAAGACTATCGGATTAGTGAAAGTTCTCTTGCAGCATCATACCTCAAAGGAGGCTACTTGGGAGCTGGAGAGTCTGATGCGAGAGAAGCACCCCTATCTGTTTGATGACTGACTTGGTTCTAATTTGGAGGACCAAATTTTCTTAGTTGGGGAGGATTGTTAGACCCGTATTTTTATGTAGCTTGTTCCTTATGATTTATTTATGTACAGACATGTATTAAGTTATTTAAATCATAAGAGAGTATTTACTAAACTTAAGTGTTAGTAAAATGCTTTAACACTTAAAAGCTACATAAAAGCCTAATGTGAGCTATAAGAGCCACAGGTTAAACCGATTGGATTTGAATCATTCTGATTGAAGAGAAGAACTTTAAATAGAAAATGTAGAGAGCTCATGAAGGAAATTCAGTTTGATTTAGTCCCGAACACAAAGAACAAGAGTAAAAGCTAAAAAGGATAAAACATACATTTTTAGCGAGTTAAGGTATTTAAGGTATTTCAGGTGTATTTACCTACCGGAAATGGCTAAAACGTAAAGACGAGAGTGTAAGACATAAGATATGACACTTTCAAAATTTTGAAAAAAAAAAAGGTCAACTTGGTCAATGATTAAGGAAAAAGTCAACTATAGTTAAGAAAAGTGGACTTTTACCATAGTTGACTAACCATGGTTAAAAATTAACCCAAGTATGGAGAAAAATTTGAGAAAAAATATTTTTGGTCAGAATACAAGATAATCATCCCCGGAAGTAAGGAAAATTTATTCGGAATGATTTCGGATTAAATTTAATGGTTAAAAACGTAATGGGTCAAAGTAAAGATTTTTAAAGCCCATTAAGGTATACTAAACGTACATTGAATTTCGTAGGTCCCTTAGACCAAATTTTTGGACCGATTGATAGACCAAATATTTAGACAATTAAAGGCCCGAGGTATAGTAAAAATTTCAACCCGAAAGCCCATTAGGAAGGCCCAAACCTAGAGGCCCAATTGTAAGGCCCACATGGATTAAATATCTAACCTTTAGTTAAAGCTAACTATGACTCATTAGGTGACTCATAACTAAACCTTAGGAAGTCAATTATAATGGCTGGAAAGTAAGGCTTAATGGCTAATTAAATGGCTTATAAAATCATCCACACCATTTTCATCTTCACCATACCATTCTCGGCCAGAAGAAGAAACCATTGAAATACATTTATCCAAGCTTTCTCTCACTAGAAATCATTAGGATTTAGGCATATTTGGAACTTACATTTATCATGAAAGTTGTTCCAAAATGAGAGGAGAGTGACATATGTTGGAATTGGCTATCAAGAAGCCATACTGTGCAAACCGTGAGGCTCCAAAATTTCGGCCAAAGTGTGAACACGAATTCTAGGTATAATTTCAAGTTTTTAATTTCATATATGTTAATGTATGAATGATTTTAAGTATATTGGTATATGTTTTAAGCATTGAAACATATGAAATCACTATGACCATGGTTAGGCCGAGAGTGAGTAGTGATAAATTGATGAATGCCCATATGATTTTAAGGCATAAATGAGTTGATATACATGTGTTCATGATTATGGTATAGTTAAAATTAATCAATTTGATTAATTGATACATGAATTAGTTGGCAATCAAGGTGTTTGATAAAATGCCTAAATGAACTAAGTGAAGCTTAAGAACATTGCCAACCAAGTGGTTGTGAAACTGCCTAAGTGAATCGGCTAAATAAATGGACATGGACGGCATGCCATGGGGTGACCGACGGCATGGGATGCTCTCGGCCATGGCATGTGGCCGAGAGGTCCAATGGGTCAAGCCCAATTGGATGTAATGGGTCTCAGATAAGCCCAATAAGAGTTGGTGGGCCCTACAAGCCCAATAGGCCCAACGAAAATGAATAGTAAAAATAAAAATGGGCTTAAGGCATAGTTAGGCCCATTAAGGTTTATTAAAGCCCATTAAGTGAACTAGACTATATTTAATATGAAATACAGTAGGAAAAGTGTAATTAACTTGATAAATGGTTATATACAGCTCTAGAGATTATTGGAGGAGCGAATTGGACTGCTGGATCGAGCAGCGTTGAGAAAGTAAAATTTCTCAAGTGATTGCAGGTAAGGGACTTTTGTGAGTACTTAGAGATACCTACAAATATTTTCGTCTGCTTTTACTTTCACTTAAAAACTCTGAGGGTCAGAGAAAGTGAATAATAATTATTGTGACTTGATAGTGACAAATTACGATTTTGCCCTTAGTTAGAAAAAAAGTCAACTTTTAGAAAAAAGTTGTAAAAAGCATGGAAACCACCATTTTGAGTGTTTTACTGCTGTTTAGCAGAAGAATAAATAGATGGGCTAATGTTTTTAAGGTTGATGTGAATTAAACACACTTTATAGTGCTGATTTTGATATTTTGAAAATCATCCCTTTTAAAGAGTCATCTATCAAATTATGTGAGGATAAATCGTGCCAGAGCACAGCTCGCACTTGATTTCATATATTTTTCACATATATTAGTGCTGATGTATGATTCGCACTGGATTTCCATGACATGCATGATAGAGTGCTGGAGTTATTACTTGTACTCAATTTTATATGATTTATGCATGATAGAGTGCTGGAGCGATTAGCTCGTACTCGAATTTTACATGAGATACATGCAAGAGTGCTAGAGTGTTGCTCATGCTCGATTCTTCATGATTTATACATGACATAGTACTTGAGCTACTGCTCGTACTTGATTTGATGAGTTTTGTGCATAGCATAGTACTGGAGCTATTGCTCGTACTTGATTTGAAACATGAACTATGTATTGACCTAGTTGCTGGAGGTTTACTCGCACTAGAGTTTGAGTTTGTGATGTTAAATAATGTTTGAGCGGAGTGTCGACTGTGAGTCGCGCTCAAAGGCGTGCACTGTATTTTATGTGATATATAAGACATGTTGAAAACTATGCTTGATTTCCTCGTGTAGACTAAGTGTCACACTATGAGATGTTTGCATGTGGATTTAGAGACATGGTATTTATATTCCATGGTATGAGGGATAAGACTTATGGCAGGCACCCCGACTGTGATGTAGGGTCCATGGAGTACGTTGTACCATGCGAGTGGCATGGGGTACATTGTACCATGTGGTGTTGTGGAGTTAAGGAGGTTATAACTGGTGGTTGTGATGGACTGACCCCCTCCCGTTGCAGTAGTAATGCCCCGCACACCAAGATTTGTGTTGCTTGGGATCACCATTATAGGATATGGCCATAGTCTAGGATATTATTGCATTTCACTATAGAGTCTTACATGATATATCACCTGATTGACTGATTTATTTATGATACGGATAGACCTGAGGGATGGGTCGGAATCCGATTATTGTGTTGTGAATGATTAAATGTCATATTTACTTTGATTTGAATATCAATGGCATGATTTATCTAAAGGCATTGTGATATTTTAAAGATGCATTATTTTGCACTACATGCCTACATTTGAGAACGAAAGCATGATTTCTGTACATGGGATTTAATCTGTACAAATATATGTATATATTTTAAAGACATGCTTTGAAAGTGAGTTAAGGAAATGATATTTTGAGGCATAGCATTATTTTGAGTAGATAGTGTAGATGTCTACTTGCTTGCCTGATTTTCTTACTGAGCGCGTTGTTTGCTCACCCCCCTTTCTTTTACATCTCTCTACAAAGCATCAGCAGTAGAGTGAGAGCATTTGAGGGATAGTATTCCTGTTGGCCGCTGTTATTTCCTATCGATCGACAGGTATACATATTTTGTACGGTTCTGTATCTAAACATATAAACAGCACAGTGATGTATATGATATATTATGGGGAATGTATTTGTATTAGATTTTATATGAGCTCACATGTATTATAAAGAAATTACAGTCAGTAGATAGTGTATTGACTTGTTTGTATGAAAATGAATGAATGATATGGTAAGTGAGGATGCTGACATCGAATCACAGCTTAACCATTGATATGGAGAAAGGTAAGTTAAAATGCGAAAAATTTGTAGTGGTTTTGGTTAAGTCATGGAGGGTCGTGACAATACACATTTGTATAGTTTTTGTATTTAGACATGCCAACGCACTGTAATATTTTGAGTGTAATTTTTATGGATGTAAAGAATTATAAACACATGGAAACAGCAACTCTGATTTAGAAATACAGGTGTTTACGTTTAAATGAATTGTAAATTGACATGATTTGATTGGATGAGATTGACACCGATACACAACTCAATTGTTGGTGGTGTAACTGTTCACGATCAAATAAAGTAAAGGTAAAGAACAAATAATAAGAAATGAATTAAATAATAAACAAAAAATGAAAAATTTGTAATGAATTTTCGGTGGATTGAGGGTCGTGACAATAACAAAGATTACATAGCCTTGGGATTTTTAATTTTAATTCTATTAGGCTTTGGACTTAAATTATAATTATTACCTTTAAGGCCCAAGTCTTTATTAAACCTTTTAATTGACTTACGATCCATAACCTAATTAAACTCTTTTTAATTGGATTAGCCTAATGTATGTTCTATTAATTAAAATATAAGCTTTAATAATTTAATTAATTTCTTTGATTAAATTTTCTTGACCAAATTTATTTTCGTCAAGCACATTAATTTTTTTAATTTGTAATTGAACCTATAGATTTAATTAAACCCCTAAATTAAATCCATATAATTAAATGTGAGCATTTATAATTTAATTACAATGTTTAATAAAATCCACTTAATTAAACACATTTAATTAAATTCACAAAATTATAATTCTTTCTCATTAAGTCAAAATAGAAAATTTAAAATTTCCAATCCACGATTAATTCCAAATTCCTCATAATTATAATTTTTTTTCATTAAGTCCACATAATTATAATTCTCTTTTAATTTATTTATTGCTCTTTATGTGTGGTCCATTAGGTTTCCAACATGTTGGCAACGAATTTAAATATTCATTATCCCCATAAGTTATTTTAGGCATTTGTTTTAGGCATTTGTCATTGTAAATCCGTAAAGATGAAATCAAAATATGATGAAAAACATATAAGATAACATAGCATCTCAAGTCAAAAAATACCTACATTACTGACTTATAGAAGTATATTTGAAGACCGCCAAATTTTCATACATTAAGATCAAGTAAGAATTCTTCAATTTCGATCTTACAAGAATCGAGGATAGTAGGAACACGAAGGAAATCAATATATATGTATGCCTTATATACATACGAATTAATTAATTAAACTGAGGAAAATAAGAAGGTAGAGTACACCTATAAATATATTTGTACCTATATCAGGTAACACATTCAATGTGGGGGCGTATGCACGCATATATACGAATATAGATAAAATAAAGTAAGTGAAATAAAAATAAAAATTAATGTATGCCTATAAATAAATAGAGACAGTTGCATAAAAGTATATATAAAATATATATATATATAACAAAATATATAATACGACGACCTAATATAAGAATATCCATTATATAAATATATATTATGCATTATAATTTAATATAGATCATGTTTCTAAACTAAATAATATATATAATGTTATTTGATATTTCTTATATTATTATTGTTGCCTGAAACAACAATGATGAATTGCAGACGTCCTTTGTGCCACATGCTGCCGAAATCTCTGCAAGAAAAAGAAAGATCAGAGGGACGCAGGGCTTTTCCCTGCGTTTGCACTCCGATGCTTAAGTCAGACCCATAATTTGACAGAGTTTCTGTAGAGGAAATAGAGACTTAGGTTAATGAGTCATACCTGACCCCTATTTATAGGGAGTTTCTTTGTTCCTTAATTACGCTTTTGTCCTTTTACTTTATTATTCTGTTCTTGGAAGAAAATGTCTCAATACATTTAATGTGGCTCTTATCTGTTTAATTATCTCGTACATAAGCTCATGCGCAGATATGCCACGTGGCACATTATGATTGGCCGAAATAGCATCGGAATTATTATCTACAACAATTGCTCCCCACTCTTTCGCTAGGTATAACCTTGTGGAAGAGTACATATGTTCTTACTGTAGCCTCAGGTTAAGTCCTTACATTAGATTCTGAAATCAAATTCTCTGGCCATCTAATTCTTAAGCTCTTGTTGGAGTGCGTGACTTACCTCGCGCATTTTTCGCTTCAAGCCCTTTGTTTTGGGTGTTTAGCTTACCTCGCGCACTTTTCGCTTCAAGCTCTTGCACATTATCTTCGTGGCTTATATCGTGCACTTTTCGCTTCAAGCCTTTTATTCGGGTGTGTGGCTTACCTCGCACATTTTTCGTTTCAAGCCCTTACATATTTTCTTCATGGCTTACATCGCGCACTTTTCGCTTCAAGCCCTTTATTTGGGTGCGTGGCTTACCTCGCGCATTTTTCGTTTCAAGCCCTTACATATTTTCTTCATGGCTTACATCACGCACTTTTCGCTTCAAGCCCATTATTTGGGTGCGTGGCTTACCTCGCGCATTTTTCGCTTCAAGCCCTTGCACATTTTCTTCATGGCTTACATCACGCATTTTTCGCTTCAAGCCTTTTATTTGTTGAGTGCGTGGCTTACCTCGCGTATTTTTCGCTTCAAGCCCTTGCACTTTGTCTTCGTGGCTTACATCACGCATTTTTCGCTTCAAGCCCTTGCACTTTGTCTTCGTGGCTTACCTCGCTCATTTTTCGCTTCAAGCCCTTCATTTGAGTGCTTAGCTTACCTCGCGCATTTTTCGCTTCAAGCTCTTGCACATTTTTCTTTGTGGCTTACCTCGCACATTTTTCGCTTCAAGCCCTTGATTTGTTGAGTGCGTGGCTTACCTCACGCACTTTTCGCTTCAAGCCCTTGTACATTTTCTTCATGGCTTACATCGCGCACTTTTCGCTTCAAGCCTTTTATTTGTTGAGTGCGTGGCTTACCTCACGCATTTTTCGCTTCAAGCCCTTGCACTTTGTCTTCCTACGAGTAACAAATCATAAAGAAAATTAATAACGTAAAAAATAAAATATTGTTACTGTAAATAAGGCTTCAAGTGGTTAGTGTTTCATGTCTTTGACATCTCCTTGCCCTGTGAACTCTCCAGAATGCACTTGCTGGGTCCAATCATCCTTTTAACCCTGTATGACCCTTCCCAATTTACTCTGAACTTGCCGTTCTCTCTGTGGGCATTGGTGATGGCTGATTTTCGCAAGACTAAATTTCTTTCCTGAAAATGTCTGTCATTTGCACATGAGTTATAATAACTAGCAACCATTTATTGGTAAGCGAAAAGCCATATGGCTGCTAAATCCAGTTGTTCATCGAGTAGGTCTAAATTTACCCTGGGCCTTGAGAATTCTCTTCATGTTCATAAGGAACCATCCTTGGAGAAGCAGCCCAATTTCTACTAGAATTAGGGCCTCCATCCCATATACCAAGTTGAATGGCGTCTCCCCCGCCGGTACTCGATTAGTAGTCTTGTACGCCCATAAGATGCTGAAAAGTTCATCCACCCAAGCTCCCTTTGCCTTGTCAAGGCGAGTCTTAAGGCCATAAAGTATGGTTCTATTGCTAACCTCAGCTTGACCATTGGCTTGTGAATAGGACACTGATGATATCTTAAGCTGAATACCAAGTCCTTCACAAAAATTTCGAAAAGCATCACAGTCGAACTGCTTTCCATGATCAGCATTCAAAATCCTTGAAACTCCAAAGCTGCACTAACAAGTACTTCCTCTGGCTTGTGGCCATCGGGAAAGGTCCCAATATATTCAATCCCCATCGAGCGAATGGTGTTGGTTCAAAGATACTTTGGAGTGCTGTTATTGGTGCAGTTGTCAAGGGAGCGAACCTTTGACATTTGTCACACTTTTGTACTTTGTCAACCACATCTTACTTTAGCGTTGGCCAGTAAAACCCTACTCCGAGTATTTTTTCTACCTGGGCTCTGGCCCCCAAGTGTTCTCTGCACATCCCTTCATGAACCTTAGCTAAGGCATAATTCGCTTGCTTTGGACTTAGGTATTTCAATAGTGGCAAGGTGAACCCCTTCTTATAAAGCTCCACATTCACTAAAGTAAACCTTGCACTCTGGATTCTGATCTTTCGAGCAGCTTCTTTGTCATCTGGAAGAGTCTTTTCCACCAGATATCATCTGATTGAGGTCCTCTAATCTTTTCCAACTTCAATCTCCAACACATCATCCTCCTCCATACTAGGCCTCTTTAGCCTCTCTATTTTTACTAATCTTCCAGTTGCTTCTTTAGAAGACGCCAACTTAGACAGAGCATCAGCTTGATTATTTTCTGACCTATTAATTTGGGTAAGTTGAAATTTATCAAATGATTGGGCTAAAGTCTGGACCCTCTGCAGATATGGAACAAGGGAGGATTCTCGGGTTTCAAATTGTCCTTTACACTGATTGACCACCAACTGAGAATCACTATGAGTTAACAAGTTTTTAACTTGGAGCTCATTCGCTAACTTCATACCCCCCATCAGAGCTTCATATTCGGCCACATTATTAGAACAGGGGAAATTGAAGCGTAGGAAATACACAATACCAGCTCCACTTCCTTGATGGTTGGATGCTTCATCTACAAATAGCTTCCACCATTCTATTTCTTGTTCTTTTGGATCTTCCTGACAAGTACACTCGACTATGAAATCTGTCAATGCTTGTGTTTTGATGGCTTGACGAGGCTGAAAGTTGATGTCATACTCGCTGAGCTCGACAACCCATTTCACCAATCGCCCTGAATGTTCAAGCTTTTGTTGTGTTTGTTTCAGAGGTTGATTTGTCAATACCACTATTAAATGTGCTTGGACACAGCTTTCTTGCAGCCATGACCAGTGCTAAAGTTACTTTCTCAACTTACGGGTACCGTGTTTCCACATCTAAGAGTACTTTACTCACGTAATAGATTGGTCTATGTCTGTCAGTAGTCTTCCTCAACAGCACCGCACTCACTGCCTTGTCTCCTACAAATAAGTGCTCCCCGGTCAAAGGTCTCGATAGCAACAGGAGTTCCCTAAAATACTCCTTCAATTCCTCCATGGGCTTAGGCTTGGGCGATTCAGTAATGGTAAGGGTTTCCTTTCTTTGCATACCCTTACATGTGGTAGATGCAACATTGCATCTTCTCGCCCTCCTTTGATCTCCCCTTATTTGTCATATTCCTTCAGGAGTGGGAAACTTCATCAGCCATCTCTTACCGAGATTGTCCTCATCACTTCTTCCTGAGCCATGTATTTGTTTGCTCTGGAAAACAAGTCTGATACCGTTGTTGGTTGATCTAGAGATAATGACTTCTGCAGCCTCTCGGACCTCGTCCCCTGCAGCATGGCTGTCACAGCTACCTCAACTTGTAAATCTTGAATCTCCAGTGTGGCATTACAGAATCGATCTATGTAACTCTTGAGTGATTCTCTATTTCCTTGTTTCAAGGTAAGCAGATAGGTAGCATTTTTCTTCTTTTGATTGTTCGTAGGAATTCACTCCTTGGTTGATCAAAAAAAGATGAAATAGACCCTTCTGGCAAACTATTGAACCATTTTAGCGTATTACCGGTTAAAGTCAGGGAGAATGCTCTACACATGATCTCATCCTCCCATCCGTGTGACAACATCAGTGACTCATAATTCTGAATGTGATCATAAGGGTCAGTTCTTCCTGTATACGCTGTTATCTGAGGCATCTTGAACTTTAGGGGCAATGGTTTTCCCATAATTGCTGCACTGAATGGGATCCTCCTTCTCTAATTTTCTTCAACTAGAACCAACCTTTTTTCTTCTAGAATGCATCCCACCATTCTTTTCATGTCTGTGGTAACTTGTACCTTGGACACAGGTCTGTTTTTCACTTTCTTAGCATCATATGAATCTGCTTGGTCGCAGTCCATAGCTTCTCTCTCGTTACCCTGAGTTTGGTTTTGACGAGTTTTAGATTGAAAGTTTGCCATTCCAGTTTCAAGGTTTCGTGTTGGATCTATTTTCGAGTCTCTTTCAACATGAGACCTTGTCATTCCCACACCTTTAATTTCATTGTTTGGAGGGCCATTTGTGTTCTGGGGCCAAGGATCTTCCGTGCCCAAATATCCAAAATCTACCGGAGCCGGACCCTCAAGGTTTCTAGTACTTTGGCATCTCCGGCCACCAATAATCTCCCGTGTTGAATTCTTTGTACCATGACGTCGCAGTTTTTTGACATCTTAATGTTTCCAGTTCATTGGAGTCTCGCACATGGGGTCTTTCGTAACTTGGCACTGCAGGCCTTCCGAGGCTTCACACACAGGGTCTCCCATACCTTGACGCCTCATGTCTTCCTTGATCTCACACATAGGGTCTCGTGCGGTCATGCCGCGAGAATCTCGCGCACCCCTGCGTGTGGGTCTCGCGTGAGCTGGCATCTCCGCGCTATGAGTGTGCCACGTGGCACACGAAGAATGCACCACGTGGCACATGAAGCAAACGGGGGGTCTTGTGCGGCCATGCCGTGAGAGTTTCGTTCACCCCTACCATGAGAGTCTCGTGCTCCCCTACTGTGAGGGTCTCGCTGCTACCCTTGCGGCTCGCGGCATCATTCACTCTAGCGATACTTCCACCCTCGCGGCATTCGCGGTATCACTTCACCTTCGCGGCGCTGGCAGCAAGACTGCATTCTCGCGGCATCTTCCACTTTCGCGGCAAGACATTCATCTTCGCTGCAAGCCTCGAATCTTCAAACCTTCGCGGCAAGGCATTCACCTTGGCGGCAAGCTAATACTCGCGACAAGGTATTCACATTCGCGACAAGCCTGAATCTTCAAACCTTTGCGACAAGGCATTCACCTTGGCGACAAGCTAATACTCGTGGCAAGGTATTCACATTCGCGGCAAGCCTCAAACCTTCGAACCTTCGCGGCATCGCATTCACCTTGGCGGTAAACTAATACTCGCGACAAGGTATTCACATTCGCGGTAAGCCTCGAACCTTCGAACCTTCGCGGCATGGCATTCACCTTGGCGGCAAGCTAATACTCGTGTCAAGACATTCACCTTCGCTGCAAGCCTCGAACCTTCGAACCTTCGCCGCAAGGCATTCACCTTGGCGACAAGCCAATACTTGTGGCAAGACATTCACCTTCGCGGCAAGCCTCGAATCTTTGAACCTTTGAGGTAAGGCATTCACCTTGGCGGCAAGCTAATACTCGCGACAAGGTATTCACATTCGCGGTAAGCCTCGAACCTTCAAACCTTCGCGGCAAGGCATTCACCTTGGCGGCAAGCCAATACTCATGGCAAGACATTCACCTTGGCGTCAAGCTATATTCTCGACAAGGCATTCTCCTTCGTGACAAGGCATTCAGCTTGGTGGCAATCTATATTCGCGACAAAGCATTCTCCTTTGCGACAAGGCATTCACATTCATGGCAAGCCTCGAACCTTCGCGGTAAGGCATTCACCTTCACGGCTAGCCTTGAACCTTCGCAGCAAGGCATTCACCTTGGCGGCAAGCCAATACTCATGGCAAGACATTCACTTTGGCGTCAAGCTATATTCTCGGCAAGGCATTCTCCTTCGTGACAAGGCATTCAGCTTGGTGGCAATCTATATTCGCGACAAAGCATTCTCCTTTGCGACAAGGCATTCACATTCATGGCAAGCCTCGAACCTTCGCGGCAAGGTATTCACCTTCACGGCAAGCCTCGAACCTTCGAACCTTTACGGCACTACTGATTCTGTCCGCCCCATTCTTGTAAAGCAGAAAGCTTTTCTTTCGATTCCCACAGACGGCGCCAATTGTTGTTGCCTGAAACAACAATGATGAATTACAGACGTCCTTTGTGCCACGTGCTGCCGAAATCTCTGCAAGAAAAAGAAAGATCAGAAGGACGCAGGGCTTTTCCCTGCGTTTGCACTCCAATGCTTAAGTCAGACCCATAATTTGACAGAGTTTCTGCAGAGGAAATAGAGACTTAGGTTAATGAGTCGTACCTGACCCCTATTTATAGGAAGTTTCTTTATTCCTTAATTACGCTTTTGTCCTTTTACTTTATTATTCTGTTCTTGGATGAAAATGTCTCAATACATTTAATGTGGCTCTTATCTGTTTAATTATCTCGTACATAAGCTCATGCGCAGATATGCCACGTGGCACATTATGATTAGCTGAAATAGCATCGAAATTATTATCTACAACAATTATAAAAGAAATAATAAATAAATAGAAGATTATTGCCTAATTGAGGAAGCCAATCAGGCTACAACTTGCTCCCGACAAAACAGAGGAGCATTGTCCTGTGTAAAGGAACTGAAGAATAACTGAGGGGAGAAGGAGAAGGAGCTGAGCGAGAGAGAAAAAGATACTGCAAAGAAGAGAAGGCAGTGCTGGGCGAGAGAGTGAGGGCATCGATGAGATGAGAAGCTCCTTCTCGGGTTTGCGGAGCCAATGTAAGAACCAGAGTGGAAGCTGGATGACTTTGGCGACTGTGTGAGGGTTGCATTCTCGGATGTTTGAGCTGAGACAAAAGCAAGCTGAAGAAATGAACACGCGAGGGAGAGACAGATCCTTAAGGCCGAAACACGACTGGAAACAGAGAGTCAAGAGGCTGAAAATTGTCAGCCATTCCAGAGAGGTTGAGGGCTGTTAACACGTGGAAAACACAGCCAATGGAAGGGATCGTTCTCTCGGGTTCCAAAATAGAAACAAAAGGGCTGAAGGTTGAAGATTGAAGGTTTCTGGTAGAAATGAGCCACGGTGAATGGTGGAACCGAGACTGAAGCAGACGTGAGGAAGCTCGGTGATTTAGTGACTGCTCGAAGGGGCTCCTCTCGGCACCAAGCAGAAAGCTTCATGAGAGGACTTCTCTCGGGTTCTTCTTGAAGGCTGATGATGGTTATATTGGCTTAAAATCGAAAGATAGTAATGTTTTTTGAATGACTGAAATTAAGGCAAAAATAGGGCTCCTCCGTGGTGGCAGTGTCGGGTTGTTCAGGGCTGAATGCAACAGCCATTGTGGCTGACTTTTAAGAGCTTGTACAGGGCTGGAACAAGCGCGACCTTGAGACTCCATTGGCCTTTGTTTCGGGTCGCTGTTAAAAAAAATGAGCAAACTGAAACAGAAGATTAGCAACGTGGAGAACAAAAGAAAGAAGAAGAATCAGTGAGGCGAAGGAAGGAATAGCCACTGTGCGTGACTGGAGTGAGTGATTCTCGACCTTTTAGAGGAAGTGCAAAATCGAGAGTTTCTCTTGAAGGCTGGAAAACTTGAAACCCAGCTGCACTGAAGGTCAAACAGGAGCAACATCAAAGAGAAAGAAAAGTAGGGGAAGACTTAGTCTTAAGGAATTTTCAAATGTAAGAGCTTTCTCTTATTCTGTGGCTTAATATATGAGATAAAATGTAATTTAATAAGGGTGAGTTGATATTAAATTTGTAGGAAATCTTTGGTGGAAGGAGGCTTTGGAATTTAATACATATTGGATTAAGGTAAGTAAAATATATATATTTGCGGTTACTGTTACATTGTTTAATGAAAAGACTTATGATATTCATTTTAATAATAGCATGTTTAAAGGGAAATTGATGGATTTTGAGATCTCAGTAATGTACATGAAGGTGGGTTGAAATAATTTAACTTGAAGCATGATTAATCATTGTAGTTAAAGAATTAAGTTATTATGTGGGTTTGATAAGGGAATTGTGATTGTTGAATTGGAAATGTTTAAAGGAAGAATATGGAAGTAATATATATATATATATGTATGTATGTATGTATGTATGTATGTATGTATATTTGATGGGAGGCATTAGGATGCTAAATAAAGAATATATTTAATGATCATGTCCCATATGGTTGTAAATGCTATCTAATGATATAGTGTTAGTGATATTCAAATGATGTACAGTATCCGATTGCTAAGTGACACAAGTAAGAGTGTAAGACCTGAAATTTTGTAATGTAACTTTTATGACTTGTGATGTATGAGTAAGTCACATTCAATGTAAATTATGAGGAATGGATATTTGAAGTTTGTAAATGTGTATGGAATGAATACATGCAAGTTTTAAAGTGTATAGCAAGTGTAAGAGGGATATTTCCATGAGTGGAATGTGACTATATTGAGTTTTGAGTGGTGAGGTAAATTGGAATAAAGATGCATGAGTTTTGTACTTCCATTTGGTGTTACATTGTATACCTTTAGCTATACAATGAATGCACACAAGTTTCAATGTATATAAAGTATGAATGGATGTCATTTTCAAGCCTTAAAGAAGTTTGGTGTGTGTTTACTGCAGAAAACTGCAGTAAAATCTAAAAAATATGAATGAGAGATCGATCTCATAGGATGAGAGATCGATCTGAAAGAGCTAAAAGTGCTCTTAATTTAGCGATGGAACAGGTCAGATCGATCTCCAATGGGGCCAGATCGATCTGCTGAGCATTCTGTGTTGAAGGAATCGATCCCAAGAGGGTCAGATCGATTTCCTTAAGCTATTGACTTGCAACAGATCGATCTCATGAAAAAGAAGATCGATCTCCTTAAGGTTTTGTGTTGTGCAGATCGATCTCATGAACGAGCAGATCCATCTCATGTGGTCTGAAAGGTCGATTTCAAGAAAAAAATGCAAAGCAGATCGATCTGCTAGGGTAGCAGATTGATCTCATCAAGACAATTCTATAAATACTGTACTTCTGCATTTCAGTTTTCACGAGATTTACTATTTCATTCAATAACCAAAAGGTAACCTAGCCAAGAAACACTAGAAAACTTCAGTTTGTGATCAGTTTTGAGTGAGGTATAAGTGAGCAAAGTTGTTCTTAGCAAAGAGGAGAACAACATACTTGAAAACAGAGGATTGATATCAAGAGTTGAAGAAGCAAGGAGGATTTTACCATTTTGGTGAAAAGGAAGGAAATTTCAGCTAGGTAAGATTTAATGCACCAAGTTTATATATGTTAAACTAGGTGTATTGATGAGTTAAATGGTATATGTATGACTTGTTGGAAATGAAAGGAGAATGAAAAATCACCATGACCTAGATATTGGTTAGAAAATGAGGAAATGATAAGGAAATGGTGTTAACATGGATTTAATGATAGAATATGCATGTATGGAAGATTATAGGTTAATCTTATGAAATGCATAAATTTGAAATAAAGAGAAATAAAGATAGTTATGTGAAAATGTGGTTTTATACCATATTTGGAGAAAGTGATGAAAACTATGTATTGAATTGAGATTTGGCTAATAAAATGAGTGTATAGAGATATACTAACACCAATAATTATAACAGCTTCATAACTCATCGTGGAAGTTGCTCAGACTGCGAGAGTGAGTTGCACTGAGGAAGAGAGATCACTTGACGTGATCCGAGGTAAGGGAATTTCGTGAGTAGCTAGAGATGGCTACACGTATTTTGAGTAGTATTTCGATACTATATCTTATATGAATGCCCATGAGTAGGCCTAATGTGTGTGATAGAGATTAATGAGATAAAGTGTAATTTTATCCAAAAATAGGATAAAAAGCCTAAGAAGCATGTTGTAACCCTTCATTCATGAGTTGCATGATAGAATGGCTAAAGTTTTCATGTATATGCGAAAACAACACATTTAAGTGTTAATTTGATTTGAAATTGAGAAAGTTGTGATTTAAGTGAGTCATCTATCTGGTTTTGTGTGAAAACCATAAGTGCTAGAGAATACTCGCACTGTATTTTGAGATATGCATCACATAGTACTGGAGGATATACTTGTGCTATTCTTTAATGCTATTTTATGCATATTAGAGTACTGGGAGCATTGCTCGTACTCAGTTTGTGATTGATGCGTATAGAGTATTGGGAGCTTTGCTCATACTCAGTTTTACATGATATAGTACTGGGGCGATAGCTCGTACTTGATTTGAAAAGAGAATTATGCATTAACCTAGTGCTAGAGGTTACTCGCACTAGTGTTTCATATTTTGAGATGCATACACAGTGTTCAAGAGGCGGAGTGTTGATTGTGAGTCACACTCAAGACGCGCACTGTAGTTTTATGTGATATATAAAGGATGTTAGCAAAACCGTGACGATTTCCTCTGTGTAGACTGAGTGTCACACTATTGAGATGTTCACACGTGGATTTAGAGACGTGGTAATTATTCCATAGTATGAGGGCTAAGACTTATGGCAAGCACCCCGACTATGATATATTTTCATGGTGTGAGGACTAAGACCTATGGCAGGCATCCCAACCATGAGGAGAGGGTCCACGGGTGTACGTTGTACCGTGCGAGTGGCATGGAGTACACTGTACCATGTGTTGTGTGGAGTTGTGGAGTTGAGGAGTATATAGCTAGCGGTTGTGATGGACTGACCCCCCCTCCCGTTACAGCAGTGATAGCTCGCACACCGAGATCTGTGTTTCCTGAGATTTCACACTATAGGATATGGCCATAGTCCACTAGAGTATTGCATTTAGCCACTGAGTCTCGCATGATATATCACTTGTTTTCATGATACGGTTAGATCTAAGAGAGATAGGTCGGAAACCGGTTTGTGTTGTTTTGTGAATTGCCATATTTACTGTGATTTATGTGTAAATGGCAATGATTTCTATAAAGGCATTTCGAAATTATAAATATGCACTGTTTTGCATGAATGCCTATATTTGATAACTCAGTATCATTTTAAGTACATGGAATTTATTCTGTACTATTATTATATCCTTTTGATACATGCTTTGATATGGGAGAAGGAAAAGCAAAAGCCTTATTTTCAGTAGATAGTGCGGTTATCTACTTGCTTGCCTGATTTCCCTATTGAGTGCATTGTTTGCTCATCCCCCTTTATTTTCCACTCTCTACAGATCATCCGCAGTAGATTGAGTCTGGCTAAGGTAAAGCATTCATTGTATCTGCTGCCTATCCATCTTATGAGAGGTATACACACTCGAACATTTTGTACTGAACAATGTATAAGCACACTTATGTAAACTATTGTACGGTTGGGATGTATATGTACAAATACTGTATAACAGTTTATGTTATCGAAAAGAATACTAAATTCTATATGTATTGTGAATGAATGTGAGTGGGTGACTAATATCGAATCACAGCCAAACTGTTGAGGAGAGAAAGGTAAGTAAACTAAAAAGCAAGAAATTAGTAATGGTTTTTAGTAAGTCGCGTAATGAGGTCGTGACAAAGAGTTATATTGTCACGTGGATGAGAATAATATATATATATGATAAATTTTGATCATACGTTGGAGCAATTAGCTAAGAATGATGTTATGAGAATTATAAGATTTAAATAGGAAATTTTAATGCATTGGAGAATTTTGTGGATTTAATTATGGAATTAAGTATGATTAATGGTAATTAGACTTGTTTGATGTGACATTGCAGCTAAAGAAATATTAAGAGGAAGGTTGGTATAGGCAATATATATGCATTGTTTAGCCTAGTTTGGTGACAACTGAGTTAAGACTGCTCTGTTAATTAGGTAAGGAATATGTGTGGAGTCATGGGGTCTATTTGCTTTCAATACATGCATGCAAATTTATAATACTCTAAGTATGCTTTTATGACTCGAAAACCTATTAAAGCTATGATTTATGTTTGAGAAATCGATTTCATGGGGCAGAGGATCGATTCCTCTATTATGTTTTCCTAGTTCATGCATAAGAATGGCTTTTCATGCTTAATTGACTCATTTTGATTTAAAGTCAATATATGCATAATTTGATAAGCTTGTGATTTTATGATTTAAGTATGAAGATCCCACAAGATGCATTAAATAATTTCCTTTAAGAAAATTGCATCATAAAACTTGTTTTAAGTACTTAAAAACAAAGTAATGCATTAAAATGATTTCCTTAAAACTTATTTAACATGTTTTAAGTGGGGTCCCTATGTTTAAGATTTTGGAAATGATGGTTCCATGGGATAACTATTCCACTTACTTGAGTATTACAATTTGAAAGCTAAGCTATGTTTAGGATGTTAAGGAATCATACCAAGTATGCTCGAGAATTGTTTTAATGAGACCACGAGGCTACCTTTTTTAACGTGCGTAAAGGGCGTATAACATCTATTTTTGTCATGTTGGCAATTATGCCTCACGTTCTTAAGGGATGTATGACATCCAATCATTATGTGGCAGTTATGGCTTTAAGTTTAAGTAAGGTTATTAGGCCTAGACAAGTCAGCAACATTCTCAGTACTCACCAGTCTAATGGGCTGATGAAACCCTAACCATGACCATAGGTTAACTCATTCACTTTGAGGGGTTCTCGTTTTGGGATGTAAGTAAGGTGCATAACATTTTTGGAATCAGATGCCAAGTCTCTAACCTATGTTTAAGATTTTATTAAGTTTATGATTTTAAGTTTATACAAGCAAATGTTTCTAAGTGTGTTTTGCAAGTATGCATCACTAGCATGGTTTATTTACATACCTATGCTTTTGTAAGAATACTTATGCTAAGTTTATGATTTATGAAATTAAGTATTCTTTAAACTAAGTATGTTTGCAAAAAAAGTTACCTTATATGTTCTAAATGAAGTATGCATGTATGTGTTACCTCCCCCTTTACAAGTACCCTTACTGGGCAAAAATCTCACCCCTCTCCCTCTCTCTCTGCATGTAATTTTATAGACAACACTGAAGGTGTCTCTTTTATGTAGGCTCGAAAATTGTTTTCTGTCGCATGTTTAATTCATCTAAAAGGTATATCTTTAATTTATATTTTAGACAATTGTTACACAGTCTATATATGTGTACTTTGGGATGTAACCTTACGCTACAATACGTGTAAATTGGAACCTATAGCCTAGATTTAAAGTATAATGTATAAATCTATTTAAATACTAATTATGTTTTGTTGTGGCCGATTGACGGATGATGCGAAATCTTAGTTTAATGAATAAATAGTATGTATGTATGTATGATGGAGTTAATCAAGGATTCACATCACACACATTTGAATGGGACCAGGATTAAAGGAAAATATAAACCGAGTTGATCAAATATGATTAGCGAAAGTAAGTAGGTGCTACACTAATTGTAGGCAAACATAAGTAAAGAAAGAAAATTTTAGTCCAATTTTCGCTAATTTTGGGTTGTTACAGTATATTTCATGACATTTAAGTGACACTGCCAAATGGAACTCCTACTTCGGGTCTTGTTCAGTGAACTTATTCTTTAATAAGCACCTACATGCTATCATTAAATATCTCTATATTTCAATCTACGAAAACGATTACTTACTTCATAGGTAAGGAGGCTTAGATTGTATCAATTTTGGAGCATTGTTAATGCTTTGTCTTAACAATACAAAAACCAAGGACAGTTTTAAGAACTAAGTTTTGATGCATAAGGATTCTCATACTTGTAACCACATTATAAATCCCTTGCAAAGTTTACATTGCTCTATGGACTTTACCTCAACTTAAAGTCATTATGTATCAGTATAATCGATTAAGATAGTAAATGGAAACCTTTCATGTCATTTATCTAAGTGAACATATTTTGTTATTATACCATATCTCTCACTTATACCGTACATCTCATCAAGTGAGTTGGTTCTAGAACATACACTAATAGCATGCTCATTTAACTATTTTATTTTGAAATAGTAACATAAGATTTTATATTAATATTTTATTGTCATGACCCTCAATCCACCGAAAATCCACTACAAATTTTTCATTTACTATTAAACCCATTTCTCATTGTTTGTTCTTTACCTTTACTTTACTTGATCGTGAACAGCTACACCACCAACAGTTGGGCTATGTATCGATGTCAATCTCATCCAATCAAATCATTTCAATTTACAATTCATTTAAACGTAAACAGTTGTATTTATAAATCAGAGTTGCTGTTTACTTGTGTTTACACTCCTTTACATCCCCAAAATTTCATTCAAAGATATTATTGTGCTTTGACATGTCTAGATACAAAAACTATACAAATGTGTATACCTTGTATCATGGGATGCAATGGACACCAGAATTCCAATCCTTAGTCGCTCTCTATCAACTGTAAGTGCTCTATAGATGGGGAAAATAAGGGGGTGAGCAAACCACGCACTCAGTAAGGCAATCATGTGAGCAGGTAGATAACTGTACTATCTACGTGATCGTGATGCCATGCTTAAACCACACAGTTACTTGTCATACCCAAAATATAACAGTTCATGCTCGTGTTCATGATATGTAAAGCAGTTCATGCTATTTAAAACAGTGCACAATTCTTAAACAAAGCATGGAAAATCATCATGCGTAAATCGAAATCAAAGCATGGTAAATCATCATGCAAGGTGCACTTCAAAACATTTAAAAACTCAACACAAATCGATCTAATTCATCGTTTGTCAGGACTCAGCCCCTCTCATGGACAGTCCTGACCCACAAACACATTTCAAAACATGAATTCTTCATAAAACAATAGACATGTGAGATAGGCATATAATATCAATAAGGGAAATAACTAGGACTATGGCCATATCCTTTGTGATCCCAGGCTACACAGATCCTAGTGTGTGGGGTATCACCTCTATCTGCTTCCGCACGGGAGGTGGGTCACGTCCAACCCTGTGAGGACTGTTAATTTTATGAGATTTACAAAGTGAGAACTGTAATTTGGTGAATGTAATTATGATATGTTGATGTATACGCAAGTTTTGAATTTAATAAAGTATAAGGAGATGAAATTTTTAAGTCATGAATGTGTATGGATCGAAATATGGACTATAGGGTAGATTAAGATGAGTTTTGCATTGAGTTTCCTACAATTGATGCAACAGCAATAGAATCTGTGAAGGCCAGATCGATCTCTAAGGGATCAGAGATCGATCCCATAACTCCAGAATGCAGAAAATGTGCGAGAATAGACAGGCAGATTGATCTCATGAGAAAGCATATCGATCTCCTAATGCCTCTGCCTAGCAAGGATCAATCTTGTCACAAGGGCAGATTGATCTCCTTAACTCTCGGCCTGGAAGAGATCGATCTCTACCCTCTAGTAGATCGATCTCCACTTAGTCTTTTTATGAAGAGCAGATCGATCTCCACCCTCTGCCAGATCGATCTTGTAGTTGTTGAGGGAGCAGTTTGGAGCAGTTGAATCGAGTAGAGATCGATCTCTTTCAATACCAGATTGATCTCATAAGCCCTGTCTATAAAAGGATCACGGGATTTTCGCCTAAAACCGAGCCTTTCTCTCTCTGCAACCCAAACCCTCACCATTTTCACCCAAACCAAGCTTTCTCTCTCTAAGATCCACCATATTCTAGACAAAATTAGACAAAGGGGCAAGAGACAAAGTTGTTCCTCTTGATAAGGAGAACAACACACTAGAAAATCAAAGGTGGGCTTGAGCAAAAGGAAGAGACAAGTGTTCTACAACTTGGTCAAGAGAGGACAATCTAGGTAAGCTCACAAGATCCTTGGTTTAAGCATTATCATTGGGTATATTTGTGAATAAATGCACATTTATGTTTAGACATTTGGTTAGAGATGTTTAAAGCATGATGAAACCAACAAATGGGCTTAGTTAGAAAAGTTAATGTGGATGTTTTGTGATGGTTATGAGTTAACCAAAATGTTGAGTTAGAATGAGTAAGAGACAGATGGAAAATGAAAATGAGGTGTATTGATGATTTAATGATGTGTGTGGACAGCTCGAGAATCCAACGCGAGAAACAAGGCTAGTCCGAGAGCCAAGGATATTGTACCATGCAAGGTGCAAGAGGTAAGGGAAATAAACCATTTGTGCTTGTGAGTTTTCTAGTAAATGAAAACGTTTTAAGAGCATGAAAAAGAGTTTGATGAATGAACATGTTTTATGAGATGATATAATGTGTTGATAAATTTGTGAGTGTTATACCGGTTTGAGCTCGATTTTGATGTGATTTGTGAAATTGTGAAAACATGTGGTTTATAACCAAAATGGGTTTTTTGCGATAGCCACCATGAGCTCTACGTGAAGGTAAAACAATTTATATACAACAATGGCATGTTTTACTGTGTGAGTGTTTTACCGGTTTGAGCTCGATTTTATGAGTTTTGTGTAAATGTGAACACAATGTGTTATAACCGAAATAGGTTTTGTGTAACCATTATGAGTTCTACGTGAAGGCAAAACAATTTTTACTGATTCTATGGCTTGTCATGAGATGCACATCGGGCTTTGATCTTGTAGCATGTAAGGTCAGGCTGTGCTCTAGTAGCACGTAAGACCAACGCCTCCATTCTAGCAACGTGAGATGACCCCGCTCCGCGGTTGCGATGGGTGGCATTGCTTTAATAGCATGTAAGGTCGGGTTGTGCTTTGATAGCATGTAAGACTGATGGCTATACGACTCTGATCAAGTCTACAGCGAACCATGGCCATGTGTGTCTTATTGTCGACGAAATCCCTCGATTGGGGATGCTCGCCTAGGGGACGAGTTCAATCGTTTTGATGTGTCGTGACTTTGATTTCATATGAGTTTTATAAATGCCTAGTCTCGGTTTAATTGATGACGATGTGAATTTTACTACTGTGATTTATATCATGCTATGAGATTTGATATAATGTGATTGGTGATTTTTATCACGTGCTTTATGCTAATGCCATTGTTTTACACAATTATTTCTATAACGACTTGCATGCTCATTATTTTCCATCATATTGTGATTGTGATGATGATTTTCATAACTTCCCTTATCCTTCTTACTGAGCATTTTGAGAGCTCACCCTTTTTCCTCCCCCCTCCAGATTATTTGAAGTAAGCGAGATAACACCTGCCGCATACGTGATATAGGCTGGTGGGAAGGTTCTCCCTAGGCTATCGCTTGTACACGCTTAAGGTATAATTCAGTTCATTTTGTATTCAGACAATGTTGTAATACAGACGCTTGTAATGAGTAATTTAGGATGTAATTAGGTTGATATGAAAAAGACGATTTGAGACTTATAGGTTGATTCTTTTTGGGATAATATGTAATTGACTTTATTAAGTATGAGTTGTATGATCTTGGTATAATGACTAGTGTTAAAACGTAAGTGAGCACATGACACTGTACAAGAATACACCCAGGGTTGTTAGTTTTGTTTTAAGAAAATTTTAAAGTAACTTTATTTTTCGCGCTTTCGGGCTGTCATAAACTCGTCGGTCTATAGCAAAATACTCATCATCCAAATACTGTATATATATCATATCCATACATGGTACAGCGTACTCCATGCTACTTGCACGGTACAACGTACTCTATGGACCCATTTCATCACATCATACACTGTCACATCTCAGTACGCACGTGCGAGCCTATTTAATCGGAGTGGCACATAGCCTACCCGAAGCTCCTAGCATGGCTCCCAACATGTCATAAAACCACGTACGAGTAGTCTCAAGCATGTTAACAAGTATAGTAGACATCTAGTGCGAGCAACGCTTCAGCACAATGTGAAAATACGTATGAAAATCAGTGCGAGCTAGGCTCCAATACAATATCATAAAAATCCATGTAAAACTAGTGCGAGCTAGGCTCCAGCATGCATGCCAATAAAACTCTAGTGCGAGCTATGCTCCAGCACTAATGCATGTTTAAACATATCAAATCTCGTGCGAGCAATGCTCTAGCACGTTTTCATTTCCACAAACTCATGTAGGTGGCTCATTCTTTACAAAGCATGGTTATAAAACCAATTCAAGCTATTTTTCATACAAATCATTTAAAATGCTAGCCAACCTACCAATTCGCATGCTAAAAAGCAGTAAAAACCCAAGAACATCATGTTCTTGCTTTTCATGAACATTTCTCAAAGTTCCCCAATTTCTTTTACCCTTCAAACATCCATTTCATTCTAAGACACTTAGACACTTTAAAAAATCACCCATGCTCCCGAAAATGCGTACAGATACCTCTAGGGCTCACACAATTCCCTTACCTCGATTCTCGGTTAAGTAACTCCTTCCTCTTTTCATGATTTTCATAATTGGGGTCCACTTACTCCGGATATATCCTTCGAAGCTGCAAATGTTCATCAATCATATGAGTTAATACCGATAACTCATGTTCTGATTTCAACCAGTCAGTATATGTCTATTTCATCAAGTTTGACTCATTATTACATTTGGCCTTCATTACGCCATTCCTAGTCAATTTAGCTAGCAACTCACTTATTAACTTATCAAACACTTGAGATAGGTATTTTATCCATCATTTCCCATTCATTTATGCATTTCTACAAACATCATATATGCACATTTCATCATCTCACCATATTTCATAAACTCATTTCATAAAAATATCTCAAAATCATGCATATAACCTTGTTGACACCTTAGTAAAAATCCATTCATCATCTAATTAACCATATCATATTTTCTCACACTAAACCCATTCTAGGTCACGCTTGATTCATCACATACTAGGTAGTTTCTATCAATAATTCATACATCAATCTACTCATAACAACATCTAAATATACATACTTAGAATTGGTGTATAGGAAACTCACCTAACTTGACATTCCTCTTGTCCAAATTTGGTTAGCTCCTTCAATCCAAGAAGTTGAGTTTTGTTTCCAAGGTATGTTGTTCTCCTTCTCAAGATGAACAACTTTGCTTTAATAGCCTTTTCTCAAATCTTCTTGGAAGAGGGTGTATTCTAGAGAGAGGAAGCTTGATATTTTGGGTAAAAATTGAGAGATGTGTTGATTTCGTGAAGAAGAGGGGGTTTGGCATCGAGTTTTTATAGAATGAGAGGGAGGAGATCAATCTGCTAGGGTGAAGATCGATCTACCTTTGGTTTTTGAACTATCGAAATGTTCCAGCATGAAAAGGTAGGATCGATCTGCTCTTTGGGGAAGAGATCGATCCTTTCTTGGCAGAAGCTTGAGGAGATCGATCTGCTCATAGGGAGAGATCGATCTTTGCTAGGTAGATGCAACAGGAGATTGATTTGCACTTAGGAAGGGATCGATCTCTGTCAGGCAGAAGCAAATGCAGATCGATCTGCTCTTTGGGGAGATCGATCTGCTCAATGGGGGAATCCAACTAGACTTGGCAGATTCGCTTGAAATTATTCTGCTTGCACAAGGGATTGATTTGCCTTCATCTACAGGCTTCCTACTGCAGATTTTCCAATTTTTCAAGGGAAAAATTTGTGTTTGATTGCTTCACTAGTCATTTTGCAATCTATTCACACTTTGAGCATGAAAAGGTTCATTCCTTATGATTTTCATGTAATGGAACTTATGTGTATTGCTTGTAACCAGAAAGGATACACAGAATTCACAATTCATGAATTACCATTTTTGTGTTTTAAATCCTTATCTCCAGTCCGGATGCTTTAGGTTCTATTTGTTTAGTTTTATGGCCACTTCAGCCGTTATTTAACCTTCACTTGTATTCATGATACTCATTCATTCTCATTTGCATTTATATGATCCAAAAATCATCTGTCTTACAAGTTCATTAACATAATAATAAGGTCTTACATACATGGGGTCTCACAATCTCCCCCACTAAGAAACTTTGGTCCTCCAAATTGGAACCAAATCATTCTGTGAATAACTCGGGGTACTTCCCCCACATCAAACTCTTCAATTCCCATGTAGCTTCTTCTGCAGTGTGGTGCTGCCAAAGGACTTTCACTAAGGGGATCGTCTTCAATCTCGACACCTTCTCCTTCCTATCCAATATCTGAACCGGCTTCTCAACATATGACATGCTCTCATTGAGCTCCAATAGCTCATATCTAATTACATGTGCAGGGTTCGGGTGGTACTTCCGTAACATAGAGATGTGGAAGACGTTGTGAACGCCCGCTACCTCAAGTGGCAATGCTAGCCTATAGGCCTTATCTCCCACTCTATCAAGAATCTCGAAGGGTCTAATGTAATGAGGACTTAATTTTCCTTTCTTTTCGAACCTCGTTATACCCTTGGAAGGAGAGGCTCGTAAAAACACTGATTCACCCACTGTGAATTCCAATGGTCTCCGTCTCCTGTCAGCATAACTCTTTTGTCTGCTCTGAGCTGTCTGTAACCTCGCACAAATCAATTGGACATCCTCATAGGCTTGTCTCACTAAGTCAGGAGTAAATATCAATCAGTCACCCACCTCTTCCCATCCAATAGGGGAACGGCATCTACGGCAATACAAAGCCTCATACGGTGTCATCCCGATACTCGAATGATAGCTGTTATTATAGGCAAACTCTGCGAGTGGCAAATGGTCATCCCAGGAGCCTCCAAAATCCAATGCACACGCTCTCAACATATCCTCCAAGGTCTGTATAGTCCTTTCTGACTAACCATCTGTCTGAGGATGGAACGTTATGTTAAAACTCAGTTGGGTCCCCATCGCTTCTTGAAAATGTTCCCAGAAGTGGGAAGTGAAGAGGGCATCCCTATCAGAAATAATGCTTACTGGAACACCATGAACTTGACTATCTCGTGCACATATAGTTTCGTCAGTGTACTCAAAGTATCAGTGGCTCTCATAGCTAAGAAGTGTACCGACTTTGTCAATCTATCCATTATTAACCAAATCGCATTGTGATTCCTGTGGGTCCTGGGTAAACCCATCACGAAGTCCATAGTGACATGCTCCTATATCCAAGTCGGTATAGGCAGAGGTTGTAATAGCCCTACAAGCTTCTGATGCTCTACCTTCACCTGCTGATAGACGAGACACTTAGCCACATATTCAGCTACATCTCTTTTCATCCCAGACCAACAATACACTCTCCAGAGATTCTGATACATCTTGTTACTTTCCGAATGTAGTGTATACTTCGTTGAGTGAGCCTCTAATAAAATCAACTTTTTGATCTTTGGATCATCGGGAACACATATCCTACCCCTAAACCTCAGCAAACCATTTGAACTCAAATAAAAATCAGTCTTTGTACCCCTCTGTATCTGCCCGACAATATCACTGCACTGCTGATCAATCCGCTGAGCTTGCCAGATATGATCTACTAGATCTGGTTCCAACCATAGGCTAGCTACCATAAAGCCACTATCAGTATCAAGCAGGGTCACATCCAAACTGAGGCTCGCGAACTGTTCCAATAGCTCGTGTTTCCTCATCATCATATATGATACCAACCTGAGATGCTTCCTACTCAATGCATCAGCTACTACATTCACCTTACTCGAGTGGTACAAGATCTCGTAACCATAGTCCTTCAGAAGCTCAAGCCTCCTCCTCTATCTCATGTTCAACTCCTTCGGTGAGAACAGGTACTTAAGGCTCTTGTGGTTAGTAAATACTTGAAATTTCTCACCATAAAGATAATTGCACCATATTTTCAAGGCAAATACTAAGACCGCCAGTTTTAGATCGTGGGTCGGGTAGTTCCTCTCATGATCCTTTAACTGTCTCAATCCATAGGTGACTACCTTCCCATCCTGCATCAGTACACAACCCAGTCCTTGGTACGAAGCATCTGTATATACAGAAAAATCTCTTGAGCTGGCAGGAATGGTAAGAATCGAAGCTGTGGTTAATATCTTCTTCAACTCCTGAAAGCTCTTCTCACATTTATCGTCCCACACGAATTCAACATTCTTCCTCATGAGACGTGTCAAAGGAGCAGCTAACCTCGAGAATCCCTTCACAAATCGTCGATAGCATCAAGCTAAACCTAGGAAATTCCTGATATCTGTGACTATCTGGGGTCTCTGCCACTGAACTACTGCTTCAATCTTGGATGGGTCCACTGACACACCATCCTTCGATACAATATGACCCAGAAAAGAGATCTGCTCTAGCCAAAAATCACACTTACTGAGTTTAGCGTATAAGTTCTTCTCTCAGAGGGTCTGTAGCACTATCCTTAGGTGTTGCTCATGCTCCTCTCTAGATCTCGAATACATCAAAATGTCATCAATGAATATGATAACAAACTGATCTAAGTACTAGTGAAACACCTCATTCATCAACGACATAAAAGCTGTGGGGGGGTTCGTCAACCCGAATGGCATAACCATAAACTCAAAATGACCATACCAGGTGCGGAAGGTTGTCTTGGGTACATCTCCATCCCGAATTCTCAATTGATGGTACCCAGATCTCAGATCTATCTTGGAAAAGACCTGTGCTCCCTGAAGCAGATCCAACAAGTCATCATTACGTGGAAGGGGGTACTTATTCTTGATGGTCGCCTTATTTTAACAACCGGTAGTCAATACACAATCGAAGGCTCCCATCCTTCTTCTTTACGAACAGTACCGGTATTCCCTAAGGCGATACACTCGGTCTGATAAACCCCTTATTGAACAACTCCTGTAATTGGTTTTTCAGTTTCTCCAATTCAATCGGAGCCATTCTATATGGTGGCTTGGATATCAGCTCCGTACCAGGTGCCAAATTCATACAAAATTTAATCTCTCTATCTGGCGGTAACCTTGGTAAAACATCCGGAAAGACGTCTGGGAATTCCCTAAACACTAGGATGTCTCTCAATTCCGGACGTGCCTTATCCGCCTCAACCACATACGCAATGTAACCTTTCAAAACATCAATCATTTAGTCAGCATAGAAGTGCATCTCTTTTGCTTACAACATTTACTGTTTCATTACTTTTCAAAGGGATTTTACATTACATTGTTTTGGGGAAACTTACGGTAATGCTATCTATCCCTGAAAAAGTTACTGTCTTAGAAAAACAATCAACTACTGCACGGTTTGCAGCCAACCAATCCATTCCTAGGATTACATCAATGTCTTTCATATACATCAAAATGAGGTCGACTGATATTTCTCTTTCCCCTACTTTCAACTTATAATCCTTAAACTCATATTCGACTAGCTGACTGTTGTTCATGGGAGTGCTTATCAGCATCCTCCTACTTAACAGGGTAAGCTTCACATATTTAAACAATTTACATGCAAATGCGGACGATACAAATGAATGTGTGGCACCAGGATTTATCAAAACATAAGCTTCAAGATCAAAGATCAAGATGGCACCTTTCACCACATCTGATGACTGATCTGCAGTATCCTAGTCCAAGGCGTGTAATCGTCCTCTGCCAACCACCTGCTTCCCCTTCTCTTCAGTTGTCGCCCTCCGTTTCGGAGTAAGAGTATCAGTTGGAGCTCTCTTTGGCTCTTTGGCCTTCTGTGGGGCACTCTCTGTCATCTCTGGGCAATTTCGAATCACATGCCCGGGTTTCCCACATCAAAAACATATTACAGGAGATCTATAGCACGACTGAATTCCATGGTACCTACCACACTTACTACATTGTTCTGTAGTAGGCTGTGGCCCTTCAATCACTATACCCTTTATTGGAGCTATGGCCAGATACACGGGAGGCTTAACTATCCTCTCCTGGATCTCTTCAATCTTCGACCTCGTCCTAGAAAATCTTTTGCTTCCTCTATAACTAAAGCCTTTGTCCGCTTTTAATCTCTTTATATCTTTGTCCCTCACTCTACCAACTTGTCCAAACTTTAAGGTAACCCGCTCGATGTCTTGTTCACACAACTGTGGCCTGTGCACTACCTCCTCATACGTCGGTATGTCAAAGGGAACCAATCGAGACCTGATGAATGGTCTTCGTTCATCCACAAACTTTCGGACCTTTTTAACCTCATTGTCCATCGTATCAGGATCGTATCTGCACAGGGAGTTAAATTTATCTCATACTCATCCACCGATCTACTTCCCTGAGTCAAATCCAAGAATTTCATCTGCAATCTTTGCTACGCAGTATCCGAAACATATTACCTCCAGAAGGCCTCCAAAAATACATCCCAGCTGATCTCTGCATTTCGAGCTCTCAGAATAGGTCGGGTGGACTTCTGCTAATGCTCTGTCGATCCTTTCAGCATGAATGCGAAAAACGCTACCATCTCGGTAGTAGTGCACTCGAAAAACCCATATAGTTTCTCAATCTCATTCACACAGTCCTCCGCTGTTATTGAGTCCTTAACTCCACTGAAAGATGGTGAGTTAAATTTTTGAAACTGTCTTAACCTATCCATGTCACATCCATAACCCCAATCTCTTCTACCCTATGGTGGAGTAACAGTAGAAGATGTATCTTGTACTGGTAGGGGTGTGGGAGTATTTGTATCTATAGTCTGAGGTCCTTTGGCTGGCTGTACAGGCATCTCAGGAGCAGCCGCTTATTCAGCATCATCTCGTGTATCTGGCCCCTGCTCGCCCCAAGCTCCAGGTATCGTCTGGCAATCAATTCCAAAATTGCCTCTAAGCTCGGCTCTATCCTCAAGAAGCACGCCTTAGTACTCTCAAGTCTCTTTGTCGGACCCTGAGGAGCATGTTCAACGTCAGCCTCCACCTCTACCTCCTCCTGAGTCTCGTGTGATAATGACTCAGCTCGGCCCCCAAGCCTACCCCTGCGGCCTCTAACTCGTGCTCTCGCCCTTCTACCACGACTGGTTTTAGACATTATACCAAGATTCCTACATTCACAATCATTTCTTAGTCAAACTCATCTCGATATACACAATTGTATCTAGACAAGCACAGTAACATGGGGATATAATTTTCCTAAATTTTTACACCGACACACATCAAACCAACTCAGCTTTGATACCAAATAAATTGTCACGACCCTCAATCCACCGAAAATCCACTACAAAATTTTCATTTACTATTAAACCCATTTCACATTATTTGTTCTTTACCTTTACTTTACTTGATCATGAACAGCTACACCACCAATAATTAGGTTGTGTATCGGTGTCAATCTCATCCAATCAAATCATTTCAATTTACAATTCATTTAAAGATAAACACTTATATTTCTAAATCAGAGTTTTTGTTTACATGTGTTTACAATCCTTTACATCCTCAAATGTGTATACCTTATGTGATAGGATGCAACAGACACCTAAAATCCAATCCTCAGTCGCTCTCTATCTACTGTAAGTGCTTTGTAGAGGGGGAAAATAAGGGAGATGAGAAACCACGCGCTCAGTAAGGTAATCATGCGAGCAGGTAGATAATTGTACTATCTACGTGATCGTGATACCATGCTTAAACCACACAGTTACTTGTCATACCCAAAATATAACAGTTCATGCTCGTGTTCATGATATGTAAAGCAGTTCATGCTATTTAAAACAGTACACAATTCTTAAACAAAGTATGGAAAATCATCATGCGTAAATCGAAATCAAAGCATGGTAAATCATCATGCAAGGTGCACTTCAAAGCATTTAAAAACTCGACACAAATCGATACAATTCACCATTTGTCAGGACTCAGCCCTCCCATGGACTATCCTGACCCACAAACACATTTCAAAACATGAATTCTTCATAAAAAATAGACATGTGAGATAGGCATATAATATCAATAAGGGAAATAACTAGGACTATGGCCATATCCTCTATGATCCCTGGCTACAGGGATCCTAGTGTGCGGGGTATCACCTTATCTGCTTTCGCATGGGAGGTGGGTCACATCCAACCCGTCGGTCCATAGCAGAATACTCATCGTCTAAAGACGGTATATATATCATATCTATATACGGTACAGCGTACTCCATGCTACTTACATGGTACAACGTACTCGGTGGACCTATATCATCACATCATATACTGCCACATCTTAGTACACACGTACGAGCCTATTTAATCGGCGTGACACATAGCCTACCCGAAGCTCCTAGCACGGCTCCCAACATGTCATAAAACGACATGCGAGTAGTCTTAAGCACGACAACAAGTATAGTAGACATCTAGTGTGAGCAACGCTCCAGTACAATGTGAAAATCCGTATAAAAATCAATACGAGCTAGGCTCTAGTACAATATCATAAAAATCCATGTAAAACTAGTGCGAGCTAGGCTCTAGAAATTATGCCAGTAAAACTCTAGTGCGAGTTATGCTCTAGCACTAATGCATGTTTAAATATGTCAAATTTCGTGCAAGCAACGCTCTTACACGTTTTCATTTCCACAAACTCATGCAGGTGGCTCATTCTTTGCAAAGCATCGTTATAAAACCAATTCAAGTTATTTTTCATACAAATCATTTAAAATGCTAGCCAACCTACCAATTCGCATGCTAAAAAGCAGTAAAAACCCAAGAACATCATGTTCTTTCTTTTCATGAACATTTCTCAAAGTTCCCCAATTTCTTTTTCCCTTCAAACATCCATTTCATTTTAAGACCCTTATACACTTTAAGAAATCACCCATGCACCCGAAAACGCGTACAGATACCTCTAGGGCTAACACAATTCCCTTACCTCGATTCTCGATGAAGTAACTTCATCCTCCTTTCTCGCTTTTTGCGATTGGGCTCCACTTACTCCGAATATATCCTCAGGAGCTACAAACATTCATCAATCATATGAGTTAATATCGATAATTCATGTTCTGACTTCAACCAGTCAGTATATCTCATTGAGCCTATTTCATCAAGTTTGGCCCATTATTACATTTGGCCTTCATTACGCCATTCCTAGTCAATTTAGCTAGCAACGCACTTAGTAACTTATCAAACACTTGACATAGGTTTTTTATCCATCATTTCCCATTCATTTATGCATTTCTACAAACACCATATATGCACATTTCATCATCTCACCATATTTCATAAACTCATTTCACAAAACTATCTCAAAATCATGCATATAACCTTGTTGACACCTTAGTAAAAATCCATCCATCATCTAATCAACCATATCATATTTTCTCACACTAAACCCATTCTAGGTCATGCTTGATTCATCACATTCTAAGCAGTTTCTATCAACAATTCATACACTAATCTACTCATAACAACATCTAAATATACATACTTAGAGTTGGTGTATGGGAAACTCACCTAGCTTGACCTTCCTCTTGTCTAAATTTGGAAGACTCCTTAGCTCCTTCAATCCAACAAGTTGATTTTTGTTTCCAAGGTATGTTATTCTCCTTCTCAAGGTGAACAACTTTGCTCTAATATCATTTTCTCAAATCTTATTGGAAGAGGGTGTATTCTAGAGAGAGAAAGCTTGGTATTTTAGATAAAATGGAGAGATGTGTTGATTTTGTGAAGAAGAGGGGTTTTGGCATCGAGTTTTTATAGAATGAGAGGGAGGAGATCGATCTGCTAAGGTGAAGATCGATCTACCTTTGGTTTTTGAACTATAGCATGAAAGGGTGGGATCGATCTGCTCTTTGGGGAAGAGATCGATCCTTTCTTGGCAGAAGCTTGAGGAGATCGATCTACTCATAGGGAGAGATCGATATTTACTAGGCAGAGGCAACAGGAGATTGATATACACTTAGGAATGGATCAATCTCTGCCAGGCAGAAGCAAATGCAGATCGATATGCTCTTTGGGGATATCGATCTGCTCAATGGGGGAATCGATCTGGACTTGGCAAATTTACTTGAAATTGTTTTTCTTGCACAAGGGATCGATCTACCTTGAATAAGAGATCGATCTGGCCTTCATCTGTAGGCTTCCTGCTACAAATTTTCTAGTATTTCAAGGGAAAATTTGTGTTTGATTGCTTCACTAGTCATTTTACAATCTATTCACACTTTGAGCATGGAAAGGTTCATTCCCTATGATTTTCATGTAATTGAACTTGTGTGTATTGCTTGGAACCAGAAAGGATACACAGAATTCACAGTTCATGCATTATCATTTCGTGTTTTAAATCCTTATCTCCAGTTCGGATGCTTTAGGTTCTATTTATTTAGTTTTGTGGCCACTTCAGCCCTTATTTAACATTCACTTGTATTCATGATACTCATTCATTCTCATTTGCATTTATATGATCCAAAAACCATCTGTCTTACAATTCCATTAACATAATAATAAGGTCTTACATACATGGAGTCTCACATTTATTATTTTAAAGCATATTTTAAAATTAAAAAAAATTATTGTCATAAAATAAAATAATAATAACTGAGCAAAACCAAGCTTGAGCTTAGAAATATATCCCTAAACTTAATTCATGTTAGTTGGCTTAATCTATCACGACCCTCCGTGACTCAACCAAAACCACTACAAATTTTTTCGCTTTTTAGTTACCTTTCTTCTTCTCAACAGTTGGGCTGTGATTCGATGTTAGCATCCACGTTTACCATACCATTCATTATCATACATACATGTCAATATACTATTTAGTGACTGAAATTTCTCTTATAATATAAGTGAGCTCGTATAAAATCTAATACAAACACATTCCTCATAATTTACATCATTTACATCACTATGCTGTTTATGTGTTTAGATACAGAACTGTACAAATATGTATACCTGGTGATCGATAGGGAAATGGCAGTGGACAACAGGAACACTATCCCTCTCTCGAAATCGTTCTACTACGGATGCTCTGTAGAGAGGTGTAAAAAAAAGGGGTGAGCTCACAGCTCAGTAAGGAAATCATGCAAGCAAGTAGACATCCACACTATCTACTCAAAATAATGCTATGCCTCGAAAATATCATTTCTTTAACTCACTTTAAAAGCATGTCTTTAAATATATATATATATATATATATACTTGTACAGATTAAATCCCATGTACAAAAATCATGCTTAGTTCTCAAATGTAGGCATTTCGTGTAAAATAATGCATCTGTATAATTTCACAATGCCTTTAGAGAAATCATGCCATTTATATTCAAAATACAGTAAATATGGCATTTACATCATTCACAAAACAACAATCGGATTCGACCCATCCCTCAGGTCTATCCGTATAAAATCAATCAAGTGATATATCATGTGAGACTCTGTGGTGAAATGCAATAATATCTTAGACTATGGCCATATCCTATAATGGTGATCCCATGCTAAACAGTACTCGGTGTACGGGGTAATCACTGCTCCAACGGGAGGGGGGTCAGTCCATCACAATCGCCAGCTATAAACTCCTCAACTCCACAACACCACATGGTACAGTTTACTCCATGCCACTCGTACAGTACAACGTACACTTGTGGACCCTATCTCAATGGATAATCAATACCACGTCTCTAAATCCACATGCGAACCTGTCATAGTGTGACACTCAGTCTACACTAGGAAATCAGTATGGTTTTCAACATGTCTTATATATCACATAAAACTACAATGCGTGCCTTTGAGTGCGACTCACAGTCGACACTCCACTCAAACACTATTTCACATCACAAACTTAAACTCTAGTGCGAGTAAACCTCCAGCACTAGGTCATGCATAGTTCATGTTTCAAATCAAGTACGAGCAATCTCTCTAGTATCATGCTATGCACAAAACTCATCAAATCAAGTACGAGTAATCGCTCAAGTACGATGTCATGTATAAATCATGAAGAATCGAGTACGAGCAATAGCTCCAGCACTCTATCATGCATAAATTGTATAAAACTGAGTACGAGAAATAACTCTAGTACTCTATCATGCATGTCATGGAAATCTAGTACGAATCATACTTCAGCACTAATATATGTGAAAAATATATGAAATCAACTTCGAGCTGTGCTCTAGCATGATTTATCCTCACATAATTCGATAGATATCTCTTTAAAAAGGGATGATTTTCAATACATCAAAATCAGCACTATAAATTGTGATATTTCTCATCAACCAAGAAAACATTAGCCCATCTACCTACTCTTCTACTAAACAGCAGTAAAAACACTCAAAATAGTGGTTTCCATGCTTTTTACAACTTTTTTCAAAAGGTGACTTTTTTCCTTACTAAGGGCAAAATCATAATTTGCCATTATCGGGTCACTATAACTATTATTCACTTTCTCTGACCCTTAGAGTTTTTAAGTGAATGTAAAAGCAGACGAAAATACGTATAGGTATCTCTAACTACTCACAAAAGTCCCTTACCTGAAATCACTCGAGAAATTTTACTTTCTCAACGCTGCTAGATCTAGCAGTTCGATTAGCTCCTCCAATAATCTCTGGAGCTGCATATAACCATTCATCAAGTTAATTTTACTTTTCTCACTGTATTTCACATATAATACAGTCTATTTCACTTAATGGGCTTTAATAAACCTCAATGGGCCTAACTCTACCTTAAACCCAATTTCACTTTACTATTCATTTTCGTTGGGCCTATTGGGCTTGTGGGGCCCACCAAGTCTTATTGGGCTTATCCGAGACCCATCACATCACATTGGATCGAAATCAATTGGGCTTAGCCCATTGGACCTCTCGGCCACATGCCATGGCCGAGACCACGCATGCCTAGCCATGCCGAGCACCACGCCACCGTCGGTCATTTGCTAACCAATTCACTAAGGCATTTTCACAAACACTTGGTTGGCAATGTTCCTAGACTTCTCTTAGTCCACTTAGGCATTTTATCAAACACCTTGATTGCCAATTTAATTCATGCATCAATTGATCAAATTGATTAATTCTAACTATACCATAATCATGAACACATGTATATTAACTCATTCATGCCTTAAAATCATATGGGCATTCATCAATTTATCACTACTTACTCTCGGCCAAATCATGTTCATAGTGATTCCATGTGTTTCAATGCTTAAAACATATACCATTATACTTAGAATAATTCATACATTAACATGTATGAATTTGAAAGCTTAAAATTATACCTAGTATATGCGTTCACACTTGGTCGAAACTTTGAAGCCTCTCGGTTTGCACACTATGGCTCCTTGATATCCAATTCCAACATATGTTAATCCTCTCTCAATTTGGGAATAACTATCATGAAGAATGCAAGTTCCAAATATACCTTTTTCCTAGTGATTTCTAGTGAGAGAAAGCTTAGCTATATGTGTTTTAATGGTTTCCTTCTTCTAGCCGAACTCTTAAGGAAGAAGATGTAGTTGTGTTGGCTGATTTATTAAGTCCATTACTTAGTCATTGCCTTACTTTTCAGCTAACAAAATTCAATTTGAATTGATTTAGGTAATGGTTACCAAATTGACTATGGTTACCTTTTCTAAATGAGCTTGATTTTTACCTATTTGGGCCTACCATTTGGGCTTCTCAGTTTGGGCCTTTCTAATTGGCTTTCAGGCTGAAATTTTTACTATACATCGGGCATTTAATTGTCTAAATATTTGGCCTATCAATCAATCCAACAATTCGGTCTAAGGGACCTAAGAAATTCAATCTACACTTATTACACCTTAATGGGCTTTAAAATCTTCACTTTGGCCCATTACGTTTTTACCCATTAAATTTAATCCGAAATTCATCCAAATAAATTTTTCTTACTTCAGGGGATGATTATCTTGTATTCTAAGCAAAAATAGTTTTCCCAAAATTTTTCTTCATTCGTTAATTTTTAACCATGGTTAGCCAACTATGGTAAAAGTCCACTTTTCTTAACTATAGTTGACTTTTCCTTTAATCATTGACCACGTTGATTTTTTTTCAAAAATCCAAAAGTGTCATATTTTATGGTTTACACTCTCGTCTTTACGTTTTAGCCGTTTCCGATAGGTAAATATGCCTTAAATACCTTAAACCGTTGAAAATGTCTGTTTTACCCATTTTTGGCTTTTACTCTTGTTCTCTATGTTCGGGACTAAATCAAACTGACTTTCCTTCATGAGCTCCCTATATTTTCTCATTTTAAGTTCTTCTTTTCAGTCAGAATGATTCAAATCCACTCGGTTTAGTCATGTGGCTCTTATAGCTCTTTTTTGACTTTTATGTAGCTTTTAAGTGTTAAAGCATTTTACTAACACTTAAATCTAGTAAATTGTCACGACCCGAACTACCCAAAAATCAGAGTTAATTTTTCGCTTTTTGTTATTTTCTTACTTAAATTCTTACCTGTCTTCTGATCGTGACCACACTCCACTAACAAATTGGGTTGTGCGTCAATGCCAGTCCCACCATACATTTATCATATAACTTAATTATTTCTCAGTCATTTATAAAATGTCTACAATATTTATACATCCCCTAAAGTTACTTACAAACATGTTACTGTGCTATGCTTATGTAGATACAATATGTACAAGTGTATATACCTTATGTTGATGGGCAGCAGCGGATATCCGGAATGCAGTACTGAGTAGCCTCTACTTCAACTGGAGATTATCTGTGGGAGAAAATGAAAGGGGTGAGCACATCAAGCTCAGTAAGGCAATCCTACGAATAAGTAGGTAACCATACTACCTACATGAACGTGGTGCCATGTATAAACCACCCTTTCTCCACACATTTTAAAACAAATGATATGAATTATGATGTTATGTAAATCAAGTTTGCACAAAAAATTCAACATGCAATTATATTCAAAATCATATCTTTCTCGTTTAAAATTTCACAGTAAAGTCAGGACTCGACCCCTCCTTCGGGTGATCCTGACTCACACAAAATCATGAAAATTCGTTTACATCACATATGGGTTTAAAAGCATGGAAATAACCATCATGCACATTTAGTTTAAAAACCCAGTTTGATTTCATCAAAATCGTCGACATGCGAGACGAGGCAATATCTGTATAACGGCAATAACCAGGACTGGCCATATGTGTCCTCGTGAGTCCCTCTAGCTTCACGGATCCCAGTGTGCGAGGTCTCACCCTGATCCGGAACCACCCGAGAGGTGGGTCAATCCAACCCGTCAGTCTTATCCGATCTCACGCATCCGAAGATGCCGTATCCGAAGATACCCCGTATCACAAAGATACCGTATCCGAAGATACCCCGTATCACAAAGATACCGTATCCGAAGATACCCCACGGTACATCGTACTCCATGCTACTTGCACGGTACATCGTACTCCATGGACCCATATCACTCTAGGTACTCCAGCCCAAATGGCCTGCTTCCCACAGAGAGGTTTTGTTTCTCAATACTCATGCCACGTCTCAAAATGCACGTGCGAGCCTATTTAATCGGTGACACACAGTCTACCCGATGCTCCAAGCACGGCTCATCACATGTTCTCATAAAATCAGTGCGAGCGATGCTCAGTACTCTCATCAAATCAAATAAAACTGGCAGAGCCCGCTTTACATCCCCACAAGGCCGCCAACCTCATCCCTCACTCTCACCCCACCTAAGAGGTCTTTTGAGCCTGTTGGGCCTTTTGGCTGACTCCAAGGGCAGACAGCGCTACTCCACAAATCCAGTAAATCTAGTGCGAGCTAAGCTCAACACTTTGTATATAAATCACATGAAAATCTTATAAAATCTGGTGCGAGTTAGACTCTAGCACCGTGTCACGAAAAAGCATGTGAAATCTGGTGCGAGTTATACTCTAGCACCTATGCATGTAAAACTCTAGTGCGAGCTCTCGCTCCAGCACCAATGCATGCATCACCCAAATCAAAACATCGTGCGAGCTGAGCTCTAGCACGTCACATGTAAATAAAAACACGTAGGCGGCTCTGTTTTCTCAAAACAGTCTCCAAAACAGTTATATCGTTGAAAGTATGCAATGCTGTGCATTTTCTTTCAAGGTTAGCCAGCCTACTCATGCATGCATTAAAATGTCTCCAGAACGAGCAGAACCCTCTTGTTCTTGCTCCTCCCAATTTTTCTTAAATTTGTAAATTTTACCCTTAACAAGGGTATTTTAGTAATTTGCCCATTCGGGGCACTAAAATTATTGTTCGACCTCTAGACCCTTCAGATAAATTTTGAAGACTGCATATGAACTTGAAATTTCGTAAAGTTTACCTCTAGCAGTCCGTAGAATTCCCTTACCTTATTTTCCTGTCGAGTCTGACCTTTTCTTTTTCACTGTTGTCTCGTCGCGCAGTCCGATATGCTCCCAATCAAATGCCCGGAACTGCGTATTAATAGTCCTCAGGTCAGATATTATACAATTTAATTGTATTTAATATTTTCTGGGCTTAATTTAAATCATTGGGCCCGTTTACCCCTATTGGGCCCGATTGCACCTTAATAGGCCTTAATCGGCCTTAAGCCCATTTTCCACTTAATTTTCACATTATCGAGGCCTATTGGGCTCATTGGGCCCACCAATAATTTATTGGGCCTCGTTCTAACTCTCGAATAGCTAAATTTATTATTTACGACAATTTACCTAAATTTCCATAATTTTAATTCAATTTATGCGAAATTTAAATTCATATCACGCATAACGATGTAAATTGTCGTACTAAGGGTCACTTACCCGAGATTCCATGCTAATACGTAAATCGAGGCTATCTTGAGCTCTCGTTGGATGCCAATTGTCGAGCTACACAATTCCACAATTTTCCGAGTAAGTTTTTGGCCCAAAATTAATTAAATTAAATACTCCGAAATTTAAATCGGGTCAATTTCGACCACTATTGACTTACCCGTAGCTCGATTGCATTGTCGGGATTTCTCCCCAATTCTTTCTCTTTTTCTTTTTCCCTTTTTCTCCCTTTTTTCCTCTCTTTTTGGCTGAACTGGTTCAGTCTGGTTCGGACCGGTTCAGACCGTCGGTTCACTCCGGTTCGGCCTGTTCAAGGCCTTGCCGGCCAGTTCTCTGCCGGCTTCCACCCCCAGCAGCTCCGTGAGGTTGTCCGCAGCTCGAATCTGGTCTCGGTTTTGTCCAAGGCCGCCGGAAAGTCGCCGGTCCGGTCGTTCTCCTCTTCGGCGTCGAAACCCATTTCTTCTCTTGGCCGTCGCCGGCGATTCCCGCCGTTTCGTCGGCATCCAATGGCCTCAACAGAACTGTCTCGGCCTGGGGATCGTTTTGCGGGGTCGGATCGGAGCCAAGACGCCGCCGTTCGCTGGGACCGACTCGATTTTCCCCCTCGACTTTTCGTCCTTCGATTCGTCGGAAATCGTGGCCGTCGACGCGCGTCGGTGGTACTGCTGGAACCGCCGGGCTTCGCTCTAGCTTCTCCGACCTTCAGCTGGGATGATCGACCGCCGGTGGCTCGTCGGGCTTCTTTGGTCGGCTGCTTCGTTTTTCGTTTCTGCTTTCTCTTTCTCTCTCCCCGATTTGGTTTTCAGATTTCCTTCTTTTTTTTTCATTTATTTTATTAATTATTTTTATTATTATTATTTATTTTAATTATTACACTATTCATTAAAATACTCTATAAAAATCCAAAATATCCCTTAAAATATCCTTAAAATTATTATTTAATTCTAAATTAATTAATTTTATTTTATTTAATTTATTTATTATATTTTAACTCTTTTTCGGGTATAATTTCTCCGTATTTTCGGGATATTGTCCCGAATGACTTTTCGATATATTTTTTGATTATTTTCGAGATTATTTTTCCGAACTAAAAATCCCGATTAATTACCATAAATTAATATCTTGATCAATTTAACCCAAAATAAATTTATTTCACCTTTATTGACCAAGATTTCTCAAATTCATATTTTTAATTAAATTTCCTTATCGAATTATACCGACTTTCGGTCTTTTGACTATTTTGCCCTTACACGTGTTCGGGATTAATTTAACCCGACTTCCCTTCACGAATACTCATTCATTTCGTATTTTAATTAAATTCGGGTCTTACATAAATACTCTTCTTATGATTTAATTTACTTAATACATCATCTGTACATATATAAATCATAAGGAACAAGCTACATAAAAACACGGGTCTTACATAATCATAAGTATATAAGAGCTCTTGATATAATAATTAATATTAATCTCTTTATTCAAAAACTATGATTCATATTTTTTAAAATAAAAAAAAATCAAAATGATAATAATATTAATAATGTACGATGGCAACACAAAAACTATTTTCAAATTAAAAAGAAAAAAGAAATTATTTTGGATAAATTTCATCGAAGACTTTAAATATAATTCAACTATAGTTCGTTAATATTAAAAATAGACACTCTACCCCAAAATAACTTTAAATCGTTAACAAAAGTTAATAGAATGTGAGCAATTATAAAATTACCTAATCCTAAACTTTTCAATCTAAATAATTCTTCATCTTCTATTTTCTCTCTATATTCCACGATTCTTCACTCTTTTTCACAATTTTTCATTGTTTAATCCATAATTTTTCTTTTCAAATATATTGCATTTTAATCTTATTAATTTTTAAAAATAAAATTATATTTAGTTTAAATTTTAATAATTTCAATTAATGTTTCAAATTTTAAATTATTTTGATTTTGAATAATTTTAAATATAAATCATGTTGTGTTATGTTATTTTAATTTAAGTTATTTACGTTTTTATTTTTTATTAAATAAATTAAATGACCTCTAATAAATTTTTTGAGCCCACATTAATTTTGAACTCTCTACCCTACTTAACATGGAACAAAAAGAGCAAAGTGTAACACAATTATAATGTGCTGCTTATGTAATACTAAACCCAGTAAACAAAAAAATAATAATAATAGCTTTCATAAATCTCATAAATTTCATATGACAGACAAGTATTAATATGGTATTCCTTAGATAATGTTTATATAATAAATAGTAAACAAATAAATAAACAAAAAAATAGAAGTAAAAAATAAATAAATCTTTCAAAATCTAATAGTTTTAAGCATTTCTTTCTCATTTTCATTTGATTTTAATCATTTAAACTTTAAGAGTGCATTTGAATGAAAAATTTTGCAATTTTGAAACATTCTAAAATGAAGGTGTTTCAAAATGAAGCAATTTAAAATACTAGCATTTATAATTATAGATATATATTTTTTAGGAAGAATCTTTGAATAGTAAAATTTGATAAAATAAAAAAATCTTATAATATAAAAATAATGATATTATATATAGAAAGAAAAATATAAAAAAATGCAATATGGGTATCATTAGATTTGTAAAAATATATAGATATTATTAATAATATGAAAAAAGAAAATATATATTATATTTAAATAGAATAATATCTTTCTTTTTTTTAGTTTTATATTTAATAGTGAGTAATGTACAATAAATTATGGAAAATTTTGGAGAAATTTTCAAAAAATCACCTTAGGTGAATTTTCGAGAGGGAACCTTCTTGAAATTTTTCCTTTTGAAATTCTTTAATTTTTTTGTCATGAAAGAAAATTAAATTTTGAACTTTTAAATATCCTAGTTAAATAAATTTTTCTCTTGAAACATTTCATCCAAACATACCCTATAGTATTCTAAACGGTTAAAGGATAAAATGATATCAAATTTAAGTTAGTAATAATTTACTTAAACGATTGACTAAGAAATGAACTTACTTGTCTTATGAAATAACAAAGTTTGAGATAAAATTTCTATTTTGATACTAATAGATTTGTTGTGTATGATAAATAAATAAATAAAATAAAATAAAAGTGCGCCACATGACGCACGAAGAATGCGCCACGTGCCGTACGAAGAAAACAGGTGGGAGACTGGGTCTACCGCCTTGGAAACAGTATTGCGGGAAACATAAATTATGCAGTTTGGACAATTTTGTCTTTAAATATTTTTTATTCTACAGGACCCGAAAAACAGTAAAAATACTCAATTAGTGGATAACTACGTAATTGAAGGTAGAATTAATCCCTATAAATAGGGGCCAAGTATGATTCATGAAACTAAGTCTCTATTTTCTCTATAGAAACTCTGTCAAAATTCCCTTATGACTTAAGCATCGGAGTGCTTACGCAGGGAATAACCTCTGAGTCCCTCTGATCATTCTCTTCCTTGCAGAGCCTCTGGAAACACGTGGCACGAAGATCGAAGCGAAACATCAACAACACATCATCATTCTATTTGGCAACAATAATTGGCATCGTCTGTGGGAAATGAAATAAAAACTTTTTACTCTACAACAATGGTATGGACACGTTCAACAGCAATGAGAAGCGATGAGAATGAAGATACGGTGAGCTCTCCAATTGGTGACTTGGGCAATAGAATCCAAGGGGAGCAAGAGACGAACATGATGACAATACCTATGACAGAATTTGAATCCATGAAAAAACAAGGGGAAGAGACTGTTCAAGCCTTACGAACTATGGTGGATTTGTTCAGGGATGCCTTTTCGAGAGTGATTTTGCCACCAACCGTCCAAAACTTAGTAGGAGAAAGGTGTACTGCGCGGGACCCTAACGGCCTAGCTGCGTGAGACCCTGAAAGCATGTTCGCGTGAGACCCTCACGACATCTTAGCTCAAGACCCTTACGGCGTGGGCTCGAGAGACCCTCACGGCATGCGAGACTCCGGCGTCATGGGGCAAGACCCTCACGGCATGCGAGACCCTCAAAGCATGCAAGACACTGACGGCGTGGCGCAGGACCCTTACGGCGTGGCGCGAAACCCTCACGGCATGCAAGACTCTCGCAGCCTGGCGCGAGACCGTCACGCCATGCAAGACCCTGGCGGCATGGCTCGAGATCCTCACGGCATGCAGGACCTTGGCGGCATGACGCGAGACCCTCATGGAATGTAAGACCCTCGCGGCATGGCATGAGACCCTCATGGCATGCAAGACCCTGACGGTATGGCTTAAGACCCTCACGGCATGCGGGACCCTGACGACATGGCATGAGACCCTCCCTGATGGAATGACGCGAGACCCTGGAGGCCTGGCATGGGACCCTCACGGCCTAGCGGTGGGAGACCCTCACTGCATGGCGACGCGAGAATCGCAGAGTCATGGTACAAGGAATTCAACATGGGAGATTGTTGGTGGCCGGAGACGCCAAAATATTGGAAACCTTGAAAGTCCAGTTATGGTAGGTTCTGGATATTTGACGCGAAAGATCATTGGCTTCAGAACACAAATGGCCCGTCGAATAATGGAATAGGAGGTGTTAGAATGACAGGGTCCCATACTCGGAGGAGAAACTAGGAAATGGATCCGACTCGGAACCTTGAAGCAGAAATGGAAAACTTACCACTCAAACTAATCAGAAGCGAACTCATAACCTACGAGGTAAGAGAAAAGATGTTGTTGACTGTGATCAGACTGATTCAAGTAACACCGAAAGGGTGCAGAATCGACCTACACCTATGGCACAAGATGCTGTAGATATGAAGAAAATGGTGGAACAAATCTTAGAGGAAAAAAAGTTAGTTTCAACTGAAGAAAACCAGAGGAGAAGAGTTCCATTCAATACAACGATCATGGAAAAATCATTGCCCTCAAAATTCAAGATGTCGTAGATAACGACATATACTGGGAAGACTGGCCCTTATGACCACATTCAGACTTATGAATCGTTAATGCTACTGCATGGATGAGAATACGAGATCATGTGTAGGGCATTCTCCCTAAATTTATCGGTCATGCGTTGAAGTGGTTCAACAGTTTACCAGAATGGTCCATTTCATCTTTTGATCAATTGAGGAGCGAATTTCTAAAGGCATTTTGTGATAAATAGCCAAAAAAGGAAAGAGGCTACTTATCTGCTTACCCTAAGACAAGGAAATAATGAATCATTGAAAAGCTATGTAGATTGATTTTGTAATGCTACTCTTGAACTGCAGAATCTACAAGTCGGAATAGTTGTGACAACTATGTTATAAGGGACAAGGTTTGAAAAATTGCAAGAATCATTATCTTTGGATCAACCAACGACAATTTCAGACTTATTCTCTAGAGCAAATAAGTATGTCGATCAAGAAGAGATGATGAAGATGATACCAACACGCGACTTTAAGGAATGAAGGAAGCGAGAAAGAGAGTCTGATTATAAAAACACAGAAAGATCAGATAAAGCCCCAAAGTTGAAGTATGTTAATTACACGCGGTTTATCGAACCACATGCTTCAATTTTAGCAACAATAGAAAGAACTGGGATGCTTCAATTCCTCAAGAGAGGTGAAGAGAATTTAGGACGAGATCTTAGGTCATACTGTAGTTTCCATTTTGCCTTTGGCCATACAACTGAGAAATGTCGAGAACTAATGAACCAGCTTGAGAAATTAGCTAGAGAAGGGAAGTTAGACTGTTATGTGTGGAGGAATGAAAGGATTTGATACCTCGCTCGTAGCCGAGGAGACAATAGACCATGTGATAGACGCGACAATGACAGCGAAAATATGAGGAGAAACGAAGAAAGAAGAAATGAGGCTAGAGGGGAAGAACATATGAACCAACAGATAGATAATGAACCTATAGGAGCTGTTATTAATGTCATTTTCGGTTGAGAATACATAGCTGGTAGCTCACCAAGGCCTTGAAGGAAGATGAGAAGTTCAAGGCAAAGTAGGAAGAACCCTACAGAGTCAGGAGGATGATCAGACCCGGCACCTGTATCTTGAAAAGCTTACAAGGTAAGAAGATAGCAAAGACGTGGAATACCAAACACTTAAAACCACACTAGCAGTGAAACTTTAATTCATTTAATGTTATTTCTTGTTATTAAACTATAGGTTGAAATTTTATTTGTTGAACTGTGATTTATGCCATATTACCTGTTAAGGTTTTCAAATAATTGATAGTTGATTGATCGTACTAAGGGCTTGAACCGAAAAGTGCGCGATGTGAGCCATGAAGAAAAGTGCAAGGGCTTGAAGCAAAAAGTGCGCGAGGTAAGCTAAGCACTCAAACAAAGGGCTTGAAGCGAAAAGTACGCGATGTAAGCCATGAAGAAAAGTGTAAGAGCTTGAAGCGAAAAGTGCACGATGTAAGCTAAGCACTCAAACAAAGGGCTTGAAGTGAAAAGTGTGCGATGTAAGCCATGAAGAAAAGTGTAAGAGCTTGAAGCGAAAAGTGTGTGATGTAAGCTAAGCACTCAAACAAAGGGCTTGAACCGAAAAGTACGCGATGGAAGCCATGAAGGAAAGTGCAAGAGCTTGAAGCGAAAAGTGTGCGAGGTAAGCTAAGCACTCAAAAAATGGCTTGAAGCGAAAAGTGTGCGATGTAACCTAGGAAGAAAAATGCAAGAGCTTGAAGTGAAAAGTATGCGAGGTAAGCTAAGCACTCAAACAAAGAGCTTGAAGCGAAAAGTGCGCGATGTAAGCCATGAAGAAAAGTGCAAGAGCTTAAAGTGAAAAGTGCGCGAGGTAAGCTAAGTACTCAAACAAAGGGCTTGAAGCAAAAAATACGCGATGTAAGCCATGAAGAAAAGTGCAAGAGCTTGAAGCGAAAAGTGCATGAGGTAAGCTTAGCACTTAAACAAAGGGCTTGAAGCGAAAAGTGCGCGATGTAAGTCATGAAGAAAAAGTGCAAGAGCTTAAAGCGAAAAGTGCGCGAGGTAAGCTAAGCACTCAAACAAAGGGCTTGAAGCGAAAAATGCACGAGATAAGCCACGGAGAAAATGTGCAAGGGCTTGAAGAAAAATATGCGCGAGGTAAGTCACGCACCCAAATAAAGGGCTTGAAGCGAAAAGTGTGCGAGGTACGCCACGAAGAAAACTGTGCAAGGGCTTGAAGCGAAAAATGCACGAGGTAAGCCACGCACCCAAATAAAAGGCTTTAAGCGAAAAGTGCGCGAGGTAAGCCACGAAGAAAACTGTGCAAGGGCTTGAAGCGAAAAATGGGTGAGGTAAGCCACACACCCAAATAAAGGGCATGAAGCGAAAAATGCGCGAGGTAAGCCACGCATCCAAATAAAGGGCTTGAACCAAAAAATGAACAAAAAAATGCACAAGGCAAGCCACGAAGAAACTGTGCAAGGGCTTGAAGCCAAAAATGCGAGAGGTAAGCCACGTACCTATATAAAGGGCTTGAAGTAAAAAATGTGCGAGGTAAACAACGCACCCATATAAAGGGTTTAAAGCGAAAAATGCACAAGGTAAGTCATGAAGAAACTGTGCAAGGGCTTGAAGCGAAAAATGTGTGAGGTAAGCCACACACCCATATAAAGGGCTTGAAACGAAAAAAAACGTGAGGTAAGCCACGAAGAAACTATGCAAGGGCTTGAAACGAAAAATACGTGAGGTAAGCCACGCACCCATATAAAGGGTTTGAAACGAAAAATGTGTGAGGTAAGCCACGCACCCATATAAAGGGCTTAAAACGAAAAATGTGTGAGGTAAGCCACGAAGAAACTGTGCAAGGGCTTGAAGCAAAAAATGCGCGAGGTAAGCCACACACCCGTATAAAGGGCATGAAACGAAAAATGTGCAAGAAAAACTACTCTCTCGAAATAAGTCATACTTACGAAAGAAAGCGAAATCTATATGAGGCTCGATTTATAAAGATAGCGCTACTAAAGCGTGTTTAACACTTTGTTGAGAGCCTAAAAGAGGAAAAATGTTACGAATCGACCGAATGTCAGATTCTCTAAGCCTAGAGGAGGAGCCTAAATTTATTGTCCCGCTACCTTGTCCGACCATTGGGGAGCAAGTAATAAAATTGACGATTAGAAAATATAAAAAACCGAGCAGATATCCTTAGTCTGAGAACTTGAGAATTTAATGTAAGAGTTTGATTTGAAAATTTGAACGCAGGACTTGGCCTAAGAATTTAATTTCAAAGTTTTACTTAAGGATGTGACGTGAGACAACGACGAGAATATATGTACTATTCCGCAAGGTTATACCTAGCGAAAGAGTGAAGAGCAATTGTTGTGTATGAGAAAAAGAATAATAAAAATAAAAATAAAAAAATAAAAGTGTATGCGCCACGTGGTGCACGAAGAAAACATGTGGGAGACCGGGTCTACCGCCTTGGAAACAGTATTACGAAAAACATAAATTATGCAGATTGGACAATTTTGTCTTTAAATATTTTTTATTCTACAGGACCCGAAAAACAGTAAAAAATACTCAATTAGTGGATAACTACATAATTAAAGGTGAAATTAATCCCTATAAATAGGGGCCAGATATGATTCATGAAACTAAGTCTCTATTTTCTATACAGAAATTCTGCCAAAATTTTTTTCTGACTTAAGTATTTGAGTGCTTACGCAGGGAACAACTCCTGCGTTCCTCTGATCATTCTCTTCCTTACAGAGTCTTTGGTAATACATGACACGAAGATCGAAATAAAGACGTTAGCAACACATCATCATTCTGTTTAGCAACAACAAAATTAAAATTGAATTAAATTTAAATATGAAAAACTTAAATGATTTTTCATCTGAATAAAATTTGCTGACAACTTTAATTAATATATGACAAGCATGAATTCGAGCTCGGATTATAAGCTTGAGATAGAGCTCTAGAAGGTCATAGATCTTTAGCTACCAACACCACAAGCAACTAGCAAGTTTGAAATGGGCAACAAGTCAGAAAGGAATGCAAGCTGCAAATACATGAATGATAACTCGAAACCACAAGAATTGCGTGAAAACAATACCAAAAAAAAAAAAAAATATTTCCTTGACTTGGACCGCCCCACATCGTCGCAACTTAGCAGGTGCACGCGTTTCCATCACCCTTAGATTACAGCCCCCGGACTTCCTTCCGTCTCCAACTTTCGTCACTCTGTCACGCACCCGGTTGAGCCACCAAAAATATTAATTAAAACACTACGAACAAAACAAATCATTGAGCCGGTAGAACCTCCGGCTCCGGGATGGACAAAAAATAATAATAATAATAATAACAATAAATATTATAGCCGAATGAGCTGACAGCACGTGTTGAAATTGGAGTGGTGGAATAACCGTCTTCTATCCGTCCACCACAAATTCCCCCATTATTTTGTTTCTACCGTCATGGCATCCGACAGACCATAAATATATAAATATTAAAAGCACTAGCTGGTGCATCAAAACAAAACAGTTTTGATCGATGCTGTGCTGACTCATCCATCCCATCTCAATCTGTTTCTCGTTAGGAAAAAGGCTACTTAGCCTTTTCTGACGTGGGACGAAGATTCTCTACCTCGTAGCCAATTGTTATCTGCCATGTCACTTCCACAAATTTAATCCCATTTTTATATTGCATACGCAAATGCATCCCCCCCCCCCCCCCCCCCCCCCCCCCGCCTTTAAAACCCAAGCCTAACCACCTTCACAAACCTCCTCTTCTTCAATCTTACTTCTTATCTCTTCTTTACTTTCCAAAACTCTCACGAATCTTTTAAGTATTCAGCATCTTTTTTTAATTAGATTGGGATTTTAAGAGAAGACAGTGTTTGGACAAAGGCCATGGAAATTCCGGTTATCAACAGAATAAGAGATTTTGAAGCAGGTATAAACTCTATAGACAGCCCATCTTACATTTCCCAAGTTTATGCGCTTTCTGGGATTGAGAAAATCTACGAAGCTTATGGTTTTTTGAAGTGGGGAGCTTTGATTCTTGCCCTAGTAGCTTCATTGTCTACCATAATCAATAGGCTCAAGATTTTGATCATCAGATTCCGGCGACACCATTCTTTACCACCCCAACCTCTTCTTTATGACACGGATTTCGACACTGACACGGATTCTTCCAGCGCATCATCAGACGACGAACCAGAATATGGTGAGCCGTCGACTTCTCGGAACTGGAGACAAGATGAGGATTTCCGGGTTAGAGGCTCGGGTCATTTTATCGACGATCAATGGCAAAACCGTAATTTTAACCTCCGAAAGAGGCGGAGCAGCGTCGGAGATTTGTTTTCTTGGGCTGAAGAGCTAACCAGCGGGAAAAACGTGGTGAAGCTGTGGGACAACCTAGCTTTAGGGTTCGGTTTGGACCTCAATGAAAGCGACAACGTTTTAAACGTGTACGACATTAACAAAGAAACAAAACTCATGCCTTTTTTTGGTGGGAAGGGCGACTTTCAGGCGGTTTCAGCACCGTCCTCGTCATCCGCAGTTGTTTTATCCGCAGGCGCTGACTTGTCATCTCGACGAGTCGCTGTTAGCGCGTGGGACACGCGCCTTCGTTGTCAGTTACCGGCTATTCTAGCAGAATGGAGGCCCAAAATATCCGCGGAGAAAATCGCAGCGGTCAATGCCGACGGCGTGAAGGTTTACATCACAGGTGATGTCACGGGGAAGTTAACGGTGGGTGATATGAGAAAGGTGATCTCGCCGTTAACGGAATCTGACGTGGATACTTGGTGGGATGCTGACGCCGTCATCGTCTCGGACACGTCGGTTGACGAGTCAATGTGACTCAGTATACGCCTTTATTTGGAAAGAATAAGACTTTGTTTAAATGTGGAAAATTGTAGATGGAGGAGGGGCAACTTTGTAAATATAAATTTAACACCTTTAGTTTATGAGCAAGAATATTTAATATATTTTTATTTGGGTTGTAGTAATTTGATTGCGCATCTTGTGATTTAGCGAACCCACTGCTCGGAATTGGACATGTTCCTTATTTTGTCAGAATAATTCGAATCATAATTATTTGACGAATTCGCTTTTTAATATATTGGTGGTAAGCAAAATTTAATGATTAATCCATTTTTTATTTTCAATTATTTTTTACTTTTGAATATATCTTAAAAATGTGTTCTGTGCTTTTAATTTCATCATTAAAAAAAATTGATTGACTAAAAAAATAATTTTTCTTATTTGATTCAGTTAAGAATGGAAGTCTTTCAAATAAACTTGGTGAAATAAGCCTTAGCTTTCTTTGAGAACAAGTCATAACTTAAGTGTAACAAAAGCAAAAGCAAAAGAAAAAGATTTCGACAATTTTTTTTTTTTAATTTATTTTTACTAACATTAGAGGGAATGTTCCGAGTAATTGAAAATCCCAATTAGGTTTTACAAGTTTTTGTTGAAATTCAATTCAACTATTCTCATATAGGAAAAAAAATGTCTAGAAAGAAAATATAATTATACTTATTATTAATTACTACATTCAAAAATCACATGCCAAAAATATCCATTTTCTTTGAAAAATCCTAACCCTAGATGGGATATGTTTTAAAAGTCTCTCATAGGGGTGTAAAACGGGCTAAACGGTGCGGACCGATACGGATTAATACGGTTACGGGTTTAAACGGGTCGATCCCGTTTAGGCCCGCATTTAAATGGATCAAATTTGTGAAGATCGGCCCGATTCTAATGCGGGCCGGATCGACCCGCGGGCTAACTTAGTTTTTTCTTTTTTGAAAAATAAGGAATCGGACTTTAAAAAATAATGAATTGAACCTAAACGCTTAATTAAGTATAATTTTAATTTGTTAAATGATTATTGGGCTTTGAGAATTAACCAAAATTGTTACAAAATCAAATCACATAGATTCATTATCAAATATAACAAATTCAAAGGAAAAGCCAAAATGATTTGGAGTTCTCCACTTAATTTCAAATTGTAAGTTAGTCACATAAAGCAATTATATTATGTACAAAAGTAAATTATGAGTTTGTAATATATATATATATATATATATATATATATATATATATATATATATATATATTTATAAGCAATATATTACATCATAAGCAAGCAAGTCATAAAAATGTGAATTCTACAAATATTATCATATTAATTACAATAAAAATACAATCCACAAACATAATATCCATTAAACATACTCTCATTACAAATACAAGCTACACATGACATAATATTATGGTCTAAATAATTAAATAAAGAGTAGTAAATAAGTTTAAAAGTCATAAAACCTACAAGCATCCATTAAACTCCACATCAAACAACATTAAACTTGTCAATTAATCTCATTATTTAAATGATTTGAATCATTTGATTCTTCCACCAATTCATCTTTGTTTTCCTCATCATCTTCCCAACCTATAAAATAAAATTTTCAATTATTAAATTTCTACAATAACATTATTTTGTAAAAAAAATATTTATTCAATAAAAATAAATTACCACTCGATATGAAACCATGTAGCCAACTACGTGTGCAAATGAGAGCTTGAACATTTTTAGGAAGAAGACGACTCCTATACTTGTTTAGCACACGTCCCCCAATGCTGAAGGCTGATTCGGAGGCCACAGTAGTTATCGGTATACTCATCAAATCACAAGCCATGTTAGCCAAGATCGGAAATCTAAAACTGTGATCCTTCCACCAATTCAAGACATCTAAGTCTTTATTAGTGGAAAAATCAAGTTTTGGCATCTCCAAATATACTTCCAATTGGGACTTGGAACTTGGGACATCATCTTCATCATTTGCCAAATCCATCCATACCTATATTGATGCATTTTATTCAAATTCAATTAACAAAAAATAAAAAAAATATAAAGTTAGTATTGATAAATTGAAGTTAACAACAAGATGAATATAATATTTAAGATATATATGTTTATTATTTATACTTACGTCTGAATTGGAAATAGAATCCATTCGAATAGAAGAGGCAAGTGAAGTTTGGCTTGATTGACCTTGACCTTGACCAAGTGAGGAGCTAGAAGCATTCTTTGCATATTCTTCATAAAGCATAAATAACTTCATTTTCACCACATCTAACCTCTCTTGAAAACCTTGAGGATCAATTTTCAAAAAGTATCGTTTCAACATTGTAAACTTCACACGAGGGTCAAGAACCACTGCCATTGCAAGTAGAACATTATACTCACTCCAATACTTGTCAAATTTTTTCTTCATATTAAAAGCCATGCCTTGTAACATATCATCATCTCCACCCAAGTACTCCATTAAAAGCATCTCAATTTTCCAAACTTGAGCAAAATACAAGTTAGCGGTTGGATAACTAGTTCCCGAAATCATATTCGTGATTTCATAGAATGGCTTCAAAAATTCACAAATTTTCTCTCCCCTCATCCACTCTTCACTTGATGGACAATGCTTATAATTTCTATCATTTAATGCAAGCATAGAAAATGCACGCTTAAATTTCAAAGCACTCTCAAGCATCAAGTAAGTAGAGTTCCATCTAGTTGGGACATCCAAAACCAAATATGAATTTGAAAAAGTTGAAACCCTTTTTACACATTCTTCAAAACTCTTCATTCTAGCCTCTGACCCCTTGACATACTTAATACTTTCTCTAATTTTTTCATTGACAATAGAAGCTACTTTCAAACCTTCTTGAACAATAAGATTTAAAATGTGGGCACAACATCGAACATGAAAAAATTCACCATCACATAATAAGCTCTCTTGCAAACAAAGCACATCTTTTAAATTGAGTTGCATGTTATCATTAGCAGAGGCATTATCCAAAGTAATGGAAAAAATTTTCTTGTCTATCCCCCAATCATTTAAAATTTCCATTACTTTTTTAGATAATTCATATCCCGAATGTGGAGGTTGCATATCACAAAAAGCAAGAATCTTACTACTTAGCTTCCAATCTAAATCAACATAATGAGCAGTTAAGCAAATGTACCCCTCATTAGTGCAAGCTGTCCATAAATCACAAGTGAGACATATTCTACCTTGAATTAGAGCCAAGCATTCTTTCAATTTCTTTTTATTCTCCTTGTAAAGGTTCCAAACATCAGAGGCAGCAGTGATCCTAGAAATAAATTTCACCTCAGGGTTCAAATACTTCAACACATCCCTAACTCCATCATATTCAACAAATGAAAAAGGGAGGTCATGCCTTACTATTGCCTTAGCTACTAATTCTCGAAAAACTTTTTGATCAATTTTTCTACTTCTCACCTTTCCTTCATAGTCAATTATCATTTGAGACATATCTTTTTGCCTTAAAACTGCTATCTTTTTACATGAAAGCACATGACGCCTTAGAGATGAAGTTCCATATTGACCAAGACCCGCCTTATATACTATCCCACACCCTTTACATTTAGTACGTGGTTTACCATCATCAACATTGATAACTGGTTTTTCAAAAAATTACCACACTTCTGAAGTATTCTTTCTAACTCTTTTTGATTGATTTTCAGTTATTTCAGTTTCAGTTCCAACCTCACATTCTTCATGTTCAACTTCATTAACACCATCCTCATTATCATTATCACTAGCAACGTTAATGTTATCACTATGTAGAGTCTGATTTTGAGAATGAGATGCCATTATCAACACTGTCAATAACACACCAAATAAAATCTCAATTAACATTTAAGTAACACACAATCGTTGAATGATAAATCAATCATAAAAACAAAACATAAATATGGCATGTAAGTCAACATCAGAGTAATACATTTATACGGTCATGCAGGTTGTGCTTTCAATAACATTCCGCCCTTTCAATATCATATATCGTTCAAGTCGATTCTTTCTTATCAGATGTGCCTTTCACTGTGTTTGTGCACCTCTTTACAAGGTAGCAAAGACTTAAAAAAAAAAAGAGAAGTAAATTTATATTCACCGATAGAAGAGTAAAGTCATGTAATAAAACAGATATTCATCTTCCTTTTTCATCACGTAGGTCACTTACGTTCAGTTATTTGAATTTCTTAATCCACTTACGTTCAGTTTTTATTTTGTTTCTTAATCCAGAGTAAAGTCATTTGAATTTCTTAATCCACTAACGTTCAGTTTTTATTTTGTAATAAAACAGAGTAAAGTCATTTGAATTTCTTAATCCACTTACGTTCAGTTTTTATTTTGTTTCGAGGTTTCAATTGCATTTTTGGTTGTTAAAAATGATTTTTAATTGTCTGCATAATAATAATAATAATAATAATAATAATAATAATAATAATAATAATAATAATAATAATAATAATAAGTCTATAGGTAAAGTAGATTGTGGTTTTAAATTAGCATACTTTAAGTTTTATCAAGTGGTTTTAGAGTCTTTCAAATTAAATAATTAAATTAATTATAATAAAATGTACAAATAAATTTATTAATTAAATTAAAATGATAAGTTTACCAATGTCATAACTAGAAATGTTATTTTTAAGTAAATAAACTTTCAAATTGTCTCAACCATTACAAGAATTTTGCATCGCGTGCTTTCTGCAATTTGGAAATGATAATTTTAGAAATATGATGAATAAATCTTTTTATATTATCAAATCAAATAACTTAATTAAAATAAATTAGTAAATACGTAACTAATTAAAAAAAAGAATATATTTTTTGAATTAGATATGTAAATATATGTTTTTATACCAAGTTATATTGATTTTCCCATAAAATAAATAAAACGAGAAGTTAACAATAGATCGTTGATCATTCATTTCTTTTGCTATATCTAGGCCAAAAGTTAAGTGTAGTTGCTTTAATCTCTTACGCACATTTGGTAGAGTCACTGTTTAATAAATTTATTAAAATTGAGAGAATGAAAATAGAAAAAAAAGAGTAAAGAATAAAGTTATAAAATAAGAAATGCAAGAAGATTGGTAGATTCACAGTTTAGTAAATTTATTAAGTTCGGGAGAATGAAAAAAAAAAGATAAAGAATAAAGTTATAAACTAAGAAATGCAGGAAGGGCTTCAAACTGCAAATCAAGTTAATCAAATCAAACCAAATAAAAACTGTTATGCATCTTTTTATTTTAAAGTTATGATGATCATAATTTAAAATGAATTTTTTGCAAAATTGCTTTTATATTTGATTTGATTCTACTGATTTGATTTCAATGGTGGCTGTTGGTCCCAATAAGAGCTAATCCGGCCATGGAATCAAGTTAAAAAGAGAAGCCATGAGCTAGATTTCCAGCAGAAAATGTTTGAACCCCATTTTAAAAAAGCATGTAGCTTGATCTTTTCGAGGTTTCTTGTTTGTCTTTTTTCTGGATTCTAATTTTCTTGGTGATAAGGGTTGACAATGGCCAATGAAACATTTAATGCATATAAACTACTCAATTATCCAAGTTTCAGGTTAAACTGGTATATAAAAGTGGCAGTAGTTAGTGTTTCTATTCATTCAAAAACTGTAGGAAGAAAAAGAAAGTAGCAGTGCTAAGATGGCTGGAGCAGAGCCACCATTGAAAGATGTAATTCACCAGTAATGACATGAAACGATAGCCTAATTAACCCCAAACAGTAATGTATAAATAAACATAATCAAATATCATGCCAAACAAACAAATGCAAAGAAAGATAGAGTAAACTAGTTCTTCACTGCAAATTAAAGCTGAAAAAGCAGAGATCCAATCAATTGATGACACCATAAAACAAACAGCTCAAACGATGATAAACATAATCAAATATCAACCACTTATCATGGAAACAAAAAATCGATAAGAATTTAAACAAACAACTTAATCAAAGAAATAAATAAAAATGGTGAAAAAAGTAATATTTACCTGCTTTGAGGAAATCAGGAGTCGACGCGGCGGGAAATTAGAGAAGAGGAGGCTGCGAGCTGGAAGCGTCGGTGTCGACCGTCGGTTTTGAGGAAATCAGGAAGACCCACCGTGGGAATGAATTTGCGATTTGCGAAGGTAAGGTTGAAGTAAGCTGTGACTGTGAGTGACTGAGTGGAGTGGAGAGCTGGAGTCTGGAGGGATTTAGGAATTAGGAATAGCCAAATAGGAATAAAATTAGATTAGGTCACCCTCACCCCAATAGCCCGCGGGTCAGCCCGTACCCGTACGGGCTGACCCGTACCAATTACTGGCCCATCGGATTGGCCCGTATAAACCCGTTTTTAAACGGGTCAAATTTTAATAAACCGAACCGTAAAAAGCCCGCGGTTTTCACGGATCAACCCGCGGGCTTAAGCCCGTTTTACACCTCTAGTCTCTCCCCACGACTAGTTATCTATTATATAAATATATATATATATATATATATATATATATATTGAGAGATTAAGCTACACAAATATATAATTAAATAGTTTTATATTATTTTTTAACTATTAGATCGAATAGAGATTAGTGATTGAATTGACACTTTCTTTTTCTCCAAAGTGCAATTGAAAGTAACAATATTTTTCTATTTAATTTTTAATTTTTTTCTTTTGTTTTATAATTATCTTAATTATTGACTATTGTCCTTTATTTTTTGACGAGTCTTACTTCTCTCTGTTTCCCCTCACGCAATTTGTCGCCATCAACAGTTGCCACCGTACATTCTTTCTGCTTTATTTTTTAATTTTCTCTTATAAGTTGAGGTTAATTAAATTATTACTGTTGTAATTATGAATTTTCCTAAAAAGAAGCTTTCTTTAAGAACTCATCAAGCAGCTGTCCTTCCTATTTGGACAGGTTTCTTCACAATCAATTAAGTAGAATGAAAAAGAAATACAACTTACAAAGAAAAAGAAGGGATGTTGGCAACTCTAAGAGAAAGATATGTGAAAGAAATAAAAGGCAATAGTCAATAATTAAGATAATTAAAAAAAAGAAAAATAAAAAAGGAAAGAGAATAAAAATATTATTACATTCAATAACACTTTGAAGGAAGAGAGTTTTAATCTCAACCACAAATCTATTTTCAATCAATAGTAAGAAAATGGTATAAATTATTTAATTTTTTACGGGTGTAATTTGATCCCTCTTCATATACGCGCACATAAAAGAAGGTCTGAACAACTCCATATTTATGGCTTTTAAAAATAATAGGTTTATTCAGTTCAGTGATTCACTACTTGGAATCATAGAATCCAACATTTGCAATGGCTTCATCTATTTTAATTGTTCCTGTATGACCGATATTTTCATATGTAATTCTTATGGTTTCCTAAGTATGCATTCGCTTGTGTATTATGAATCATAAGTGATGTAAGGTCCGTAAATTCGATGTACACACTTGTTATATGGATTCGTGATGTATACGCAAGTTTCATTAAGTATGAATAATAAGGAATGAACTTTTCTAAGTGATAAATGTGTATTAAATGCAAAATGAGTAGTGTGGTAAATGTAAATGAAGTTAGCTTTGAGAATTAGAGTGAAAAATGGTTAAGTATGGCTGCTAGACAAGGGGAGATCGATCTCCAATGCAAGGGAGATCGATCTTAAAGGAATTTTGAAGAAGGAGATCGATCTTCAGTCCAAGCAGATCGATCTTCAATCTAAGCAGATCGATCCCCTTAAGTCTCGGCTTGAAGCAAATCGATCTCATTACCCTACCAGATCGATCTATGAAGCATTCTGCCTGGAAGAGATTGATCTCGTGCTCTTCGACAGATTGATCTTCTAAGCTTGAAAACTGAATTCTGGAAGGCTAAAAGCAGCAGCAGATCGATCCCTCACTAATGGAGATCGATCTCATCAATACAATTTCTATAAAACAGGGTCTGCTGAACTACAATGCACAGGAGAAACATAAACCTTTCATTCTAAGCAAAGTAACCTAGCTTTTCACCATAGGAAACCATCACTTTTCATGCAAAATTGAGAGAGGTTGGTTTAGCAAAGTTGTTCATAGTGAAGAGGAGAATAACTTAGTCCAAAAACAAGTGGTGAAACTATTTGATTGAAGGAAACAAGGTGATTTCTCCAAATTCAGCCAAAAGGAGGAAAGCCAAGCTGTCAGACCCCCATTTTTATATAACTTGTTCCTTATGATTTATATATGTATAGACATGTATTAAGTTATTTAAATCATAAGAAGAGTATTTACTAGGTTTAAGTGTTAGCGAACTTTAACACTTAAAAGCTACATAAAAGCCTAATGTGAGCTATAAGAGCCACAGGTTAAACCGAGTGGAATTGAATCATTCTGACTCAAGAGAAGAACTTAAAATGAGAAAATATAGAGAGCTCATGAAGGAAAGTCAGTTTGATTTAGTCCCAAACACAAAGAACAAGAGTAAAAGCCAAAAAGGGGTAAAACAAACATTTTTAATGATTTAAGGTATTTAAGGCATATTTACCTACCGAAAACGACTAAAACGTAAAGACGAGAGTGAAAACATAAGATAAGACACTTTCAAAATTTTGAGAAAAATTCAACTTGGTCAATGATTAAGGAAAAAGTCAACTATAGTTAAGAAAAGTGGACTTTTACCATAGTTGACTAACTATGGTTAAAAATTAACCTAATTGTGGAGAAAATTTTGGAGAAAAATATTTTTGGTTACAATACAAGATAATCATCCCCGGAAGTAAGAAAAATTTATTTGGATGGATTCCAGATTAAATTTAATGGGTAAAAACGTAATGGGCCAAAGTGAAGATTTTAAAGTCCATTAAGGTGTACCAAGTGTAGATCGAATTTCTTAGGTCCCTTAGACCGAATTGTTGGACCGATTGATTGTCACGACCCATTTTTCCTAAAAACCCCTACAAATTTTTCGCTTTTTCATTTCCTTACCTGTCGTGAATAGTTACACTACTAAACAGTTGGGCTATGATTCGGTGTTAGTCACCTTTCACCTATTTACCATTCCATTTCCATATTTCATTTACATATCAATTATTTAAACTAAATACATCCCCAATATTACATCCATATACAGTACTGTGCCTCTATATGTTCAGATACAAAATTATACAAATGTGTATACCTGGTCTTGATAAGAAGCAGCGGATAACCGAAATGCAAGACTACTGTCTGTCTCTTCTATTGAATATACCCTGTGGGGTGGAAAATGAAAGGGTGAGCGAAACTTGCTCAGTAAGGCAATAATGTAAGCAGGTAGATAACTATACTATCTACGTGCTGATAATGTCATGATATAAAATCGTTTATACTTGGAGCATGAGGTAAGACTAAAACGATGCCACATGTATGTATATATCATATAAGAGAAATCATGAAATCGACATATAAAACAAACATGGAAAAATCATTATGTATGACATCTCATGCTCATCACATTAAAACTTATTTGTTTCATCATAAACTCATCACGTTAAAACTTATTTGTTTTATCACAAGACAACCACATCAAGGTCAAACCCATCTCTCGGGAATACCTTGGTTCATTAAATCGCATCTCATTTAAAAACATAAATCGAGACATTACCCCTCCTTCGGGTTTGTCCTGGTCTATTCAGATCGTATGATATCATGTGAGGCATATAGGTTACTGTATGAAAATCGAGGACTATGGCCATAATTTGTCCCTGTGATCCCAGGCTACACGGATCCCGGTGTGCGGGGCATCACAACTGCAACGGGAGGTGGGGTCAAATCCTACCCGCCAGAATATCAACATCATCGAGTCATCATGACTGCACGGTACAACGTATTTCGTGTGACATACACGGTACATCGTACTCCGTGGACCCATATCATAGTCTAGGGGTGCCTGCCATAGGTCTTATCCACCCCAATACTATGTCGATAACCAACCCATGTCTCAAAGTATACGTGTGAGCATATCAACTCTCTACGACACACAGTTTACAGGAGGCTTCTGCACGACTATATGCATGTCAACTCACGTCTAGTGCGAGCGAAGCTCCAGCACCACGCTATGCATATCATGATATCTAAAATCTCGTGCGAGCGAAGCTCCAGCACAATTTTGTGCACACACAAATTTCTCGTACGAGCAATGCTCCAGTATGGCTTTTCATGAGTAATAAATCAGTAAACTTGAGTGCGAGTAAGACTCTAGCACTCTTTTTATTCATGTAAATACAATAGGTGGCTCAATCTTGATAAAACATTTTTTAAAATCGTAACCGGTACAAACCGGTACCCTTTCGTATAATTCATAAAATCAACAGCCAACCTATGTGCATATTTGCTTAAATCAAAGCAATACATTCATATAAAACATTAAAACATGATAATCATGCAATTTATTTGCCTTACTACCCTTTTTTATAAATTTTATTCCCAGGGGCAATATCATCTTTTTCTTTATTCACCCGTACCCCGGGTTTTCGTAAAAATTATTATTTCGTTTCTAGATACTTAAAGAAATTTTAGGCCCTGTAAATCCCCTCAAAAATAGGTATAGAAATCTCTATGCACCTACAAAATTTTCTTACCTCGATTCACGCGTAAACTTATCTCGTCTCAATAATATCCGATCTCTCAGTCCAACTGCGCGTCAACCAAGTCTACGAAACTGCATATAACCACATATTTTGGGTTAATTCACTTATTTTTATCAGTATATCACATTTACTGATCGAATCTAACGTATTGGGCCCGTTTTACTTTATTGGGCCCAATTGCACCTTAATGGGTCTCGACCCATTTTCAGCCCGTTTATACTTATTAAATCCCTTCTTCGGGTTTACTGGGCTCATTCAGCTTACCAATAATCATCGGGCTTCATTCCAATCTCATTGGCTAACCCATATACTATTTACGGTAATTACGTTGCAATTCCGATTAATATTTCTTTTTATACAGAATTAATCTGTAAATTTCGTAAAATAATCTTAACTCTGCATTGAGGACTTCAATATCGTAATTAAAATATACTTACCCAATGTGATACTGGGTACGAAAATCAAAGCTCAATCGGCTCTTGTTCGGGCTTTGTCGTATAATGAACATATGTACTTCATTATTCATAACAAGTGTGGTATCTTACACCACATCCATGAAACATCAATAGTGTCCTGGTCCAAGACATCCTCTCGCCTTCGTCCAACAGTCTACTTTCCTTTTTCTTTTCGGCTATGGCCTCCCTTTTCGTTGCAGCTATACCAACGAAGTTTTTTTTTCTCTGTCTCTTTACTTTTCTGTGGGGCGATCTCGCCCAACTCTGTGCAATCAAAATCAATGGTCCGTCTTATCACACTTAACGGCCATTTTCATCAATACAGTGTAGGTATAGACTCTCATTCCGTGGTATCCACCACACATCTCACACTGCTTACAGTGCTTACACTGCTACACTGCTTTGTAGCAGGTCGGGGTCCTCCAATCACAATGTCCCTCAAGAGTGCCAAAATTGGATGCACTGGGGCCTTACCAATTATCTTACTCCATGACTCGTCAAATTAAATCTTTTACCAATTACTATTTTTCCATTTTAACATCTTTGTCATTTCTCGATTCTCTTTTCTGTCTCTATTTCAGCCCTCACTACCTTTCCCAATCTCAGAGGCGTGCAATTCATGTTCTTATTTACCCAACTGTAAATCTACGCACTGCCTCAGTATAGGTAATATCTCACGGGCCAAATCGGGCTCTAATTGAAAAGTTGAGCCATTTCATGAACTTTTAGACATCTCGACTGTCACTGTTCATAGTGTCGAGGTAATATCTGTCCAAGAATATAACTGAGTTTCCATACTCGTCAATAAATCAAATCCACTGGGTCAGAGTACGGACTTTTATCCATAATTTACTTTAAATCATGTCCGAGATATCGTATCACCGGAATACATCCATAAACATTTCTCACGTCAGCTCTGGATGTTTAACACTTAAGATGGGTCGAGCGGGTTTCCACCAATGCTCCGCTGCGCCCTCATATCTCATACATAATCTGAGCAATTAGCTCCTCACAATAATCTCCACACTCCGTTCCAATCTCGCGAAGCGTGTCTCAATACTATCCGATCACTCTGTCGGACTCTGAGAGGCATGCTCAACATTAACCTCTATTTCAGTCTCATCCTGATTCTCATAGTCAAACTCAGTACGACTTAGCAGACTCAGGTCTACATCTACGACCTCTGCCTCGTGCACTATCTCATCTAACGCGACTCATATTAGGCATTCCTGCATTCTCAACCATTTCTTAGTCAAAACCCATCTCGATATACACTATTGTATCTAACCAAGCACAGTAACACGGGGATGTAATTCCTAATTACTGACACTGACACACATCAGACCAATTTCGCTCTGATACCATAAAATCTGTCACGACCCGAACTACCCAAAAATCAGAGTTAATTTTTAACGTTTTGTTATTTCTATTTCATACTTACCTTTCCTCTGATCGTGACCACACTCTACTAACAAATTGGGCTGTGCGTCAATGCCAGTCCCACCATACATTTACCATGTAACTTATTTCTTCTCCAGTCATTTATAATTGTTTACAATATTTATACATCCTCTAAAGTTACTTACAAACATGCTACTGTGCTATGCTTATTTAGATACAATATGTACAAGTGTATATACCTTAAATGATGGGTAGCAGCGGATATCCGGAATGCAGTACTGAGTCGCCTCAACTTCAACTGGAGATTATCTGTGGGAGAAAATGAAAGGGGTGAGCACATCAAGCTCAGTAAGGCAATCCTACGAACAAGTAGGTAACCATACTACCTACATGAACGTGGTGCCATGTATAAACCACCCTTTCTCCACACATTTTAAAACAAATGATATGAATTATGATGTTATGTAAATCAAGTTTGCACGAAAAATTCAACATGCAATTATTACAAATCATTTATTTCTCAATTAAAATTTTCACAATAAAGTCAGGACTCGACCCCTCCTGCGGGTGATTCTGACTCACACAAAACCATGAAAATCGATTTACATTCACACATGGGTTTGAAAAGCATGGAAATACCATCATGAAATTTAGTTTAAAACCCAATTTGATTTCATCAAAATCGATGACATGCGAGACTAGGCAACGTCTGTATATCGGTAAATAACCAGGACTATGGCCATATGTGTCCTCGGGAGTTCCTCAGCTACACGGATCCTAGTGTGCGGGTTCTCCCATGATCGGGAACCGCCCGGGTGGTGGGTCAATCCATCCCGTCAGTCTTATCCAATCCCATACATCCGAAGATGCTAACGTATCACAAAGATACCAACGTATCACACAGATACCACACGGTACATCGTACTCCATGCTACTTGCACGGTACATCGTACTCCATGGACCCCCAGTCTTATCCCTCATTCGGGCTCATCAGGTGGACCTCCAACCCTTATCCCTCGTTCGGGCTCATCAGGTGGATCTCTAACCCTTATCCCTCGTTCGAGCTCATCAGGTTGTTTCTCTAACCCTTATCCCTCGTTCTGGCTCATCAGGTTGTTTCTCTAACCCTTATCCCTCGTTCGGGCTCATCAGGTTGTTTCTCTAACCCTTATCCCTCGTTCGAGCTCATCAGGTTATTTTAACATGCCATGTCTCAAAACGCACGTGCGGGCCTATTTAATCGGTGACACACAGTCTACCCGATGCTCCAAGCACGGCTTATCACATGTTCTCATAAAATCAGTGCGAGCGATGCTCAGCACTCTCATCAAATAAAGTAAATCTAGTGCGAGCTAAGCTCTAGCACTCTATATGCAAACCGTATAAAAATCTGGTGCGAGCGAAGCTCTAACACCCTGTCTCAAAATCATATAAAAATATGGTGCGAGTTAGACTCTAGCACCCTGTCACGAAAATCATATATATATAAGAATCTGGTGCGAGTTGGACTCCAGCACCTATGCATGTAAAACTCTAGTGCGAGCTCTCGCTCCAGCACTAATGCGTGCATCACACAAATCGAAAATATCATGCGAGCTGAGCTCTAGCACGTCACATGTCAATAAAACACGTAGGCGGCTCTGTTTCCTCAAAACAGTGTTCAAAACAATTTCACGTTGAAAGTATGCAATGCTGTGCATTTTCTTTCAAGGTTAGCCAGCCTACTAATGCATGCATCAAAACACCTCCAGCATGAGCAAGAACCTCTTGTTCTTGCTCCTCCCAACTTTTCCTAAATTTGTAAATTTTACCCTTAACAAGGGTATTTTGGTAATTTGTCCATTCAAGGCACTAAAATTATTAATTGACCTCTAGACCCTTCAGGTAATTTTTAAAGACTGCAAATGAACTTAAAATTGCGTAAAGTTACCTCTAGCAGTCCGTAGAATTCCCTTACCTTATTTTCTTGTCGAGTCTGACCTTTTCTTTTCCACTGTTGTCTCGTCGCGCAGTCCGTTATGCTCCCAATCAAATGCCCGGAACTGCGTATCAATATTCCTCAGGTCAGATAACATACAATTTAATTGTAATTCCTATTTTCTGGGCTTAATTTAAATCATTGGGCCCGTTTACCCCTATTGGGCCCGATTGTACCTTATTGGGTCTCGGCCCATTTCAACCCTTTTTATATTTATTAATTCCCTTCTTCGGGTATACCGGGCTTATACAGCTTTCTAATAATTATCGGGCTTCAATCCAAATTTATTGGATAGCCCGTATACTATTTACGGCAATTATATTACGACTCCGAATAATATTCCTTCCTACGCGAAATTAATCCATAATTCCGTAAAATAATTAAAACTCGGTATTTAAAGAACTCTGATTGCCAAAATTAAACTGTACTTACCCGATACGATGCGGGGTACGGAATCAGAGCTCGATCGGCTCTCGTTCGGTCTCTGTCGTAAAGCTGCACAATTAGGTAAATCCGGATTATTTTCCATTAAAATAATATTAAATTAAATTTCCAGAATTTACCCGTAGGTCAATTTCGACCCTCGATCAACTTACCCGAACCTCGAGTCGTCCCCGGTAAATTTCTTTCCTTTTTCCCCTTTTTCCTTTTCTTTTCTTTCCTTTTCCTTCCTTTTCCTTTCTTTTCTTTCCTCTTTCCTTTCGGCCAAACGGTGCCGTTTACTGCCAATTGCCCTCTCTCCCCGACCCGTTTTCAGATTCTTTTTTTTTAATTATTATTATTATTATTATAATTTATTTAATTATTTCACTATTAATTAAAATACTCCATAAAATCCAAAATATCTACACTTATATTATTTTTATCCTAATTTAATTTATTTAATTTAAATTTAATTTATTAAATATATTTTTCTCCAAATTTTCGATATTATTCCTTCGCGCTTTTCGAGATATCGTTCCGGTAATTTTTTCGGTATTTTTAAAATTTCTGAATCTTGATCAATTGACCTAAATTGTATAATTTCCTCATTATCGATCAAGATATCTTACATCCTTATTTTAAATTAAATTTTTTTTATCGCCTTAATATCGGGTTTTGGTATTTTTATCATTTTACCCCTGCTCTTGTTTCGAAAATCAATTTTACCTGACCTTCCTTCCTACATCCCCCATCTTTTCTTATTTAATTTTCGTATTTTAATTAAATTTGGGTCTTACATGAGGAGCACCTCAGGATTATATTACAGATTCTATGAGAGCAGAAGTTATATGCTAAGCTCAATAATTGTGACTTTTGGTTGTCACAGATCTCTTTTTTGGGACATATTGTATCGAGGGATGGTGTGTCGGTTGATCCATCCAAGATAGAGGTTGTAGTTCAATGGGAACAGCTGAGGACAGTCACCGAGATCAGGAGTTTTCTGGGTTTAGCTGGATATTATTGAAGATTCATTAAGGGTTTTCGAAGTTGGCTGTTCCGTTGACATGTCTCACTCGAAAGAGTGTACCGTTCGTATGGAACGAGGATTATGAAAAGAGTTTTCAGGAGCTGAAGCATTGATTGACTACAACTCCGATTCTCACTATCCCTACCAGTTCAGGAGGATTTCCAGTGTATACAGATGCTTCGCATTAGGGACTGGGCTGTGTATTGATGCAGGATGAGAGGGTAGTTGCTTATGGATCCAGACAGCTGAAGGATCATGAGAAGAACTATCCGACCCATGATTTGGAGTTAGCAGTAGTAGTCTTTGCGTTGAAGGTATGATGCCACTACTTGTATGGTGAGAAGTTTCAGATATTTACCGACCACAAGAGCCTCAAGTACCGTTCTCATAGAAGGAGCAGAACATGAGACAGAGAAGATGACTAGAGCTTCTGAAAGACTACGATTGTGAGATACTTTATCATCTGGGATAGGCTAACGTTGTAACGAATGCTTTGAGTAGGAAGAGCCTAGGGATGGTATCGTACATGATGGTTAGGGAACATGAGTTGCTAGAGAAGTTTGCTAGCTTCAGTCTGGGAGTTGTGTCTTCTGACATGGATATAGGCTATATGATAGCTAGTCTACGCTTGGAGCTGGATCTGTTGGACAGGATCAGAGTGGCTCAGCAGACTGATCTGTTTTGCATTGATGTGAGTGGTTAGATGCAGAGGGGCACAGTGACTGATTTTGAGTTGAGTTCTAATGGACTGCTGAGGTTCAGAGGTAGATTGTGTGTTCCTGAGGTTCCAAGACTCATGATATTGATATTGGCGGAAGCTCATTCGTCGAGGTGAACGTTGCATCCGGGAAGTAACAAGATGTATCAGAACCTATGGAAGGTGTACTAGTGGTCGGGTATGAAGAGATATGTAGCCGATTTTGTTACGAAATATCTTATATTTCAGCAGGTGAAGGTAAAACATCAGAAGCCTGCAGGGTTATTGTAGCCTCTACCTATACCGACATGGAAATGGGAGCATATCACCATGGATTTCGTGATAGGTTTATCGAGGACTCGTAGGAATCACGATGCTATATGAGTGATCGTCGACAGACTGACGAAGTCAGCCTACTTCCTAGCTATGATAGCTATCGATACTATGAGTCCATTGACAGAGCTGTATGTACGCGAGGTAGTGAGGTTACATGGTGTACCAGTGAGCATAGTCTCTGATAGGGATTCCCGCTTCACTTCCCACTTTTGGGAATATTTTCAGAAAGCCATGGGAACCCAGTTGAGTTTGAGCACCACTTTTCATCCTCAGACAGATGGTCAGTCAGAGAGGACTATACAGACTCTAGAGGACTTGTTGAGAGCATGTGAGCTAGATTTTAGAGGCTCTTGCCACTAGCCGAGTTCGCCTACAACAACAGTTATCATTCGAGTATCGGGATGGCACCATATGAGGCTTTATATGGCCGTAGATGTTATTCCCCTATTAGATGGGAAGAAGTGGGTGACCGTAAGATTTTTGCTCCTGACTTGGTTACACAAGCATCTGCGGATTTCTGTTTGATTATAGAGAGACTGAGGACAACTCAGAGTAGACAGAAGAGTTAAGCTGACAAGAAATGAAGGCCACTAGAGTTTGCAGTTGGTGAATCAGTGTTTCTGAAAGTTTCTCCTTCCAAGGGCATAGCGAGATTTGGAAAGAGAGGAAAGCTGAGTCCTCGCTATATTGGACCCTTTGAGATACTTGATTGAGTGAGAGATAAGGCATATAGGTTGGAATTACCACCAGACTTATCAGGTGTCCATAACGTCTTTCACATATTGATGCTTCGAAAGTATCACTCGGATTCGACACATGTGATTAGTTATGAGCTGTTGGAGCTCAGAGAGGACATGTCATATGTTGAGAGACCGATTCAGATACTGGATAGGAAGGAGAAGGTCTTGAGATCGAAGACTATCAGATTAGTGAAGGTTCTCTCGCAGCATCATACTTCTAAGGAGGCTACTTGGGAGCTAGAGAGTCTAATGCGAGAGAAGCACCCCCATCTATTTGATGACTGACTTGGTTCTAATTTGGAGGACCAAATTTTCTTAGTTTGGGGAAGATTGTCAGACCTGTATTTTTATGTAGTTTGTTCCTTATCATTTATATATGTACAGACATGTATTAAGTTATTTAAATCATAAGAAGAGTATTTACTAGATTTAAGTGTTAGTGAAATGCTTTAACACTTAAAAGCTACATAAAAGCCTCATTTGAGCTATAAGAGCCACAAGTTAAATCGAGTGGAATTGAATCATTCTGACTGAAGAGAAGAACTTAAAATGAGAAAATATAAAGAGCTCATGAAGGAAAGCCAGTTTGATTTAGTCCCGAACATAAAGAATAAGAGTAAAAGCCAAAAAGGGGTAAAACAAACATTTTTAACGATTTAAGGTATTTAAGGCATATTTACCTACCAAAAACGACTAAAATGTAAACTCGAGAGTGTAAAACATAAGATATGACACTTTCAAAATTTTGAGAAAAAGTCAACTTGGTCAATGATTAAGGAAAAAATTCAACTATAGTTAAGAAAAGTGGACTTTTATCATAGTTGACTAACCATGGTTAAAAATTAACCTAAGTATGGAGAAAAATTTGGGAAAAAATATTTTTGGTCAGAATACAAGATAATCATCCCCGGAAGTAAGGAAAATTTATTCGGAATGATTTCGGATTAAATTTAATGGTTAAAAACGTAATGGGTCAAAGTAAAGATTTTTAAAGCCCAATAAGGTATACTAAACGTACATTGAATTTCGTAGGTCCCTTAGACCAAATTTTTGGACCGATTGATAGACCAAATATTTAGAAAATTAAAGGCCCGAGGTATAGTAAAAATTTCAACCCGAAAGCCCATTAGGAAGGCCCAAATCTAGAGGCCCAATTGTAAGGCCCACATGGATTAAATATCTAACCTTTAGTTAAAGCTAACTATGACTCATTAGGTGACTCATAACTAAACCTTAGGAAGTCAATTATAATGGCTGGAAAGTAAGGCTTAATGGCTAAGTAAATGGCTTATAAAATCATCCACTCCATTTTCATCTTCACCATACCATTCTCGGCTAGAAGAAGAAACCATTGAAATACATTTATCCAAGCTTTCTCTCACTAGAAATCATTAGGATTTAGGCATATTTGGAACTTACATTTAGCATGAAAGTTGTTCCAAAATGAGAGGAGAGTGACATATGTTGGAATTGGCTATCAAGAAGCCATACTGTGCAAACCGTGAGGCTCCAAAATTTCGGCCAAGTGTGAACACGAATTCTAAGTATAATTTCAAGTTTTTAATTTCATATATGTTAATGTATGAATGATTTTAAGTATATTGGTATATGTTTTAAGCATTGAAACATATGAAATCACTATGACCATGGTCAGAATACAAGATAATCATCCCTGGAAGTAAGGAAAATTTATTCGGATGGATTCCGAATTAAATTTAATGGGTAAAAACGTAATGGGCCAAAGTGAAGATTTTAAAGCCCATTAAGGTGTACTAAGTGTAGATCGAATTTCTTAGGTCCCTTAGACCGAATTTTTGGACCGATTGATAGGTAAAATATTTAGAAAATTAAAGGCCTGATGTATAGTAAAAATTTTAGCCCGAAAGCCCATTAGGAAGGCCCAAACCGAGAGGCCCAATTGTAAGGCTCAAATGGATTAAATATCTAGCCCATTAGTTAAAGGTAACTATAGTTATTTTGGTAACCATTACTTAAGCTTTATGAAGTCAATTTAGATGGCTGGAATGTAAGGCTTAATGGTTAAGTAAATGGCTTATAAAATCAGCCACCACATGGTCTTCTTCAACATATCATTCTCAGCTAGAAGAAGAAACCATTAGAACACATTTATCCAAGCTTTCTCTCACTAGAAATCACTAGGATTTAGGCATATTTGGAACTTGCATCCTTCATGAAAGTTGTTCCAAATTGAGAGGAGAGAGACATATGTTGGAATTGGCTATCAAGGAGCCATAGTGTGCAAACCGTGAGGCTTCAAAGTTTCGTCCAAGTGTAAACACAAATACTAGGTATAATTTTAAGCTTTCAAATTCATATATGTTAATGTATGAATGATTTTAAGTCTATTGGTATATGTTTTAAGCATTGAAACATATGAGATCACTATGATCATGGTTAGGCCGAGAGTGAGTAATGAAATATTGATGAATGCCCATATGATTTTAAGGCATAAATGAGTTGATGTACATGTGTTCATGATTATGATATAGTTAGAATTAATCAATTTGATTAATTGATACATGAATTTAGTTGGCAATCAAGGTGTTTGATAAAATGCCTAAATGAACTATGTGAAGCTTAAGAACATTTCCAACCAAGTGTTTGTGAAAAAGCCTAAGTGAATTGGTTAAACAAATGGACATGGACGGCATGCCATGGTGTGACCGACGACATGGGATGCTCTCGGCCATGGCATGTGGCCGAGAGGTCCAATGGGACAAGCCCATTTGGTTTCAGCCCAATGTGATGTAATGGGTCTTGGATAAACCCAATAAGATTTGGTGGGCCACACAAGCCCAATAGGCCCAACGAAAATGAATAGGAAAATGGAAATGGGCTTAGGGCATAGTTAGGCCTATTAAGGTTTATTAAAGCCCATTAAGTGAAATAGATTGTATTAAATGTGAAATACAGAAGGAAAAGTATAATTAACTTGATAAATGGTTATATGCAGCTCCAAAGATTAGTGGAGGAGCAAATTGGACTGCTGGATCGAGCAGCGTTGAGAAAGTAAAATTTCTCGAGTTATTGCAGGTAAGGGACTTTTGTGAGTAGTTAGAGATACCTGCATGTATTTTTGTCTGCTTTTACATTCACTTAAAAACTCTGAGGGTTAGAGAAAATGAATAATAATTATTGTGACCCGATAGTGGTAAATTACGATTTTACCCTTAGTTAGAAAAAAAAGTCAACTTTTGAGAAAAGTTGTAAAAAGCATGGAAACTACCAATTTTGAGTGTTTTACTACTGTTTAACAAAAGAGTGAATAGATGGGCTAATGTTTTTAAGGTTGATGTGAATTAAGCATACTTTATAGTGCTGATTTTGATATTTTGAAAATCATCCCTTTTTAAAGAGCCATCTATCGAATTATGTGGGAATAAATCGCGCTAGAGCACAACTCGCACTTGATTTCATATATTTTTCACATATATTAGTGCTGATGTATGATTCGCACTAGCTTTCCATGATATGCATGATAGAGTGCTGGAGTTATTACTCGTACTCGAATTTTACATGAGATGCATGACAGAGTGCTAGAGTTATTGCTCGTACTCGATTCTTCATGATTTATACATGACATAGTACTTCAGCGATTGCTTGTACTTGATTTGATGAGTTTTATGCATAGCATGGTACTGGAGCTATTGCTCGTACTTGATTTGATACATGAACTATGCATGACCTAGTTGCTGGAGGTTTACTCGTACTAAAGTTGAGTTTGTGATGTGAAACAGTGTTTGAGTGGAGTGCCGACTGTGAGTCATGCTCAAAGGCGCGCACTGTATTTTATGTGATATATAAGACATGTTGAAAAACCATGCTTGATTTCCTCGTGTAGACTGAGTGTCACACTATGAGATGTTCGCATGTGGATTTAGAGACGTGGTATTGATTATCCATTGAGATAGGGTCCACAGAGTATGTTGTACCATGCAAGTGGCATGGAGTACACTGTACCGTGTGGTGTTGTAGAGTTGAGGAGTTTATAGGTAGCAGTTGTGATGGACTGACCCCCCTCCCGTTGCAGCAGTGATGCCCCACACACCAAGATCTTTGTAGCATGGGATCACTATTATAGGATATGGCCATAGTCCATGATATTATTGCATTTCACCACAGAGTCTCACATGATATATCACCTGACTGATTTATTTATGATACGGATAGACCTGAGGGATGGGTCAGAATTCGATTGTTGTGTTGTGAATGATTTAAATGCCATATTTACTTTGATTTGAATATCAATGACATGATTTATCTAAAGGCATTGTGATATTATAAAGATGCATTATTTTGCACTACATGCCTAAATTTGAGAACGAAAGCATGATTTCTGTACATGAGATTTAATCTGTACAAGTATATGTATATATTTTAAAGACATGCTTTTAAACAGAGTTAAAGAAATGATATTTTCGAGGCACAGCGTTATTTTGAGTAGATAGTGTAGATGTCTACTTGCTTGCCTGATTTCCTTACTGAGCTGTGAGCTCACCTTATTTTTTCACCTTTCTACAGAGTATTCGCAGTAAAGCAATTTCGAGAGAGGGATAGGATTCCCGTTGTCCGCTGTTTTTCCTATCGATCGACAGATATACATATTTTGTACGGTTCTATATCTAAACATATAAACAGCACAGTGATGTATACAATATATATTATAGGGAATGTATTTGTAGTAGATTTTATATGAGTTCACATATATTATAAGAGAAATTTTAGTCAGTAGATGGTGTATTGACTTGTATGTATGAAAATGGATGAATGATATGGTAAGCGAGGATACTGACATCGAATCACAGCCCAACTATTGATGAAATGAAAGGTAAGTTAAAATACGAAAAAATTGTAGTGGTTTTGGTTAAGTCATGGAGGGTTATGACACAAGCTAGGTGAGATTTCAATGCACCAATCTCATGTATGTTGAGCTATACAATTTTATGAGTTGATTGGTGTATATATTGTTGATTTAAACATCTTAGAACATGCTTAATCTCCATGACCTATATATGGTGAAATGTGAGAAAAGATGAGATAGTTGAGTAGGCATGGATTTGATGATGATTGAAGCATGAATAAATGTTATTAAGCATATATACATGACTGTATAATAGTTGGATGAAGTTCATGTGCTAGAAACAATAATAGCTAAAAGTGAGTATATGTGGTATTTGATGAAATGCCACAATGAAATGAAAATCATGAACTTGAGGTATTATAAGCTTAATACCGATTTAATACGAATCGATAGACTCGAGGAGTCTAAAAGATTCTCGAACACGAGTTAAATACTCGAAATGGACTTGTGAAAGGGTAAAGTTCCATAATGGTATAACGAGGCCAAATGAGATGTAAATGGCTAAATGGATTGATTTGAATGTCATGAAAGTGAAATGAAGTATATGACAATAGATTGATGTGTGTAATACGTAATTTCAGTTCTAGAAGATATAATTGGAGTCGATAAGATGGATCATGGGAAATGGAAATCGAAGGAAAATGATTCAAGCGTGATTTGAGGTAAGGGACTTATACGAGCTATAGAGATAGCTATACGTATGTTTTCTTACCTGCTGTGTGCGAATGTATGCAATAAATACATAGATATTGATATATCAAGGTAGAAAACTACGTATGAGAATAAGCTCACTCGTATGAGTTGCATGACTTCTATGATTGTTGTGAAAAGAGGTTTTGCAAACTTTTGAGACAGAATAATAATAGACGGGCTCCCGGTTTGATCATTTGCATGAAATGTTTTAAATAAGTGATTGAAGGGAGATTTACCCTCTCATTCATGACTATTCATGGAGCCCCTTCTATTTCTTTTCTGTATAAAATTGTGCTGGTGCCTAGTGGCAACGGTAGATTGACCAGCCCTGCTCGCACGTTGTTTTAAAAGGATTTTTGAGAAAACGAAAGAGTGCTCGATACCTCGGGTGATGCTGTGTGTTCCACTCGAGATGCTCGCACTAGATTTAGGGAATCATACTAGAGCCTCAAGTATTGTTGTGTGTCTTGCTCTAACTATGCTCGCATGTAATTTCCTAGTAATATCGTGCTCGATGCCTCAAGTATGCTGTGTACCTTACGCTGAGTTGCTCGCACGAGGATTTTATGATTATGCTGTGTGTTGAGTAAAATCGTGTTAGAGCCGTCATGTATTGCTGTGTGTCTTGCATTGACCTGCTCACACGTGGTTTATGAATGTGATGTGATGTGTAGTAAACCGTGCTTGAGCCGTCGTGTACTGCTGTGTGTCTTGTATTGACCTGCTCGCACGAGATTTCGAGACAACGAAAATGGGTAATAAGGATCCATGGGAGCACGATGTACCGTGAGTGTTAGCCATCGGGTACGATATGTCGTACGTTGAGTATGAGCTGAAGGGATGGTTGATCTGCCTCCTCAAGCATAGGGTTTCCACACGCCTGATTAATATAGCCTGAAATCCGACTATGACTATAGGTCTTTTATGTATTTGAGTGATGCGACATTGTCACTATTATGTGAGGTGACATATGTTTCCCTTGCTGTGTGTCTGAGGATATGATAACCCATGATTTATGTCTCAATATATATCGATTTACTAAATGTAAAGCATTTTCTATGTATGAACTGTGTGAATAGATTATGCTGTGTGAAGTTGTGTGAAGTTGTGTGATGTTGCGTGAATATGCATATACCCATCTAGCGAATTAATGGTTTCACATTGATGGAAGCTGTTTTAAAAAGAATGCATATGTTTTATAAGGAAAATGAATATATATATATATGTATTTTAGTATGTAGATAATGTAGTTATCTACCTGCTTTCATATTTTTCTTACTGAGCATGTTAGCTTACCCCTTTATTTCCTCCTCCACAGATACTACTCAGTAGTGAGTACATTGCAGTCGTCCCTGTTATTGTGTTGCACCGGTCATTCAGTAGTATAGAGAGGTATACACTTGAGATGAGAAAAAAATTTGTATCCTGTAAATTAATGCACAGTAAAGTTTGTATTTTGTATTTTGAGGGATGTATATAATAGAAAATTGATGTAATTGCTTCCGTATATATTTAAAAAAGTCCAGTTTCTATTCTACTTCATTTGTATAACTTTATTTAACTATAATGGATGAGAAATGGATGAGATGTTGACTCACAGTGTAATACCCGTAATTTTACACGTATTGATGAAGATATAATGTATATGTACGTTGTTACAAAAATAGCTTGAGAAGCTATGATGTATGTATATGTATTGTTACATGAGTATAAATAATAGAAGGATGTAAGGATTTTGTAAATTTAATGAAACATCCATGATTTCAAGTAGTGTGCACAAGTTTTATTACCTATGAACTATATGGAATGGATGTCATTATATGTTAATTGTGCACAGATTGTAAATTGATGTATGAACTAAATGAGGGTGAGTATGCAGTTGGAAATCTACAGAAAAACTGTAGAAAAGAGGGTGCAAGGGATGAGAGATCGATCTCATATGAAGGAAGGATCGATCTCCCCTTAAGAAATGCTAAGAATTTGTTAAATGGAACAGGGCAGATCGATCTCATGGGAAGGCAGATCGATCTCCTTAAGTCTCTGTCTGGAAGGAATTGATCTTTCACAAGGCACAGATCGATCTCTTTAACTCTTGGCCTGGAAGAGATCGATCTCCTCTAAGCGACAGATCGATCTCCCCTTCACAAAACAAATCGATCTCCTCTAAGTGACAGATCGATCTCCCCTTCACAAAACAGATCGATCTCATCAAGAAAATAGATCGATCTGGTAGAGGTTACGTTTGGTAAAAAGGACTACCAAACCATGCAGAGATCGATCTCCACAAGGACTAGAAATATTACGTTTAGCTATTGAGCTATGAAATGATATGAGATCATGAAATGTATTCTGGTATGTATATATATTGTGAAAATGGGATGAGGTAAGGAAATGGCATGGCATGCATGATTTTGATGTTTTCTCAACTATGTATTGATTTTGAGATTGAGAAATGATGATGGATAGGTTGGTAGTTTTACATGTTTAGCATGGGACGACATGCTACGTAAATGAACATGTTTTGAGTTTCTAAAAGAGAAAATAGCCACCTATCGAATTTGGGAAGTGAATCGGTGTTACAACATTAGCTCACACCTGCCTTGATGATTTTGATTATGTTGGAGTTTTACTCGCATATATATTTACATGTTTTGATAAACCGTGTTGGAGCGTGACTCGCACGTGGTTTTATAATGATAATGTGCTGGAGTTTATCTCGCACCTGTTTCCATGGTTTTTGATATGTCGTACTGGAGTTCATCTCGCACGATGGTTTTGAGGAAAGTGCTGGAGCATTGCTCACACTAGTTTTGCTGAGTTTGATATGACATATGAGATCTGAGAATTTTACATATATCCAATTATGTAATGTGAACTTGAGGCGTAATTTACTGAGCTGAATGTAATGTACTCATACATTGAGGTGGTATGGAATGAATTTCTAAGTGATGAATGAGTCATGAATAAGATTTTATGTTAAGTGTTTAACCAAGGTGTGAAACTATGAGGCCAGAATGACAAGGAAGGAGGAAATTAAGTGAGCAGATCGATCTCCAATGGAAGAGGATAGATCTCCTTATGATTATGTAATGAAGAGATAGATCTCATGAGGAAGAAATTGATCTTATGAAGCATTCTGTAAGGAGAAGATCGATCTCCTCTGGGAGCAGATCAATCTCATGAAGTGTTCTGTAAACAGAAGATCGATCTCATAGTTGGAGCAGATCAATCTCATAAAGCCATTAAGAGATTGATCTCACCCCACGACAGATCGATCTCCTAGGCATAAAATCACCCCAAAAATGTCCCCAAATTCAAACGCAGATCGATCTCATTAAGGGCCAGATCGATCTCCTACCCTCTGTCTATAAAAGGACTCCTGTGTTTTCCTGCATTTAATTGTTTCTCTCTCTTCCAAACCTCCATTTCAGCCAAACCCTAGCGTTCTCTCTCTTTGAAAACCCCCATTTTCACCCGAATCAAAAGTCGTAGCAAGAAGGAAAGTTGTTCCTCATCCAAAGGAGAACAACATACTTGAAAATCGAAGGACGGATTGAATCAATGCAAGAGTTGAGCACTCCACAAGTTTGGGTAAATTCTAAACTTCGATCTTGGATTTTAAAGTGATTTTTGGTGATTATGGCTATAGGCATTATGATAAAATAGCTAGGAAATGGTTAGGGATTGATGAAACTATGTTTTTGTTGGAGTAAAGATGATATTATGAGATTGTGGTAAATTTGGGATTTTTGACTATAAATTTGGAATTGAGGCAATAAGGAAAATTTAGCATGGAATATGGTATGGGAAATGTAGGATTTGAAATAATGTGGATGAGAATGTGAATTTTGATGGAATTGTGAGAATTGAGTTATTTGAGTATTTAACGAGAATATGAGCAAATATGTGCTCGATGATGCGATTGAGTTGGGTTATTGATGTTTTTAACACCGTTTGGACAACCCGGGAGTTCCAGAGAGGAGTACGAGGCTAGTCCGTGATACGGGGGAACAATTGCACTATACGAGGTGCAACGAGGTAAGGGAAAACTTAAACTCGTTTGTGTGTGTGTTTTGTGACAATATTGTAGCATGAATTGTGATTTGAGAAAACAAGCACGTTTTATGAGTTGTGAATAAGTATTGCACACGGTTTTATAGCCGGTTGGGGCCCAACTTTTATGAGTTGTAAACTAAGCGTGAAAATGTTTTACAACCGTTTTGTGTTTAAAACGTGAAAAGAGATTTGGGCTCTATGTTAAGGCGTACTGAGATTGAGAAATGTGTGCGCGGTTTTGCCGGTTGGAACTCGATTTTAACATGTTTTTTGTTGAGTACACAAATGTTTTAAATGAGATTTATGAGAGAAAACCATTATGAGTTCTACATGAAGGCAAGACGTTTTATATGATAATGGCTAATGATTGAGACTTAGGCGTGTCATGTTGAATACATATCGGGCCTTGCTTTGGTAGCATGTAAGTCCGGGCCTTACTTTGGTAGCATGTAAGTCTGATATTCCTCCATTTTGGTAACGTGAGATGCCTCCGTTTTGGTAACGAGAGATACCTCCGTTTTGGTAACGTGAGATGACCCCCGTTCTGGTAATGATGGGTGACTTTGCTTTGGTAGCATGTAAGACCGATAGTGTGCATGAGGAGAGGCATTGCTCTGGTAGCATGTAAGGCTGGGCCTTGTTCTGGTAACGCGTAAGTCCAATATACCATGTACACGACCATATTATCGACGTTCCCTCTTTTGAGGATGCCTGGGATGCGCACCTAGAGGAGAATTATTTTGATGTGCCATGACGAGTTTTATATGAGTTTTCTTGCCTAGTCTCCTTTTTATATACATGAGTTGGTGTTTTGTGGCTGTGCCACGTGCATTTCTATTGAGGTGATTTTATCACGTTTTGATGAGAAAAGCCATTATCGCATTTTGATTTCCACATGCTTGTGACTGTGATTTGTACTGAGTTATGTACTCTCATGTTTTTACATGATTTTAGATAAACGAGATGAGAATGATATTTTAATGAGTTCATGCTACGTTTTTAATTGAGTTTCAACTACGAGATAAAATGATTGTGCTGTGTAAATCATTGTTTAATTAATGAATCCCTTACCTCCTTACTGAGCGATTTAGAAGCTCACCTTATTTTATTTTCCCCCCAGATTTCTTCAAGTGAAGTGAGTTTCTCTGCGATGTACGGAGTAGTGGCTAGTGAAGGACTTGAGCTCCAGGCCATATATTGTATTGAGGCATAATTTACATTTCATGTACTCAGACTTATGTTGTATTTACAGACACTCGATATACAATGATGTATGAGATGTAGTAGGATTAATTAACCTTGAATGGAGTAATGTATATTGTATGAAATATAATTATGAGATGATGAGATCCTGAGATATGATGTGTATGATGAAGTATGACATTGCACAGTAATGCATCCTTATTTGTGAATGGATGTGAAAAAGTTTTAAATTTGCCCTATTTTTCACGTTTTCGGGGCGTCACAAAGTTTTTCTTGGTATCAGAGCTTAGGGTGGTTAGTATTGTCAGTGTCGGTTAAGTGAAATAGAATACATCCTAAGTGTCTGTATAAGTCTAGTCATGAACTGAAATTGAGGATTGAGATTTCAATTAAGTTGAATGTGTACACGCAGGAAACATATTGAGATTGAGAATGAGTGGATGATGAGGTTGCTCGAGGAGGCAGGCAGAGCCACCTCCGCGACCTGCCCCACAACCGAAGAGTCCTAACTCTCGATTTAACCAGATTGAGCATGATGTGCGGCAAAGTTTTGAGCAAATGGCAGTGCTATTCGCGTAACATTTTGGATTTAATACCTCGGGTACTACTCCTACACCACCATAAGGACCTCCCATACCCCCAGTACATATGGACCCGGTGCCTCCCGTTACTCAGCCCGATGATAGGAGTATGGTCCGACTGAAGGACTTTTTAAAAATGAATCAGCTCGCATTCAGTTGGAAAAAGGATCTTGCAGAGGCTGAGGAGTGGCTGACTGAGTTGAGAGTCATCTTTGACTATTTGGGATGCACTGATGCTGAGAGGGTCAGTATGGGTGCCTATATGTTGAAAGGGAGAGCTTGAGATTGGTGGGGTACTACCTAAGGTATTCTGATGTCCAGCCAGGATGTTATTAGCTAGGAAGAGTTTCAAGTGGCTTTTAGAGCCTAATATGTACCACGAGTTGCTCAAAGAAGGAAGCAGGCAGAGCTTTTGAATCTGGTACAGAGCGATATATCTGTGGATGATTATGAGAGCCGATTTACCGCTCTATTGAGGTATGACCCAGAGACCTTAAAAAATGAAGAGCTCCGTGCTGAGAGATTTGTGTATGGATTAAAGCCCATCATCAGAGATCGATTGATAGGGCTATGTATTACTGAGTTTGGAGATGCTCTGCGACGAGCACAAGAGATTGAGAGGGGAATCAAAATTGTGCAATCCCAGAATGAGTTCAGTGCTATGACTAGGGATAAGGGCAAGAGGCCAGCGATTTCCCAGGCAGATGTTCAGAGAGGTTCCTTCAGAAGAGGAAGGATTGAGGTATAGAAGGGCAGATTTGAGAGACCCAGAGCTTATCCCATCATCAGGGAGACCCCTCGAGATGTCAGACTTGAGATAAGGGTTTGTAGAGATTGTGGCCGACCGCATGAGGGAAGTTGTACTGGTTGATCCATGGATGTTTCAGATGTGGAGACATGGGTCACATATTAAGAGATTGCCCTCAATCTCAGAAACCACATGCTCCAGAGCTTGCTAGACAACAACCTCAGAGAGTGAATCCCCCGAGACGAGCCACTGTTGCAGAGAAAGGAAAGAAGCCTGTTACAGTGGGACGTGTGTTTGCTTTGGACAAGGAGACACTTCAACAGAAACTATAAGAGGTATACTCTTTGTCTGTAATCATAAGGTTCATGTGTTGATTGATTCAAAGTCCACGCATTCATTTATTTCTGAGTATTTTGCATGTAGATTAAATTTAAGTTTGAACCTTTAGAGTATATACTACATGTAAATACCCCTATGCGTGAATCCTAGAGAACCGAGTTAATTTGTAGAGGATGTGAAATAAAGGTGGGAGATAGAGTAATGCTAGCAGATATAATAATGTTAAATATGCATGGGTTTGATGTAATTTTGGAAATGGATTAGCTGGCAACCAATCGAGTGAGGTTAGACTGCTACACTAAGATTGTAACTTTCTCCCTACCTGAACCTTACAGTGTACGTTTGAAATATTGAGTAAGTAAATGTGTGGAATTTTTGCAGGCAAATTGAAATTTTGATGTTGCTTTTAAGAATACTAAATTTGATCATTCATGTGAAGGTTATGGAACACTCATCTCAGATGATAATCGGGAACATTCAAGGATTGAGGATATACCTGTGGTGTGCGAATTTTTGGATGTTTTCCCAGATGAGTTGCCAGGTTTACCACCAGAGAGATAGCTAGAGTTTACCATTGATTTAGTGCCATATACTCAGCCTATCTCTAGACCTCCACATAGAATGGCCTTAGTGGAACTTGAGGAATTAAAGAAACAATTACAAGAATTATTGGATCAAGGGTTTATTAGACCCAGTGTCTCACTGTGGGGAGCACTAGTGTTATTCGTGAAGAAGAAGGATGGTAGTCTTATATTATGTATAGACTACCGATTGTTGAATAAAGCCATGGTGAAGAATAAATACCCATTACCCAAGATTGATGATCTGCTTGATCAGCTGAGAGGGGCCTCAGTCTTCTCTAAGATTGATCTAAGATCGGGCTACACCAACTGAGGATTAAGGAGGAAGATATTCCGAAGATGGCCTTTAGGACAAGGTATGGCCATTATGAATTTCTAGTGATACCCTTCGGATTGACGAATGCCCCTGCAGCCTTTCTGAGGTTAATGAACGAGGTGTTCAGAGACTATCTAGATAAGTTTGTGATAGTCTTTACTGATGATATATTGGTGTACTCTCGATCTTATGAGGAACATGCACAACACTTGTGGTTAGTACTTCAGATACTACGAGATAAGCAATTATATGGAAAGCTTGATAAGTACGAGTTTTGGCTGGCTCGGATAGCTTTCCTTGGTCACATAGTTTCAGAGGAGGGAGTATCAGTTGATCCAACTAAAGTGGAGGTTGTGCTTAATTGGGAAAGACCGAAGATAGTTACAGAGGTACAAAGTTTCCTTGGTTTGGCAGGGTATTACAAAAGATTTGTTGAGGGATTTTCTAGGATTGTCGCTCCTTTGACTAAGCTCATGCGTAAGGAGACTTCGTTCATATGGACTAATCAATGTGAGCTCAATTTTCAGGAATTAAAAAGGAGATTAACAGCGGCACCCATGTTGACTATCCCTGAGGGTTCAGGAGGATTTTCAGTATATAGTGATGCTTCTCATCAAGGATTGGGGTGAGTTCTCATGAAGCACGGAAGAGTAGTCTCATATGGATCATGACAGTTGAAGGATCATGAGCAGAATTACCCCAAGCATGATTTGGAGTTAGCCGCTGTGGTATTTACCTTGAAGATCTGGCAGCATTACTTATATGGGGAAAGATTCCAGATCTTCACTGACCACAAGAGTTTGAGGTATTTGTTTGATCAGAAAGAGTTAAACATGAGACAAAGGAGATGGATGGAACTGCTTAAGGATTATGATTACGAGATTCTATATCATACGGGAAAGGCGAATGTAGTTGCTGATGCCCTGAGCAGGAAAAATATGATATCTGCAATGATGGTCAAGGAATGGGATTTATTGGAGCAGTTCGTCGAGCTCCGGATCAAAGTTAAAGAGGTATAGACTGGATTTTTGGGTAGCCTGTGAATAGAGCCCAGGATCATGGATCAGATTAGAACTGGGCAGCTTGATGATCAGAGGTTGATCGATATGGTTAGCCAAGCTGAGCAGATTTCGCAGTCAGATCTCACAATCAGCGAGGATGGATTGTTAAGATTCAGAGGAAGAATCTGTGTACCGGACAATGATACCCTAAAGAGATAAATACTAAGAGAATCCCACTGCTCGCGATACACCATGCACCTAGGGAGTACTAAGATGTACCGAGATTTGAGAAAGGTGTATTGGTGGAGTGGCATGAAGCGAGACATGGCAGATTATGTAGACAGATGTTTAGTGTGCCAACAAGTGAAAGCTGAGCATCGAAAGCCCGAAAGATTATTGTAGCCTTTACCTGTGCCTACATGGAAATGGGAGCATGTCACCATGGACTTTATTTTGAGTTTACCGAGGACCCGAAGGAGTCGTGATGCGATATGGGTCATAGTGGATAGACTGACGAAAAGTGCGAACTTCTTTGCCATCAAGAGCACAGATACTGTGGATGCCTTAGCTGAGTTGTATGTCAGCGAGATAGGTAGATTACATGGGGCTCCAGTGAGTATTACTTCTGACAAAGATTCCTAATTTACCTCCAGATTTTGGACCCAATTTCAAGAGTCCATGGGATCTCGATTGAGTCTTAGTACCGCATATCATCCTCAGTCAGATGGTCAGTCAGAGAGGACTATTCAGACCCTAGAGGATATGTTGAGGGCGTGTACAATGGATTTTAAGGGATCATGGGATGATCACCTACCCCTAGTAGAGTTTATGTACAATAATAGCTATCATGCAAGTATTGGAATGGAACCTTTTGAGGCTCTATATGGTAGGAGGTGTAGATCCCCTGTAGCTTGGGAAGAAGTAGGTGACAGAAAGATAAATGCTCCTGAACTTGTTGAGCAAGTTGTACAGAGTATGAAACTCATATATGAGAGATTACAGGCTGCACAGAGTAGACAAAAAAGCTATGTGGATGTGCGTAGACAGCCACTTGAGTTTGGTGTTGGTGATGCAGTATTTCTAAAGATATCACCGAGTAAGGGTATCATGAGATTTGGAAAGAAAGGGAAATTGAGTCCTCAATACATAGGACCCTTCGAGATCCTTGAGAGAGTGGGAGAGGTAGCCTACAAGTTGGCATTATCCCCACAGATGTCCGAAATACACAACGTCTTCCATGTGTCCATGTTGAGGAAGTACCACCCAGACCCGTCTCATGTCATAGAGTATGAAGAGATAGACATACAAGAGGACATGAGCTACACCAAAGAACTCGTCCAGATTCTCGATAGAAAAGAGAAGGTACTTCGGACTAAGAGCATCCCATTAGTGAAAGTTTTGTGGAAACATCACTCAATAGAGGAGGCGACTTGGGAATTGGAGAGTCTTATGAAGGAGAAGTACCCCCATCTATTTGACGAGTTGAGTTGAATTTGGAGGACCAAATTATTTTTAATGTGGGGAGGATGTGAGATCTGAGAATTTTACACATATCCAATTATGTAATGCGAACTTGAGTGTAATTTATTAAGCTGAATGTAATGTACTCATACATTGAGGTGGTATGGAATGAATTTCTAAGTGATGAATGAGTCATAAATAAGATTTTATGTTAAGTGTTTAACCAAGGTGTGAAACTATGAGGCTAGATAGATCTTGGAAAAGAGAAGATCGATCTAGTAGGCCAAAATGACAAGGAAGGAGGAAATTAAGTGAGCAGATCAATCTCCAATGGAAGAGGATCAATCTCCTTATGATTCTTCAATGAAGAGATCGATCTCATGAGGAAGAAATCGATCTCATGAAGCATTCTGTAAGGAGAGGATCGATCTCCTCAGGGAGCAGATCGATCTCATGAAGTGTTTTGTAAATAGAAGATCGATCTCATAATTGGAGCAGATCGATCTCATAAAGCCATTAAGAGATCGATCTCACCCCACGATAGATCGATCTTCTAGGCATAAAATCGCCCCAAAACGTCCCCAAATTCTAATGCTGATCGATCTCATTAAGGGCCAGATCGATCTCCTACGCTCCGTCTATAAAAGGACCCCTATGTTTTCCTGCATTTCATTGTTTCTCTCTCTTTCAAACCTCCATTTCAGCCGAACCCTAACTTTCTCTCTCTTCCAAAACCCCCATTTTCGTCCGAATCAAAGGTTGTAGCAAGAAGGAAAGTTGTTCCTCATCCAAAGAAGAACAACATACTTGAAAATCGAAGGACGGATTGAATCGAGGCAAGAGTTGAGCACTCCACAAGTTTGGGTAAATTCTAAACTTCGATCTTAGATTTTAAAGTGATTTTTTGTGATTATGGCTGTAGGCATTATGATGAAATAGCTAGGAAATGGTTAGGGATTGATGAAACTATGTTTTTGTTGGAGTAAAGATGATATTATGAGATTGTGGTAAATTTGGGATTTTTGACTATAAATTTGGAATTGAGACAATGAAGTAAATTTAGCATGGAATATGGTATGGGAAATGTAGGATTTGAAATAATGTGGATGAGAATGTGAATTTTGATGGAATTGTGAGAATTGAGTTGTTTGAGTATTTAACGAGAATATGAGCAAATATGTGCTCGATGATGCGATTGAGTTGGGTTATTGATGTTTTTAACACCGTTTGGACAGTCCAGGAGTTCCATAGAGGAATACGAGGCTAGTCCGTGATACGGGAGAACGATTGCACTATACGAGGTGTAACAAGGTAAGGGAAAACTTAAACTCATTTGTGTGTGTGTTTTGTCACAATATTGTAGCATGAATTGTGATTTACGAAAACAAGCATGTTTTATGAGTTGTGAATGAGTATTGTACACGATTTTATAGCCGGTTGGGGCCCAACTTTTATGAGTTGTAAACCAAGCGTGAAAATGTTTTACAACCGTTTTGTGTTTAAAGCGTGAAAAGAGATTTGGGCTCTACGTTAAAGTGTACTGAGATTGAAAAATGTGTGCGTGGTTTTACCGGTTGGAACTCGGTTTTAACATGTTTTGTGTTGAGTACACAAATGTTTTAAATGAGATTTATGAGAGAAAATCATTGTGAGTTCGACGTGAAGGCAAGACGTTTTATATGATAATGGCTAATGATTGAGACTTAGGTGTGTCATATTGAATACACATCGGGCCTTACTTTGGTAGCATGTAAGTCTGGGCCTTGCTTTGGTGGCATGTAAGTCTGATATTCCTCCGTTTTGGTAACGAGAGATGCCTCCATTTTGGTAACGAGAGATGCTTCCATTTTGGTAACGTGAGATGACCCCCATTCTGGTAACGCTGGGTGGCCTTGCTTTGGTAGCATGTAAGACCGATAGTGTGCATGAGGAAAGGCATTACTCTGGTAGCATGAAAGGCTAGGCCTTGTTCTGGTAATGCGTAAGTCCAATATACCATGTACATGACCATATTGTCGACGTTCCCTCTTTTGAGGATGCCTGGGATGCACACCCAGAGGAGAATTATGTTGATTGTGCCATGATGAGTTTTATATGAGTTTTCTTGCCTAGTCTCTTTTTTATACACATGAGTTGGTGTTTTATGGTTGTGCCAGGTGCATTTCTATTGAGGTGATTTTATCACGTTTTGATGAGAAAAGCCATTATCGCATTTTGATTTCCACATGCTTATGACTGTGATTTGTACTGAGTTATGTACCCTCTTGTTTTTACATGATTTTAGATAAACGAGATGAGAATGATATTTTAATGAGCTCATGCTAAGTTTTTAATTGAGTTTCAACTACGAGAAAAAATGATTGTGCTGTACAAATCATTGTTTCATTAATGAGACCCTTACCTCCTTATTGAGCGATTTAGAAGCTCACCCTATTTTATCTTCCCCCCAGATTTCTTCAAGTGAAGTGAGTTTCTCTACGACGTATGGAGTAGTGGCTAGTGGAGGACTTGAGCTCCAGGCCATATATTGTATTGAGGTATAATTTACATTTCATGTACTCAGACTTATGTTGTATTTACAGACACTCGATATACAATGATGTATGGGATGTTTTACGATTAATTAACCTTGAATGGAGTAGTGTATATTGTGTGAAATATAATTATGAGATGATGAGATCCTGAGGTATGATGTGTATGATGAAGTATGACACTGCATAGGAATGCACCCTTATTTGTGAATGGATGTGAAAAGGTTTTAAATTTGCTCTATTTTCTACCTTTTTGGGGCGTCACATGACACAATGCTAGAAGCAGTTGCTCGTACTGAGAGATACCGCGCTGGAGCCTTGTGATGACTGTGTGTCACGCTGATTTGCTCGCCTGGTATATGAGACATGGTTCAGGATGATGAGTCCATCGGAGTTGGGTGGATGGATCGGGTCCACGGTCGTACGTTGAACTGTTTAGTTGTCCGTTGGTATACTATGTACCATGCTGGGTGCACGTGAGTATGAGTATAGTGTGGATGACACATGGCGTACATTGTACCGTGAGTATATGTGATATGATGAGGGAGATGATGTTGATTGAGATGAGCTGGAGGGTAGGATTGACCCATCCCCCTTCAGGCAAGTGACACCCTGTGCACACCTGATCAGTGAGGCCTGGGATCACAGACTATGGCTATATGTCGTGGATATTAGATTGTCGAGAATTCCATGCCTATCTCAGAGATAATAGAAATTGAGAAACCCAGAAAAGACAGAGATTTGATGAAAAGAAATAATTTGAGAAAAAGAAAAGAGATATTAAGATTTGATAAATCTCTTGATTGAAATACTTGTGCTATGATAGCACTGTTTTATGACATGTCTTAATTGGAAGTATTGCACATGGTTTTACATGAAAATGCCTATGAGAAATAAATGTTTAAATGCATTTTCTAGTAATATTTCCATTTATATTGAAACAAGGTTCTACTTGTTGGCATTCTTTTCCTTACTGAGCCGTGGTTTGCTCATCCCACTATTTTCCCCCTCCAGATACTGAGAAGTAGGATAGTGCGGTGGTCTCTAGATCTCTTTTGTATTAGACAGCTCCCACCAGTTGCAAAGGTATAAGAATTGTATACACAAAAGCATTTTGCATCTATTGTAATGTATTGAACAGTCATGAATCGAAAATGTAAATAGTTGTATGAGGATGTTATGTAAAGATAAATATTTATTCAGTTGATTTTGTATATCTACACACGCCTGAGAGTGTGTGAATTAAAGTTTTAAATTTTCCGCTATAAGTGTATGAAATTTAGTAATTGCATTGACTCGCAGCCCAACTGTTAGTAGTATATGTATGGATAAAGGGCACCCAGAAGTGGGGTGTGACACACAGCTCAACTGTAAGTGGTAAGGTAAAGGTCACAGAGTAGTATAGAGGGTCGTGACAGTTCCCTAAATTATACCATCTCTCTAATAGACAAAAATTTTGGATGTTTTAACACTCCAAATCAAAACATATAACTATACAAATGGGTCAAGATTAGTGCCTCTAGCTGTAATCTATAAGGCTTATTATAAAGCCATGACTTCAGCATAGGATCAAATGCCTTAATCCATAGCCCAAGAGGTGAACCTTCCTTTTTTAAACAAAAATGACCAGATCAAGAGTAGCCATACCAAAACCCATTAAATGGAATTAGGAGGGATCAAGTTACACCGGTGTAAAAGAATTTTGTTTTACACCATTTCATATCTTTTTATACGGTTTGTATTTTTTTTAATCCAACTATTGAGTAATATACTATATTCAAGTAGATTATGCATACAAATTTCAAGTTAATCGAAAATGTTTAACTAATAGTTTCATAATATTAAAATTTCAACCATTAATATATATATTGAAAAATATGTTTTTTGTCGATCAAAATCTTAAGAATATCAGATTGACTCGAAACTTTGCATGCATAATAGATACGAGTAGATTGTTAAATCTAACAGTTGGTTTGTAAAATATTAATTCTATAAGAAATTATAAAAATAGTGTAACATAAAATTATTTTATACTGGTGTAATTTTATTCCTCATATATATAATATATATATATATATATAGAGAGAGAGAGAGAGAAAGAAATCTACTTACATCAGTGTAAAATAATTTTGTTCTACACCATTTTTATAACTTTATTTAGGATTAATATTTTAGAAACCAACCGTTAGATTTAACAACTTACTCATATACATCATGCACGTAAAGTTTTAAGTCGATCTGATATCTATATCATGTCGATCAAGGTAGCATATTATTTAATATATTAACGGTTAAAATTTTATTATTATCAAATTAATAGTTAAATATTTTTGATTAACTTGAAATCTGTATGCAGAATATAGTATAATACTCAATGATCGAATTAAAAAAAAATATAAATTGTATAAGAAAAGATATGATATGTGTGTGTGTGTGTGTCTATATATATATATAGATCCACTTTTTTCGATTCATATCAAGTAAAGAGAGGAATGAGGAATCGAACCTTAGACCTAATCCCTCATAAAAAGAGATTACAACTATTAGGACAAGTTTCGGTTTGGAAAAAGACAATCAACTTTACTAAACAAAAAAACAGCCAACTTTAAATCTATATTTTCCCTGAGGTTTTAAGGAATCATGCCTTGAGGTTTTGAAAAATTATTTGTGAGACCCCGTATAGGTTTAACCTTGTATATATGTAATGAACTCATGAAGTATTGTAATGTATTAGTAATGTGAAGTATATGTGATGAAAAGTCCATAAGATTAATGTACACACTTGTAATAAGAGTTGTGATGTACGTACAAGTTGCATTAAGTATAAATATGAAGGAATGGACTTTGATATATGATGAATGTGAGTGGAATGGAATATGAGTATTGGAGTAAAATGGAATGAAATTTGCATAAGTGGTGCAAACCTTTATGCTTCCATTTGGTCATATATTGTATACATTTGGTTATACAAGGGTTACACACAAGTTTTAATGTGTATAAAGTATGAATGAAAGTCATTTTCAAGTCTCAAAGGAGGATGAATGAGGAGATGACCATGGTAGCAAATTAAGGAGGTTTTGAATGAAGTGGCTGCAGAAAATTGTAGTAAAATCTGGAAACATGAATGACAGATCGATCTCATGGGATGAGAGATCGATCTGGAAGAGCCAAAATGAACTTATTTTGAGCTATGGAGCATTATAGATCGATCTCCATTAGAGCCAGATCGATCTGCTAAGCATTATGTAATGAGAGGATCGATTTTAAGGTAAACAGATCGATCTCCTTAGCTCTCTGTTTGAGAACAGATCGATCTCAAAGCTAGACAGATCGATCTCCTTAAGGGTTCTGTAAAAAGAAGATCGATCTCCTACAAGAGGCAGATCGATCTCTAAGGGGAAAATTGCCTTCGACAGATTGATCTCATCATGGAAGAAGATCAATCTTGTAGTGGTTGTGTTTGGTAAAAAAGACTGCCAAACCTTGTAGAGATCGATCTCCACAAGGGCCAGATCGATCTAATGTCTCTGCATCTATAAAAAGAGCACGAGATTGAGATGAAAACTTAGAACTCTTCCCCCGCCAAACCTCATCTGCCATTTTCTCTCAAGACCCAAGCTTTCTCACTCTAGAAATCACTATATTTCGGCCAGTTTTGGAAGAAGCTCAAGAAGGGAAAGTTGTTCCTTGAAGCAAGGAGAACAACATACCCAAAAATCACACATTGGTGTGACCAAGAGAAGGAGTTGTGGCTACCACAAGATTGACTAAGTAAGAGGGTAAGCTCTTCAACCTTCAAGCTTTAAATATAGGTTTCTAAGCATTTAATGGGATGAATGAGATGTGAAATATGGTTAGAAATGATGAGTGTAGTGATGAGTGAGTAATATTGAAAAGAGTTTATAGAGAGAAAATCCATGAGAAATGGTGGAAAGCTCAAGAGAAGTATAATGAGATTTGTGAGAAAGATGAAATGTGATTTAATGGGTTGAGGAGTATGAATAAATAAATAAATGACAATGTGGAGGTTTAGAAGAGGGAAAAGAAAATAACTTGATGATTTATACTTGTAGCTTAAAATACGCGGAATACGGATAACTCGAATCGCGAACAGAGCAAACTTGACGGAGGAGATACGCGTACGATTCGAGGTAAGGGACTGTGTGTTAGCTATAGAGATGTTCGTACATATTTTACGACAATTTCGTAGATATATCGCTAGAATTAGTACGATACTACCATTCTATGAAATGATATGGAGCATGAAACGTATTATGATATATATGTATTGAGAAAATGGGATGGGGTAAGGAAATAGCATGATATGTATGTTTTCAATGTTTTTCTCAATTTTGTATTGATATTGGTGATTGAGAAATGATGATGATGGGTTGGCTAATTTTACATGTTTTACGATGAAGAGGCATGTTGCATAAATAAACATGTTTTGAGTTTTAAAAAGAGAAAATAGCCATCTATCGAATTTGAGATGAGATTGGTGTTGGAGCTCTAGCTCACACCCATTTTAATGACTTTGACTATGTGTTAGAGTGTTAGCTCGCACATGCTTCTATGTTTCTGATGTGCCGTATTGGAGTTTAACTTGCACTATGATTTTGAGAAAGTGTTGGAGCTTTGCTCGCACCTATTTTTATTGAGTTGAGGTAAACTTGGAGGTTTGGGACCCAAGGGGATGCCAGCTGACGGCCTCGAAACGGGCTGGGCCTTAACGATAAATCGTATCGCGCTGGAACCTTACGATAACTGTGTCACGCTGATTACTCGTCTGGTATATAAGACATGGTTCAGGATGAAAAGTCCATCGGAGTTGGAGTATGGACTTGGGTCCACGATCCTACGTAGTACTGTGTAGTTGTCCGTTGGTATACTATGTACCGTGCTGGGTGCACGTGAGTACGAGTATCATGTAGATGACACATGGCGTACCTTATACCTTGAGTATATGAGGAGATGAGGTTGATTGAGATGAGCCGGAGGGTAGGACTGACCTATCCCCCTTTAGGCGAAGTGATGCCCTATGCACACCTGATCAGTGAGGCCTGGGATCACTGACTATGGCCATATGTCGTGGATATTAGATTGTCGAAAATTTCATACTTGTCTCAGAGATTCGAGAAAACAGAGAAAACTCAGAAAAGAAAAAGAGACTTGAGATTGAGAAAGTAGAGAGATTTTGTGTTTTGATAAATCTCTGATTTAAACACTTGTGCCGCGAGGGCATTGTTTTATGAATCATGTTTTAAAATGGAAGCATGACATATATGATTTACATGAAAGTGCAAATGAGAAATGTATGTTTAAATGCATTTTCGTATAATATTTCCATTTATATTGAGAACATGGTTTCTGGTTTATACATGCATGGGCTATGTAGGTAGTACGATATCTACCTACTAGCATTCATTTCCTTACTGAGCTGTGGTTTGCTCATCCCACTATTTCCCCCCTCCAGATACTGAGAAGTAGGAAAGTGGTGATCTCTAGATCTCTTTTTTCGTTGGACAGCTCCCATCAATTGAAAAGGTATAAGAACAACATACATAAGAGCATTTTGTATCTATTATCTTGTATCGCACAGTTATACCTAAGGAAATGTAACAGTTTTATGAGGATGATATGTAAATATATTATTATACAGTTAATTTTGTATATTTACACACCTGGGAGTGTGAATTAAATTTTAAATATTTCCGCTATAAATTCAAGGAACTTTAGTAATTGCATCGTCTCACAGCCCAACCGTAGTAGCGTAAGTATGGATAAAGGACACCCGTAAGTGGGGTGTGATAGATTTGGCATCAGAGCATGGTTGGTCTGATGTGAGTCGATGTTTAGGACTAAGAAAACATACATCCCTAAGTTACTGTGCGATATTTAGATACAAATGTGTATACAGAGCTGGTGGTAAATTAAAAGTTTATTATAAATGCAGGAAGTTATCAGGCTAGTGAGTTATGCCTGAGAGACACCGTAAGAGGGGAGAGAGCTTGAGAGCTCAAGGACGGAATGGCAGAACTGAAAGGCACAGTAGATCGTCCTCTAGTCATGAGCCCCAGGAAAAGATAGAGGCTTTTGATCCTCGGATAGCCCGATTAGAGGAGGACATGCACACGATGGTGACCATGATGGGTCAGATTATGGCTAGGTTTGATGGTACACTTGGTACAGCGGGACAGACTGCACCGAATCCCCCAGCAGCTACACCTGAACCTGAGAATGTTGCATCTGCACAACATGAACCGGTTAGGCCATGAGATCCCCATATTCGACCAGTACCTCCTCTAATAGCCCCACAGCAATATGATGAGGATGATTTGGGGTATAGATATCATTGTGATATGGAGAGGTTAAGGCATTTCATGGATTTCAAGCCTTCTTCTTTTAGCGGGGTAAAGGATCCAGCAGTGGCTGAGGATTGGATCAGTCAGATGAAGAAGTTATTCGACTTCTGTAGATGTTCGGCTACGAAGAGAGTAGCGCTTGCAGCCTTTTTACTGAGAGGCGAAGCAGAGCACTGGTGGAAGTCCACTAGGTATATGTTGAGAGCTCATGGTATAGCTATCACGTGGGATATGTTTTTGGGTGCTTTCAGACAGCAATACATCCCAAACACTGCCCGACATAGGTTGCAGATGGAATTTCTCAATCTGACTCAAGGGAATCAAACCGTAGATGAATACGAGTCACGATTCACTTCATTGGGCTAATATGATCCAGACTCTATCAGGAGTGAAGCTATAAGGGTCCATAGATTTGTGGATGGACTGAGGCCTTCGATTCGAGCTAAGTTGGCCCCGTTTGATGTCACTATGTATAGAGAGGCAGTATGATGAGCCCAGTTGTGTGAGTAGGACTATGACCTGCAGATTTCAGAATTTAGTTGGGGTAATGACAAGGGTCCGGGAAAGCTGGGAGATGGCAAGAGTATCAAATTTGGTCGGAGATTCATGAGTAAACGTCAGAGAGAGGCAGATGAGTTCCAGAAAAAGGCTGTTAGACCTTTTATGGCTTCGACTCAGACACCAGCCAGGGGTATAGTGATTGGAGAACCCCGACCAACTATAGATCAGTGCAAAATATGCGGCCTATATCATGGTGGTAGGCCCTGTCATCTTCAGAGTACACGATGCTTCAGATGCGGCAAGTTTGGACATTATGCAAAGGAATGTCCAGAGGCTATTGAGATAGTTCCACAGAGGGGTAAGGAACCAGAGAGTGTTCCCACAGTTACACCTCCTGCAAGGAAGAGAGCCACAACTGAAGAAAAAGGGAAGCAAGTTGTGGGTCAAGGCAGGGTATATGTGATAGACCAGGCATCAGCAAATACCTCTTCTGAGGTGATAAAAGGTACAATCTTGATTTTCAATTTGGAGGTTATAGCTTTGTTTGATTCTGGTGCTACGCATTCCTTCATATCTCCTGCATATGCATCAAAGTTGACAGGACTTGTAGAACCCACACACCTAAATAGGACTTTGTTAATAAGTACTCCGATGAGAGTTAGCCAATTAGCTGAACAAGTGTATAAGGATTGTAAGGTGAGGGTAGGAGATAAGTGTGCGACAGCCAACTTGATCTTGTTAAATATGTATGACATTGATGTAATCTTGGGAATGGATTGGTTAACTACCAATCATGCTGTCTTAGATTGCCACACTAAGTCTATTACATTTTCTCTACCCGAGGAATATGTTGTAAGATTTTAAGAGAAAAAATGAAATTTTGAATTTTGTGACAAGTAAAGTACATTGGTATCAAATGACATGAATGTTGTTTTGAAGGTTTTATTACTTATGTTGTGGATTTGGACAAAGTACATCCGGATATGGAGGACATTCCAATGGTTAGAGAATTCCCTGATGTCTTTCTAGACGACGTACCGGGATTACCACCAGATAGAGAAATGAAATTTCGTATAGACCTGACACCTGGAACCGAGCCAATATCCAAGTCACCATATAGGATGACTCCAGTTGAGCTGGAGGAATTAAGGAAGCAGTTGTAAGATATGCTAGATAAAAGGTTTATAAGATCGAACGTCTCACCATGGGGAGCTCCGGTATTATTTGTGAAGAAGAGAGATGGGAGCCTTAGGTTGTGTATTGACTACAGGATGTTGAACAAGGCTACCATCAAGAATAAATACCCCTTGCCGTGCATCGATGATTTATTGGATCAGCTTCGGGGAGCGCAGATCTTTTCCAAGATAGATCTGAGGTCTGGGTATCATCAATTGAAGATTCAGAAGGAGGATGTGCCCAAGACAGCTTTCCACACCCGCTATGGTCATTACGAATTCCTAGTGAAGCCTTTCGGGTTGACGAATGTGCTAGCAGCTTTTATGGCTCTAATGAATGAGGTATTCAAGCCATACTTGGACCAGTTCGTAATCGTCTTTATTGATGATATATTGGTGTATTCAAGGTCTGAGGAAGATTTTGAGCAGCATTTAAGAATTGTTTTGCAAACCCTCCGAGAGAGAAGGATGTATGCCAAACTGAGTAAATGTGACTTTTGGGTAGAGCAGATCTCTTTTCTGGGCCATGTTGTATCGAAGGATGGGGTGTCAGTAGATCCATCCAAGATTGAAGTCGTTGTTCAATGGGAACAACCCAGGACAGTCATAGAGATTAGAAGTTTTTTGGGTTTGGCAGGTTACTACAGGAGATTTGTAGAGGGTTTCTCTAGATTTGCTACTCCATTGACACGTCTTACGAGAAAGAGTGTGAAGTTTACATGGGATGAAGCTTGTGAGAGGAGTTTTCAGGAACTCAAGCGCAGGTTAACCATCGCGCCAATTCTTATCATCCCTAACAGTTTAGGAAACTACTCTGTGTATACAGATGCTTCACATCAAGGGCTAGGATGTGTTTTGATGTAGGAGGGAAGGGTAGTAGCTTATTGATAATTCTATATTTTTAAAATTATTTGTGCTTAATTTCCTAATTAATTATTTAAATCCCCAATTTATTTTGTTAATTATCCCCTTTATTTAATTAAAATTCTCATGTTTGCAGATAAATTAAATCCGGGTGAATTTTGAATATTTCGATAGAAAATGGATCGAAATTGGGCTAAAATTGAGATTGGACCACGTGGACAACATGAGCCTAGCACATCCAATTGAAAAAAAAGACAGATGACATGGAAATTTTATTTTTCAAGGAGCCAATGGTGTGAAGACAAGTGGCCAAACAATGTCAACTCATCTAGGATGGAAATATTACAATTGTACCCCTAAATGTGTGTATAAATAGAAAAAGATGTCAATTGAAAAAGAGGGTAGCTGTAAATTTTAATTTTTTTTTAGGTTAAACATTTATTTTAGGTTTTATTTTCTTTAGGTTTTTTTTTTTATGTTTTTCGGCTGGTGACAGCAGCCGCCATTATCTATTTTCTTTTAAGATTTATTCAGTTTCCATTCATTGTTATTTTACTGTTTAAGTTTTAATTTAAAGTATTATTTTTATTTTGTTTTCTCTCGGGTTCTTCCTATTTGGTTTCCTTTCTTTGTTCTTCTCTTGTTTTATTAAAAATTTGCATTAGTTTAATAAACTGTGATTCGTTTCCATGTTCCTCTCAGTTTCGTAATTTCTTTGCTTTATTGTTCTTAAGTTTTTCCTTTTTTGATCACCATCGTTGTTAAATCACTATGTAGAACCATTTGTATTTTCACGAAAAGCTTTGAATTCTTTAGTTACTCTCGGGTTACACAGAAAGTGAAGAGCAGAACTGAAGACCGAGTGGTATGAGGAAGCTGCTGGTCGGTGATGGATTACACTGAACAAAAGACATACTACATCATGGCAGTGGACCGAACCAACAATTCATTTCTCTGTTTTCCCCTGTTTTAGGATTCTTAAACTGTTCATCATCTTCTATTTCATTAACTTGGTTTTCATCTTATTTTATATTTTCAGTTTACCTATACTGCTTTAAACTTCCACATTAACAGCTGCTGATTGTGCCTTATCTCCTGTTTTGTATTGCCGACTATTGCAGACGGAACATGCAGCTCAGTAGGGGCAGTTGTTTGAGCACACTGCTGCTACGCCAGGGGAAACGATTGTTGTGCGTCTGCTGTGTGTTTTACTTTTTAGAGAATGAAGCAGACGGTAGTTCTGTGCAGGTTGTCCGAGCAGAGGAAAGGTACTGCAGGTTGCTGTAAATTGCTGGGTTTCGGCTTAAGGAATGCGGGTGTATTTTGAAGAAGTGAAAAATGCAGGACAGGTTGAGGAACGATGCCCTGATGCAGCGCCGTGAATGTTCTGTTGCCGGTATCTGTATAAAGCTGTGGCTGATGGCACGGTACGGGGAATGTGTGCTGATGGAAGCTTTAGCATGAATAGCAGAAGAATGAAGCAAGCACCTGGAATCGAAGCAACTGGAACCGAAGCCTGGAAAAGAAAATGTTTTGGTGAAGAAACATGAACAGTGTTAGGAAGGAAAGGTTTAAATTGTCTAAGGCCACGTTTGGTTATGGTTTCATTGGAATTTTATTGCATTTTTGATTATTTTCATTAGTATTAGTTAGAATAGTGGTAATTGATAGATAAATTTAATATTTTAAGTTGTTAATTTAATCTTAGTTTTAAGTCTTAGTTAATAGTTAATTTTAGATTATATGTGTTAGGATTTAATTTTTAGTTTAGTATTTTATGAGTTTTATTTTAGAGTTAATTTAGATTAAATTTATTTGCATGCATTAGTTAAATTTTGTTTTATTAAGCATTTAGTTAGAGTTAAGCTTGAGAATTTCTTTAGGTAAGTAGATTTTTATCTTATTAGATTTTAAGTTAGTTTAAATTACATTTTATTAGTTAGTTTAATTACATTCACATTTTACCTTAGGTTTGTTTAATTTTAGCTTAATTAATTTTGTTCTTTAGTTTAGCATTTTATTTTGATTGCGTAATTAATTATTTTAATTGTCTTTTGTAGGTAGTTGCTGGCGTGGAGTATTGTAAGTAACATTTAGCTCGGTTTTGCTTTTGCTTAGTTTTTAGTGTTATTATTTTCAGTACATTTAATTTTTAGCCTTAGTAGATCACCCTCTTTAATTTCATGATTTACTAGGATATACTTAGGGTAAGATTAACCGGTAGTTAATTAGGCTAATCAACTTCTCTGTGGGACGATAACTCGGGACTCAAATCCCATTATTACTTGTATGACCCGTGCACTTGCGGACATATACCCTTAGGGCGTGTCAAGTTCTTGGATCCGTTGCCGGGGAAGTTTTAATTAGTCGTTAATTAATATCGGTGAAATTATGCTTAGGTGTAATTCTAGCTTGTAAATATTTAGGGTGTAAATATTTAGAAGTTTAATCTAGATTAGTTAAATAAAAAAGAAATTTAAGGACTTTCTGATGTTTGCATACGTAGAGCCAAGAGTTTTGATTGCTTTCCTCTAGATCCTGAAATTGAACGTACTCTTAGAAAAATTCGAAAGGACTCTAGGAAGTTTAAAGCTCCGCTGTAAAACACAATGACAGAAAATAGGGAAATTAGAACCGTTGGAGATTATGCAATGCCGATGATTGGAGGACATTATTCTGGCATTAGGCTACCAACTGTCCCTGCAAACAATTTTGAAATTAAGCCTTCAATCCTCCAGATGATCTAAAGTTCGTTACAGTTCAGTGGGCTTCCCCATGATGACCCACATGCTCACTTAGGGCAATTTTTAGATCTGTGCAATACTTTCAAGCATAATGGACTCTCAGACGATGCACTTAAGTTAGACTATTTCCCTTCTCTCTTAGGGATAGAGCAAGACACTGGTTGACCGATTTACCTCCGGGATCCATCTCCACCTGGGACGAGTTAGCCCATCAATTTTTAGCTAAGTTCTTTCCTCCCTCCAAAATGGCTAAACTCTGTAGTGATATATCTTCCTTTGCTCAAATCGATTCTGAATCCCTTTATGAAGCATGGGAATGATACAAAGACCTTCTTAGGAAGTGTCCCCACCATGGCCTACCCTTATGACTTCAAGTCCAAACCTTCTACAACGGGCTCTCTAGCCAGAATAGGACCATAGTAGATGCTGCTGCAGGAGGAGCTTTAATGCGTAAGTCGGAGGAGGAAGCTTATGGTCTGTTAGATAAAATTGCAGCTAACAATTATTTATGGTCGTCGGAGAGGCAGTTGACTAAGAAAGCTGCGGGTATATATGAGTTAGACACACTGTCTACCTTGACTTCTCAAATAGCTAATCTTACAAAGAAGGTAAAGTCACTCAGTACCCAGCACAATACTCCCACCAGTCCTAATTCGATTTATTTTGTCCAAAGTCCCTTTCTTTCCTGTGAGCTGTGTAGTGGTACCTACTCTGTAGATAGATGTCTGCTCAACTTAGAATCGGTTAAGTATGTTGCCCCTTCTCAAACCCAACAGAACAACCCTTTTTCAAACACCTATAATCTAGGGTGGAGGAACCATCCTAACTTCTCCTGAAGCTAAAACCAAGGGCAAACTTCTAGCTCTAGACCTGTAGGACTCCCTGGTTTTCAAGCTCCACCAGTTGAGGCACTACCACAGCCGTAATTTCCCTACCATCCACCACATCACCCATATCCACATCATCCATCACCACCACCACCACCTATCTAGCCACAGCATATACTTGCACTAGCACCAGCAGCTGAGAAGAAGCCCTCGCTTGAGGAAATGTTCACGACTATCCTGCAAAATCAAGCTACTTCAATTAAGAACTTAGAGGTTCATGTAGGACAAATAGCAAACGCTCTTAGTCAACGTCCTCAAGGGACCCTCCCCAGTAACACTGAAGCTAATCCTGTTAGGCAAAGGGAGGGTAAGAAACATGTTAAATCCATCACCCTTAGGAGTGACAAAGAGCTAGAGGAACCACAAGTTAAGTCCAATCCTGTTGAGCCCATAGTTGAAGAACTCATAAGTCCCAAAGAAGCAGTTCAGAAAGAGCAGGAACATCAGGATCAAGCTGCAAAGGAATCTAAGTTAGGCGCTTCTTCATCTTTACCTTCTTCTTCTTCTTCTTCTTTACAACCTTCCTCTTCATCTGATGCTATACATGTTACCACTACACTTCCTCCAGTTAGACCCCTATTACCATTTCCTCAGAGGTTCAAAAACCAGAAGCTTGATCAGTAGTTTGCTAAATTTCTTGAGGTTTTTAATAAGCTTCACATTAACATTCCTTTCGCCGATGCTTTAGAGCAAATGCCTAGTTATGTGAAGTTTATGAAGGATATCCTCCTGAGGAAGAGAAGATTAGAGGATTATGAGACAGTGGCCTTGACTGAGGAGTGTAGTGCCATTATTCAGAGGAAATTACCCCCAAGCTCAAAGATCCAGGTAGTTTTACCATACCTTGCACCATAGGAGATCAGTTCTTTGGTAGAGCCCTTTGTGATCTAGGAGCTAGTATAAACCTTATGCCTTGGTCCATATACCAGAAGCTAGAATTAGGAGATCCAAAACCCACCACAGTGACCCTTCAATTAGCTGATAGATCCATTAAATATCCGAAGGGGATCATTGAGGACGTGCTAGTTAAGGTGGACAAGTTTATTTTCTCTGCAGATTTTATCGTGTTAGATTAGAGGAAGACAGGGAAGTCCCCATTATTCCAGGCAGACCTTTCCTAGCTACTGGTAGGACATTAATTGACGTACAAAAAGGGGAATTAACCATGAAAGTCTTAGATCAGGAGGTCACATTTAATGTTTTCCAACCTTTGAAGCTCCCAGATGACTCTCAAGAGTGTTTTAAGATGGAGGTTAAGGAAGATAAAATGTTTGAGCATAGGAAATCTGAGAGAAAGAAGGAAGTAGATAGAGCTCAGGAGGATTTAACTGTTAACATTTTATCACCATTCTGGATGATCCTCATACTCTTTGCACTGTTGCTGAGTGTTGTGTTCTTTAGCTGCATTTGAAGTGGCTATGTTTTCCTTTTCACTTTTTGTATATAGTTCTTTTTCTTTTTCTTTTCTGTTGTTTCTTTCTTTGTTCATTTTGCAGGTTTATTTTCTAAGTTTTACGCTTTCAATAAAAGATTCAGTTGTTCATCAACATCAGATAGGGGAGTACTATGTTCTTGAGCTTAAATTCTTATATTATCTGCACACTGAGTACACTGTGCACTTTAAGTTTGGGGGAGGGGATATTACTTGAGCATTTTATGAAAATTTGGGCATAATTGAAAATTTTTTCAAAATTTTTTCGAAACTCTGAGCTTAAACTGTTTGATTTTGGGATGATTTAGTACTCAGCATGTAGTTTTTCCATATTTCGATGATATGACCCCATGATTAAGTCTAATTTTGATTGACTGAGAAGCATGATTATAGGAAAAGCATGAAATTGAATTCTTGAATTTGTCTTGATTCTGATTGTGATTTTCTCATTTTATGCACATGTCATGTCATGAATCTGTATATTTATTTAGAGAAAGCTTATGTGGACATAGGATTGCATTTGTTCAGTTGATTTTGTGCATCATATTCTAGAATTTGTTTGATCTAATCTCAAGGCCAAATATTAGATAACACTTAATTATGGAGATGATTTAGGCCATCTTTGGATCGTTTGAGCCTTTCGAGCCATCCCTGTACATACTTTATCTCTAGTCACCCATCTGGGCCAAATAAGACTTTCTCTGTAAATACACCTGCTTATAATTTTCCTTAGCTTAAATACTTTGTTCCTATCCCCTACCCGAAAGCAAGAAAGTCATTGGGATATATTTTGAGCTTTGTACATATGGGTGTATGGTGATAGTGAATGTTCAAAAAATAATGAAAAAAAAAATGGAAGAAAAAGAAAGAGAAAAACAAGAAAGAAGAAAAATTTAAAAAAAATGTTTAGTGAAATAAATAAGTTTGGGAATAAATTTGAGCTCTTACATTAAGATCCTGAAAGTAATGCATGTTAAGGGGTAATTAAATCTAAATCGACTTTATCATACCTTAGCCTCAGCCTTATATTACAAGCTTAATGAAGTCCTATTGATCTTTAGTTAAGTGTGACTACATTAGAGGAGAGAGAAGTGAAAAGCAAACTTATGACAATGATCACATGTCATTGACTTTGCATTCACTGTGTTTGCATAATCTAATCTGGATAATGTACTGTGAAGTGACTTTGACATTTTTCACACACTCACGAGGAGTCCAATTTGGGTTAGGACTTATGATTGAATGATTCTAAGTGTTGGACTTGTAATTGTGAATCTTTAAGATCACTTATGGATCTAGACAACTAAAAGATCATGAGAAGAACTACCCCACTCATGATTTAGAGTTGGTGGCTATAGTATTTGCATTGAAGGTATGGCTCCACTACTTGTATGGTGAGAGATTTTAGATCTTTACGGATCATAAGAGTTTGAAGTATTTATTCTCACAGAAGGGGTTAAATATGAGACAAAGAAGGTGGTTAGAACTCCTTAAGGACTACGATTGTGAGATTTTGTACCACCCGGGGAAGGCAAATGTGGTTGCAGATGTATTGAGTAGAAAAAGTCTCGGGTTGGTATCACATATGATGGTTAGAGAGCAGCGAGTTGTTGGAACAATCCATGAACTTTAGTCTGGATATGACCCTACCTGAGATTGGCAGCTATGGGATTATTGCTAGTTTGAGATTAGAATCGGAGTTGATTGAGAGAATTCGGCAAGCTCAGCAAATTGATCAATGCTGTATTGATGTGATTAGCCAAATCCAAAAGGGTAAGGGTACGAAATTTGAATTGAGTTCAAATGGAATACTAAGGTTCAAAAATAGAATATGTGTTCCTAAGGATTCAGAGTTGAGGAAGTTGATCTTGTCAGAGGCTCACTCATCAAGATATACAGTACACCCGGGGAGTAGTAAGATGTATCAGAATCTCTGAAAAGTGTATTGGTGGTCGGGAATGAAAAGAGACATAGCTGAGTATGTTGCTAGATGTCTCATCTGTCAGCAAGTAAAGGTAGAGCATCAGAAACTGGGAGGATTATTACAACCTCTACCGATACCAACATGGAAGTAGGAACACGTCACTATGGACTTTTTGATGGGGTTACCGAGAACCCGAAAGAACCATGATGTTATATGGGTGATAGTAGATCGGTTAACGAAATCAGCACACTTTTTAGCCATGAGATCTACAGATACTTTGAGTGCATTGGCGAGCTTGTATGTACGGGAGATAGTGAGATTGCATGGAGTCCCAGTGAGTGTTGTTTCTGATCGGGATGCCCGCTTCACTTCCCACTTTTGGGAACATTTTCAAGAAGCGATAGGGACCCAATTGAGTTTTAGCACCACTTTTTATCCTTAGACAGATGGTCAGTCAGAGAGGACTATACAAACTTTAGACAATATGTTGAGAGCGTGTGTGCTGTATTTTAGAGGCTCATGGGACGATCACTTGCCATTGATTGAGTTCGCCTACAACAACAGTTATCACTCAAGTATTGGTGTGGCCCCTTATGAGGCACTATACGGTCGTAGATGCCGATCACCCATTGGTTGGGAAGAGGTTGGTGACAGACAGTTGCTCACACCCGATTTGGTTAAACAAGCCTCCGATGATGTTCAGATAATATGTGAGAGGCTGCGAACAGCTCAAAGTCAACAAAAGAGCTATGCTGACAGGAGACGGAGACCACTTGAGTTTGATGTGGGTGAATCCGTATTTTTGAAAGTATCTCCTTCTAAGGGAATAACGAGGTTCGTGAAGAAAGGAAAACTAAGTCCTCGTTACATTGGTCCCTTCGAGATTTTGGATAGAGTGGGAGATGGAGCATATAGGCTAGCCTTACCACTTGAGCTAGCGGAGGTTCATAATATCTTCCATGTTTCTATGCTTAGCAAGTCGTATCCGGACACAGCACATGTAATTAGCTATGAGCCATTGGAGTTTAAGGAGGATTTGTCGTATGTGGAGGAACCGATCCGGATATTATAAAGGAAAGAGAAGGTGTTGCGAAACAAGATGATTCCATTAGTTAAGGTTTTGTGGCAACATCATACATCAGAAGAAGCCACATGGGAATTAGAGAGTTTGATGTGGGAGAAGTATCCCGAGTTAATCACAGAATGATTGGTTCCAATTTGGAGGACCAAATTTTCTAAGTGAGGGAGAATGTGAGACCCCATATAGGTTTAACCTTGTATATATGTAATGAACTCATGAAGTATTGTAATGTATTAATAATGTGAAGTATATATGATGAAAAGTCCATAAGATTAATGTACACACTTGTAATAAGAGTTGTGATATACGTACAAGTTGCATTAAGTATAAATAAGAAGAAATGGACTTTGATATATGATAAATGTGAGTGGAATGAAATATGAGTATTAGAGTAAAATGGAATGAAATTTGCACAAGTGGTGCAAACCTTTATGTTTCTATTTGGTCATATATTGTATACATTTGGTTATACAAGGGTTACACACAAGTTTCAATGTGTATAAAGTATGAATGAAAGTCATTTTCAAGTCTCAAATGAGGATGAATGAGGAGATAACCATGGTAGAAAATTAAGGAGGTTTTGAATGAAGTGGCTGCAAAAAACTGCAGTAAAATCTTGAAATATGAATGACAGATCGATCTCATGGGATGAGAGATCGATCTGGAAGAGCCAAAATGAACTTATTTTGAGCTATGGAGCAGGATAGATCGATCTCCAATAGAGCCAGATCGATCTGCTAAGCATTCTGTAATGAGAGGATCGATTTTAAGGTAAACAGATCGATCTCCTTAAGGGTTCTGTAAAAAGCAAATCGATCTCCTACAAGAGGTAGATCGATCTCTAAGAGGAAAATTGCCTTCGACAGACCGATCTCATCATGGAAGAAGATCGATCTTGTAGTGGTTGTGTTTGGTAAAAACGACTACCAAACCTTGCAGATATCGATCTCCACAAGGGCTAGATCGATCTCATGTCTCTGCATCTATAAAAAGAGCACGAGATTGAGATGAAAGCTTAGAACTCTTTCCCCACCAAATCTCACCTGCCATTTTCTCTCAAGACCCAAGCTTTCTCACTCTAGAAATCACCACATTCCGGCCAGTTTTGGAAGAAGCTCAATAAGGGAAAGTTGTTCCTTGAAGCAAGGAGAACAACAGACCCAAAAATCACACATTGGTGTGACCAAGAGAAGGAGTGATGGCTACCACAAGATTGACTAAGTAAGAAGGTAAGCTCTTCAACCTTCAAGTTTAAATATGGGTTTCTAAGCGTTTAATGGGTTGAATGAGATGTGAAATATGGTTAGAAATGATGAGTGTAGTGATGAGTGAGTAATATTGAAAAGGGTTTATGGAGAGAAAATCCATGAGAAATGGTGGAAAGCTCAAGAGAAGTATAATGAGATTTGTGAGAAAGATGAAATGTGATTTAATGGGTTGAGGAGTATGAATAAATAAATAAATGACAATGTGGAGGTTTAAAAGAGGGAAAAGAAAATAATTTGATGATTTATACGTGTAGCTTGAAATACGTGAAATATGGATAACTCGAATCGCGAACGGAGCAAATGTGACGGAGAAGATAAGCGTACGATTCGAGGTAAGAGACTGTGTGTTAGCTATAGAGATGTTCGTACGTATTTTACGACAATTTCGTAGATATATTGCTAGAATTAGTAAGATACTACCATTCTATGAAATGATATGGAGCATGAAACGTATTATGATATATATGTATTGAGAAAATGGGATGGGGTAAGGAAATAGTATGATGTGCATGTTTTCAATGTTTTTCTCAATTTTGTATTGATATTGGTGATTAAGAAATGATGATGGCTAATTTTACATGTTTTAGCATGAAGAGGCATACTGCATAAATAAACATGTTTTGAGTTTTAAAAAGAGAAAATAGCTATCTATCGGATTTGAGATGAGATTGGTGTTGGAGCTCTAGCTCACACCCATTTTAATGACTTTGACTATGTGCTAGAGTGTTAGCTCGCATATGTTTCGATGTTTCTGATGTGCCGTGCTGGAGTTTAACTCCCACGATGGTTTTGAGAAAGTGCTAGAGCTTTGCTTGTAGCTGTTTTTACTGAGTTGAGCTAAACCTAGGGGTTTAGGACCCAAGTGGATGCCAGCCGACGGCCTCAGAACGGGCTGGGCCTTAACGATAAATCGTACCATGCTAGAGCCTTGCGATGACTGTGTGTCGCGCTGATTGCTCTCCTGGTATATGAGACATGGTTCAGGATGAAAAGTCCATCGGAGTTGGAGTATGGAATTGGGTCCACAGTTGTATGTAGTACTGTGTAGTTGTCAGTTTATATACTATGTACCGTGCTGGGTGCACGTGAGTATGAGCATTGTGTAGATGACACATGGCGTACCTTATACCGTGAGTATATGAGGAGATGAGGTTGATTGAGATAAGCCGGAGGGTAGGACTGACCCATCCCCCTTCAGGCGAAGTGATGCCCTGTGCACACCTGATCAGTGAGGCTTGGGATCACTGACTATGGCCATATGTCGTGGATATTAGATTGTCGAAAATTCCATGCTTGTCTTAGAGATTCTAGAAAACAGAGAAAACTCAGAAAAGAAAAAGGGACTTGAGGAAAAGAAATGATTGAGAAAGTAAAGAGATTTTGTGTTTAGATAAATCTCTGATTTAAACACTTGTGTCGCGAGGGCATTGTTTTATGAATCATGTTTTAAAATGGAAGCATGACATATATGATTTACATGAAAGTGCAAATGAGAAATGTATGTTTAAATGCATTTACGTATAATATTTCCATTTATATCGAGAACATGGTTTCTGGTTTATACATGCATGGGCTATGTAGGTAGTACGATATCTACCTGCTAGCATTCATTTCTTTACTGAACTGTGGTTTGCTCACCCCACTATTTTTCCTCTCCAAATACTGAGAAGTAGGAAAGCGATGGTCTCTGGATCTCTTTTTACGTTGGACAGCTCCCATCAATTGAAAAGGTATAAGAACAGTATACACAAGAGCATTTTGTATCTATTATCTTGTATCGCACAGTTATACCTAAGGAAATGTAACAGTTTTATGGGGATGATATGTAAAGATATTATTATACAATTAATTTTGTATATTTACACACCTGGGAGTGTGAATTAAATTTTAAATATTTTTGCTATAAATTCAAGGAACTTTAGTAATTGCATAGCCTCACAGCCCAACCGTAGTAGCGTAAGTATGGATAAAGGACACCCATAAGTGGGGTGTGACATTATCTTATATAAAAAGTAAAATACACTCGGAGGTCTTGAGAAATTATGCCAGCAGGTTTTATATATTGCACCCGAAGATTTCAATCATTTCATTAGAAAAATTCAAAAATTGACGCGGATGTTTTGATTTCATTGCTCTCAATCCTGTTTCCTGGATCATCTCATCATTTTCCACTTTACTTTATCTCATTCATCGATTTTATAAATTCTTCTCTATTAATGTTTTCTTCTTTATTTCTGATTTTTCATTTATCTTTCTCATTTTCATTCTTATATCATCCTAAATGCATAATTATTTTCAATCTTATTCGTCTCATCCCTCCTATTTGTGCAATCTTATCTATGTAAATTTAATTGTCTTATTTATGCAATTTTATCTGTCATATATGTACCATGTTATCTATCTTATTTGTGCCATATATCTTATCTATTGCATGTCATCTATGTCATTTATCATATCTATGCAATGTCATATATCATATATATTTTATCTAACCTATTTATATGTAACGACCCGAAATTACACACAATTTGGTTGGGCTACAAGTCGATATTAGGTCAGAATAATACTCAGTCTGATTAATTTTCTTTCTTAGTAACAAATTTAAACAAAATATGTTCACATTCCCCATACACATCTCGTATGCATTACTGTACTTATAAAAATTTTAGATAAAAAAGAATTTCTTACAACTAAGTATACCTTCAATGCATAAAATGTCACAACCTTCAACTTACCAAAACACGTACAAATTTTTTGCATTTTCTTTCATTATTTATTATTCATCCTTCCCCGATCGTGAACAGCTACTCCCATAAACAGTTGGACTGTGTGTCAATATCTATCTCATTCCACCATACCAATTTAAATTTCATATTATTTATAAGTAAACAATTGTATAAATAAATCAGAGTTGTTGTTTACATGTGTTTACATTGCTTTACATCCCCAATAGTTACATATAAAATGCTACTGTGCTATGGAAAGTTTAGATACAAAAAATCTCATCAGTGTGTATACCTTATGCGATGGGATGTAGCGGATACCAAAAGGGAATGCCTTCAGTCACGCTCAATCTATACTCAAGGCTCTGTAGAGAGGGGAAAATATGGGGGGTGAGCAAACCACACGCTCAGTAAGGCAATCATGCGAACAGGTAGATACTGCAATATCTATATGATCGTGATGTCATGCTCAAAGAATACATTTCATAATTTTCTCAAAATATGAGTTCATGCTTGTGTTAATGGTATGTAAAGCATTCATGCTATTAAAATTCAGTACACAATTTGAGTCAAAGCATAGAACATCCATCATGCATATTTCACAAATAAGGCATGGAAAAACACATCATGCGTACGTGCACTTTAAAACCATTAACAACCATCAACACCAAACAATCCAATACTTGTCAGGTCTCAGCCCCTCCCTTGGACTATCCTAACCCACAAATCATTTCAAACATGGATTTATTCATAAAGCAATAGACATGTGAGATATGCAATTCAATAAGGGAAATAACCTCAAGGACTATGGCGGTATCCTGTGATACCGGCTACACGGATCAGGTGTGCGGGGTATCACCACTATCTACTTTCGCACGGGAGGTGGGTCATGTCCAACCCGCCGGTCCATAGCAGATCTCGTCCGAAGATGGCATATCACAATCTCAACACGATACAACGTACTCTATGCTACCTGCACGGTACAACGTACTCCGTGGACTAATCAACACATCATATCACGTCACATCTCAAAATGCACATGTGAACCTATTTAATCGGTACGACTTCTTATGTACCCGAAGCTCCTAACAAGGCTATCAATATGTCAAAATATCAAAAATACACGCGCGAGCCTATTTAATCAGTGCGACACCCAGTCTGCCTGAAGCTTCAAGCACGACAAAAATAAGGTGGGCATCTAATGCGAGCTATACTCTAACACCATGCCAAAATCAGTATAAAATCCATGTGAAAACTAGTGCGGGCTGAGCTCCAGCACTCATGCGTATAAAACACATCAAATCTCGTGTAAGTCATACTCTAGCACGCTTTTATTCTCATGAAAAATCATGTAGGTGGCTCAATTCTTTGCAAAGTATGGTTAATAAACCAAAACAGCTCATTTCTTTTGCAATTCATTTCAAATGTTAGCCAACCTACCAATCAGTTGCTAAAAAGCAATAAAACATGATTTTCCAAAGCATTATGCCTTTGTTTTCATGCACATTTCTTAAAACCCAACTCTTTACCCTTCAATCACCCAATATCATTTCCTAGTATCGCATGCACTCTAGCCAAACATTTAAGCGCCCAAATTGTGCACAGTTATCTCTAAGAGTCCATAGAATTCCCTTACCTCAATTTACTTGAGTACGACTCTCTCTTCCTCTTAGCTTCTTGCGCTCTTGGCTCACCTTGCTCCGATGTATCCTCGAGAGCTGTGATTCATTCATCCAAATCATTTGAATTAATGTTGTTAACTCACATTTTGATCTTACTAGTCAATATAATTCATTTATGCATTTTACCGATGCCTTAATCCACATTTTACCCCTTTTAGGTAAATCTCACCATTTATTCACTAACAACATCTTAAAATCGTACTCATAACACTATTATCACATCTTAAAATAGGTCATGGTGGATTCATTCTACTCTAGGTAGTTTCTACCATTTCTATGCATACCAATCATTTCCCTTATCAATATCCAAACAATGTACTGGAGTATTTGCATTAGAAACTCACCTAGCTTGATTTCCTCTTTGCTCCAATGGAAATGCACCTTGTCCTTTAAATCTAACTAATGAGGAAAATGCCTCTAAGCTAAGTTGTTCTTCTATTTGATGTTAACAACTTTATGTCTGATAGCCTTCCCTCAAATCTTCTTGAAAATGGCTGGATTCAGAGAGTAAAATCTAGGTTTTGGGGTTAAAAATGGTAGAGTGAAAGTGTTTCCCAAAATCTACAGATCCATTTGCTCCCATTTATAGATTTAGCTTGATGAGATCGATCTGCCTTGGGTGGAGATCGATCTGGTCCTCTTAAAATCCCTCTTTCTTCACGGTATTTAAAGGTATGAGATCGATCTGTCGAAGGCTGGAAATCGATCTGTCTCAGGTAATAGCGTTAAGAAGATCGATCTGGTCTTAAGGGAGATCGATCTTGCTTCAACCCGAGAGCTTAAGGAAATCGATTTGTTTCATTAAGGATCGATTTACATTTTACAGAATGTTTAGGAGATCGATCTGGCTCCATTGGAGATCGATCTGTCCTGTTCCATAGCAAAAAATAAAAGCATTTTGGCTCTTCCAGATCGATCTCTCATCCCATGAGATCGATCTGGCCCTTATATTTCCAAATTTTACTGCAGTTGTCTGCAGGTACTTACACCAAAATAACTTTAATTTGCTGCCATAGTCATTTCCTCATTCGATCATCTTTGAGACCTAAAAATGGCATCCATTCATACTTTATACCTATTAAAACCTGTGTGAAATCTTTGTATAACCAAAGGTACTTGATATAGACCAAATGGAAGTGCATAACTTATACAATCCTCCTTCCATTTTACCATACTACTCATTATCCATTCTCCTCACATTCTTCACATGTTTAAGTCCTTTTCCTCATATTCATACATAATGCAACTTGTACGTCACAACTCTTATTACATGTGTGTACATTAAACTTATGGACTTACATTATGTATACTTCACATTACAAGTATATCACCATACTTATGATTTCATTTACATATATATAAAAGGTTAAACCCATACGGGGTCTCACATTCTCCCCCACTTAGACAATTTGGTCCTCCAAATTTGAACCAAGTTAATCCATGAATATCTCGGGGTACTTCTCCTGCATCAAACTCTCCAATTCCCATGTAGCCTCTTCCATGGTGTGATGTTGCCAAAGAACTTTCACCAAGGGAATTGTCTTTGTCCTCAACACTTTCTCTTTTCTATCCAATATCTGAACTGGCCTCTCAATGTACGTCATGCTTTCATTGAGCTCCAAAGGCTCGTACCTTATCACATGCGCCGGGTCTGGGTGATACTTCCGTAACATGGATACGTGGAAGACGTTATGTATACTCGCCAACTCTGGTGGTAATGCCAACCTATAAGCCTTATCTCCCACTTTATTAACTATCTCAAATGGCCCTATATATCACGGGCTCAACTTTCCCTTTTTCCCGAACCTCATAATTCCCTTCGAAGGGGAAACTTTCAAAAACACTAACTTACCCACCTCAAACTCTAGTGGTCTCTGTCTCCTGTCAGAATAACTCTTTTACTGGCTTTGAGCTATCCATAATCTCTCACATATCAATTGGACATCCTCAGATGCCTGCTGCACTAAGTCTGGAGCAAAAATTTATTTGTCACCAACCTCTTCCCATCCAATAGGGGAACGACATCTACGCCCATACAATGCCTCATATGGTGCCATACCGATACTCGCGTGAAAACTGTTATTATAGGTGAACTCCATGAGTGGCAAATGGTCATCCCAAGAGCCTCCAAAATCCATTGCACACGCTCTCAACATATCCTCTAGGGTCTATATAGTCCTTTTTGACTGACCATCTATCTGAGGATGAAAGGCGGTGCTAAAACTCAATTGGGTCCCCATCGTTTCCAGAAGTGGGAAGTGAAACAGGCATCCCTATCAGAAACAACGCTCACTGGAATTCCATGTAGCCTCACTATCTCGCGCACATACAAGTTCGCTAACTGGCTCAGAGTATCGGTAGCTCTCATAGCTAGAAAATGGGCTGATTTTGTCAACCGATCTACAATCACCCATATGGCATCATGACCTCTGCGGGTCTTTGACAATCCCATCAAACAATCCATGGTGACATGCTTCCACTTCCATGTCGGTATTGGTAGAGGCTGAAATAATCCTGTAGGCTTCTGATGCTCTACCTTCACCTGCTGACAAACGAGACACTTAGTAACATATTCAGTAATGTGTTTTTTCATCCCAGACCACCAATAAACCTTTTACAGGTTTTGATACATCTTTTTACTCTATGGATGTATCGTATACTTCGATGAGTGAGCTTCTGTCAAGATCAATCTTCTGATCTCTGCATCATCAGGAACACATATCTTACCTCTGAACCTCAACAATCCATCTGAACTCAACTCAAAGTTTATCTCTGTAGCCCTCTATATCTGCCCGACAATATCACTGCACTGCTAATCAATTCGCTGAGCCTATTGGATTCAATCTACCAGATCCGATTCCAACTGTAAGCTAGCTATCATGAATCCATTGTCAGTATCAGGCGGGGTCACATCCAAACTTAGGTTCGTGAACTGTTCCAATAGCTTATGTTCCATGACCATCATGAATGACACTAACCCAAGATGCTTCCTACTCAATGCATCAGCAACTACATTTGCCTTACCCGAGTGGTACAGGATCTCACATTCATAATCTTTTAACAGCTCGAGCCATCTCCTCTGTCTCATGTTCAACTCTTTTTACTAGAATAGGTACTTAAGGCTCTTATAATCAGTGTAAATCTAAAATCTCTCACCATAGAGATAGTAGTGCCATATCTTCAATGCAAACACTACGACCGTCAACTCCAAATCATGGGTTGGGTAGTTTCTCTCATGATCCTTCAACTGCCTTAATCCATAGGCCACTACCTTCCCATTTTGCATCAACACACAGCCCAGTCCTTGGTGTGAAGCATCCGTATACACCGAGAAACCTCCTGAGCTGGTAGGAATGGTGAGTATCGAAGTTGTAGTTAACCTCCTCTTCAACTCCTCAAAGCTTTCCTCACCTTATCATCCCAGACATACTCCTCATTCTTTCTCGTGAGACGTGTCAAAAGAGCAGCCAACCTCGAAAATCCCTCTACAAACCTTTGGTAATACCCAACTAAATCCAGGAAACTTCTGATCTCTGTCACTGTCTGGGGTCTCTGCCACTGTGTCACCGCCTCAATCTTTGATGGATCCACTGACACTCCATCCTTTGATACTATATGACCTAGAAAAGAGATTTGTTCCAACCAAAAGTCGCACTTACTGAGTTTAGCATACAGCTTCTTCTCCTTGAGGGTCTGTAGCATTATCCTTAGATGCCTTTCATACTACTCTCTAGACTTTGAGTATACCAGTATATCATCAGTAAAGACGATAACAAATCGATCCAAATACTGGTGGAATACCTCATTCATCAACAACATAAAAGTTGCGAGAGCATTCGTCAACCCGAATGGCACAACCATAAACTCATAAAGTCCATACCGAGTACGAAAAGCTATCTTGGGTACATCTCCACTCCGTATCTTCAACTGATGGTACCTAGATCTCAGATCTATCTTAAAAAAGACCTGTGCTCCCCTAAGCTGATTCAACAAGTCATCAATGCGTGGAATGGGATACTTATTCTTGATGGTGGCCTTATTCAACAACAGATAATCTATGGAGGCTTCCATCCTTCTTCCTTACAAACAGAACCGGTGCTCCCCAAGGTCAGACACTCAACCTGATGAACCCCTTCTCCAGCATCTCTTGTAACTGTTTCCTTAATTCTTCTAATTCAACTTGAGCCATTCTGTATGGTGGTTTGGATATCGACTCTGTACCAGGTACCAATTCTATACCAAATTCTATCTCCCTATAGATAACCCTGGTAATTCCTCTGAAAAGACATCTGGATATTCCCTGACCACTGGGTTGTCTATCAACTTCAGACGTGCCTTATCCATCTCAATCACATAAGCAATGAACCCTTCACATTATTGTTCCCACCGTTAGTAACATAATCATCACATATAGACATATAATTGATAAACAAATTCATCACTCAAATATCATGAATTGAGATCATACTCTTTTATTTATGTTTAACATATCTTTCATTTCATTTCACAAAACTTACAACAAGATTGTCTAATCCTGAAAATATCAATGTTCTAGTACGATAATCCATAACAACATGGTTCACAGCCAGCCAATCCATACCTAGGATTACATCAAAATCACTCATATTTAATAAGATTAAATCGACTGCCATCTCTTTACCTCCTATCCTCATCTTACAATTTCTATATACATGATCAGTCAACTGACTATCATTCATAGGGGTAGTTATTATCAACATCTAGTAGTGTGGGTTGTACATGCTTCAACAATTTACATGCAAAGGATGGCGAAATAAAAGAATGCGTGGCACCAGGATCAAACAATACAAATGCTTCTAAATCAAAGATTTCGATGATACCTTTTGTTAGACCCAGATTTCTATGTAGCTTGTACCTTATGATTCCTATGTGTATGAACACTCTGTTATTATAGTTGAATCATAAGAAGAGTATTTACTAGACTTAAAGTGTTAGTGAAATGATTTAACACGTAAAAGCTACATAAAATGCCTAATGTGAGCTATAAGTGTCACAGGCTAAACCGAGTGGATCTGAATCATTCTGACTGAAAATAAAAACTTAAAATGAGAAAGTATAGAGAGCTCATGAAGGAAAGTCAGCTTGATTTAGTCCCGAACATAGAAAACGAGGGTAAAAGCTAAAAAGGGTAAAATGGACCTTTTTAGCGAGATAAGGTGTTTCGGGTGAAATTATCCATCGGGAACGGTTGAAACATAAAGACGAGAGTGTAAGACATAAGATATGATACTTTTAGAATTTTGAAAAAAAGTAAACTTGGTCAATGGTTAAGGAAAAAGTCAACTATAGTTAAGAAAGTGGACTTTTACCATAGTTGACTAATCATGGTTAAAAATTAACCTGTGTGGAGAAAAAATTGGGAAAAAATATTCTTGGCCAGAATACAAGATAATCATCCCCAAAAGTAAGGAAAATTTATTCGAAAGGATTCTGGATTAAATTTAATGGTTAAAAACGTAATGGGCCTAAGGTGAAAATTTTAAAGCCCATTAAGATATACTAAACGTATATCAAAATTCTTAGGTCCTTTAGACCGAATTGTTGGACCAATTGATTGGCCAAATATTTAGACAATTAAAGGCCTGAGATATAGTAAAAATTTCAGCCCTAAAGCCCATTAAGAAAGCCAAAACCGAGAAGCCCAAATGGAAAGCCCATGAGATAAATATCTAACCATAGTTAAAGCTAACCATGACTCATAAGGTGACTCATTAGGTGATTCATTAGGTGACTCATGGCTAAGGTTTATAAAGTCAAGCTTAATGGCTGGAAAGTAAAGCTTAATGGCTAAGTAAGTGGCTTATAAAATCAGGCACACCATTGTCATCTTCATCACACCAAATTCGGCTAGAAGAAGAAACCATTGAAACAAATTATCCAAGCTTTCTCTCACTAGAAATCACTAGGAATTAGGCATATTTGGAACTTTCATCCTTCATAGAAGTTGTTCCAAATTGAAAGGAGAGTGACATATGTTGGAATTGGCTATCAAGGAGCCATAGAGTGCAAACCGTGAGCCTCCAAAGTTTTGACCAAGGGTAAACACAACAATTGGTATATTTTCAAGTTTTCAATTTCATATATGTTAATGTATGAATGATTTTAAGTATATTGGTATATGTTTTAAGCATTGAAACATATTAAATCACTATGATGTTGGTTAGGCCGAGAGTGAGTAGTGAGATATTGATTTATGTCCATATGATTTTAAGGCATAAATGGATTAATGTACATGTGTTAATGATTATGGTGTAATTAGAATTAATCATTTTGATTAATTAATACATGTAATTAGTTGGCAACCAAGGTGTTTGATAAAATGCCTAAATGAACTATATGATGTTTAGGAATGTTGCCAACCAAGTGTTTGTGGAAATGCCTAAGTGAATTGGCTAAGAAAGAGATAAGGCCGACATGCCATGGTGTAACCGATGGCATGGGTAGCTCTCGGCCATGGCATGGCCCAATGGGCCAAGCCTAAATATTTTAGGCCCAATGTGATGAAATGGGTCTAGAACAAGCCCAATAAGAGTTGGTGGGCCCCATAAGCCCAATAGGCCCAATGAAAATAAATAGTAAAATGAAAATGGGCTTAAGGCATAGTTAGGCCCATTAAGGATTATTAAAGCCCATTAAGGGAAACAGATGGTATTTAATATGAAATAAAGTAGGAAAAGTGTAATTAACCTGATAAATGGTTATATGCAGCTCCAGAGAGTATTGGAGAAGCAAATCAGACTGCTGAAACGAGCAGTGCAGAGAAAGTGAAATTTCTCGAGTGATTGCAGGTAAGGGACTTTTGTGAGTAGTTAGAGATACCTGCACGTATTTTCGTCTGCTTTTACATTCACTTAAAAATTCTGAGGGTCAGAGAAAGTGAATAATAATTATTGCGACCTGATAGTGGTAAATTATGATTTTGCCCCTAGTTAGTCAAAAAGTTAACTTTTGTGAAAAGTGGTAAAAAGCATGGAAACCACTATTTTGAGAGTTTAACTGTTGTTTAGCAGGAGAATAAATAGATGGGATAATGATTTTAAGGTTGATGTGAAATAATCACACTTTATAGTGCTGATTTTGATATTTTGTAAAACATCCCTTTTTAAAAGAACCATCTATCATATTATGTGAGAATGAATCGTGCTGGAGCACAGCTCGCACTTGATTTCATATATTTTCCACATACATTAGTGTTGGATTATGATTCGCACTAGATTTCCATAACATGCATGATAGAGTACTGGAGTTCTTACTCGTACTCAGTTTTATATGATATATGCATGAGAGAGTGCCGGAGCGATTAGGTCGTACTCGAGTTTTACATGAGATACATGACAGAGTGCTGGAGCGTTGCTCGTACTCGATTCTTCATGATTTATACATGACATAGTACTGGAGTTATTGCTCGTACATGGTTTGATGATATTGTGCATAGCATTGTATTAGAGCTATTGCTCGTACTTGATTTAATACATGAGCTATGCATTGACCTAGTTGTTAGAGGTTTACTCGCACTAGAGTTTGAGTTTGTGATGTGAAAGAGTGTTTGAGCGGAGTGTCGACTGTGAGTCGCGCTCAAAGGCGTGCACTGTATGTGATATATAATACATGTTAAAACCCATGCCCGAGTCCTTGTGTGACTAAGTGTCACATTATGTGAGAGAATATCTGCATGAGGGTACTAGAGACGTGGTATGATATTCCATGGTTTGAGGGCTAAGACCTATGGCAGGCACCCCGACTGTGATGTAGGGTCCACGAAGTATGTTGTACCGTGCATGTGGCATGGGGTACACTATACCGTGTGGTGTTGTGGAGTTGAGGAGGATATAGCTGGCGGTTGTGATGGACTGACCCCCCTCCCGTTGCAGCAGTGATGCCCCGCACACTAGGATTTCGTTGTGCTTGGGATCACATGTCGGATATGATCTTAGCCTAGGATACTATTTACATTTCACCATAGAGTCTCACATGATATATCACTTAATTGATTGATTTAAATTGCGGACAGACCTGAGGGATGGGTCGGACTCTGATTTTGTGATGTGAATGATTTAAATACCATATTTATTGTGATTTAAATATACATGGCATGATTTATCTAAAGGCATGATTTATATAAAGATGCATTGTTTTGCACTACATTTCTACATTTGAGAAAGAAAGCATGATTTCTGTGCATGGGATTAAATCTTTACAAGTATACATATATATATATTTAAAGACATGCTTTTAAAGTGAGTTAAGGAAATAATGTTTTCAAAGCATAGCATTATTTTGAGTAGATAGTGTAGATATTTACTTGCTTGCCTGATTTCCTTACTGAGCGCGTTGTATGCTCGCCCCCTTTCTTTACATCTCTCTACAGAGCATCAGCAGTAGAGCGAGAGCTATTGAGGGATAGTATTCCTGAGTCCACTGCTAGTTCCTATCGACCGCCAGGTATACAAATTTTGTACGGTTATATATCTAAACATAGAAACAGCACAGTGATGTATACAATATATATTATGGGGAATGTAATTGTATTAGATTTTATATAATCTTACATGTATTATAAAAGAAGTTAAAATCAAAATATATTGACATGTATGTATGAAAATGGATGATGTGGTAAGCGAGAATTTTGACATCGAATCACAGACCAACCATTAAAGAGAGGAAAGGTAAGTTAAAAATGCAAAAAATTTGTAGTGGTTTTTGGTTAAGTCATGGATTGAGAACGGGTCCTGACAGAATGGAATCAGAGCAGAGGTTGGTCTGATGTGAGTCGGTATTTGAAAATAAGAAAGTGTACATCCCCATAGTACTGTGCTATGTTTAGATATAACTGTGTATACTAGATAGGAAACGGACTAATTCATGATTATGAATGCAGGAACTTTGCCTATATAGCAAATACGCGTAGTGGTGGAGGTATGAGAGGTAGGGCTCGAGGTGGGGGAGATAGACCCGAGGGACGAGCTGCTGCCAAACCATTACCTACGCTTGAGACTCCAGGTGCTACTGAGGCACCCGAGTGTGCTGAGATGCGCTTTACGAGATTAGATCGTAGTCTTGAGACGATTGTAGAGATGTAGGCACAGATGATGCCAGGTAGGCAGAGACAAGAGACAGGAGCTGCGACAGGAGAAGCAGTTGCCCCTGATACACCTACACAGACAGCTCACGCACCGAGGATAGTAGAGACTCTTACACCCCCACCAGTTTCGGATGGTAGTGGATTAGGGTACAGATGTGATCTACATCAGTTGCGAGAATTCCAGAAGTTTAGACCTCCATTTTTTAGTGGGGTCAAGGACCCTGTAGCTGTTGAGGAGTGGGTGGCGGAGATGGAGAAGCTTTATGGATTCTTCGAGTCTACGCCCTCAGAGATGGTCGCATTTGCTGTGTTTTTACTGAAAGGAGCTGCAGAGCATTGGTGGAACTCCACCCGACCTATATTGAGAGCCCGACACACAGACATTAGTTGGGAAATATTTCGGGAGGCCTTTAGGAGGCAGTTTGTTCTCGATACCGCACAGCAGAAACTACAGGCAGAGTTTTTGGGACTGAACCAGGGGAGTTTTTCAGTGGACGAGTATGAGACTCGATTCCTATCCCTAGGGAGATATGACCCATATACCATGTATAGTGAGGCCAAAAAGGTCCACAGGTTTATCGATGGGTTGAGACCGGTTCTGCGGTCCAGGTTGGTTCCATTAGACATAGCAACATATGAGGAAGTAGTGTGCAGGGCGCAACTGTGTGAGCAAGATTGTGAGAGGAATGCTTCCGAGTTCGAGAAGTTTACCCGTAGCCGAGATATACAGAAGAAGAGGCCGACTAGAGATTTTGGTTTTCGAGGAAAGAAACTCTTCGGTAAGAGATCACGGGTGGTGGAGGCATGAGAGAGATATGCTAGACCTCCTGCTTATCCGACTGTAGCCCCAGCAAAGGGTATTGTCATAAGAGGACAGAGACCTGCTGTTGATCAGTGCAGAAGATGCGGTAAACAACATGGAAGTAAACCGTGTCCGCTGACTCCTATTGTGTGTTTTCGATGTAGGAAACAGAGGCATATAGCTAGAGCTTGCCCAGAGATGGATAGTACTACACCACTGAGGGGCAGGGAGCCTGATAGAACTCCAGCAGGTACGTCTGCTCAGAGAGGTAGAGCGACGGCAAAAGAAAAGGGGAAATAAGTGATGGGTCGAGGGCGAGTGCATGCTTTAAACCAGGGGACAGCTGATGCTTCATCGGATGTAATTCGAGGTAACATCCTGATTTATGATGTTGAAGCATATGTTTTTATTGATCCTGGTGCCACGCATTCTTTTGTATCACCTTCATTTGCATGTAAATTAGCAAGACATGTAGAGCGTACACCATTATGTATGATGATGTTGATTAGTACGCATATGAATAGTAGTCAAGTGGTAGAATATGTATTTAATGACTGCAAGTTGAGAGTAGGGGATAAGGAGATGACAGCCAATCTAATATTACTAAGTATGAGTGACTTTGATATAATATTAGGAATGGATTGGCTATCTGCAAACCATGTTGTTTTAGATTATTATGCTAAGACAGTTATGTTTCCTAACCCTACTAGATATGTTGTAAAGTTTAATAAGAATAAATGAAAAGAATAGTTATGATTATTACATGATTTCTGACTTAGAAAACCTTCAACATATCAAGGTTTCATTGCGTACGTGGTAGATATGGAAAAGGCACATCCGAAGTTATCAGATATTATTGTGGTCAGTGAGTACCCAGATGTTTTTCTCGATGAATTGCCAGGGTTACCACCAGAAAGAGAGATGGAGTTCTGTATAGATTTGGTACCTGGTACGGAGCCTATCTCGAGACCACCATATCGCATGGCCTTGGTTGAGCTGGAGGAGCTCAAGAGACAGTTACAGGAGCTGTTGGATAGGGGTTTTGATCGACCGAGTGTTTCACCTTGGGGAGCACAGATTTTGTTTGTGAGGAAGAAGGATGGGAGCCTCCGATTGTGTATAGATTACCGATTGTTGAATAAGGCCACCATCAAGAATAGGTATCCCCTTCCACGCATTGACGACTTGTTAGATCAGCTTCAGGGAGCACAGGTCTTTTCCAAGATTGACCTGAGGTCTGGGTATCATCAGCTGAAAGTTTAGAGTGGAGATGTACCTAAGACAGCATTTCATACCCGATATGGCCATTATGAGTTCTTGGTCATGCCATTCGGATTGACGAATACTCCAGCTGCTTTCATGGCTTTGATGAACGATATGTTCAAGCCATATTTGGACTAGTTTGTTATCGTCTTTATTGATGACATATTGATATACTCGAGATCCAAGGAGGAGCATGAGGAGCATCTCAGGATCGTGTTACAGACTCTACGAGAGCAGGAGTTATATGCTAAGCTCAGTAAGTGTGACTTTTGGTTGTCACAGATCTCATTTTTGGGACATGTTGTATCGAGAGATGGTGTATCAGTTGATCCATCTAAGATAGAGGCTGTAGTTCAGTGGGAACAGCCGAGGACAGTCACCAAGATCAGGAGTTTTCTGGGTTTAGTTGGATACTATCGGAGATTCGTTGAGGGATTTTCAAAGTTGGCTGCTTCGTTGACACATCTTACTCGAAAGAGTGTACCGTTCGTATGGAACGAGGATTGTGAGAAGAGTTTTGAGGAGTTGAAGCGTCGATTAACCACCGCTCCGATTCTCACTATCCCTACCAGCTCAGGAGGATTTGCAGTGTATACCCATGATTCGTATCAGGGACAGGGCTATGTCTTGATGCAGGATGGGAAGGTAGTTGCTTATGGATCCAGACAGCTAAAGGACCATGAGAAGAACTTTTCGACCCATGATTTGGAGTTAGGAGCAGTAGTGTTTGCGTTGAAGGTATGGTGCCATTACTTGTATGGCGAGAAGTTCCAGATATTTACCGACCACAAGAGCCTCAAGTATCTGTTCTCTTAGAAAGAGCTGAACATGAGATAGAGAAGATGGCTAGAGCTTTTGAAGGACTACGATTGTGAGATACTTTATCATCCGGGTAAGGCTAACGTTGTAGCCGATGCCTTGAACGGGAAGAGCCTAGGGATGGTATCGTACATAATGGTTAGGGAACATGATTTGCTAAAGCAGTTTGCTAGCCTCAGTTTGGGAGTCATGCCTTCTGACATGGATACAGGCTATGTGATAGCTAGTCTACGCTTGGAGCCGGATCTGTTGGACAGGATCAGAGTGGCTCTGCAGACTGATCCATTTTGTATGGATGTGAGTAGTCAGATGCAGAAGGGCACAGTGACTGACTTTGAGTTGAGTTCTGATGGACTACTGAGGTTCAGAGGCAGATTGTGTGTTCCCGAGGATCCAGGAATAAAGAGATTGATATTGGCGGAAGCTCATTCGTCGAGGTATACGTTACATCCGGGGAGTAACAAAATGTATCAGAACCTCCGTAAAGGTATACTGATGGTCAGGTATGAAAAGAGATGTAGCAGACTTTATGACAAAGTGTCTCATATGTCAGCATGTGAAGGCAGAGCATCAGAAACCTACAGGGTTATTACAGCCTCTACCTATACTGACATGGAAATGGGAGCATATCACCATGAATTTCATGATGGGTTTATCGAGAACCCGCAGGAATCATGATGCTATATGGCTGATCGTCGACAGACTGACGAAGTCAACCCACTTCCTAGCTATGAGAGCGACCGATACTCTAAGTTCATTAGCAGAACTGTATGTATGCGAGGTAGTGAGGTTACATGGTGTACCAGTAAACATAGTCTCTGATAGGGATTCCCGCTTCACTTCCCACTTTTGGGGACATTTTCAGGAAGCCATGGGAACCCAGTTGAGTTTGAGCACCGCTTTCCATCCTTAGACAGATGGTCAGTCAGAGAGGACTATACAGACTCTGGAGGATATGTTGAGAGCATGTGTGCTAGATTTTAGAGGCTCTTGGGATAACCACCTGCCACTAGTCGAGTTCACCTACAACAACAGTTATCATTCGAGTATTGGGATGGCACTGTATGAGGCTTTGTATGGTCGTAGATGTCGTTCCCCTATTGGATGGGAAGAAGTGGGTGACCGTAAGATTTTTCCTCCTGACATGGTTACACAAGCATCTGAGGATGTCCACTTGATAGTAGAGAGACTGAGGACAGCTCAGAGCAGACAAAAGAGTTAAGCTGACAGGAGACGTAGGCCACTAGAGTTTGCAGTTGGTGAATCCATGTTTTTGAGAGTTTCTCCTTCCAAGGGCATAGCGAGATTTGGGAAGAGAGGGAAACTAAATCCTCGCTATATTGGACCCTTTGAGATACTTGATCGAGTGGGAGATAAGGCGTATAGGTTGGCATTGCCACCGGACTTATCAGGTGTCCATAACGTCTTCCACATATCGATGCTTCGGAAGTATCACCCGGATCCAGCACATGTGTTTAGTTACGAGCCTTTGGAGCTCCGAGAGGACTTGTCATATATTGAGAGACCGATTTGGATATTGGATAGGAAGGAGAAGGTATTGAGATCGAAGGCCATCGGGTTAGTGAAGATTCTTTGGCAGCATCATACTTCAGAGGAAGCTACTTGGGAGCTAGAGAGTCTGAGGCGAGAGAAGTACCCTCACCTATTTGATGACTGACTTGGTTCTAATTTGGAGGACCAAATATTTTGAGTGGGGAAGGATTGTCAGACCCAAATTTCTATGTAGCTTGTACCTTATGATTCCTATGTGTATGAACACTCTGTTATTATAGTTGAATCATAAGAAGAGTATTTACTAGACTTAAAGTGTTAGTGAAATGATTTAACACGCAAAAGCTACATAAAATGCCTAATGTGAGCTATAAGTGTCACAGGCTAAACCGAGTGGATCTGAATCATTCTAACTGAAAATAAGAACTTAAAATGAGAAAGTATAGAGAGCTCATGAAGGAAAGTCAGCTTGATTTAGTCCCGAACATAGAAAACGAGAGTAAAAGCTAAAAAGGGTAAAATGGACCTTTTTGGCGAGATAAGGTGTTTCAGGTGAAATTATCCACCGGGAACAGTTGAAACATAAAGACGAGAGTGTAAGACATAAGATATGACACTTTCAGAATTTTTAAAAAAAGTCAACTTGGTCAATGGTTAAGAAAAAAGTCAACTATAGTTAAGAAAGTGAACTTTTACCATAGTTGACTAATTATGGTTAAAAATTAACCTAAGTGTGGAGAAAAAATTGGGGAAAAATATTCTTGGCCAGAATACAAGATAATCATCCCCGAAAGTAAGGAAAATTTATTCGGAAGGATTTCAGATTAAATTTAATGGTTAAAAACGTAATGGGCCTAAGGTGAAAATTTTAAAGCCCATTAAGATATACTAAACGTATATCGAAATTCTTAGGTCCTTTAGACCGAATTGTTGGATCAATTGATTGGCCAAATATTTAGACAATTAAAGGCTCGAGATATAGTAAAAATTTCAGTCCTAAAGCCCATTAAGAAAGCCCAAACCGAGAAGCCCAAATGGAAAGCCCATGAGATAAATATCTAACCATAGTTAAAGCTAACCATGACTCATAAGTTGACTCATTAGGTGACTCATGGCTAAGGCTTAGAAAGTCAAGCTTAATGGCTGGAAAGTAAAGCTTAATGGCTAAGTAAGTGGCTTCTAAAATCAGCCACACCATTGTCATCTTCATCACACCAAATTCGGCTAGAAGAAGAAACCATTGAAACAAATTATCCAAGCTTTCTCTCACTAGAAATCACTAGGAATTAGGCATATTTGGAATTTTCATCCTTCATAGAAGTTGTTCCAAATTGAAAGGAGAGTGACATATGTTCGAATTGGCTATCAAGGAGCCATAGAGTGCAAACCGTGAGCCTCCAAAGTTTCGGCCAAGGGTGAACACAACAATTGGTATATTTTCAAGTTTTCCATTTCATATATGTTAATGTACGAATGATTTTAAGTATATTGGTATATGTTTTAAGCATTGAAACATATTAAATCACTATGATGTTGGTTAGGCCGAGATTGAGTAGTGAGATATTGATTTATGTCCATATGATTTTAAGGCATAAATGGATTAATGTACATGTGTTAATGATTATGGTGTAATTAGAATTAATCAATTTGATTAATTAATACATGTAATTAGTTGGCAATCAAGGTGTTTGATAAAATGCCTAAATGAACTATGTGATGTTTAGGAATGTTGCCAACCAAGTGTTTGTGGAAATGCCTAAGTGAATTGGCTAAGAAAGAGACATGGCCGACATGCCGTGGTGTAACCGATGGCATGGGTAGCTTTCGGCCATGACATGTGGCCGAGAGGCCCAATGGGCCAAGCCCAAATATTTTAGGCCCAATGTGATGAAATGGGTCTAGAACAAGCCCAATAAGAGTTGGTGGGCCCCACAAGCCCAATAGACCGAACAGAAATGAATAGTAAAATGAAAATGGGCTTAAGGCATAGTTAGGCCCATTAAGGATTATTAAAGCCCATTAAGGGAAATAGACGGTATTTAATATGAAATATAGTAGGAAAAGTGTAATTAACCTGATAAATGGTTATATGCAGCTCTAGAGAGTATTGGAGAAGCAAATCGGACTGCTGAAACGAGCAGCGCAGAGAAAGTGAAATTTCTCGAGTGATTGCAGGTAAGGGACTTTTGTGAGTAGTTAGAGATACCTGCACGTACATTCGTCTGCTTTTACATTCACTTAAAAACTCTGAGGGTCAGAGAAAGTGAATAATAATTATTGCGACCCGATAGTGGCAAATTACGATTTTACCCCTAGTTAGTCAAAAAGTCAACTTTTGTGAAAAGTTGTAAAAAGCATGGAAACCACTATTTTGAGAGTTTAACTGCTGTTTAGCAGGAGAATAAATAGATGGGCTAGTGATTTTAAGGTTGATGTGAAATAAGCACACTTTATAGTGCTGATTTTGATATTTTGTAAAACATCCCTTTTTAAAAGAACCATCTATCGTATTATGTGAGAATGAATCGTGCTGGAGCACAGCTCACACTGGATTTCATATATTTTTCACATACATTAGTGCTGGATTATGATTCGCACTAGATTTCCATGACATGCATGATAGAGTACTGGAGTTCTTACTCGTACTCAGTTTTATATGATATATGCATGAGAGAGTGCTGGAGCGATTAGCTCGTACTCGAGTTTTACATGAGATACATGACAGAGTGCTGGAGCATTGCTCGTACTCGATTCTTCATGATTTATACATGACATAGTACTGGAGTTATTGCTCGTACATGATTTGATGATATTGTGCATAGCATGGTACTGGAGCTATTGCTCGTACTTGATTTAATACATGAACTATGCATTGACCTAGTTGCTAGAGGTTTACTCGCACTAGAGTTTGAGTTTGTGATGTGAAACAGTGTTTGAGCGGAGTGTCGACTGTGAGTCGCGCTCAAAGGCCCGCACTGTATGTGATATATAATACATGTTAAAACCCATGCCCGAGTCCTTGTGTGACTGAGTGTCACATTATCTGAGAGAATATCCGCATGAGGGTACTAGAGACGTGGTATGATATTCCATGATTTGAGGGCTAAGACCTGTGGCAGGCACCCCAACTGTGATGTAGGGTCCACGGAGTATGTTGTACCGTGCATGTGGCATGGGGTACACTGTACCGTGTGGTGTTGTGGAGTTGAGGAGGATATAGCTGGCGGTTGTGATGGACTGACCCCCCTCCCATTGCAGCAGTGATGCCCTGCACACTAGGATTTTGTGTAGCTTGGGATCATATGTCGGATATGATCATAGTCCAGGATACTATTTACATTTCACCACAGAGTCTCACATGATATATCACTTAATTGATTGATTTAAATTGCGGACAGACCTGAGGGATGGGTCAGGCTTCGATTTTGTGATGTGAATGATTTAAATGACATATTTATTGTGATTTAAATATACATGGCATGATTTATCTAAAGGCATGATTTATATAAAGATGCATTGGTTTGCACTACATTTCTACATTTGAGAAAGAAAGTATGATTTCTGTGCATGGGATTAAATCTGTACAAGTATACATATATATATTTAAAGACATGCTTTTAAAGTGAGTTAAGGAAATAATGTTTTCAAGGCATAGCATTATTTTGAGTAGATAGTGTAGATATTCACTTGCTTGCCTGATTTCCTTACTGAGCGCGTTGTATGTTCACCCCCTTTCTTTACATCTCTCTACAGAGCATCAGCAGTAGAGCAAGAGCTATTGAGGGATAGTATTCCTGAGTCCACTGCTAGTTCCTATCGACCGCCAGGTATACAGATTTTGTACGGTTATATATCTAAACATAGAAACAGAATAGTGATGTATACGATATATATTATGGGGAATGTAATTGTATTAGATTTTATATAATCTTACATGTATTATAAAAGAAGTTAAAGTCAAAATATATTGACATGTATGTATGAAAATGGATGATGTGGTAAGCGAGAATTCTGACATCGAATCACAGCCCAACCATTGAAGAGAGGAAAGGTAGGTTAAAAATGCGAAAAATTTATAGTGGTTTTTGGTTAAGTCATGGATTGAGAATGGGTCCTGACACCTTTGACCAGATCCGAAGATGATCCGCAGTGTCCTGATCCAATTCATGTACTCATCCTCTGCTCACACCCACTACCTGCTTCCCCTTTTCCTCAGCTGTAGCCCTCTTCCTTGGAGCAGCTGTCCCAACTGGAGCTCTCTCTAGCTCCTTGCCCTTCTATGGGGCTCTTTCTGTCATCTCTGGGCAATCCCTGATCATGTGCCCTGATTTCTCACATCTGAAACATACTGCAGGATGTCCATAGTGTGGTCGAGTACCATGGTACCTGCCACACTTGCCGCACTGCTTTGTCGTAGACCGTGACCCTTCAATCATAATTCCCTTAGCTGGAGCTATGGCCGAGTACATGGGAGGATGAACCGTCCTCTCCCAGATCTCCTCGATCCTCGACCTCTTCCCAGCAAACCTCTTGCTCCCCTTATAGTTGAGACCTCTATCCGTCACTGATATCTTCTTGTCCTTATCCCTCACTTTACCGACTTTCCCAAACTCTGAGGCGATTCTATCAATGTCTTGTTCACATAATTGCGCCCTACGCACTGCCTCCTCATAGGTCGGTATATCCAAGGGGACTAATCTAGACCTGATGGTCGGTCTTAATCCATCCACAAACTTCTGGATCTTCTTAACCTCATTACTCATCGTGTTGGGATCATATCTACCCAAGGATACAAAGATCGTCTCATACTCATCCACCGTCCTACTCCCTTAGGTCAATCCCAAAAATGCCATCTTCATCTTCCTCTGTGTAGTATCCGGAACATACTATCTTCAGAAAGCCTCCAAAAACACATCCCAGCTGATCTTAGTGTGTCAGGCTCTCAAAATAGGCCTGGTGGATTTCCACCAATGTTCTGCTGATCCCTTCAGCATAAAAGCGGCAAACGCTACCATCTCGGTAGTATTGCACTCGAAAAACCCATACAACTTCTCGATCTCATTTATCCAATCCTCCGCAGCTACTGGGTCCTTAACTCAACTGAAAGATGACGGTCTAAACTTTTGAAACTGCCATAATCTATCCAAGTCACAACCGTGACCCTAGCCTCTACTGGCCTGTGGTGTAGCAACAGGCATAGGCATATCCGGTGCTGGTGGGGGTGTAGGCGTCTCTATCGTCTGAGGTCTCTGGGCCGACCGTGCACGTGCCTCAAGAGCTGCTGCCTGCTCGACATCACCCTCTGTAGTGGGACTCTGTCGACCTTAAACTCTAGGCAACAATTGAGTGACTAACTCCAAGATCATCTCAATGCTCTGCTCATTCCTCGTGAAGTATGCCTCAGTACTCTCAGGTCTCTCCTTTGGACCCTGTGGATCATGATCAACATTAGCCCCCACCTCTATCTCTTCCTGAGACTCATGTGTTTCAGGCTCAACACGACCCCCAGGCCTACCTCTACGGCCTCTAACTTGTGCCCTCGCCCCTCTACCGCGACTTGTATTAGGCATAATTGCTCAACTCCCTACATTCATATCAAATTCTTAGTCAACCCATTGACACACGCACAATTTGTATCTAAACAAGCATAGTAACATGAGGATGTAATTTTTCAACTTATTAAGTATTTTAGACACGACACACATCAGACCAACTCAGCTTTGATAACAACTTCTATCACGACCCTCAACTTACCAAAACCCGTACAAATTTTTCACATTTTCTTGCATTATTTATTATTTGCCCTTCCCCGATCGTGAACAGCTACTCCCATCAACAGTTGGGCTGTGTGTCAATATCTATCTCATTCCACCATACCAATTTAAATTGTATATTATTTATAAGTAAACACTTGTATAAATAAATCAGAGTTGTTGTTACATGTGTTTACATTGCTTTACATCCCCAATAGTTACATACAAAATGCTACTGTCCTATAGAAAGTTTAGATACAAAAAATCTCATCAGTGTGTATACCTTATGCGATGGGATGCAGCGGATACCAAAAGGGAACGCCTCCAGTCACACTCAATCAATACTCAAGGCTCTATAGTGAGGGGAAAATAAGGGGGGTGAGCAAACCACACGCTCAGTAAGGTAATCATGCGAACATGTAGATACAACACTATCTACGTGATCGTGATGCCATGCTCAAAGCATACATTTCATCATTTTCTCAAAATATGAGTTCATGCTTGTGTTAATGGTATGTAAAGCATTCATGCTATTAAAATTTAGTGCACAATTTGAGTCAAAGCATAGAATATCCATCATGCATATTTCACAAATAAGGCATGGAAAAACACATCATGTATACGTGCACTTTAAAACCATTAACAACTGTCAACACCAAACAATTCAATACTTTTCAGGTCTCAGCCCCTCCCTCGGACTGTCCTAATCCACAAATCATTTTAAACATGGATTTATTCATAAAGCAATAGACATGTGAGATAGGAAATTTAATAAGGGAAATAACCTCAAGGACTATGGCCGTATCTTGTGATATCGGCTACACGGATCAGGTGTGCGGGGTATCACCACTATTTGCTTCGGCACGGGAGGTGGGTCACGTCCAACCCGTCAGTCCATAGCAGATCTCGTACGAAGATGACATATCACAATCTCAACACGGTATAACGTACTCCATGCTACCTGCACGGTACAACGTACTCCGTGGACCCAATCAACACATCATATCACGCCACATCTCAAAACACACTTGTGAACCTATTTAATCGGTACGACTTCTTGTCTACTCGAAGCTCCTAACACGGCTATAAACATGTCAAAATATCAAAAATGCACGCACGAGCCTATTTAATAAGTGCGACACCCAGTCTACCTGAAGCTCCAAGCACGACAACAATAAGGTGGGCATCTAATGCGAGCTATGCTCCAACACCATGCCAAAATCAGTATAAAATCCATGTGAAAACTAGTGCGAGCTAAGCTCCAGCACTCATGCGTATAAAACACAACAAATCTCATGCGAGTCATACTCTAGCACGCTTTTATTCTCACAAAAAACCATGTAGGTGGCTCAATTCTTTGCAAAGTATGGTTAATAAACCAAAAGAACTCATTTCTTTTGTAATTCATTTCAAATGTTAGCCAACCTACCAATCACTTGCTAAAAAGCAATAGAACATGATTTTCCAAAGCATTATGCCTTTGTTTTCATGTACATTTCTCAAAACCCAACTCTTTACCCTTCAATCACCTAATATCATTTCCTAGTATCACATGCGCTCTAGCAAAACATTTAAGCGCTCAAATTGTGCATAGATATCTCTTAGAGTCCAAAAAATTCCCTTACCTCAATTTACTTGAGTGCAACTCTCTTTTCCTCTTAGCTTCTTGCGCTCTTGGCTCGCCTTGCTTCGGTGTATCCTCAAGAGCTACGATTCATTCATCCAAATCACTTAAGTTAATGTTGTTAACTCACATTTTAACCTCACTAGTCAATATAATTCATTTATGCATTTTACCAATGCCTTAATCCGCATTTTACCCCTTTTAGGTAAATCTCAGCATTTATTCACTAACAACATCTTAAAATCGTACTCATAACACTTTTATCACCTCAAGATATCCCATTCATCATTAATCTCAACACATCTCACTTTCTCACACTAGACCATTTCTAGGTCATGGTGGATTCATTCTACTCTAGGTAGTTTCTACCATTTCTATTGATACCAATCATTTCCCTTATCAATATCCAAACAATGTACTGGAGTATTTTCATTAGAAACTCACCTAGCTTGATTTCCTTTTTGCTCCAATGGAAATGCACCTTGTTCCTTAAATCCAACTAATGAGGAAAATGCCTTCAAGCTAAGTTGTTCTTCTCTTTGATGTGAACAACTTTATGTCTGATAGCATTCCCTCAAATCTTCTTGAAAATGGCCGAAAATCTAGGTTTTTGGGTTGAAAATGGTAGAGTGAGAGTGTTTCCCAAAATCTACAAATCCAACTGCTCCTATTTATAGATTTAGCTTGATGAGATCGATCTGCCTTGGGTGGAGATCAATCTGGTCCTCTTAAAATCCCTCTTTTTTCACGGCATTTGAATGTATGAGATCGATCTGTTGAAGGCTGGAGATCGATCTGTCTCAGGCAGTAGCGTTAAGGAGATCGATTTGGTCTTAGGGGAGATCGATCTTTCTTCAACCCGAGAGCTTAAGGAAATCGATCTGTTTCATTAAGGATCGATCTACATTTTACAGAATGTTTAGGAGATCGATCTGGCTCCATTGGAGATCGATCTGTCCTGTTCTATAAGTCAAAATAAGAGCATTTTGGCTCTTCCAGATTGATCTGTCATCCTATGAGTTCGATCTGGTTCTTATATTTCCAGATTTTACTGCAGTTTTTTGCAGGTACTTACACCAAGACAACTTTAATTTGCTGCCATAGTCATTTCCTCATCTGATCATCTTTGAGCTTGAAAATGACATCCATTCATATTTTATACCTATTAAAACTTATGTGAAATCTTTGTATAACCAAAGGTACTTGATATAGACCAAATGGAAGTGCATAACTTATACAATCCTCCTTCCTTTTTACCACACTACTCATTATCCATTCTCCTCACATTCTTCACATGTTTAAGTCCATTTCCTCATATTCATACATAATGCAACTTATACTTACAATCACAACTCTTATTACATGTGTGTACATTAAACTTATGGACTTACATTACGTATACTTCACATTACAAGTATATCACCAAACTTATGATTTCATTTACATATATATACAAGGTTAAACCTATATGGGGTCTCACAGAAAAATATTCCGCGGAACAATAGTTGTGCGTCATGCCTTACTAATGGAAGCGTCAAAGTTACTAATAGGACTTTGTGGAGGAAAGTAGGGAGTGAGCTTAACGTGCTCAGTAAGAAACTTATGTAAGCAGTAGACAACCATACTATCTACATGCTTATAATGTATGCCATGATCTGTTATAAAACACTTGAATATAATTCAATTCGTTAATACCAAAAGCGATTCACAATCGATGCACTTTCTTTGAAAAATAATACCAATCACACTCCATTTTCGGTAATATACTTTATCATATGTAAAACATAAGCATTCAATATAGTCAATATGATGAAACCATTTACTGTTCAATTAATGCAGTAAAACACTTAAATTCGTTTCTTTAAAATGATTCATTCAATCAGTAAAATAGCTCAATTTGGTTTTCTGTCTATCAATAAACAATTTAATTCGCTGAAACTAGGCTGAGATTCAATCGATAATAGTAGGATTCAATCAATAACATTGCAGTCGACATATGGTCATAGTCAGTAACCCCACGCCTCACGGGCCAGGTGTGCGTGAGTGTCATACGCCTCAAGGGGGATAGGTCAGTCTAGCCCGTTGGCCAATCAATACAATACAGTTTAGTTCAGTTCAGTTCAGTAGTCTGAAGACTTAATACATGGTGTAACGTACTCCATGTGCATCCACACGGTACGGTGTACTCCGTGGACCCCAATACAATGCAATATGACTAAGGGTACCGAGTAATCTCAAGGATTTACCCCCTAGCATCAATCTCAACCATCACCTTAGTCTCAAAATCCAGTGCAAGTAGGTCAGTGCAAGATCACACAATAATACACGATGGCTCCATCAAGGTTTTTCTCATAAATCATATAAAAAGCTCACACAAGTTGGACCATGCGACACAGTTGGCACGTGCTTAAGCACTTCTCGTCAATGTGACTCAGGCCGTGTGACACACAGTCAGCACGCACTCAAGCACATCTCGTCAGTGTGAGTCGGTCTGTGTGATACAATCAGTACGTGCTCAAATATGTTTCATCAGTGCGAGTCAGGCCGTACAACACACAATCAGCACGTGCTCAAGCACATCTCACCAGTGTGAGTCGATCCGTGCAACACAGTCAGCATGCACTCTAGCACCGTTTCATTCGAAAATCGGATAGGTGGTTCAATTCTTTCAAAAAAAAATATAGAAACCAATGTTCTGTATAAAACAGTGCATAAACAATACGTGAGTGGAGACTTCCCAGTAGGTCACCCATAATGGAATTTCTCTCACTCAAGCACAGTTATCTTCGTAAAACATGCTATTTTATGCAGATAATAAAAATAATAGCCAACCTATCCATATACTGTTGGAAACATTATTTCAACAATGAAAACACTGAAACATGCAATTTATGCAGTTATAAAATTTTTTAACACTTTTCAGTTCAATTCAGTCTATACGTAGGGGTAATATCAGGTTTTCTATCTCTATGGTATCTATTTAACTACTCAAAATCATAAAATACATACAGTTATCTCTAAAACTTGCATAAATTTTGTACCTCGGTGTATATCTGTAGTCTTCAATTTTCTCGAAATAGCGAGTCGGCAGGTCTGGTCCACTCGTGCTATTTCTCAAAATGTTTTGAATAAATATTTTCGAACTATCTTTCCCGGATTTTTGCCAACTTTCAAACCTCTATAGCTCGTTTTCTATTCCCATATATATATATATATATATTAATATATACTCTCTCCATTTTCCTCTTTTTTCTTTTTCCTTTTTTCTTTTTTTTTAGGCGTTTGAATCTTTCTTTCCTTCCCGCCATTTTCTTTTCCGTTTTTCTTTTCTTCTTCTTTTCCTTCTTCTTCTCCTTCCTCACGGCTACTGCTCACAATTGCTTCCAGGAGCTCGGTGCTGCCACCCCTCTTATTTACAATCTTGCCACCATCAACGCCGATCTTCCTCCTTATTTCCAGCTCATACTTGAGGCTTACCCCTGTTCATGGTCTCCTTCTTCCTCCTCGATGTTATCCTTCATCATCACCTTTCTCGAAGATGCAACCTTCTTCATCGTCCCCCACACTTCAGCCACTGTCTTCTTCATCATCACAACTCGGCCATCATTCTTTTAGTCACCGCCAACCTCTCGTTCAACCTCCCACCATGACTGCCACTGTTGATGAGGTGTTTCCTCTGTTCGCCTCTGATCCGATCAGTTTTCCCCTGTTGCTGTTGGACCAGTCTGAGAAGGGTGTAAAAAGGTGCTATGCTAGTTGTTGTTCAGTGTCCGAGTCATGAAGAATGCTCTCCTCAGTGTCTCTTTCTCCTTGTTACACCAGAAGAAAGTCTGCACAACAACTTCAGTTGGCTCCAGTTCTAGCCAACCTAACCACGTTTTTCTCTGCTCTCCTCAATTTCCCATCCTCATTTCCAGTCCACACATGTCCCCTCGATTTTCATTTTTCACCTTTCATTCACGTTTTCTTTCCTTGTTTTCCATCCCCGACAATGCTCCCATATATATATATATATAGTCTCGGTTTCTTCTCTTTTCTTGCTTTTATCAGTATACAATTCGGGCAGGGCATGGGGGTTGGTCTTATTTCATGTCAGTTCCTAGTTTCCTTTCCCTTTTATGCTTCATTCCTCACGTTTCCACCTAAACTATGGCAGACCTTGTTACCTTCTCTGTTGCTGTAGCTAACAGCAGTCAATATTCATCTCTAACTAGATTCTCGGCCATGCACTTATACATAAATATATTTTATCTTCTCATATGTCTATGTATACTTCCAAGGAAGGTCTCGACCATGTGATGTACATATATTTTTTGGTGGACATAGTGCATACATATATGTATTTATGTATATGCTTTGCCACACACACACCTATATATATTTATTTATTCTTGCACTTATTATTTAAATACATAATAAATGCGGCATTATCTACCCACGTATATAATTATATATCAATATATGTATCTCTATATTATTATTACTATTATTTTTACCTTCATTGATATTCCTCCATGGAACTAATATATTTTTAATAAATTTAATTCTCCCTCAGTTTCACTATGGAGTAAAATACTATTATTTTTTTTTATCCTTGACTAATGGATCGAAATCTTCAATCTCGAGGATTAATTTTGTTAATCATGGATAGAACCAAGTACATAAATTTAGGGTATTTACATTCTTCCCACCTTAGAAAATTTGGTCCCCAAATTTAAAAGTACATTAGTCTCCAATATACGGGGATTTAACTTTCCTTTCTTCCCAAACCTTCTTATACTCTTGGGAGGAGAAACTTCCAAAAACACCGAATCTCCTACTGAAACTTTCAAAGGTCTCTGTCTTTAATCAGTATAACTCTCTTTTGCCTACTTTTACCACAACTTAATTGTTCTTCCTCAGAAGCTTGCTTAACCAAATAGGAAACAATTACCTTCCTTTCACCTATCTCTTCCATCTAATCGGTGAACGACATTTTTTTGTCATATTACGTTTCATACGGCATCATTCTGACACTTGAGTGGTAACTGATTATATGCAATCTTTGCTAATTAGCAATTGGTCCTTGCTAATTCCATAATGGCATGGTTAAGGATGTGATAACCCTATAGCCTTCTGTATTCTACCTTAACCTACTGACTTCTGAGACTCTTAGTCACACTTCCAGTTATACTTCTTATCGTACTTGGTTGTTAATATACCTTCAGGAGATTTGATAAATCTTTACCATTCTCCGGATTCAGAGTATATCTCTATAAGTGAGCTTTTGACTACATTAATTTCTTTAACTATAGATGATTTGGTACACAATTCTGTTCTTAAATCTCAATAAATTATCAGTACCAATACTCAAGCTAGTTGCAGTACCCATTTAGGTCTGATTAGATACATCAATACAATGTTTATCATTGTGCTGAGTCTGTCTGGTTCGATCAAATCAAGTCCAGTTTTCAACCCTTACGCTCACTACCACAAAATAAATGTCAGTATCAGAAAGGAACCTCATCGAAGTTGAGGTCCACTAGATATTTTAATAACTCATGTCCTCGACCAATATATATATGACGTCATCCCGAAATCACTTCTACTAAAGGCACTAATCCGAGTCTCTCCCTTTTTTTCTTGTATTAGACGGCCTTTATGAAATTTAATACTTAAACCTTCATGATCAGTAGGATTTTATAATTCTTTACCACACAAATAGTGGTATCCTGATTCCAAAAATGAATATAACGACTGTCAATTTCAAGTTATAGGTTATGGATTAGGGTACTTCTAGACGCTGTCAAGTCTCTCAGGCGGGAAGGTATTTTGAAATACCTTTATTAGCCATTAGACCTGACGACATGACTGGTTATGAATATAAGGGTTCAAGGTTCAGTCTCAATAGAACGTAGGATACCAAAACTTATCACAATTTCACGTTTATCTTTTAGTCAGAACTCATTCGTCTTTGGTTGATTCGAATCATTTCACATACCAGAGATATTCTTACTTTGTATACACCTCTTATTCCTATATAACTTGCATTCAGAATTTATTACACTTCAGCACTTGTTTCGTTTCGTATATCAATTATAATGAAACCCTTTCCTCATTCCAATTAAGTCTCTTATCCCAAAACGTTAGCACACCTAAATTTCAATCCTTAGATTCGAAACGTACTTCATGTTCCAAAGTCTCTTTATATTCTTACAATTTTGAATCCTCTTAACAACTTAGATCTTTCCCGCTGGTCTATAACCTCTGTTTTGGGGATTCTAATTGACACCAATTCTTAATACAACGTGACCTAGAAGACTCCGAGTCTCCTTAAAAATTAATGCCAGTACACTCCAAAGTGGATCACCTAGTCCGATAATCTCATTTTCATGCAATTCTTTGTATTTGGTTTTTCCACATTTCTAATTCAATTAAAGCCACTGAGTACAATGGTCTGAATAATTAATTCGATGCCGATGCTAAATCAATTTCAGAACTTCACCTTTCAATTTAGTGATAAATCTTATAGATTATCCGAATATGTCAAAAAATTCTATGTCTACAATGGTGTCTCTTTACTCCGAACACACCCTATCTTTATCAATCATATAAACAGTGTGACATTCACTTATACTTTTAGTTCTGTAATTCATCTTTCCAGTTACAGTGACTTTACTCTATCACTCTCACTGCTTCTTTAGTACATCTTTTTTCTATCACTCTCTTTACCTTTCCTCTTCTTTAGTAACCTCGAAAGTCTATATCTCACATTCTCACAGTTGCACCATACGTATTGCTCCCTCATATGTAGTATCTGTCAGACCCAGATTTTTTGTAGCTTATTTCCTTATGATTCCTATGTGTATGAACACTATGTAATTATGGTTGAATCATAAGAAGAGTATTTACTAGATTTAAAGTGTTAATATAATGAGTTAACACGCAAAAGCTACATAAAATGCCTAATGTGGATGATGAGTATCACAGGCTAAACCGAGTCATTCTAAATCATTCTGACTGAAAATAAGAAGTTAAAATAAGAGAGCGTAGAGAACTCATAAAGGAAAGTCAGCTTGATTTAGACCCGAACATACAAAACGAGAGTAAAAGCTAAAAAGGGTAAAATGGACCTTTTCGGTGAGAAAAGGAGTTTCGGGTGAAATTATCCACCGAGAGCGGTTGGAATATAAAGACGAGAGTGTAAGACATGATATATAACACTTTCGAAAATTTAAGAAAAAGTCAACTTAGTCAATGGTTAAGGAAAAAGTCAACTATAGTTAAAAAAGTGGACTTTTACCATAGTTGACTAATCAAGGTTTGAAATTAACCTAAGTGTGGAGAAAAATTTGGGGAAAAATATTCTTGGCCAGAATACAAGATAATGATCCCCGAAAGTAAGGAAAATTTATTCGGAAGGATTCCGAAATAAATTTAATGATTAAAAACGTAATGGGCCTAAGGTGAAAATTTTAAAGCCCATTAAGGTATACTAAATGTATATCGAAAATGTTAGGTCCTTTAGACGGAATTGTTGGATCAATTGATCGGCCAAATTTTGAGACAATAAAAGGCCCGAGGTATAGTAAAAATTTCAGCCCGAAAGCCCATTAGGAAAGCCCAAACCGAGAAGCCCAATTGGAAAAGCCCATGAGATAAATATCTAACTATAGTTAATGTTAACTATGACTCATAAGGTGACTCATAAGGTGACTCATGGTTCAGATTTGGAAAGTCAAGCATAGTGGCTGAAAAGTAAGGCTTAATGGCTAAGTAAGTGGCTTATAAATGCAGCCACACCATTGTCTTCTTCATCACTCATTTCCGGCTAGAGAAGAACACCATTGAAACATAACCATTCAAGCTTTCTCTCACTAGAAATCACTAGGAATTAGTCATATTTGGAACTTGAATCCTTCATGAAAGTTGTTCCAAATTGAAAGGAGATTAACATATGTTGGAATTGGCTATCAAGGAGCCATAGAGAGCAAACCGAGAGCCTCCAAAGATTCGGCCAAAAGGAGAACACTACAATTGGTATATTTTCTAATTTCCAATTTCATATATGTTAATGTATGAATGATTTCAAGTATGTTGATATATGTTTTAAGCATTGAAACATATTAAATCACCATGAAGAGGGTTAGGCCGAGAGTGATCAATGGGATATTGAAATATGTCAATTTGATTTTTAGACATAAATGGATTAGTACACATGTATTAATGTTAATGGTATAATTAGAATTAATCAAATTGATTAATTAATACATGTAAATTGTTGGCAACCAAGGTGTTTGATAAAATGCCTAAATGAACTATAGGATGATTGGTAATGTTGCCTACCAAGTGTTTGTGAAAATGCCTAAGTGGAAATGGCTAGAAAATAGGCATGTATGGCATGCCATGGTGGAAACCGAGAATGGCTAAGCTCTCGGCCAAGGCATGTGGCCGAGAGGCCCAATGGGCCAAGCCCAATATTTTTAGGCCCAATAGGGTGTAATGGGCCTAAGACAAGCCCAATAAGAGTTGGTGGGCCCCACAAGCCCAATAGGCCCAACAAAAGTGAATAGTAAAATGAAAATGGACTTAAGGCCTAGTTAAGCCCATTAAGGATTTTTAAGGCCCATTAAGGGAAATTAAACTGTATTAATGTGAAATACAGTAGGAAAATGATAATTAACCTGAGGAATGGTTATTTACAGCTCCGGAGTTTACATCGAGAGCTTATCGGACTGCGGGAATTAGCAGCACCGAGGAAGTGAGGTCACTTGACGTGATCCGAGGTAAGGGACTTTTGCGAGTAGTTAGAGATACCTGCACGTATTTTCAACTGCTTCTGCATTCACTTAAAAACTCTGAGGGTCAGAGAAAGTGAATAATAATTATTGCGACCCGATAGTGGCAAATTACGATTTTGCCCCTAGTTAGTCAAAAAGTCAACTTTTGTGAGAAGTTGCAAAAAGCATGAAAAATACTATTGTGAGTGTTTAAATGCTATTAGCATGAAAATAAATAGATGGGCTAATGATTTTAAGGTTGATATGACTTAAGCACACTTTTAGTGCTGATTTTGATGTTTTATAAACAATCCCTTTTTAAATAGCCATCTATTATATTATGTGAGAATGAATCGTGCTAGAGCACAGCTCGCACTGGGATTCATGTGTTTTTCCACATAATATTAGTGCTGGATTTCATACGCACTAGATTTTCATGACATGCATGATAGAGTACTGGAGTTTTACTCGTACTCAGCTTTGAATGATATATGCATGACAGAGTGCTAGAGCGCGGCTCGTACTCAATTCTTCATGGTTTATACATGACATAGTACTGGGAGCTATTGCTCGTACTTGATTTTGATATTGTGCATAGCATAGTACTGGGAGCTATTGCTCGTACTTGATTTAATACAGAAACTATGCATTGACCTAGTTGCTTGAGAGTGCTCGCACTAGAGTTGAGTTTTATGATGTGAAACAGTGTTTGAGCGGAGTAACGACTGTGAGTCGTACTCAAAACGCACACTGTATGTGATATGTAATACATGTTGAAACCCATGCCTGAGACCTTGCGTGACTGTGTGTCATAGCTAGAGAGGATATCCGCATGAGGTTGGTATAGACGTGGTATGATATTTCCACAGGCGCGAGGGCTAAGACCTCTGTTAGGCACCCTGACTGTGATGTTGATATGTTCCACGGGAGTGAGAGCTAAGTCCTATGGTAGGCACTCTGGCCGTGAGAACGGGTCCACGGGTGTACTTTGTACCGTGTCTGAGTGGCACGAGGTGTACGCTGTACCGTGTGTTGTTATGGAGTTGAGGAGGATATAGCTGGCGGTTGTGATGGACTGACCCCCCTCCCGTTACAGCGGTGATGCCCCGCACACCTAGTACTGTGTTGCTTGGGATCACATCGGATATGATCATAATCCAGGATACTATTTACATGTACCACAAAGTCTTACATGATATATCACCTTGGTTGATTTACTGATTTAAACTGCGGACAGACCTGAGGGATGGGTCGGACTCCGATTTGTGTTGTGAATCATTTGATGCCATATTTATATGTGATTTAAATATACATGGCATGATTTACATAAAGGCATGATTTATATATAAATGCATTGTGTTGCACTACATGCCTACTTTTGAGAAATAAAGCATGATTTCTGTACATGGGATTTATTCTGTACAAGTATATATATTATATTTCGAGACATGCTTTTAAAGTGAGTTAAGGAAATAATGTTTTCAAGGCATAGCACTATTTTGAGTAGATAGTGTGGATATCTACTTGCTTGCCTGATTTCCTTACTGAGCGCGTTATGCTCACCCCCTTTTTCTTTACATCTCTCTACAGAGCGTCAGTAGATCGAGAGTTATCGTGGGAGAGTGTCCCAGAGTCCACTGCTAGTTCCTATCGATTCGTCAGGTATACTTATTATGTACAGTTGTGTATCTAAACATAGAAACAGCACAGTGATGTATACGTTATATATTATGGGGAATGTAATCGTATTAGATTTTATAAAATCTTACATGTATAATAAAAGCAACTACAGTCAGACTTAATATATTGACATGTATGTATGAGAATGGATATTATGGTAAGTGAAGACTCTGACATCGAATCACAGTCCAACCAGTGAAGAGAGGAAAGGTAAGTTAAAAATGCGAAAAATTTATTGTGGTTTTTGGTTAAAGTCAAGGATTGAAACTGGGGTCCTGACAGGATGGTATCAGAGCAGAAGTTGGCCTGATATGAGTCGGTGTTAGAAAATAGGAAAGTGTACATCCCCATAGTACTGTGCTGTGTTTAGATATAACTGTGTATACCGGATAGGAGATGGACTGATTCATTATTATGAATGCAGGAACTTTGCCTAAATGGCAAATACGCGTAGTGGTAGAGGTATGAGAGGTAGGGCTCGAGGCCGGGGGGAGAGACCCGAGGGACGAGCCGCTGCTAGGCCATTACCTACGCATGAGACTGCAGGTGCTACTGAGGCACCCGATTGTGCTGAGACGCGCTTCACGAGATTAGAGCGTGGTCTCGAGACTATTATAGAGATACTGGCACAGACGATGCCAGGTAGGCAGAGACAGGAGGCAGGAGCTGCTACTGGAGAGGCAGTTGCCCCTGATACACCTACGCAGACAGCTGATGCACAAAGGACTGTAGATACTCCTACACCCCCACCGGTTTCGGGTGGTAGTGGATTAGGATATGGATGTGACTTGCATCGGTTGAGGGAGTTCCAGAAGTTTAGACCTCCATCATTTAGTGGGGTCAAGAACCCCGTAGCTGCGGAGGAGTGGTTGGCAGAGCTAGAGAAGCTCTATGGATACTTCGAGTGTACGACCTCGGAGATGGTCGCGTTTGCTGCGTTCCTACTGAAGGGAGCTGCAGAGCATTGGTGGAAGTCCACCAGACCTATATTGAGATCCCGACACACAGATATCACTTGGGATATATTTCGGGAGGCCTTTAGGAGGCAGTTTATTCCTGACACCGCACAACGGAAGTTACAGGCAGAGTTTTTGAGACTCAACCAGGGGAGTTTATCGGTGGACGAGTATGAGACTCGATTCCTATCCCTAGGGAGATACGACCCGGATACTATGTATAGTGAGACCAGGAAGGTCCACAGATTTATCGACGGGTTGAGACCGGTACTACGGTCCAAGTTGGTTCCGCTGGACATAGTGACCTATGAGGAGGCAGTGCGCAGGGCGCAACTATGTGAGCAGGACTACGAGAGGAATGCTTCCGAGTTTGGGAAGTTTAGTCGTAGCCAAGACTTGCAGAAGAAGAGGCCGGCTAGAGATTTTAGTTATCGAGGGGGGAAGAAACCCTTCGGTAAGAGATCACGGATAGAGGGGACACGAGATAGATATTCTAGATCTCCTGCTTATTCGACTGTAGCCCCAGCAAAGGGCATTGTCATAGGAGGACAGAGACCTGCTGCAGATCAGTGCAGAAGATGCGGTAGATCACATGGAGATAGACCGGGTTCACAGGGTGCTATGGTATGTTTCCGATGTGGGAAACAGGGGCATCTGGCTAGAGAGTGCTCAGCGCCATATGTGACTGCACCACAGAGGCGCATGGAGTATGATAGAATCCCAGCTGGTACGTCTGCTCAGAGAGGTAGAGCGACGGCAGAGGAGAAGGGGAAACAAGTGATGGGTCAAGGGCGAGTACATGCTTTGGACCAGGGGACAGCTGATGCTTCATCGGATGTGATTCGAGGTAACATCCTGATTTATGATATTGAAGCATATGTTTTAATTGATCCTGGTGCCACGCATTCTTTTGTATCGCCTTCATTTGCATGTAAATTAGAGAGACATGTAGAGCGTACACGTTTATGTATGATGATGTTAATCAGTACGCCTATGGATAGTAGTCAAGTTGTAGAATATGTATATAATGACTGCAAGTTGAGAGTAGGGGATAAGGAGATGACAGCCAATCTAATATTACTAAGTATGGGCGACTTTGATATAATATTAGGAATGGATTGGCTATCTGCAAACCATGCTGTTTTAGACTGTTACGCTAAGACAGTTATGTTTCCTAACCCTACTAGATATGTTGTAAAGTTAAATAAAGATAAATGAAAGGAGTAGATATGATTATTACATGACTTCTGATTTAGAAAACCTTCAACATATCAAGGTTTCATTGCGTACGTGGTAGATATGGATAAGGCACATCCGGAGTTGACAGATATCACTGTGGTCAGTGAGTACCCAGATGTTTTCCCGGATGAATTGCCAGGGTTACCACCAGACAGAGAGATGGAGTTCTGTATAGATCTGGTACCTGGTACGGAGCCTATTTCGAGACCACCTTATCGCATGGCCTTAGTTGAGCTGGAGGAGCTCAAGAGACAGTTACAGGAGCTGTTGGATAGGGGTTTTGTACGACCGAGTGTTTCACCTTGGGGAGCACCGGTTTTGTTTGTGAGGAAGAAGGATGGGAGCCTCCGATTGTGTATAGACTACCGATTGTTAAATAAGGCCACCATCAAGAATAGGTACCCCCTTCCACGCATTGACGACTTGCTAGATCAGCTACAGGGAGTACAGGTCTTTTCCAAGATTGACCTAAGGTCTGGGTATCATCAGCTGAAGGTTCGGAGTGGAGATGTACCTAAGACAGCATTTCGTACCCGATATGGCCACTATGAGTTCTTGGTTATGCCATTCGGATTGACGAATGCTCCAGCTGCTTTCATGGCTTTGATGAACAATGTGTTCAAGCCATACTTGGACCAGTTTGTTATCGTCTTCATCGATGACATATTGGTGTATTCGAGATCCAAGGAGGAGCATGAGGAGCACCTCAGGATCGTGCTGCAGACGTTACGGGAGCATGAGTTATATGCTAAGCTCAGCAAGTGTGACTTTTGGTTATCACAGATCTCGTTTTTGGGACATGTCATATCGAGAGATGGTGTATCAGTTGATCCATCTAAGATAGAGGCTGTAGTTCAGTGGGAACAGCCAAAGACAGTCACCGAGATCAGGAGTTTTCTGGGTTTAGCTGGATACTATTGGAGATTCGTTGAGGGATTTTCGAAGTTGGCTGCTCCGTTGACACGTCTTACTCGGAAGAGTGCACCATTCATATGGAACGGGGATTGTGAGAAGAGTTTTGAGGAGTTGAAGCGTCGATTGACCACCGCTCCGATTCTCACTATCCCTACCAGCTCAGGAGGATTTGCAGTATATACCGATGCTTCGCATCAGGGACTGGGCTGCGTATTGATGCAGGACGGGAAGGTAGTTGCTTACGGATCCAGACAGCTGAAGGATCATGAGAAGCACTATCCGACCCATGATTTGGAACTAGCAGCGGTAGTGTTTGCGTTGAAGGTATGGCGCCACTACTTGTATGGACAGAAGTTTCAGATATTTACCGACCACAAGAGCCTCAAGTATCTGTTCTCGCAGAAGGAGCTGAACATGAAACAGAGAAGATGGCTAGAGCTTCTGAAGGACTACGACTGCGAGATACTTTATCATCCGGGTAAGGCTAACGTTGTAGCCGATGCCTTGAGCAGGAAGAGCCTGGGGATGGTATCGTATATGATGGTTAGGGAGCATGATTTGCTAGAGCAGTTTGCCAGCCTCAGTTTGGGAGTCGTGCCTTCTGACATGGATACAGGGTATGTGATAGCTAGTCTACGCTTGAAGCCGGACCTGTTGGACAGGATCAGAGTGGCTCAGCAGACTGATCCATTTTGTATGGATGTGAGTAGTCAGATGCAGAAGGGCACCGTGACTGATTTTGAGTTGAGTTCAGATGGACTATTGAGGTTTAGAGGCAGATTGTGTGTTCCCGAGGATCCAGGACTTAGGAGATTGATATTGGCGGAAGCTCATTCGTCGAGGTATACGTTGCATCCGGGGAGTAACAAGATGTATCAGAACCTCCAGAAGGTATACTGGTGGTCAGGCATGAAGAGAGATGTGGCAGACTTTGTGGCAAAGTGTCTCGTATGTCAGCAGGTGAAGGTAGAGCATCAGAAACCTGCAGGATTGTTGCAGCCTCTACCTATACCGACATGGAAATGGGAGCATATCACCATGGATTTCGTGATGGGTTTACCGAGGACCCGCAGGAATCACGATGCTATATGGGTGATCGTTGATAGACTGACGAAGTCAGCCCACTTCCTAGCTATGAGAGCTACCGATACTCTGAGTTCATTAGCAGAACTGTACGTACGCGAGGTAGTGAGGTTACACGGTGTACCAGTGAGCATAGTCTCTGATAGGGATTCCCGCTTCACATCCCACTTTTGGGGACATTTTCAGGAAGCCATGGGAACCCAGTTGAATTTGAGCACCGCTTTCCATCCTCAGACAGATGGTCAGTCAGAGAGGACTATACAGACTCTGGAGGACATGTTGAGAGCATGTGTGCTAGACTATCGAGGCTCCTGGGATGACCACCTACCACTAGCCGAGTTCGCCTACAACAACAGTTATCATTCGAGTATCGGGATGGCACCGTATGAGGCTTTGTATGGCCGTAGATGTCGTTCCCCCATTGGATGGGAAGAAGTGGGTGACCTATGATTTTCGCTCCTGACTTGGTTACGCAAGCATCTGAGGATGTCCGCTTGATAGTAGAGAGACTGAGGACAGCTCAGAGCAGACAGAAGAGTTACGCTGACAGGAGACGTAGGCCACTAGAGTTTGCAGTTGGTGAATCCGTGTTTTTGAGAGTTTCTCCTTCCAAGGGCATAGCGAGATTTGGGAAGAGAGGGAAACTAAATCCTCGCTACATTGGACCCTTTGAGATACTTGATCGAGTGGGAGATAAGGCATATAGGTTGGCATTGCCACCGGACTTATCAGGTGTCCACAACGTCTTCCACATATCGATGCTTCGGAAGTATCACCCGGATCCGTCACCTGTGATTAGTTACGAGCCTTTGGAGCTCCGAGAGGACTTGTCATATGTAGAGAGACCGATTCGGATATTGGATAGGAAGGAGAAGGTATTGAGATCGAAGACCATCGGATTAGTGAAGATTCTCTGGCAGCATCATACTTCAGAGGAAGCTACTTGGGAGCTAGAGAGTCTGATGCGAGAGAAGTACCCTCACCTATTTGAGGATTGACTTGGTTCTAATTTGGAGGACCAAATTTTCTGAGTGGGGGAGGATTGTCAGACCCGAATTTTTTGTAGCTTATTTCCTTATGATTCCTATGTGTATGAACACTATGTAATTATGGTTGAATCATAAGAAGAGTATTTACTAGATTTAAAGTGTTAATATAATGAGTTAACACGCAAAAGCTACATAAAATGCCTAATGTGGATGATGAGTATCACAGGCTAAACCGAGTCATTCTAAATCATTCTGACTGAAAATAAGAACTTAAAATAAGAGAGCGTAGAGAACTCATAAAGGAAAGTCAGCTTGATTTAGACCCGAACATACAAAACGAGAGTAAAAGCTAAAAAGGGTAAAATGGACCTTTTCGATGAGAAAAGGAGTTTCGGGTGAAATTATCCACCGAGAGCGGTTGGAATATAAAGACGAGAGTGTAAGACATGATATATAACACTTTCGAAAATTTAAGAAAAAGTCAACTTAGTCAATGGTTAAGGAAAAAGTCAACTATAGTTAAAAAAGTGGACTTTTACCATAGTTGACTAATCAAGGTTTGAAATTAACCTAAGTGTGGAGAAAAATTTGGGGAAAAATATTCTTGGCCAGAATACAAGATAATCATCCCCGAAAGTAAGGAAAATTTATTCGGAAGGATTCCGGAATAAATTTAATGGTTAAAAACGTAATGGGCCTAAGGTGAAAATTTTAAAGCCCATTAAGGTATACTAAATGTATATCGAAAATGTTAGGTCCTTTAGACGGAATTGTTGGATCAATTGATCGGCCAAATTTTGAGAAAATAAAAGGCCGAGGTATAGTAAAAATTTCAGCCCGAAAGCCCATTAGGAAAGCCCAAACCGAGAAGCCCAATTGGAAAAGCACATGAGATAAATATCTAACTATAGTTAATGTTAACTATGACTCATAAGGTGACTCATAAGGTGACTCATGGTTCAGATTTGGAAAGTCAAGCATAGTGGCTGAAAAGTAAGGCTTAATGGCTAAGTAAGTGGCTTATAAATGCAGCCACACCATTGTCTTCTTCATCACTCATTTTCGGCTAGAGAAGAACACCATTGAAACATAACCATTCAAGCTTTCTCTCACTAGAAATCACTAGGAATTAGTCATATTTGGAACTTGAATCCTTCATGAAAGTTGTTCCAAATTGAAAGGAGATTAACATATGTTGGAATTGGCTATCAAGGAGCCATAGAGAGCAAACCGAGAGCCTCCAAAGATTCGGCCAAAAGGAGAACACTACAATTGGTATATTTTCTAATTTCCAATTTCATATATGTTAATGTATGAATGATTTCAAGTATGTTGATATATGTTTTAAGCATTGAAACATATTAAATCACCATGAAGAGGGTTAGGCCGAGAGTGATCAATGGGATATTGAAATATGTCAATTTGATTTTTAGACATAAATGGATTAGTACACATGTATTAATGTTAATGGTATAATTAGAATTAATCAAATTGATTAATTAATACATGTAAATTGTTGGCAACCAAGGTGTTTGATAAAATGCCTAAATGAACTATAGGATGATTGGTAATGTTGCCTACCAAGTGTTTGTGAAAATGCCTAAGTGGAAATGGCTAGAAAATAGGCATGTATGGCATGCCATGGTGGAAACCGAGAATGGCTAAGCTCTCGGCCAAGGCATGTGGCCGAGAGGCCCAATGGGCCAAGCCCAATATTTTTAGGCCCAATAGGGTGTAATGGGCCTAAGACAAGCCCAATAAGAGTTGGTGGGCCCCACAAGCCCAATAGGCCCAACAAAAGTGAATAGTAAAATGAAAATGGACTTAAGGCCTAGTTAAGCCCATTAAGGATTTTTAAGGCCCATTAAGGGAAATTAAACTGTATTAATGTGAAATACAGTAGGAAAATGATAATTAACCTGAGGAATGGTTATTTACAGCTCCGGAGTTTACATCGAGAGCTTATCGGACTGCGGGAATTAGCAGCACCGAGGAAGTGAGGTCACTTGACGTGATCCGAGGTAAGGGACTTTTGCGAGTAGTTAGAGATACCTGCACGTATTTTCAACTGCTTCTGCATTCACTTAAAAACTCTGAGGGTCAGAGAAAGTGAATAATAATTATTGCGACCCGATAGTGGCAAATTACGATTTTGCCCCTAGTTAGTCAAAAAGTCAACTTTTGTGAGAAGTTGCAAAAAGCATGAAAAATACTATTGTGAGTGTTTAAATGCTATTAGCATGAAAATAAATAGATGGGCTAATGATTTTAAGGTTGATATGACTTAAGCACACTTTTAGTGCTGATTTTGATGTTTTATAAACAATCCCTTTTTAAATAGCCATCTATTATATTATGTGAGAATGAATCGTGCTAGAGCACAGCTCGCACTGGGATTCATGTGTTTTTCCACATAATATTAGTGCTGGATTTGATACGCACTAGATTTTCATGACATGCATGATAGAGTACTGGAGTTTTACTCGTACTCAGCTTTGAATGATATATGCATGACAGAGTGCTAGAGCGTGGCTCGTACTCAATTCTTCATGGTTTATACATGACATAGTACTGGGAGCTATTGCTCGTACTTGATTTTGATATTGTGCATAGCATAGTACTGGGAGCTATTGCTCGTACTTGATTTAATACATAAACTATGCATTGACCTAGTTGCTTGAGAGTGCTCGCACTAGAGTTGAGTTTTATGATGTGAAACAGTGTTTGAGCGGAGTAACGACTGTGAGTCGTACTCAAAACGCACACTGTATGTGATATGTAATACATGTTGAAACCCATGCCTGAGACCTTGCGTGACTGTGTGTCATAGCTAGAGAGGATATCCGCATGAGGTTGGTATAGACGTGGTATGATATTTCCACAGGCGCGAGGGCTAAGACCTCTGTTAGGCACCCTGACTGTGATGTTGATATGTTCCACGGGAGTGAGAGCTAAGTCCTATGGTAGGCACTCTGGCCGTGAGAACGGGTCCACGGGTGTACTTTGTACCGTGTCTGAGTGGCACGAGGTGTACGCTGTACCGTGTGTTGTTATGGAGTTGAGGAGGATATAGCTGGCGGTTGTGATGGACTGACCCCCCTCCCGTTACAGCGGTGATGCCCCGCACACCTAGTACTGTGTTGCTTGGGATCACATCGGATATGATCATAATCCAGGATACTATTTACATGTACCACAAAGTCTTACATGATATATCACCTTGGTTGATTTACTGATTTAAACTGCGGACAGACCTGAGGGATGGGTCGGACTCTGATTTGTGTTGTGAATCATTTGATGCCATATTTATATGTGATTTAAATATACATGGCATGATTTACATAAAGGCATGATTTATATATAAATGCATTGTGTTGCACTACATGCCTACTTTTGAGAAATAAAGCATGATTTCTGTACATGGGATTTATTCTGTGCAAGTATATATATTATATTTCGAGACATGCTTTTAAAGTGAGTTAAGGAAATAATGTTTTCAAGGCATAGCACTATTTTGAGTAGATAGTGTGGATATCTACTTGCTTGCCTGATTTCCTTACTGAGCGCGTTATGCTCACCCCCTTTTTCTTTACATCTCTCTACAGAGCGTCAGTAGATCGAGAGTTATCGTGGGAGAGTGTCCCAGAGTCCACTGCTAGTTCCTATCGATTCGTCAGGTATACTTATTATGTACAGTTGTGTATCTAAACATAGAAACAGCACAGTGATGTATACGTTATATATTATGGGGAATGTAATCGTATTAGATTTTATAAAATCTTACATGTATAATAAAAGCAACTACAGTCAGACTTAATATATTGACATGTATGTATGAGAATGAATATTATGGTAAGTGAAGACTCTGACATCGAATCACAGCCCAACCAGTGAAGAGAGGAAAGGTAAGTTAAAAATGCGAAAAATTTATTGTGGTTTTTGGTTAAAGTCAAGGATTGAAACTGGGGTCCTGACAGTATCATCAAATGGAGCTAACCTAGCTCGGTTGAGGATCCCAGTATCTCCTATGAGTTCCTTGGATTTCCTCCATTTCACATCTCTACTTATCCGGATTATGCTCCTTCCAAATCTATTTGATTTCTTATTCATTCTCGAACTTGTTTCCTTATGTCTGATTCACTCATTTCATCTATAATTGTCACTTTATTTCATCTGGAATGTGCTGCCGCCTAAGGGCCTTCAGAAATATATCCCATATAATTCTCTGATGCTGGCTCTCGGATTAATTCGGGGGAATTCCCTCCAAGCTCGACTTTTCATTTCGATACTAGTGCAAAAAATGCTACTTCTTTCCAGTAGTGCACTTCAAAGTCTGTATAACTTTCTTAATTATTTACCACAAAACTACAAAGCAACTTTCTCGGTAGAGTTACTACAAAAATTCCATAGGGTTTCTCTGTCTCATTTATCCAGTCTTTCGAAATCACTGAATTGTTAACCTCATAAAAAAAAGGAGGCTCAAACTTCTGATGTTGCCTCTATTAGGTTTACAGTCGTACCCTACGAATCCATATAAATTCTTCCAATTCATTTAATCCAGTTTTCATCATATTTGGATTTTGACTCAAGTATATATTAGTGTACAATTTTCTGAAATTGTCTCAGTCTCAGTCACACCTCAATCATTATCATTATCACGGAGCCAATATCACTTGACCCGATAATGTCATCATTATTTTCATGTCCCGCTCAAATTTTACGAAGCGGACTCCAAAAATTTCCAATGAAACTATAAGGTGTACACTCAGACGAAGATTCACTATACCTCTCGGACCTATCTCTACGGCCTCAAGGAACGGTTCATTTCCATCTGCCAATATGGCTGTAATACTAATCAGCCATATCTATCAATTTTCCTTCATTCACTGACACAATTTTCAATAAAACACAACTAGGTATACCCATTTGTATCTAATTAATGTACAGTAACGCTGAGGATATGAACTTTTTAAGTCTTTTTCACTTTTAATATCGACTCGTATCAGGCCAACCTTGCTCTGATACTAACTCTGTAACGACTCAAAATTACACACAATTTGGTTAGACTACAAGTCGATATTAGGTCAGAATAATACTCAGTCTGATTAATTTTCTTTCTTAGTAACAAATTTAAACAAAATATGTTCGCATTCCCTATACACATCTCGTATGCATTACTGTACTTATAAAAATTTTAGATACAAAAGAATTTCTTATAACTAAGTATACCTTCAATGCAGAAAAATACTCCGCGGAACCATAGCTGTGCAACATGCTGTCACAACCCTTTTCATTCTTTTTAACCAAAAATCTCAATAAATTTTTCGCATTTTTCTTTCTTTACCCAGTCGTGAACAACTCATCACCACACAGTTGGGCTGTGAGTCAATATTAATCCACTCGCAATATCCATTCTCAGTTAATAAAAGTGATATCATACATTTAAACATCATTCATTCATTTATACAAAATATGATTACTGACATCTACATTTCCCATAATTACAACTCAAAAGACTATTGTACTTTTACAATTGTTTAGATACAAAAAGAATCTTCATGTGTATACCTCATAGCGATGGATGGCAACGGATATCCAAAATACACGCCTCAGTCCTCACTGGGCTACTATGCACGCTCTGTAGGAGGGGGAAAATAGAGAGGGATGAGCAACCACACGCTCAGTAAGGCAATAATGCAAGCATGGTAGATAACTACTCTATCTACATGCTGATAATGTTATGCATAAATCATTTGTAATAGGAGTATGAGGAATAAAATTATGTCATATGAGTATACATATATATCATGTATCAAAATCATGTAAAATTGGCATATAAAACATGGAATATCAACATGTGAAAACATCTCATACTCATTCTCATTAAACTCATAAAAAAGGCAATTCATTTCAGAAACCTCCTTTTTAAATTGCACCTCTTTCTCAAGTACGTAAAATCCCATCAAAATCAATTCTCAATCACAACCTCATTTTCATTTCATAAATCAAGTTCACAAGGCTCGACCCCTCCTTCGGGTCTACCTTGAACAATCACAATCACACATATGTATAAAAACTAGGTCACTATATCACAAGTGACTATGTGGCCAACTACATAATAAATCATCTCAGACCACACGCATCCAGGTGTGCGGGGTATCGTGCTGGCACGAAGGTGGATTATCCCTCGCCAAACTTTCTCATCACAAAATCATCACGCGGTACATCATACTCTATGTGATATACACGGTACATCGTACTCCACGGACTCATACCGTGGTTGGGGGTGCCAGTCGTAGGTCTTATCTACCTCATACCAAGAACTTTCCATACCCATGTAGGAGAGCCTCCCTGTCGAACAGAACCTCCCCATCCCTTTAGGGCTTAAGGATGTTGGCTTAAAGATCCTTCCGTAAGAAAGCCTCCCTGCCTAACAGAGCCTCCCCGCCTCCTCTGGCTTAAGGATGTTGGCTTAAGGATGTAGGGCTTAAGGATCTTACCATAAGAGAGGATCCCAACCGAACAGAGCCTCCCTGCCTAACAGAGCCTCCCCGCCTCCTCGAGCTTAAGGATGTTAGTTTAAGGATGTAATGTCACGACCCAAAACTACCCAAAAATCAGAGTAAATTTTTCGTGTTTTGTTATTTTCTTTCATTCTTACCTGTTCTCTGATCGTGACCACACTCCACTAACAATTGGGTTGTGTGTCAATGCCAGTCCCACCATTCATTTACCATATAACTTAATTCTTTCTCAGTCATTTATAAGTGTTTACAATAATTATACATCCCCTAAAGTTACTTACAAACATGTTACTGTGCTATGCTTATTTAGATACAATATATACAACTGTATATACCTTAAGTGATGGGCAGCAGCGGATATCCGGAATGTAGTACTCAGTCGCCTCAACATCTACTGGAGATTATCTGTGTGAGAAAATGAAAGGGGTGAGCACATCAAGCTCAGTAAGGCAATCCTACGAACAAGTAGGTAACCATACTACCTACATGAACGTGGTGCCATGCATAAACCACCCTTTCTCCACACATTTTAAAACTGATGCTATGATTCATGATGTCATGTAAAACAAGTTTGCATGAAAAATTTAACATACAACTATTTCAAATCATTTCTTTCTCATTTAAAATTTCACAACAAATCCAGGACTCAACCCATCCCTCGGGTGGTCCTGACTCACACAAAACCATGAAAATCAGTTTACATCACACATGGGTTTAAAAAACATGGAAATAATCATCATGCACATTTAGTTTAAAACCCAGTTTCAATCATCGTCAAGATCATCAACATGCGAGACTAGGCAACATCCGTATATCGATAATAACCAGGACTATGGCTGTGTGTCCTCGTGAGCCCCTCTGCTACACGGATCCTAGTGTGCGGGGTCTCACCCTGATTGAGAACCGTCTGGGAGGTGGGTCACTCCATCCCGTCGGTCTTATCCGACCCTACGCATCCATAGATGCCACTCGTATCCGAAGATACCACGCATCCGAAGATGCCACACGTATCTGAAGATACCACACATCCGAAGATGCCACACGTATCCGAAGATACCATGCATCCGAAGATGCCATACGTATTCGAAGATACCACACATCCGAAGATGCCACACGTATCCGAAGATACCACACATCTGAAGATGCCACACGTATCCAAAGATACCACACATCTAAAGATGCCACACGTATTTAAAGATACCACACATCCGAAGATGCCACACGGTACAGCGTACTCCATGCTACTTGCACGGTACATCGTACTCCGTGGACCCATATATCATACCCTGTCTCAGAACGCACGTGCGAGCCTATTTAATCGGTGACACACAGTCTACCCGATGCTCCAAGCACGGCTCATCGCATGTTCTCATAAAATCAGTACGAGCGATGCTCAGCACTCTCATCAAATCAAGTAAAACTAGTGCGAGCTAAGCTCTAGCACTCTCATCAAATCATGTGGAAAATCTGGTGCGAGTTAGACTCTAGCACCCTGTCACGAAAATCATGTAAAATCTGGTGCAAGTTAGACTCTAGCACCGTGTCACGAAAATCATATATATATATATAGATAAAATCTGGTGCGAGTTGGACTCCAGCACCAATGCATGTAAAAACACGTAGGCGGCTCTCGCTCCAGCACTAATGCATGCATCACACAAATCAAAACATCGTGCGAGCTGAGCTCTAGCACGTCACAGGTCAATAAAAACACGTAGGTGGCTCTGTTTCCTTAAAACAGTTTTCACAACAATTTCATTATTGAAAATATGCAATGCTGTGCATTTTTCTTTCAAGGTTAGCCAGCCTACTCATGCATGCATCAAAACACCTCCAGAACGAGCAGGAACCTCTTGTTCTTGCTCCTCCCAATTTTTCCTAAAATTGTAAATTTTACCCTTAACAAGGGTATTTTGGTAATTTACCCATTCGGGGCACTAAAATTATTAACTTACTTCTAGACCCTTCAGATAATTTAAAAGACTGCATATGACATTGAAATTTCGTAAAGTTTACCTCTAGCAGTCCGTAGAATTCCCTTACCTTATTTTTCTGTGGAGTCTGACCTTTCTTTTTCCATTGCTGTCTCGTCACGCAGTCCGATCTGCTCCCAATCCAATGTCCGAAACTGCGTATAATTATTCCTCAGGTCAGATATTATACAATTTAATTGTATTTCCTATTTTCTGGGCTTAATTTAAATCATTGGGCTCATTTACCCCTATTGGGCCCGATTGCACCTTAATGGGCCCTAATCGGCCTTAAGCCCGTTTTTCACTTAATTTTCACATTATCGAGGCTTTTTGGGCTCATTGGGCCCACCAACAATTTATTAGGCCTTGTTCTAATTCTCGAATAGCTCAATTCATTATTTACGACAATTTATTTGACTTTCCAAAATTTAATTTAATTAATGCGGAAATTAAATCTGAAACACGCATAACGATGCAAATTATCGTAAATAAGGGTTATTTACCCGAGATTCCATGCTAGTACGAAAATCGAGGCTGTCTCGAGCTCTCGTTGGACGTCGATTGTCGAGCTACACAATTTCATAAATTTTCGGGTAAATTTTCAGTTGAAAATTAATTAAATAAAATATTCCAAAATTTAAATCGATCATTTTCGACCGCTACTGACTTACCCGTAGCTCGATTACATCGCCGAGATTTTTCCCCAATTTTTCCTCTTTTTCTTTTTTCCTTTTTCTCCTTTTTTCCTTTCCTCATTGGCTGAACCGGTTCGGTCCGGTTCAGACCCAGTTCGGACCCGCCGGTTCACCCCGGTTCACTCAGGTTCGGTCGGTTCAAGGCCTTTCCGACCGGTTCTCCACCGGCTTCCACCGCCAGTGGCTCCGCTGGGTCGTCCGCATCTCAGATCTGCCCTCGGTTTCGTCCAAGGCCACCGAAAAGTCACTGGTCCGGCTTGTTCTCTCCACCGTCGGTACCCATTTCTGGGCTTGGCCGTCGCCGGCGATTCCGGCCATTTCGTCGGTAGCTACGGGTCCCAAAATGATCGGCTCCTCCACCCAATCATGCCGGTGGTCCCCGCTCACGCCCAGCTGCCGTGGATCGCCGGGACCGAGCTCTTCTCGCCCGTCAGTCTTCCTCTCCCCGATTCGCCGGATTTCGGCGTCGGTGGGTCGTGCCATCGGTACCAGGGAGATCGCCTGAAGCTCCTATTCCTTTTCCGGTGGTCGTGGCCCCTCATCCGGCGCTGATGGTGGCTCGTCGGTGATGGTTTTCCTCGGTGGTTTTCCGTCTTCTTCTTTTCGCGTTTTCGATCTTCTATTTTTTTTCTTCTTCTTTTTTTAACTAATTAATTAATTAATTAATTAATTAATTAATTATTTTATTAATATTTTAATCATTAAAATATTCACAATATTCTACAAATATCTACAAGTTTTTTATTTTATTCTCAATTAATTTATTTAATTTTATTAAATTTATTTAATTTAATTTTAACCCTTTTCGGTATATTTTTCGATTAATTTCGGGATAATTTTTTCAAATTAAAAATTTTGATTAATCCCGATTAATTCCAATAAATTGATATCTCGATCAATTTAACCCAGAATAAATTTATTTCACCTTTATTGACCAAGATTTCTTAATCCATTATTTTTAATAAATTTTTCTCATCGTATTTATTCCGACTTTCGGTCTTTTGACCGTTTTGCCCTTTCACGTGTTCAAAAATTCCATTTCAATCCTTTTGCATTTTTAATTTCGTGTTTTAACTAAAAATCGAGTCTTACATGTAAGGCTTAAGGATCTTACCAACTTCCACGGCCTCATATGTACCATAATGTGCAAACTTGTGCCAACAAAGCTCTAGCACGACTCATGCATCATAATTAAACTACCTCATACGAGCAACGCTCTAGAACAATAGTTATGCATCAAATCATAAAGAAACCACGTACGAGCATAGCTCCAATACGGTTATATGCATAAGAAAACCACTCAAAATCCACGTACGAGCAGAAGCTCCAGTACGGTTTATAAAATATCATCACAAATCAAATTAAAGTGCGAGCTAAGCTCCAGCACTTTTATGCAAATCAAAGCATCAAAATACAGCGCGAGCGAGGCTCTAGCGCGATTTAATTCACATAGCTTGATAGGTGGCTCATATGCATTCAAAACACATCACAAACATGTTTAACACCTCACATGTGCTATTCCATAACATCAATAAAACACTAGCCAGCCTATCATTTTATTTGCTCAAATCAAAGCATTGTGTTTTGTGAAAACATTCAAAACACGTGACTTATGCAATTATCTGCCTTACTATCCCCTTTTATACATCCATATAAAACCAAATCATCCAACATTCGCAACCATTTCCGTATACCAAACAACCAATTTCTTAAACATTCATGCATTCTATAAACACCCTATATTCCCACAAAATACGAGCAGCTACCTCTATATACTTACAGAAATTCCCTTACCTAGAAATCGCGTCGCGATATTTCCACTTCCTTTAGGCTGCTTACTCGTGCGGTTCAATTCTTCTCCTTCGAGCTCTCTGGAACTGTACAAAGTCATATTTCGTATCATTATAGTCCATTATAATCCAACTCTTGCATTTACTATAGTTGATTCGACCTATAGTCCCAATTAGCTCTCATAAAGCCTAGGTTCATTGTTCTATTCATATCTTGAACTCAACGATTCTTTTAGGCCTATTGATTCATACCCTATCGATATCAAATCAATATTAAGCTCACGTCGTTCCTATTTCATCAATTTTCCTTGATTTCTTCACTATGGCATTTATCAAGCATTTTGCCTACTCATTTCCATAAATTCTCTAAACTCACAATGTGGCTTGCTTCATTTACCCATCTCAAATCATTCACATTACTCCAATAACAACTTACCAACATCCATAAACCACCAACTCACCCAATCTACACTTTCTCACGCTAGACTCATTCCATTTCTAGGTCACATACTAATTCCATCTCATCTTAGGTGTTTCCTATCATCCATACACATGCAAATCAACTCCAAAATCACTTAAATAAACAATGTACTTGGATTGGAGTATTAGAAACTTACCAAATCAAATTTTTCTTCTTGCTCCAAAGGGAAATGTTCCTTGCTCCTTCAATACAAACAATGAGGTTTTGGGTTTCAACTATGTTGTTCTCTTCCTCAAGATGAACAACTTTGTATCTAATAGCCTCCTTTCAATTCTTACTGGAAATGGACTGATTTTAGGGAGATAAATTTAGGTTTTGGGTGAAAAATGGAAGGGTGATGTTGTTTTCCCGAAAATTATAGATTTCAGCGCTCCTTTTATAGAAATAGCTTGAGGAGATCGATTTGCACTAGGAGGAGATCGATCTAGTCCCCTTAAATCCCTTTTTTCACGTCATTTTAAGCATAAGATCGATCTGTCGAAGCTTGAGATCGATCTGCGCCAAACATAAAGCTAAGGAGATCGATCTGTATGCTTAAGAATCGATCTTTTCATTACAGAATGTTTAGGAGGTCTATCTGGCCCCATGGGAGATCGATCTGCTCTATTCAATTACTCAAATAAGAGCATGCTGGCTCTTCCAGATCTATCTCTCATCCTATGAGATCGATCTGGCCTTCATATTTTTCAGATTTTCTGTAGTTTTTCTACAGCAACACACACCCAAACATCCTTAATTTGCTGTCATAGTCATTTTCTCATCCAACCACCTTTAAGACTTGAAAATGGCATCCATCCATACCTTATAAACATTAAAACTTGCGTGTATTCTTTGCATAGCCAAAGGTATACCATACCAAGCTAAATGGAAGTTCAACTTCATTCCATTTCACCACACTACTCATTTTGAGTTCCAATCACATTCATCACTTATAACTGCTCATTTCTTTATATTCATACACAATGAAACTTGTATGTACATTACAAAATCATATTACAAGTATGTACATTGAATTCATGGACTTACACCACTTATGCTTACATTGCAAATACATTACCATACTCATGATGTCATAACATTTACACCCAAAAATACGGGTCTTACACATGCCTTACTAACGAAAGCATCCAAGTTACTGATGAGACTCTGTGGAGAAAAGTAGGGAGTGAACTTAACGCGCTCCGTAAGAAACTTATGTAATCGGTAGACAACCATACTATCTACATGCTTATAATGTATGCCATAATCAATTATAAAACACTGTAAAACACTTGAATATAATTCAATTCGTTGATATTGAAAATAATTCACAATCGATGCACTTTCTTTGAAAAACACTATCAGTCACACTCTATTTTCAGTAATATACTTTACCATATGTAAAACATATGCATTCAATATAGTCAGTACGATGAAACCATTTACTATTCAATCAATGCAGTAAAACACTTGAATTTTTTTCTTTAAAACGATTCATTCTGTTGAGTTAATATATTTTGAAATGACAAAACAAGTAAATTCAATAATATAGAAATGATTTAAAACATGTTTAGAGGTTATCAGTACCAAAAACTAAGTATTTAAGGATGAGAGATCGATCTGGTGAGATAAGAGATCGATCTCCTGGGTTTTCTAGTATGAGAGATCGATCTCATGAGAATATGAGATCGATCTGCTAAAAGATTGAAATCTCAAAGAAACTATATAAGATGTTGAGGAAGCAGAGATCGATATGTAAGGGTTATAAGATCGATCTGTAAATTACAGAATGTCTGTGAGATCGATCTAGTCTAGGAAGAGATCGATCTATGCTCAAACAAAGAGTTTATGAGATCGATCTCCTATGGATAGAGATCGATCTTCTCAAAGTCAGAGAGTTAAGGAGATCGATCTAGGGTGTTTAGAGATCGATCTCCTCTCTACGAGAATACTTGCTAGATCGATTTGGAGATCGATCTTGCCTCAAACAGAGAGATTGGAAGATCGATATGCTAGTTCAATAGATCGATCTTCACTAACATTTTAAATTGTAAGATCGATCTCTACAAATATGAGATCGATCTCTATGCTTCAAGTTGCTTTGTAATCGCAGGAAATTAAACTAAGAGATCGATCTGGCACTCTACTGGAGGTTCCCAACGGTTCTTTCTATAAAATCTTCAACAGGAAAAATAGCATTAAATGCTCCAACTACCAATCCTGCTATATAAAATCAAGCATTGAAGACACTGGAAAAGTGGAGACTATTGCTGTAAACTCTGTATATTCTCAAGAATTCTTTTCCAACATTCTCTTTGTCTTTAAACATCATTTATTGATATTGTTGTAAAAATCTGAGTAAAAAGCTATTCTATCCTACCCTCAAAAGAAAGCTTTACCTTGTATTCATCCTTAATTCAAGAGAGAAGATGAGAGTTCCTCTGTGAGATAATTTTGTAAAGGGTGAATATTTGTTTGTGTAAAAAAGGTAGAGAGGTTATTCCTTAAGCTGTAAAAGGGAGTATGTAACATCCATTGATAGAGTGAAAGAAAGCTCTTGACAAGGAGGTTAAGAAGAGAGGACGTAGGCAAGAGATTGGTCGAACCTCTATAAACTACTGAGTTTGCTATTTTCTTCCCTTATCTTCTTTCAATTTATTACATTACATTATATTAATTATTCTTTACTTGCAATTAGATCTAATTAAGTTTAAATTTGCCATTAACTTTAGAAAATCGATTCACCCCCTCTCGATAGAGCCAACAATTGGTATAAGAGCTAGGACTCTTTGATCATAAAGGAATAACTTCCTAAGAGTTAAAAACGATCTAATGGCTCACAACAATGTAGCAACCAATCTAATAGGAGAGGGGCATTCTACAATTAGGCCTCCTATGTTCAATGGTGAACATTATGCTTATTGGAAAACTAGGATGATACTTTTCATTCAAGCAAATGATTATGAGGTATGGAGGATTATAACTAAAGGATCTCAAATCCCAACTAAAAGAATAGAGGGAAGAGATATCCCTAAAGAAGAAGATGAGTGGGATTCAAATGATGTAAAATGTGCTCAGCTAAATGCAAAGGCCATGCACACCCTATTTTGTGCTTTAGGGCCAAATGAGTATAATAGAGTCTCTGGTTGTGACAATGCCAAACAAATATGGGACAAATTGGCAATAACTCATGAAGGCACAACTCAAGTAAAGGAGACTAAGGTAGGAATGCTCATACATGATTATGAGCTATTTAGGATGAAAGAAGGAGAGTCAATTAGTGACATGTTCACTAGATTCACTGATGTAATAAATGGGCTAAAATCCTTAGGAAAAATCTATTCAAATAAAGAAATGATCAAGAAAATATTGAATAGTCTACCAAAATCATGGGAAGCTAAGGTAACTGCAATTGAGAAATCCAAAGACCCCCACACACTATCACTAGATGAATTAATAGAGTCACTACTCACATATGAAATGAAGCTAAGGAGAAATGAAGAGCCACCCAAGAAAGTGGGAGTAGCTCTAAATCTACTATTCAAGAAGATTCGAAAGAGAATAAAAATGAGAGTGGTAGTGAAGAAGATCTTGAGATGGCAATGTTTGCCAAGAGATTTAACAAATTTATGAGAATGAGAGCAAGTGGTAGTAGTAGGAGAAACCACAAGAAAGATCAAGAAGAGTTAGGTAGAAAAGATACTATTGTCTGTTATGAATGTAAAAAACCAGGACAAATTAAATTTAACTTCCCTCTTCTTAAAAGATCAAATGATAGGTATCACAAAAAGAAGGCAATGATGGCAACATGGAGCGACAGTGACAGCTCTGATGATGATTCAAATGAAGATATTGCCAATCTATGCTTCATGGCTATTGAAGATGAAAAGGTAACTTCAGCTCTCAATGAATATTCTTTTGATGAATTGCAAGATGCTTTTGATGATCTTGCATTAGAATATGAATGCATGAGTATGAAGTACAAAAAATTAATATCTAAACTAAATAAAGAAAATGAGTTATTACTAAAGGATAAGATAGAATGCGAAAAGAAATTAGAAAATACAAATCTTGAAATTTGTGACCTAAAAGAAAAAAAATAGTAACTTACATAATTCTTTTACTAGATTTTACATGGGTCAACAAAAATTAGATAACATGCTAGAAACTCAAAGGGCCTTCTTTGATAAGAATGGATTAGGATATGATAAAAAAAAGTAGAGAGACTCATCTCAAAAGTTTCATAGCTCGAAAGAACATGCATAAACCCTCAACTATTTGTTCACATTATAATAAAAAGGGGCATGCATCATATAGTTGTAATGTGAAGATGACCACATTTAGAGGAAAAATAGTAAAAAGAATTTGGGTTCCAAAAGATGTAGTTAATTCAAAAGATATTAATACTATAGTAAAATGGATCCCAAAGGGATCAAGAATTGTATTCACTAACTCCAAAGGACCCAAGAAAATTTGGGTACCTAAGACATGAGTTTGAATTTTGATTATAAGTGATTGAGCATTGCCACAAAGCAAAAACAAAGGAAGCTTGGTACTTAGACAGTGGATGCTCAAGACACATGACCGGTGATAGAAGCCACTTCAACTCATTTAAATCAAAAGTTGGTGGAGAAGTCACATTTGGGACAACTCCAAAAGCTAAGTTGAAGGAAGTGGTTCAATAGGTAATGACTACTTTTCATTAGAAAATATGTTTCTTGTCTAAAACATAATTTGCTAAGTATTAGTCAAATTTGCGACAAAGGTTACAAAGTAATTTTTGATTGCTTGAAATGTCATGTTATAGATCCTAAATCTAATAAAGTTCTTTTTCTAGGTCATAGGCAAGGTAACATATACATTGTTTATCTAAATGAACTTAAAAATGAAAATATATGCCTTATGGTAGATAAAGAAAAAGAACCTTGGTTGTGGCACAGAAGATTAGGTCATGCTAGCATGCATGTGTTATCTAAGCTAGCTAGAAAAGACCTTGTTATAGGATTACCTAAGTTGTTCTTTGACTATGACAAAATATGTGAAGCTTGTGTTAAAGGAAAACATAAAAGGACAACATTTAAACCTAAACATAGTATATCAACCACTAGGCCTCTCCAATTACTTCACCTAGATCTATTTGGACCAACTAGAATAACAAGCCTAGGTGGGAAACATTATGGGTTTGTGATTGTAGATGATTACACTAGGATCACTTGGGTGTTCTTCTTGATACTAAAAAGAAGCCTTAGAAAAATTCATTGTCTATACAAAAGTGGCCCAAAATGAAAACGGTTACACTATAACTAGTATTAGAAGTGATCATGGCAAGGAGTTTGAAAATATTGGATTTGATGAATATTGCAATGATCAAGGAATTAGTCATAATTTTTCAGCCCCTAGGATACCACAACAAAATGGGGTAGTTGAGAGAAGAAATAGAACATTGGAAGAAATGGCTAGAACCATGTTGTGTGAAAATAACTTACCTAAATATTTTTGGGCTGAAGCTATAAATACATCTTGCTATATCATTAATAGAGCTATGATTAGACCAATTTTAAAGAAAACCCATTATGAGCTTTACAAGGGAAAGAAGCCTAATATTAGCTATTTTCACCCCTTTGGTTGTAAATGCTTTGTCTTAAATAATGCAAAAGACAATTTAGGAAAATTTGATGCCAAGAGTGATGAGGGAATCTTTTTAGGCTATTCTTTGAATTCAAAGGCATATAGAGTATATAACAAAAGAACATTGATGGTTGAAGAATCAATACATGTAATATTTGATGAGTCAAATGACATATCTAAAAGTTCAACCAATGATGAGGATATTGAAATATTTGATGAGAACTTAAAAGAAACCTCAAACATAGAGAATGATCTATTAGAAAAACTTGACATTAATAAAGAGGATGAAGAAGAACTAGAAATATTAGAAAAAGAGTTTAGAGCACCAAGAGAATTAGGATATGTAAAAGATTGTGAAATAGTAGGAGATCCAACTCTTGGAGTTAGAACTAGATCATCTCTAAGGAATGTGTGTCAATATATAACCTTTGTATCTCAAATTGAACCTAGAAATGTTAATGAAGCTTTAGATGATAATAATTGGTTTTTAGCCATGCAAGAAGAACTAAATCAATTTGAAAGAAGCAAAGTATGGAAACTAGTTCCTAGACCTAGTTATCACTCTATAATAGGAACTAAATGGATCTTCAAGAACAAGATGGATGAAAATAGTGTGATCATAAGAAACAAAGCTAGGCTAGTTGCATAAGGCTATAGGCAAGAAGAAGGATTAGACTATGATGAAACTTATGCACCGGTAGCTAGATTAGAAGCAATAAGAATGCTACTTGCCTTTGCATGCTATAAAAACTTCAAATTATATCAAATGGATGTAAAGAGTGCATTTTTAAATGGTTTCATTCATGAAGAAGTTTATGTTGAGCAACCTCCCGATTTTGAAAGTCATGAATTTCCTGAACATGTATTCAAACTATCTAAGGCACTTTATGGTTTGAAACAAGCTCCTAGAGCATGGTATGAAAGACTGTCAAAATTCTTAATAGAAAAAGGATTTTCAAGAGGAAAATTAGATACTACTTTGTTTATCAAAAATAAAAATAAAGATTTACTAGTTGTTCAAGTGTATGTAGATGACATTATTTTTGGATCAACTAATGAATCTCTATGCCAAGAGTTTGCTAAGATCATGCAAGGTGAATTTGAAATTAGCATGATGGGAGAGCTCACCTACTTCTTGGGACTTCAAGTGAAGCAAACTAAAGATGAAACTTTCATCAATCAAGCAAAATATACTAAGGATTTGCTCAAACGATTTGGAATGGATAACTGCAAACCTCAAGCAACTCCAATGGGCACTAACATCAAGCTTGATAAAGATGAAAGTGGTAAGTGTGTAGACACTAAACTATATAGGTCTATGATTGGTTCATTGCTTTATCTTACTGCAAGTAGACCAGATATTTTGTTTAGTGTATGCTTATGTGCTATATTTTAATCCTCTCCTAGGGAATCACACTTATTAGCCACTAAAAGGATCTTTAGATATCTTAAAGACACTCCCTCTCTAGGACTTTGGTACCCTAAGGACTCCACCTTTGCTCTTTATGCTTTTTCTGATGCAGATTTTGGGGGCTATAAAATAGATAGAAAGAACACTTTAGGAACATGCCAATTCTTAGGGAATAGATTAATCTCATGGTTCTTTAAGAAACAAAATAGTGTAGCACAATCCACAACAGAAGCTGAATATATAGCAGCTGGTAGTTGTAGTGTTCAAGTGTTGTGGATTAAACAACAAATGAAAGACTATGGTATTGACATGAAGCAAGTCTCAATCAAATGTGATAATACCAGTGTCATTAATCTCTCTAAGAATCCAATTCAACACTCTAAAACTAAGCATATTGAGATTAGGCATCATTTTCTTAGAGATCATGTAAAAAAAGAAGATATAATTCTAGACTATATTGATACTTTACATCAAATAGCTGATATCTTCACCAAACCTCTTGATAGAGATAGGTTTTGTGTTCTTAGAGGTGAATTAGGACTCATGAATGCTCCTTGAGATTTATCCCCTTCAAAACCTTAATTTCAAAGTGATTTTCAACTTATTTTTCAATGTTTTTTTCTGGGCAAAAAGTATGAGAGATCGATCTTCAATCAATATAGATCGATGTTCATGCTCCAAATTGGCCTAAAGCAGAAAGGTCCAGCTAAGAAGATCGATCTTCTTCACCATAAGATCGATCTCCTTAAGCCTCTGTAAAATAGCAGATCGATCTATGCAATTGGCAGATCGATCTCCTTAAGCCTCTGTAACATAGCAGATCAATCTCTGCATTCGGTAGATTGATCTCCTTGAGCTTCTGTATTTTGAAGATCGATCCTTTGAAATAGCAGATCGATCTCTTCAAGTTTTTGGAAATATCAGATTGATCTAGTACCTCGACAGATCGATCTCCTTAGCCCTGGACTATAAAAACTGCTTCAAAATCCCCAAATTTCAAAAACCCAAATCTTCAAATCCCTAACCCTCTGTCGTGCCTCAACCTTCGATTCTCACTCTCAGATCGATCTCGGTAAGGTTTTTGCCAAATCTTTTCATCAATCAGTGTTCTAGTAACCTACATTGTTGAATTTTCTTCAAAAATTTCTCTGTCTTTTGCTAAAATCTTCATTAAGGCAATTCTAGCACTGTTTCATTACCTAGGTTTTTAAAGAACTCTTCAAACTAGTGCTTAAGTGTGTTTAGAACAATCCTTGAGTGTGTCTAGGTCATTTCTTAGTATACAATTATGCCTCATCTTAAGAGAGCAACCAACAGAGAGCCTAGACCATCTTCCTCACAACCACCCACTGCCTCTTTTGTCACTACCTTTAACAGGAGTTTTCAAACACCTGCAAAAAGGAAACGATATGAAGAGTATTTTTCCACTATGCCAATTAAACATTGGTGAACAATTGACTTCTCTTTTTTAAATCGTATTGATTTTCCTTACCTATCAAAAATGGAAGAATTTGGTTGGCTTTCATTTCTTAAAATTAATACCCCGGCACCTCCAAACATCATTAGGGCCTTCTTTTCTAACGGTGAACTCATCTACGACCCTGATGATACCTGTAAAATACTAGGGTTTAAAACGTTTGTCATGTCTAAAACACTATCTATAGACACATCCATACTAGCCCGAGTGCTTGACATAAAAGATGAGGGGCTAACCGATGAAGAGGAGGAGGTACCTCTAGAATTTAACCTCCCCAGGGATAAGGCGAGTGATCTACCGATGCACCCAAGATTACTCCTATCACGATCCAAATTACCTAAAAATCAGAGTAAATTTTTTTGCTTTTTCATTTCCTTACCCGTCGTGAACACTTACACTACTAAGAGTTGAGCTATGATTTGGTATTAGTCACCTCTCACCTATTTACCATTCCATTTCCATATTTCATTTACATATCAATTTATTTTAACCAAATACATCCCCAATATTACATCCGTGTACAATACTGTGCCTCTATATGTTCAGATACAAAAATTATACAAATGTGTATACCTGGTCTTGATAAGAAGCAGCGGATAACCGAAATGCAAGACTACTGTCATTCTCTTCTACTGAATGTACCCTGTGGGGTGGAAAATGAAAGGGTGAACGAAACTTGCTTAGTAAGGCAATAATGTAAGCAGGTAGATAACTATACTATCTACGTGCTGATAATATCATGATATAAACTCGTCTTTATATGGAGCATGAGGTAAGATTAAAACGATGCCACATGTATATATATCATATAAGAGAAATCATGAAATTGTCATATAAAACAACCATGGAAAAATCATCATGTATGACATCTCATGCTCGTCACATTAAAACTTATTTATTTCATCACAAAACAACCACGTTAAAACTTATTTGTTTCATCATAAAACAACCACATCAAGGCTAAACCCATCCCTCGGGAATACCTTGATTCATTAAATCGCATTTCGTTTAAAAACATAAATCGAGACATTACCCCTCCTTCAGGTTTGTCCTAGTCTATTCAAACCGTATGATATCATGTGAGGCATGTAGGTTACTGTATGAAAATCGAGGACTATGGCCATATTATGTCCCTGTGATCCAAGGCTACACGGATCCCGGTGTGCGGGGTATCACAACTGTAACGGGAGGTGGGGTCAAATCCTACCGGCCAGAACATCAAGTAACATCATCGAGTCATCATGACTGCACGGTACAGCATACTATGTGTGACATATACAAGGTACAACGTACTCCGTAGACCCATATCATAGTCTGGGGGTGCTTGTCGTAGGTCTTACCCACCCTAATACTATGTCGATAACCAACCCATGTCTCAAAGTATACGTGCGAGCATATCAACTCTCTGCGACACATAGTCTACAGGAGGCTTTCACATGACTATATGCATGTCAACTCACGTCTAGTGCGAGCGAAGCTCCAGCACCACGCTATGCATATCATGATATCTAAAATCTCATGCGAGCGAAGCTCCAACACGGTTTTGTGCACACACAAATTTCTCGTACGAGCAATTCTCCAGTACGACTTTTCATAAGTAATAAATCAGTAAACTTTAGTGCGAGTAAGACTCTAGTACTCTTTTTACTCGTGTAAATATGATAGGTGGCTCAATCTTAATAAAACATCTTTTAAAATCATAAGTGGTACAAACTGGTACCCTTTCGTATAATTCATAAAATCAACAGCCAACCTATGTGTAAATTTGCTTAAACCAAAGCAATACATTCATATAAAACATCAAAACATGATAATCATGCAATTTATTTACCTTACTACCCTTTTTGTAAATTTTACTCCCAGGGGTAAAATCGTCATTTTCTTTATTCACCTATGCCCCGATTTTCACAAAAATTATTATTTTGTTTCTAGATACTTTAAGAAATTCTAAGCCCTAAAATCCCCTCAATAATACATATAGAAATCTCTATGCACCTATAAAATTCCCTTACCTCGATTCTCTGTACAGTCTGACTTTTCCAATTCTACCGATCACCCGATCTGTTTAGCTCCCAATATGTACTCCGGAGCTGCAGATAATTATTTACCATGTCAATTTAACCCAATAAATATAATTCTCGCGTTTACTACAGTCGATTTAACTAATTGGGCCAATTTACTCTTATTGGGTCTGATCACACCTTAATGGGCCTCGACCCATTTTCATCCTGTTTCTACTTATTAAATCCCTTCTTCGGGTCTATTGGGCTCATTTAGTTTACCAATAATCAACAGGCTTCGTTCCAAACTCATTGGATAGCCCGTATACTAATTACGGTAATTACTATAAAATTCAAATAATATTCCTTTTTATACAAAATTAATCCGTAAAATAATCTTAACTCTGCATTAAGGGACTCATATTATCGTAATTAAAATATACTTACCTAATATAATGCGGGGTACGAAAATCGAAACTCAATCGGCTCTCGTTCGGGATTTGTCATAAAACTGCACAATTATATATTTAATTTTAGGTTAATTTTTGATTAAATATAATTTAAATAAATTTCTCGAAAATCGAATCAGTCACTTTTGACCTCTTACCGACTTACCCAAAGTCTGATGTATCCCCAAAAATTCTTCCCTTTTTTTTTCCTTTTTCTCTTTTTTTCCCTTCTTTCTTAGCTGAATCAGTTCAGTCCGGTTCAACCCGATTCAGACCGGTCCGGTTCAGCCGGTTCACCTCTTTGCTGAACCGGTCCGTATCGGTTCAGGCCTTCCCGTCGCCGTTCACGGCGTTTTCGACCGGTTCCCAGCTCGTTTCTGGCGCCAATCGGTGCGCCTGCACTGGGGGAGTGTTCGGCTGGGGTCGGGGTTGGTCGAATCACGCCGATGGCCGCCAGATTCCTCTTCTCCCTCCGCGACACTCTCCCTCTCGATCTGCCAGATTTCGATGGTTTCACCGGTCGATATCGGTCTCAAAAGAACCGCCTCCTCCTCTCGATCACACAGGTGGCCTCCGTTCACGCCCAGCAGTCGTGGATCGTTAGAATTGACCTCGTTTTCCTCGCGGCTTTCTCTTCCTCAGTTCACCGGACACAGCCGTCGTCGGCGCGCGTCACCGGTGCCAACGTGTTCGTCGGCCTCTCCTCTTCCTCTTTCGGTCTTCGTTTGGATCGTCTGTCGTCGGTGGCCGTGGATCGATCGGGTCACGTGCGGGCATCTTCTGTTTCCTTTATTTTTCTCTCTCCCTGACACATTTTTCGATTCTCTCTTCTTTTTTTTAAAAAAAATTATTATTATTATTATTTATAATTTATTTTATTATTATATTCATTAAAATAGTCAAAAATATTCTAAAATATCTACAAAAATCAACTTTTTATTCCAAATAAATTTATTTAATTTATTTATTGTATTTTTAACCATTTTTTCGAAATAATTTATTCGTATTTTCGGGATATTGTCTCGAGTAACTTTTCGGTATTTCTAAAAATTTTGGATCTTGATCAATTGGACTTGAAATTTAATTATTTCTTTGTTATTGATCAAGATTTCTCAATCTCATATATTTTTAATTAATTTTTTCTTCTTGAATTTATACCGGCTTTTGGTCTTTTTACCATTTTACCCTTACACGTGTTCGGGACCAAATCAGTCCAACTTCCCTTCACGAATACTCACTCATTTCATGTTTTAAATACTTATCTACAGTTCGAATCTCATTCGTTTAAATTTGTGACCATTTTCAATCCTTTATATGAATTTACGATATAATTTCGGGTCTTACATAATCTCCCCCACTTAAGAAATTTGGTCCTCCAAATTAGAATCAAGTCAAATGGATCTATAAACAACTCCGGGTACGTCTATTGTATCATATACTGTCATTCTCAAGTGACTTTTTCCCGAGTGTAAAACTACCAACATACTTTAATTAGGGAGATCATCTTAAACCTCAACACTTTCTCCTTCCTGTTCAATACCCGAATCAATTTTCCAATCATACATTATACTTTCATTGAGTTAAGCTGTTGGAGCTCATATCCAATCACATATGTTGGATCCGGATAGTATTTTCGAAACATCATAAGATAGGACACATTGTGGATGCCTGCTAATTCAGGTGGTAACGCCAACCTACAGGCCTTGTCTCCCACTTTGTCCAATCTCTTTCTGAATCTCATTACGTCCTTATACTGTGTCCTAAGGGCATGTAACTTCCAACAATACTAATTCACCCTCGGTGAATTCCAATGGTTTCTGTCTCTTGTTAACATAGCTTTTCTATCTGCTCTGAGGTGTTCTTAATCCTTCATAATTAACTGAACATCCTCAGAGGTTTATCTTACCAATTTCAGGAACAATTTTCTATCTGCCACTCACTTCTTCTTATCTATATCAGGGAAACAACCCTTACGGCCATACAATGCCTCATCTAAAGTCATCCCGATACTCAAGTGACAACTGTCATTATTGACAAATTCGATTAGTAACAACTGATCATCCCAGGAGCTTATCAGATAAATGGCACACGCTCTCATCATATCCTCTAGAACCTGTGCAGTCCTCTCTGACTGACCATCTGTCTGAGGATGGAAAACTGTGTTAACACTCAGTCAGGTACTCATAGCTTCCTGAAAAATATTCCCAGAAGTGAGAAGTGAAGCGAGAATCCCTATATGATACAATGCTCACTGGAAAAATACTTGGTGTTCCACAATTTTCCATACACATAAATTCGCCTACACACTTAGAGTATCGGGGATTTCCTAACCAAAAGGTGGGTAGACTTAGTCAATCTATCGACTATCACCCAGATAGCCTTATGATTCATCCGGGTCCTCTGTAACCCCTCACAATATCCATGGTAACTTGCTCCCATTTTCATGTCGATATAGGTAGAGGTTGCAATAACATTGCAAACTTCTATTGTTCTACCTTACTCTGCTGACATATGAGACACTTTTCCACAATCTCTACCATGTCTCTTTTCATATCTGACCACCAATACCCTTTTCTAAGATTTTGATATATTTATTATTTCTCGGATGCATTGTATATCCCGAAGAGTGAGCTTCTGACAGTAACTCTATCTCATCACTGTGGTCTCGGGAAGCACTTATACTGTCTCTGAACCTCAGTAAGCCATCATCACTCTCTGTGAACTCTGTCATTATACCCATCTGAATCTGACCCACACTATCGACACTATGCCGATCATTACGCTAAGCCTGTCAAATTCGGTCACTCAAATCTGATTCTAATCTCAGGCTAGCTGTCACACAATCACTGTCATCATCAGAGGGAATCACATCACTACTGAGGCTTATAACTACTCTAGCAGCTCACGCTCCCTGACCATCATATGTAATACCATCCCGAGGCTCTTTCTGCTCAAGGCATTAGCCATTACATTAGCCTTTCCTGGATGGTACAATTTTCACAATCATAATCCCTCAGAAGCTCTAACCCTCTTTGTTCTCATATCCGACTCTTTTTGTGAAAACAGATACTCGGGGCTTTTATGATCAGTGCATACCTGAAATTCCTCACCTTATACATAGTAGTGTCATATACTCAATACAACCACTATCGCTGTCAACTTTAAATCATGGGCCGGATAGTCCTTTCATGATCCTTGAGTTGTCTGGATTCATAATTGACTATCTTCCCCTTTTGCATCAATACACAGTCCATTCATTATTTTGAGGTATCCATAGACTCATGAGAAACCTCTTAATCTGTTGGGTATGGTGAGAATAAATGCGGTGGTCAATTCATACTTCAGTACACCAAAACTCCTATCACATCTATCATCCCATTCAAATACAACTTTTTCTAAGTTAAACGTGTCAACAAAGTAGTGCATTTCGAGAACTCTCAACAAATCATCGGTAAAAATAATTTTCAATTGTTGCTTATAATTTTCCCTGGACTGTAAATACACCCAAAATATCATCAATATGGATGGTAACAAATCGGTCCAGGTAAAGTTTAAATACCTCATTGTAGTTGTGTTCCACTAAATATTTCAATCCCCATATCCTTGACCTATGTACGCATAAACGTATAATGTCATTTCGAAATTGCTTCCGTTCAATATACTAACCCGCGTCATTTTCTTTTTCTTATATTAACGGCTTTTATAAAATTTTAATTAATTTTTAAACCTTCACGATTAATCGAATTCTATATTTTTTTTATCGTACAAGTAAAGGTACCCTAATTTTAAATGTATATATTACAACTGTCGATTTCAATTTATAGGTTGTGTATACTTTTAGACGCTGTCAAGTCTTCAGGCAGGGAGGTATTTTGAAATACCTTTATTAACCCTCAGACTTGACCACAATTACTTTACATATTAGTCCATGTGGTCACAATTCATATTCATTACTAATTGCTTTAATCCAAATTATTTCACATATCAGAGATATTCTTACCTTGCATACGCCTCTTATTCCAATAGATTTTATATTCAGGATCTAACACATCTAAAAGCTTATCTCCTTTCGTATATCACTTATAACAAACTCCATCATTACTCATTCCGTGAGTACAATATTTACTCCTTTAATTTCAATCGCTACACCCCTTTTATTACTTGTCAAAACTTACAATATACTTTTCAGGTGTAACTATATCACTATCTTAGAATAGTACTCTGAACATCATAATTTGCAGCCGACCAATTGAGATTTATTCTCAATATTACTTCAAATTATTCATAGTCTATTGAATAAAATCGGCTGACTTATATTTCTTCCCCCGTTTTTAACTTATAATCTCTTAATAATTATTTCGTTAGTTAACCCTCCTCTATTGGGGTACTAACTATCAGCATTGTGCCCACAGATGTAGGCATTCACGTCTTTTACTAACTTATATACAAATGAAGGCAGTATGACTAAATACGTGGCACCAGGATTAATTAAAATAATTACTTCACTATTCTTAACTAGTATGGTATCTTTCACCACATCATATGAAACATCAGTAATGTCCTGGTCTAAGGCATACACTTGCCATCGTCCAACAGCCTACTTTCCCCTTTCTCTTCGGCTGTGGCCTCCCTTTTTTGGTGCAGAGATATCAACATGGTTTTCTCTGTCTCTTTGCCCTTCTGTAGGGCAGTCTCACCCAACTCTAAGCAATCGTTAAATAAATGGTCTGTTTTACCACCCTTAACGCCTATTTTAGTCAATAAAGTGTAGGTGTAGGCCCTACTTCCATGGTATCTACCATACATCCTACACTGCTTACACTGCTACACTGCTTACAATGTTACACTGTTACACCGCTACACTGCTTACACTGCTTCGTAGCAGGTCGGGGTCCTCAAATCACAATACCCCTCAAAGTGCTAAAATTGGATACACTAGGGCCTTGCCAATCATCTTACCCTGTGACTCATCAACTCTAATCTCTTACCAACTGGTCTCTTTCCCGTTCTGACATCTCTGTCATTCTCTATTCTCTTCTGTCTCTATTTCGACCCTTACTACCTTTCCCAATATCAGAGGTGTGCAACACATGATCTTATTCACGCAACTATATTCTGCGCACTGCCTCGACATAAGTAGTGAGCCAATCGGACTCTAACCGACAATTTGAGCCCTTCCATGAACTTTTGAGCTTTCCAACTCTCACTGCCCATAGTGTCGGGGTAATATCTACCCAGGTATATAAACTGAGTTTCATACTCGTCAATCAACCAGTGTCTCTAGGTCAGTGTAAGAAATTTTACCTGTAATTTCCCTTAAGTAGTGTCTGAAATATTCTGTCACCGGAATACATCCAATAATATTTCTCATGTCGGCTATGGACGTCTAACTCTTCAGATAGGTCGAGCGGACGTCCACCAATGCTCTGCCTCGCCTCCAACATAAGCGTATTTAAAAGTCACCTTCTCAGTTGACATACACCAAAAGAATTCATACAACTTCGCTATCTCATTCACCCAGTCCTCAGTAACTATTGGTTTCTTTACTTCACTATATACCGGAGGGGTGTGAAATCTCTATAGTCTGAGGCATCTGTTTAGGTTTTACCCTGCCTATCCTCAACTACCTGCATAGACTGAGTAAATGACTCCGAAATATTTTCTACACTCCACTCTATCCTCTTGGAGCGTGTCTCAATATTGTTTGGTCTCTTTATAGGACCCTGCGGAGTATGCTCAACATCAGCCTCCGCCTCACTCTCATCTTGAGTCTCATGTGATGACTCATTCGACTCTCAGGCCAATCTCTACGGTCTCGAGCAAGTGTACTCGCCCCTTTACCATAGCGACTATCAGTTATAAAAACTATATTCTTGCATTCGAAACTAAATTCTTAGCTGTAGTTCCATCTTGATAAACACAATTGTATCTAAACAATGCACAGTACATGGGGATGTAAATTTACTTAACCACTAACACCGACTCACATTAGTCCAAATCTATTCTGATACCACCTTTTTTCACGACCCAAATTACCTAAAAATCAGAGTAAATTTTTTGCTTTTTCATTTCCTTACCCGTCGTGAACACTTACACTACTAAGAGTTGGGCTATGATTCGGTGTTAGTCACCTCTCACCTATTTACCATTCCATTTCCATATTTCATTTCCATATCAATTTATTTTAACCAAATACATCCCCAATATTACATCCGTGTACAATACTGTACCTCTATATGTTCAGATACAAAAAGTATACAAATGTGTATACCTGGTCTTGATAAGAAGCAGCGGATAACCGAAATGCAAGACTACTATCGTTCTCTTCTACTGAATGTACCCTGTGCGGTGGAAAATGAAAGGGTAAGCGAAACTTGCTCAGTAAGGCAATAATGTAAGCAGGTAGATAACTATATTATCTACATGCTGATAATGTCATGATATAAACTCGTTTATATTTGGAGCATGAGGTAAGATTAAAACGATGCCACATGTATATATATCATATAAAAGAAATCATGAAATTGTCATATAAAACAACCATGAAAAAATCATCATGTATGACATCTCATGCTCATCGCATTAAAACTTATTTATTTCATCACAAAACAACCACGTTAAAACTTATTTGTTTCATCATAAAACAACCACATCAAGGCTAAACCCATCCCTCGGGAATACCTTGATTCATTAAATCGCATTTCGTTTAAAAACATAAATCGAGACATTACCCCTCCTTCAGGTTTGTCCTAGTCTATTCAGACCGTATGATATCATGTGAGGCATGTAGGTTACTGTATGAAAATCGAGGACTACGACAATATTATGTCCCTATGATCCTAGGCTACACAGATCCTGGTGTGCGGGGCATCACAACTGCAACGGGAAGTGGGGTCAAATCCTACCCGCCAGAATATTAAGTAACATCATCAAGTCATCATGACTGCACGGTACAGCGTACTCCGTGTGACATACATGGTACAACGTACTCTATGGACCCATATCATAGTGTGGGGTGCCTGCCGTAGGTCTTACCCACCCCAATACTATGTCGATAACCAACCCATGTCTTAAAGTATATTGCGAGCATATCAACTCTCTGCGACACACAGTCTACAGGAGGCTTTCGCACGACTATATGTATGTCAACTCACGTCTAGTGCGAGCGAAGCTCCAGCACCATGCTATGCATATCATGATATCTAAAATCTCATACGAGCGAAGCTCCAGCACGGTTTTGTGCACACACAAATTTCTCGTACTAGCAATGCTCCAGTACGACTTTTCATGAGTAATACATCAGTAACCTTTAATGTGAGTAAGACTCTAGTACTCTTTTTACTCGTGTAAATATGATAGGTGGCTCAATCTTGATAAAACATATTTTAAAATCATAATTGGTACAAATCAGTACCCTTTCGTATAATTCATAAAATCAACAGCCAACCTATGTGTCAATTTGCTTAAACCAAAGCAATACATTCATATAAAACATCAAAACATGATAATCATGCAATTTATTTGCCTTACTACCCTTTTTGTAAATTTTACTCCCATGGGCAAAATCGTCATTTTCTTTATTCACCTATGCCCCGATTTTCACAAAAATTATTATTTCGTTTCTAGATACTTTAAGAAATTCTAGGCCCTGTAAATCCCCTCGAAAATACGTATAGAAATCTCTATGCACCTATAAAATTCCCTTACTTCGATTCTCTGTACAGTCTGACTTTTCCAATTCTACCAATCACCCGATCTGTTTAGCTCCCAATATGTACTCCGGAGCTGCAGATAATTATTTACCATGTCAATTTGACCCAATAAATATAATTCTCGCATTTACTATAGTCGATTTAACTAATTGGGCCAATTTACTCTTATTGGGCCCGATCACACCTTAATGGGCCTCGACCCATTTTCATCCTGTTTCTACTTATTAAATCCCTTCTTCGGGTCTATTGGGCTCATTTAGCTTACCAATTATCATCGGTCTTCATTCCAAACTCATTGGATAGCCCGTATACTATTTACGATAATTACTGTAAAATTTCAAATAATATTCCTTTTTATCCAGAATTAATCCGTAAAATAATCTTAACTCTGCATTAAGGGACTCATATTATCGTAATTAAAATATACTTACCCAATATAATGTGGGGTACAAAAATCGGAGCTCAATCGGCTCTCGTTCGGGATTTGTCGTAAAACTGCACAATTATATATTTAACTCCTTGATTAAATATAATTTAAATAAATTTCCTAAAAATCGAATCGGTCACTTTTTACCTCTTACCGACTTACCCAAAGTCCGGTGTATCCCCGAAAATTCTTTCCTTTTTTTCCTTTTTCTCCTTTTTCTCCTTTTTTCCCTTCTTTCTTGGCTGAACCGATTTAGTCCGGTTCAGTCCGATTCAACCCGGTTCAGACTGGTCCGGTTCAGCCGGTTCACCTCTTTACTAAACCGATCCGTACCGATTCAGGCCTTCCCGTCGTCGTTCACGACGTTTTCGACCGGTTCCCGGCTCGTTTCTGGCGCCAATTGGTGCGCTTGCACTGGAGGAGTGTTCGGCTGGGGTCGGGGTTGGCCGAATCACGCCGGTGGCCGTCGGATTCCTCTTCTCCCTCCGCGGCACTCTCCCTCTTGATCCGTCAGATTTCGACGGTTTCACCGGCCAATACCGATCTCAAAAGAACCGCCTCCTCCTCCCGATCACACCGGTGGCCTCTGTTCACGCCCAGCAGCCGTGGGTCGCCGAAATTAACCCCGTTTTCCTCGCGGCTTTCTCTTCCTCCGTTCACCGGACACAGCCGTCGTCAGCGCACGTCACCAGTGGCAACGTGTTCGTCGGCCTCTCCTCTTCCTCCTCCGATCTTCGTTTGGGCCGTCGGTCGCCGGTGGCCGTGGATCGATCGGGTCACGCGCGGGCATCTTCTGTTTCCTTTATTTTTCTCTCTCCCCGACACATTTATTGATTCTCTCTTCTTCTTTTTTTTCTAAAAAATTATTATTATTATTATTATTTATAATTTATTTTATTATTATTATATTCATTAAAATAGTCAAAAATATTCTAAAATATCTACAAAAATCAATTTTTTATTCCAAATAAATTTATTTAATTTTATGTAATTTATTTATTATATTTTTCACCATTTCTTTGGTATAATTTCTTCGTATTTTCGGGATATTGTCCTGAGTAACTTTTCGATATTTCTAAAAATTTCGGATCTTAATCAATTGGACTTGAAATTTAATTATTTCTTCGTTATTGATCAAGATTTCTCAATCTCATATATTTTTAATTAATTTTTTCTTCTCGAATTTATACCGGCTTTTGGTCTTTTTACCATTTTACCCTTACATGTGTTCAGGACCAAATCAGTCCAACTTCCCTTCACGAACACTCACTCATTTCGTGTTTTAAATCCTTATCTACAGTCCGAACCCATTCGTTTAAATTTGTGACCATTTTAAATCCTTTATATGAATTTAAGATATAATTTCGGGTCTTACAACTCCACCTTATCATCTCGTGGAATCTTAGACCCTTTGGTACCCGGCACTCCACGATCAGGAGACTAGATCGATTTTGGCTCCACCACCTTCACTCTTCACAAAATCAAAAACCCAATCTAGTCCATTTCATTTATGAAGACTGGCTGAAAATCGTACGTGGCCAAGCCTCCACGATCGTCTTTACACAATCGCTAGCGTACTTGCTTCAACGACTCAGGGTCGATTGTTCCTGTGAGACCAGTGAAGTACCTTCTCCAAAGAGCGTATTAAACATTGGCACACTTCACCACATGGGATACTATAAGGACTTTCACGGGCAATGGAGGAAGAAGCGAGAACACCAATTTGAGGTAGCTATGGAAGAAGACCCATCAGCAGAGCCTACTGCCCCACCAGCTGAACCTACTGAGGTTCCTTCTTTGTCGACTGCTCAGCCCACTGCACCTGCATCATCATCCGATGGGCTGAAATCGATTGTGGGGATGATTATGGAACTTAACCGAAAGATGGATGAAGGATTTGCAAACCTTCATGCCACACAGCAAGCTATGTTCGATGAGCTGCAGGTACTCGCACTCGAGTCGAGGAACTCATGGAGCGCTTTCCTCCTCAGCCTTAGGACATGATTGTTAGGAATGTTTTAGATATTTATCCATGTTTATTGTTTGTTGTTTGAAACATCATTTGCTTGAATGCTTATTTTGTGAGATGACATGATTGTTCAGTTTGAAATGTGTTATGCTTTATTATTATTTTGAAATGACATATCTTTTGGAAGTTAACTGACTTTATGCCTTTATTGCCATTGATATGACAAAAAAAGGGAGAAAAATATGCTAAGAAAACCTGTTTAATGTTTTAAAGGAAAACTTAATTTAAGGGGGAGTTAAGGGGAGCTTACTGACACGCCCTAAACGTATTACCGCAAGTGCACGGGTCGTACAAGTAATAATGGGATTTTGAGTCCCGAGTTATCGTCCCACAGAGAAGTTGACTAGCCTAATTAACTACCAGTTAATCTTACCCTAAGTATATTCTAGCAAATTATAAAATTAAGGTGAGTGATCTACATGTTTAAAATTAAAAATACTGAAAGCAATAAAATAATAAAACTATAAAATAAAGAAAATAAAACCGAGCAAAATTACTTACAGTGCTCCACGCAATTAAAATAAAAAACCTACAAAAGAAATTAAAACAGTTAAAGCTAATTAACGCGATAAAATGCAAATATGACAATAACAAAGCAAGATTAATTAAACTACAATTAAACTAACCTAAAATGTAATTTAAACGACTCAATCAAAATGCAATTTAAACTAAACTAAAACTTAATGAAAATAAAGACTAAATTAAAAGTGCATGAAAAACATTTAATCTAAATTAATTCTAAATGCATCTAAACTAAAATAAAATCCTAAAACATTTAATCTAAATTAACTACTAACTCAAAACTAACACTACAAATTAAATCAACATGCAAAGCAATAAAGCTAACCTACCATTATAATTAACTAAACTAACTAACAACTAACAAATGCATGAAAATACTAATAATGCATTAAACTAAAACATGACTAAATTGAACTATGGCCAAACATGGCCTTAGCAAATTTAAATCAACCAAAGCCCTCCATTCACTATTCACGTGTCTTTCTTTGTTTATTTTCCATTTCCAGGCTGTGCTTGGTTTGTCCTCTGGTCCAGGCTTTTGCCTGCTGTTCGGCCTCCATTCTCGATCTACTATGTGTCCTGTTGTCTGCTGCTCCAGTTCTGCAATCGACTGTTGTTTCATGCTGCCCCAAGTGCTCCAGACTCTATTCTCGATTCTGCCCTGCTGCATTCTGCTTCTGCTGTTTCTACCCTGGTGTGTCTCGGTCCCAAGTCTACTCTACACATCCTCGGCTTCTGCAAGTGATGTCTGCTGTAGGTGTTGCTACCCTGGTGATTGAAGAAAAGCGGGATGCAGCAGGTAGAGCTAAATCACCCAGCACGGTACCATCTACTTGTGTACCAAATATCTCGACGTTAGTTCCTGCTACCAGCTTCTGCGTTGTTCTTCTACAATGACTCCGATTCACAACCAGCTTGCAGGATCTGTCTACCTTGCAACAGAACGAGATGCACACAGTACAAAGGAAATATCATCATGGACACCTTTACAAGAGAAACATCAACATGAACAGTAATGGAACCATATAACAGGGGAAAACAGAGGGAAGCTCTTGGTTTGCAGGATACTTCCTACTGCACCATAGACACCGATTTATGCCAACAACGTGAGCAAAGAGTTTAGAGAGATCCAAGATAAATTGCTGATATGAAAAGTAGTGATTAAAGATGGATTACAACAGCATAAGGAAATGCAATAAAACAAATGGAAGCTAATACTCTAAAGTCATCCGTGAGATTCATCATCTTGAATAAACATCATCATCAGGTTACTCTCATTTCAACTCCTACTGCCATTGTTTCACATTGCCATTGATGAGGAGTAATGCCCAGCATCAGCCCACATCAAAGCATCAAAACCGATAGGCAAATATGGAGAAGGTAGCTTATCACCCGAATGCATAAAGAGAGCAAACCCGAGAGCTTCAAAATATAAGAACACTGAAGCATTTCATAGTAAAACCAAGTATGAATAAACTGAAAATGAATCTTCACAAAACCGAGCATAAAAAACTTTTCATAACATATAACAAAAGAAACTTGACATGACAAATAGTTGTGGAGAAAAATAAAATGATGAAACAAAAACAAAAGCTAATCGGGAAAGCTTGGAAGATAATCTCAAAAAAAAAATAAAACTTAACTAAGAAAAATAAATTAAAACTATTCTAAAAGAAACTAGCATAAAATTACTCTACTTTAGACTACTTCTAACTTACATTACATTACACTACTCCTACTCCTAAAATTACCTTCTCTTTCAATTGTCATCTTTTCCTATTTATAAACACACTAGGGGTAAAATTGTAATTTCTACATCCTTGATGAGTTGGCATTTTTTGGTCACTTGTCTTCACACCATTGGCTCCTTGAAAAGATATTTCCATGTCATCGGTCTTCTTGTCCAATTAGATGTGCTAGGTGGCATGACTCGTGTTGTCTGCGTGGCTCAATCTCGATTTTAGCCCAATTTCGATCCATTTTCTACCGAAATATTCAAAATTCATCCAGATTTAATTTATCTGCAAACATGAGAATTTTAATTAAATAAAGGGGATAATTAACCATATAAATTGGGGATTTAAATAAATAATTAGAAAATTAAGCACAAATAATTCTAAAAATATAGAATTATCACTTACATTAAGGAGGAGTTTTTGAAAGCAAAACAAATTTTGTGCATAATACATATGGGGTAACTAAACATGTTTTTTGAATAAATTTTGTCATATCAAAAAGGGGGAGATTGTTGAGTTAATATATTTTGAAATGACAAAACAAGTAAATTCAATAATATAAAAATGATTTAAAACATGTTTAGAGGTTATTAGTACCAGAAACTAAGTATTTAAGGATGAGAGATCGATCTGGTGAGATGAGAGATCGATCTCATAAGAATATGAGATCGATCTGCTAAAAGATTGAAATCTTAAAGAAACTATATAAGATGTTGAGGAATCAGAGATCGATCTGTAAGGGTTATAAGATTGATCTGTAAGTTACAGAATGTCTGTGAGATCGATCTGGTCTAGGAAGAGATCGATCTCCTCTAAAACAAAGGGTAAAGGTAGTAGATCGATCTGTAGATCGATCTATGCTCAAACAGAGAGTTTATGAGATCGATCTTCTCAAAGTTAGAGAGTTAAGGAGATCGATCTAGGGTGTTTAGAGATCGATCTCCTCTCTACGAGAATACTTGCTAGATCGATCTGGAGATCGATCTTGCCTCAAACAGAGAGATTGAAAAATTGATCTGTTGGTTCGATAGATCGATCTTCATTAACAGTTTCAAATTGTTAGATCGATCTCTACAAATATGAGATCGATCTCCATGCTTCAAGTTGCTTTGTAATCGCAGGAAATTAAACTAAGAGATCGATCTAGTCATAATGGGAGATCGATCTAGCACTCTACTGGAGGTTTCCAACGGCTCTTTCTGTAAAATCTTCAACGGGAAAAACAGCATTAAATGCTCCAACTACCAATCCTGCTGTATAAAATCAAGCATTGAAGACATTGGAAAAGTAGAGACTATTGCTATAAACTCTGTATATTCTCAAGAATTCTTTTCCAACATTCTCTTTGTCTTCAAACATCATTTATTGATATTGTTGTAAAAATCTTTGTGTAAAAAGCTATTCTATCCTACCCTCAAAAGAAAGCTTTACCTTGTATTCATCCTTAATTCAAGAGAGAAGAGGAGAGTTCCTCTGTGAGATAATTTTGTAGAGGGTGAATATTTGTTTGTGTAAAAAGGGTAGAGAGGTTATTCCTTAACCTGTAAAAGGGAGTTTGTAACATCTATTGATAGAGTGAAAGAAAGCTCTTGACATGGAGGTCAAGAAGAGAGGACGTAGGCAAGAGATTGGCCGAACCTCTATAAACTACTAAGTTTGTTATTTCCTTCCCTTATCTTCTTTCAATTTATTGCATTACATTATATTAATTATTCTTTGCTTGCAATTAGATCTAATTAAGTTTAAATTTGCCATTAACTTTAGAAAACCGATTCACCCCCCCTCTCGGTAGAGCCAACACATTCAATCAGTAAAACAGTTCAATTCGGTTTTCTTTCTATTAATAAACAATTCAATTTGCTGAGACTAGGTTGGGATTCAATTGATAACACTAGGATTCAATCAATAACAGTACAGTCGACATATGGCCATAGTCAATGACCCCATGCCTCACGGGCCAGGTGTGCGCGAGTGTCATATGCCTCAAGGGGGATGGGTCAGTCCAGCCCGTCAGCCAATCAATACATTGCAGTTCAGTTCAATTCTTTTCAGTAGTCTGAAGACTCAATACACGGTGTAACGTACTCCATGTATGTCTACACGGTACAGCATACTCCGTGACCCCAATACAATACAATATGACTGAGGGGACCGAGTAATCTTAAGGATTTACCGCCCAACATCAATCTCAACCGTCACCTTAGTCTCAAAATCCAGTGTGAACAGGTCAGTGCAAGATCACACAGCAATACACGATGGCTCCAACACGGTTTTTCTTATAAATCATATAAAAAGGTCGTGCGAGTCAGACCATGAGACATAGTTTGCAGGCACTAAAGCACGTCTAGTCAGTGCAAGTCAAGCCGTGTGACACACAGTCAGTACGTGCTCAAGCATATCTCATCAGTGCGAGTCGGTCCGTTCGATACAGTTAGCACGTGTTCAAGCACGTCTCGTCACTGCGAGTCAGGCCGTACGACACACAGTTAGCACGCGCTCAAGCACATCTTGTCAATGCGAGTCAGTCCGTGCGATACAATCAGCATGCGCTTCAACACCGTTTCATGTGAAAATCGGATAGATGGTTCAATTCTTTCAAAAATAATATAGAAACCAATGTTCTGTACAAAACAGTGTATAAACGATATGTGAGTGGAGACTTCCCGGAAGGTTACCCAACATGGAATTTCTCCCACTCAAGCACACTTAACTTCGTAAAACGTGCTATTTTATGCACACAATAAAAATAATAGCAAACCTATCCATATACTGTTGGAAACAGTATTTCAACGATGAAAACACTGAAACAGGCAATTTATGCAGTTATAAAAATTTTCAACACTTTTCAGTTCAATTCAGTCTATACGTAGGGGTAATATTGAGTTTTCTATCCTACGGTATCTATTTAACTACTCAAAATCATAAAATACGTACAGTTATCTCTAAAACTTGCATAAATTCCTTACCTCGTTGTCTGTCCGTAGTTTTCGATTGTCTCGACGTAGTGAGTCTGCGACTCCGATCCACTCGTGTGACGTCCTGAAAACGGGAAAAATAGGGCAAATTTAAAACTTTTTACTCATCAATTCACAATTAAGGGTGCATTCCTGTGCAGTGTCATACATCATCATACCTATCATGCCTCAGGATCTCATCATAAGATAGTATATATCGTATCATATACATTACTCAATTCCAAGTTAATTAATCCTAATACATCCCGTACATCACTGTACAATAAGTGTCTGTAAATATAACTCTAGTCTGGATACATGAATATTAAATATATACCTCAATACACAAAATACGGCCTGGAGCTCAAGTCCTCCACTAGCCTCTAACCCGTACGTCGCAGGGAACTCACTTCACTTGAAGCAATATAGGGGAAGAGAAAACAGGGTGAGCCTCCAAATCGCTCAATAAGGGGGGTAAGGGAATTCAGTTATATAAACCATATCACACATCACAAATATGTATTTGTTTATGAAACTCATTTGAAATTGTAGCATGAAAGTTCTCAAAACATCATCATCTCATACCTCACAAATCATGTGAAAACATGAAGTTAAAAAGGCTCAATATCGAGCACTCACAAGCATGTGTAAATATATGCGATAATGGCTTTTCTCAAAATATGTGATAAAAATCACCTCAGTAAATAGCACGTGACAAGGTCACAAAACACAACTCACATGTAAAACGAGACTAGGCAATAAAACTCATATAAAACTGGTCATGGCACATCAAATATGTAATCTCCTCTGGGTGCGCATCCCAGGCATCCTCGTGTAGAGGGAACGTCGACAATATGGTCGTATGCATGGTATATTGGACTTATATGTTACCAGAACAAGGTGTCACGACCCAATTCCATTCTCTTTAACCGAAATCACTGAAAATTTTTCGCGTTTTACTGTTACCTTACCCAGTCGTGAACTAAGCTCACCACACACTGTTGGGCTGTGAGTCAATAATAAACACCACATCTCATTCATTCTCAATTAATTAAAACGATGTCATACATGTGCATTTAATCGTGTACTTATACGAATACATGATTTACTAACATCTACATCCCCCATAAGTACAACTCAAAAGAATACTGTGCTTTTACATTATTTAGATACAAAAAGAATCACTGTGTATATACCTCTTAGCGATGGAGATGCAGCGGAGTCCAAAATAATACGCCTCAGTCCTCACTGGGCTACTATGCACGCTCTGTAGGGGGGAAAATAGAGTGGGATGAGCAACCACACGCTCAGTAAGGCAATAATGCAAGCATGGTAGATAACTACTCTATCTACATGCTGATAGTGTTATGCATAAATCGTTTATAGTAGGAGCATGAGGAATAAAACTATGCCATGTGAATATACATATATATCATGTATCAAATCATGTGCATTGGCATATAAATCATGGTAGAGACATCATGTATAAAACATCTCATGCTCAATCTCATTTAAATTCATAAAAGGGCAATTCATTTAGAACTTCCTTTTTGAACCAACAACATAACACCACCAAATCAACTCACAAACCATAACCACATTTACATTCCACAATTCACGCATGTGTATAAATCTAGGTCACTATATCAGAAGTGCCTATGTGAATCATTACATCATAAATCATCCCAGACCACACGCATCCAGGTGTGCGGGGTATCATGCTGGCACGAAGATGAATTATCCCTCGCCAGACTTTCTCATCACATAACCATCGTGCGGTACATCGTACTCCATGTGATATACACGGTACAGCGTACTCCGCAACTCATATCGTGATTGGGGGTGCCATTCCTAGGTCTTACCTACCCCATACCAAGAGTTTTCCATATTCCGTGAAGGAGAGCCTTCCTGCCGAACAGAGCCTCCCCGCCTAACAGAGCCTCCCTGCCTCCTCGGGCTTAAGGATGTTAGCTTAAGGATGTAGGGCTTAAGGGTCCTTTCCGTAAGAGAGCCTCCCCACCGAACAGAGCCTCCCCGCCTAACAGAGCCTCCCTGCCTCTTCGGGCTTAAGGATGTTAGCTTAAGGATGTAGGGCTTAAGGATCTTACCTTTACCATACCCATGTAGGAGAGCCTCCCTGCCTAACAGAGCCTCCCCGCCTCTTTGGGCTTAAGGATGTTGGCTTAAGGATCCCACCGTAAGAGAGCCTCCCCACCGAACAGAGCCTCCCCGCCTAACAGAGCCTCCCTGCCTCTTCGGGCTTAAGGATGTTAGCTTAAGGATGTAGGGCTTAAGGATCTTACCTTTACCATACCCATGTAGGAGAGCCTCCCTGCCTAACAGAGCCTCCCCGCCTCTTTGGGCTTAAGGATGTTGGCTTAAGGATCCCACCGTAAGAGAGCCTCCCCACCGAACAGAGCCTCCCCGCCTAACAGAGCCTCCCTGCCTCTTCGGGCTTAAGGATGTTAGCTTAAGGATGTAAGGTTTAAGGATCTTACCCACTTTCACAACCCTATACGAATCCCATTGTACAAGCTTGTTCGAGCAAAGCTCTAGCACGACTCATGCATCATGCATCTTCTCATAAAGAGGCGTGTACGAGCATAGCTCTAGTACGGTTATACTCATAAGATAACCATTCACAATCCACGTACGAGCAGAAGCTCCAGTACAGTTTATAAACATCATCACAATTCAATTTCAAAGTGCGAGCTAAGCTCAAGCAAGTTTCACACAAGTGAAAACATAGAAATCTCGCGCGAGCGAGGCTCTAACGCGAATTATATCACATTCACGCGATAGGCGGCTTACATGCATTCAAAACATCTCATAATATGCTTAGTGCCTCGTATGGACTATTTCACAACATCATTCAAGTACTAGCCAGCCTATCCTTTTATTTGCTCAAATCAAAGCATTGTGTTTTGTAAAAGCATTCAAAACACATGATTTATGCAATTATTAGCCTTACTATCCCTTTTTCATAACATCCACTTCAAAACCAAAACCACGCATATACCCATCATCTTTCACAAATACCATCAACATTTATTTGAGCAATTCATGCATTTCATACAACACCCAATATTCACCCAGTTCAAAATACGAGCAGCTATCTCTATATACTCACAAAATTCCCTTACCTGGAATTGCGATGCGTGATTCCACTTCCTTAAGCTGCTTACTCGTACGGTTCGGTTCGCCTTCAACGAACTCTTCGGGACTGCACAAAATCGTATCCCGCATTATATTCGATCCATACAATGCAACCCTTGTGCTTGCTATAGTCAATTTAATCTATAGCCTCTATTAAAGCTTATTTGGCCTCGTTTCATTACTTTATCCATAACTTGAGTCTATGGATTTTCTTAGGCCTATTAACTCATTCAAAATCGATATCAAATCGATGTAAAGCTCATAGCGTTCATATTCCATGAATCCCCTCACTATGGCATTTATTCATCACATACATATCCATTTCCACATTTCTTCCAACCCACCATGTAATTTCATCTAACCATCTAAATCATAACATTATCCCAATGACAACTTTAACATGCCATAAACCATAAGTTCATTCAATCCCACATATCCTCACATTATACCCATTTTAGATTTCTAGGTCACACCACTTCCACTACATTCTTAGGTAGTTTATCCATCCATACTCATACCAATCAACTCCAAAATCAATTAAATAGCTAATGCATTTGGATTGGAGTGTTAGAATCTTACCAATATGATTTTTCTTCTTGCTCCAATTGGTAATGCCCTCAACTCCTTCAATTCCAAAAATGGGAAAATGCCCTCTCACTATGTTGTTCTCCTCTTTGATAGGAACAACTTTGCCTCTAATGATCTCTCTTCAAATCTCACTGAAAATGGTTGATTTTAGAGAGAGAAAGTTAGGTTTTTGGGGTTGAAATTGTAAGGTTAAGTGTTTTCTGAGATTTCCAGATTTTTCAGCTCTCCTTATATAGAAATGACTTGAGGAGATCGATCTGGTCCAAGAGGAGATCGATCTGGTCCCTTAAAATCCCTCTTTTTCACGACATTTTTAAGCCTGAGATCGATCTGTCGAAGCAATGAGATCGATCTGTTGAGGCATGAGATCGATCTGTCGAAGCATGAGATCGATCTGGTCCCAAACAGAGAGCTAAGGAGATCGATCTGGGTGCTTGGGGATCGATCTTTCCACTACAGAATGCTTGAGAGATCGATCTGGCTCCATTGGAGATCGATCTGCTCAATTCTTTCGCCCAAATAAGAGCATTCTGGCTCTTCCAGATCGATCTCTCATCCTATGAGATCGATCTGGACCTCATGTTTTCCAGATTTCCTGCAGTTTCATTGCTGCAACTCATACCAACACACCCTCAATCTATTGCCATGGCCATTTCCTCATCCATCCACCTTTATAACTTGAAAATGGCATCCATTCATACCTTATGCACATTGAAACTTGTGTGCATTCATTATATGTCCCAAGGTATGCTACATAGAACCGAATGGAAGCTTAACTCCATTCCATTTTACCACACTACTCATCTTGAGTCTCAATCACATCCATCACTTGCTAGAACTCATTTCTCCGTATTCATACTCAATGAAACTTGTATGTACGTTACAATTCATATTACACGTACATACATTGAATCCATGGACTTACATCAATCATAATTTACATTACAAGTCCATTCATATTATTTGATCCAATTACACACATTACCCTTTTACATATACGGGGTCTTACACAAGGCCCAGCCTTACATGCTACCAAAGCAATGCCTCGCCTCATGCACACTATCACGTGGTCCCTAGGTCTGTTCCTAGGTGGCCTACTCTCTCGGTCTTACATGCTACCAAAGCAAGGCCACCCAGCGTTACCAGAACGGGGATCATCTCACGTCACCAAAACAGAGGCATCTCTCGTTACCAAAACGGAGGAATATCGGACTTACATGCTACCAGAGCAAGGCCTCCCAACCCTACCAAAGCAGAGGAATAATCGGACTTACATGTTACCAGAACAAGGCCTGTGGTCCCTGGGTCGGTACCCAGGCATCCCACTATATCGATCTTACATGCTACCAAAGCAAAGCCCGATGTGTATTCAACATGACATGCCTAAGTCTCAATCATTAGCCATTATCTTATAAGACGTTATGCCTTCACGTAGAACTCATTATGGTTTTCTCTCATAAAACTCATTTAACACATTTGCATACTCAACACAAAACATATTAAAACCGAGTTCCAACCGGCAAAACGCGCACACATTTTCTCAAATCTCAATATTGCCTTAACGTAGAGCCCAATTTACTTTTCACGCAAACTCAACGGTTTATAAAGCAATTTCACACTCAGCTTATAAACTCATAAAATAAAGGGCTCCAACCGGCTATAAAAACCATGTGCAATTATATCACAACACAACACTAAACATGCTTGTATTCTCAAATCATGGTTCATGCTATAAACAATTCATCAAAACACATACACAAATGGTTTAGTTTTCCCTTACCTCTTTGCACCTCGTATAGTGCAATTATTTCCCCCGTATCACGGACTAGCCTCGCATTCCACTCTGGAACTCCTGAGCTATCCAAACGATGTTAAAACATCAATACTCATCATCACAGTAACCTCAATTCTCAAAATCGAGCATAATTGCTCATAACACCTCAAATTTTCTCAATTCTCATAACTCTATCACAAACCACAATCTCGCTCACAACACCTCAACATTCTACATTTCCCATGCCATAATATCTATGCTAATTCACCACATTGTCTAAATTTCCATTTATAACTCAAAATTCCCAAAATTACCAAAATTGCTAAATATCATCATCACTCCAACTACATTGTAATTTCATCAATCCCTAATCATTTTCAGCTATTTCAACACAATGCTAACAACCATTACCACCACAATCATCTCAAATATCAAGATCGAGGTTTACAAATTACCCAAAAATTGTGGAGAGCTTATCTATTGCCTCGATTCGATCCGTCTTCCGATTTCCAAGTATGTTGTTCTCCTTTTGATGAGGAACAACTTTCCTTCTTGCCACAACCTCTGATTTGGACGAAAATGGGTGCTTTGGATGAGTGAGAAAGCTAGGGTTCGGGTGAAAATGGGGTTTTGAAGAGAGAGAAAATGAAATTGCAGGAGAAAGCAGGGGTTCCTTATATAGACTGAGGGTAGGAGATCGATCTGGCTCTTGATGAGATCGATCTGCATTTGAATTTGGGGACGATTTGGGGCAATTTTATGCCTAAGAGATCGATCTATTGAGGGGTGAGATCGATCTCTTAATGGCTACATGAGATCGATCTGCTCCTTGAGGAGATCGATCTTCTCCCAAACAGAAACATTTGGAGATCGATCCCTTCCTCATGAGATCGATCTTCTCTCAAACAGAATCATAAGGAGATCGATCCTCTTCCATTGGAGATCGATCTGCTCACTTGCTTTCCTCCTTCCTTGTCATTTTTAGTTTACCAGATCGATCTTTCTTCCCTAAGATCGATCTGACCTGATAGCTTCCCACTTGGTTAAGCACTTAACATATAAATCTCCAAATATAATTTCCACAATTCACTACGGTGATTATTTCTCATTTGTTACTTATACATTTCACTTAACTCAATAAATTACACTACAAGTCCATATTACATAATCAAAATATGTCTAAAATTCTCAAATCTCACATCCTCCCGACCTTAAAAGAATTTGGTCCTCCAAATTCAACTCAACTAGTCAAATAGATGGGGGTATTTCGCCTTTATGAGGTTCTCTAGTTCCCACGTTGCCTTTTCCATTGAGTGATGTTTCTACAAAACTTTCACTAATGGGATGCTCTTGGTTCTAAGTACCTTCTCTTTTCTATCGAGAATCCGGACGGGTTCCTCAGTGTAGCTCATATCTTCTTGTACGTCTATCTCGTCATACTCTATGACATGAGAAGGGTCCGGGCGGTACTTCCTCAACATAGACACATGAAAGACGTTGTGTATTCCGGACATCTGTGGGGGTAATGCCAGTCTATAGGCTACCTCTCCCACTCTCTCAAGGATCTTGAATGGTCCTATGTATCGCGGACTCAATTTTCCTTTCTTCCCAAATCGCATGATACCCTTACTCGGTGATATTTTCAGAAATACTGCATCACCAATATCAAACTCGAGTGGCCGTCTACGTACATCCGCGTAGCTTTTTTGTCTACTCTGTGCAGCCCGTAACCTCTCACATATGAGTTTCACACTCTGTACAGCTTGCTCAACAAGCTCGAGAGCATTTATCTTTCTGTCACTAACTTCTTCCCAAGCTACAGGGGATCTACACCTCCTACCATATAGAGCCTCAAAAGGTGCCATCCCAATACTTGCATGATAGCTGTTCAGGTCCTCGGTAAACCCATAATAAAGTCTATAGTGACATGCTCCCATTTCCATGTAGGTACAGGTAAAGACTATAGTAGTCCCCTGGGCTTTCGATGCTTAGCTTTCACTTGTTGGAATACTAAACATCTGGCCACATACTCTGCCACGTCTCGCTTCATACCACTCCACCAGTACACCTTTCTCAAGTCTCGGTACATCTTAGTACTCCCTGGGTGCATGGTGTATCGCGAGCAGTGAGATTCTCTCAATATCTGTCTCTTTAGGGTATCATCGTCCGGTATACAAATCCGTCCTTTGAATCTCAACAATCCATCCTCACTGACTGTGAGATCCGACTACGAAGTCTGTTCAGCTTGGCTAACCATATCTATCAACCTCTGATCACTGCGATGCCTAGTTCTAATCTGATCCATGATCCTGGGCTCTATCTGCAAGCTAGCCAAAAATCCAGTCTCTATCTCTTTAACTTTGATCCGGAGTTTGGTGAACTGCTCCAGTAAATCCCATTCCCTGATCATCATAACAGATATCATACTCTTCCTGCTCAGGGCATCAGCAACTACATTTGCCTTACCCGGATGATATAGAATCTCGCAGTCATAGTCCTTAAGGAGTTCCATCCATCTCCTTTGTCTCATGTTTAACTCTTTTTGATCAAAGAGATATCTCAAACTCTTGTGATCAGTGAAGATCTGGAATCTTTCCCCATATAAGTAGTGTCGCCAGATTTTCAAGGCAAATACCACAGCGGCTAACTCCAAATCATGTGTGGGGTAATTCCACTCATGGTCTTTGAACTGTCGTGATCCATATGCGATCACTCTTCCATGCTGCATAAGCACACACCCTAGTCCTTGATGAGATGCATCACTATACACCGAAAATCCTCTTGATCCCTTAGGAATAGTCAACACAGGTGCCGCTGTCAATCTCCATTTTAACTCCTGAAAACTGAGCTCATATTGATCAGTCCATATAAATGGGGTCTCTTTGCGCGTGAGTTTAGTCAAAGGAGCGGCAATCCTGGAAAATCCTTCCACAAATCTTTTGTAATACCCTGCCAAACCAAGGAAGCTTCGCACCTCTATAACTATCTTTGGTCTTTCCCAATTAAGCACAACTTCTACTTTACTTGGATCCACTGATACTCCTTCCTCTAAGACTATATGACCAAGGAAAGCTATCCGGTCCAGCCAAAACTCACACTTACTAAGCTTTTCATATAATTGCTTATCTCGGAGTATCTGAAGTACTAACCACAAATGTTGTGCATGTTCCTCATATGACCGAGAGTACACTAGGATATCATCAATAAAGACTATCACAAACTTATCTAGATAGTCTCTGAACAACTCGTTCATTAATCTCATAAATGTTGCAGGGGCGTTCGTCAATCCAAAGGACATCACCAAAAATTCATAATGGCCATACCTTGTCCTGAAGGCCGTCTTTGTAATATCTCCTTCCTTGATCCTCAATTGGTGATAGCCCGATCTCAAATCAATCTTAGAAAAGACTGAGGCCCCTCTCAGCTGATCAAGTAGATCATCAATCCTGGGCAGTGGGTATTTATTCTTCACGTGGCTTTATTCAACAATCGGTAGTCTACGCATAATCTGAGACTACCATCCTTCTTCTAAACAAATAAAACTGGTGCTCCCCGCGGTGAGATACTGGGTCTAATGAACCCTTGATCCAATAACTCCTGTAGTTGTTTCTTCAATTCCTCAAGTTCCACTAATGCCATCCTGTAGGGAGGTTTAGAGATCGGCTGAGTATCTGGTACCAAATCAATGGTAAACTCCAGCTCTCTCTCTGGTGGCAAACCTGGCAACTCATCTGAAAAAACATCCGAAAATTCGCAAACCACAGGTATATCCTCAATCCCCGGATGTTCCGCTCATCATCTGAGATGAGTGTCTCATAACCTTCACATGAACAATCATATTTAATACTCTCAAGAATAATATTAAAATTTCAAATTACTTACTAGAATTCCACATATTCATTTCCTCAATATCTCAACCGTACACTGTAAGGTTCAGGTAGGGAGAAAGTTACAATCTTAGTGTAGCAGTCTAAACTCGCTCGATTGGTTGCTAGCCAATCCATTCCCAAAATTACATCAAACCCATGTATATTCAACATGATTAGATCTACTAACATCACTCTATCTCCCACCTTTATCTCACATCCTCTACAGATTAACTCAGTTCTCTGGGATTCACGCATAGGGGTATTTACATGTAGTATATATTCTGGAGGTTCAAACTTCAAGTTTAATTTACATGCAAAATGCTCTGAAATAAACGAATGCGTGGATCCTGGATCTATCAACACATGAGCCTTATGATTACAGACAGAGAGTGTACCTCTTATAGTTTTTGTTGAAGTGTCTGCAGTTTCCTTATCCAGGGCAAACACACGTCCCTGTGCCACAGGTTTCTTTCCTTTCTCTGCAGCAGTGGCCCGTCTCTGGGGATTCACTCTCTGAGGCTGCTGTCTAGTAGGCTCCGGAGCATGTGGTATCTAAGGTTGAGGACAGTCCTTCACTCTGTGACCCATGTCACCACATCTAAAACATCCACGGATCGACCCAGTACAACTTCCCTCATGCGATTGACCACAATCTCTACAAACCCTTATCTCTGGCCTGTCATATCAAGGGGTTTCCTTGATAATAGGATAAGCTCTGGGTCTCTCCAATGTGCCCTTCTGTACCTCTATCCTTCCTCTCCTGAATGAACCTCTCTGAACATCTGCTTGGAAAACCACTGGCCTCTTGCCCTTGTCCCTAATCACTGCTCCGAACTCATTCTGGGACTATACAATTTCAATTCCCCTCTCAATCTCTTGTGCTCGTCTCAGAGCATCTCCAAACTTAGTAATACACAACCCAATCAATCGATCTCTAATGATAGGCTTCAATCCATACATAAATCTCTCTGTGCGGAGCTCTTCATTCTTGAAAGTCTCTAGATCATATCTCAGTAGAGCGATAAATCAGCTCTCGTAATCATCCACAGACATGTCGCCCATTACCAAACTCAAAAACTCTGCTTGCCTCCTTCTCTGGGCAGCTTGGGGTACATATTGGGCTCTAAACACTGTCTAGAACTCTTCCCAACCAATCATATCCTGGTGGGACATCAAAATACCCTAGGTAGTACCCCACCAGTCTCGACCTCTCCCTTTCAACATATAGGCACTCATACTGACCCTCTCAGCATCGATGCACCCCAGATAATCGAATATAATTCTCAACTCCGTCAGCCACTCCTCAGCCTCTGTAGGATCCTTCTTTCCCTTAAATGCGGGTGGATTCATTTTTAAAAAGTCCTTCAGTCGGACCATACTTTTGTCATCAGGTTGAGTGTCGGGAGGTCCTGATGGTGGTGTAGGAGTAGTACCCGACGCATTAACTCCAAAGTGTTACGCGAATAGCGCTGTCATCTGCTCAAAACCTTGCCTCACATCGGTCTCAATCCAATTAAATCGAGAGTTAGGACTCTCTGGTTGTGGGACAGGTGGCGGAGGGGACTCTGCCTGCCTCCTCGAACAACCTCGTCGTGCACTCATTCTCTATCTCAACTCGTCTCCTGTGCGTACATATCAAAATCGATAGAAATCTCAATCCTCAATTTCAATTCATGACCAAACTATTACAGACACTTGGGATGTATTCTATTTCACTTAACCGACATTGACAGTACTAGACACCCTAAGCTCTGATACCAAGAAAACTCTGTGACGCCCCGAAAACGCAAAAAATATGGTAAATTTAAAACTTTTTACTCATCAATTCACAATTAAGGGTGCATTCCTGTGCAGTGTCATACATCATCATACCTATCATGCCTCAGGATCTCATCATAAGATAGTATATACCGTATCATATACATTACTCAATTCCAAATAATTAATCCTAATACATCTCGTACATCATTGTACAATAAGTGTTTGTAAATATAACTCTGGTCTGGATACATGAATATTAAATATATACCTCAAAACACAAAATACGGCCGGGAGCTCAAGTCCTCCACTAGCCTCTAACCCGTACGTCGCAGGGAACTCACTTCACTTGAAGCAATCTGGGGGAAGAGAAAACAGGGTGAGCCTCCAAATCGCTCAGTAATGGGGGTAAGGGAATTCAGTTATATAAACCATATCACACATCACAAATATGTATTTGTTTATGAAACTCATTTGAAATCGTAGCATGAAAGTTCTCGAAACATCATCATCTCATAGCTCACAAATCATGTGAAAACATGAAGTTAAAAAGGCTCAATATCAAGCACTCACAAGCATGTGTAAATATATGCGATAATGGCTTTTTTCAAAATATGTGATAAAAATCACCTCAGTAAATAGCACGGGACAAGGTCACAAAACACAACTCATGTTTAAAATGAGACTAGGCAATAAAACTCATATAAAACTCGTCATGGCATATCAAATATGTAATCTCCTTAGGGTGCGCATCCCAGGCATCCCGTGTAGAGGGAACGTCGACAATATGGTCGTATGCATGGTATATTGGACTTATATGTTACCATAACAAGGCCCGGCCTTACATGCTACCAAAGCAACGCCTCGCCTCATGCACACTATCACGTGGTCCCTAGGTCGGTTCCCAGGCGGCCCACTCTCTCGGTCTTACATGCTACTTACATGCTACCAAAGCAAGGCCATCCAGCGTTACCAGAACGGGGATCATCTCACGTCACCAAAACGGAGGCATCTCTCGTTACCAAAACGGGGGAATATCGGACTTACATGCTACCAGTGCAAGGCCTCCCAACGCCACCAAAGCAGAGGAATAATCGGACTTACATGTTACCAGAACAAGGCCTGTGGTCCCTGGGTCGGTTCCCAAGCATCCCACTATATCGGTCTTACATGCTACCAAAGCAAGGCCCGATGTGTATTCAACATGACACGCCTAAGTCTCAATCATTAGCCATTATCTTATAAAATGTTATGCCTTCACGTAGAACTCATTATGGTTTTCTCTCATAAAACTCATTTAACACATTTGCGTACTCAACACAAAACATATTAAAACCGAGTTCCAACCGATAAAACACGCACACATTTTCTCAAAACTCAATATTGCCTTAACGTAGAGCCCAATTTACTTTTCACGCAAACTCAACGGTTTATAAAGCAATTTCACACTCAGCTTATAAACTCATAAAATAATAGGCTCCAACCGGCTATAAAAACCGTGTGCAATTATATCACAACACAACACTAAACATGCTTATATTCTCAAATCATGGTTAATGCTACAAACAATTCATCAAAACACATACACAAATGGTTTAGTTTTCCCTTACCTCTTTGCACCTCGTATAGTGCAGTTATTTCCCCCGTATCACGGACTAGCCTCGCATTCCACTCTGGAACTCCCGAGCTGTCCAAACGATGTTAAAACATCAATACTCATCATCACAGTAACCTCAATTCTCAAAATCGAGCATAATTGCTCATAACACCTCAAATTTTCTCAATTCTCATAACTCTATCACAAACCACAATCTCGCTCACAACACCTCAACATTCTACATTTCCCATGCCATAATATCTATGCTAATTCACCACATTGTCTAAATTTCCATTTATAACTCAAAATTCCCAAAATTACAAAAATTGCTAAATATCATCATCACTCCAACTACATTGTAATTTCATCAATCCCTAATCATTTTTCAGCTATTTCAACACAATGCCAACAACCATTACCACCACAATCATCTCAAATATCAAGATCGAGGTTTAGAAATTACCCAAAACTTGTAGAGAGCTTATCTCTTGCCTCGATTCGATCCGTCTTTCGATTTCCAAGTATGTTGTTCTCCCTTTGATGAGGAACAACTTTCCTTCTTGCCACAGCCTCTGATTTGGACGAAAATGGGTGCTTTGGATGAGTGAGAAAGCTAGGGCTCGGTGAAAATGGGGTTTTGAAGAGAGAGAAAATGAAATTGCAGGAGAAAGCAGGGGTTCCTTATATAGACTGAGGGTTGGAGATCGATCTGGCTCTTGATGAGATCGATCTGCATTTGAATTTGGGGACGATTTGGGGCAATTTTATGCCTAGGAGATCGATCTGTCGAGGGGTGAGATCGATCTCTTAATGGCTACATGAGATCGATCTGCTCCTTGAGGAGATCGATCTTCTCCCAAACAGAAACATTTGGAGATCGATCCCTTCCTCATGAGATCGATCTTCTCTCAAACAGAATCATAAGGAGATCGATCCTCTTCCATTGGAGATCGATCTGCTCACTTGCTTTCCTCCTTCCTTGTCATTTTTAGCTTACCAGATCGATCTTTCTTCCCTAAGATCGATCTGACCTGATAGCTTCCCACTTGGTTAAGCACTTAACATATAAATCTCCAAATATAATTTCCACAATTCACTACGGTGATTATTTCTCATTTGTTACTTATACATTTCACTTAACTCAATAAATTACACTTCAAGTCCATATTACATAATTAAAATATTTCTAAAATTCTCAGATCTCACAACTCGTGTTATTTCTCCAAAGTTTTCGAATAAATATTTTCGAACTATCTTCCCCAGATTTTTGCCAATTTTCAAACCTCTGTAACTCGTTTTCTATTCCCAAATACATATATATATATGTGTATATAAATATATATATACATATATATATATACTCTCTCCCTTTTTCTTTTTTTTCTTTTTCCTTTTTTTTCTCTTTTTTTTCGTTTGAATCTTACTTTCCTTCCCGCCATTTTCTTTTCCATTTTTCATTTCTTCTTCTTTTCCTTCTTCTTCTCCTTCCTCACGGCTACTGCTCACCGTTGCTTCTAGGAGCTCAGTGCTGCCACCCCTCTTTTTTATAGTCCTACCACCATCAACGCCGATCTTCTTCCCTGTTTCCAGCTTCTACCTGAGGCTCACCCCCTATTCACGGTCTCCTTCTTCCTCCTCAGTGCTGTCCATCATCATCACCTTTCTTGGCGATGCAACCTGCTTCATCATACCCCACACTTTAGCCATCGTCTTCTTCTTCATCACAACTCGGCCATCATCCTTTTAGTCACCGCCAACCTCCCGTTCAGCCTCCTACCGTGACTGCCACTGTCGATGAGGTGTTTCCTCTATTCGCCTCTGCTCCAATCAGTTTCCCCTGTTGCTGTTGGACCAGTCCGAAAAGGGTACAGGATGGTGCTATGCTAGTTGCTGTTCAGTGTCCGAGTCATGAAGAATGCTCTCATCGGTGTCTCCTTCTCCTCGTTACTCTATTTTTTTTTGTTTCCAGGGGCCCTCTATCGCCTGTTCTCCTTTGTTCCCTGCTTATATCACTGCTCAAGTTCCTTCCCGATTGGTAGCAGCTAAGGACTTCAGCTTACTCGCTCTCCCATTGTCTCTTCTAATTTCAGTTTTCTTTCTCCTTTCCTGACCTCACCTCTCTCGGATCTTTTCTTTTTTCAGTAACCAGTCTCTCTCTCTCTCGGGTTCCTTGCTCTCGTTTTCCAGCTTGCAACCGCCCATGATCTCATGCCCCCGCTTCCAACCTACCGACTCTAGCTTTCTCTCTTCCTCCATCGTCGCTGCCTCTTTTCCTTCCTTCTTCTGCCTCCTTCTTTCATTGCAGCAGTTTTAATATATATATATATATATACTTGTATGTACACCAGAAGAAAGTTTACATAACAGCTTCAGTTGGCTCCAGTTCCAGCCAACCTAACCACGTTTTTCTCTACTCTCCTCAATTTCCCATCCTCATTTCCAGTCCACGCACGTCATCTCGGTTTTCATTTTTCACCTTTCCTTCACGTTTTTTTTCCCTTTTTTTCATCCCCGATAGTGCTCCCATTTATATATATATATAGTCTCGGTTTCTTCTCTTTTTTCTTTCTTTTATCAGTGTACAATTCGGGCAGGGCATTAAGGCTGGTCTTGTTTCATGTCAGTTCCCAGTTTCCTTTCCCTTTTATGCTTCATTACTCACATTTCCACCTAAACTATGGCAGACCTTGTTACCTTCTCTATTGTTGTAGCTAACAGCAGTCAATATTCATCTCTAACTGGATTCTCAGCCATGCACTTATGCATAAATATATTTTATCTTCTCATATGTCTATGTATACTTCCAAGGAAGGTCTCGACCATGTGATGTACATATATTTATAGGTGGACATAGTGCATACATATATGTATTTATGTATGTGCTTTGCCACACACACACCTATATATATTTATTTATTCTTACACTCATTATTTAAATACATAATAAATGCGGTATTATATACTCACATATATACATATATATTGATCTATGTATCTTTGTATTATTATTACTATTATTTTTACCTTCATCGATATTCCTTCGTGGAACTGATATATTTTTAATAAATTTAATTTTCCCCTAGTCTCACTATGGAGTAAAATAATATTATAATTATTTTTTTCTCCTTGACTAATGGATCGAAATCTTTAATATCGAAGATTAATTTTGTTAATCATGGATTGAACCAAGTACATAAATTTAGTGTATTTACATTATATCATGTATCCTATCTGTGCAATGTCATGTATACAATATCATTCATGCAATCTATCCTATCTATACAATGTAATGTTATCTTTCCTATCTATATAATACAATGATCAAATTTCCTAATCTCTTCTTTTCAAAGGCTAAAGAATTATGAGATTTTATAATCTTTCCCTTCTCAAGACTAAAAAACAATGCAAATAATCAAATTTCTACTCTTTTCTTTCCAAAGACTAAATAATTATTCAAATTGTGAGAATTCCTAATCTTTCCTTTCTAAAGATTAAGAAATAATGCAAATGATAAAATTTCCTAATCTATTCCTTTTAGAGACTAAGGAATTATGCAAATTGTGAAATTTCCCAATCTTTCCCTTCTCAAAACTAAGAAATAATGCAAACTATCAAAATCCTTAATCTCTTTCTTCTAGAGACTAAGAAAATTATTCATTCTATAAAAATTCTTAATCCTTTCCATCAAGAGACTAAGAAAACTATTCCTATTGTGCCAACATAACTTGGCTTAATTCTTATATTTGTGCTAGCTAAATTGGGCTTTATTCTCATTTAATGCCAACATGATTGGGCTTAAATTTCATTTTAGTGCTAGCTACAATAGGTTTCATTCTCATCTAATGCTAATATGATTGAACTTAAATTTCATTTTGGTGCCAACTATATTGGGCTTCATTCTCATCTAATATGCTAGCTAATTTGGGCTTAATTCTCATTTAAAGTGCTCGCTATACTAGGTTTATCTCTCATCTAAGGTGCCAACTAAATGGGACTTATCTTTCGTTTAATGTGCTAGCTATACTGGGATTATGATAGACCACGACGATCCAACAGGGTTTCCAAGAAAAACCCACGTTATGAAGACTGAGTTCAGTTGGCATGAGAACGTGAGAAGTGGTCATTTAGTAGCTGTAGTGACTGAGTTGTCGCTAATTATTAGGTGAATAAGTAGTGTTTGATGTGGTCTTGTTCATCACCACTCATTCCATGCATTTAGGAGTTTAAATTCAGAATTGTTAGCCACGTCTGTTGGTGGCCAGATTTCTAAGATAGGAAGGTTTTGGTTCTCTTGTATATAAACTTACAGTGCCTTCTTTGAAAGGTATCTGATTTGCAGATAAAGTTCTTGCGGTTTGGTTCTTACCCGAAACAAAACACACCCTTCAAAGAATACCCTGCTGATTGGGACCTAACATTGGTATCAAAGCTAGGTTACCATGGCTACTAACAAGGATCGCATTGAGAAGTTGGTAATCTCCAGAACAACTTCAGTCGAATGGAAGTGGGGGCTTCAGATAGGCTACATCGATTTGAGGAGTCCATCCATCGTTCGACGGAAGCAATGAGCTCTAATAAGAGCACGTCCAACAGTCCTGAGTTGGAAGTGATTAAAGGGTCTAGCCGTGGCAATGGGGAGGAAGGACGTAGCAGTTTTGAAGAAGGCCGACCCATGTTCGCAGCTATGCCAGCCAAGTTGGAGTTCCCTAGATTTTTAGGGGATGACCCAACCGTTTGGTGTACTCGGGTCAGGCAGTTCTTTGATTATCAAGTAACACCCGATTGCAAAAAGGTTTCGTTGGCCTCATTTCATCTTGAAAGAGAAGCTAACGAATGGTAGCAGTGGTTGAAACGTGTCTAAAAGGAGGAAAATAAAGAGGTAACATGGGAAGATTTTCAGGAGGAATTATAGGCAAGGTTTGGGCCTACGGATTGTGAGAACTTTGATGAAGCATTGTCCAGAGTACGGTAAGTCGGTTCATTGTGAGAGTACCAAAAAGAATTTGAGCGGCTGGGAAACCGAGTGCAAGGGTGGACTCAAAAGGCTTTGGTGGGAACTTTCATGGGGGGACTCAAGCCAGAAATAGCTGACGGTATACGTATGTTAAAGCCCAAGACATTAAAAGAGGCAATCAGATTGGCAAGGATGAAAGATGAGCAGATTGATCGTCAAAGAAAGATGTATAGACCCTTCCCTCGATCCATTGGGGAGTCGCCACTTGTTAACCCAACCAAGAACACTCCTCGAAGACTTACGTGGGAAGAGATGTAGAGAAAAAGAGTCCAAGGACTATGTTTTCATTGCAATGAAAGGTTCACACTAACCCACCGTTGTAAAGGGCCACAATTATTGTTACTAGGAGGCTACAATGGGGAAGATGGAGATCTCCAAGATGAGGGCCTGTCTGATTGGCAAAACGAACCAAAAATTTCTCTTCATGCACTCGCAGGTTGGTCTGCTCATAAGACGATGCGAGTCATGGCTCGGATAGGTGCACAGGAGGTGGTGATCTTGATTGACAGTGGCTCTACCCATAACTTCATTAGTGAAAGGGTGGCCAATATGCTACGTATGCCCATAGTACCTACCAAGCCCTTCAATGTAAAGGTGGCCAATGGGAAGTCATTGAGGTGTCAAGGGAGGTTTGAAAATGTCCAGGTGATTGTGCAAGGAATTCCTTTTTTCCTCACGTTATATGCTTTGCCGTTAGTGGGAATGGATATGGTGCTAGGCATCCACTGGCTTGAACAGTTGGGAAACATGGTGTGCAATTGGAAGCAACTCACTATAGAGTTCAGGTGGAAAGATCATACATATAAATTGCGTGGAATTGATGCCCAACCAATACAAGCCGCTACAGTGGAATCTCTAAGCAAGGATGTGCGGCAGGGAAGTTTTTTAATGGCTCTTTGCTTTCAACTTTCAACCCAGATTGGCTCACCATTGCACGAACCAAAGATGAAGCATTTGTTGAAAGAATTTGATGAACTATTTCAAGAGTCATCTTGTTTGCCACCAACCAGAGAGATTGATCATCACATTAATTTGAAGGAGGGGTGTGAGCCTGTCAATGTAAGACCATACAGGTATGCCTATTTTCAAAAGGCTGAAACCGAAAAACAAGTTCAAGATATGTTAAAATTGGGACTAATACGGTCTAGTACAAGCCCTTTCTCATCCCCTGTTCTATTAGTTTAAAAAAAAATATGGTTCATGGCATTTTTGTACTGATTATAGAGCTCTTAACGCCGTGTCACGCCCCAAAAACGCGGAAAGTAGGGCAAATTTAAAAACTTTTTACTCATCATATCACAATTAAGGGTGTATTCCTTTGCAGTGTCATACATCATCATACATATCATACCTCAGGATCTCATCATTAGATAACATATATCGTATCATATACATTGCTCAATATTAAGTTAATTAATCCTAATACATCTCATGCAATGTTATACATCAAGTGTCTGTAATTACAATAATTGTGTGGGTACATGAAAAGATAAATGATACCTCAAAATACAATATATGGCTTGGAGCTCAAGTCCTCCACTAGCCACTACTCCGTATGTCGCAGGAAAACCCTTTTTCACTTGAAGAAATCTGGGGGGAAAGAAAACAGGGTGAGCTTCTAAATCGCTCAGTAAGGGGGTAAGGGACTAGTTATATAAACCATAATGCACATCATAAAATATTTATTTGCACGTGAAACTCAGTATACTCATTTGAAAACCATAGCATGAAAGTTCTCAAAACAACATTCTCATATCTCAAAATCATGTGGAAATATGAAGTAAAAGGCTTAGTATAGAGCAGTGACAAGCATGTGAAAATAATGCGATAACGGCCTTCTCAATAAACGTGATAAAATCACTGTGATAATAATGCACGTGGCGCAGCCACCAAACACACGTGGCATAGCCACTGGTTTAGATTCACACGTGGCACAGCCATAGAATAGGGTTTCACGTGGCAACGGCCACCAAATATACGTGGCATAGCCACAGAATGGGGGATCTCACGTGGCAACAGCCACCAAATATACGCGGCACAGCCACAGAATGGGGGATCTCACGTGGCGACGGCCACCAAATATACGTGGCACAGCCACAGAATGGGGGATCTCACGTGGCAACGGCCACCAAATATACGTGGCACAGCCACAGAATGGGGGATCTCACGTGGCAACGGCCACCAAATATACGTGGCACAGCCACAGAATGGGGGATCTCACGTGGCAACGGCCACCAAATAGGGTGTCTCACGTTACCAGAACGGAGAAGAATCGGGCTTACATGCTACCAGACCAATGCCCGGTGTGTATTCAAAATTACACACCTAAGTCTTTATCAATAGCCATTATCATCTAAAACTGGTTTGCCTTCACGTAGAACTCATAGTGGTTTCTCTCTCATAAAACTCATTTAAAACCATTTTGTACTTAACACAAAACATATTTAAAACCGAGTTCCAACTGGCAAAACACGCACACATTTCTCAAATCTCAATATTGCCCTAACGTAGAGTCCAATTCATTTCTCACACAAACTCAGCGGTTTATAAAGTGGTTTCACACGTAGCTTATAAACTCATAAAAACATTGGGCTCCAACCGGCTATATAAAAAAAATCGTGTGCATTCTCATCAAAACACAACACATCAAACATGCTTGTTTCATAAATCGCAAATCATGCTATAATAGTAGTTCACAAATCACATACACAAATGGTTTAGTTTCCCTTACCTCTTTGCACCTCGTATAGTGTAATTGTTTCCCCCTTGTCACGGATTAGTCTCGCATTCCACTCTGGAACTCCTGAGCTGTCCAAACGATGTTAAAACATCAATACTCATCATCACAATAACCTCAATTCTCAAAATCGAGCATAATTGCTCACAACACCTCAAATCTCTCAATTCCCGTAACTCTATCACAATCCACAATCTCATTCTCAATATCTCAACATTCTACACTTCCCATGCCACAATATCTATGCTAATTCACCACATTGTCTAAATTTCCATTTATAACTCAAAATTCCCAAAATTACCAAAATTGCTAAATATCATCATCACTCCAACTACATTGTAATTTCATCAATCCCTAATCATTTTCCAGCTATTTCAACACAATGCCAACAACCATTATCACCAAAATCATCTCAAATATCAAGGTCAAGGTTTAAAAATTACCCAAAACTTGTGAAGAGCTTATCTCTTGCCTCGATTCAATCCGTCTTTCGATTTCCAAGTATGTTGTTCTCCCTTTGATGAGGAACAACTTTCCTTCTTACCACAGCCTCTAATTTGGACGAAAATGGGTGCTTTGGATGAGTGAGAAAGCTAGGGCTCGGGTGAAAATGGGGTTTTGAAGAGAGAGAAAATAAAATTGCAGGAGAAAGCAGGGGTTCCTTATATAGACGGAGGGTAGGAGATTGATCTGGCTCTTGATGAGATCGATCTGCATTTGAATTTAGGGATGATTTGGGGCAATTTTATGACTAGGAGATCGATCTGTCGAGGAGTGAGATCGATCTCTTTATGGCTTTATGAGATCGATCTGCTCCTTGAGGAGATCGATCCTCTCCCAAACAGAAACATTTGGAGATCGATCCCTCCCTCATGAGATCGATCTTCTCTCAAACAGAATTATAAGGAGATCGATCCTCTTCCATTGGAGATCGATCTGCTCACTTGCTTTCCTCCTTCCTTGTCAATTTTAGCTTACCAGATCGATCTTTCTTCCTTAAGATCGATCTGACCTCATAGTTTCACACTTAGGTTAAACACATACACATAAATCTCCAAATATAATTTCCACAATTCACTTAGCTCAATAAATTACACTTCAAGTTCTTATTACATAATTAAAATACGTCTAAAATTCTTAAATCTCACATCCTCCCCACCTTAAAAGAATTTGGTCCTCCAAATTCAACTCAACTAGTCAAATAGATGGGGGTATTTCTCCTTCATGAGATTCTCCAGTTCCCACGTTGCCTCTTCCATTGAGTGATGTTTCCACAAAACTTTCACTAATGGGAGGCTCTTGGTTCTAAGTACCTTCTCCTTTCTATCGAGAATCCAGACGGGTTCCTCAGTATAGCTCATGTCCTTTTGTTTGTCCATCTCGTCATACTCTATGACATGAGAAGGGTCCGGGTGGTACTTCCTCAACATAGACACAAGAAAAACATTGTGTATTTCGGACATCCATGGGGGTAATGCCAATCTATAGGCTACCTCTCCCACTCTCTCAAGAATCTCAAATGGTCCTACATATCGAGGACTCAATTTTCCTTTCTTCCCGAATCGCATGATACCCTTACTCGGTGATATTTTCAGAAATACTGCATCAGCAATATCAAACTCGACTGGCCATCTACGCACATTCGCGTAGCTTTTTTGTCTACTCTGTGTAGCCCGTAACCTCTCACATATGAGTTTCACACTCTGTACAGCTTGCTCAATAAGCTCGGGAGCATTTATCTTTCTATCACTGACTTCTTCCTAAGCTACAGGGGATCTGCACCTCCTACCATATAGAGCCTCAAAAGGTGCCATTCCAATACTCGCATGATAGCTGTTATTGTACGTAAACTCTGTTAAGGGTAGGTGATCATCCCATGATCCCTTAAAATCCATCGTACACGCTCTCAACATATCCTCCAGGGTCTGAATAGTCCTCTCTGACTGACCATCTGTCTGAGGATAATAGGCGGTACTCAAACTCAATCAAGATCTCATGGACTCCTGAAACTGGGTCCAAAATCTGGAAGTAAACCGAGAATCTCGGTCAAAAGTAATACTCACTGGAGCCCCATGTAATCTAGCTATCTCGCTGACATATAGCTCAGCTAAGGCATCCACAGTATCTGTGCTCTTGATGGCAAGGAAGTGGGCACTCTTGGTCAATCTATCCACTATAACCCATATAGCGTCACGACCTCTTCGGGTCCTCGGTAAACCCATAATAAAGTCTATAGTGACATGCTCTCATTTCCATGTAGGTACAGGTAAAGGCTGTAGTAGTCCCCTGGGCTTCCTATGCTCAGTTTTCACTTGCTGGCATACTAAACATCTGGCCACATATTTTGCCACGTCTCGCTTCATACCACTCCACCAGTACACTTTTCTCAAATCTTTGTACATCTTAGTGCTCCCTGGGTGAATGGTGTATCGCGAGCAATGGGATTCTCTCAGTATCTATCTTTTCAGGGTATCATCGTTCGATACACAAATCTGTCCTCTGAATCTCAACAATCCATCCTCACTGACTGTGAGATCCGACTACGAACTCTGTTCAGCTTGGCTAACCATATCTATCAACCTCTGATCACTGCGCTGCCCAGTTTTAATCTGATCCATGATCTTGGGCTCTATCCGCAAGCTAGCCAAAAATCCAATCTCTATCTCTTTAACTCTGATCCGAAGTTTGGCGAACTGCTCCAGTAAATCCCATTCCCTGATCATCATAGCAGATATCATACTCTTCCTGCTCAGGGCATCAGCAACTACATTCACCTTACTCGGATGATATAGAATCTCGCAGTCATAATCCTTAAGGAGTTCCATCCATCTCCTTTGTCTCATGTTTAACTCTTTCTGATCAAAGAGATATCTCAAACTCTTGTGATCAGTGAAGATCTGGAATCTTTCCCCATATAAGTAGTGTCGCCAGATCTTCAAGGTAAATACCACAGCGGCTAACTCCAGATCATGCGTGGGGTAATTCCGCTCATGGTCTTTCAACTGTCGTGATCCATATGCGACCACTCTTCCATGCTACATAAGCACACACCCCAATCCTTGATGAGATGCATCACTATACAAAGAAAATCCTCCTAATCCCTCAGGAATAGTTAACACAGGTGCCGTTGTCAATCTCCTCTTTAACTCCTAAAAACTGAGCTCACACTGATCAGTCTATATGAACGGAGTCTCCTTGCACGTGAGTTTAGTCAAAGGAGCGACAATCCTGGAAAATCCTTCCACAAACCTTCTGTAATACCCTGCCAAATCAAGGAAGCTCCGTACCTCAGTAACTATCCTCGGTCTTTCCCAATTAGGCACAGCCTCCACTTTACTTGGATGCACTAATACTCCTTCCTCTGAGACTATATGACCAAGGAAAGCTATCCGATCCAGCCAAAACTTACACTTACTAAGCTCTCCATATAATTGTTTATCTTGGAGTATCTGAAGTACTAACCACAAATGTCGTGCATGCTCCTCATACGACCGAGAGTACACCAGGATATCATCAATAAAGACTATCATAAACTTATCTAGATAGTCTCTGAACACCTCGTTCATTAATCTCATAAACGCTGCAGGGGCGTTCGTTTAATCCAAAGGACATCACCAGAAATTCATAATGGCCATACCTCGTCTTGAAAGCCGTCTTTGGAATATCTTCTTCCTTGATCCTCAATTGGTGATAGCCCGATCTCAAATCAATCTTAGAAAAGACTGATGCCCCTCTCAGCTGATCAAGTAGATCATCAATCCTGGGCAATGGGAATTTATTCTTCACCGTGGCTTTATTCAATAACAGGTAGTCTACGCATAATCTGAGACTACCATCCTTCTTGTTAACAAATAAAACTGGTGCTCCCCACGGTGAGATACTGGGTCTAATGAACCCTCGATCCAATAACTCCTGAAGTTGTTTCTTCAATTCCTCAAGTTTCACTAATGCCACCCTGTAGGGAGGTTTAGAGATCGGCTGAGTATCCGGTACCAAATCAATGGTAAACTCTAGCTCTCTCTCTGGTGGTAAACTTGGTAACTCATCTAGGAAAACATCCAGAAATTCACACACCACAGGTATATCCTCAATCCTCGGATGTTCCCGATCATCATCTGATATGAGTGTTTCATAACCTTCACATGAACAATCATATTTAATACTCTCCAAAATAATATTAAAATTCTCAAATTGTTTACAAAATTCCATACGTCTATTTACTCAATATTTCAAACGTACACTGTAAGGTTCAGGTAAGGAGAAAGTTACAATCTTAGTGTAGCAGTCTAAACTCACTCGATTGGTTGCCAACCAATCCATTCCTAAAATTACATCAAACCCATGCATATTTAACATGATTAGATCTGCTAACATCACTCTATCTCCTACCTTTATCTCACATCCTCTACAAATTAACTCAGTTCTCTGGGATTCATGCATAGGGGTATTTACATGTAGTATATATTCTAGAGGTTCAAACTTCAAGTTTAATCTACATGCAAAATGCTCAGAAATGAACGAATGTGTGGATCATAGATCTATCAACACATGAACCTTATGATCACAGACAAAGAGTGTACCTCTTATAGTTTCTGCAGAAGTGTCTGCGGTCTCTTTATCTAGGGCAAACACACGTCCCGGTGTAACAGGCTTCTTCCCCTTCTCTGCAATAGTGGCCCGTCTCTAGGGATTCACTCTCTGAGGCTGCTGTCTAGTAGGCTCCAAAACATGTGGTTTCTGAGGTTGAGGGCAGTCTTTCACCATGTGACCCATGTCTCCACATCTAAAACATCCATGGATCAACCCAGTACAACTTCCCTCATGCATTCAGCCACAATTTCTGTAAAACCTTATCTCAGGCCTGACATCTCGAGGGGTCTCCCTGATGTTAGGGTAAACTCTGGGTCTCTCTAATCTACCCTTCTGCACCTCAATCCCTCCTCTTCTGAAGGAACCTCTCTGAGCCCCTGTTTGAAAAATCGCTAGCCTCTTGCCCTTATCTCTATTCACTGCTCTGAGCTCATTCTGGGACTATACCATTTCAATTCCCCTCTCAATCTCTTGTGCTCGTCTCAGAGCATCTCCAAACTCTATAATACATAGCCCTATCAATCTATCTCTGATGACGGGCTTCAATCCATACACAAACTTCTCTGTGCGGTGCTCTTCATTCTTGAAGGTCTCTGGGTCATACGTCAATAGCGCGGTGAATTGGCTCTCATAGTCATCCACAGACATATCACCCTGTACCAAACTCAAAAACTTAGCCTGTTTCTTTCTCTGGGCGGCTCGTGGTACATATTGGGCTCTAAAGGCCGTCTGGAACTCTTCCCAACCAATCATATCCTGGTGGGACATCAAAATACCCTAGGTAGTACCCCACCAGTCTCGAGCTCTCCCTTTTAACATATAGGCACTCATGCTGACCCTCTCAGCATCTGTGCACCCCAGATAATCGAATATAACTCTCAACTCCGTCAACCACTCCTCAGCCTCTGTAGGATCCTTCTTTCCCTTAATTGCGGGTGGATTCATTTTCAAAAAGTCCTTCAGTCGGACCATACTTCTGTCATCAGGCTGAGTGACGGGAGGCATTAGGTCCATCTGTACTGGGGGTATGGGAGGTCCTTGTGGTGGTATAGGAGTAGTACCCGACTCATTAACTCCAAAGTGTTACGCGAATAGCACTGCTATCTGCTCAAAACCTTACCTCATATCGATCTCAATCCGATTAAATTGAGAGTTAGGACTCTCTGGTAGGGGGCAGGTGGCGGAGGGGACTCTGCCTGCCTCCTCGAACGACCTCGTCGTCCACTCATTTTCTATCTCAACTCGTCTCCTGCGCGTACATATCAAAATCGATTGAAACTCAATCCTCAAATTCAGTTCATGACCAGACTATTACAGACACTTGGGATGTATTCTATTTCACTTAACCGACACTGACAGTACTAGACACCCTAAGCTCTGATACCAAGAAAGCTCTGTCACGCCCCGAAAACGTGAAAAGTATGGCAAATTTAAAAACTTTTTACTCATCAAATCACAATTAAGGGTGCATTCCTGTGCAGTGTTATACATCATCATACATATCATACCTCAGGATTTCATCATTAGATAACATATATCGTATCATATACATTGCTCAATATTAAGTTAATTAATCCTAATACATCCCATGCAATGTTATACATCAAGTGTCTGTAATTACAATAATTGTCTGGGTACATAAAAAGATAAATGATACCTCAAAATACAATATATGGCTTGGAGCTCAAGTCATCCACTAGCCACTACTTCGTACGTCGCAGGGAAACCCTTTTTCACTTGAAGAAATCTGGGGGGAAAGAAAACACGGTGAGCTTCTAAATCGCTCAGTAAGGGGGTAAGGGACTCGTTATATAAACCATAATGCATATTATAAAATATTTATTTACACGTGAAACTCAGTATACTCATTTGAAAACCATAGCATGAAAGTTCTCAAAACAACATTCTCATATCTCAAAATCATGTGGAAACATGAAGTAAAAGGCTCAGTATAGAGCAGTGACAAGCATGTGAAAATAATGCGATAATGGCTTTCTCAATAAACATGATAAAATCACTGTGATAATAATGCACGTGGCGCAGTCACCAAACACACGTGGCATAGCCACTGATTTAGATTCACACGTGGCACAGCCACAGAATAGGGTTTCACGTGGCAACGGCCACCAAATATACGTGGCATAGCCACAAAATGGGGGATCTCACATGGCGATAGCCACCAAATATACGTGACACAGCCACAGAATGGGGGATCTCACGTGGCGACAGCCACTAAATATACGTGGCACAGCCACAGAATGGGGGATCTCACGTGGCAACGGCCACCAAATATACGTGGCACAGCCATAGAATGGGAGATCTCATGTGGCAACGGCCACCAAATATACGTGGCACAGCCACAGAATGGGGGATCTCACATGGCAACGGCCACCAAATAGGGTGTCTCACGTTACCAGAACGGAGAAGAATCAGGCTTACATGCTACCAGACCAATGCCCGGTGTGTATTCAAAATTACACACCTAAGTCTTTATCAATAGCCATTATCATATAAAACTGGTTTGCCTTCACGTAGAACTCATAGTGGTTTTTCCCTCATAAAACTCATTTAAAACCGTTTTGTACTCAACACAAAACATATTTAAAATCGAGTTTCAACCGATAAAACACGCACACATTTCTCAAATCTCAATATTGCCTTAACGTAGAGTCCAATTCATTTCTCACACAAACTCAACGGTTTATAAAGTGGTTTCACACGTAGCTTATAAACTCATAAAAACATTGGGCTCTAACCGGCTATATAAAAAAAAACGTGTGCATTCTCATCAAAACACAACACATCAAACATGCTTATTTCATAAATCGCAAATCATGCTATAATAGTAGTTCACAAATCACATACACAAATGGTTTAGTTTCCATTACCTCTTTGCACCTCGTATAGTGTAATTGTTTCCCCCTTGTCACGGACTAGTCTCGCATTCCACTCTGGAACTCCCGAGCTGTCCAAACGATGTTAAAACATCAATACTCATCATCACAGTAACCTCAATTCTCAAAATAAAGCATAATTGCTCATAACACCTCAAATCTCTCAATTCTCGTAACTCTATCACAATCCACAATCTCATTCTCAACATCTCAACATTCTACACTTCTCATGCCACAATATCTATGCTAATTCACCACATTGTCTAAATTTTCATTTATAACTCAAAATTCCCAAAATTACCAAATTTGCTAAATATCATCATCACTCCAACTACATTGTAATTTCATCAATCCCTAATCATTTTCCAGCTATTTCAACACAATGCCAACAACCATTATCACCAAAATCATCTCAAATATCTAGGTCGAGGTTTAGAAATTACCCAAAACTTGTGAAGAGCTTATCTCTTGCCTCGATTCAATCCGTCTTTCGATTTCCAAGTATGTTGTTCTCCCTTTGATGAGGAACAACTTTCCTTCTTGCCACAGCCTTTGATTTGGACGAAAATTGGTGCTTTGGATAAGTAAGAAAGCTAGGGCTCGGGTGAAAATGGGGTTTTGAAGAGAGAGAAAATGAAATTACAGGAGAAAGCAGGGGTTCCTTATATAGACGGAGGGTAGGAGATCGATCTGGCTCTTGATGAGATCGATCTGCATTTGAATTTGGGGACGATTTGGGGTAATTTTATGCCTAGGAGATCGATCTGTCGAGGGGTGAGATCGATCTCTTTATGGCTTTATGAGATCGATCTGCTCCTTGAGAAGATCGATCCTCTCCCAAACAGAAACATTTGGAGATCGATCCCTTCCTCATGAGATCGATCTTCTCTCAAACAGAATCGTAAGGAGATCGATCCTCTTCCATTAGAGATCGATCTGCTCACTTGTTTTCCTCCTTCCTTGTCAATTTTAGCTTACCAAATCGATCTTTCTTCCCTAAGATCAATCTGACCTTATATTTTCACACTTAGGTTAAACACATACACATAAATCTCCAAATATAATTTTCACAATCACTTAGCTCAATAAATTACACTTCAAGTTCTTATTACATAATTAAAATACGTCTAAAATTCTTAAATCTCACACGCTGTTACTATTAAGGACAGATTTCCAATTCCTACCGTAGACGATATGTTGGATAAACTATATGGGGCCACCTACTTCACCAAATTAGACCTTCGTGTGAGTTACCACTAGGTACGAGTTCCTGCTAGTGACATTCATAAAACTGCCTTTCATACACACAATGGTCACTACGAATATTTAGTCATGCCCTTCGGTCTTTGTAATGCTCCTTCCACCTTTCAAGCCATTTATGAATACTATCTTCCGCCCTTACTTACGTAAATTCATCCTTGTATTTTTTGATGATATCCTTATATATAGTCCCAATTGGAACATGCATCTTGAACATGTTCGGAAGACTTTTGAAATTTTAAGGCAAAATCAATTCTATGCTAAAATTAGCAAATGTGCATTTGGGGTTCAAGAATTGGAGTACTTGGGACATATCATCACACCCCATGGGGTTAAGGTGGATCAAGGAAAAATAAAGGCCATGGTGGAATGGCCAAAGCCTACTAATGTCTCTGAATTGCGTGGTTTTTTAGGACTAACAGGTTATTACCGCAAGTTCATGAGGAATTATGGTCTTTTTGCACAACCTCTGATCAACCTCTTGAAGAAAGGCAAATTTGTGTGGGATGATGAAGCCGATGAGGCCTTTCAAAAATTGAAAATAGCCATGACATCTACGCCAACCTTAGCCATGCCAAATTTCAATGAACCATTTACAATAGAGTCTAATGCCTCAAGAGATGGAATAGGTGTTGTGTTATCTCAACAAGGAAGGCTTATAGCTTTCATGAGTCGAGCATTAGGAGTCACCAAGAAGACCTGGTCAGTTTATGCTAAAGAAATGCTTGCTATAGTGCATGCCATACAAACTTGGAGGCCATGCTTGCTTGGAAGAAAGTTTTACATTCAGACGGATCAACGAAGCCTCAAATACTTGATGGAGCATAAAATCACCACCCCAGAGCAACAAAAATGGGTTGCCAAGTTGCTTGGTTATGACTATGAAATCTTGTACAAGCCTGGTCGAGAGAATGGTGTTGTCGATGCATTATCAAGAGTAAAAGGAAGTCCAACCTTAGATGTTTTATTCGTGCCACAAACAGATATATGGAATTCAATCAAAGAAGCTGCAATCAACAACCCATATATGGAGAAGGTTGGTCGCACAACCTATAAGAACCCCGAAGGTCCTTATTGCTGGAGTAAGGCTTACTATGTTACAAGGATCAGGTTGTGGTACCTCCCCAATCCACTGTAGTGAAGCAGCTCTTGCAACAATTCCATGATTCACCTATAGGAGGTCATTCTGGAGTGTTACGCACTTTTAAGAGGTTGGCCCAACAATTTTATTGGCCCTTTATGTATCAAACCATCAAAAATTATGTGGAAGCTTGTGAAACCTGCCAGCTAACCAAGTATGAAACACTATCACCTGCTGGGTTACTGCAGCCTTTGCCAATTCCATGCCAAGTGTGGGATGAAATCTCAATGGACTTCATCGACGGCTTACCATCATCTCATGGTAAAAATTCTGTGTTGGTTGTTGTTGACAGGTTGAGCAAAACAGCACATTTCATGGGCTTAACTCACCCGTATACAGTAAAGACGATTGCAGAAAAGTTCATTGAATGAGTGGTTAAATTACATGGCATGCCGCAAAGTATTGTGAGTGATCGAGATCCGTTATTCTTAAGCCACTTTTGGCAAGAGTTCTTTAAATTTTCAGGCACTCAGTTGAAGATGAGTTCATCATACCACCCCCAAACGGATGGTCAAACCGAAATGATCAATCGATGCCTTGAACAATATTTGCGAAGTTTCACTTACCAACAACCTCGTAGGTGGTATACATATCTCCCCTGGGCTGAGTATTGGTATAACACCTCATACCATAGCTCAATTGGAATGACCCTATTCCAAGCCTTATACGGTCGTTTGCCACCTACAATTCCCAGATATTATGAAGGAACTAGTTCGGTCAATGAGGTTGAAGTAAGCTTGATGGACCGTGATGCTGTGTTGAGGCAACTTAAAGACAACCTACAAGTAGCTAACAATCGCATGAAACAACTGGCAGACACAAAGAGGAGAGACATTGCGTTCGAGGTGGGGGATCTCGTCTACTTGAAACTCCATCCTTATAGATAACAGTCAGTAGCCAAAAGAACCAACCACAAGCTGTCAAGCAGATTTTATGGGCCATATCGAGTTTTGGAGAGAATTGGGAAAGTATCTTACAAAATCCAACATCCTGAAGGATCACAAATCCATCCTATTTTTCATGTCTCAGTATTGAAGAAGAAGATTGGAGACAACATTCCTATCACCAATGAATTACCACCCTTCAGTGAAGATGGAGAAATAATCATGGAGCCTGAAGCCATCCTAGATGCTCGATGGGTCAAAAGGGGGGCAAAAATTATTGAAGAAAGTTTGGTTTAATGGAAACAACTGTCTCCTGAAGATGCTACATGGGAGAACACTAAGGAATTACGAAAAAAGTTCCTTCATTTAAACCTTGAGGACAAGGTTTCAGCTGCAGAGGGGGGTATTGATAGACCACGACGATCCAACAGGGTTTCCAAGAAAAACCCACGTTATGAAGACTGAGTTTAGTTGGCATGAGAACGTGAGAAGTGGTCATTTAGTGGCTGTAGTGACTGAGTTGTTGCTAATTATTAGGTGAATAAGTAGTGTTTGATGTGGTCTTGTTCATCACCACTCATTCCATGCATTTAGGAGTTTAAATTCAGAATTGTTAGCCACGTCTGTTGGTGGCCAGATTTCTAGGATAGGAAGGTTCTGGTTCTCTTGTATATAAACTTACAGTGCCTTCTTTGAAAGGTATCTTATTTGCAAATAAAGTTCTTGCGGTTTAGTTCTTACCCGAAACAGAACACACCCTTCAAAGAATACCCTGCTGATTGGGACCTAACAGATTATCTCTCATTAAAGGTGCCAGCAATACTAGGCTAATCTCTCATCTAAGGTGCAGGCGAAACTGGTCTTATCCCTCATCTAAAGTACTAGTTATAATGGGTTTATCTCTCATCTAATGTACTAGCTAAATTAGGCTTATCTCATCAAAGGTGCTAACAATATTGGGCTTATCTCTCATCTAAGACCCAATTAAACTAGGCTTATCTCTCATCTAATGTGCCAGCTATACTAGACTTATCTCTAATCTAGTGTGCCAGATATACTGGGTTTATCTTTCATCTCAAATTTTTTTTCTCAAAAGTCTTTCACTTCATCTTCTCACATCCTATCATATCCTTCCAATTCTCACCTTTCAAAAGATTCTGTCTTATTCTTTATCTGGTTCTCATTTTTTTTCCTTTTCATTCTTTTCTTTTCACAGTTTCTCATATTTTTTATTTTCTCATCATTGTTTTTGAATTTTTCTCACATTTTCTCATCATTTCTTCCTCACATTTTCTCTTCCTATTTTTTCTTTTTTTTTTAAAAAAAAAATTCTCAAAGTTGTTCTCCTCTCATCCTTTAGAACTTCTTACCCTAATATCGTAACAAATAATTCAAATTTTAATCTTTCATGTCAAAATTGCGTATAATGAAATAGCATGAATGCCATGAAAATCATGAATGCCAACCATGAAAACTATGCAAAATGTCATTCCATGCCTTCCCAAATTATTCCTTTCTTCAAAATTTTGTCATCACTCATTTCGTCTTCTCTTTATTCCATCATTCTTTTGTCATCATTCATTCAATATTCTCCTTGCCTTAATGTTCTTTTGTCATCATTTATTCAATCTTCTCCTTGCCACATTATTTTTTTCATGATCATTCATTCAGTCTTCTCCTCGTTCCCTCAATCTTCTTCCTTTAAATTTAGCAATCCTAACATTATTTGCCCCAACAGGATTGCTTCTGTATACTTGGATCTCATTTGTCTCAAGTCATATCAAAACAACATTTAATTCCAAATATGCATCAATTTGAATAACAAAACCAACAATACAACTGCCACCTATCATAAAACCTTTTCATCATGCTTCGCTTCCTTTGAACAAATAGAAATTTGACCTGGAAAAAAATCTTTACTACTTTTCAATTCTTTTACAAAAATACCTTTATTCTAACAAAAGATTGCTCTAAAAAATATTTTTCATTTTTTTCAAAAATATTCATATTCTTAAACCCTTAGAAAATTGCCCAAATAAATTTATAAAAACCTTTTTCTTACCACTATTCATTTCTTGCTAAAATGCCCATGTTTTCATATCAACATAGAATTATCTAAAAAAATTACTCTTCATGATCAAAATGAAACATGTAATTTTGAAATCTCCAAAAATTGGTGATTTCTCTTTAGAGTGAATCTCAACTGAATGAGATGGTTTGGCATATCAAAAATACCTTGGCTATCAATTTAATTTTACTAATCAGATCAATGTCTCTTTATTTAGGCTTACTACATATGAAATAAATTTCTTTGAAAATCAAAATTCTTTTTTGCAAAAAAAAAAAATATTTTTCTTAGAAATATCGATCCAATTTGGCATTCTCCCACTTTCTCTTATTTCATACTTCAACAAATGTCAAGACATAGCTATAATGGACTAAAAAATAAAAGGTAAATTCAAAAAAGTTTCCAAGGTTGTGATTTTGGATTTTTCAAAAGGTTTTGAATAAACAATCATTCTCTAATGCTTTTTCTTTCATGCATAATAGCCTTGAGACGTTTCTAAAGAGTTTCATTCTAACTCTAGATTATAATTTTAAGGGTTTTCAACTTAAAGTCTCATTCTTCTCTTTTCTTTTTTCCAACTTTCTTTTACTAATCATTCTACTATGAATTTGAGAATCCAAATTCCATTCAAAACCAAATAATAATATTTTCCAAAGAAAAACTGTTCAATACAAGCATCTCTATTTGATCAAAATGGATTTTTCAAGCACGTAATGTAAGCAAGGGTTTCAGGTGATGAAAGAAATAGATATAAAAGTTCAAAATAAATTTTTTAGGTTCATGAAATCAATGATCATTTCTCATATGGACATTTGTCCTTTCTATTTTTAAGCATGTTTTCTTTATCTTCCACTTTCTCCTTTTTTCATCTCTCATTTTTCTTTCATTTTTTCCTTTTTTCTTTCATTTCTTCCATTTCTTCATTTATTATTTGCCTCTTAACGTAAGGCATTCCATTCTTGTGCTCCAGCCAGTCATGCTTTGTAAAAAATATATTTTTAATACAAGCCATCTACTATGAAGAGTAACTTGGTCGGGGTTCATTCAGAAGAAACGAAAAGACTCAAACGGGGTAACAAGTGGGCAATTTTATTTTTGTGAAAGGAATATAAAAGATGACCAATTGTAATTTCAAATTAAGATACTTCTATCAAAAGGAAATTCTTAAGCTAAAAGTTATTTTGTCTTTTGAAATCATATGAATATCTCTCATGCATAGCATCAAGTTTCTTTTTTTTTTCTTCCCTTTTCTTTTTCACAACTCATGTTTAGAACATATCAGCTCAATTTGATGAAGGTCTTATGCCATATATGCATTTTCCAGGTTGGTTGTTCATATCAACTTTATTCAAAGAAAAAGAAGAAATATATTAAGCAAGAATGCTCTACAAAAATTGTTGAGATCATCAAACGAATTTGGTCTCAAGATGTGGGCGAATGATAGCTTCAAAATTTTTGAATTGTGATGTGTTTAGGGCTCTTGACATAGCCTTAACATTTATTGAATTATCAAATTCAAAGTCTGTAAGAGAGTGTTGCATTAATTGGTCTTTAGAAAAGGTTTATTTATTTATTTACTTTGCAAATTCATTAGTCATTTAATTGTTCATAGCGTTGATGAAGACATTTTGCAATGTTACCATGGTAAGGGAAATTAAGTTGATAAGGCCCAAACTTTCTAGAAATCTTGAAATGATTCCAAGTATTTGAATATTTGTCAAAACAAACTTATCACAATCATCACCAATTCTTTAAAGAGTATCAAAACCTTTTATTGCATAAATAAACATGACAAAGAAATAAAAATCTTTTCATTTATCCTGTATGATATGTTCATGAAATATGGACACTAGCCATGCCAGAACAAAGTTCACATTCAAGAACAAATATTCCCTTAATTGACAAACTACGCCACAACCTTAATCTTTAGATTTATTTCCCTTTATAATTACTAACAAGTTCTCCAAATCCCACTAGATCTAGATTGATCAAATCTTGAACCTCATCTTAGAATGCAGTACAATCTGCTATGAAAAGTACTTTAACTCCACCATGATAGTCACACTTGGCGTTGGGATTGTACTATTTCAAGTAATGAGGCTTTCCAAGCTTGATTCTAATGGAAATCTTTTGACTTTGGACAAGTAAAGGAAAAAGTTTTGCATTGGACATTGGAATTGGGTGATATATTTTAGCCCGCTTTCTCTTATTGCCTTGGGGATAATCCGACTCAATCTCTTTAACATTCGAGAAAGTACACATTTGCAGTGAAGAAGCTTGTGCAAAAGAACGCCAAAAGAAAGGCCCTTCATTAGATACAAGAGAGTTCACAAAGTTGAAGTTTGAGAAAGGCAAGGATGGAGTATGCCCTTAGTCATGGATGAGCATGACGATTCAATTTAGCGGGAAGCAAAGATGTAACATTCTCTTAGTCGATTTTTTCTGCATGTTTTGATGCAAGAACGAGGAAAGTAAGGACATATCATTCCCTTAACCGATTCTTATACATGATTGACGTTAGCGTCAAAGATCTATCATTCCCTTAGCCGATTCTTATGCACGATTGGCGCTAGAGGCAAGGATGTATCATTCCCTTAGTCGTTTCTTGTGCATGTTTGATGCAAGCTCGTGGGAAGTAAGAATATAACATTTCCTTAGCTATTTCTTATGCATGTTTAACACAAGTTTGTGGAAGCCAATGATGTAGCATTCCCTTAGCCGTTTCTTATGCATGTTTGATGTAAGTTCGTAAAAGATAAGAGTGTATCATTCCCTTTGTGAGACCCCGTATATGTAAAGTTGTAATGTGTAATAAATATGAATGGACTTGTAATGTAAAGTATGATTGATGTAAGTCCATGGATTCAATGTACGTATGTGTAATATGATTTGTAACGTACATACAAGTTCCATTGAGTATAAATATGAAGAAATGAGTTCTTATAAGTGATGGATGTGATTGAAACTCAAAATGGGTAGTGTGGTAAAATGGAATGAAGTTATGCTTCCATTTGGTTTTATATAGCATACCTTTGGACATACAATGAATGTACATAAGTTTCAATGTGCATAAGGTATGAATGGATGCCATTTTCAAGTTATAAAGGTGGATGGATGAGAAAATGGCCATGGCAACAGATTAAGGATGTGTTGGTATGAGTTACAACAAGGAAACTGCAAGAAATCTGGAAAACATGAAGGCCAGATCGATCTCATAGGATGAGAGATCGATCTGGAAGAGCCAGAATGCTCTTATTTGAGCAATGGAATAGAGCAGATCGATCTCCAATGGGGCCAGATCGATCTCCCAAGCATTCTGTAGTGAAAAGATTGATCCCCAAGCACCCAGATCGATCTCCTTAGCTCTCTGTTTGGGAGCAGATCGATCTCATGCTTCGACAGATCGATCTCATGCTTCGACAGATCGATCTCAAGCTTAAAAATGCCGTGAAAAAGAGGGATTTTAAGGGACCAGATCGATCTCCTCTTGGACCAGATCGATCTCCTCAAGCTATTTCTATATAAGGAGGGCTGAAAATCAGGAAATCTCGGGAAAAACACTAACCTTTCACTTTCAACCCAAAAACCTAACTTTCCCTCTCTAAAATCAGCCATTTCCAGCAAGAATTAAAGAGAGACCATTAGAGACAAGGTTATTCCTATCAAAGAGAAGAACAACATAGTGTGAAGGCATTTTTCCATTGTTGGTATTGAAAGAGTTAAGAGCATTGCCATTTGGAGCAAGAAGAAAAATCATATTTGGTAAGATTCTAACACTCCAATCCAAATACATTGTCTATTTAATTGATTTTGGAGCTGTTTGGCATGACTATTGATGGATAAATTATCTAGGGATGTGGTGGAATTGGTGTAACCTAGAAAACCTAGAATGGGTATGATGTGAGAATATATGGGTTGAATGAGTTTATGATTTATGGGCATTGCTAAAGTTGTTATTGAGGTAATGTTTATGATTTTAGATGGTTAAATGAGATTACATTGTGAGTTTGGAGGAATTGTGAAAATGGGTATGTATATGCTTGATAAATGCCATAGTGAGGGAATTCATGGAATATGAACACTATGAGCTTAATGTCGATTTAATATCGATTTTGAATAAGTTAATAGGCCTAAGAAGATCCATAGACTCGAGTTATGGGTAAAGTAATGAAACGAGGCCATATAAGCGTTAATAGAGGCTATAGATTAAATTGACTATAGCAAGCACAAGGGTTGCATTATATGGATCGAATATAATGCGGGATACGATTTTGTGCAGTCCCGAAGAGTTCGTTGAAGACGAATCGAACCGTACGAGTAAGCAGCTTAAGGAAGTGGAATCACGCATCGCGATTCCAGGTAAGGGAATTTTGTGAGTATATAGAGGTAGCTGCTCGTACTTTGAACTTGTGGGTGAATATTGGGTGTTTTATGAAATGCATGGTTGCTCAAATAAATGATTGATGGTATTCGTGAATGATGAGGAGTATATGCGTGATTTTGAATTTGAAGTGGATTTTATGAAATGGGATAATAAGGCTAATAATTGCATAAATCTAATGTTTTGATGCTTTTCAAAACGAAATTGCTTGGTTTTAAGCAAGCTTGTAGATGGGTCGGCTAGTATTGTATGGTTGTTGTGGAAAAGCATTTGTGAGTGCTAAACCCGATTGCCGGGATTGTTTGATTGTGTATGAGCCGCCTATCGTATTTGTTTGACATAAATCGCGCTAGAGCCTCGCTCGCGCTGGATTTCTATGTTTTCATTTGTATGAAACGTGCTGGAGCTTAGCTCGCACCTTGATTTGGAAACTATGATAATGTTTATAAACCGTACTGGAGCTTCTGCTCGTACGTGGATTTTAGTGGTTGTCTTATGAGTATAACCGTACTAGAGCTATGCTCGTACGCGTCTCTGTATGAGAGGATGCCTGAGTCGTGTTAGAGCTTTGCTCGCATAAGTTTGCACATTGTGACACGTATAAGGTTGTGAAAGTTGGTAAAATCCTTAAGCCTTACATCCTTAAGCCAACATCCTTAAGCCCAAAGAGGCGGGGAGGCTCTGTTAGGCGGGGAGGCTCTGTTCGGTGGGGAGGCTCTCTTACGGTGGGATCCTTAAGCCAACATCCTTAAGCCCTGGAGGGGCGGGGAGGCTCTGTTAGGTAGGGAGGCTCTCCTACATGGGTACGGTAAGATCCTTAAACCCTACATCCTTAAGCCAACATCCTTAAGCCCAAAGAGGCGGGGAGGCTCTGTTAGGCGGGGAGGCTCTGTTCGATGGGGAGGCTCTCTTACGGAAGGATCCTTAAGCCCTACATCCTTAACCTAACATCCTTAAGCCCGAGGAGGCTGGGAGGCTCTGTTAGGCGGGGAGGCTCTGTTCGGCAGGGAGGCTCTCCTTCACGGATATGGAAAACTCTTGGTATGGGGTAGGTAAGACCTAGGAATGGCACCCCCAATCACGATATGAGTCTGCGGAGTACGCTGTACCGTGTATATCACATGGAGTACGATGTACCGCAGGATGGTTATGTGGTGAGAAAGTCTGGCGAGGGATAATCCATCTTCGTGCCAGCGTGATACCCCGCACACCTGGATGCGTGTGGTCTGGGATGATTTATGATGTAATGGTTCACATAGGCACTTTTGATATAGTGACCTAGTTTTTATACACACGCGTGAATTGTGAAATGAAAATGTGGTTGTGATTGTGAGTTGATTTGGTGGTAATTATGTGTTGAGAAAGGGGTTTATGATGTTGGTTTAAAAAGGAGGTTTCTTAATGAATTGCCCTTTTTATGAATTTAAATGAGATTGAGCATGAGATGATTTATAGATGATGTTTCTACCATGTTTTATATGCCAATGCACATGATTTTGATACATGATATATATGTATATTCACATGGCATAGTTTTATTCCTCATGCTCCTACCATAAATGATTTATGCATAACACTATCAGCATGTAGATAGTTATCTACCATGCTTGCATTATTGCCTTACTGAGCGTGTGGTTGCTCATCCCACTCTATTTTCCCCTCTACAGAACGTGCATAGTAGCCCAGTAAGGACTGAGGCGTGGTATTTTGGACTCCGCTGCATCTCCATTGCTAAGAGGTATATACACAGTGATTCTTTTTGTATCTAAACAATGTAAAAGCACAGTATTCTTTTGAGTTGTAATTATGGGGGATGTAAATGTCAGTAAAACATGTATTCGTATAAGTACACGATTAAATGCAAATGTATGACATCGTTTTAATTAATTGAGAATGAATGAGATGTGGTGTTTATTATTGACTCACAGCCCAACAGTGTGTGGTGAGTTTAGTTCACGACCGGGTAAGGTCACAGTAAAACGCGAAAAATTTTCAGTGATTTCGGTTAAAGAGAATGGAATTGGGTCGTGACACCCTTAGCCGATTACACATTACATCAAATGTTAGACTATATGAAGCGAGGAGGTACGATTCCCTCAGCCAATCTTCAAAACACATTGAATGCTAGACTATGTGAGGTAAAGAGATAACATTCCCTCCGTCGATCTTCTTCAAAGTACGTTTAAGTGTTGGGTTGCGGATGGAAAGGAGCTAACATTTTCCCGACCAATGTTCTTCAAAGCACATTAAATCTCTGGTCTATAGATAGCGAGGATGGAACATTCCCTCAGCCCATCTAAAACATGTCAAGTTTAACATTATAAAGCTTGAGTGTAAAAAAAGCAAGGACATGACATTCCATTGACTTAAATTTTTCTAAGCCCTCAATGATTAGAAGAGAATATGTTAGAGCTCAAGACAAAGAAATTATCTAAATCCTCAAGGAGCAAAGGTGAATATGCTAGAGCTTGAGGCACCAACAACTACAGAAACTAAGTCCTTAAAAGGATGAAAACTATTAAGTCTCAAAACATGTAAAAACATAAGCTACAACAACTAACGAAGTTGAAATCAAAAGCTAGCCATAACTAGTAAACGAAGCTAGAATCTGCAATGAATGATAGATAATCAAAAGTAAGAAAGGAAAGGCTTGCGCCAAATGCAACATCCCAACTTGCTCAAAAGCTTTACAATCCTAAAGATGGAGAATCAAAACTTAAACCAACATAGCAAAATGAGGTTGTCTCTACATGAAAACATGCTAAGGGAAAGATGGCAATAACTACACAACAAGGTCATCTTTAAGTCATTTGACAAGATAGGAATACAATTGATGCTCAATTTTGGTTTAAGGGGGGACTTAGTGTCAGGTACGAACTCAACCCAAAAGACCAAATGTTTAGCTTGGCTCAATAGGCCTAGTCTAGATCTTCATAGTCTCCTGGTCTCTCCAGTTTAATGGCTTGAAGACAAGCCAATCCTACTCAAATAGCCATTTTCCACCAAATGATGAAACATGGCACGATCCTATGCTCGCCACTAACCTACAAATAGGCTCTTCTTTCCATAGGAAATGGACTTTTGGCTCTCATTCTGACCTAAGCTATGTTGTAGTTATTTTACACCTTATTTCCTTTATACTTGTACCCTAATTACTCTCGGACACCCAACTAATATTGTCAAGAGCATTGTACTTAGTGAACAGTTTGATTCATATCATATACTTAGTGGTAAATTCACATATACCACCGTGGACGTAGACACTTTGTTGAACCATATAAATCCTCCAAAATAGGTCCAAAAGCACAAAATAGGATATACATAACTTTGACATTAAGTTGTGCCTTCCTAATGTCATTCTTATCTCATTCTTCCTTTAATTTAATCACTTATTTATCTCCAACAATTTTCTTAGGGATGTAAGGACCTATAGTAATGATTCTCCAAACTTCATAATAATTTGTTTTAATGAAAAACATCATCCTAATTTTTCAATAAGAGTAATTTTCACTATTGAACACTAGAGGTCTAATGATGGAGTGGCAATCTAGAGTTTAGAGGTTTCCAACATTAAAATGGGTCATATCTAAAGGATCTTTCTACTCTAGTGTGATTAATCCTAATTGTTAGGGCTTTACTCTGATACCAATTGTGGACTCAATCCTAAATTAAGAAGTGAGTGAATTGGTTTCCAAACTTTTTCTAATAGACTTTTTTGCCTAGAGTACTACCTACATTAATCGAGCATTACACAACGTAATAGGAAGTAAAGTAATTAAGCAATAAACAATAAGCAATTAAAAGAATGTAGCGAAGAGAAGATTTACTCAGAGATTTATAAACCTTTGTCTACATCCTCTACCTTAAAACTCTTATAAGGATTTTTAACTAAATTCACTCTCTTAAAAATGGTACAACATCTCCCTTTTTTCAGATTTAAATAGAAAACCTTCCTTTTTCGCAAGTTCAAAGATAACTTTCCTTTTTCACTAGTTCAAGGATAACTTTTCATTTTTCATTGGCTCAAGGATAACCTTCCTTGTTCACTGACTTAAGGATAACTTACACTGCTATTCTGCAAGCTTGGGGAATAACTTTTACAATTGCTCTTTTTACAAACTCAAAAGCAACCTATATAATAGCTTTTTATGGTTTAAGAACAAATCTTTATTTACCCAACTTCACTTTTGACATAAGCACTCAAAAGAACTCTCCCTTTACAATTTAGGTATGGGTTTATAAGATGGATACAAGTTGAACCTCTATTAAAGTTGAATATGAACAATTTAGCTCTTAAAGGAATATGGCCGAAACAATGAATGTACAATTGTGAACTTTGTTTCTTCTATAATTTTCTTACTTGAAACTTTTAAAGATAAGTATAACTTCATATTTGTAATTTTGGCTCCTTTTTGCTTCAAGCTTCCAGCTTTTATAGTTCTACTTCAATACCTTGGCAGTTGTAAAATCTTCCCTTTGATAGACACAAAAATTTGACCGTTAAGGTTAACTAGCTTGAAATGTATCGATACTTCCTTTAGTGTATCCAATACTCTAAAATGAAATCCCGCATAAACAAATTGTATCGATACTATCTTTAACCGTATCGGTACCTGAAACAAAGTGTGAGCTTATGTTTAAATGTACTAATAACTTATCAATAATTTATTAATCCTGCCAATATTCAAATTCATATTGTATAAAAATACATTCAAATGGTATCAATACTTTTTCATGAAACACATGTAATTGGCTTAAATATGTAGGATAATCTTAAATCTAAATATGCATATATAATTGTTGGCTTTAAATCCATACATATTTAACTTTTCACATATATATCAAGCATGATCATATAATAATCAAACTATCAATTCAGTCATGTTCTTAATAAAATTTATATTTCCACTTAGATTATTTAAGGTCATATCAAAATCATAATATTTCAAAGTCCACAACACCTTCAACAATAAGACCATGGGCCAGAGCTAGAGCTCGAAACATGAAGATGATCAAAATCAAAGTAGCTATCGAGGTTAGAGATTGTACAAAGAAAAGAAAAATTAAAGAAAAAGCTAATCAAGCTAATACTCGCGACAAGCAAAAAAGCAACAAAGTCTAGTAAAGAGAGGCCTCCACATCATATTCAAAATTACAGATGGTACTCCACAAACAACAAAAGTTGTTCAAATCTTCACAGCTTCAAAAGGAGAAAGAAAATCATACGCAAACAAAGATAATTGCAAGCTTTCTTTTATCAAATGAGCAATCACAACAAGCATAAAAAGGCACTCACCAAATTTGGAGTGGCCATACTAAGCCTTACCTAATAAGCTCAACCCTGATCATGCTCAATCTTCTTGTCCCCTCAATTCATGGCTTAAAAATAAACTGAATTTACTCAAACAAACAAACAAACAAACAAACAAAATCCACAAGATGGTGGCATAAAGCTCGATTTGAACCTCCCTTCTACACACACACACCCCCCTACACAAACATGTCTTCACTCTGGGGCAAATAGATATTTTATTCTCTATCTATTGTCCAAAATTTGTCTATATTATACTGCGCCTTACTCTCTCTAGCTCTATTGTATACTAGTCATGCCCAAATCTCTTACCAACTTTAACAAGAATACCATAACTGGTGAACTATCTGATTCACACTCTTGATATAGTGGTACTCTTAGCAACCCTCCATGGATGTAGGCACTCTTGCCGAGCCATGTAAATGCTAATGTCCTTTATATTTGACTCGTATTGTTCACACCTTAAAAAAATAGCTTTTCAAGAAGAGATTCTAAAGTTTTCATGGCCTCTCTTCTTAAAAGAGCTTTTCAGAACAATAGAGAAAGGGGTTGAATTCGGGGGAAAAAAAATTGATGCACATCTCTTCACAATTATTGTTTTACAATAAATGCATTAAGAAGTTTCATACTGCCACGAAGAAACAAGAGTGTAGGCAAGCAACATAGCTCAAAGTGTTGGCTCAAGAAATATAATCATGTTTACAATCACACATTTTTACCTTCTACAATCCACTTGGCATTTGTCCCTTTATATTTGTAAAGAAATGGTGCACGCATTTAGGCATAACACTTTGAGCTAAATAAGTATGAGGCATGCGAAGCAGTAATTTTAAGAGATAAGAATCCTTTCCTTTCTTGATATCCTACAAGGATACACTACAAGTGAGTGTCAAAGCTTATAACTTTGATTTTTCTCTTTTCTAATTTTTTCAAGGGTATCAAGCAACAAAAGTTGGAACAGAAATACTTACTCCTATTGGTCTCTACTAGAAAATCACTTCGACTTCATTCATTGCCTAAATGAAAATATCTCTCATGTATCATTTATGCAGAAACAACTCAATTAGGTTCCTCACGGCGAAGGAATTGAACAAATTTTGATCTGAACTCCGAAGGTATACGAACAGGACGATAATTTTTGTCAAGCCAAACTGCTATGGCCTTTGCCTCCAGAATACGCTGCGCAACATATAATTAGATTACTGAGCAAAATACCAAATGCTTGAGTTAAAGTAGAAGAACTGCAAGTTTGACGATAATAAACCTCTTCATTTGGCAGCTTAAAGATAAAATGGTCAAAGTACATGCGAGCAGCTGAGGAGTCAGAAATCCTAACCTTCACAAGAAACTTGTCTCCACTCTGGTTTCCAAAAAGCACATGAGAAGTAGACATAAGAAAGATAATTAAAGGGATCAGCCCACAAGGAGGAAAGCCAATCATCCTATCTAAACTCTCAACAAACATGCTGAACTAGAACTAGCTAGCATTTCTAATAAATTCATGAATGATACAAACATAATCTAAATATACCAACTTCCCCAAATTCAAATCCAACTTTATAGTTGTATTATCAAGTATTCTTTTCTATGCTCTTAGATAAAACTTGTTTAACTCCTCTGAAAATGAAATTGTCACATATCCTACCACTGCATTTAGTACAAAAGAGTCTTAAGTATAGAATATTTTTAAGGTTGAACTATTTAATTTCTATAGCCATTGGATCAAGGTTTAAAGGATTCTTCCTCCAAATGAACCCAGAGCTAGCATATCAACTGTGAGACTTCAGTTTAGTCATGCTCTACCTTTGACTTTTGAACTAAAGATATCAATTATAATAACAAAGAAATTTGAAATATAGCATTTTTGCATAAGTTGATAAATAAACATGCAATGTGATTTAGTAATTACAAATATAAAGAAAGTGGCATACTCTTAAAGGTCCAAGAAATTTGAGTGACAAATCTGACAGTGCTAATGAACTATTAGTGCGGGCAACTCCATCACAGCTAACACCAATACTTTCTAGTAGTTCATGACGACCTAATTTATTAAAGGAAGAGTAATTAGTCTAAATCAACAAACTTTGAATAGAAAGCAATCAGACTACAATGACCATGCAAGAGCTCAATCAAGTGCCAAGATACGCTGCAAGGAAAAGCACCATAGGCATAACCTCTATCATCCACTTCATCTGTGAATACCAAAAGCATAATTCCAATAACATGAAGCCATTTCCTTTAGTATTAACATGAAAGAGAACAAGCCGTTCAAAAATATATATATTCTCTCATAGCAATCCTAGACTATTCATGGTCATTCACCATTATATATCCTTGCATTTTAGAAGGTATTTGTTACATAAATAACTAGGATCTAAATTATATAGAATATACTTTGTACTTAGGCAACTAAATCAGTTAATGCTCAAATGCAAACTTTAAAATGGCACTACTGAATGACTTTGAATTGCATAGTCTACCCTTTTTGAGCTATACGTAATACATGACTCGCAAATGAGGGGAACTTGGTGTAATAGTAAAGGTTGTTTCTTTGTGACCTAAAGATCAAGGGTTCAAGGGGAAATAACCTCTCTATTAATGCAAGGGAAAGACTGCATATAGTGACCCTCCCCAAACCTGGGAGCCTTAAACACTGAGTTGCCCTTTTGCATGACTTGCAAACAATGAGATCAAAAAGCTGATGTTTTGAAGCATTCAACATAGTAATAGTCAGTAACAGAACTAAATAAACCAAAAATTACTATATTTCTATCGTTATTTCCAAATTCTAGCCAAAAATAAAATCACATGAATGGTCGAGGGCTCAAGGGACCTCCAATTCAAGTAAAAGATTAAATTAAGCAACGATACACAACTTGAAAATAAATAAAACCAAACAATTTAAGACTCACCGTGTTGGCAATAACTTGCATAAACAGCATTGTTAACAACACCATACTGATCCAGTTCGTAATCACGAACTTTAAGCTCTACCTCATGGAATGCACTCATTCTGCAATTTTTGTACAGCCAAAATTTTTTTTCACTCCTTCCTTCTAACAAACTAACATCCCCCAATTCTAAAAACGAACTCAAATTGACAAGAATTTGACTCTTTCAAATCTTAAAAACAAATAAGGATAGTTTTCATTAGAAGTTGTATCAATGTGCTAATTTCCATTCTGGGTTTTTTTTGCTTCCCACTAATTACAGAATATCCCTTTTGGAACTTAGATTACTTTAAAGCTTCTCGATTTGATTTTAGTTACGTAAACAAACCAATAACAAAATAAAAAGGCTGGATCTAAAGTACCCTTTACCGCCTTTGAGATCAATAAATCCTTCGGCAGTGAAGGTCCTTACGGTGGAGAGCGATGGCACACGTAGCGGCGTCATCGGCAGAGAAATTGGAAAAGATGAAGATGGACGGCGAAGATTGAGAAAATTTTCATTGGAACGTGAGGCGGGAAAGGCAAAGTGCGCGGAATAAACCGAAGCCTGAAGCATCTCTCTGAATCTTGTTGCAGAGGTTGCCTGTGAAACTAATGGAGAATTTGGAGGTCTTTTAGATTTTATATACAAGAAATAAAGCCGAGCGTTGTTCAGGCAAAATAAATTTACAATTTTATTATTTATTTTTAAAAATAATTATATAATTTATTTAAAACTTTTTAAATTTTACAATTGCAGTTAGTTAATGAAATAAAATACTTATAATATAAATGACATTGAAAATAAAAACTAAAAATGTATATTCCAACAGCATCCCTAGTTAATAAAGCAACAATAATGTTCTTACATAATTAATTTTAATAAATAATAATGTTAATTATAATCTTCGACAAAATACAAGAAATTAAATTTCATAACTGCAATAAAATTTTGATAAATAAGATTGGAGTTAACCTTTTTTTTATATATATTTTTTGCTAAAACTACTAAAATAATGTGGAAAAGGGAAAAACTAAAAGGAACAAGGAACGGCTAATTGTGGTTATACAGATTTTAATCGAAAATATATTTTAAATGAATTTTTTACAAAAATAAAAATAACAAATATGTAATTTTTGAAATAAATAAATAAAAATTGTAAAAAAGAAAAACCTCTCTTTTTAAAAGATTTTATTTCAAAGATTAAAAAAAAAAATGATTCATTTAATTAAGGGAAAGCATGGGGGTGTCCACACAGCACATTTCTCTTTTTTTTTCTTCATTTTCTTAATTCTTTTGTTATTTTTAATTTTTTTATATATTTAATGTTGGGTTATTTTTTCCTTTTTCTTTTATCCAATCGGTATTTTTTTTTTCTTTTAACTCTTTTAAAAAAATGTATTTACTACCTAAATGACTTTAAATACTTTAGATTTGGAATATTCAACACAAACTTAACTTTTTTTTTAATCTCTTTCATCACTTATCTCCTTTCCTTACATTTACATTTTTTATTTTTTTCTTTATGCTCTAATTTTTTACTACAACCAATAAAAGATTCGATTTTATTTTTTCTATTTTTTTCTTTCTTTTTTTTTTCCTTCCATTCTCCTTTTTTTTCCTACCCATCTCCTTTCCATTTTGTTTGACATTTTCCCTCTTCCAATTTTTTTATTTTAAATCAAATTACAAAAGCACATGATGTTTTAACTCGACCAAATTTAAAAAAAAAAAAAGTAGGAGTGCAACATGGACACTCTTTAGATACAAGAAATCTTTCAAAATTTATATTATGTATGGATTCAATAAAGTAAATTTTAATCAAAATAAATCATTTTCAAAAAATAAAATATAAGAAAAGTCCAAAAATAAGAAAGATAAGGAAAAAAACTTAAAAATTTAAGATTAAGCCATAAGCCACCAGCCACCACCAATGAGTATACACTCCATCAAAAGAAAATTGATCGAAATAAAGTGTCTTGCCAAAAAAAAAAAAAGCCATACGCCATATAGAATTTTCTTACAAAATTTTTGTATGTGTTGTTGCTCAGTTACAACAATTACGAATTGCTTACGTCATCGTCTTGATTTTTGTGTCACGTGCTACCGAAAGCTTTGCAAGAAAAAAATGATCAAAGGGACGCAGAGTTATTGCCTGTGTAAGCACTCTGATGCTTAAGTCAGTCAAAGAATTTGATAGAGTTTCTGTAAACAAAATAGAGTCTTAGTTTCATGAATCATACATGTTTTCCCCTCTTATTCATGGTGATTGTGCTTTAAAATATATGAGTTTGTACTTAATTGAAACTCTCATTCTTTATCTATATATATTTTGATTTTTACATTGATAATATCACAATCATGTAAATGAGGTTGAGTTTGAACCTAACGTCAATTACTCTTTTTTGCTTTCTTTTTATTATTATTATTATTATTAGTATTATTATTATTATTATCATTCACAATAATTGCTCCTCATTTTTTCGCTAGATATAATCTTGCGGAAGAGTACATATATTCACATCGTAGCCTCAGGTCAAGTCCTCACATTAGACTCTGAAGTCGAATTCTCAAGCTAGACTCTGACATCAAATTCTCAAGCCGTCCAATTCTCAAGCTCTTATTTGAGTGCATGGCTTACCTCGCGCATTTTTCGCTTCAAGCCCTTTGCTTGGGTTCATGGCTTACCTTGCGCACTTTTCACTTCAAGCTCTTGCACTTTCTCTTCTTGGCTTACCTCGCCCATTTTTCGTTTCAAGCCCTTTATTTGAGTGCATAGCTTACCTCGCACACTTTTCGCTTCAAGCTCTTGCACTTTCTCTTTGTGGCTTACCTCGCGCATTTTTCGTTTCAAGCCATTTATTTGAGTGCATAGCTTACCTCGCACACTTTTCGCTTCAAGCTCTTGCACTTTCTCTTCGTGGCTTACCTCGCACATTTTTCGCTTCAAGCCTTTTATTTAAGTGCATAGCTTACCTCGCGCACTTTTCACTTCAAGCTCTTGCACATTTTCTTTGTGAATCTGAGCTTATGTTAATGTGATGGAGTGTGGCGTAATTGGACACTGTTATAGATGATAGTTTGATACATTGAACATTCAAGTCAGCAAATTTTCGACAATGAACCAGTCAAATTTTCTGCAGATGAGAAAGATCTAATGACACGAATGTCAACATGTGGCAATTATCAAGCTCCAACTCCTCCAACATGGAACTATACTCTATTACAGCCTATTGACCCCGAAGTAATACCCTCACAGTTGTCGAGCCTAAGAACTGCTGACATTGGCAGTCTTACAGACTCAAGTGATATGTTAGGACAATAAAAAGAATTCAGAACATGGAGACTAGCACAAGTGAGAGCTATTTCACGCAGTGTATCATCACTAGCACAAGAACAATTTGACATGTCTAAAGACTCTAATAGAGGGCAAGAAGTCACTGCTGAACGAATTGCTGCGTCTGTAAGTTTGTGGTATGAGCTTATATCAAGCAGATGTAAAAGAGGACAAATAAGGGCCACCAGTGCCATGTTACTATGTTTCAAAGACAAACTTTTTAGTAGTGGGCACTGACGGATATACACATCACGCGGCATTTTATTACTTTCAGATCACACAATCGATCATAATTAATAGATATCTATTGAACACCATTGCCAAGAATAGCATCATTCACATCCAAACTCCTTAACATACTATACTCAGACAACAAATGAAAAAAGCATCCCCTATTTGACCTTTTCCCAATTGTTGTTGTTGCTGCTACATCCCTTCCGTATGGGCTACCTTCTGCTAATTGGGTGTTTTATTTGATTTTTGGATCTGAATAGAAGCAATTAAATCTACAATTTTGCTTTTGTAAAAAGTAAATCCGAAAATGAACAATGGAGATTTAGAAGGAGGATGAGAGGAAGCCTTTCATGCAAAAGTCGACCGCAAATACTCACGATCACGCCGTTTTCGAGATGTCTTCTATGGATCTTAGATCTTCTTCCTCGGATTCCCACTCTTCTATCAGGAAAATAAAAGTAGGAAATTTTCTACCAACAAATCCATATACTCCATGTAGCAGTAAGCTGGGTGGTTGATAGGAGGCGGCGGTAAGCTCACAAACACAACTGCAGCCATTATGGAATGTCTCAATATTGTTGAATTTAGCTTCATAGTCGTATAGAGAAACTTCTCAGCTTGTTGTTCATTCACAATCATAGGCTTTCCATCAGCCATCAAATGGGTCCCATCTTTCTTTGCTGCTGCCTTTATTTCAGCCAAGTGGCCAGCTACTCGCTGCTTAGCAACACTGAATGCTTCCTGACTCATCTTACTGAGATCCACCCCCTGGTTGCACATCCCACGACTTAATCGTTATAATAATCACTTCAGTCTGCATCCAAAGATCATATAGAAACTTCTTCACATCAACCTTGAGGCCCTCTGCATCTGAGTCCTCCTCTGCAATGTAGAAGACTTGAATCTTACAACCCTCTAAGCTCTCTTTTGTAAGAAGAAGCTACGACAGAAAAAGCATGAGACCGCCGTCTGTCACAATCCAGTACAAATCAATGGTACCATATTGCCTTTGATACTCATTGGGCCATTCATCAAGGCCCTTGACAATGACAACGACCTTATTTACAACAATACAGTCATTAATTATACCAACAAATCTGGCTGGGATTTCTCTTTGGTTCTCATGACGCCATATTTATGGGTACCGCATAACTACAATATTGGGCTTGAGGTTGCCAAGACCCATGGTCTGCACAATTCCATGGAAGCCTTCAGTTATATTGGGAGCTACAACTATTTCTGCAACACCTTCACAGTTCTTGTAGTTAATGTAGGTATCTAGTTGTTTGCAGGCAACCTTGGCATGATAATCCCCATCTAGTATATTTGACAAATATGGACATTCCACGACGTTTTTTCTTCATGCAGTTGGCAAAGTCAGCAAGTTTCGGATGGCAAGGTACATTTTCTGGCAGTTTACCCCAAGGCCGGCAAAAAAGAGGAATGGGATACCAGTTCTTTGGATGAACTTGGTTTGCTCCCACAGATCTAAGGCTGCGAAGGGCTAGTTGAAAATATGCACTTTTGAAATCGTCTCACAGTCCTTAGCTTTTCTCTTAATGCTCACATAATAATATATGAGGCTAGCAAGGGCCAGAGACACTATAGTGAATGACCAAGAGATCAAGAACACGATCACTATACAAAGTGATGCTCCAAGGAGAGAGAGGCTCCAATGGTGAAATTTCCACCGAGGACGCCAACTGGGAGCATCTAGAAGATCCAAAAAGAAGCAAGACAAGTTCACACCTGTATAAAAGGAAAAACATAGTTACAGTTGGTGTGATAAGATCTAGATTCCTAATAACGACACATCCCATACAAGCAAAGGAAGTAAAGAGGGTGGCAATGTAAGGTTCACCCCCATCTACAACCTTGAAGTAATTGAGAACAAGAAGAATATCATCATTGGCTATTGCTACAAGAAGGTGAAGGGCACCAGTCAAGCTTTGAAGAGCTGCACCGAAAGTTGAAAGAATAATTCCAATATGAATGACAGCCGAAAAAGGCCAAGCTATTGTAGCAGTAAGTAGCTTGTTAGTCAAAAGCTTATCTCTAGTGGCAACAGCACCAAAAAATCAACCCGCAATGATAATTTTTCTTTCTTACTTCTTTTCTCCCTTCTCTTCACCTTGCAACTAAGTCTAGCTGGGATTGGTGAAAGCTGGGGATAGACGTAGTAGGACGTGGTAGGTAGCGACGCAGTAATAGGGCAAAGCAGTGACAACAAGGGTGGCAGCAAAACGATGGTGCAGAGCAGGTGCAGGATGGAAACAATAGCCAGCAGGGACATGCGAGGAGGCTCAGCGATGAAGATGATGAAAATGGTGTACAAGGAACAAACACATAGCAATAGAAAGTAAGCGATGTGCAGTGAAAGGAGACTTGCCTTGTGGACAACAACTTAAAAAGATTTGCAGCTAGAAACTTAGGTGCAGTACAGTGATGATGAAAATGGCAAGAAAGCTCGGCTTGGTAGGAAACGGTGCAAGCGATACACCCTTATCTTTCTTTCCTTTTCCTCTCCCTCTGCGATTTTCTTCTCTCTCAGTTATCAAAACACTGCAGCTGATGAGATAACACCGGTACAACAACATTTGATAGAGTTAAGAACATATCCAACTTTCTTTGCTTAGCATTTGTCATTCTCTGCATCAAATGCCTACCTACTGCCGAAGTGTTCCTGCACCGAACCAGCCTCACCACCCTTCGCGCTTGCTGCTGCTTCTGTTTTGGTCACTTTCAACCGATATCAACGACATTCTCGACCTTCGAACATTGGTTCCTGCTTGGAGAATTTGTGGAAAACATGAAACTGAAGATAAATGTTCTAGATATACAAGCTTGAGTTGGTCACCTTTCTTGTTGGCTGAAGATTAGGTTCTTCTTATAGGACTTGTTGGAGGAATTGACTGCTTTGCAATACAGACTTTTGATGGTGAAGAAGATGATCTACTATGTAACTACGTGTGCACTATACCTTTTACAGGTTATGATCCTTATGAAGGTGGTCCAGCCAACATATATTCAGTACCTTTGCCTTTGTCTTGTAATGAAACTACTATTTGTGATAGATTTTTGCTTTTAGGCATATGGATGAAAGAGTTTCGAACTCTTTCCTGGGAAATAACCATGCCTGCATATGAGCTAACGAGAAGCTACTCTGAATGTAAATTCAATGATAATAATGTTGTTAAATGTAATATAAGGAAATTTGAAAATACTATTTCTGGTACAAGATACTGTCTTCATGTTGTTCCTTACTCAGTACATTTGCTGGAACCTCATCTTCACGATCAGGTCACAAGTTTTGCCGTGACACCTGTGCAGCTAAAATTACCTGTTGATAATGATTCATATAGTTGTAAAAGTCCTGCATATGTTATGGCCACAAGATGCTCTGATGGTAGTTTAAAGTTGTAGAGATGTAACCCCAATGAACCATCAATTTCCCGCACACAATGGGAGCTTGTGGGTATGTTTACTGTGCATCAAGGTCCTGTTAGTGCTATATGTTTGACCAATTGTGGTAGGAAGATTGCAACCATTGTGTTTGTCAAATGCTATCCACAATCTTCGTATATGGGACTCTATACACTTAGCAGACTCAGGGAATTTTATGTTGGAGAACACATTGTCCCTTGATGAAGATATTGTTACTTTAAATTGGTTAGCCCTAGGCAATGGTCAGTTTTTACTTGCAGTTTGCATGCGCAATGAGTTACGGGTATATGCTCAAAAGCGTTGTGGTAGTCATGCTTTGTTAAACTCTAAAATGTCTCTCGATATGCAAAATCTGGTTCTGTATCGTGTGACGCCCCGGAAGCGCAAAAAACAGGGCAAATTTAAACTTTTATTTACATCAATACACATTTATGGGTGCATTCCTGTGCAGTGTCATGCATCATCATATATATAAGTTATCAAACTTAAACCTCAAGATCTCATCATCAAGCATTCAGAAATCATATCATATCCATTTCTCAACTCAGTATTAATTGATCCTAATACATCCCATATGTTATTGTACATCAAGTTTCTGTAAATACACATTAATCTGGGTACATGAAATGTAAATTATACCTCTAATACAAATATATGGTCTGAAGCTTAAGTCCTCCACTAGCCACTACTCCGTACGTTGCAGAAAATTCTCCTCACTTGAAGAAATCTGGAGGGAAGATAAAACAGGGTGAGCTTTTAAATCGCTCAGTAAGGGGGGTAAGGGGCTTATTGTTAAATTAATGATTTGCTCACACAATCATTTTATTTCATAGTTGAAACTCAATATAAAATGTAGCAAGAACTCATTAAAACATTATTCTCATCTCATTTCTCTAAAATCATGTAAAACATGGGAGTGCATACTCAGTATAAAACACAGTCACAAGCATGTGGAAATCAGGATGTGATAATGGCTTTTCTCTTTAAAACATGATAAAAATCACCTCAATAGAATGCACGTGGCATAGTCACCAAATAAAATCGGCACGTGGCACAGCTACTGAATACAATCCTCATGTGGCACAACCACCAAATAGAATTCGCATGTGGCATAGCCACCAAACACAATCCACACGTGGCACAGCCACCAAATAGAATTCGCACGTGGCACAACCACCAAACACAATCCACATGTGGCACAACCACTAAATAGAATTCGCACGTGGCACAACCACTAAACACAATCCACTCGTGTAAAACGAGGCTAGGTAAGTAACCAGCGCTACCAGAGTAGGGGGAAAATATGTTGGACTTACATACTACCAGAGTAACGCTCGATGTGTATTCAACATGACATGTCTAAGTCTTAATTAATAGCCATTATCGTAAAAATCATTTTACCTTCACATAGAACTCATAATGATTTTCTCTCATAAATCGCCTTTAAAACATTTGTGTACTTAACAAAAAACATGTTAAAATCGAGTTTCAACCGGTAAAACCACGCACACATTTCTCAATCTTAGTACGCCTTAACGTAGAGTCCAAATCTCTTTTTACGTTTTAAACACAAAATGGTTGTGAAACAATTTTCATATTTAGTTTACAATGCAAAACACTTGAGCCCTAACAAGCTATAAAATCGTGTACAATAACTCATAAAAACGTGCTTGTTTTCTCAAATCTCATTTCATGCTACAATATCATCACAAAGCACATACACAAATAGGTTTGAGTTTTCCCTTACCTCTTTGCACCTCGTATGGTGCAATCGTTCCCCCGTATCATGGACTAGTCTCACATTCCTCTCTAGAACTCCTGAGCTGTCCAAATGATGTTAAAAACATCAATAACTCAACTCAATCACATTATTAAGCACACATTTTCTCATATTCTCATTAACACCTCAAATTACTCAATTCTCATAACTCTATCACAATTCACATACTCGTCCACTACACCTCACAATCCTACATTTCTCATACCATATTCCATGCTAAATTCACCACATTGTCTCAATTCCAATTTATAGCCATAATTTACAAAATTACCACAATTGCATGATAACATCTCTACTCCAACAAAATCATAGTTTCATCAATCCTTAACCCTTTCCTAGCTATTTAATCACAATGCCTATAACCATAATCACCAAAAATCACTTTAAAATCCAAGATCAAAGTTTAGGATTTACCCAAACTTGTGGAGTGCTCAACTCTTGCCTCGATTCAATCTATCTTTCGATTTCTAAGTACGTTGTTCTCCTTTGGATGAGGAACAACTTTCTTTCTGCTACAACCTTTGATTTGGATGGAAATGGGGACTTTGGAAGAGAGAGAAAGCTAGGGCTCGACTAAAATGGAGGTTTGGAAGAGAGAGAAAATATAAAATGCAGGAAAATAATAGATCTTTTTATAGACGGATGGTAAGAGATCGATCTGATCCTTGTAATATCGATCTGCATTTGAATTTGAGAACATTTTCGGGTAATTTTATGCCTAGGAGATCGATCTATCGTGGGGTGAGATCGATCTCTTAATGGCTTTATGAGATCAATCTGCTCCAATTATGAGATCGATCTCTAGTTTACAGAATGCTTCACAAGATCGATCTTCTCCTTGAGGAGATCGATCTTCTCCTTTACAAAAACATTTTGAGATCGATCTCTTCGTTACAGAATCATAAGGAGATCGATCCGCTTTCATTGGAGATCGATCTGCCTATCAGTTCTGTAAACCCCACAAATTTCCTACATTTAATTAGATTATATAAAAATGGAAATAATATATGTTGATGGAAGTGTGAATATTCGTTGTAGGGCTCGAGGACTATAGGAACCGAGAAGCCCGTGAATGACAGGGAACCCGAAATACAGGGAGTGACAAAGCAAATGCAAGCAAGGAGGGATTGGAAAATTTTAATTTATTAGTTGAAAATTGTTGATGTAAAAACTTGTATCGGGAAGTTGTGAGGAATGATGATGTAACGACCCTTGACCCTTGAAAATCGGGATAAATTTTTTTTTTGAATTTAATTTACCCACTTATTCCCTTATTCATTTAGGTTGTATTCCTGTGCAGTGTCAAAACACTTTTCCTAATACTTTACTCGTAATTATAATTTAATTTCTATATTTTAACTTATGTGGTCGATAAAAATTTCGGCAGCACAACGACTTATATATGAGCCTATCCACCTGCAATTTAGTTGTTTTCAACAATCCTAGATATCCACAACTACCAAGCATGCTTTCCAACAATCCTAGATATCTATAACTATCAAGCATACTTTCTCAATCCACTTTTACAACTCAATATATCGATATCAATTTATACAATCATCTTACAACCTAGTCCCAAGTATTATATTCTTTACATCATTTCCTTACAAATTACATCCCAACTGAAAATTTCAACACATGTCTGTGCATACAATTATGTCTGGTACAGGAATGTAAATGTATACCTTTTGCGTGTACAAAATGTAGCCTAGGGTAGCTCTTCCCACCAGCCTACGTCGTGTACGCGGCAGGTAGCGTCTATAGATTCACTACAAAAGATCTGAAGGTAGAGGGGTGAGTTTTTAGGGAAAAGCCCAGTAAGATAGTACCTTTAAATTAATCCTGATATATATATATATATATATATATATATATATATATATATATATGAAAAGCATGTAAAAATTATTTGTAAGATCATACTTTAAATAAAAGGAAAAACTTAAATCATCACTTCATGCAATTCATCGTAAGAGTCATAAAGCATGCAAGTTCAAAGCAAGAATCATGCTCAACCATGCTATAAATTCTTTCATAAGCTTTTCACATGCATTGCATAATCATTTCGTTTTACTTTCGTAAACATGTCATAAACATTTTGTGAAACTTTCATGAAACATTTCATAATCACTTTGTAAACATTACATAAACGTGTTGGTTCATAACCAATCATTGAAATTCATAAGGCACATATTCGTTGTCACATTTATCATTCATAACTAATTCATGGAGACCAGGCTATAACTAAGTCATGCGATACGTGTCATTCTCCGTAGAGAGCTAAACATGATACCTATGGCCATGGTAAGTGGCTGTAGACTGGATCAGGGTCGTACAGCTCTTTCGTAAAACATGGGTAGTATCCATCTTACATACTTTCACTAGCACATAGCTAGGACACGGGCACCAATGGCACTCTCCGTGTGGGCAACATAATTGCGTGCTGCGCGGGCACGAGATACTACCAAAACATCATCATCATAAACCACAAGTAGCACGACATCTTCCACACAGGTTGAGTCAAGTGCTAAAAGGGCCAACGTACCGGCACCCCAACTGGTGCAGCCGGAACACCACAAGAAGTAACCATGCATGAAGCCTATAGTCTCAAAATAGAATTTTCAAAATCTTTCTTGGGTTTTATAACCCATAAACTCATATCGAGTAATAAAATCGAATTCCTTGTAATCTAAAAACTCTTTCGTAAAATCGAAAGACTGTGTGGCACTTTGTTCCCGTAGGACTCAAGAGGTGGCCCCCACAATCCCCTTTCGAAAACAATTTCTTTTGTTAAATACTTTTCAAGTTGTCAAAGTTTCTTTAACAGTATGGATATAAAAACATAAATAAATGTAAGACATCCATACACTTCATACCTTAGGAATTCATTTCACAACATGAAAAATACTCGAAAAATATTTCGATAAATTAAAACATGCATCGTAAATAGTTTCACAAGTATAAAAGCATTGATAAATCACTTCAAATCATATGCTCTTTCATAAAATTATTTATAAGTGAAATAAGGATGCATTATCAAAATTAAGTTACATAATACCCCTTACCTCGATCTATCGGGTATCTTGAATTCGAACGCTGACGTCTCCTAGTACCTCCTTTAATCCCATCTACAATCACCTACACCGAAATTGTAGACTTAGCACCCTATTCATGCGAATTGTGTTAAAATCGTAATTTATCGTTACTACTGCGTGTGTACGTATTATTGTATATCCTTAGGCCAACACGCACGTTTATATATTTCTGCACTATTTATATATTTTGCACCTACAAGTATTAACATATACCTTTATTATATACATCCACATGTATACACGCATAAATATATATATATATATATATATATATACACTCCTATGTGTGTATATATATATATATATATATATATATAGATATATATACTTTTATTGTTTTCATGTTCCCCTATCTCACATATATACATTCTTTGCATATACACATATATTCTTTTTTTTGTTTTTCATATTTCTCTATCACATATATATATATATATATATATATATATATATATATATATATATACATTCTTTGTATATACATATACTAGCACACATTCATCCTATGTACATCCATATGTATATGCACCTAAGTAAATATATATATATATATATATATATATATATATATATATATATATATACACTCATTTAGATACATATATATATATATATATATATCATTGTTTTCCATTTTTCCTTATCACATTTGCATGCATATTTTTTTTGTACAAATACTAGCATACTCAAATATATATATATAGATATATATATATTCACATGAATACATATGTATATATATATATATATCATTACTTGTCTCCATTATTCACCATCACATAAATATATATGCATACATTTTTTTTGGTCCGTTATTCATTTCTCCCATTTTTATTTTTTTTTTCACCTCTAATTCAATTTACCTTATCATACTTATATACCATCACATATATATAAATGTAAAATTAAATCTACATATATACATATAGATTTTTACCTTTTCTTTCTTCCTTTTATTTTTTTCTTTTTCTTTCTTTTCTTTCTTTTTCCGTTCCAGCCCCTCTTCTTCCTGATTGTTCTCGTTGCCTTGCTGTTTCTTTTTTTTTTCTTCACCGGTCTCAGTTTTCAGCCTCCTGTTCTGCTCCAGCCAGTCATCCCCTCTTCCTCGGTTATCCTTCCCCTTCTCCCGATCTCCCCTCCAGCAGCAGCTCCTCTGCACACTGGGTTTTCAGCTCTCCTGATCAATCCTCTGCCTCGGTCTGCTCCCGTTTTAGCCCCTCTCTTCAGCTCACAATTCCAGCTCCAAATTGGTCTCCATCTCCCTCGGTTCTGCCTCTCTTCAGTCCGATTCTGTTTCTTTTCCTCCTCCCTTGCCTCTGTTCCAGCTTCCCCCGATCAGTCACGCACCCTGTTCTACTCGTAGCTCCGGTTTCTCCTTCTCGGTCAGCTGCTGTCCCCCCTTTCCTTCCTCTCGGTTTCCCTTTTTTTTTTCCCTTCTCTTCTTCCTCGGCAGACCCAGCTTCCTTCTCTCCCTTCCCTTCTCTTCTTCCTCTCTTCTTCCCTCTTTCTCCAGCCGGTCGAGCCTCTCCTTCCTTTCTCCTTTCTCTTCTTTCCTTCTTCTCCCTCGGCCAGAACCAACTTCCTTTCCTTTCCTGGTTTTCTTTCTCTCCCGGCCATACCTCTCTTCCTCTCTCTTTCCTTCTCCTTCTTTTTCTCTTCTCCTTCCTCTTCTCTTCTCCTTTCGGTTCTCGCCCAGCACTCTGTTTTAATTTCCTTTCCCAATTGCAATTTGTGGCAGACGGAATTGGCTTTTCTAAGCCAATTCCGTACATGCCATAATATATATTTATATTAGTTTAATATATGTATATATATTTTATTAGTATGTAGGTATTATTTGTTATGTATTTGTATTGTTATTATATTATTACTATTATTATATTTTTTTTCCATTTTATTTTAAATATCTTATACATTATACCTTACAATATAATGTATTGTTATTATATATATATATATCATCATCATTTTTCCATTTTAAATTGTCTAGTATATATATATATATATTATACCTATGTATATATATATATATATATATATATATATATATATATATATATATATATACCTTTCCTTTTATTTTACTTCATCATTTTTATTTATTTAATTGTTAATACTATATATTAAATACTATACACCAAATAATATATATGCTTTATATATTATTATTCTTTTCTTTAAATGTCTTAGATATATGTATATATATCTATATATATATATATATATATATATATATATATATATATATATATATACATATTCACCTATGTATATATCTACATATCTACATTTTCTTGCATAACTTATCCAAAGACATAATATCATACATTCCATGAAATTTTTCTTATTCCGAAAATGAAATAGTATCGGAACTCCATCATTCTTCATAAATTCTCGATACAAGTGTTTTACATCAACAATTTTCCATTTAACAAATTAAAATTCTCTAATCCCTCTATACTCACATTCGTCTTATCACTCCTTGTATCTTCGGGTTCCCGATCATTCACGGGCTTCTCGATCCCTATAGTCCTCGAGTCCTACAACGAATATTTACGCTTCTGTTAATATATATTATTTTCATTTTTATATAATTAAATTAACGTAGGAAATTTGTGGGGTTTACAGATGAAATCCTGATAATATTTCATTTACGAAATAATAAAAATTTCATGGAAGGCATGGATATTATGTCCTTAGATAATTTTACAAGAAAATGTGTATATATAGATATATATACATAGGCATACATGTATGTATATATATACATGACATTTAAATAGATGGATAATATATATATATATATATACACTATGAAAGGTATAGTATATAATATATAAGTCTTAATAAATAAATACAGCATGAGACAAATAAAAATAAAATGAAATGAAATGGAAAATAATAATACAAACAAATAAAACAACAATAACCTTAAAAACCATAAACAATTAACATATATATATATATATATATTAATATAATACAAACATATATATTAATATAATATATAAATATACAAAGCTTTGTACGGACTTGGCTTTGAAAAGCCAATTCTGTCTGCCCCCCATTTCGAATGGAAAGAAAAGAAACAGAGAGGAGCTAGCAGGGGCGGGAAAACAAAGAAAGGAAAAAAAAACCAGGAAAGAAGAAGGGAGGTGCTCGGCTATAGAATAAGGGAAGAAAAGAAGAGAAGAGGAAAAAGGAAGGAGGGGAGGGCTGGTCGGCTGTAGAAAGAGGGGAAGAAAAGGAAGAAAAGAACGGGAAGAAGAAGACTGAAATTTGGAGCATGCCGAGAGCTGGAAAATCAAGGCACCTTCCCCGCTGAAATGCCGAAGCCGTGACGGTTGAGGCTCTAACAGGGAGTTCCAAGTGTGAAAGAAATTGGCTAAAGTAGTGAACCCGTTGACCTTTCGCTTGGTGCAGCAAGCAAAGCTGTCTCCTCTTCTTTCTTTCGGTGTTGGAAACAGGGCAGCAAAAGAAAGGGGAAACCACGGTGCGGAAGACAGAATAGGTGAATTGGATGGAGTCTTAGTGGCTGAAAGAATGGAGTGAAAGGGGTGGGGGGAGCTAACTAAGCCAAATTGGAGCTGGAAACCGAGACCAAATTGGAGTAGACCGAGAAGCAGGGAAGGCCGACGGGAGGAAGAAGAAGACCAAAGAAATTGAGCTGGAACCGAGACAAGTGAAGAGAATAGCTAACCGAGGGAGAAAGAGAGGAAGAAGAAGAGCAATCGGGATAGTGAGGGCTGGAACCGAGAGGGAAGAAAGGAGAAAGGAAAAAGAAAAAAAAAGAGAGAATAATAGACAAAAAAAAAATGTATATATATATATATATATAGATATATATATGTATATATATTTATGTGATGATGAATAATGGAAATAAGTAATAATATATATATGTATTCATGTGAATATATATATATATTTGGGTATATACATATAGGTGTATATAATGAATGGATATGTTAGTATATGTACAAACAAGGATATATATATATATATATATATATATATATATGTGATAAGGAAAAATGGAAAACAATAATAATATATATATATATATTTAGGTGCATATACATATGGGTGTATATAAGATGAATTTGTGCTAGTATATATACATATATACAAAGAATATATATATATATATATATATATTATATGAGATAGGGAAACATGAAAACAAATAAAAGTATATATATATACATATAGGAGTGTATATATATATATATATATATATATATATTTATGTGTATATACATGTAGATGTATATAATAAAGGTATATGTTAATATTTGTAGGTACAAAATATATAAATAGTAAAGAAAATATATAAACGTGCGTGTTGGCCTAGGTATATGCAATAATACATACACACGCAGTAGTAACGATAGGGTACGATTTTTAACGCAATTTGGACAATTCGCATGAATAGGGTGCTAAGTATACAATTTCGGTGTAGGTGATTGTAGAAGGAATGAAAGGAGGTACTAGGAGGCGTCACCACTCGAATTCGGGATATCCGATAAATCGAGGTTAGGGGTATTATTTAACTTAGTTTTGATAATGCATTTTTGTTTCACCGATAAATGATTTTATGAAAGAGCATATGATTTGAAATGATTTAACCATGCTTTCATACTTGTGAAACTGTTTACGAAGCATGATTTAATTTGTCGAAATATTCCCCGAGTACCTTCCATGATATGAAATGAATTTTCCTAAGGTATGAAACATATGGATGTTTTGCATTTATTTATGTTTTTATATCCATATCGTTAAAGAAACTTTTGACAATTTAAAAAGTATGTAAGAAAAGAAACTTGTTTTCGAAAGGGGATTATGGGGTCCACCTCTTGAGTCACACAATCTTTATGTTTTATGAAAGAGTTTTCAGATTTCAAGGAATTCGATTTTATTACTCGATATGAGTTTATGAGTTATAAAACCCAAGAAAGATTTTGGAAACTCTATTTTGAGACTATAGGCTTCATGCATGGTTACTTCTTGTGGTGTTTCGGCTACACCACTTGGGGTGCTAGTACGTTGGCCCCTTTAGCACTTAACTCAACCTGTGTGGAAGATGTCATGCTACTGGTGTTTTATGATGATGTATTGGTAGTATCTCGTGCCCGCACAACACTCATGAATGTTCCCTGCACGGTGAGTGCCACAGGTGCCTGTGCCCTAGCTATGTGCTAGTATATGATAAGAAATAAGAAGATACTACCCATGTTTATAATTATTATTGCTATACGAACCTGATCCAGTCTACAGCCCCCCCTTACCATGGCCATAGGTATGATGACTCTCCACGGAGAATGACACGTATCGCATGACTTAGTTATAGCCTAGTCTCCTCGATTTGATTTTGAAAATCGACTATGATGAATGAACATGTGTTTTCATGATATATACGAAAATTGGTTACGACCGATATGCTTCATGAAATGATTATGAAATATTCATGAAATGTTTATGAAATGATTATGAAATATGCATGAAATGTTTACGAAATGATTATGAAATATTCATGAAATGTTTACGAAATGATTATGAAATATTCATGAGATGTTTACGAAATGACTATGAAATATTCATGAAATGTTTACGAAATGATTTATGAAATGTTCATGAAAGGTTTATGAAAAGTTGTAAAATGATTAAGCATGTTATTTGTTTTAAAGACACGCATGCTTTATGACGATTATGCATGAAATGGAAATTTATGTATTTCATTAAGTTTCGTTCTATGAACAACTTCAAATGCTTTTATATATCAAAAATGTTTTAATAGTATTATCTTACTGGGCTTTTCCCCAAAAGCTCACCTCTCTACCTTCAGATCATTTGCAGTGAATCTATAGGCACTACATGCCGCGTACACGACGTAGGCTGGTGGGAAGAGCTACCCTAGGCTACTTTTTGTACACGCAGAAAGGTATACATTTACATTCCTGCACTAGATATATCTGTACGAGCAGACACGTATATTGGGAATATTTTTGTTGGGATGTAATTTGTAAGGAAACGATGTAAAGAATATGATTCTTGGGATTAGGATTTGGAAAGTATGCTTGGTAGTTGTAGATATCTAGGATTGTTGGAAAGCATGCTTGGTAGTCGTGGATATCTAGGATTGTTAAAACAACTGAATTGCAGGTGGGTAGGCTCATATATAAGTAGGGGTGTAAAACGGGCTCAAGCCCGCGGGTTGGTCCGTAAAAACCGCGGGCTTTTAACGATCCGATCCATTAATATGTGATCCGTTTAAAAACGGGCTTATACGGGTCAAGCCCGTCGGGTAAATAATTTATACGGGCCAATCCGTACGGGTACGGGCCGACCCGCGGGCTATTTTACCAACACACCAATCAAACCTAAGTCCTAAATCATTCTCATTCTACCTATTCTAATTTCTAAAGTGTAAACAAACAAAACTACAAAAGTAAAAAATTGAAAATTTACCAAAATAATGTTATTGTATTTTTATTTAAGAATTGAAAATTTTATTTTATAGGTTGGAAAGATGATGAGGAAAACAAAGATAAATTGGTGGAAGAATCAAATGATTCAAATCATTTGAAGAATGAGATTAACTCACAAGTTTAATGTTGTTTGATGTGAAGTTTAATGGATGCTTATAGATTTTATGACTTTTAAACTTATTTACTATTCTTTATTTAATTATTTAGACCATAATATTATGTCATGTGTAATTTGTATTTGTAATGCGAGTTTGTTTAATGGATATTATGTTTGTGGATTTTATTTTTATTGAGATTAATATAATAATATTTGTAGAACTATTTTCACAATTTTATGACTTGCTTGCTTATGATATAATATATTGCTTATGCTGTTATATATATATATATATATATATACATTTTACAAACCCATAATTTGCTTTTGTACATAATATATTGTTTTATGTGACTAACTTACAATTTGAAATTAAGTGGAGAACTCCAAATCATTTTGGTTTTTGCTTTGAACTTGTTATATTTGATCATGAATGAACTAATATTCCTCTTGTTAAAAAAATTGCAAATTAAACTTTGTATTTTAGTCTCAAATCTATGTGATTTGATTTTATAACAATTTTGGTTGATTCCCAAAGCCCAATAATCATTTAACAAATTAAAATTAGACTTAATTAAGTGTTTAGGCTCAATTCATTATTTTTTTAAATCCAATCCTTTATTTCCAAAAAAAAAAGTTAAGTTAGCCCGCGGGTCAATCCGGCCGCATTAGAATCGGATCGGTCTCCACAAATTTAATCTGTTTAAATGCGGGCCTAAACGGGCTCAACCCGCTTAAATCCGTGTCCGTATTAATCCGCATCGGTCCACACCATTTGACCCGTTTTACACCTCTATATATAAGCCATTATGCTGCGAAATTTCTATCGGCCTTATAGGTTGAAGTATGAAAATTAATTATAATTACAGGTAAAGAATTAGGAAAAGTGTTTTGACACTGCACAGGAATACAACCTAAGTGAATAAGGGAATAAGTGAGTAAATTAAATTCAAAAAAAATTTCTCGATTTTCAAAGGTCAAGGGTCGTTACAGTTTAAATGGTATCAGAGTGAAGGTTGTCTAGTACTGTCAGTGTCGAAAATAAGGATTAAATCGCATGCCAATGTCTGTGCTTGTCTGGTAGTAGGTAATGTATACCTAATGAATGTAAGACTTGATCTTTGGAATTACGCGCAGGTATTAGATCACTTGCACGATGAGTGGAAGACGTGGACGTCTTTGGAGGCAGGCTCAGCCACCTCCACCTCCTTCACCCGAGCCAGAGAGTCTTCGTACTCGTATGGCTCAATTCGAGCAGCGGTTGGAGCAGCGCCTCGAGCGAGGTTTGGAGTCGATAGCTGCCATGGTTGCCCAACACCTAAGGGCAAACGTTTTCGATTCATCTGGCATGACACCATTTCCTACTCCGATGCCGATTCCTCTACAAGCACCACCACCTCCTCCTCTACAAGTTCCTCCAGTACCTATGGCGCTTCAGCCTCCTGTACAGGCCCGGAGGGAGGAGAGGGATATCGGTAGAATGAGGAATTTTCGAAAGATGAAGCCTCCAGCATTTAAGAGAAAGAACAGGGATAAGAGTAAGCAAACAGAGTCTGTGAGATAGGACTTTCGAAGGGGCCAACCTAAGAGACAGAGGACAGATGAGTCTCAGGCTAGGATTGATAGGCCCACGGCTCTTATAGCTACCCCACAAACTACCAGAGGCTTCCAGTAGTACGACAGATTGTGCACTAGATGCAGTAAATTCCATAGAATTGTGTGTCATTGGTCCACAGAGAGCTGCTTTAGGTGTGGACAGAAGGGGCACATGATTAAGGACTGCCTACTGAATAAGTTTCCACAGCCCCTAGAGCCACCACGACAACCTGAGAGGCAAGCTCCCCAAAGACAAGTCCCACAGAGACGGGCTACCGCAGTAGATAAAGGCAAGAAGTCTATCACTCATTGAAGGGCCTTGGCCTTGGACTGATATGGTGTGTAAGGATTGTGAAATCAAGGTAGGAGATAGGATCATATTAGCAGATCTAATCTGGTTTAGCATGTATGACTTTGATGTAATTTTGAGTATGGATTGGCTAGCCACCAACCGTGTAAGTTTAGATTGTTACACTAAGATTGCAACCTTCTCCTTACCTAGTAAGTTTAATGTATGCTTTGCAGTTAAGGAATAAAATGTATGATTTTGACTATTGATGAAAGTTTTTGATGAACGTGTTGATGTGAAAGTTATATTGCATTCATCTCCGATACTAGTCGGAAATGTCCAAGTATCCAGGACATATCTGTGGTATACAAGTTTTCGGGTGTGTTTCCTGAGGAACCACCGGGACTACCACTGGAGAGAGAGTTAGAATTCACGATAGATTTGGCACCAGAGACTCAGCCAATCTCAAAGTCTCCCTACAGGATGGACTTTGTAGATCTTGAGGAATTGAAAAAAAAGGAGTTGCAAGAACTATTAGATAAAGGGAGTTTAGAAACTCATAGGAGATATTGGGATATTTTGTCACGACCCAAATTACCTAAAATCAGAGTAAATTTTTCGTATTTTCGCTTTTTCACCCGTCGTGAACAGTTACACTACTAAACAGTTGGGCTATGATTCGGTGTTAGTAACCTCTCACCTATTTACCATTCTATTTTCATATTCACATTCACATATCAATTTATTTAAACTAAATACATCCCCAACATTACATCCATATACAGTACTGTGCATCTATATGTTCAGATACAAAATTATACGAATGTGTATACCTGATCTTGATAAGAAGCAGTGGATAACCGAGATGCGAGACTATTGTCGCTCTCTTCTACTGAATATACCCTGTGGGGTGGAAAATGAAAGGGTGAGCAAAACGTGCTCAGTAAGGCAATAATGTAAGCAGTAGATAACTATACTATTTATGTGCTGATAATGTCATGATATAAAAATCGTTTACATTTGGAGCATGAGGTATGACTAAAACGATGCCACATGTATGTATATATCATATAAGAGAACTCATGAAATCGGCATATAAAGCACACATGGAAAAATCATCATGTATGACATCTCATGCTCGTCACATTAAGAACTTATTAGTTTCATCATAAACTCTTCACTTTAAAACTTATTCGTTTAATCACAAAACTCATCACTTTAAAACTCATTTGTTTCATCATAAAACAACTTCAACAAGGTCAAACCCATCTCTCGGGAATACCTTGATTCATCAAATCACATCTCTTTTAAAACATAAATCGGGACTACCCCTCCATCGGGTTTGTCCTGGTCTATCCAGACCGTATGATATCATATGAGGCATGTAGGTTACTGTATGAAAAATCAAGGACTATGGCCATACTTTGTCCCTGTGATCCCAGGCTACACAGATCCCGGTGTGCGGGGTATCACAACTGCAACGGGAGGTGGGGTCAAGTCCTACCCGCCAGAATATCAAGTAACATCATAGAGTCATCATGACTGCACGGTACAGCGTACTCCGTGTGACATACACGGTACATCGTACTCGGTGGACCCATATCATAGTCTGGGGGTGCCTGCCGTAGGTCTTATCCACCCCAATACTATGTCGATAACCAACCCATGTCTCAAAGTATGCGTGCGAGCATCTCAACTCTCTGTGACACACAGTCTACAGGAGGCTTCCGCACGACTATATGCATGTCAACTCACGTCTAGTGTGAGCGAAGCTCCAGCACCACGCTATGCATATCATGATATCTAAAATCTCGTGCGAGCGAAGCTCCAGCACGATTTTGTGCACACACAAATTTCTCGTACGACCAATGCTCTAGTACGGCTTTTCATGAGAATAAATCAGTAAACTTTAGTGCGAGATAGACTCTAGCACTCTTTTTATTCGTGTAAATACGATAGGTGGCTCGATCTTAATAAAACATCTTTTAAAATCATAACCGGTACAAACCAGTATCCTTTCGTAAAATTCACGAATTTAATAGCCAACCTATGTGCATATTTTCTTAAATCAAAGCAATATAATCATATAAAGCATTAAAAACATGAAATCATGCAATTTATCTGCCTTACTACCCTTTTTGTAAATTTTACTCTCAGGGGCAAAATTGTCATTTTTCCTTTATTCACCTATGCCCCAATTTTCGCAAAATTATTTTCTCGTTTCTAGATAGTTTAATAAATTTTAGACCTGTAAATCCCCTCAAAAATACGTATAGGTATCTCTATATACCTACAAAATTCCCTTACCTTATTTTCATGTCGAGTCTAACCTTTCCACTGATGTCACGTCGCGCAGTCCGATCTGCTCCCAATCAAACCTCCGGAACTGCGTATCAATATTCTTCAGGTCAGATATTATACAATTTAATTATATTTCCTATTTTCTGGGCTTAATTTAAATCATTGGGCCCATTTACCCTTATTGGGCCCGTTTGCACCTTAATGGGCCTTAATCGGCCTTAAGCCCGTTTTCCACTTAATTTTCACATTATCGAGGCCTATTGGGCTCATTGGGCCCTTCGACAATTTATTGGGCCTCGTTCTAACTCTCGAATAGCTAAATTTATTATTTACGACAATTTATCCGACTTTCCAAAATTTAATCTATTTTATGCGGTAATTAAATCCGAATCACGCATAACGATGCAAATTGTCTTAAATAAGGGTTACTTACCCGAGATTCCATGCTAGTCCGCAAATCGAAGCTGTCTCGAGCTCTCTTTGGATGCCAATTGTCGAGCTACACAATTTCATAATTTTTCGGGTAAATTTTCCAGTCGAAAATTAATTAAATAAAATATTTCAAAATTCAAATCTATCAATGGTCAGACCGGTTCAGACCGTCGGTTCAGCTCGGTCCGGTTAGGTTCAATTTGGCCGGTTTAGTTCGGTTTGGCCGGTTCAGTCCCCATTTGGTCATTTCGGCGTCGTCCGGCCGGTTCCCGACGCCTCACCACCGCCGTTCGACGCGTCTGCACCTGGGCATCCAAGATCGGGCCTCGGCTGGAGTCGAAACGCAGCCATCGTCGGCGAATCTTTCCTTCTCCCCCCGCGGCTGTCACCTCTCGATCCGGCGAAATTCGACGGTTTCGTCGGCCGATACTGGTCTCAAAAGAACCGGCTCCTCTTCCCGATCACGCCGGTACCCGCCATTCGAGCCCAGCTGCTGTGGATCGCCGGAACCAACTCCGTTTTCCTCGCGGCTTCCTCTTCCTCCGTTCGGCGATCTCCAGCCTCCTGACGGCGCGTCACCGGTGCCCAAAGCTTCGCCGGCCTCTCCTCTTCCTCCTCGGCCCTTCGTCGGAGGGTGACGATCGCCGGTGGACGTGGGTCGGTCGGCCACGCGCGGGTCTCCTCGGTTTCAATCATTTTCTCTCTCCCCGATACATTTTCTGATTCTCCTCTTTTTTTTTTTTACAATTTTTATTTTATTAAACAATTTGTTTTATTATTTATTTTAATTATTATACTATTCATTAAAATACTCTATAAAAATCCAAAATATCTACAAACTATATTATTTTATTCCAAATTTAATCTATTTAATTTATTTATTATATTTTAATCCTTTTTCGGGTATAATTTCTCTGTATTTTCAGGATATTGTCCCGAATGACTTTTCGGTATATTTTTCGATTATTTTCGGGATTATTTTTTCGAACTAAAAATTTCGATTAATCCCGATTAATTCCAATAAATTGATATCCTGATCAATTTAATCCAAAATAAATTTATTTCACCTTTATTGACCAAGATTTCTCAATCCATTATTTTTAATAAATTTTTCTCATCGAATTTATTTTGACTTTCGATCTTTTTGACCGTTTTGCCCTTACACGTGTTCGGGATTAATTTAACCCGACTTCCCTTCACGAATACTCATTTATTTCGTATTTTAATTAAATTTGGGTCTTACAAATCTCCCCCATTTAAGGAATTTGGTCCTCCAAATTAGAACCAATTCATATGAGTCTATAGACTACTCCGGGTACATCGATCGTATCATACTCTTAAATTCTCATGTGACCTTCTCCGGAGTGTATTACTACCAAAGGACTTTAATTAGGGAGATCATCTTAAACCTCAATACTTCCTCTTTCCTGTTTAATGCCCGAATCAACTTATCAATATACTTATATTTGCATTAAGCTGAACTGTTGGATCTCATATCCTATCACCTATGCTGGATCTGGATAATATTTCCGAAGCATCAAAAGATGGGACACATTGTGGGTGCCTGCTTATTCAAGTGGAAATGCCACCTACAGGTCTTATCTTCCACTTGTCCAATCTCTCAAAAGATTCAATCCAGCGAAACTCAATTTACCTTCTTCCAAAAGTTCGCTATGTCCTTATTCTCTTAGGACAAGAAACATTTCAACCATACTAATTCACCCTCGGTGAATTCCAATACTTTTCTATCTGCTCTGAGGTGTTCTTAATCTCTCATCCTTAACTAAACATCCTCAGAGACTTATTATCCAAAGTCGAAAATAATTATATCTGTCACCCACTTTTTCTTATCCAATTTGGGGAACAACCCCTACAGCCATACACTGCCTCCTATCTTGTTATCCCGATACTCAAGTGGCAACTGTCACTATTGACGAATTCGATTTGTAATAACTGATCATCCCAGGAGCATAAAAAATCAAAGGCACACGCTTTCATCGGATCCTCCAGAACCTGTACAGTCCTCTCTGACTGACCATCTGTCTGAGGACGAAAAGCTGTGCTAATACTCAGTCGGGTTCCCATAGCTTCCTGAAAATATTCCCTGAAGTAAGAAGTGAAGCGGGAATCCCTATATGATACCATGCTCACTGGAACGCTACTTAATGTTCCACAATCTTCCTTATACCTGAATCCTCATATACACTCTGAGTATTTGGGGATTTCATAACCAGAAGATGGGTAGACTTAGTCACTCTATCGACTATTATCCAAATAGCCTCGTAATTCACCTGGGTTCTCTGTAACCCATCACGACATTCATGGAGACTTGCTCCCATTTTCGTGCCGTGTCGATATAGGTAGATGCTGCTATAACTCTGCAGACTTTTAATACTCTACCCTATTCTGCTGACATACTATGCACTTTTCTACAATCTCTACCATATCTCTTTTCACATCTGACCACCAATACCCTTTTCGAGATTTCAATATATATATATTCGTTACTTTTCGTATGCACCGTATATCCCAAAGAGTGAGCTTCTGACAAATATTACTATCCCATCAACTGTGGTCTTGGGGAGCACTCATACTGTCTCGAAACCTCTGTAAATCATCATCACTCTGTGAACTCTATCACTGTACCCTCTGAATCTGACCCATATTATCGACATCATGCCGATCATCATGCTAAGCCTGTCAAATCCGGGCACTCTCATCTGGTTCTAGTCTCAGGCTAGCTGTCACATAATCACTGTCATCATCAGAAGAGATCACATCACTACCGAGGTTCACAACTGTTCTAGCAGCTCACGCTCCCTGACCATCATATGCAATACCATCCCAAGGCTCTTTCTGCATCAAGGCATCGGCCATCACATTAGCCTATCTTGGGTGGTACAATTTTTCACAATCAAAATCTCTCAGAAGCTCTAACCCACTATGTATTCTCATATTCGCCTCTTTCTGTGAAAACAGATTCTTGGGACTTTTATGATCAGTGCATATCCAAAATTCCTCATCGTGTACCTAATAGTACCATATCCTCGGTACAAATACTGTTGCCAACTTTAAAATCATGAGTCAAATAGTTTATTTCGTGATCAAGGAGTTGTCTGACTCCATAATTGACTATCTTCCCATTATACATCAATACACAGCTCCTTCATAATTTCGAGGTATCCATACTCACTGTGAACCTCTTGAGCTGTTGGGTATGGTGAAATTAATCACGGTGGTCAGTTCACACTTCATTACACTGAAATTCATGTCACATCTATCATCTCATTCAAAGACCACGTTTTCATAGTTAAACGTGTCAATCAAGTAGACCATATTGAGAACTCGCAACAACCCATTTGTAAAAGCAATTTTTCCAATTGTTGCCTATAATTTGCCCTGGACTTTAACTACACCCAACATATCATCGATAATGATGATTACAAATTGGTCCAATCCTTGACTTATTTACGCATAAGCGTATAAGATCCTACAAAATCGCTTATGTTTTTAGGTACTAACCTGCGTCATTTCCTTTTCTTATCTTAACGGCTCTTATTAAATTTTACCATGTTAACCTTTATGATTTGTCGAATTTTAATATTCTTATCATCTTAGTAAAGGTATCCTAATGCTAAAGGTATTTATTACGACGATCGATTTCACGTTATAGGTTATATATATATATACTTTTAGACGCTGTCAAGTCTTCAGGCGGTGAGGTATTTTGAAATACCTTTATTAACCTTCAGACTTAACTACATATACTTTATATATTAGTCCATATGGTCACAATTCATATTCGTTACTAGTTGCTTTAATCCAAATTACTTCATATTGTAAAGATGTTCTTACCTAGCATACGCCTCTTACTCCAGTACATCTTGTATTTAGGATCAACATATCTCAAAGATTATCTCTTTCGTATATCAATCATGACAAAACTCTTTCATTATTCATTCCATGAGTACAATCCTTTACTCCTTTAATTTCAACTATTGCACCCCTTTTTATCACTTGTCAACACTTACAGTATACTTTTCAGTGATATTTTCACCCCTGTTTTCAACTTAAAATCTCTATATCCATATTCCATTAATTAATCCTCCTCTATTGGGGTACCATTTATCAGTATTGTGTCCAATGATGTAGGCATTCATGCCTTTTACTCACTTATATGCGAATGAAGGCGGTATGAATAAATGTGTGGCACCAGGATCAATAAACATATGTACTTCATTATTCATAACAAGTGTGGTATCTTATACCACATCCATGAAACATCAATAGTGTCCTGGTCCAAGATATCCTCTTGCCTTCGTCCAACAACCTACTTTCCTTTTTCTTTTCTGCTATGGCCTCCCTTTTCGTTGCAGCTATACCAACGAAGTTTTTCTCTCTCTTTACTTTTCTGTGAGGCGATCTCGCCCAACTCTGTGCAATCAAAATCAATGGTCCATCTTACCGTACTTAACGGCCATTTTCATCAATACAGTGTAGGTATAGACCCTCATTCCGTGGTATCCACCACACATCCCACACTGCTTACAGTACTTACACTGCTACACTGCTTCGTAGCAGGTCGGGGTCCTCCAATCACAATACCTCTCAAGAGTGCCAAAATTGGATGCACTGGGGCCTTACCAATTATCTTACTCCATGACTCGTCAAATTAAACCTTTTACCAACTGGTCTCTTTCCCGCTCTGACATCTCTGTCATTCTCTATTCTCTTCTGTCTCTATTTCGACCCTTACTACCTTTCCCAATCTCAGAGGCGTGCAACACATGATATTATTCACGCAACTGTATTCTGCGCACTGCCTCGACATAGGTAGTGAGCCAATCGGACTCTAATCGACAATTTGAGCCCTTTCCATGAACTTTTGGGCTTTTCGACTCTCACTGTCCACAATATCGGGTTCATACTTGCCCAAGGATGTAATCTGAGATTCATACTCATCAATCAACCAATGACTATGGGTCAGTGTAAAAAAAAAAATTTTACTTGTAATTTTCCTTAAATAGTGTCCGGGATATTCTGTCACCAGAATACATCCAGAATTATTCTTGATGTCGACTCTGGACGTCTAACTATTCAGGTAGGTCGAGCGGACTTCCACCAATATTTCGCCTCGACTCTTTAACATAAACGTATTTAAAAGTCACTTTCTTAGTCGACATACACTGAAAAAATCATACAACTTCGCTATCTCATACACCCAGTCCTCAACAACTATAGGTTTCTTTACTTCGCTATATATCGGAGGGGTGTGAAAATCTCTATAGCCTGCGGCATCTGTTTAGGCTTTATCCTGCCTATCCTCAACTACCTACATTGACTGAGTAAATAACTTTGAAATATTTTCTACACTTTACTCCATCCTCTCGAAGTGTATCTCAATACTGTTTGGTCTCTTTATAGGACCCTGTGGAGTATGCTCAACATCAGCCTCCACCTCACTCTCATCTTGAGTCTCATATGACGACTCATTCGACTCTCAGGCCGATCTCTATGGCCTCGAGCATGTGTACTCGCCACTCTATCATAGCGGCTATCAGTTATAAAAATTATATCCTTGCATTCGAAACTAAGTTCTTAGCTGCTGTTCCATCTTGATATACACAATTGTATCTAAACAATGCACAGTACATGGGGATGTAATTTTTACTTAACTACTAACACCGACTCATATCAGGCCAACTCTGCTCTGATACCATTAAATTTGTCACGACCCAAATTACCTAAAATCAGAGTAAATTTTTCGCTTTTTCGCTTTTTCACCCGTCGTGAACAGTTACACTACTAAACAGTTGGGCTATGATTCGGTGTTAGTAACCTCTCACCTATTTACCATTCCATTTTCATATTCACATTCACATATCAATTTATTTAAACTAAATACATCCCCAACATTACATCCATATACAGTACTGTGCATCTATATGTTCAGATACAAAATTATACGAATGTGTATACCTGATCTTGATAAGAAGCAGCGGATAACCGAGATGCGAGACTATTGTCGCTCTCTTCTACTGAATATACCTTGTGGGGTGGAAAATGAAAGGGTGAGCGAAACGTGCTCAGTAAGGCAATAATGTAAGCAGGTAGATAACTATACTATTTATGTGCTGATAATGTCATGATATAAAAATCGTTTACATTTGGAGCATGAGGTATGACTAAAACGATGCCACATGTATGTATATATCATATAAGAGAACTCATGAAATCGGCATATAAAGCACACATGGAAAAATCATCATGTATGACATCTCATGCTCGTCACATTAAAAACTTATTAGTTTCATCATAAACTCTTCACTTTAAAACTTATTCGTTTAATCACAAAACTCATCACTTTAAAACTCATTTGTTTCATCATAAAACAACTTCAACAAGGTCAAACCCATCTCTCGAGAATACCTTGATTCATCAAATCACATCTCTTTTAAAAACATAAATCGGGACTACCCCTCCATCGGGTTTGTCCTGGTCTATCCAGACCGTATGATATCATGTGAGGCATGTAGGTTACTGTATGAAAAATCAAGGACTATGGCCATACTTTGTCCCTGTGATCCCAGGCTACACGGATCCTGGTGTGCGGGGTATCACAACTGCAACGGGAGGTGGGGTCAAGTCCTACCCGCCAGAATATCAAGTAACATCATAGAGTCATCATGACTGCACGGTACAGCGTACTCCGTGTGACATACACGGTACATCGTACTCCGTGGACCCATATCATAGTCTGGGGGTGCCTGCCGTAGGTCTTATCCACCCCAATACTATGTCGATAACCAACCCATGTCTCAAAGTATGCGTGCGAGCATCTCAACTCTCTGTGACACACAGTCTACAGGAGGCTTCCGCACGACTATATGCATGTCAACTCACGTCTAGTGCGAGCGAAGCTCCAGCACCACGCTATGTATATCATGATATCTAAAATCTCGTGCGAGCGAAGCTCCAGCACGATTTTGTGCACACACAAATTTCTCGTACGAGCAATGCTCCAGTACGGCTTTTCATGAGAATAAATCAGTAAACTTTAGTGTGAGATATACTCTAGCACTCTTTTTATTCGTGTAAATACGATAGGTGGCTCGATCTTAATAAAACATCTTTTAAAATCATAACCGGTACAAACCAGTATCCTTTCGTAAAATTCACGAATTCAATAGCCAACCTATGTGCATATTTGCTTAAATCAAAGCAATATAATCATATAAAGCATTAAAAACATGAAATCATGCAATTTATCTGCCTTACTACCCTTTTTGTAAATTTTACTCTCAGGGGCAAAATTATCATTTTTCCTTTATTCACCTATGCCCCGATTTTCGCAAAATTATTTTCTCGTTTCTAGATAGTTTAATAAATTCTAGACCTGTAAATCCCCTCAAAAATACGTATAGGTATCTCTATATGCCTACAAAATTCCCTTACCTTATTTTCATGTCGAGTCTGACCTTTCCACTGATGTCACGTCGCGCAGTCCGATCTGCTCCCAATCAAACCTCCGGAACTGCGTATCAATATTCTTCAGGTCAGATATTATACAATTTAATTATATTTCCTATTTTCTGGACTTAATTTAAATCATTGGGCCCATTTACCCCTATTGGGCCTGTTTGCACCTTAATGGGCCTTAATCGGCCTTAAGCCCGTTTTCCACTTAATTTTCACATTATCGAGACCTATTGGGCTCATTGGGCCCTTCGACAATTTATTGGGCCTCGTTCTAACTCTCGAATAGCTAAATTTATTATTTACGACAATTTATCCGACTTTCCAAAATTTAATCTATTTTATGCGGTAATTAAATCCGAATCACGCATAACGATGCAAATTGTCGTAAATAAGGGTTACTTACCCGAGATTCCATGCTAGTCCGCAAATCGAAGCTGTCTCGAGCTCTCTTTGGATGCCAATTGTTGAGCTACACAATTTCATAATTTTTCGGGTAAATTTTCCAGTCGAAAATTAATTAAATAAAATATTCCAAAATTCAAATCGATCAATTTTGACCGCTTATCGACTTACCCGAAGCTCGATTGCATCACTGAAATTTTTTCCAATTTTTTTCTCTTTTTCTTTTTCCCTTTTTCTCCTTTTTCCTTCTCTTTTTTGGCTGAACCGGTTCAGTCCGGTTCAGACCGGTTCAGACCGGCGGTTCAGCTCGGTCCGGTTCGGTTCAGTTTGGCCGGTTCAGTCCGATTTGGTCGGTTCAGTCCCCATTTGGTCATTCCGGCGCCGTCCGACCGGTTCCCGACGCCTCACCACCGCCGTTCGACGCGTCTGTACCTGGGCATCCAAGATCGGGCCTCGGCTGGAGTCGAAACGCAGCCATCGCCGGCGAATCTTTCCTTCTCCCCCCGCGGCTGTCACCTCTCGATCCGGCGGAATTCGACGGTTTCGTCGGCCGATACTGGTCTCAAAAGAACCGGCTCCTCTTCCCGATCACGCCGGTACCCGCCATTCGAGCCCAGCTGCCGTGGATCGCCGGAACCAACTCCGTTTTCCTCGCGGCTTCCTCTTCCTCCGTTCGGCGATCTCCAGCCTCCTGACGGCGCGTCACCGGTGCCCAAAGCTTCGTCGGCCTCTCCTCTTCCTCCTCGGCCCTTCGTCGGAGGGTGACGATCGCCGGTGGACGTGGGTCGGTCGGCCACGCGCGGGTCTCCTCGGTTTCAATCATTTTCTCTCTCCCCGATACATTTTCTGATTCTCCTCTTTTTTTTTTTTACAATTATTATTTTATTTAACAATTTGTTTTATTATTTATTTTAATTATTATACTATTCATTAAAATACTCTATAAAAATCCAAAATATCTACAAACTATATTATTTTATTCCAAATTTAATCTATTTAATTTAATTTAATTTATTTATTATATTTTAATCCTTTTTCGGGTATAATTTCTCTGTATTTTCGGGATATTGTCCCGAATGACTTTTCGGTATATTTTTTGATTATTTTCGGGATTATTTTTCTGAACTAAAAATTTTGATTAATCCCGATTAATTCCAATAAATTGATATCCTGATCAATTTAATCCAAAATAAATTTATTTCACCTTTATTGACCAAGATTTCTCAATCCATTATTTTTAATAAATTTTTCTCATCGAATTTATTCCGACTTTCGATCTTTTTGACCGTTTTGCCCTTACACGTGTTCGGGATTAATTTAACCCGACTTCACTTCACGAATACTCATTTATTTCGTATTTTAATTAAATTCGGGTCTTACATATTTAGCCAAGCTAAGATGACTCCATTAGAAATTATTTTAAGGAAGCAGTGCGCAAGGCGCAATTATGATGATATGAATTGTATATTTCTAAAGTCACTAAGAAAGGGAAAGATAAAGAGAATGACGGAAAAGAAATATACAAGGGAAATAGTGACAATGAAAGAGCACAGTCACTATACTGGAAGAATGAATCAGGGAACTAACGGTATAAATAAGACTCTAAAGGTCATACTGCTTACATGATCGTTAAAGATAGGGCATGTTCGGAGTATAGAAACATCCCTGTATACAGGAAAAGTTTTTTGACACATGATCAAATGATTTATCAAGTTACCCTTAAACTAAAAGGAGAAGTTCTAGAATTAATTTAGTAGGTGGTATCGAATTAATTACTCAAACCACTGTACTGAGTGACTTTGCTTGGATTAAAAATGCTGAGAGAGCAATTATAAGAACTATATGAAGGGGAGATTTTCGGACTGAGTGACCCACTTTGGAGTGTACTAGTGTTAAATTTTAAGGAGACTCATAGTCTCTTGGGTCACAGTGTATTAAGAATGGGTGTAAGTAGGATTTCCCAAACAGAGGTTATATGTTAATGGGAAAGATTCAAACTATTATGAAAATTTAAAGTTGAGATATAAGGAAACTTTGGAATATGGATTACGTATTGAATCTAAGGATTGAAATTTCTATATTCTTATGTTTTGAATGTGAGACTTAATTGGTATAATGAAAGAAATTTTGCTATAAGTTGATGTACAAAATGAGGCAAGCTTTGAAATGAGATAAATCTTGAATATACGAGTCATATTGGAATAAGAGATGTATGCAAGGTACGAATATCTCTCGTATGTGAAGTGATTTGGATCAAGTGATATAAATTAAGAATAAGTTCTCATTAAGGATAAATGGGAAATTGTGATAAGTTTAGGGTCTCAAACGATGATGCCCTACGACAAAGGATCTTAAAGGAGTCCCATTGTTCTCGATATACTATGCACCCGTGAAGCACTAAGATGTACCATGACTTACGAAAGGTGTATTGGTTGGTCGGTATGAAAAGAGATGTAGCTGAGTTTGTGGCCAAGTATTTGATTTGCCAACAGATTAAGATTTAACACCAAAGACCAATGGGGTTACTTAAGTTTCTTCTAGTGCCTACTTGGAAATGGGTGCACATTACTATGGATTTCATAATGGGATTACCAAGGACCCGAAAGGGGCATAATACAATCTTGGTGATCGTAGACAGATGAACTCGAATGAATTTGGAGGACCAAATTCTTTTAAGGTGGGGAGAATGTAAACCCCACAAATTTCTTACATTTAATTAGATTATATAAAAATGGAAATAATATATATTGATGGAAGTGTGAATATTCGTTGTAGGGCTCGAGGACTATAGGAACCGAGAAGCCTGTGAACGACAGGGAACCCGAAATACAGGGAGTGACATAGCAAATGCAAGCACGGAAGGATTGGAAAATTTTAATTTATTAGTTGAAAATTGTTTATGTAAAAACTTGTATCGGGAAGTTGTGAGGAATGATGAAATCCATATAATATTTCATTTACGAAATAATAAAAATTCCATGGAAGGTATGGATATTATGTCCTTGGATAATTTTACAAGAAAATGTGTATATATAGATATATATACATAGGCATACATGTATGTATAAATATACATGACATTTATATAGATGGATAATAATTATATATATATATATATATATATATATATATATATATACTATGAAAGGTATAGAATATAATATATAAGTCTTAATAAATAAATAAAGCATGAGACAAATAAAAATAAAATGAAATGAAATGGAAAATAATAATACAAACAAATAAAACAACAATAACCATAAAAATCATAAACAAATAACATATATATATTAATATAATACAAACATATATATTAATATAATATATAAACATACAAAGCTTTGTACGGAATTGGCTTTGAAAAGCCAATTCTGTCTGCCCCCATTCCGAATGGAAAGAAAAGAAACAGAGAGGAGCTAGTAGGGGCTGGAAAACAAAGAAAGGAAAAAAAAAACCAGGAAAGAAGAAGGGAGGTGCTCGGCTGGAGAAGAAGGGAAGAAAAGAAGAGAAGAGGAGAAAGGAAGGAGGGAAGGGCTGGTTGGTTGGAGAAAGAGAGGAAGAAAAGGAAGAAAAGAACGGGAAGAAGAAGACTGAAATTTGGAGCATGCCGAGAGCTGGAAAACCGCGGCACCTTCCCCGCTGAAATACCGAAGCCGTGAGGGGTTGAGGCTCTAACAGGAAGTTCCAAGTGTGAAAGAAATTGGCTGAAGCAGTGAACCCGTGGACCTTTCGCTTGGTGCAGCAAGAAAAGCTGTCTCCTCTTCTTTTTTTCGGTGTTGGAAACAGGGCAGCAAAAGAAAGGGGAAACCACGGTGGGGAAGATAGAATAGATGGATTGGATGGAGTCGTAGTGGCTGAAGGAATGGAGTGAAAGGGGTGGGGGGAGCTGACTAAGCCAAATTGGAGCTGGAAACCGAGACCAAATTGGAGCAGACCGAGAAGTAGGGGAGGCCGACGGGAGGAAGAAAAAGACCAAAGAAATTGAGCTGGAACCGAGAGGGAAGAAAGGAGAAAGGAAAAAAGAAAAAAAAAAGAAAGAGAGAAAGAAAAGAAAAGGTAAGATATTTATGTATATATGTATTTTTAATATACATGTATATATATATGTTGTAGATACAAGCATGTTAGTGTAAATTTTAAACTAGATGTGAAATAAAAATAAAAATGGGAGAGATGAATAATAGATAAAAAAATGTATATATATATATATATATATATATATATATATATATATAGTTATATATGTATATATATTTATGTGATGATGAATAATGGAAATAAGTAATAATATATATATTTATTCATGTGAATATATATATATATATATATTTGGGTATATACATATATGTGTATATAATGAATGGATATGTTAGTATATGTACAAACAAGGATATATATATATATGTGATAAGGAAAAATGGAAAACAATAATAATATATATATATATATATATATATATATATTTAGGTGCATATACATATGGGTGTATATAAGATGAATTTGTGCTAGTATATATATATATACAAAGAATATATATACATATATATATGAGATAGGGAAACATGAAAACAAATAAAAGTATATATATATACAAATAGGAGTGTATATATATATATATATATATATATATATATTTATGTGTATATACATGTAGATGTATATAATAACGGTATATGTTAATATTTGTAGGTACAAAATATATAAATAGTAAAGAAAATATATAAACGTGTGTGTTGGCCTAGGTATATGCAATAATACGTACACACGCAGTAGTAACGATAGGGTACGATTTTTAACGCAATTCGAACAATTCGCTGGAATTGGGTGCTAAGTATACAATTTCGGTGTAGGTGATTGTAGAAGGAATTAAAGGAGGTACTAGGAGGCGTCACCACTCGAATTCGGGATATCCGATAAACCGAGGTAAGGGGTATTATTTAACTTAGTTCTGATAATGCATTTTTGTTTCACCGATAAATGATTTTATGAAAGAGTATATGATTTGAAATGATTTAACCATGTTTTCATACTTGTGAAACTGTTTACGAAGCATGGTTTAATTTGTCGAAATATTCCCCGAGTACCTTCCATGATATGAAATGAATTTTCCTAAGGTATGAAACATATGGATGTTTTACATTTATTTATGTTTTTATATCCATATCATTAAAGAAACTTTTGACAATTTCAAAAGTATGTAAGAAAAGAAACTTGTTTTCGAAAGAGGATTATGGGGGCCACCTCTTGAGTCTTGCGAGAACAAAGTGACACACAGTATTTCTGTTTTATGAAAGAGTTTTCAGATTTCAAGGAATTCAATTATATTACTCGATATGAGTTTATGAGTTATAAAACCCAAGAAAGATTTTGGAAACTCTGTTTTGAGACTATAGGCTTCATGTATGGTTACTTCTTGTGGTGTTTCGGCTACACCACTTGGGGTGTCGGTACATTGGCCCCTTTAGCACTTGACTCAACCTATGTGGAAGATGTCGTGCTACTCGTGGTTTATAATGATGTATTGGTAGTATCTCGTGCCCGCGCAGTACTTATGAGTGTTCCCCACACGGTGAGTGCCACAGGTGCTCGTGCCCTAGCTATGTGCTAGTATATGATAAGAAATAAGGAGATACTAACCATGTTTATAATTATTATTGTTGTACGAACCTGATCCAGTCTACAGCCCCCCTTACCATGGCCATAGGTATAATGACTCTCCACAGAGAATGACACGTATCGCATGACTTAGTTATAACCTAGTCTCCTCGATTTGATTTTGAAAATCGACTATGATGAATGAACATGTGTTTTCATGATATATACGAAAATTGGCTACGACCGATATGCTTCATGAAATGATTATGAAATATTCATGAAATGTTTATGAAATAATTAAGAAATATGATGAAATATGCATGAAATGTTTACGAAATGATTATGAAATATTCATGAGATGTTTACGAAATGACTATGAAATATTCATGAAATGTTTACGAAATGATTTATGAAATGTTCATGAAAGGTTTATGAAAAGTTGTAAAATGATTAAGCATGTTATTTGTTTTAAAGACACACATGTTTTATGACGATTATGCATGAAATGGAAATTTATGTATTTCATTAAGTTTCGTTCTATGAACAATTTCAAATGTTTTTATATATCAGAACTGTTTTAATAGTATTATCTTACTGTGCTTTTCCCCCAAAGCTCACCTCTCTACCTTCAGATCATTTGCAGTGAATCTATAGGCGCTACCTGCCGCGTACACGACGTAGGCTGGTGGGAAGAGCTACCCTAGGCTACTTTTTGTACACGCAGAAAGGTATACATTTACATTTTTGTACCAGACATATCTGTACACACAGACACGTATATTGAGAATATTTTTGTTGGGATGCAATTTGTAAGGAAACAATGTAAAGAATATGATTCTTGGGATTAGGATTTGGAAAGTATGCTTGGTAGTTGTGGATATCTAGGATTGTTGGAAAGCGTGCTTGGTAGTCGTGGATATCTAAGATTGTTAAAACAACTGAATTGCAGGTGGGTAGGTTCATATATAAGTCGTTATGCTGTCGAAATTTCTATCGGCCTTATAGGTCGAAGTATGGAAATTAATTATAATTACGGGTAAAGAATTAGGAAAAGTGTTTTGACACTGCACAGGAATACAACCTAAGTGAATAAGGGAATAAGTGGGTAAATTAAATTAAAAAAAAAACAATTTTCTCGATTTTCAAGGGTCAAGGGTCGTTACAAGTTCTTACACATTTTCTGCATTCTGGAGCCATGAAAACGATCTCTCATCCTTGGAGATCGATCTGGCCTTCACAGATTGTACTACTGCTGCACCAATTTGCAGAAAACTCAATGTAAAACTTCTCAAAATCTACCCCATAGTCCATATTTCAACCCGTACACATTCAAGACTTAAAAATCTTCTCTTCATATACTTCATCATGTTTAAAACTTGCGTGTACATTAACATATCATAATCACATACACAAAATTACAATTCTCATAAATGGGGTATACAAAATTCACAGTTCTCACACATCGGGATTAGTCATACTTTTTTCTGCTATTCATGATTTCTTGTGGGGGCCCAAGACCACAGGTGTGGTTGTCCATGCTAATTACTTGAGTCTTCTAAGTCCACGACTATTTCTTTTAGAAAAGAAACATCAGACTGAATTCAATCCAAAATTTATCCCAGAAGGCCTTCTTGATTCTGAAAATGGTATGGATGAGAGCAACCTTTTTGAAATATTTAGTGATCAAGATGTTGTTAATCACGAAGAAACATTAACTGCAAACGGTAATGGAGGAAGCAATTATGGTTTTCTTAAGAATATGAATACAAAAAATCGTTACCTATCCAACAGATTTTTAGTTAGAGCAGCTCAACTGAAACTTAAGTCAAAGATCTTACTTAGTTTTTGGAGCTTGCGAGACATAGTGGAGACGTTAGCAGGAGTTTCTCCTGTTTATCACCGAGAGGCACTTTTTGCAAATATATATTCAGGCAATTGGAAACGTGCATACAATACTGTGAAGCATCTTTGTCCGATTACTTTAAGGGAATCTCTCCAAAGGTTCAACTGAGAATGCTTTCTAATGGAGTGGAAATGCCACTTTCATAAACCGGTGCAGCTCATAGACGATGGGAAATTCAGCAAGGAATTCTCGGCTTGGATTGTCATATTTGATAAGTGAGGTAAGCCCCTTCACAAGGGCTGTGAAAAAACTCCTTAATGTGAAAGCAAGCTTATTAAGAATTTCTATCACAAGAGGATATTGACTTTTTGTTTTCAACTCCTAGATAGATGACGTGTCTGGTAAATTGTGAGAAACTTTAGAATCAATATTTAAAGCATCTAAGTGCCGACCATTCCTTCCACCCCTTAGACGGGTTAAACCATGTCGACTACGACGGTGCAAAAATTCACCAGAATGAAGAAGTGAAAGATACTCACTTTAAGCACTCCCCAAAGATTGAGAACCACTCCTAATATAAACGAGGTTCATGTATCTCACAGTTGGGATACTGGCATCATCATCACTTTCTTTCCTTCTTGGTTTCCTGTTCTTAATGCATCGAGTGAAGATGGTAGTAATGGGTAGGAAGCGGCTGGCGATGTTGGCAACAACAAGATGCAGTTCGATGCAGCAAGGAGGAATGAAGGGTGGTGGCAGTGTTAGGCTCTGCTGATTTGTGGTCAGGCCAAGATGATGGTGACGGGTCTGGTAAAAGCAGTGAATTAAAGCTATGAAGGTGATGATGTAGGCCATGCCCCTTATTCTTGATCAATTCTCTATTCCTCAATGACCTCCTCCTTGCTTGTTGATCGTGTCTTCATCATTATTGTAGAGCTAAAAACTTTTTTTCCTTCGTTTTCCACATACAGTGCTAATTGTTGTTGCTCAGTTACAACAGTTACGAATTACTTATGTCATCGTCTTGATTTTTGTGTCACGTGCTACCGAAAGCTCGACAAGAAAAAAATGATCAGAGGGACGTAGGGTTGTTCCTTGTGTAAGCACTCCGATGCTTAAGTCAGCCAGAGAATTTGACAAAGTTTTTGTAAACAAAATAGAGTCGTAGTTTCATAAATCATACCTGTCTTTCCCTCTTGTTGATGGTGATTGTGCTTTTAAAGATATGAGTTTGTACCTGATTGAAACTCTTTTTCTTTATCTATATATATTTTGATTTTTACCTTGATAATGTCACAACCATGTAAATGAGGTTGAGTTTGAATCCAATGCCAATTACTTTTTTTTGCTTTCTTTTATTATTATTATTATTATTATTATTATTATTATTATTATTATTATCATTATTCACAACAGTATGAATTGATAAATGGATCAAAAATAATTCTTATTTTAATAGGTTTAAAAATATAGTTTACTTGAAATAAAAAAAACTTATATTAAATATGCAAAAAAAATTGTAACATGGGTAAAATATCCAAAACAAACTATTTAAAAAAAATTGGTCACATTCGAAGAAAAGAAACTGTGCAAAAATAAAAAGAAAGGAAGCCAAGATGAATGCCACGTGGACACCTCAATTAAGATTTTTTTTGAAATATTTATCATTAAAAAATAGCAAAAATGAAAAAAAGTCAAAGGTGGATTCCACACGAACACCCCAATTAAACATAACTTCTTTCTAAATTTATTTTTTAACGAAAAAGAAAAAAACCAGTTACGATGACACGTGGAAACTCTCAATAGATTTAAAAAATAAAAAAATAAAATTTATGCAGAAGAAAATAAAAACTCATTAAAAAGAAAAATGCTTGAAAATGAAATAAAAGCAAAAAATTAAGAGGTTAGGGTGTCACGTGATCACCTCACCCTCTTTTTTTCTTCTAACCGTGTCTGTGGGGTAGGGTGCCACGTGGACACTTCTATCATCTTCCTTTTTCTTTAAAAGTTTTTCTTTCAAACTTATGTATATATAAAAATAACTCATCGAACTGTAGGTTTTTTAGGTCATGTATAGGTGGATCATACGTGTGTGTGTATATATATATATATATATATATATATATATATATATATATATATTCAAAATAAATGAAATTTAATAACAAGTATAATTTAAAATTTTACATCCAAAAAATCGATCCTAGTGGATCTCTTTGATCAAGAACATGTAAATTATGCAAATAAATATCTAGGATCATAATAGATGTTTCAAGAAACATACCTAAACTTTAGATATCGTAATATAAGGATTATTCCTTTGTTGATAATACTTGATTTTCTTGTCCTGAATCACAAGATAAACTGCCCATGTGTCCAGCCTCTAACGGTAATACACACAGGTAGAGACGAAACCTTTAGGAAGGATAGACTGTATCATAACTATCAACATGCTTATAGCTTGAGTTTCATAAACTCACTGCAACTTCTTTTAAATCTTTTAAAGCTCACAAACATGAAGAAAACCCTTTTTTTTAAGCAAATAAGAGAGAAAAGATGGAGGACAAAGTGGTGGGCAGCAAAGACTCCTAAAGGTCTTGCCACCTTGACATGGAAAACCCTCTCCATTTTCCCCAACTATTGTAGTAGACCATAATAGTCTATTCATATGCTAGGGTAAATGTGTTTCATTAATTAAAACATTTACCTTTTAGCCCTTAAACTTATTTTAACTGTAATTGAGTTCTTCACTTCATTAAACTATTTAATTAGAGCCAAGACCCAAATTATAATTAAGGGTATTAGTCTTCAAACTTAATCTAATTATTTGGCTTAATAACTTAATTAAAACTTTAATAAAGTTTACTTAATTAAACAAATTTAATTAAGCTCAATTACAATTCTATCCAATAAGTCCAAATGAGAAATTCCAAATTTGCTTAGACAAATCTAGTTTAATCTATAAACTATTTTTTAATGTATGACCCATGTAAATACTGTGAATTTTCATGTACTGGGTGTTGTCCGTGAATAGCCATGTGGGAAATTAAGATTTGATATGTGACTATGGGCAATTTTGTTCAAGCATAAACATTGGGCTAACATTATTACTTCAAGGAAAAACTTAATTAAGTGCATAGGAATACATGTGTATATATGAATACAATAATTCATGAATTCCTCAATTATAATGAATATATATATAATGTGTACAAGGTATACAAAAAAAATTTATGTGGAAAGGAAAGTACACACGTACATAAACAAATGTGTATATATAAATATTTAAATATGTATATACATATAAATATTATAAAATAATACATATTTACATGCTCATGTACCGAATTGAAAACAACCCACCAGTTAGCATATATATATATATATATATATATATATACACAAACACACATGAGTGTACAATGTGGGGATAACAAAAAAAAAGATTGGGAACGAAAATGATGGGTGTCGGTGAAAGCAGAAAATGGGGCATGATAGTGTTGTAGATACAAGAGAAGAGAGGTCTCGGCAAGTACCATGCAAAAGGGAAGGAGCAGGTAGTAACAGGAGAAATATAGGCTCAGCAGACTATGGTATAGGCTAAAAACGAGACTACAGTGGCTGACCCAACTAACCCCTGTATATTTTCTTTCCACAATATGCCAGCACGTCCCTCTCCATCGCTGTCCCCTCACCAAACCAGCCTTGCCCCAAGTCTGTCCATAAATAAAGGAAGGAAACAGAAGACAAGGCAGAAGCAGGGAAACAGAAACGTGAAACTGGAAAACAATGGAATTGTGAGATAGCCTGCTGTTTTAACCGAGAGGAAGAGAGGAAGCAAAAAACTGAGTGACAGGGGGGATGTAGCAGAAGGAAAGCAGTGAGAGAATCTTAGGGAGAAGTGAGTGAACAAAGGAGTTGCAGTAGAAGAAAAACACAGAAGCAAGGGACTATCATGGCTGTGATAGGGGAGGAGACACAACTTTCTTGGAGGTTGGTAACCAGGCTGGAGTGGAAGCGAGAGCAAGGGGAAGACGATAGTTTCACACTCGAGAACAAAACAGAAAAGAACAAGGCAGTGAGCGAGACAGTGACTGACGGTTGAAACGCAAAACAGAGGAAAACAGGCATGCACTGAGAGCTGTGAATTTCGACAGGACCGAGATAGCCTCACTTCTGTTTTGTTGCTGGAGTATGTCATGGTTGTACACAACACATTGCGAGGAAGAACCCAGCTGAGAACCGAGGCATTTTGAGGACGTTGTTAGTGCCAGAAAACGTTGAACCGAGACTGGGTTGGAACAGGGGAGATGAAGCATGGGTCGATACGGCTGGAAACAGTGATGGAAAGAAGGGTAGGCAAGGCGTGAGGGTGATGTTGATGGTGCAAAAACGCCGGCAGTGGAGGAGTGTCGTGGCTGAAGGAAAAGGAAGCAACGCCAAGGTAGAAGAAAAGTGAGGAAACAATGATGACGAAATGAAGAAGAAAATGTTACCGGGAGAGAGAACCCGAGAGCAGAGGAGATCGACGGTGGCTGAACAGAGATGAAAGGATAGACCACCTACGCCAGACAGACCCATCCACAATGGAGGATGGTAGTCCCGAGCCATTAGAGAAGAAAGTGAAGAGTGCCTGGAATCGAAAACCAAAGAAGAAAAGAGAAAGAAGGAAAATAGAGGGAAAGGAAAATGATTCTATATATATATATAAAAGAGAAGAGAAGAAAAGTAATATAAATATATATTTATTAATATATATATATATATATATTATAGAAAATAGAGGAAAATTGAGGAAGGAAAATAAGTGTATTAAATTTTAGAAATCCCGTAAAAGAGCTTCGAAAAATTAACTGAGTGGATCGGACCTGTCGACTCGCTACGTCGAGACAATCAAGGACTACAGACAAACATTGAGGTAAAGAATTTATGAAAGTTTTAGAGATAACTGTACGTATTTTATGATTTCAAGTAGCTAAATAGATACTGTAGAGATAGAAAACCCGATATTACCCCTACTTATAGACTGAACTGAACTAAAAAATATTGAAAAAAATCCATGATTGCATAAATTGCATGTCTTAGTGTTTTCATTGTTGAAACACTGTTTCCAACAGTATATGGATAGGTTGGTTATTGTTTTTACTGTCTGCATGAAATAACACTATTTATGAAGTTAAGTGTGCTTGAGTGGGAGAAATTCCATGATGGGTGACCTCCCGGGAAGTCTCCACTCACATATCGTTTATACACTGTTTTTGTACTGAATACTGATTTTTATATCATTTTTGAAAGAATTGAACCACCTATTTGATTTTCGATACGAAACGGTGCTAGAGCCCTAGTGTAGACTGTGTTACACAAAATTGCTCGCACTGAATTTTTATATGATTTATGAAAAAAACCGTGCGGGAGCCGTCATGTATTGCTGTGTGATCTTGCACTGACATGCTCGCACTAGATTTTGAGGCTAAGGTGCTGGTTGATATTGATGCAGGGGGTAAATCCTTGAGACTACTCGGTACCCTCAGTCATATTACACTGTATCGAGTCCACGGAGCACGCTGTACCGTGTGGACGCACATGGAGTACGTTGCGCCGTGTATTGAGTCTTTGGACTACTGAACTGAACTGTACTGTATTGATTGGCCGATGGGCTGGACAGGCCCATCCCCCCTGAGGCGTATGACACTCGCGCATACCTGGCTCGTGAGGCACGAGGTACTGACTATGGCCATATGCCGATTGTACTGTTATTTACTGAATCGTACTGTTATTGACTGAATCCTATTGTTATTGATTGAATCCTAACCTAGTCTTAGCGAACTGCATTATTTATTGAAATAAAAATGAATTGAACTGTTTACTGATTGAATGAATTGTTTTAAAGAAACAAATTCAAGTGTTTTACTGCATTGACTGAACAGTAAATGGTTTCATCGTACCGACTGTATTTAACGCATATGTTTTACATATGTTAAAGTATTGGAAATGGAGTGTGATTGAAAGTATTTATCAAAGAAAGTGCATCGATTGTGAATCGTTTTCAATGTTAACAAAATGAATTATATGCATGTGTTTTACAGCATTTTATAACTGATCATGGCATGCATTATAAGCATGTATATAGTATGGTTGTCTGCTGCTTACATAAGTTTCTTACTGAGCGCGTTAAGCTCACTCCCTACTTTCCTCCACAAAGTCCTATCAGTAACTTGGACACTTATGTTAGTAAGGCATGTCGCTGTCACGACCCAAATTACCTAAAAATCAGAGTAAATTTTTCACTTTTTCATTTATTATTTAATTCTTACCTTTCTCTCGTCGTGACCATCCTACAACACAGTTGGGCTATGATTCGGTGTTAGTCACCTCACACTATTTACCATTCCTCTTTCATAATCTCATTCACATATCAAAGTTTACTATCCTTTGACTTTAAATAAATACATACTCATTAGTATTTATAACTCTACATCCCCGACATCATATCCATTTACAGTATTGTGCATTACATATTTAGATACAAAAACTATACAAATGTGTATACCTGTCTCTCGATGGGAAGCAGCGGATACCAAGCATGCAAGTCCTCAGCCGCTCAATAACTATTTCGAGTGCTCTGAAAAGATGGGAAAATAAGGGGGTGAGCAAACCACACGCTCAGTAAGGCAATTATGCAAGTAAGTAGATAGCTCCACTATCTACATGCTCATAATGCCATGCCCTTAAATCCATTTCTTTTCATTTAAAATTTCACGCACAAAGTCATGCAAACATCGATGACTTAGTTTATAAAACTGTTCGTGCATATATAAATCATACTACTTATGCATCAAAGCATTTTATGTGACATCATTAAATCATAATAAGCATGAATTTAATCAAGATCATGCAGTCTTTCATGTCATGTAAGACAAATCATGGATTTCAAATGAAAGCATGGAAAAACATCATTATGTTACTGCATTTAAATCAATTCATTAAAACTACAGTAAAACTAACCCTTCCGGGCCAATCATCTCATAAAACAATTCATTTAAAATTCATTATAAAATTTCGGTTATAAAACCACCCTTCTTTCAGGGTCATAAATCATAAAATCATGAAATCATAAAATCGTCAAATCGGGGGCCTGACCCCTCCTTCGGGTCTACCTTGGTCTAACAGACCACAAGTTATATCATGTGAGACAAACAGTTGATTATATCAGTAACATTGAGGACTATGGCCATATCCTAGTGATCCCTGACAACACGATACCTAGTGTGCGGGGTATCACACTTGAAACGGGAGGTGGGTCGTCCTACCCGCCAGAACAGCATAACACCAGGATTGCGAGGGCAAGGCTTGCTGCCTCGTGGCTAATGCCACTCCACTCCAACAATCCCCACGGTACAGCGTACTCCACCTGATATACACGGTATAACGTACTCCGTGAACCCAAGCTCAATCAGGGGTGCCTGCAATAGGTCTTATCCACCCATATCATCTCTGTCTCAGAATGCACATGTGAGCATATCATCTCACTGTGACACACAGTCTACAGGAAGCTCCAACACGGCTATATGCATGTCATATAAATCCCTGTGCGAGCGAAGCTCAAACACGGCTCCATGCATATTCATGATATCATAAAGCCTCGTGCGAGCGAAGCTCTAGCACGGTTTCATAAAAATGACTGAAATTTGCGTACGAGCAGCGCTCCAGTACGACTTAAACTGATTATAAATTCAAGTAAAATCCACGTACGAGCAATGCTCTAGTACGGATATGTATAAAAACTCAGTGAAAACCTCGTACGAGAAAAACTCCAGTACGACATTCAAATGAATTATGAAAACCATATAAAACTTTGTGCGAGCAACGCTCCAGCACAAATGAATGCTCAAGTAATTCAAATCTAGTGCGAGTTACACTCCAGCACGGCTTTATGCATAATTAAATCAAATCTCGTGCGAGTTACACTCCAGTACGGCTTTATGCAACATCAAATCAAAACAGGATGCGAGCTAGGCTCTAGCATCTCTCATGCATGTCAATAATAAAAACTAGTGCGAGCAATCGCTCCAGCACCATTTTATGCATACCACGTCAAAACAAATCAAAACATGTCAAAACATGTCAAAACAGAGTGCGAGCTAGGCTCCAGCAGCTCTCATTTCACAATAATAAAAATCAGTGCGAGCAGTATGCTCTAGCACATTTCATGCATATGATGTCACACAAGTTGGTGTGAGAAAGCGCTCAAGCACATTTATGCACAATCACAAACGCAGATATAGTGTGAACTACGTGTCGGCACTATCTGTTTCCATATAAACTTGATAGTTGGCCTATTTTTCAAAGAAATTTTCATTTAAATGTAAATAACACCTACATAGTGTTATCTTGTGAAATTATACAATTTCTGGCCAATCTACCGATTTGCTTTGATTAAAACCAATCAAATCATTAATTCAAAAAATTCATTAAATCATGCATTTCATGCATGTCATGCTTTCACCATCCTTAGGTGAACTTCCCTCAATAGGGGTAAAATAGACTTTTACCTATTTCAAGTCCTTAAAATCTTAAAACCATTTTTAGGACCTTTATACATAATTAGGGTATACATACATATTCAGTGTACAAAAAAACTATTAAAATACGCGTAGCTACCTTTAGCTACTCACACAATTCCCTTACCTCATTGTTCTGTACAGTCTGACATTTCCTCTGATTACTCGTCACGCAGTTCGATTTGCTCCAAATCCAATCTCCGAAACTGCGGATACATATTCATTAGGTCAATTACAATACAATTAATTGTATTTCATAATTTTATGGGCTTAATTTAAATCATTGGGTCCGTTTACCCATATTGGGCCCGATTGCACCATAATGGGCCTTAATCGACCTTAAGCCCGTTTAATACTCTTTATCGAGGCCTATTGAGCTCATTGGGCCCATCAGTATTTATTTAGCCTCGTTCTAAATTCTCGGATATCTTAATTTAGTATTTACGACAATTTATCCAATTTTCTAGAATTTAATTCATTTATGCGAAAATTAAATCCGAAATTCATTAACACGCATAACGATATAAATTGTCATAAATAAGGGTTACCCATGATTCCATGATCGTACACAAATCGAGGCTGTCTCAAGCTCTCGGTTGATGCCAATCGTCGAGCTACACAATTAAATATATTTTTGGGTAAACTTTTCAGTCGGATAATAATCAAATTAAATATTCTAAAAATTAAATCGATCAATTCGACTGCTTACTGACTTACCCGAAACTCGATTGCATCACTGAAATTTTTCTCAATTTTTTCTCTTCTTTTTCCTTTTTTCTTCCTTTTTTCCTTTTCTTTTTGGCTGAATCGGTCCGGTCCGGTTCAACCCGGTTCAGACCGCTGGTTCAGCTCGGTTCGGTTCGACCGGTTCAGTCCGATTCGACCAGTTCAAGCAACATTTGGTCGTTCCGGCGTCGTCCGACCGGTTCTCCGATCGATTCCATCGCTGTTCGGTGCGCTATCGCATGGGCTTCCTAAATCGGGCCTCGGCTTAGACCAAATCGACGCCATCATCGGCGAATCAAGGCTTCTCTCCCGTGACAAGCTCCTCCATTTTCGGTGTTTTTCGATGTGATTCACGGTGCGTCTTGGCCGCTGTGATGTCGCTTGGGGTCGGGCTGTCTTCGTCGGCCCTCGTCGGCCCCTCAGCCCCGCCTGTGGTGGCTCGCCGGTGAGAAATCCTCCTCGGGTTCGCCTTTTGCCTTTTGCTTTTCTTTTCCTCTCTGTTTTCTGTTTCTCACGTTTCAGACTTCGTTTTTTTTTTTCATTTACTTTTTTATTATTATTATTTTTATTATTATTTTATTTTTAATAATATTTTAATCAATTAAAATGTTATTAAAATCCAAAAATATCTAAAAAAATACTATTTTATTCATTTAATCCGTAAATGAATTTCTCAGTCCGGTTTTACCTTTTCGGTATATTTTTCGATTATTTTTCGGATTATTTTTCGATACGAAAATTTTGATTTATTCCAATAAATTCATATCTTGATCAATTTAACCCGAAATTTAATTATTTCCTCGTTATTGATCAAGGTTTCTCAATCCCATATTTTTAATTAAACTTTCTTGTCGAAATTATATCGGGTTTCGATCTTTTGACCGTTTTACCCTTGCACGTGTTCGGGACTACCATTTCAATCCTTTTGCATTTTTAAATGCACTCGAAAATTTCTATTTATTCCCTTTTGCTCTTACGTTAAAAATATCGGGTCTTACATGTCGCATAGCTATGGTTCCGCGGAGTATATTTTCTGCGTTGAAGGTATACCTAGTTGTAAGAAATTCTTTTGTATCTAAAATTTTTATAAGTACAGTAATGCATACAAGATGTGTATGGGGAATGCGAACATATTTTGTTTAAATTTAAGAAAAAAATAGTCAGACTGAGTATTGTTTTGACCTAATATCGACTTATAGCCCAACCAAAATGTGTGTAATTCGGGTCGTTGCAAAAGTGGTATCAAAGTAAGGTTGGCCTAATACAAGTCGATTTTAGAAGTAAGATAAAATTTGGAAAGTTTATATCTCCAGCATTACTGTACATTGTTTTGATACAAATGAGTATAGCTAGTTTTGTTTTATTGAGAGTGGTGTCATTGAGTAGAGAAAAATGGATAGATATGACTGGTAGGTATTACGACTATACTAAATGATGAGAAGGAACTGTTCCTCGAGGCCATGGAAATACGCCCAAGTGATTTAGTGAACCCTCATCTGAAAGTACACCTCAAAGTTTAACCGAAAAATTTTGAAGTCCGCTACGTAAGATTTGAGTGGGACACAGAAATAATGTTGTCATTATTTGGTCAAGTGATAACAGTACTATAATGATGATGATGAATAAGGTATGATTGTGACATAGAGAAAGATTGTGATGGTTTTGGAAGATAGTACACCACTATTTATTGGAGTGGGAATCCAGTTATCATAGAAAACTGGATAAATGAATTAGAAAACTTATATGGATTCTTAGGGTATGACTGTGAACTTAATAGACTGAGACAAATTCAGAAGTTTGAGTCTCTGTTTTTCGATGAGGTTAAGAATTTAGTGATTTCAGAAGACTAGATAAATGAGATGGAAAAACCCTGTGGAATTTTGTAGTAACTCTACCGAGAAAGTTGCTTTTGCAACTTTTGTGTTAAAGAATTGGAGAAGTTACATGGATTTTTAGAGTGCACTACTATAAAGAAGTAGCCTTTGTAGCATCAGTATCGAAATGGAAAGTTGATCTCGGAGGGAAGTTTTTCGATTTAATCTGAAAGGCGACATCAGAAAATTGCATGGGATATATTTCTGAAAGCCTTTAGGCGGCGGCACATTCCGGATGAAATAAAATGGCAATTATAGATGAAATGATTGAAATTAGACATAAGGTAACAAGTTCAGGAAGGAATATGAAACTAAATATATGGTTTTGGAAGAAGTATAATTCGAATAAGTAGAGATGTGAAACGGAGGATATCCAGGAAACTCGTAAGAGGTACTAAGATCTTCAATCGAGCTAAATAGCCTCATTGGATGTTATTTTGAGGAACCAGTGCGCAAGGCACAACTGTGATGATATGAAATGAATATTTTGAGGTTACTAAGAAAATGAAAAGGTAAAGAGAGTGACAGAAAAGAGATATACTAAGGAAGCAGTGAGAGTGATAGAGTAAAGTCACTGTAATTGAAAAAATGAATTACAGAACTAAAAGTATAAATGAAGGTCACACTGCTTACATGAAAGATAAATATAGGGTGTGTTCGGAGTAAAGAGACACCCCTGTAGACATAAAATTTTCTGACACATACTTGGATGATCCGTCAGAGTTACCACTAAATCGAAAGGTGAAGTTCTGAAATTGACTTGGCACCTAATATCGAATTAATTATTCAGACCATTGTACTCAGTGACTTTGATTGAATTAGAAATGCTGAAAAAGCAAATATAAGGATTACATGAAAAAGAGATTATTGGACCAGGTGATCCACTTTGGAGTGTACTGACATTGATTTTTAAGGAGACCTGAACTCTTCTGGGTCGCATTGTATTAAGAATGAGTGTCAATTGGATTCCCCCAAACAAAGATTATAAATAAGAGGGAAAAACACAAAACTGTTAAGAGGTTTCAGAGTTTTGAGATATAAAAAGACTTGGAGTATGAAGTACATATCAAATCTAAGGATTGTAAATTGTATATGTTTACGTTTCGAATACAAGACTCAATTTGAGTAAGGAAATGTTTCGTTATAACTGATGTACGAAATGAGACAAGTTTAGAAGTGTGATAAATTTTGGATACAAGATTACAATTAGAATAAGAGGAGTATACAAGGTAAGAATATCTCTGATATGTGAAGTGATTCAGATCAAGTGATATGGACTGAAAATGAATTGCGACCAAGGCAGCATCTAGAAGTACCCATAACCCATAAACTGAAATTGACAGTCGTAATATTCGCGTTGAAATTAGGATACCATTACTTGTGCGGTGAAGAATTATAGAATTCTACTAATCATGAAGGTTTAAATATTAAATTTCATTAAAGCAATTTAACATAAAAAAATGACTCGAGTTAGTGCCTTGAGTAGAAGTGATCACCGGATGGTGTTATGTATATTGGTTAAAGACGTGAGTTATTGAAATATTTAGTGAACCTCAACTGGATGTGGTTCCTTTTTTATGCTGACATTTATTTCATGGTAGCGAGCCTGAGAGTTGGAAACTGGACTTGATTGAATCGAATCGAGTAGACTCAACGTAACGATAAATACTGTATTATTGTAGCTAATCAGACCCAGATGGGTGCTACAACAAGTTTTGGTATTGGTACTGATAATGTATTGAGATATATATAAAAAAATAGAATTGTGTACCAAATGATCTATAGTTAAAGGAATTGATGTCGTCAGAGGCTCATTTACAGAGATATGCTCTGCATCTGGAGAATAGCAAGATTTATCAAAATCTCATGAAGGTATATTGATAAGAGAATTAACCGAAATTGGGATTAAACGTCTCATAGGTCAGGAGGTTAAGGTAGAGCACCAAAAGCCTATGAGATTACTACCCATGAATTGAAAGCTTATGCCAGGATTTTAAAGGCTCCTGGAAGGACAAATTACCAATTGGCGAAGTTGCACATAATATCAGATAACACTCAAGTATCTAGTGACACCGTATAAAGTGTAGTATGGTAAAACAAATGTTGTTCATCGATTGGATGGAAGAGATAGGTGAAGGGAAGATAATTGTTCCCGATTTGGCTAAGCAAGCTTATGAGAAAATGACAATTAAGTTGTGGGAAACTGAGAACAGCTCGAGGCAGGCAAAGGAATCATGTTGACCAAAGACGAAGACCTTTGAAATTTTCGGATGGAGATTTAGTGCTTTTGAAAGTTTCTCCTTCCAAAGGTATAATGAGATTTGGAAAGAAAGGAAAACTAAGTCTCCGATATACGGGAACTTTCTAAATCCTAGACCGAGTGAGAGATAAGCTAACAGATTGGTGTTACCGCCAGAATTAGTGAGTATCCATAATGTTTTCCATGTTTCGATGCTTCACAAGTATCATCCGGATCAGACACATGGCATTAAGCATGAATCACTAAAGTGGAAGAAGGATATGATCCATGAGGGAAAGCCGAAGTTGGATACTAGACAGGAATGAGAAAGCGCTACTATCTAAGACTATTTCGTTAATTAAAGTTTGGTGATAGTATCACACTTCAGAGGAGACCCCGTTGAAATTGGAAGGTTTAATGCAAAAGAAATATCCGCATCTGTTTACGGATTAATGTACTCTTAAATTTAGGGACCAAATTTCCCAAGGTGGGGAGAATGTAAATACCGTGAATTTTCATGTACTGGGTGTTGTCCGTGAATGTCTATGTGGGAAATTAAGATTTGATATGTGACTATGGGCAATTTTGTTCAAGCATAAACATTGGGCTAACATTATTACTACAAGGAAAAACTTAATTAAGTGCATAAGAATACATGTGTATATATCAATACAATAATTCATGAATTCCTCAAGTATAATGAATGTAAGACCCGTAAATTCCTATGTAATGTTTATGATTATTGAATGTACAGACAAGTTACATTACATATGAATTATAAGAAATGGATGTTTGTAAGTTCTAAGTGTGAATGAATCGCAAAACGGATACCGAATGGATTAAAGGAGAGTTAACTTGGAAAATTTACAGTAAAAATGATGCAGGATGAAGGCCAGATCGATCTCATGCAAGGAGAGATTGATCTCAAGGCTTGATAAACATAATGTCAAGCATTCTACAAGAGGGAGATCGATCCGTCCCTCAAGAAGATCGATCTTCATTGGTCTTGGATTGGACTAGATCGATCTCCTCTTAAGGCCAAGATCGATCTCCTAAACTCTCTGCCTGAAACAAATCGATCATATTCCATTGAACAGATCGATCTCATACATCCAACAGACCGATCCTCTACCTGCAAAATGGTCAAAATTTTGAGGATTCAAGTAAGGCCAGATCGATCTCCACCCTATACAGATCGATCTCCTAGTGCCATTTCTATAAAAGCAGAGCAGTTGGATCTGCATTTTCACAGGAACAAATCCATTTCTTCCATTTTCAATCTTAAACCTAGCATTCTCTCTCTTTAAAACCATCCTATTTCCACAAAGATTTGAGAAAAAGCTGTCACGCCCTCCTCCCACACGCGACTTTACCAAAAACCACAATAAATTTTTCGCTTTTTACTTACCTTTATCTCCTCAACAGTTGGGCTGTGAATAGGCATTAGTCTCCTCATCCATGCATACCTTACCATTCTTTTTCGTATCATACATACATGACATTTATATCATAAGTAAATTCGTATTCTTAAATATAATTACATCATTACATCCCCCATATTAAAACGTGTACATCACTGTGTTTATACATTGTTCAGATACAAAAGAGTACGCGTGTGTATACCTTTCGCTAGATGGGGAGTGGCAGCGGATCAAAGGAATGCAATACCCTGACCGACTCGATCTACTGATGAGAATCTGTAGAGATGGGGGGAAAATGAATGGGATGAGCTATCAACGCGCTCAGTAAGGAAATCAGGCAAGCAAGTAGACATCCATACTATCTACTTGAAAATAGTGCTTTGCCTTTCCTTCTCTCATTTCAAAAGCATGTTTAAAATATATATAATATAGTACAGATTTCAAATCCCATGTACTAAACACATGCTGGTTTATCAATCAGAGGCATTCATGCAAAACAGTGCATATTTAATCATTTAAGAATGCCTTTATATAAAATATGCCATTTACATTCAAAACACAGGAAATATGGCATTTCTCATCACAACACAAATAAACTGGATTTCGACCCATCCCTTAGGTCTACCCGTATCATAAAATACATGTGATATATCATGCGAGACTCAGTGGCTAAATGCAATCTCTCTAGACTATGTAAGAGAGCCTCCCCGCCGAACAGAGCCTCCCCGCCTAACAGGCTTAAGGATGTTGGGCTTAAGGATCTTACCGTAAGAGAGTATCTTCGGACTATGGCCATATCCTAACAATGGTGATCCCAGGCAACACAGTACTCGGTGTGCGGGGTAATCACTGCTGTAACGGGTGGGGGGTCAGTCCACTATCAGCCGCCAGCTACGTAACACACGGTACAGTGTACACCTCGTGCCACTCAGACACGGTACACAGTACACCCGTGGACCCTCACAGCCAGGGTCTTTAGCCCTCGAAACCATGGAATAAATGCCACGTCTCTAAATTCACGTGAGAACATCTCAACAATGTGACACTCAGTCTACACGGAGGAAATCGTCACGGTTTTCTAACATGTGTGTATATCACGAAAAACTACAGTGCGCGTCTTGAGTGTGACACACAGTCAACACTCCGCCTCAAAACACTGTATATGCATGTCAAAATATCAACACTAGTGCGAGTGAACCTCCAGCACCAGGTCATGCATCTCATGTAAAACTCGAGTACGAGCTAATCGCTCCAGCACTCTATCATGCACAAATCACATAAAAACTGAGTACGAGCAATGCTCCAGTACTCTATCATGCATGTCAAATAAATGTAGTGCGAGTCAACCTCCAGCACTAATGTATGTGAAAAACATCTGAAATCAAGTGCGAGTTATGCTCTAGCACGATTGTTTCCACATAATTCGGTAGATGGCTCTTTAAAAATAGGGATGTTAAAAATCACTAAAATCAGCACTATAAAGTGTGCTTAATTTACATCAACCTCAAAACATTAGCCCATCCACCTACTCTTCTGCTACACAGCAGTAAAAACCACTCAAAACATCATTTCCATGCTTTCTACCACTTTTCCCAAAATTTCACTTTTTGCCTAACTAGGGGCAAAAATCGTAATTTACCCATATCGGGTCCCTATAATTATTATAGATTTTCTCTGACCCTCAAACAATTTCAGTGAATGTAAAATCCAACGAAAATATGCACAGATATCTCTAGCTACTTGCAAGAGTCCCCTACCTCGGATCACGTCGTGTGACCTCTCTTCCTCTGTGCTGTCTTATCTCGCAGTCCGGTCAACTCTCAATATGACTCTGGAACTGCATTTAATCATTCACTGAGTTAATTACACTTTTCTTACTGTATTACACATTTAATACAGTTTATTTCACTTAAATTGGCCCTTTTACGCTTAATGGGCCTTAATCACGTTAATCGGGCCTTAATTCTTATTAAGCCCGTTCATCAAGGTCTATCGACTCATTGGGCCTATCAATACCCATTGGGCTTTATTCCAAGCTCTTTGGATAGCCCGTATATCATTTACGACATTTTATTCAATTTTCTGAATATAATTCACTAAATCCAAAATTTAATCCGAAATGCGTAAATTAAATCTTAATACGCATAAATCACATAAATTGTCGTAAATGAGCTTTACTTACCCGAGATTGTGCGATGGTACGCGAATCGGAGTTCGATCGGGCTTTCGTTCGGAATTAATCGTCGAACTGCACAATTTCGTATATTTAACTCCGGGTCAATTTCTGATTAAATATAATTTAAATAAATTTATCAGAAATTAAATTGGTCACTTTTGACCTCGTATCGACTTACCCGAAGTCCGGTGAAATCCCAAAAATTTTTCTTTTCCTTTTTCTTTCCTTTTTCCTCTTTTTTCCCCTTTTCTCCTTGGCTGAACCGGTCCGGTCCGGTTCAGCACAGTGACTTTCCACTGAACCGCCGACCGGTTCAGGAGTGATTTAGCCATGCCGGCGTCGTCCGGCCGGTTCCTGGCGTGCCGCTGCCGCCGTTCGACGCGTCTTGGACAGGGGGTCTCTCGGTTGGCCTCGATCGGAGCCAACTCCAGCCGGTGGCCGCCGGATTCCCCTCTCTTCTCCGCGGCCTTCAACTCCGTCGATCTCCCTTTTCCGGCGCCGGTGGAGCGCGTCCTGGTGGCAGGGGGTGTCGCACGGTGTCGGCCTTCCTTTTCCGGTCGCGTGCCTGGCCGCTGATCGCCGGAGGTGGCTGGTCCGGCAGTCTCTCCCTTTCGTTGGTTTGGTCTCTCACGGTTTCTCTCTCCCCGCGTTTCCAATTCTCTGTTTTCAATTTCGCTTCTTTTTTTTTTTTTTTTTTAATAATGAATTTTTATTATTATTTTATTCATTAAAATAATAATAAAAATCCCAAAAATATCCCAAAAATGCTCAAAAATTCTAATTAAATTCATTTAGTCCGCAAATGAATTTATCAGTTCGATTTTACCTTTCCGGTATATTTTTTCCACTATTTTTGGGCTCGTTTTTCGAGATAAAAATTCCAAAAATATTAATTAAATTCAAATCTCGATCAATTGGACTCGAAATTCAATATTTTCCTCGTTATTGATCAAGATCTCTCGATTTCATATTTTTAATGAAATTTCTCATCGGATTTATACCGAATTTTGGTCAATTGACCGTCTTACCCCTGTACTTGCTCGAAAATTAATTTAACCCTTATCTTGCTGTTATGTAGCTTACATGCATTTTTAATTCTCAATAAATCGATTGCACGATAGTAAATACTCTTCTTATGATTCAACTATGAAATATAACGTTCGTACACATAGGAATCATAAGGTACAAGCTACATACGTAAATCAAAAACTCGGGTCTGACAATCCTCCCCAACTAAAAGAATTTGGTCCTCCAAATTAGAACCAAATCAATCCTCAAACAACTGGGGGTGCTTCTCTCGCATCAAGCTCTCTAACTCCCAAGTAGCCTCCTCGGAAGTGTGATGCTGCCATAGTACCTTCACTAACCCGATAGTCTTCGATCTCAAAACCTTCTCCTTCCTATCCAGTATTCGAATCGGCCTCTCAACATATGACATGTCCTCACTGAGCTCCAAAGGCTCATAACTAATCACATGTGCCGGATCCGGGTGATACTTCCTAAGCATCGAAATGTGGAAGACGTTGTGCACGCCTGACAACTCTGGTGGCAATGCCAACCTATAAGCCTTATCTCCCACTCGATCAAGTATCTCAAAGGGTCCAATGTAGCGAGGACTCAACTTACCTCTCTTCCCAAACCTCGCTATACCCTTGGAAGGAGAAACCTTCAGAAACACGGACTCACCAACTGCGAACTCAAGTGGCCTACGTCTCCTGTCAGCATAACTCTTCTGTCGACTCTGAGCTGTCCTCAATCTCTCAACTATCAACCTGACATCCTCAGAAGCCTGTGTAACCATATCAGGAGCAAAAATCTTACGGTCACCCACTTCTTCCCACCCAATAGGGGAACGACATCTACGGCCATACAAGGCCTCATATGGTGCCATCCCGATACTCGAATGATAACTGTTGTTGTAGGCGAACTCGGCTAGTGGCAAATGATCATCCCAGGAGCCTCTAAAATCCAGCACACATGCCCTCAACATATCCTCCAGAGTCTGTATCGTCCTCTCTGACTGACCATCTGTCTGAGGATGGAAAGCTGTGCTCAAACTCAATTAGGTTCCCATAGCTTCCTGAAAATGTTCCCAAAAGTGGGAAGTGAAGCGGGAATCCCTATCCGAAACAATGCTCACTGGAATACCATGCAACCTCACTACCTCGCGTACATACAACCCTGCCAATGTACTCAGAGTATCGGTAGCTCTCATAGCTAGGAAGTGGGCTGACTTCGTCAGTCTATCAACGATCACCCATATAGCATCGTGATTCCTCCGGGTCCTCGGTAAACCCATCACGAAATCCATGGTGATATGCTCCCATTTCCATGTCGGTATAGGTAGAGGCTGCAACAATCCTGCAGGTTTTTGATGCTCTACCTTCACCTGCTGACATACGAGACATCTCGCCACAAAATCTGTCACATCTCTCTTCATACCTGACCACCAGTACACCTTCCGGAGGTTCTGATACATCTTGCCACTCCCCGGATGCAACGTGTACCTCGATGAATGAGCTTCTGACAATATCAATCTCCTGAGCTCTGGGTCCTCGGGAACACACAATCTCCCTCTGTACCTCAGTAGTCCATCAGAACTCAACTCAAAATCTATTGATGTGCCCCTCTGCATCTGACCAATCACATCGATGCACTGCAGATCTGTCTGCTGAGCCTGTCTGATCCTATCCAACAGATCTGGCTCTAAGCGTAAACTCGCAATCATACAATCTGCATCTCTGTCCGAAGGCACAACTCCCAAACTGAGGCTAGCAAACTGCTCTAGCAGCTCGTGCTCCCTGACCATCATATACGATACCATCCCAAGGCTCTTCCTACTCAAAGCATCTGCTACAACATTAGCCTTACCCGGATGATAAAGTATCTCACAATCATAATCCTTCAAAAGCTCTAGCCATCTTCTCTGTCTCATGTTTAGCTCCTTCTGTGAGAACAGGTACTTAAGGCTCTTGTGGTCGGTAAAAATCTGAAACTTCTCACCATACAAGTAGTGGCGCCATACCTTCAACGCAAACACTACTGCTGCTAACTCTAAATCGTGGGTCGGATAGTTCTTCTCATGGTCCTTCAACTGTCTGGATCCATAAGCAACTACCCTCCCATCCTGCATCAACACGCAGCCCAGTCCCTGATGCGAAGCATCGGTATATACTGAAAATCCTCCTGAGCTGGTAGGAATAGTGAGAATCGGAGCGGTGGTCAATCGACTCTTCAGCTCCTGAAAACTCCTCTCACAATCCTCGTCCCACATGAATGCAACATTCTTCCGAGTGAGACGTGTCAACGGAGCAGCTAACTTTAAAAATCCCTCAACGAATCTCCGATAGTACCCTGCTAAACCCAGAAAACTCCTGATCTCGGTAACTGTCCTCGGCTGCTCCCACTGAACTACAGCCTCTATCTTGGATGGATCTACTGATACACCATCCCTCGACACTACATGTCCCAAAAACGAGATCTCTGTCAACCAAAAATCACACTTGCTGAGTTTAGCATACAACTGCTGCCCTCGTAGAGTCTGCAATACAATCCTAAGGTGCTCCTCATGCTCCTCCTCGGATCTCGAATATACTAATATGTCATCGATGAATACGATAACAAACTGATCCAAATATGGCTTGAACACATCGTTCATCAAAGCCATGAAAGCTGCGGGAGCATTCGTCAGTCCGAATGGCATAACTAGGAACTCATAGTGGCCATATCGAGTCCTAAATGCTGTCTTGGGTACATCTCCACTCCGAACTCTCAACTGATGATATCCAGACCTCAGATCAATCTTAGAAAAGACCTGCACTCCCCGAAGCTGATCCAGTAAGTCGTCAATGCGTGGAAGGGGATATCTATTCTTGATGGTAGCCTTATTCAACAATCTGTAGTCTATACACAATCGGAGGCTTCCATCCTTCTTCCTCACAAACAGAACCAGTGCTCCCCACGGTGAAACACTCGGTCTGATAAAACCCCTATCCAACAGCTCCTGCAACTGTCTCTTGAGCTCCTCCAGCTCAACTAAGGCCATGCGATACGGTGGTCTCGAAATAGGCTCAGTACCAGGCACCAAATCTATACAGAACTCCATCTCTCTGTCTGGTGGTAACCCTGGCAACTCATCCGGGAAAACATCTGGGTACTCACTGACCACAGGAATATCTACCAACTCCGGATGTACCTTATCCGTATCCACTACGTACGCAATGAAACCTCGAATCACATCCGTAGAAGCATCAGCTGTGTCCTGGTCCAAAGCATGTACTCGCCCTCGACCCATCACCTGCTTACCCTTCTCCTCTGCCGTCGCTCTACCTCTCTGAGCAGACGTACCAGCTGGAGCTCTATCTTGCTCCCTGCCCTTCTGTGGGGCAATCACATATGTCTCTGGGCACTCTCTAGCCATATGCCCCTGTTTCCCACATCGAAAACACACAACAGGGCTCAACGGACAAGGTCTACCGCCATGATGTCTGCCACATCGGCTGCACTGATCAGTAGTAGGCCTCGGTTCTCCAATCACAATGCCCTTCGCCGAAGCTATGGCCGGGTATGTAGGAGGTCTGACTGGTCGCTCTCGCACCTCCTCTATCCGTGGTCCCTTACCGAAGAGTCTCCTCCCTCCTCGATAACTGAACCCTCTATCTCTAGTCGGCCTCTTCCTCTCTCTATCTCGGCTCCGACTGAACTTCCCAAACTCAGAGAAATGCCTCTCATAATCTTGCTCACAAAGCTGCGCCCTGCGCACTGCCTCATCATATGTACCAATGTCTAGTGGTACCAATTTAGACCGCAACACCGGTCTCAATCCATCAATAAATCTGCGGACCTTCCTGGTCTCACTGTACATGGTATCGGGATCATATCTCCCCAGGGCCAAAAATCTGGTCTCATACTCATCCACTGTGAGACTCCCCTGGCTCAATCCCAAAAACTCAGCCTGTAGTCTACGCTGCGCAGTATCAGGAACAAACTGCCTCCTGAAGGCCTCTAAAAACATCTCCCAACTAATCTCAGCATGTCGGGCTCTCAATATCGGCCTGGTGGACTTCCACCAATGCTCTGTCGTTCCCTTCAGTAGGAACGCAGCAAATGCGACTCTCTCAGAAGTCGTACACTCAAACAAATCGTACAACTTCTCCATCTCGCCAATCCACTCCTCAGCACTGGCTGGGTCCTTGACCCCTCGAAAAGATGGAGGTCCAAGCTTTTGGAACTGTCGCAACAGATCCAAATCACACCCATATCCTCTACTAACCTGAGCTGGTGGGGGTGTAGGAGTATCAGTAGTCTGTGACATCTTAGGTGCAGGCTGTGCAGGTGTATCCGGTGCAACTGCCTCTCCAGTCGCAGTTCCTGCATCATGCCTCTGTCTACCTGGCAAAGTCTGTGCCAACAGCCCTACTATCGCCTCTAGGCTACGCTCTATCCTCGTGAAGCGTGCCTTAGTAGTATCTGGTACCTCAGCAGTACCTGGGGGTGTATGGGTAGTCGAAGACTCACCCTGGCTAGTCGACCTACCTCTACGGCCTCCAGCCCTACCTCTCGCCCCTCTACCACGGCGGGTATTAGCCATAATGGCTCAATTCCTGCATTCACAACCATTAATTTGTCAACTTCCCATCTTGTATACACAATTGTAACTGAACATAACACAGTGATTTGGGGATGTACATTTTCCTAATTACTAACACCTATTCACATCAGACCAACTAGGCTCTGATACCACTCTTGTCACGCCCTCCTCCCACACGCGACTTTACCAAAAACCACAATAAATTTTTCGCTTTTTACTTACCTTTATCTCCTCAACAGTTGGGCTGTGAATAGGCATTAGTCTCCTCATCCATGCATACCTTACCATTCTTTTTCGTATCATACATACATGACATTTATATCATAAGTAAATTCGTATTCTTAAATATAATTACATCATTACATCCCCCATATTAAAACGTGTACATCACTGTGTTTATACATTGTTCAGATACAAAAGAGTACGCGTGTGTATACCTTTCGCTAGATGGGGAGTGGCAGCGGATCAAAGGAATGCAATACCCTGACCGACTCGATCTACTGATGAGAATCTGTAGAGATGGGGGGAAAATGAATGGGATGAGCTATCAACGCGCTCAGTAAGGAAATCAGGCAAGCAAGTAGACATCCATACTATCTACTTGAAAATAGTGCTTTGCCTTTCCTTCTCTCATTTCAAAAGCATGTTTAAAATATATATAATATAGTACAGATTTCAAATCCCATGTACTAAACACATGCTGGTTTATCAATCAGAGGCATTCATGCAAAACAGTGCATATTTAATCATTTAAGAATGCCTTTATATAAAATATGCCATTTACATTCAAAACACAGGAAATATGGCATTTCTCATCATAACACAAATAAACTGGATTTCGACCCATCCCTTAGGTCTACCCGTATCATAAAATACATGTGATATATCATGCGAGACTCAGTGGCTAAATGCAATCTCTCTAGACTATGTAAGAGAGCCTCCCCGCCGAACAGAGCCTCCCCGCCTAACAGGCTTAAGGATGTTGGGCTTAAGGATCTTACCGTAAGAGAGTATCTCCGGACTATGGCCATATCCTAACAATGGTGATCCCAGGCAACACAGTACTCGGTGTGCGGGGTAATCACTGCTGTAACGGGTGGGGGGTCAGTCCACTATCAGCCGCCAGCTACGTAACACACGGTACAGTGTACACCTCGTGCCACTCAGACACGGTACACAGTACACCCGTGGACCCTCACAGCCAGGGTCTTTAGCCCTCGAAACCATGGAATAAATGCCACGTCTCTAAATTCACGTGAGAACATCTCAACAATGTGACACTCAGTCTACACGGAGGAAATCGTCACGGTTTTCTAACATGTGTGTATATCACGAAAAACTACAGTGCGCGTCTTGAGTGTGACACACAGTCAACACTCCGCCTCAAAACACTGTATATGCATGTCAAAATATCAACACTAGTGCGAGTGAACCTCCAGCACCAGGTCATGCATCTCATGTAAAACTCGAGTACGAGCTAATCGCTCCAGCACTCTATCATGCACAAATCACATAAAAACTGAGTACGAGCAATGCTCCAGTACTCTATCATGCATGTCAAATAAATGTAGTGCGAGTCAACCTCCAGCACTAATGTATGTGAAAAACATCTGAAATCAAGTGCGAGTTATGCTCTAGCACGATTGTTTCCACATAATTCGGTAGATGGCTCTTTAAAAATAGGGATGTTAAAAATCACTAAAATCAGCACTATAAAGTGTGCTTAATTTACATCGACCTCAAAACATTAGCCCATCCACCTACTCTTCTGCTACACAGCAGTAAAAACCACTCAAAACATCATTTCCATGCTTTCTACCACTTTTCCCAAAATTTCACTTTTTGCCTAACTAGGGGCAAAAATCGTAATTTACCCATATCGGGTCCCTATAATTATTATAGATTTTCTCTGACCCTCAAACAATTTCAGTGAATGTAAAATCCAACGAAAATATGCACAGATATCTCTAGCTACTTGCAAGAGTCCCCTACCTCGGATCACGTCGTGTGACCTCTCTTCCTCTGTGCTGTCTTATCTCGCAGTCCGGTCAACTCTCAATATGACTCTGGAACTGCATTTAATCATTCACTGAGTTAATTACACTTTTCTTACTGTATTACACATTTAATACAGTTTATTTCACTTAAATTGGCCCTTTTACGCTTAATGGGCCTTAATCACGTTAATCGGGCCTTAATTCTTATTAAGCCCGTTCATCAAGGTCTATCGACTCATTGGGCCTATCAATACCCATTGGGCTTTATTCCAAGCTCTTTGGATAGCCCGTATATCATTTACGACATTTTATTCAATTTTCTGAATATAATTCACTAAATCCAAAATTTAATCCGAAATGCGTAAATTAAATCTTAATACGCATAAATCACATAAATTGTCGTAAATGAGCTTTACTTACCCGAGATTGTGCGATGGTACGCGAATCGGAGTTCGATCGGGCTTTCGTTCGGAATTAATCGTCGAACTGCACAATTTCGTATATTTAACTCCGGGTCAATTTCTGATTAAATATAATTTAAATAAATTTATCAGAAATTAAATTGGTCACTTTTGACCTCGTATCGACTTACCCGAAGTCCGGTGAAATCCCAAAAATTTTTCTTTTCCTTTTTCTTTCCTTTTTCCTCTTTTTTCCCCTTTTCTCCTTGGCTGAACCGGTCCGGTCCGGTTCAGCACAGTGACTTTCCACTGAACCGCCGACCGGTTCAGGAGTGATTTAGCCATGCCGGCGTCGTCCGGCCGGTTCCTGGCGTGCCGCTGCCGCCGTTCGACGCGTCTTGGACAGGGGGTCTCTCGGTTGGCCTCGATCGGAGCCAACTCCAGCCGGTGGCCGCCGGATTCCCCTCTCTTCTCCGCGGCCTTCAACTCCGTCGATCTCCCTTTTCCGGCGCCGGTGGAGCGCGTCCTGGTGGCAGGGGGTGTCGCACGGTGTCGGCCTTCCTTTTCCGGTCGCGTGCCTGGCCGCTGATCGCCGGAGGTGGCTGGTCCGGCAGTCTCTCCCTTTCGTTGGTTTGGTCTCTCACGGTTTCTCTCTCCCCGCGTTTCCAATTCTCTGTTTTCAATTTCGCTTCTCTTTTTTTTTTTTTTAATAATGAATTTTTATTATTATTTTATTCATTAAAATAATAATAAAAATCCCAAAAATATCCCAAAAATGCTCAAAAATTCTAATTAAATTCATTTAGTCCGCAAATGAATTTATCAGTTCGATTTTACCTTTCCGGTATATTTTTTTCCACTATTTTTGGGCTCGTTTTTCGAGATAAAAATTCCAAAAATATTAATTAAATTCAAATCTCGATCAATTGGACTCGAAATTCAATATTTTCCTCGTTATTGATCAAGATCTCTCGATTTCATATTTTTAATGAAATTTCTCATCGGATTTATACCGAATTTTGGTCAATTGACCGTCTTACCCCTGTACTTGCTCGAAAATTAATTTAACCCTTATCTTGCTGTTATGTAGCTTACATGCATTTTTAATTCTCAATAAATCGATTGCACGATAGTAAATACTCTTCTTATGATTCAACTATGAAATATAACGTTCGTACACATAGGAATCATAAGGTACAAGCTACATACGTAAATCAAAAACTCGGGTCTGACAAAAGCTATTAGAGCAAAGTTGTTCATTATAAAGAGAAGAACAACATAGTTTGTAATCACCACTTCATTGGTTTGATTGAAGGAGCAAAGGAGTGTTCTTATTTAGAGCAAGAAGAAAGTCAAGCTAGGTGAGTTTCCAATACACTAACTCAAAGTACATTTATCTAGTTATTGATTATGAGTTGATTGGAGTGTAATTTATGATTGAAAACTACCTAGAATGTAAGATTGATCTCATGTAACACGATAGATTGATCTCATGCAGCAAATAGATCGATCCCTTGCCTGCAAAATGTCAAGAAAATTAAAGGATTCAAGAGGGCCAGATCGATCTTCACCCTATGCAGATCGATCTCATCAAGCCATTTCTATAAAAAGGGAGCACTTGGATATGCATTTCACGAAAAACAACTTCATTCTTCCATTTTAAATAAAAAACCTAGCTTTTTCACTCTAAAATCATCCCACTTCTATAAAGATTTAAGAAAAAGCTATTAGAGCAAAGTTGTTCATTATAAAGAGAAGAACAACATAGTTTGGAATCAATACCCCATTGGTTGGATTAAAGGAGCAAGGAGTGTTCTTACTTGGAGTAAGAAAGAAATCAAGATAGGTGAGTTTCTAATACACCAAACTCAAGATATATCTCTCTAGTTGTTGTTGTGAGGTGATTGGTATGTGTATTGATGATTAAAACTACTTCGAATGTAATGGAACAAATAAAACCTAGAATGAGTCTAGTGTGAGAAAATGTGATATGGGTGAATTGATGACTAATGGGTTGTACTAAGGTGTTAGTAGGGTAATGTGCATGATTTGAGATGATTGGATGAGGCTACATTGTAAAATTTGTCAAGTTATGAGAATAAGTATATAAGGTGTTTGACAAAATGCCATAGTGAAGTAAATAATGAACTAGAGGTGCCATGAGTTTAATATCGATTTAGTAGGGATCAATGGACCTAAAAGAGTCCAATAGGCTCTCAAGATATGAGTAGAGCGATCAAATGAAGCCTTATAAGCGTTAATGGAAACTATAGGACGAGTCGACAATAGTAAACGCAAGGATTTGTGTTATATTGGACCCAATTGATGTGGTATATGATTTTGTACATCTCAGAGATTTCATTGGAGGCGAATCGAACTGCGTAATCAAACGGCTTTAAGGAAGTGAAATCACGCGACGCGATTCTAGGTAAGAGAATTTTGTGAGTATATAGAGATAGTTGCTCATACTTTATGGGAGTACATAGGGCTTTAAAATTGCTTGGACATCTAGAAAGGATTTATGATTTGTGTGAACAACTATGAGTATTTATGATTTAATTTTGAAATGAAAATTACAAAAGGGGGTAGTAAGGCTAATAATTGCATAAATATCATGTTTTGATGTTATTGCTTAGGTTTAAGCAAATTGATGGATAGGTCGACTATTTGATTTCTGTAATTCCATGAAATAGCACGAGGCATGTGCTGACTTTGATTTGAAATTTGTTGTGTTGAAATAGAGCCACCTATCATAATTACGTGAGTTAAATCGTGTTGGAGCTTCGCTCGCATTGGATTTTGGTGCTTTCACATGTATGAAACGTGCTAGAGCTTAGCTCACACCTTGATTTGAATTAGGATGATGTTTTATAAACCTTACTGGAGCTTCTGCTCGTACGTGGATTTCAATTGATTTTCTTATGCATAAAACCGTATTGGAGCTATGCTCGTACATGATTTCTTCATGATTTTATGCATAAAGCCATACTAGAGCATGCTCGTACGAGGAGATTTTTTGATGATGCATGAATCGTGTTAGATCTTAGCTCGCACAGATTTTCACACTGTGGTATGTATGATGTCATGGAGATGGTAAGATCCTCAAGCCCAACATCCTTAAGCCCGACGGGGTGGGGAGGCTCTGTACGGTGGGGAGGCTCTCTTACGGTAAGATCTTTAAGCCAACATCATTAAGCCCATTAAGGCGAGGAGGCTCTGTTCGACGGGGAGGATCTCTTACATAGTAGTGAAACGCTCCCACGTGCATTTGAGACTGTATAGGTTATGCATGGTATGGAGTAGATAAGACCTACGGTTGGCACCCCCAGCAATGATATGGGTCCGCGGAGTACGTTGTACCATGTAGATCACATGAAATACGCTGTACCACATGGTTGAGATGTTGATTTGAAAGTCTGGCGAAGAACTAACCCACCTTCATTCCAGCATGATGCCCCGCACACCGAAATTCGTGTGATTTGGGATGATTATGACATAGTTGGCCAGCATAGTCCTTGAGATATAGTAACCGCGTATCTCACATGATATCACATGGTTTTGTTACTGAGTGTGAATTGTGTTGTCCAGGGTAGACCCGAGGGATGGATCGAACCTTGTGGAATTTTCTTTGAAGAAATGATATTCTATTTGTGATAAGATTTGATGTGTTTTGAGAAAGTGATAGATCTTAAAGGATGTTTCGCATTGAATTTCCCTTCTCATGATGAGTTTTAATAACGATGAGCATGAGAGGTTTTACTTGATGATTTTACCATGTTTTACATGCCTATTTCCATGTTTTCAGTACATGATATATGTATATACATGTGGCATAGTCTTTACTATTTCCTCATGCTCTGATTATAATGATTTATGCTATGACATTATCAGCATGTAGATAGGGTAGTTATCTACTATGCTTGCATTATTGCCTTACTGAGCGTGTGGTTGCTCATCCCTTCATTTTTCCTCTCTACAGAGCGCGCACAGTAGCCTAGCGAAGGATTGAGGCGTTATTTTTGGTTATCCGTTGCTCTCCATCACCCAGAGGTATACACATAGGAATTCTTTTTGTATCTAAGCATGTAATAGCACAATAATCATATTGATTTGTAATATGAGGGATGTAAATGTTATAAAACTTGTCATGTATAAGTACATGACTTAAACTTGCAATTGTATGAAATTATTTTTGATTAATTGGAAGATGTATGGAAATGATGATTATTACTGACTCACAGCCTAACTGTATTTGTGAGGGTTGTTCACGACCAGGTAAGTTAATGGTTAAAACGAAAAAAATTTATAGTGATTTTTAGACTAAATGGATAAAAAGGGTTGTGAAAGAGATTGGTATCAGAGCTGAGTTAGCTTGATGTGAGTCGGTAATAATAAGTAGGAAAATTACATACCTATATTACTGTGCTTTTGTTTAGATATAACTATGCATACCGAGATGGAATGAGACTAATAAATGGTTATAAATACAGGAAGTTAGACATTATGCCTATTACACGCCGAGGTAGAGGGGCAGGCGCACGTGCTAGAGGCCGTAGGGGTAGGCCTGAATGCCGTGCAGAGCTACAGATTGACCAGGCTCCATAGGACCCTGCTGAGAAACCAACGGATACTGAGGCACGCTTCGCTAGGATATAGCGGAGTATCGAGAGCCTCGTTGAGATAGTCACATAGGCATTAGGTGCTAGTGGTAGAAGAGGTCTCGCAGCGCAGCCTACTACTTTGGTACAGGCAACTGCAGAGGAGGAGAGACCTCAGACTGCAAAGATTGTTACACTCCCAGTTTAGGATACTGCTTCTCCCATCGCTCCACAGCCGAGCGAGAGCGACCTGAGTTATGATTGTGAACTGAGTAGGCTACGACAGTTTCAGGAGTTGAAACCTCCAGTATTCAAAAGAGTGAAGGACCCAGTTATTACTGAGGATGGGGTGTATAAGATGGAGAAACTGTATAGATTCTTCAGATGTACGTCGATCGAGAAAGTGGCCTTTGCAGTATTTATGCTGAATGGCGAGATAGAGCACTGGTAGAGATCCACCGAATCTATTCTGAGAGCATAACACTCCGAGATCACATGAGAGATATTTTTGGAGGCCTTCAAAAGGCAATATATTTCGGCCACCGGACAGAGGAAATTACGAATGAAGTTTATAAACTTGGTTCAAGGGAACTGTTCTATGGATAAGTATGAGTTGAGGTTCATGTATTTGGGCAGATACAACTCGAATACGATGAGCAGTGAGGCTCGGAAGGTCCAGAAGTTCGTGGATGGATTGATATTAGCCATCTGAACTAAATTACCTCTATTTGACATTCACACTTACGAGGAGGTAGTGCACATGGCACAGTTGTGTGAGAAAGACTTTGAGTGAAATGCCTATTAACTTAGAAAGGTTAGTGGCAGAAAGGACAGAGACCAGAAGAGATCTGGGATTGATAGAGTGGCCAGGAGAGGAGGCCATAGATTGTTTGAGAAGAAACCCAAAATTGAGGAGGTGCAAGAGAGAACTGCTAAACCTCCTGTGTATCTAGGTTTAGCTCCACCGAGGGGTATGATCATTGGAGGACCACTACCTACTACTGAGCAGTGTAGGAGATGTAGCAGATTTCATTGAGCTAGACCTTGTCTGATGGCCCCTATTTCGTGCTATAGATGTGGGAGGCCAGGGCATATCGCTAGGCATTATCCTGAGATGATTGAGATTGCCCCACAGAAGGGCAATAAGCTAGAGAGAGCTCTAGTTGAGACAGCTGATCTGAGGAAGAGGGCTACAGCTGAGGGAAAAAGGAAAATAGGCGATTGGCGTGAACAGAGGACGAGTGTACGCATTGGACCAGGACACAGCAGACGCATCGACGGATGTGATTAAAGGTACCATCCTAATTTTCGATTTAGAAGCGTTTATATTGTTTGATCCTGGTGCCATGTATTCCTTCATATTGCCTTCCTTTGCACATAAATTGTAGAAGCATGTAAGACCCACACTGTTAGATAAAATGTTGATGATTTCTACCCCTATGAATGATAGTCAATTGACTGATTATATGTATTAGAATTGTAAGATAAAGATAGGGGGAAGGAAATGGCAGTCAATTTAATTTCACTGAGTATGAGTGATTTCGATGTAATCCTAAGAATGGATTGGTTGGCTGCAAATAATGTGGTTATGGATTGTCATGCTAAGACATTGATGTTTCCAGAGATAGATAATCTCGTTGTAAGCTTTGTCAAAAAGAAATGAAGAACATGATTATTGTAAATGAAAAAAGTATAATTTTAATCCATCATATCTGAGAGATGAATTTATTTACTGTAGATGTATGTTAATGTGATGACTTGTGTTGCTAACGGTGGAAAGAATAATGTAAAGGGTTCATTGCCTACGTGGTTGATACAGATAAGGCACACCCAGAATTGATAGGCATTTCAATAGTTGTAGAGTTTCCTGATGTCTTTTCGGATAATTTACCAAGGCTACCACCTGATAGGGAAATGAAGTTTTGTATAGAGTTAGTGCCTGGTACAGAGCCGATATCTAAGCCACCGTATAGAATGGCTCCGATAGAATTGGAAGAGCTAAAGAAACAATTGCAAGAGTTGCTAGAGAAGAGGTTTATTAGACCGAGCGTCTCACCTTGGGGAGCTCCGGTTATGTTTCTAAGGAAGAAGGATGGAAGCCTCCGACTGTGTATAGATTACCGGTTGTTGAATAAGACCACCATTAAGAACAAGTATCCCCTTCCACGCATTGATGATTTGTTGGATCAGCTCCGGGGAGCACATGTCTTTTCTAAGATAAATCTGCGATCTGGGTATCATCAGTTGAAGATACGGAGTGGAGATGTACCTAAAATAGCATTTCATACCCGTTATGGCCACTACGAGTTTTTGGTTATGCCATTTGGATTGATGAATGCCCTCGCAACATTTATGGCATTGATGAATGATGTATTCAAGCCATATTTGAAGCAGTTTGTGATTGTGTTTATTAGTGATATTTTGATTTATTCCAATTCCAGCGAAGAGCATGAGCAGCATTTGAGGTTAGTTCTGCAAACCCTCCGAGAGAAGGAATTATATGCCAAACTTAATAAGTGTAACTTTTGGTTAGAGCATATCTCATTTTTGGGTCATGTTGTGTCGAAGGGTGGGGTATCAGTGGATCCATCCAAGATTGAGGTAGTTGAACAGTGGGAATAGCCCAAGATAATTACTGAGATCAGAAGTTTCCTGGGATTGGCAGGTTATTATCGAAGATTTGTTTAGGGTTTCTCCAGACTGCTGTTCTGTTGACGCACCTCACGCGGAAAGATGTTATGTTTGTGTGGGATGAGGCATGTGAGAGGAGTTTTCAGGAGCTTAAGCATCGGTTGACCACTACTCCGATTCTCACCATTCCTACCAGTTCAGGAGATTTCTTTGTGTATACAAATACTTCACACCAGGGACTAGGCTGTGTACTTATGCAGGATGGGAAGGTAGTTGCCTATAGATCCAGACAGTTAAAAGACCACGAAAGGAACTATCAGACTCATGATTTAGAGTTGGCGACCATAGTGTTTGCATTAAAGATATGGCGCCACTATCTCTATGACGAGAAATTTCAAGTATATACGGATCATAAGAGCCGTAAGTATCTATTCCCACAGAAAGAGTTGAATATGAGATAAAGAAGATGGCTCGAACTCCTGAAAGACTATGATTGTGAGTTATGTACCACCTGGGTAAGGCGAATGTAGTTTTCGTTGCCTTGGGTAGGAAGAACCTCGAATTGGTGTCTTATATGATGGTTCGGGAACACGAGTTGTTGAAGCAATTTACGAACCTCAGTTTGGATGTAACCCCACCTGGTTTAGAGAGACTTGACATTATGGCTAGCTTGAGATTAAAGCCAGAGCAGATAGGTCATATTCGACAGGCTCAATAGAGTGATCGACAATGTATCGATTGGTTGGGTCAGGCACATATAGGTGTGGGTACGGATTTTGAACTGAGTACTGATGGATTACTGAGGTTCAGGGGCAAAGTGTGTGTTCCCGAGGATTCAGAGATCAGGAGGTTGATTTTATCAGAGGCTCACTCATCGAAGTATACGATACATCTGAGAAGTACCAAGATGTATCAAAACCTTCAAAATATTTATTGGTGGTCTGGAATGAAAAGAGATATTGCTGAATATGTCGCTAGATGTCTCGTCTGTCATCAAGTGAAGGTAGAGCATCAGAAGCCTGCAAGGTTATTGTAGCCTCTATCGATACCGACATGGAAGTGAGGGCATGTCTCCATGAATTTTGTGATTGGATTACCGAGGACTCGGAGAGGTCATGATGCCATTTGGGTTATTATAAATCGGTTGATGAAGTCAGCCCATTTCTTGGCCATAAGGGCTACTGATACTCTGAGTCAACTGGCGAACTTGTATGTTCGAGAGATAGTTCGGTTACATGGTGTACCAGTGAGCATTGTTTCTGATCGAGATGCTCGCTTCACTTCCCATTTCTGGGAACATTTTCAGGAAGCGATGGGGACCCAACTGAGTTTTAGCACCGCTTTTCATCCTCAGACAGATGGTCAGTCAAAGAGGACTATACAGACCCTGAAGGATATCTTGAGAGTGTGTGTGCTGGATTTTGGAGGCTCTTGGGATGATCACCTACTGTTGGTCGAGTTCGCTTATAATAACAGCGATCATGTGAGTATCGGGATGACACCCTTTGAGGCACTATATGGACATAGATGCCGATCCCCTATTGGATGGGAAGAGGATGGTGATAGACAGAATTTTACTCCTGATTTAGTGCAGCAGGCCTTTGAGGAGGTCCAATTGATATGTGAGAGATATTATGGACAGCTCAGAGCCGACAAAAGAGTTATACTGACAAGAGATGAAGACCACTAGAGTTTGCTATGGGTGAGTTAGTATTTTTGAGAGTTTTTCCCTCGAAAGGGATTATGAGGTTTAGTTAGAAGGGAAAGTTGAGCCCTCGATATATCGGACCCTTCGAGATTTTAGAGAGAGTGGGAGATAAGGCTTATAGGTTGGCGTTGCCACTAGACTTAGCAAGTGTTCATAACATCTTCCACGTCTCTATGCTTCGGAAGTATCACCCGGACCCGGCACATGTGATAAGATATGAGCCATTAGAGCTCAATGAGAGTATGACGTATGTTAAAAAGTCAGTTCGGATATTAGATAGGAATGAGAAGGTGCTGAGGTCGAAGACGATCCCTTTAGTGAAAGTTCTTTGGCAATATCACACTCCGAAGGAAGCTATATGGGAATTAGAAAGTATGAGCAAGAGAAGTACCCGGAATCATCTTCAGATTAACTTGGTTCTAATTTGGAGGACCAAATTCCTTGAGGAGGGGAGGAATGTAAGACCCGTAAATTTATATGTAATGTATATGATAATTGGATATACAAGACAAGTTACATTACATATGAAATCCAAGAAATAAACGTTTTTTAAGTTCTAAGTGTGAATGAATTGATAAATGAGTGTTGAAGTGATTGAGTATGAGTTTAAATGGGAAAACTTACAGCAAAAAGGTGCAGGATGAAGACCAGATCGATCTTATACAAGGAGAGATCGATCTCATGGCCTGGAGAACACAATACCAAGCCTTCTACAAGAGGGAGATCGATCCCTCACTCAAGCAGATCAATCTCCAGTGGCCTCAGGTTGAACCAGATCGATTTCCTTTTAATGGCCAGATCGATCACCTAAGCTCTCTGCATGAAACAGATCGATCTCATGCAACACGATAGATCGATCTCATGCAGCAAACAAATTGATCCCTTGCCTGCAAAATGTCGAGAAAACTGAAGGATTCAAGAGGGCCAGATCGATCTTTACCCTATGCAGATTGATATCATCAAGCCATTTCTATAAAAGGGAGCAGCTGGATATGTATATCACGGGAAACAACTTCATTCTTCCATTTTCAATCAAAAATCTAGCTTTCTCACTCTAAAATCATCCCACTTCTATAAAAATTTAAGAAAAGCCATTAGAGCAAAGTTATTCATTATAAAGAGAAGAACAACATAGTTTGGAATCAATACCCCATGAGTTCGATTTAAGGAGCAACGAGTGTTCTTACTTGGAGCAAGAAAGAAATCAAGCTAAGTGAGTTTCTAATACACCAAACTCAAGATAAATCTATCTAGTTGTTGTTGTGAGGTGATTGGTATGTGTATTGATGATTGAAACTACCTAGAATGTAATGGAACAAGTAAAACCTAGAATGAGTCTAGTATGAGAAAATGTGATATGGGTGAATTGATGACTAATGGGTTATGTTAAGGTATAGTAGGTTAATGTGCATGATCTGAGATGATTAGATGAGGCTACATTGTAAAACTTGTCAAGTTATGAGAATAAGTATATAAGGTGTTTGACCAAATGCCATAGTAAAGTAAATAATGAACTAGAGGTGTCATGAGCTTAATATCGATTTAGTAGGGATCAATGGACCTAAAAGAGTCCAATAGGCTCCCGAGATATGAGTAGAGCGATCAAATGAAGCCTTATAGGCGTTAATGGAAACTATAGGACAAGTCGACTATAGTAAACGCAAAAATTTGTGTTATATTGGACCCAATTGATGTGGTATATGATTTTGTGCAGTCCTGGAGATTTCGTTGGAGGCAAATCAAATAGCTTTAAGGAAGTAGAATCATGCGACGCGATTCCAGGTAAGGAAATTTTATGAGTATATAGAGATAGCTGCTCGTACTTTATGGGAGTACATAGGGCTTTGAAATTGCTTGGACATCTAAAAAGGATTTATGATTTGTGTGAACAACTACGAGTATTTATGATTTGATTTTGAAGTGAAACTTACAAAAAGGGTAGTAAGGCTAATAATTGCATAAATATCATGTTTTGATGTATTTATGAAACTCACTGCTTCAATTTAAGTAAATTGATGGATAGGCTGGCTATTTGATTTTCGTAATTCCATGAAATAGCACGAGGCATGTGCTGACTGTGATTTGAAATTCGTTGTGTTGAAATAGAGCCACCTATCGTAATTACGTGAGTTAAATCGTGCTGGACCTTCGCTCACACTGGATTTTGGTGCTTTCACATGTATGAAACGTGCTGGAGTTTAGCTCGCACCTTGATTTGAATTATGATGATGTTGATAATTCTATTTTTATAGAATTATTTGTGCTTAAATTCCTAATTATTTACTTAAATCCCCTTATTAATTCATTAATAATCCCCTTATTTAATTAAAATTCCTTATTGTGCAGATAAATTAAATTCAGATGAAATTTAGTCGTTTTAGACGAAATTGGGCTGAAAACGGGCTAAAAGAGACTGGACCACTTCTAATTTGTAGACCGAGTCACCAGTCGTTTGGACACGCGTGATGCCAGGTGTCGATAGTTTATTTGCTCTGAAATGATAAGATCAACAGACACCGAGCGAATATTCTGGAAGGCACACGCTGGGCCACATCGCACAGCTAATTGGACAAAAAGACTGATGACATGGAAATATCTACTCTGCAGCAAATCAAAGGAAGACAAGTGGCCAAACAATGCCAACTCATCTAGGATGACAATTTACCATTGTACCCCTATGATTTGTGTATAAATAGAGCATGGTGGCAATTGAAAAATCAAGTCGTTTTTAGAGTAGAATAGGAGTAGGAGTAGTGTAGGTTAAGGTAGAATAGCTTTAGATTTATTTTCCTTGTTATTTTCTTTTCCCGTTAGTAAGTTCTTCAATTGTTTTACTGTTCATTTCTTTTCATGAAGCTTTGTTCATTTTAATGAAAAGCATCTTTCAGTTTCCTTTCAAGCCCGGTTTTTAATCACCAAATCTTTCATTTGCTAATGTTGGTTCACAATGATTGTTCCTTATTTAAGCTCTCGGTTTCTTCATTATTGTTTTCAACAGTTTTTCATCATTTAATTTTCAAGCTCTCGGTTCTCCATTGTTTTCTAAGCTCTCAGTGTTCTTTGCTATTACTTGCTGTCTAAGAGCTGCTGAGTACGGGATGAGGATGGTCGCGTAAGGAGTGTTCAGAATTAGGAAAAAGCACAAGCTGTCAACATGGGTGCAGTAGCATGGTGATTTGCTGTTCCAAACGGAAAACTATGACTGGGCAGATTTCATACTCTGTTGTGCTCTGTGTTGAGAGCTTGATACTGTTCATTTTCTTTTCATGATTTTATTAATCTAAGTTGTGGTAGCTACAGGTTTTCATGGATATGTGCTGACCAAACTGTTGTGTGGATGTAGATGTGTAGGTGGTAGCTGAAGTTGTGAAGGATGTAGAGCTTTGTGTTTAAGTTTGGTTCCAGCTTTGTTTCATTTTCTGTTTTGTGCTTATTATTTCTATGTTTTGTTTTGTTGCCTTATTTCTAGTTACTTATTCAAGTTCGGTTTTTCATTTCATTTTATAGTTATATTACAGTTGCATTAAATTTGTTTAGCTTTTCCAGTTTTTACATTGCTGATTGTATTTGCTAATTCTATTCTTCAATTCAGTCTGTCGGGTTTCATTTATAAGAGGTAGTGCAGTGATGGATACAGCAATCAGAATTTGCACAAGTCTAGCACGAGTTGCAGAGCAGGGAAGCAAGACTCATGCTGAGTTGATCATGGCAGCACAGTACGGTGTATACGGGATAAGTTGCTCTGCCGAGAATAGACGAGGACATGAAGCTGAGGCAGAAGCAGACAGAATTGCAGGACGCAGCGGCCAGCACCTGGAAACAGAACTGCAGGAGCAGAGGCAGAAGCAGCAGCACACCCGAGCAGGCCGGCTGGAACGTGCAGCAACAACGGCAGTACATACCGGGAGACAGCACAGCAGGAGCAGAGGCGAGAATGGCAGAAGCATTTCCACGCGGGAAACTGCTGGAGAAGACAGCACAACAGTGCCTATTCGGGACCACTTACTGTTTTATGGCCTAAGGCCATGTTTGGCACATCCTTCCCTTTCACTTAATTAGTTAATGCATTTACATTGTTTGCTTTTATTAGTTGTTAATTAGGTTAGTTAATTCTAGTGTTTTAGTTTGTAAATTTCATTTTTAGTCTTAGTTTTTATTAAATAGTTAATTTTATATTTATGTGTTAGGACTTTAATTTAGTTGCAATCTAGATTAATTGTGTTCATGCATTGTTAGTTAATTTGCTTTCAATTTAATTTGTTAGGATTAGTTGCTTTGTTTACATAGTTTAACTTAGATTTAATTTAGTTGCATTTTATTTTAAGCTTATTTAATTTTAGTTTAATTAGTTTTATTGTTTAAATTGCGTTTTATTTTAATTACGTTAATTAGTTTTAACTGTTTTAATTTTCTTTTGTAGGTTGTTTTTAATAGCTTGGAGTATTGTAAGTACTTTGAGCTCAGTTTTATTTTATTTAGTGTTTATTATTTTACTTTAATTTTAGCCTTGTAGACCACCAATTAATACTTCATAATTTGCTAGGATATACTTAGGGAAAAAGTAACCGGTAGTTAATTAGGCTAACAACTTCTCTGTGGGACGATATCTCGGGACTCAAATCCCATTATTACTTGGACGACCCGTGCACTTGCGGATAAGATACACTTAGGGCTCGATTAGATGTTTTATAAACCGTACTGGAGCTTCTGCTCGTATGTGGATTTTGATTGATTTTCTTATGGATAAAACCGTACTGGAGCTATGCTAGTATGTGATTTCTTCATGATTTTATGCATAAAGCCATACTAGAGCGTTGCTCGTACGAGGAGATTTATTGATGATGCATGAATGGTGCTAGAGCTTAGCTCACACAGATTTTCACATTGTGGTATGTATGATGTCGTGAAGATGGTAAGATCCTCAAGCCCAACATCTTTAAGCCAGACAAGGTGGGGAGGCTCTCTTACGGTAAGATCCTTAAGCCAACATCCTTAAGCCCATCGAGGTGGGGATGCTCTCTTACATGGAAACGAAACGCTCCCATGTGCATTTGAGACTGTGTAGGTTATGCATGGTATGGGGTAGATAAGACCTACGGCTGGTACCCCCAACCATGATATGGGTCATCGAAGTACGTTGTACCGTGTAGATCACATGGAGTACGCTGTACCGCGTGGTTGAGATGTTGATTTGAAAGTTTGGTGAAGAACTAACCCACCTTCATTCCAGCATGATGCCCCGCACACCGATATCCGTGTGGTCTGGGATGATTATGACATAGTTGGCCAACATAGTCCTTCAGATATAGTAACCGTCTATCTCACATGATATCACATGGTTTTGTTACTGAGTGTGAATTATGTTGTCCAGGGTAGACTCGAAGGAGGGATCAAGCCTTGTGGAATTATGTTTAAAGAAATGATATTCTATTTGTGATAAGATTTGATATGTTTTGAGAAAGTGATAGATCTTAAAGGATGTTTCGCATTGAATTTCCATTTTCATGATAAGTTTTAATAGCGATGAGTATGAGAGGTTTTACATGATGATTTTACCATGTTTTACATGCCTATTTCCATGTTTTCAGTACATGATATATGTATATACATATGGCATAGCCTTTAATATTTGTCATGCTCTGATTATAACGATTTATGCCATGACATTATCAGTATGTAGATAGGGTAGTTATCTACTATGCTTACATTATTTCCTTATTGAGCGTGTGGTTGCTCATCCCTTCATTGTCCCCCTCTACAGAGCGCGCACAGTAGCCTAGTGAAGGACTGAGGCATTATTTTTGGTTATCCGCTGCTCTCTATCACCCAGAGGTATACATACAGGAATTCTTTTTGTATCTAAACATGTAATAGCACAGTAATCATTTTGAATTGTAATATGGGGGATGTAAATGTTTTAAAACTTGTCATATATAAGTACATGACTTAAACTTGTAATTGTATGAAATTATTTTTGATTAATTGGAAGATGTATGGAAATGGTGATTATTACTGACTCGCAGCCCAACTATATTTGTGAGGGTTGTTCACGATCGGGTAAGTTAATGGTTAAAGTGAAAAAAAATTATAGTGATTTTTAGATGAAATGGATAAAAAGGGTTGTGACAGATTATGCTAAGGTGTTAGTGAAGTAATATGCAAGATTTTGAGATGATTGAATGAAGTTACATTGTGAGATGAGGCAAGTTATAGAAATAAGTATATGAGGTGTTTGATAAATTGTCATAGTAAAGTAAATGATGGACTAGAGACACTATGAGCTTAATACCGATTTAGTGTGAATCAATATGCCTAAAAGTGTGAGACCCCGTGTACGTATAAGGGTATATATGTACATAGAAGTGTAAATAGAGTTATACTATGAATTCATGAGTGAAGTATATGTGATGTAAGTTCATAAGTAATGTACACACTTGTAATGAGAGTGGTAATCGTACATACAAGTTCATTATGTATGAATGTGTAGAAATGGACTTAAACATGTGGAGAATGTGTGTAGAATGGATTATGAATAGTTTGGTAAAATGGAAGTAGAATTGCATAAGTTGTGCACTTCCATTTTTGTTTATATTAAGTACCATTGGTCATACAAAGATCCTACACAAGTTTTAATGTGTATGAAGTGAGGATGGATGCCATTTTCAAGTCTGAAAGATGAATGAATGAGGAAATGATCATGGTAGCAAATTAAGGATGTTTGGTAAGTGTTGTTGCAGAGGAACTGCAGGAAATCTGGAAATTTTGAAGGGCAGATCGATCTCATGGGATGAGAGATCGATCTGGAAGAGCCAGAATGCTCTTATTTGGGCAAAAGAATATAACAGATCGATCTCCAATGGACCAGATCGATCTCCTTAACTCTCTGTTTGGGAGCAGATCGATCTCATGCTTCGACAGATCGATCTCATGCCTCGACAGATCGATCTCATGCTTCGACAGATCGATCTCAGGAAAAATGCCGTGAAAAAGAGGGATTTTAAGGGACCAGATCGATCTCCTCAAGCTAATTCTATATAAGGAGTGCTGGAAATCAAAAAATTTCGGGAAAAACACAAACCTTCCACTTTCAACCCAAAAACCTAACTTTCTCTCTCTAAAATCAGCCATTTTCAGTGAGGTTTGAAGAGAGACCATTAGAGGCAAAGTTGTTCCTATCAAAGAGAAGAACAACATAGTTGGAAGGCATTTTCCCATTGTTGATATTGAAGAAGTTAAGGGCATTGCCATTTGGAGCAAGAGGAGAAATCAAATTGGGTAAGATTCTAACACTCCAACTATGGTGCATTATTTATTTAAGTGATTTTGGAGTTGTTTGGCATGAGTATGGATGGTTAGAAACAATCTAGAATGCATTGGAATGATTTTGACCTAGAAGTGGTTTAGTGTGAGAAAGTGGAATGTATGGAGATTAATGATGAACGAGATATGTAAAAGTTATTTATAGTGTTGTGGTATGATTTTAAGATGTGGTTAGTGGATAAATTGTGAGATTTACCAAAAAAAGGTAAAATGTGGATTAAGGCATTGGTAAAATGCATAAGTGAATAATATTGACTAGGAGGTCAATTATGGGTTAAATACATTAACTCAATCGATTTAATGAAATGAATCGCAGCTTCCGAGGATACGCCGAGGCGAGTTGGGCCAAGAGCGTGAGAAGCTAAAAGGAAAGGAGTCACACCAAGTAAATCGAGGTAAGGGAATTGTGTGGACTCTTAGAGATATCTGTGCGCAATTTGGGCGCTTAAATGTTTTGCTAGAATGCATGAGACTAGGAAATGTTGTTGGGTGATTGAAGGGTAAAAGTTGAGAGTTTGAGAAATGTGCATGAAAACAAAAGCATATTGCTTTGAAAATCATGTTTTATTGCTTTTTAGCAAATGATTGGTAGGTTGGCTAATATTGAAATGATTTGCAAAAGAGATGAGTGTGTTTTGGTTTTGCTAATCATATTTTGCAAGTTTTGAGCCACCTACATGATTTCGTGAGTATGAAAGAGTGCAAGAGGCACTAGTTTTCACATGGATTTCATAATTGTTTTGGTATTGTGCTCGAGTTTGTCTCGCACTGGATGCCCACCTTGTATGTTACCGTGCTTGGAGCTTCGAGTAGACTGGGTGTCACATCGATTAAATAGGCTCACACGTGCATTGTGTTGACATGATTAATTAGCCGTGTTAGGAGCTTCAGATAGACAAGAGGTCGCCCCGATTAAATAGGCTCACACGTACGGTTGAGATGTGGCGTGATATGATGTGTTGATTGGGTCCACGGAGTACGTCGTACCGTGCATGTAGCATAGAGTACATTGTACCGTGTTGAGTTGTGATGTGCCGTCTTCGGACGAGATCTGCTATGGACCGGTGGGTAGGATTTGACCCACCTCCCGTGTGGAAGCAGATAGTGGTGATATCCCGCACACCTGATCCGTGTAGCCGGTATCACAGGTTATGTACATAGGCCTTGAGGTTATTACCTATTGTTGAACTGCCTATCTCGCATGTCTACTGCTATTTGAGATTAAATCCATGTTTGAAAATAATTTGTGGGTCAGGAAAGCCAGAGGGATGGGCCGAGACCTGACCAATGTTAAAATTGATTTGTTAATGGTTTTTAAAGTGCACGGATGCATGATGTTTAAGGCCATGCTATTATTGTGAATTATGCATGATGATTTATACCATGCTTTGAGTTGAAATGTGCACTGAATTTTAATAGCATGAATGCTTTACATACCATTAACACAATCATACACTCATGTTTTGAGATAAACAATGAATTAAATGCTTTTGAGCATGGCATCACGATCACGTAGATAGTGCAGTATCTACTTGTTCGCATGATTGCCTTACTGAGCGTGTGGTTTGCTCACCCCCCTTATTTTCCCCTCTCTACAGAGATTTGAGTATAGATTGGACGTGACTGGAGGCGTTCCCTTTTGGTAATCCGCTGCATCCCATCGCTAAAGGTATACACACTTGGATTATTTTGTATCTAAACTAGACATAGCACAGTAGCATTTTGTATGTAACTACTGGGGATGTAAAACAATGTAAACACATGTAACAACTCTGATATATATACATTTATACAAGTGTTTACTCATAAATAATGTTTCAAATTGAATTGGTATGGTGGAGTGAGTTAGACGTCGACACACAGCCCAACTGTTAAGTGTGTGGTTGTTCACGATCGAGGAAGGATGATTAAGGATTGATGCATGAAAATGCAAAAAATTTGTACGTATTTTGGTAAGTTGAGGGTCGTGACAGAAGTTGGTATCAGAGCTCGAGTTGGTTTGACGTGTGTCGTGTCTAAAATACTTAATAAGTTGAAAAAATTACATCCCCAAGTTACTGTGCTTGTTTAGATACAAATTGTGTATGTCGATGGGTTGACTAAGTAATTGGTTGTGAATGTACGGAATTGAGTAAGTATGCCTAATACCAGTCGCGGTAGAGGGATGAGAGCACAGGCTCGAGGCCGTAGAGGTAGGCTTGGGGGTCGTGTTGAGCCAGAAACACACGAGGCTCAGGAGAATGTTGAGGTGGAGGCTGATGTTGAGCACGCTCCACAGGGTCCAGAGGAGAGGCCCGAGAGTACTGAGGCTCGCTTCTCGAGGATTGAGCGGAGCATTGAGATGATTGTGGAGTTGGTCACCCAATCTTTATCTGGAGTTGGCGGTAGACAGAGTCCCGCTACACAGGGTGATGCCGAGCAGGCAGCAGCTCCCGAGGCACGGGCAAGGCAAGCCCAAGGACCTCAGACGACAGATACCCCACCCACACAGGATGTACCTACGCCGGTTGCTATGCCAGGCAGTAGAGGTTGGGGATATAGATGTGATTTGGATAGACTGCGGCAGTTCCAGAAGTTTGGACCTCCGTCTTTCAGTGGAGTAAAGGACCCAGTAGCAGCTGAGGATTGGATCAATGAGATCGAGAAATTATATGGGTTCTTTGAGTGCACTACTACCGAGATGGTAGCATTTGCCACTTTTATGCTGAAGGGATCAGCAGAACATTGGTGGAAATCCACCAGGCCTATTTTGAGAGCTCGGCATACTGAGATCAGCTGGGATGTGTTTCTAGAGGCCTTCCAAAGACAGTATATCCCGGATACCGCACAGCAGAATCTAAAGATTGCATTTTTGGGACTGACCCAAGGGAGCAGGACTGTGGATGAGTATGAGACTGCTTTTATATCCCTGGGCAGGTATGATCCCAACACGATGGATAATGAGGTCGAGAAGATCCAAAAGTTTGTGAATGGATTGAGACCGACCATCAGGTCTAGATTGGTTCCCCTGGATATACCGACCTATGAGGAGGCAGTGCGCAGGGCGCAATTATGTGAACAAGATGTTGATAGAATCGCCTCGGAGTTTGGAAAGGTTGGTAAGATGAGGGACAGAGATAAGAAGAGACCTATGATGGATAGAGGCTTCAGCTATAAAGGAAGCAAGAGATTCTCTGGAAAGAGGCCGAGAATTGATGAGATCCGGGAAAGGACAGTTGATACTCCCATGTATTCGGCCATTGCTCCAGCTAAGGGAATCGTGATTGGAGGACCACGGCCTACTACAGAACAGTGTGGCAAGTGTGGTAGGTACCATGGTACTCGACGATGTTATGGACCTCAGGTTGTATGCTTCAGATGTGGAAAGCCAGGGCATATAATCAGAGATTGCCCAGAGATGATAGAGAGAGCCCCACAGAAGGGCAAGGAGCCAGAGAGAGCTCCAGTTGGTACAGCTGCTCAGAGGAGGAGGGCTACAGCTGAGGAAAAGGGGAAGCAAACAGTGGGTGTAAGCAGAGGACGAGTGCACGCACTGGATCAGGATACTGCAGATCAGTCATCAGATGTGGTAAAAGTTACCATCCAAATCTTTGATTTAGAAGCTTATGTACTGTTTGATCCTAGTGCCATGCATTCCTTTATTTCGCCATCCTTTGGATGTAAATTGTTGAAGCATGTAAAACCCACGCTGCTTGATAAGATGCTGTTGATATCTACCCCTATGAATGATAGTCAGTTGACTAGCATATATATAGGGATTGTAAAATGAAGATAGGAGGTAAAGAGATGGCAGCTGATTTAATTTTATTAAATATGAGTGATTTTGATGTGATCCTAGGAATGGATTGGTTGGCTGCCAATTATGTTATTATGGATTGTCATGCAAAAACTTTGATGTTTCCAAAGATAGACAATCTTGTAGTTAATTTTGTGAAATGAAATTAAAGAACATGATTATTATAAGTGTGATGAGTACAATCTTGATACATGATGTATGAAAGATAAATTTGATTTCATTTATGTATGTGATGTGATGATTTGTGATACTAATGGTGGAAAGAATAATGTGAAGGATTCATCGCTTTTGTGATTGAGACGGATAAGGCACGTCCAGAATTGGAAGACATACCAGTGGTTAGGGAATTTTCAGATGTCTTTCCGGATGAGTTACCAGGATTACCTCCAGATAGGGAGATGGAGTTTGGTATAGATTGGGCACCTGGTACAGAGCCGATGTCCAAGCCACCATACAGAATGGCTCAAGTTGAGTTAGAGGAGTTAAGGAAACAATTACAAGAGTTGCTGGAGAAGGGGTTCATCAGGCCGAGAGTCTCACTTTGGGGAGCACCGATTCTGTTTGTAAGGAAGAAGGATGGAAGCCTCCGACTGTGTATAGATTACCGGTTGTTGAATAAGGCCACCATCAAGAATAAGTATCCCCTCCCACGCATCGATGATTTGTTAGATCAGCTTAAGGGAGCGCAGGTTTTTTCCAAGATAGATCTGAGATCAGGGTACCATCAGTTGAAGATACGAGATGGAGATGTACCCAAGACAGCTTTTCGCACCCGGTATGGACATTATGAGTTTATGGTTATGCCATTCGGGTTGACGAATGCTCCCGCAGCTTTTATGTCTTTGATGAATGAGGTATTCCACCAGTACTTGGATCGATTTGTTATTGTGTTTATTGATGATATACTGGTGTATTCAAGGTCTAGAGAGGAACATGAAAGGCATTTGAGGATAGTGCTACAAACCCTCCAAGAGAAGAAGTTATACGCTAAACTCAGTAAGTGCGACTTTTGGTTGGAACAGATCTCTTTTCTGGGTCACATAGTATCGAAGGATGGAGTATCAGTAGACCCATCTAAGATTGAGGCCGTAGTTCAGTGGCAGAGACCCCAGACAGTGACAGAGATCAGGAGTTTTCTGGGTTTAGCTGGATATTATAGAAGGTTTGTAGAGGGATTTTCGAGGTTAGCTGCTCCTTTGACACGCCTCACAAGAAAGAATGTGGAGTTAGTGTGGGATAAAAAGTGTGAAGAAAGTTTTGAGAAGTTGAAAAGGAGATTAACTACAGCTCCAATACTCACTATTCCTACCAGCTCAGGAGGTTTCTCGGTGTATGCAGATGCTTCACACCTAGGACTGGGCTGTGTATTGATGCAGGATGGGAAGGTAGTAGCCTATGGATCAAGACAGTTAAAGGATCATGAGAGGAACTACCCGACCCATGACTTGGAGTTGGCAGCGGTGGTGTTTGCGCTGAAGATATGGCGCCACTACCTCTATGGTGAGAAATTTCAGATTTATACAGATCATAAGAGCCTTAAGTACCTATTCTCACAGAAAGAGCTGAACATGAGACAGAGAAGATGGCTCGAGCTGTTAAAGGATTATGATTGTGAAATCCTATACCACCCGGGTAAAGCAAATGTGGTTGCTGATGCATTGAGTAGGAAGCATCTCGGGATGGTATCATTCATGATGATCAGGGAACACGAGCTGTTGGAACAGTTCATGAACCTCAGTTTGGATATGACCCCGCCTGACGCTGATAGTGGATTTATGATAGCTAGCCTGCAGTTGGAACCAGATCTGGTAGATCGAATCCGACAGGCTCAGCGAGTTGATCAGCAGTGTAGTGATATTGTCGGGCAGATACAGAGGGGTATAGAGACGGACTTTGGGTTGAGTTCGGATGGATTGCTGAGGTTCAGAGGTAGGATATGTGTTCCTGATGACGCAGAGATCAGAAGGTTGATCCTGACAGAGGCTCACTCATCGAAGTATACGATACATCCAGGGGGTACCAAAATGTATCAAAACCTTCGAAAGGTTTATTGGTGGTCGGGAATGAAAAAGCACATTGCTGAATATGTTGCTAAGTGTCTCGTTTGTCAGCAGGTGAAGGTAGAGCATCAGAAGCCTGCAGGGTTATTGCAGCCTCTACCGATACCGACATGGAAGTGGGAGCATGTCACCATGGATTTTGTGATGGGATTACCAAGGACCCGGAGAGGTCATGATGCCATATGGGTGATTGTGGATCGATTGACGAAATCAGCCCATTTTCTAGCTATGAGAGCTACCGATACTCTGAGCCAGTTAGCGAACCTATATGTGCGCGAGATAGTGAGGCTACATGGAATTCCAGTGAGCGTTGTTTCTGATAGGGATGCTCGCTTCACTTCTCACTTTTGGGAACATTTTCAGGAAGCGATGGGGACCCAGTTGAATTTTAGCACCGCGTTTCATCCTCAGACAGATGGTCAGTCAGAGAGGACTATACAGACCCTGGAGGACATGTTGAGAGCGTGTACATTGGATTTTGGAGGCTCCTGGGATGACCATTTGCCACTCGCAGAGTTCGCGTACAATAACAGTTTTCATGCGAGTATCGGGATGGCACAATATGAGGCATTGTATGGGCGTAGATGCCGTTCCCCTATTGGATGGGAAGAGGTTGGTGACAGACAGATCTTTGCTCCTGACTTGGTTAGACAAGCCTCTGAGGACGTCCAATTGATATGCGAGAGGTTACGGATAGCTCAGAGCAGGTAAAAGAGTTATGCTGATAAGAGACGGAGACCACTAGAGTTTGAGGTGGGTGAGTCAGTGTTTCTGAAAGTTTCCCCTTCGAAGGGAATTATGAGATTTGGGAAGAAGGGAAAGTTGAGCCCTCGATATATAGGGCCATTTGAGATACTTGATAAGGTGGGAGACAAAGCGTATAGGTTGGCATTGCCACCAGAGTTGGCAAGTGTGCATAATGTCTTCCACGTATCCATGTTGAGGAAGTATCACCCGGACCCGGCACATGTGATAAGATATGAGCCTTTGGAGCTCAATGAGGGTATGACCTATGTTGAGAAGCCAGTTCGGGTATTGGACAGAAAAGAGAGAGTGCTGAGGACAAAGACAATTTCCTTGGTGAAGATACTTTGGCAACATCACACTGTGGAAGAAGCCACATGGGAATTGGAGAGTTTGATGCGGGAGAGGTATCCCGAGTTGTTCACAGAATAATTGGTTCCAATTTGGAGGACCAAATTTTTTAAGTGGGGGAGAATGTGAGACCCCGTGTACGTATAAGGGTATATATGTACATAGAAGTGTAAATAGAGTTGTACTATGAATTCATGAGTGAAGTATATGTGATGTAAGTTCATAAGTAATGTACACACTTGTAATGAGAGTGGTAATCGTACATACAAGTTCATTATGTATGAATGTGTAGAAATGGACTTAAACATGTGGAGAATGTGTGTAGAATGGATTATGAATAGTTTGGTAAAATGGAAGTAGAATTGCATAAGTTGTGCACTTCCATTTTTGTTTATATTAAGTACCATTGGTCATACAAAGATCCTACACAAGTTTTAATGTGTATGAAGTGAGGATGGATGCCATTTTCAAGTCTCAAAGATGAATGAATGAGGAAATGATCATGGTAGCAAATTAAGGATGTTTGGTAAGTGTTGTTGCAGAGGAACTGCAGGAAATCTGGAAATTTTGAAGGGCAGATCGATCTCATGGGATGAGAGATCGATCTGGAAGAGCTAGAATGCTCTTATTTGGGCAAAAGAATAGAACAGATCGATCTCCAATGGACCAGATCGATCTCCTTAACTCTCTGTTTGGGAGCAGATCGATCTCATGCTTCGACAGATCGATCTCATGCCTCGACAGATCGATCTCATGCTTCGACAGATCGATCTCAGGCTTAAAAATGCCGTGAAAAAGAGGGATTTTAAGGGACCAGATCGATCTCCTCTTGGACCAGATCGATCTCCTCAAGCTAATTCTATATAAGGAGTGCTGAAAATCAGAAAATTTCGTGAAAAACACAAACCTTCCACTTTCAACCCAAAAACCTAACTTTCTCTCTCTAAAATCAGCCATTTTCAGTGAGGTTTGAAGAGAGACCATTGGAGGCAAAGTTGTTCCTATCAAAGAGAAGAACAACATAGTTGGAAGGCATTTTCCCATTGTTGATATTGAAGAAGTTAAGGGCATTTCCATTTGGAGCAAGAGGAGAATCAAATTGGTTAAGATTCTAACACTCCAACTATGGTGCATTATTTATTTAAGTGATTTTGGAGTTGTTTGGCATGAGTATGGATGGTTAGAAACTATCTAGAATACATTGGAATGATTTTGACCTAGAAGTGGTTTAGTGTGAGAAAGTGGAATGTATGGAGATTAATGATGAATGAGATATGTAAAAGTTATTTATAGTGTTGTGGTATGATTTTAAGATGTGGTTAGTGGATAAATTGTGAGATTTACCAAAAAAAGGTAAAATGTGGATTAAGGCATTGGTAAAATGCATAAGTGAATAATATTGACTAGTGAGGTCAATTATGGGTTAAATACATTAACTCAATCGATTTAATGAAATGAATCGCAGCTTCCGAGGATACGCCGAGGCGAGTTGGGCCAAGAGCGTGAGAAGCTAAAAGGAAAGGAGTCACACCAAGTAAATCGAGGTAAGGGAATTGTGTGGACTCTTAGAGATATCTGTGCGCAATTTGGGCGCTTAAATGATTTGCTAGAATGCATGAGACTAGGAAATGTTGTTGGGTGATTGAAGGGTAAAAGTTGGGAGTTTGAGAAATGTGCATGAAAACAAAAGCATATTGCTTTGAAAATCATGTTTTATTGCTTTTTAGCAAATGATTGGTAGGTTGGCTAATATTGAAATGATTTGCAAAAGAGATGAGTGTGTTTTGGTTTTGCTAATCATATTTTGCAAGTTTTGAGCCACCTACATGATTTCGTGAGTATGAAAGAGTGCAAGAAGCACTAGTTTTCACATGGATTTCATAATTGTTTTGGTATTGTGCTCGAGTTTGTCTCGCACTGGATGCCCACCTTGTATGTTGCCGTGTTTGGAGCTTCGAGTAGACTGGGTGTCACATCGATTAAATAGGCTCACACGTGCATTGTGTTGACATGATTAATTAGCCGTGTTAGGAGCTTCGGATAGACAAGAGGTCGCCCCGATTAAATAGGCTCACACGTGCGGTTGAGATGTGGCGTGATATGATGTGTTGGTTGGGTCCACGGAGTACGTCATACCGTGTATGTAGCATGGAGTACATTGTACCGTGTTGAGTTGTGATGTGCCGTCTTCGGACGAGATCTGCTATGGACCGGCGGGTAGGATTTGACCCACCTCCCGTGTGGAAGCAGATAGTGGTGATATCCCGCACACCTGATCCGTGTAGCCGGTATCACAGGTTATGTACATAGGCCTTGAGGTTATTACCTATTGTTGAACTGCCTATCTCGCATGTCTACTGCTATTTGAGATTAAATCCATGTTTGAAAATAATTTGTGGGTCAGGAAAGCCCGAGGGATGGGCCGAGACCTGACCAATGTTGAAATTGATTTGTTAATGGTTTTTAAAGTGCACGGATGCATGATGTTTAAGGCCATTCTATTATTGTGAATTATGCATGATGATTTATACCATGCTTTGAGTTGAAATGTGCACTGAATTTTAATAGCATGAATGCTTTACATACCATTAACACAATCATACACTCATGTTTTGAGATAAACAATGAATTAAATGCTTTTGAGCATGGCATCACGATCACGTAGATAGTGCAGTATCTACTTGTTCGCATGATTGCCTTACTGAGCGTGTGGTTTGCTCACCCCCCTTATTTTCCCCTCTCTACAGAGATTTGAGTATAGATTGGACGTGACTGGAGGCGTTCCCTTTTGGTAATCCGCTGCATCCCATCGCTAAAGGTATACACACTTGGATTATTTTGTATCTAAACTAGACATAGCACAGTAGCATTTTGTATGTAACTACTGGGGATGTAAAACAATGTAAACACATGTAACAACTCTGATATATATACATTTATACAAGTATTTACTCATAAATAATGTTTCAAATTGAATTGGTATGGTGGAGTGAGTTAGACGTCGACACACAGCCCAACTGTTAAGTGTGTGGTTGTTCACGATCGAGGAAGGATGATTCATGCATGAAAATGCGAAAAATTTGTACGTATTTTGGTAAGTTGAGGGTCGTGACAAAAAGGGTTCATTAAACTCTTAAGAAATTAATAAAGCAATCAAAAAGGACTTAAGAGGAAGGGAGGCCTTATAAGTGTTAATGAAAACTCTAGGTCGAATCACTATAGTAAACGCAAGAATTATGTTATATTGAGCCGAATTAATGTGATATATGATTTCGTGCAGTTCCGAAGATTTCGTTGGAGGCGAATCGAACTGCACAAACGAGCAGCTCTAAGGAAGTGGAATCATTCGACGCGATTTCTAGGTAAGGCAATTTTGTAAGTACTTAGAGATAACTGCTCGTAATTTGTGGGTGAATATAGGGCTTTGTAAATGCATGGTTATCTAGAAAAGTGATTGATGGTATATGTGAATGACTACGAGAATATATATGATTTGGTTTTGAAGCGAATCTTATAAAAAAAGGATAGTAAGGCTAATAATTGCATAAATCACATGTTTTGATATTTTTACGAAATACATTGCTTTGGTTTAAGCCAAATTAACGGATAGGGTGGCTAGTGATTTCATGATTTTGTGAAATAGAACAAGTGAGGTGCTAACTTTGGTTTTGAGGGTGTTTTGTTGAAATAGAGCCACCTATCGTACTTATATGAATTAAATCGTGCAGAAGCCCTGCTCGCACTGGATTTTGATGTTTTTCGATATGTATGAAACGTGCTGGAGCCTAGCTCTCACCATATTTTGAGTTAATCATGTTTTATAAGTCGTACTGGAGCTGATAGCTCGTACGTGGGTTTTCCTTGACTTACTTATGCATATAACCGTACTGGAGCTATGGTCGTACATGATTCTTCATTGTTTGTTATGCACAAAGCTGTATTAGAGCTTTGCTCGTACGAGGATATTTGCTGCTGATGCATGAAACCGTGCTAGAGCGTTGTTCGCACTGAGTTTTCACATCGTGATATGTCATGAGTCGTGTGTCACACGGATGAGATGCTCACACGTGCACTTGAGACTGTGTAGGTTATACATGGTATGGGGTAGATAAGACCTGCAGCAGACACCCCCAACCATGATATGGGTCCGTGAAGTACGTTGTACCGTGTAGATCACATGGAGTACGATGTACAACGTGGTTGTGATGTTGATTTAAAAGTCTGGCGTAGGACTAACCCACCTTCGTTCCAACATGATGCCCAGCACACCGAGATCCATGTGGTCTGGGATGATTATGACATAGTTGGCCAACATAGTCCTTGGTTTACCGTAATCGCCTGTCTCACATGATATCACTTGGTTTTTGGATACCGATGATGATTAATTATGTTGTCCAGGGTAGACCTGAGGGAGGGTTCAAACCTTGTTGTATGTTTTAAAGGAATGATGTATTGCTTTGATGGGTTTTACTGATGTTTTGACAAAGTGTTAGTTTTGAGGGAATGATTTATGATAAACCTTATGATTTGAGATGAAATCGATAAATGTTTATCATTTTGAGCATGAGTGGTTTTCACATGAAGATTTTCCATGTTTACATGCCTATTTCCCTGTTTTTCAGTACATGATTTATGTATATGCATATGGCATAGTCTTATTATTTCCTCATGCTCTGAATATAAATGATTTACGCCATGACATTATAAGCATGTAGATAGTGTAATTATCTGCTATGCTTGCATTATTGTTTTACTAAGCGTGTGGTTGCTCATACCTTCATTTTCCCCTACTACAGAGCGCCCATAGTAGTTTAGTGAAGGACTGAGGCGTTGTATTGGGATATCCGCTGCTCTCCATCGCCAAGAGGTATACACATAGGGATTCTTTTTGTATCTAAACATATAAAAGCATAGTAATCATTTTGAATTGTAATATGGGGGATATAAATGTTAGAAAACATGTCATGTATTTATATGATTTAAACTATCAAATGTATGCTTTGGTTAAATGAAAGATGTATGGAAATGTTGATTATTACTGACTCATAACCCAACTGTATTTGTAAGGGTTGTTCACAACCGAGTAAGGAAATGAAAAAGCGAAAAAAATTATAGTGATTTTTAGATGAACTTGATGAAAAGGGTCGTGACAGAGATTTATATTAGAGCTGAGTTGGCCTGATGTGAGTCGGTAATAATAAGTAGGAAAATTACATCCCCATAATACTGTGCTTTTGTTTAGATATAACTGTGTATACCGAGATGGAATGAGACTAATAAATGGTTATGGATATAGGAAGTTAGGCAATATGCCTATTACATGCCGAGGTAGAGGGACGGGTGCATGTTTTAAAGGCCGTAGGGGTAGGCCCGAAGGTCGTGCGGAGCCACAGACTGACCAGGCTCCATAAGACCCTGTTGAGAGACTAGGCGATATCGAGGCACGCTTCGCTAGGATAGAACTGAGTATTGAGAGCCTCGTTGAGATAGTTACACAGGCATTGAGTGTCGGTGATAGACGAGGTCTTGCAGCACAGCCTACTACTAGTAGATAGGCAGCTGCAGAGACAGAGAGTCCTCAGACTACAGGGACTGTCACACCACCACCAGTATAAGATACAACTTCTCCTAATTCTCCACAATCGAGCGATAGTGACTTGGGTTATGATTGTGAACTGAGTAGGCTACGATAGTTTCAGGAGTTGAAACCTCCAGTATTTAGAGGTGTGAAAGACCTAGTTATTATTGAAGATTGGGTTTATGAGATGGAGAAGTTGTATAGGTTCTTCAGATGTACATCGGCTAAGAAAGTTGCCTTTGTAATATTTGTGCTGATAGGCGAGGCAGAGCACTAGTGGAGATCTATCAAATCTATTTTGAGGGCCCGACACTCTGAGATCACATGAGAGATATTCTTGGAGGCCTTTAGGAGGCAATATATTTCAGCCACCACACAGAGAAAATTGCGGATGGAGTTTATGAACTTGGTTCAGGGGAACCATTCCGTTTACGAGTATAAGTCAAGGTTCTTGTCTTTGGGGAGATATGACCCAGATAAGATGAGCAGTGAGACTCGGAAGGTCCAGAAGTTCATGGATGGATTGAGATTAGCCATCCGGACTAAATTAGCTCTATTTGATGTTCACACTTACGAGGAGGCAGTGCACAGGGCACAGTTGTGTGAGCAGGACGTTGAGCGAAATGCCTCTGAGCTTAGGAAGGTTAGTGGTCGAAAGTACAGAGATCGAAAGAGATTCAGAGTTGATAGAGTGGTCAGAAGAGGAGGCCAAAGATTGTTTGAGAAGAGGCCAAAGATTGAGGAGGTGCAAGAGAGAGTTGCTAGACCTCCTGTGTATCCAGCTTTAGCTCCACCGAGGGGTATGATCATTGGAGAACCACAGCCTACTAATGATCAGTGTAGGAGATGTGGCAAATTTCATGAAACTAGGAATTGTCAGACGTCCCCTGTTATCTGTTACAGATGTGGGAAACCTGGACATATAGCGAGGCATTGTCCTAAGGTGATTGAGACTGCCTCACAAAAAGGCAAAGAGCTAGAGAGAGCTCCAGTTGAGACAGTTGTTTCGAGGAGGAGTGCTTCAGCTAAGGAAAAATGGAAACAGGCGGTGGGCTGAGGACGAGTACATGCACTGGATCAGGACACCGCAGACATTTCAACAGATATGATTAAAGGTACCATCCTAATTTTTGACTTAGAAGCATTTGCATTGTTTGATCCTGGTGCAACACATTCCTTTATATCGCCTCTATTTGCCCATAAGATATTGAAGCATCTAAAACCCCCATTGTTAGATAGGATGTTCATGACTTCCACACCTATGAACAATAGTCAATTGACTGAGTATGTATATAGGGATTGTATGTTAAAGATAGGGGGAAAGGAAATGGCAGCCAATTTAATTTTACTGAGTATGAGTGATTTTGATGTAATCCTAGGAATGGATTGGTTGGCTGCAAGTCGTGTTATTATGGATTGTCAAGCTAAGACATTGATGTTTCCAGAGATAAATAATCTTGTTCTAAGATTTGTTGAAAAGAAATGAAGAACATGATTATTGAAAATGAAAAGAGTATACTTTTAATCCATCATATTTGAGAGATGAATTTATTTATTATTTATGAATGTTAAAGTGATGACTCATGTTACTAACGGTGGAAAGGATAATGTGAAGGGTTCATTACATACGTGGTTGATATAGACAAGGCACACCTGGAATTGAGAGACATTCTAATAGTTACAGAATTTCCTGACGTCTTTCCAGAGGATTTACCAAGGCTACCACCTGATAAGGAAATGGAATTTTGTATATAGTTAGTACCTGGTACAAAGTCGATATCTAAGCCACCATATAGAATAGCTCTGATTGAATTAGAACAGCTAAAGAAGCAATTGCAAGAGCTGCTAGAGAAGGGGATTATTAGACCGAGCATCTCACCTTGGGGAGCTCCGGTTCTATTTGTAAGGAAGAAGGATGGAAGCCTCCGACTGTGTATAGATTACCTGTAGTTGAATAAGGCCACCATTAAGAACAAATATCCCCTTCCATGCATTGAAGATTTGTTAGATCAGCTTCGGGGAGCACAGATCTTTTCTAAAATAGATATGCTATCTGGGTACCATCAGTTGAGGATTCGAAGTGGAGATGTACCCAAGATAGCATTTCGTACCCGTTATGGCCATTACTAGCTTTTGGTTATGCCATTCGGATTGACGAATGCCTCCACAGCATTTATGGCTTTGATGAATAATGTATTTAAGCCATACTTGGACCAGTTTGTGATTGTGTTTATTGATGACATTTTGGTTTATTCCAAGTCCAGGGAAGATTATGAACAACAGTTGAGGATGGTTCTGCAGACCTTTCGAGAGAAGGAATTATATGTCAAACTCAGTAAGTGTAATTTTTAGCTAAAGCAGATATCGTTTTTGGGCCATGTTGTCTCGAAGGTTGGGGTATCAGTGGATCCATCCAAGGTTGAGACAGTTGTACAGTGGAAACAGCCCAAGACGGTTACTGAGATCAGAAGTTTTCTGGGATTAGCAGGTTATTATCGAAGATTTGTAGAGGGTTTCTCTAGACTAGCTGCTTCGTTGATGCGCCTCACGCGGAAAGATGTTAAGTTTATGTGGGACGAGGCATGTGAGAGGAATTTTCAGGAGCTTAAGCGTCGGTTGACCACTGTTCCGATTCTCACCATTCCTACCAGCTCAGAAGGTTTCTCTGTGTATACGGATACATCACACCAGGGACTGGGCTGTGTACTTATGCAGGATGGGAAGGTAGTTGCCTATAGATCCAGACCGTTGAAGGATCACGAGAGTAATTATCTGACTCACGATTTAGAATTGGCGGTCGTAGTGTTTGCATTGAAGATATGGTGCCACTATCTCTATGGTGAGAAATTCCAGGTATACACAGATCATAAGAGCCTTAAGTATCTATTCTCACAGAAAGAGATGAATAAGAGATAAAGGAGATGGCTCGAACTCCTGAAGGATTATGATTATGAAATCATGTACCACTCGGGTAAGGCGAATGTAGTTGCCAATGCTTTGAGCAGGAAGAACCTCAAGTTGGTGTCTTATAAGATGGTTCGGGAACACGAGTTGTTTGAACAATTTACGAACCTCAGTTTGATGTAACCCCACCTGGTTCAGAGAGATTTGATATTATGGCTAGTTTGAGATTGGAGCCAGAGTTGATTTGTTGTATTCGACAGGCTCAGCGAAGTGATCGACGGTGTATCGATTGGTTAAGTCGGATACATGTAGGTGTGGGTACTGATTTTGAATTGAGTACCTGTAATACCTGTAATTTCCCACGTATTTATTTTTATTAAGATATAATGTATATGTGCATTTGTTACAAGTGTATAAGTGATGTAAGGATTATGGATTTAATGAAACATCCATGATTTCAAGTAGTGTGCACAAGTTTTATTACCTATGAACTATATGGAATGGATGCCATTGTACGTTAATTGTGCACAGATTGTAAATTGAGGTATGAAGCAAATAAGGATGAGTGTACATTGAAAAATTTGCACAAAACTGCAGAAAAGAGGGTGCAGGGGATGAGGGATCGATCTCATATGAAGGAGAGATCGATCTCCTCTCACAAAATGCCAGGAATCAGTTCAATTGAACAAGGCAGATCGATCTCATAGGAAGGAAGATCGATCTCCTTAAGTCTCTTTTGGAAGGAATCGATCTTTCACAAGGCACAGATCGATCTCCTCAAGTCTCAGCCAAGAAGAGATCGATCTCCATTAAGCAACAGATCGATCTCCCATTCACAAACAGATCGATCTCATTATGAAGGTAGATCAATCTGGTAGTAGATTTTGTTAGGTAAAAGGACTACCAAACCATGCAAAGATTGATCTGCACAAGGGCTAGATCGATCTCCTGTCTCTGCATCTATTAAAAGGGCACGAGATTGGATTGAAAACTCAGGTTGTGTATCGATTATCGGATGTTTAATAAGTTTACCATCTAGAATAAGTACCCCTTGCCGCGCATCGATGATTTATTGGATCAGCTTCGGGGAGCACAAATCTTTTCCAAGATAGATCTGAGGTCTGGGTATCATCAATTGAAGATTCGAAAGGAAGATGTGCCTAAGACAGCTTTTCGCACCCGTTATAGTCATTACGAATTCTTGGTGATGCCTTTCGGGTGGACAAATGCACCAGCAGCTTTTATGGCTCTAAGGAATGAGATATTTAAGCTATACCTGGACCAGTTCGTGACCGTTTTCATTGATGACATACTGGTGTATTCAAGGTCCAGGGAAGAGCATGAGCAGCACTTGAGGATTGTTTTGCAAACCCTCCGAGAGAGAAGGTTGTATGCCAAGGTTAATAAATGTGACTTTAGCTAGAACAGACTTCTTTTCTGGGTCATGTTGTATCGAAGGATGGGGTGACAGTAGATCCATCCAAGATTGAGGCTATTGTTCAGTGGGAACAGTCCAGGACAGTCACAGAGATCAGAAGCTTTTTAGGTTTGGCAAGATACTACAAGATATTTGTAGAGGGTTTCTCTAGATTGGCTGCTCTGTTAACACGTATTACGAGGAAAAATATGGAGTTTACGTGGGATGAAGCATGTGAGAGGAGTTTTCAGGAACTCAAGCACAGATTAACCACCGCGCCAGTTCTCACCATTCCCAATTGCTCAGGGAACTATTCTGTTTACACTGATGCTTCGCACCAAGGTTTGGGGTATGTTTTGATTCAAAATGGAAGGGTAGTTGCGTATGGATCAAGACAGCAGAAGGATCATGAGAAGAACTACCCCACTCACGATTTAGAGTTGGCGGCTGTAGTATTTGCATTGAAGATATGACGCCACTATTTATATGGTGAGAGATTTCTGATTTTTACGGATCACAATAGTCTTAAGTATCTGTTCTCACAGAAGGAGTTAAATATGAGACAAAAAAGGTGGTTAGAACTCCTCCAAAGACTATGATTGTGAGATTTTATACCACCCGGGGAAGGCAAATGTGGTTGTCGACGCATTGAGTAGAAAGAGTCTCGGGTTGGTATCATATATGATGGTTAGGGAGCACGAGTTGTTGGAACAATTCACGAACCTTAGATTAGATGTGACCTCGCCTGAGATTGGCAGTTATGGGATTATAGTTAGCTTGAGATTAGAACCAAAATTGATTGAGAGGATCCGACAAGCTCAGCAAAAATCAATGGTGTATTGATGTGATTAGCCAAATTCAGAAAGGTGAGGGCATTGATTTTATATTGAGTTCAGATGGAGTATTAAGGTTCGAAAATAGGATATGTGTTCTGAAGGATTCAGAACTGAGAAAGTTGATCTTATCAGAGGCTCACTCATCGAGATATACAATACACCCGAGGAGTAGTAAAATGTATCAAAATCTCCAGAAAGTATATTGGTGGTTTGGGATGAAAAGAGACATAGCTGAGTATGTTGCTAGATGTCTAGTCTGTCAGCAGGTTAAGGTAGAGCATCAAAAACCTAGAGGATTATTGCAACCTCTACTGATACCGACATGAAAGTGGGATCACGTCACCATGGATTTTGTGATGGGGTTACCGAGAACCTGTAAGAACCATGATGCTATATGGGTTATAGTAGATTGGTTAACGAAATCGACACACTTTTTAGCCATGAGATCTACAGATATTTTGAGTGCATTGGCGAACTTGTATGTACGGGAGATAGTGAGATTGCATGGAGTCTCAGTGAGTGTTGTTTCTGATAAGGATGTCCCCGCTTCACTTCCCATTTTTGGGGACATTTTCAGGAAGCGATAGGGACCCAATTGAGTTTTACCACCGCTTTTCATCCTCAGACAGATGGTCAGTCAAAGAGGACTATATAGACCCTGGAGGATATGCTGAGAGCGTGTGTATTGGATTTTAGAGGCTCTTGGGACGATCACTTGCCATTGATTGAGTTCGCCTATAATAACAGTTATCACTCAAGTATTGGTATGGTGCCTTATGAGGCACTATATGGTCATAGATGCCAATCACCTATTGGTTGGGAAGAAGTTGGTGATAGACAGTTGTTTGCTCCCGATCTGGTTAGATAAGCCTCAGAGGATGTTCAGATAATATGTGAGAGGTTGCGAATGGCTCAAAGTCGACAGAAGAGCTATGCTGATAGGAGACGGAGACCACTTGAGTTTGATGTAGGTGAGTCTGTATTTTTGAGAGTATCTCCTTCTAAGGGAATAACGAGGTTCGAGAAAAAAGGAAAACTAAGTCCTCGTTACATTGGTCCCTTCGAGATTTTGGATAGAGTGGGAGATAGAGCATATAGGCTAGCCTTACCACCTGAGCTAGTAGAAGTTCACAATGTCTTCCTTGTTTCTATGTTTCAGAAGTACTACCCAGATCCAACACATGTAATTAGCTATGAGCCATTGGAGCTCAAGGAGGATATGTCGTATGTGGAGAAACTGATCCGGATATTGTATAGAAAAGAGAAGGTGTTGCAAAACAAGTCGATTTCATTGGTTAAAGTCCTGTGGCAGCATCATACATCGGAGGAAGCCACTTAGGAGTTAAAGGATCTAATAAAAGAGAAATATCCCTAACTTTTTGAGGAATAGACTTGGTTCAATTTGGAGGACCAAATTTTCTAGGGAGGAGAGAAATGTAATACCTGTAATTTCCCACGTATTTATTTTTATGAAGATATAATGTATATGTACATTTATTACAAGTGTATAAATGATGTAAGGATTATGGATTTAATGAAACATCCACGATTCAAGTAGTGTGCACAAGTTTTATTACCCATGAACTATATGGAATGGATGCCATTGTACGTTAATTGTGCACGGATTGTAAATTAAGGTATGAAGCAAATAAGGATGAGTGTATATTGGAAAATCTGCAGAAAATTGTAGAAAAGAGGGTGCAGGGGTGAAGGATAGATCTCATATGAAGGAGAGATCGATCTCCTCTCACAAAATGCTAGGAATCAGTTCAATTGAACAAGGCAGATCGATCTCATTGGAAGGAAGATCGATCGCCTTAAGTCTCTGTCTGGAAGGAATCGATCTTTCACAAGGCACAAATCGATCTCCTTAAGTCTCGGCCAAGAAGAGACTGATCTCTATTAAGCAACAGATCGATCTTCTATTCACAAATAGATCAATCTCATTATGAAGGCAAATCGATTTGGTAGTAGATTTCGTTAGATAAAAGAACTACCAAACCATGCAGAGATCGATCTCCACAAGGGCCAGATCGATCTCATGTCTCTGCATCTATAAAAAAGACACGGGATTGGATTGAAAACTCAGATTTCTTCCCACCCAACCCGCACCTGTCATTTTCTCTCAAAGAAACAGGTTTCTCCCTCTAAAAATCACTACATTCCAGCTAGAATCTGAAGAAGCTCAAGAAGGGAAAGTTGTTCCTTGAAGTAAGGAGAACAACATATCCAAAAATCACACATTGGTTTGACCAAGAGGAGTTTTGGCTACCACAAGTTTGGCTAAGGAAAAAGACTAAGCTAGGTAAGCTCTTCAACCTTCAAGCCTAAAATATAAGATTACTAGATATTTATTGGGTTGAATGGTATGTGAAATATTGGTAGGAATGATGATTTTAGTGATGAGTGAGTAATATTAAGAGGAATTTATGAAGGGAAATCCATAGAAAAGTGATGAAAGACTTAAGAGAGGATATAATGATACTAGTGGGAAAGGTGAGATATGATTTCAAGGATTGGGAAGTATGAATAGATAAATAAATGACAATATGGAAGTTTAAAAGAAGGAAAGGAAAATAACTTAATGATTTACACGTGTGATTGAAATACGTGGAACACGATTAACCTGGATCGCGAACGAAGCAAACGAGACGAAGGGAATACAAGCGCGATTTGAGGTAAGGGACTGTATGTTAACGATAGAGGTATTTGTATGTATTTTACAACGATTTTAGTAGTTATGAAGCTAGTGATAGCATGTTTAGCTATTGAGCTATGAAATGATATGAGATCATGAAATGTATTATGGTATATATTTATTGTGAAAATGGTATGTGGGAAGGAAAATAGTCTGACATGCATGTTTTTAATGCTTTTACATCTATACGATTTGTAATTGAGAAATGATGATGGATAGGTTAGCTAGCTTTACATGTTTAGCATGGGACGACATGCTACGTAAATAAACATGTTTTGAGTTTTTAAAAGAGAAAATAGCCACCTATCAGATTTGAGATGTGAATCGGTGTTGGAGCATTAGCTCACACCTGTCTTGATGATTTTGATTATGCTGGAGTTTTACTCGCATATATTTACATGTTTTGATAAACTGTGTTGGAGCGTGACTCGTACGTGGTTATATAATGATAATGTGCTGGAGTTTTAGCTCACACATGTTTATATGTTTTTGATGTACCATGCTGGAGTTTAACTCGCACGATGATTTTTGAGAGAAGTGCTGGAGCAATGATCGCACCAGTTTTTACTGAGTTAAGATGATACAGTGCTAGAAGCTGTTGCTCGTACTGAGAGATACCGCGCTGGAGCCTTGCGATGACTGTGTGTCACGCTGATCTGCTCGCCTGGTATATGAGACATGGTTCAGGATGATGAGTCCATCAGAGTTAGGTGGATGGACCAGGTCCACTGTCATACGTTGAACTGTGTAGTTGTCCGTTGGAATACTATGTACCGTGCTGGGTGCACGTGAGTAAGAGTATCGCGTAGATGACACACAGCATTGGACCGTGAGTATATGTGATAGGATAAGGGAGATGGTGTTGATTAAGATGAGCCGGAGGGTAGGATTGACCCATCCCCCTTCAAGCAAGTGATGCCCTGTGCACACCTGATCAGTGAGGCCTGAGATCACTGACTATGGCCATATGTCGTGGATATTAGATTGCCGATGATTCCATGCCTGCCTCAGAGATAAGAGAAATTGAGAAACTCAAAAAATAAAGAGATTTGATGAAAGGAAATAATTTGAGAAAAAGAAAAGAGATATTGTGATTTGATAAATCTCTTGATTTAAATAATTGTGCTATGATAGCACTGTTTTATGACATGTTTTAATTAGAAGTATTGCACATGGTTTTACATGAAAATACCTATGAGAAATGAATGTTTAAATGCATTTTCTAGTAATATTTCATTTTATATTCAAACATGGTTTTGTTTATGCATGCATGAGCTATGTATATAGTACAATATCTACCTGTTAGCATCATTTTCCTTACTGAGCTGTGGTTTGCTCAACCCACTATTTTCCTGCCTCCAGATATTGAGAAGTAGGATAGTGCGGTGGTCTCTAGATCCCTGTTTATGTTGGACAGCTTCCATCAGTTGCAAAGGTATAAAGATTGTATACACATGAGCATTTTGTATCTATTATAATGTATCGCACAGTTATGAATCGAAAATGTAAATAGTTCTATGGGGATGTGATGTAAAGATAAATTAATATACAATTGATTTTGTATATCTACACATGCCTTGGAGTATGTGAGTTAAAGTTTTAAATGTTTCTGCTATAAATGTATGGAATATAGTGTTTGCATCTGCTCACAACCTAATCGTAGTAGTATATGCATGGATGAAGGGCAACAGAAAGTGAGGTGTGACAGTACCGATGGATTATTGAGGTTCAGGGGCAGAGTATGTATTCCTGAGGATTCAGAGATCAGGAGGTTGATTTTAGCAGAGGCTCACTCATCGAAGTATACGATACATCCGGGGAGTACCAAGATGTATCAAAACCTTCAGAAGGTTTATTGGTGGTCTGGAATGAAGAGAGACATTACTGAATATGTCGCTAGATGTCTCTTCTGTCAGCAAGTGAAGGTAGAGTATCAGAAGCCTGCAGGGTTATTGCAGCCCCTACCGATACCGATATGGAAGTGAGAGCACGTCACCATGGATTTTGTGATGGGTTTACCTAGGACCCACAGAGGTCATGATGCCATTTGGCTTATTGTGGATCGGTTGACGAAGTCAGCCCATTTCTTAGCTATGAGAGCTACTGATACCCTGAGTATGTTGGCGAACCTGTATGTTCAAGAGATAGTTCTGCTAGATGGTTTTCCAGTGAGCGTTGTTTCTGATCGGGATGCTCGTTTCACTTCCCATTTCTGGGAACACTTTCAGGAAGCGATAGGGACCCAATTGAATTTTAGCACCGCTTTTCATCCTTAGACAGATGGTCAGTCAGAGAGGACTATACAGACCCTGGAGGATATGTTGAGAGCGTGTGTGCTGGATTTTGGAGGCTCCTGGGATTATCACCTACAGTTAGCTTAGTTCACCTATAATAACAGCTATCATGCGAGTATCGGGATGACACCATATGAGTCACTGTATGGACACAGATGTCAATCCCCTATTGGGAAGAGGTTGGTGACAGACAGATTTTTATTTTCGATTTAGTGCAGCTGGCCTCTAAGGACGTCCAGCTTATATGTGAGAGATTACAGATAGCTCAGAGTCGGCAAAAGAGTTATGCTAATAGGAAACGGAGACCACTGGAGTTTGTTGTGGGTGAGTCAGTATTTTTTAGAGTTTCTCCCTCGAAAAGGATTATGAGGTTTGGTAAGAAGGGGAAGTTGAGCCCTCGATATATCGGACCCTTCGAGATTTTGGAGAGAGTGGGAGACAAGGCTTATAGGTTGGCGTTGCCACCAGACTTAGCAAGTGTTCATAACGTCTTCCATGTCTCTATGCTTCAGAAGTATCACCCGGACTTGGCACACGTGATAAGATATGAGCCATTGAAGCTCAATAAGAGTATGACGTATGTTGAGAAGCCGGTTCGGATATTGGATAGGAATGAGAAGATGTTGAAGTCGAAGACTATTCCCTTAGTGAAACTTCTGTGGTAATATCACACTCCGGAGGAAGCTACATGGGAATTGGAAAGCATGATATGAGAGAAGTACCTGAAATTATTTTCAGATTAACTTGATTCTAATTTAGAGGACTAAATTTCTTGAAGAAGGGGAGGATTATAAGACCCGCAAATTCCTATGTAATGTTTATGATTATTGAATGTACGTACAAGTTACATTACTTATGAATTACAAGAAATGGATGTTTGTAAGTTCTAAGTGTGAATAAACCGTAAAACAGATACCGAATGGATTAAAGGACAGTTAACTTGGAAAATTTACAACAAAAATGATGCAGGATGAAGGCCAGATCGATCCCATGCAAGGAGAGATCAATCTTAGGGCCTGGAAAACATAATGTCAAGCATTCTGCAAGAGGGAGATCGATCCCTCACTTAAGAAGATCGATCTTCATTGGTCTCGGGTTGGACCAGATCGATCTCCTCTTAAGGCCAAGATCGATCTCCTAAACTCTCTGCCGAAAACAAATTGATCCTATTCCATTGAACAGATCAGTCTCATGTAACATGGCAGATCGATCTCATACATCCAACAGACCGATCCCCTGCCTGCAAAATGGTCAAAATTTGAAGGATTCAAGTAAGGCCAGATCGATCTCCACCCTATGCGGATCGATCTCCTAGTGCCATTTCTATAAAAGCAGAGCAGTTGGATTTGCATTTTCACGGGAACAAATCCATTTCTTCCATTTTCAACCTTAAACATAGTTTTCTCTCTCTAAAACCATCCCATTTCCAAAAAGATTTGAGAAAAAGCTATTAGAGCAAAGTTGTTCATTATAAAGAGAAGAACAACATAGCTTGGAATCACCACTTCATTGGTTTGATTGAATGAGCAAAGGTGTAAGACCCGTATTTTCATAAGCAACTCTTATGATTCCTTAATTATACATTCGTTTATCTAATATGAATCATAAGTGATGTAAGATCTAGAAATCCGATGTACACACTTGTTATGTGAATTCGTGATGTACACGCAAGTTTCATTAAGTAGGAATAATAAGAAATGAACATTATTAAGTGAAGAATGTGTATTGAATGTAAAATGAGTAGTGAAGTAAATTGAAATGAAGTTAACTTTGGAAAGTTGGGATGAAATTCGACTAAATAGGCTACAGAACAAGGGGAGATCGATCTCTCCTTCAAGCCAGATCGATCTCATTGAGCCTCTGCCAAGCAAGGATCGATCTCATCCCCAAGCAAACCGAGCTTCTTATGCCTCAGACAGAAGCAGATCGATCTCATTTCCCTGCTAGATCGATTTTATAAGCTTTTTGCCTTGCTAAGATCGATCTCATGTTCTTCGACAAATCGATCTCTCAAGATTGAAACTAAATGTAGAGAGGCTAAAAAGTAGCAGCTGATCGATCCCTCACTTATTGTGAGATCTGAGAATTTCAGACATATTTTAATTATGTAATATGAACTTGAAGTATAACTTATTGAGTTAAGTGAATTGGGGAATGATAATTGGAGATTTATATGTTAAGTGTTTAAAATAAATGTGAAACTATGAGGACAGATCGATCTGGGAGAAGGAGAGATCGATCTGGTGAGTTAAAAATGACAAGGAATGAGGGATTTAAGGAGCAGATCGATCTCCAATGGAAGAGGATCGATCTCCTTATGATTCTGTTTGAGAGAAGATCGATCTCATGAGGAAGAGATCGATCTCCAAATGATTCTGTTTGGGAGAAGATCGATCTCCTCAAGGGGCAGATCGATCTCATAAAGCCATAAAGAGATCGATCTCACCCCTCGACAGATCGATCTCCTAGGCATAAATTGCCCCAAATCGTCCCCAAATTCAAACGCAGATCGATCTCATCAAGAGCCAGATCGATATCCTACCCTCAGCCTAGATAAGGAACCCCTATTTTTCTCCTGCAATTTCACTTTCTCTCTCTTCCAACCCCCATTTTCACCGAAACCTAGCTTTCTCACTCATCCAAAGCACTCATTTTCGGCCGAATCAGAGGTTGTGGCAAGAAGGGAAGTTGTTCCTCATCAAAAGGAGAACAACATACTTGGAAATCGAAAGACGGATCGAATCGAGGCAAGAGATAAGCTCTCCACAAGTTTTGGGTAATTTCTAAACTTCGATCCTTCTATTTGAGGTGATTTTGGTGATGTTAGTTGTTAGCATTTCGTTGAAATAGCTGAAAAATGATTAGGGATTGATGAAATTACAATGTGGTTAGAGTGAGAATGATATTTAGCAATTTTAGGGAATTTGAGCTATAAATAGAAATTTAGACAATGTGGTGAGTTAGCGTAGATGATTGGCATGAGAAACGTAGAACGTCGAGATGTTGTGAATGAGAGTGTAGTTTGGGGTAGAGCTACGAGAATCAAGAGATTGGAGGTGTTATGAGCAATTATGCTCGATTTTGAGAATTGAGGTTGATGTGATAGTTGAGTATTGATGTTTTAACATCGTTTGGACAGCTCGGGAGTTCCAGAGTGGAATACGAGGCTAGTCCGTGATACGGGGGAAACGATTGCACTATACGAGGTGCAAAGAGGTAAGGGAAATCTAAACCATTTGTGTATGTGATTTGTAAACTATTATAGCATGATTTGTGGTTTATAAAACAAGCATGTTGAGTGTTGTGTTGAGTTATAATTGCACACGGTTTTTATAGCCGATTGGAGCCCATTATTTTATGCGTTTATAAGCCGAGTGTGAAATTGCTTTATAAACCGTCGAATTTGTGTGAGTAATGAATTGGGCTCTACGTTAAGGCAATATCGAGATTTGAGAAATGTGTGCGTGCTTTGCCGGTTGGAACTCGGTTTTATTATGTTTTGTGTTGAGTACAAAACGGTTTTCAAATGAGTTTTATGAGAGAAAAACTATTATGAGTTCTACGTGAAGGCAAACCAGTCTTGTGTGATAAGACTTAGGTGTGTAATTTTGAGTACACACCGGACATTGCTCTGGTAGCATGTAAGCCCGATTTCTTCTCCATTCTGGTAACGTGAGAATAACCATATTCTGTGGCTATGCCACGTATACTTGGTGACCGTTGCCATGTGAGAAACCCTATTGGTGGCCGTTGCCACGTGATACCCCATTTGGTGGCCGTTGCCACGTGATACCCCATTTGGTGGCCGTTGCCACGTGAGAAACCCTATTAGTGGCCGTTGCCACGTGATACCCCATTTGGTGGCCGTTGCCACGTGAGAAACCCCATTTGGTGGCTGTTGCCACGTGAGAAACCCTATTGGTGGCCGTTGCCACGTGAGAACCCCTAATTAGTGGCCATTGCCATGTGAAACCCTATTCTGTGGCTGTGCCACGTGTGAATCCAAATCAGTGGCTATGCCACGTGTGTTTAGTGGCTATGCCACGTGTGAATTTAAATCAGTGGCTATGCCACGTGTGTTTAGTGGCTGTGCCACGTGCATTATTATTATAGTGATTTTATCACGTATTTAAGAAAGCGTTTATCGCGTTATTTTCACATGCTTTGTTATTGCTCTAGACTGAGCCTTTTTACTTCATGTTTTCACATGATTTGAGACATGAGAATGTCGTTTTGAGTACTTTCATGCTATGGTTTTCAAATGAGATTAATGAGTTTCACATACAAATAAATATTTTGTGATGTGCATTTTGGTTTATGAAATGAGTCCCCTACCCCCTTTACTGAGCGATTTAGAAGCTCACCCTGTTTTCTTTCCCCCCAGATTTCAAGTAAAAAGGGTTGACCTGCGACATACGGAGTAGTGGCTAGTGGAGGACTTGAGCTCCAAGCCATATATTGTATTTTGAGGTATCTTTTATCTTTTCATGTACCCAGACAATTACTGTAATTGCAGACACTTGATGTACAACATTGTATGGGATGTATTAGGATTAATTAACTTGGAATTGAGTAATATATATGATACAATATATACTATATTATGATGAGATCCTGAGGCATGATAATTATGATGATGTATGACACTGCACAAGAATGCACTCTTAATTGTGAATTAATGAGTAAAAAGTTTTAAATTAGCCCTATTTTCCGCACTTCCGGGGCGTGACACTTATGGAGATCGATCTCATCAAGCAATTTCTATATAAACAGGGCTGCTGAACTGCAATTCACGAGAGAAACATCAAACCTTTCCATTTTTGAAGCAAAGTAACCTAACTTTCCTCTCTAGACTATCAATACTTTCCATTGAGATTAGAGAAGAGTTTATTACATCAAATTTGTTCATAGAGTGGAGAAGAACAACATAGTTGGGAACGAGAGGTTGAATCACTGAATCGAAGGAGAAAAGGAGTTTTTCCTCAAAGTTGTGAAAAATGTGAAAAGCTGAGATTGGTAAGATTTCAATGCACCAATCTCTTATATGTTGATCTATACACTTGTATGAGTTAATTGGTATATAGATTGATGGTTGAAACATGTTAGAACATGCTTGATCTTCCAAGACTTATAAATGACTTAATGTGCCAAAATGATAGAAAATCGAGTAGGCATGGATTTAATGGAGGTTTGAGCATGTAAAGATGTTATTGAGCATGTATATATGTTTGTATAATGGTTTGGTGAAATCCATGTGCTAGAAACAATAATGGTTGAAAGTGAGTATATGAGGTATTCGATGAAATGCCAAAATGAAATGAAATAATAACTTGAGGTATTGTAAGCTTAATACCGGTGTAATATGACTCAATAGACTCAAGGAGTCTAAGAGATTCCCGAAAATGAGTTACATACTCGAAATGGACTTATGAAAGAGTAAGGTCTAATAATGACGAAATAAGGCCAAATGTGATATAAATGGCCAAAGACATTGATTTGAATATCATGCGAGTGGCATATGACAATATACTGATGTGTGTAATACACAATTTCAGCTCCAGAGGATATAATTGGAGTCGATAGAACGAATCACAAGAAGTGAGAATTGAAGGAAAGTGATATAAGCGTGATTCGAGGTAAGGGACTTATGCGAGCTATTAGAGATAGCTATACATATGTTTTCTGGTAAGAGCTAAACGTAATATCCGCAAGTGCACGGGTCGTATAAGTAATAATGGGATTTGAGTCCCGAGTTATCGTCCCACAGAGAAGTTGATCAGCCAAATTAACTACTGGTTAATCTTACCCTAAGTATATCCTAGCAAATTATGAAGTTCTGATGGGTGGTCTACATGGCTAAAATTAGAGTACTGAAAAAAATAACAGCTATAAAATAAAGAAAATTAAACAGAGCTAAAATTACTTACAAAGCTCTAATAAAAAAAAAGCAATAACCTACAAAAGATGATTAAAACAGTTAAAAAGTAATTAACGCAATTAAAATAAAATGTAAAAATGAAAATAAAGAAATAAAATTAATTAAACTAGAATTTAAACAAACTTAAAATAAAAATGCATGTAATTAAACTAATAAAAATTGCAAATTAAACTAACCTAAAATCTAATAAAAATGAAAACTAAATTAACAATGCATGAAACATATTTAATCTAAATTAATTCTAAATGTAACTCATAAAATACTAAACTAAAATTAAATCTTAAAACATATAATATAAAATTAACTATTAACTAAGACTTAAAACTAAATATTACATTAACAACTTAAAACATTAAATTTAACTATCAATTAACCACCATCCTAAATAACACTAATGAAAACAATCAAAATGCAATCAACATTAATTTAAACCAAGGAAAGCTGGCCAAACAAGGCCTTAACAAAATGCAACTCATCAAAGTGGTCCCAATTAATAGTATTGTTTATGTCTTCATCAACAAATTTGCTTTGTTCTCCATTTCCAGGTGATGCCAACAGTACTGCTCTCGGGTTCTGCTCCAAGTCACTGCTCTCGTCCTGCCCAGTGCATGATCTGCTTCTGCTGTGTCCAAATGCTGCCTCAACTGTTAGACTGGGCACTGTACTGACTATTGTGCCCTACTCCTCCATGCAGCAGATTACAGCTATCATTCTCTGATGTATAAATGTCGTGCACTGCCTTCAGCTGGGATCTACTACACCTACCAACCTATTCAAACAACAACACGTAGCAACCAGCCAGCTTCCTTTATGCTTCAGCACCGATAATCAATGCCTCAACTTTGCTTCTGCTACACAGCATCATTAATGCCTTATTTAAAACAGTGAATGGTGAACAAAACAGGGCTGAACAGAGGATGATTTGTGGTTCTCGGTTCCTTGCAACCTCATAATAACAATGCTATAAACCAGAAAACATGCTTATAATAAAAGCTTAGGACAACAAACAACAATGAAATAGGCTACTTAGAATGAAATTTAGAGGTAAGGCTATGATGCTCTACTCTTCGAAAACCATGAGGCTGTCTACCAGCTACTGTAAAGCCTCGAGTAGCTGCTATTTAGACCAGCAACCAGCAACACTTTCGCTTCTACCTAGCCTTCACAACACCACAAAACAAAGAGGCCGAGACATACACAAACAACACAAGAAAGACTCTACACAGCAAAGAAAAAAGAACATAAGGAAACACACAGTAAATGTAAAGTGAATGATTCGAAAACAACCAACTAAATGACCCGTAAGCAAATGGAAGCAATGGAGCAAGGAGAGAATGCTTAGCCACTGTCACCAGCTATATATTTTCTCTCACAATACTCGACTGCCCCATTGAAATCATAAGTCTAAATCAAAATGGAAGAATGAAATCAACATACTAAGTAACCCGCGGATAATGACTATGAAAAAAAATTAAAACCTTTCATGAAAACCGAGAATAAAAATAAAGGATTGGAATTTTTACAAAATCAAGAAGAAGAGAAAATAGAAAAGATAACCATTCATTAATGCAAAAATAACTAAGAACAAGAATTAACAAAAGCTTTTCATGAAAAATAAGGAAATTGCTATAAATAGTAACTTGAAATGGTGGCTAACGGAAATTGCAAAGTAAAACAAACGGGAAAGTAAAAAATACTAGAAAGGAAATAACTCTAAAAACTACTCTACCTACACTACTCCTACTCCTAAATTACTTCTATTCTAACCTAGGCTACCTTACATTTTCAGTTGCCATCTTTTTCTATTTATATACACACTTAGGGGTACAATGGTAATTTTTCCATCCTAGATGAGTTGGCGTTGTTTGGCCACTTGTCTTCATTTAATTTGCTGCAGAGTAGATATTTTAACGTCATCAGTCTTTTTGTCCAATTGGATATGCGATGTGGCCCGACGTGTGCCTTCTAGAGGGTTGGCACGGTGTCCTTCGATCTTATCGTTTTAGAGCAAATAAAATACGGACACCTTGTCACGACCTAAAACTACCCAAAAATCAGAGTAAATTTTTCATTTTTATTTCATACTTATCTATCCTCCGAATCGTGACCACACTCCACTAATAATTGGGCTGCGCGTCAATGCCAGTCCCACCATTTAATCATCATTTGTCACGACCCAAAACTACCCAAAAATCAGAGTAAATTTTTCTCATTTTGTTATTTTCTTTCATGCTTACCTGTCCTCTGATCGTGACCACACTCCACTAACAATTGGGTTGTGCGCCAATGCCAGTCCCACCATTCATTTACCATATAACTTAATTCTTTCTCAGTCATTTATAAGTGTTTACAATATTTATACATCCCCTAAAGTCATTTACAAACATATTACTGTGCTATGCTTATTTAGATACAATATATACAAGTGTATATACCTTAAATGATGGGCAGCAGCGGATATCCGAAATGTAGTACTCAGTCGCCTCAACATCTACTGAAGATTATCTGTGTGAGAAAATGAAAGGGGTGAGCACATCAAGCTCAGTAAGGCAATCCTACGAACAAGTAGGTAACCATACTACCTACATGAACGTGGTGCCATGTGTCACGACCCAAATTACCTAAAAATCAGAGTGAATTTTTTTGCTTTTTCATTTCTTTACCCGTCGTGAACAGTTATACTACTAAATAGTTGGGCTATGATACGGTGTTAGTCACCTCTCACCTATTTACCATTCCATTTTCATATTTCATTTACATATCAATTTATTGAACTAAATACATCCCCAATATTACATCCATATACAGTACTGTGCATCTATATGTTCAGATACAAAATTGTACAAATGTGTATACCTGATCTTGATAAGAAGCAGCAGATAACCGAATTGCGAAGCTATTGTCGCTCTCTTCTACTGAATATACCCTGTGGGGTGAAAAATGAAAGGGTGACCGAAACGTGCTCAGTAAGGCAATAATGTAAGCAGGTAGATAACTATACTATCTACGTGCTGATAATGTCATGATATAAAATCCTTTATATTTTGAGCATGAGGAATGACTAAAACGATGCCACATGTATGTATATATCATATAAGGGAAATCATGGAATCGACATATAAAACACACATGGAAAAACCATCATGTATGACATCTCATGCTCGTCACATTAAAACTTATTAGTTTCATCATAAACTCATCACTTTAAAACTCATTGTTTCATCATAAAACAACTTCATCAAGGTCAAACCCATCTCTCGGGAATACCTTGATTCATTAAATCACATCTCTTTTAAAAACATAAATCGAGACATTACCCATCCCTCGGGTTCATCCTGGTCTATTAAGACCGTATGATATCATGTGAGGCATGTAGGTTACTGTATGAAAATCGAGGACTATGGCCATACTTTGTCCCTGTGATCCCAGGCTACACGGATCCCGGTGTGCGGGGTATCACAACTGCAACGGGAGGTGGGGTCAAGTCCTACCCGCCAGAATATCAAGTAACATCATAGAATCATCATGACTGCACGGTACAGCGTACTCCGTGTGACATACACGGTACATCGTACTCCGTGGACCCATATCATAGTCTGGGGGTGCCTGCCGTAGGTCTTATCCACCACAATACTATGTCGATAACCAACCCATGTCTCAAAGTATATGTGCGAGCATCTCAACTCTCTGCGACACACAGTCTACAGGAGGCTTCCGCACGACTATATGCATGTCAACTCACGTCTAGTGCGAGCGAAGCTCCAGCACCATGCTATGCATATCATGATATCTAAAATCTCGTGCGAGCGAAGCTCCAGCACGGTTTTGTACACACACAAATTTCTCGTACGAGCAATGCTCCAGTACGGCTTTTCATGAGAATAAATCAGTAAACTTGAGTGCGAGAAAGACTCTAGCACTCTTTTTATTCATGTAAATACTATAGGTGGTTCAATCTTGATAAAACATCTTTTAAAATAGTAACCGGTACAAACCAGTACCCTTTCGTATATTTCACTAAATCAATAGCCAACCTATGTGCATATTTGCTTAAATCAAGGCAATATAATCATATAAAACATTAAAACATGATAATCATGCAATTTATCTGCCTTACTACCCTTTTTGTAAATTTTACTCCTAGGGCCAAAATCGTCATTTTTCTTTATTCACCTATGCCCCGATTTTCGCAAAATTATTATTTCGTTTCTAGATAGTTTAAGAGATTCTAAACCCTGTAAATCCCCTCAAAAATACGTATAGGTATCTCTATATACCTACAAAATTCCCTTACCTTATTTTCCTGTCGAGTCTGACCTTTCCATTGATGTCACGTCGCGCAGTCCGCTCTGCTCCCAATCAAACCTTCGGAACTGCGTATAAATATTCCTCAGGTCAGATATCATACAATTTAATTGTATTTCCTATTTTCTGGGCTTAATTTAAATCATTGGACCCGTTTACCCCTATTGGGCCCAATTGCACCTTAATAGGCCTTAATCGGCCTTAAGCCCGTTTTCCACTTAATTTTCACATTATCGAGGCCTATTGGGCTCATTGGGCTCATTGGGCCCACTAACAATTCCTTGGGCCTCATTCTAACTCTCGAATAGCTAAATTTACTATTTACGATAATTTATCTAAATTTCCAAAATTTAATTCAATTTATGCGGAATTTAAATTCATATCACGCATAACGATATAAATTGTCGTAAATAAGGGTTACTTACCCTAGATTCCATGCTAGCACGCAAATCGAGGCTATCTCGAGGTCTCGTTGGATGTCAATTGTCGAGCTACACAATTTCATAATTTTTCGGGTAAATTTTCAGTCGAATAATAATTAAATAAAATATTCCATAATTCAAATCGGTCAATTTCGACCGCTTATCGACTTACCTGTAGCTCGATTACATCGCCGGAATTTTTCTCCAATTTTTCCTCTTTTTCTTTTTCCCTTTTTCTCCTTTTTCCCTTCTTTCTTGGCTGAACCGGTTCAGTCCGGTTCAGACCGGTTCGGACCGCCGGTTCACCCCGGTTCACTCCGGTTCACTCCGGTTTACAGCCTTGCAGGCCGGTTCTTCGTCGGCTTCCACAGCCAACAGCTCCGTTGGGTCGTCCGCAGCTCGAATCTGGCCTCGGCTTCGTCCAAGGCCGTAGAAAAGTGGTCGGTCCGGCTGTTCTCCTCTTCTGTCGTCGGTACCGTTCCCTTTTCAGTCGTTTTCGGCGTTTTCCTGCCGTTCTACTGGCCGGTGCTGCCACCAAACAAGTCGCCTGCGCCTGGGGAAGCCTCGGCTGTGGTCGGTCGGACCTGAATCGGCGCCGATCGCCGGCGATTCCTCTTCTCTCCCCGTCGGTTTCTCTCCCTCGATCCGCCGGATTCTGGCGTCAGTGGCTGCACCGCCGGTACCAGGGGGGTCGTTGGCCTCTCCTCTTCCATTTTCGACCCTCCGTCTGGCCGTTGATCGTCGGACGGCTCGCCGGTCTCCTCCTCGGGTTGGCTTCCGTTTTCCGTCTCTACTTCTCTTTCTCTCTCCCCGACCCGTTTTCAGATTTCCTTCCTTTTTTTTCTCTCTTCTTTTTTTATTAATTATTTTTATTATTATTTTAATCATTAAAATACATTAAAATACCCAAAATATCTACCAAAATTATTATTTTATTCTAAATTAATTAATCTAATTTTATTTAATTTATTTATTATATTTTAACCCTTTTCGGGTATAATTTCTCCGTATTTTCGAGATATTGTCCCGAATGACTTTTCGGTATATTTTTCGATTATTTTTAGGATTATTTTTCGATTTAAAAATTCTAATTAATCCCGATTAATTCTCATAACTTCATATCTTGATCAATTTAACCCGAAATAAATTTATTTCACCTTTATTGACCAAGATTTCTCAATCCATTATTTTTAATTAAATTTTTCTTCTCGAATTTATACCGGCTTTCGGTCTTTTGACCATTTTACCCTTGCACGTGTTCGGGATTAATTTAACCCGACTTCCCTTCACGAATACTCATTCATTTCGTATTTTAATTAAATTCAAGTCTTACAACTCTCCCCCACTTAAGGAATTTGGTCCTCCAAATTAGAACCAATTCATATGAGTCCATAGACTACTCCGGGTTCATCAATCGTATCATACTTCTTTAATTCTCATGTGACCTTTTTTCGGAGTGTAACACTATCAAATGACTTTAATTAGGGAGATCGTCTTAAACCTCAATACTTTCTCTTTCCTGTTTAATGCCCGAATCAACTTCTTCAATATACTTGTATTTGCATTAAGCTGAACTGTTGGTTCTCATATCCTATCGCCTATGCTGGATCTGGATAGTATTGTCGAAATATCAAAAGATGAGACACATTGTGGGTGCCTGCTTATTTAAGTGGAAATGCCACCTACAGGTCTTATCTCCCACTTGTCCAATCTCTCAAAAATTTCATTCAGCAAAACTCAATTTGCCTTCTTCCCGAGTCTCGTTATGTCCTTATTCTCTTAGGACAAGAAACATATCAATCATACTAATTCACCCACGGTGAATTCCAATACTTTTCTATCTGCTTTGAGGTGTTCTTAATCTCTCTTCCTTAACTAAACATCCTCAGAGACTTATTACCCAAAGTCAAAAATAATTCTATCTGTCACCCACTTTTTCTTATCCAATTTGGGAACAACCCCTACAGCCATACACTGCCTCATATCTTGTTATCCCGATACTCAAGTGACAACTGTCACTATTGGTGAATTCGATTTGTAATAACTGATCATCCCAGGAGCATAAAAAATCAAGGGCACACGCTTTCATCGGATCCTCCAGAACCTGTACAGTCCTCTCTAACTGACCATCTGTCTGAGGATGGAAAGCTGTGCTAATACTCAGTCGGGTTCCCATAGCTTCCTAAAAATATCCTCAGAGGTGGGAAGTGAAGCGGGAATCCCTATATGATACCATGCTCACTGGAACGCTACTTAATGTTCCACAATCTTCCTTACACATAAATCCTCATATACACTCTGAGTATTTGGGGATTTCATAACCAGAAGGTGGGTAGACTTAGTCACTCTATCGACTATCATCCAAATAGCCTCGTAATTCACCTGGGTTCTCTGTAACCCATCACGACATTCATGGAGACTTGCTCCCATTTTTCGTGTCGTGTCGATATAGGTAGAGGCTGCAATAACCCTGCAGACTTTTAATACTCTACCATATCTCTTTTCATATCTGACCACCAATACCCTTTTCAGAGATTTCACATATATATATATATTCATTACTTTTCGTATGCACTGTATATCCCGAAGAGTAGGCTTCTGACAATATTATTATCTCATCAACTGTGGTCCTGGGGAGCACTTATACTGTCTCTGAACCTCTCTGTAAATCATCGACACTCTGTGAACTCTGTCACTGTACCCTTCTGAATCTGACCTAAACTATCAACACCAAGTCGATCATCACGCTAAGCCTGTCAAATCCGGGCACTCTCATCCGGTTTTAGTCTCAGGCTAGCTGTCACATAATCACTGTCATCATCAGAAGGGATCACATCACTGCTAAGGTCCACAACTGCTCAAGCAGCTCACGCTCCCTGACCATCATATGGGGTACCATTCCGAGGCTCTTTCTGCTCAAGGTATCGGCCGTCACATTAGCCTTTCCTGGGTGGTACAATTTTTCACAATCAAAATCTCTCAGAAGCTCTAACCCACTATGTATTCTCATATTCGCCTCTTTCTGTGAAAACAGATACTCGGGCTTTTATGATCAGTGCATATCCACAATTCCTCATCGTGTACCTAGTAGTACCATATCCTCAGTACAAGTACTATCGCTGCCAACTTAAAATCATGAGTCAGATAGTTTATTTCATGATCAAGGAGTTGTTTGACTTCATAATTGACTATCTTCCCATTATACATCAATACACAGCTCCTTCATTATTTTGAGGTATCCATACTCACTGAGAACCTCTTGAGCTATTGGGTATGGTGAAATTAATCACGATGGTCAGTTCATACTTCACTACACCAAAATTCATGTCACATCTATCATCTTATTTATCATCTCATTCAAAGACCACGTTTTCTTAGTTAAACGTGTCAACCAAGTAGACCATATTGAGAACTCGCAACAACCCATTTGTAAAAGCCATTTTCAATTATTGCTTACAATTTTGCCCTGGGCTTTAACTACACCCATCATATCATCAATAATGATGATTACAAATCGGTCCAAGTAAAGTTTAAATACTTCATCGTAGTCAAGTTCCACTACTTATTTCAATCGTCCATATCCTTGACTTATTTACGCATAAGCGTGTAAGATCCTTCAAAATCGCTTACGTTTTTCAGGTACTAACCTGCGTCATTTCCTTTTCTTATCTTAACGGCTCTTATTAAATTTTTACTATGATAACCTTTATGACTTGTCGAATTTTAATATTCTTATCGTCTTAGTAAAGGTATCCTAATGCTGAAGGTATTTATTACGACGATCGATTTCACGTTATAGGTTATATATACATACTTTTAGACGCTGTCAAGTCTTCAGGCGAGGAGGTATTTTGAAATACCTTTATTAACCTTCAGACTTAACCACATGGACTGGTTATGGTTATATCCACCTTTATCCTTGGTTATAATTTATATTCCCTACTTATCACTTAATCCCAATTACTTCGCATACGCACTCTTACTCCAATACATCTTGTATTCAGAATCAAGCATATCTCAAAGATTATCTCCTTCGTATATCAATCATGACAAAACTCTTTCATTATTCATTCCGTGAGTACAATCCTTTACTCCTTTAATTTCAACTGTTGCACCCCTTTTTATCACTTGTCAACACTTACAGTATACTTTTCAGTGATGTTTTCACTCCTGTTTTCAACTTAAAATCTCTATATCCATATTCCGTTTATTAATCCTCCTCTATTGGGGTACTCATTATCAGTATTGTGCCCAATGATGTAGGCATTCATGCCTTTTACTCACTTATATACGAATGAAGGCGGTATGAATAAATGTGTGGCACTAGGATCAATGAACATATGTACTTCATTATTCATAACAAGTGTGGTATCTTACACCACATCCATGAAACATCAATAGTGTCCTGGTCCAAGACATCCTCTCGCCTTCGTCCAACAGCCTACTTTCCTTTTTTCTTTTCGGCTATGGCCTCCCTTTTCGTTGCAGCTATACCAACGAAGTTTTTCTCTGTCTCTTTATTTTTCTGTGGGGCGATCTCGCCTAACTCTGTGCAATCAAAATCAATGGTCTGTCTTACCACACTTAACGACCATTTTCATCAATACAGTATAGGTATAGACCCTCCTTCTGTGGTATCCACCACACATTCTACAGTGATCACACTGCTACTCGGTTTCGTAGCAGGTCAGGGTCCTCCAATCATAATACCCCTCAAGAGTGCCAAAATTGGATGCATTGGGGCCTTACCAGCTATCTTACCCCATGACTCATCAAATTAAATCTTTTACCAATTACCATTTTCTCATTTTAACATCTTTGTCATTTCTTGATTCTCTTTTCTGTCTATATTTCAGCCCTCACGTACTTTTCCCAATCTCAGAGGCGTGCAATTCATGTTCTTATTTACCCAACTGTAAATCTGCGCATTGCCTCGGTATAGGTAATATCTCACGGGTCAGTCGGACTCTAATTGAAAAGTTGAGCCATTTCATGAACTTTTAGACATCTCGACTGTCACTTGTTCATAGTGTCGAGGTAATATTTTCCCAGGAATATAATTGAGTTTCTTACTCATAAATCATACTCATCAATAAATCAAATCCTCTGGGTCAGAGTAAGGACTTTATCTATCATTCCCTTTAAACAGTGTCCGGGATAATTCTGTCACCGGAATACATCCATAAACATTTCTCATATCAACTCTTAAGATGGGTCGAGCGGACTTCCACCAATGCTCCGACTCGCCCTCAAATCCCTTGCATACTCTGAGCAATTTGCTCCCAAAATATTCTCCACACTCCGCTCCAACCTCGCGAAGCGTGTCTCAATACTGTCCGATCACTCTGTCGGACTCTAAGAGGCAGGCTCAACATTAACCTCTATTTCAATCTCATCTTGATTCTCATATGTCAACTCAGCACGACTTAGCATACTCAGGTCTACCTCTACGACCTCTGCCTCGTGCACTATCTCATCTAACGCGACTCATATTAGGCATTCCTGCATTCTCAACCATTTCTTAGTTAAAGCCCATCTCGATATACACTATTGTATCTAACTAAGCACAGTAACACAGGGATGTAATTTCCTAATTACTGACACTGACACACATCAGACCAATTGCGCTCTGATATCCTACGAACAAGTAGGTAACCCATTCTACCTACATGAACGTGGTGCCATGCATAAACCACCCTTTCTCCACACATTTTAAAACAGATGATATGAGTTATGATGTTATGTAAATCCATTCGCATGACAAAATTCAACATGCAATTATTTCAAATCATTTCTTTCTCGTTTAAAATGTCACAACAAGGCCAGGACTCAACCCATCCCTCGGGTGGTCCTGACTCACATAAAACCATAAAAATCGATTTACATTCACACATGGGTTTGAAAAGCATGGAAATAATCATCATGCACATTTAATTCAAAACCCGGTTTGATCTCATCAAAATCAGCGACATGCGAGACTAGGCAACATCTGTATATCGGTAATAACCAGGACTATGGCCGTGTGTCCTTGTGAGCCCCTCTGTTACACGGATCCTAGTGTGCCGGGTCTCACCCTGATTGGAAACCGCCCGGGAGGTAGGTCAATCCAACCCGTTAGTCTTATCCGATCCCACGCATCCAAGGATGCCAACGTATCCGAAGATACCAACGTATCACAAAGATACCAACGTATCCGAAGATACCACGCATCCGAAGATGCCACACGTATCCGAAGATACCACGCATCCGAAGATGCCACACGTATCTGAAGATACCATGTATCCGAAGATACCACGCATCCGAAGATGCCACACGTATCCGAAGATACCACGTATCCGAAGATACCACGCATCCGAAGATGCCACATGTATGTATATATCATATAAGGGAAATCATGAAATCGACATATAAAACACACATGGAAAAACCATCATGTATGACATCTCATGCTCGTCACATTAAAACTTATTAGTTTCATCATAAATTCATCACTTTAAGACTCATTGTTTCATCATAAAACAACTTCATCAAGGTCAAACCCATCTCTCGGGAATACCTTGATTCATTAAATCACATCTCTTTTTAAAACATAAATCGAGACATTACCCATCCCTCGGGTTCGTCCTAGTCTATTCAGACCGTATGATATCATGTGAGGCATGTAGGTTACTGTATGAAAATCGAGGACTATGGCCATACTTTGTCCCTGTGATCCCAGGCTACACGGATCCCGGTGTGCGGGGTATCACAACTGCAACGGGAGGTGGGGTCAAGTCCTACCCACCAGAATATCAAGTAACATCATAGAGTCATCATGACTGCACGGTACAGCGTACTCCGTGTGACATACACTGTACATCGTACTCCGTTGACCCATATCATAGTCTGGGGGTGCCTGCCGTAGGTCTTATCTACCCCAATACTATGTCGATAACCAACCCATGTCTCAAAGTATATGTGCGAGCATCTCAACTCTCTGCGACACACAGTCTACAGGAGGCTTCCGCACGACTATATGCATGTCAACTCACGTCTAGTGCGAGCGAAGCTCCAGCACCACACTATGCATATCATGATATCTAAAATCTCGTGCGAGCGAAGCTCCAGCACGGTTTTGTGCACACACAAATTTCTCGTACGAGCAATGCTCCAGTACGGCTTTTCATGAGAATAAATCAGTAAACTTGAGTGCGAGAAAGACTCTAGCACTCTTTTTATTCATGTAAATACTATAGGTGGTTCAATCTTGATAAAACATCTTTTAAAATAGTAACCGGTACAAACCGGTACCCTTTCGTATATTTCACGAAATCAATAGCCAACCTATGTGCATATTTGCTTAAATCAAGGCAATATAATCATATAAAACATTAAAACATGATAATCATGTAATTTATCTGCCTTACTACCCTTTTTGTAAATTTTACTCCTAGGGGCAAAATCGTCATTTTTCTTTATTCACCTATGCCCCGGTTTTTGCAAAATTATTATTTCGTTTCTAGATAGTTTAAGAGATTCTAAACCCTGTAAATCCCCTCAAAAATACGTATAGGTATCTCTATATACCTACAAAATTCCCTTACCTTATTTTCCTGTCGAGTCTGACCTTTCCATTGATGTCACGTCGCGCAGTCCGCTCTGCTCCCAATCAAACCTCCGGAACTGCGTATAAATATTCCTCAGGTCAGATATCATACAATTTAATTGTATTTCCTATTTTCTGAGCTTAATTTAAATCATTGGACCCGTTTACCCCTATTGGGACCGATTGCACCTTAATAGGCCTTAATCGGCCTTAAGCCCGTTTTCCACTTAATTTTCACATTATCGAGGCCTATTGGGCTCATTGGGCCCACTAACAATTCCTTGGGCCTCATTCTAACTCTCGAATAGCTAAATTTATTATTTACGACAATTTATCTAAATTTCCAAAATTTAATTCAATTTATGCGGAATTTAAATTCATATCACGCATAACGATGTAAATTGTCGTAAATAAGGGTTACTTACCTGAGATTCCATGCTAGCATGCAAATCGAGGCTGTCTCGAGCTCTCGTTGGATGTCAATTGTCGAGCTACACAATTTCATAATTTTTCGGGTAAATTTTCAGTCGAATAATAATTAAATAAAATATTCCATAATTCAAATCGGTCAATTTCGACCGCTTATCAACTTACCTGTGGCTCGATTACATCGCTGGGATTTTTCCTCTTTTTCTTTTTCCCTTTTTCTCCTTTTCCCTTCTTTCTTGGCTGAACCGGTTCAGTCCAGTTCAGACCGGTTCGGACTGCCGGTTCACCCCCGTCCACTCCGGTTCACTCCGATTTACTGTCTTGTCGGCCGGTTCTCCACCGGCTTCCACCGCCAGCAGCTCCATTGGGTCGTCCGCATCTCGAATCTGGCCTCGGCTTCGTCCAAGGCCGCCGGAAAGTGGCCGGTCCGGCTGTTCTCCTCTTCTGTTGTCGGTACCGTTCCCTTTTCCGTCGTTTTCGACGTTTTCCGGTCGTTCTACTGGCCGGTGCTGCCACCAAACAAGTGGCCTGCGCCTGGGGAAGCCTCGACTGTGGTCGGTCGGACCTGAATCGGCGCCGATCGCCGGCGATTCCTCTTCTCTCCCCGTCGGTTTCTCTCCCTCGATCCGCCGGATTCCGATGTCGGTGGGCTGTACCGCCGGTACCAGGGGGGTCGTCGGCCTCTCCTCTTCCATTTTCGACCCTCCGTCTGGCCGTTGATCGCCGGACGGCTCGCCGGTCTCCTCCTCGGGTTGGCTTCCATTTTTCGTCTCTGCTTCTTTTTCTCTCTCCCCGACCCGTTTTCAGATTTCCTTCCTTTTTTTTCTCTCTTCTTTTTTTTTATTAATTATTTTTATTATTATTTTAATCATTAAAATACATTAAAATATCCAAAATATCTACCAAAATTATTATTTTATTCTAAATTAATTAATCTAATTTTATTTGATCTATTTATTATATTTTAACCCTTTTCAGGTATAATTTCTCTGTATTTTCGGGATATTGTCCCGAATGACTTTTCGGTATATTTTTCGATTATTTTCGGGATTATTTTTCGATTTAAAAATTCTAATTAATCCCGATTAATTCCCATAACTTCATATCTTGATCAATTTAACCCGAAATAAATTTATTTCACCTTTATTGACCAAGATTTCTCAGTCCATTATTTTTAATTAAATTTTTCTTCTCGAATTTATACCGGCTTTCGATCTTTTGACCATTTTACCCTTGCACGTGTTCGGGATTAATTTAACCTGACTTCCCTTCACGAATACTCATTCATTTCGTATTTTAATTAAATTCGGGTCTTACACCATGCATAAACCACCCTTTCTCCACACATTTCAAAACTGATGCTATGATTCATGATGTCATGTAAAACAAGTTTGCATGGAAAATTCAACATGCAACTATTTCAAATCATTTCTTTCTCATTTAAAATTTCACAACAAATCCAAGACTCAACCCATCCCTCGGGTGGTCCTGACTCACACAAAACCATGAAAATCAGTTTAGATCACACATGGGTTTAAAAAGCATGGAAATAACATCATGCAAATTTAGTTTAAAACCCAGTTTCAATCTCTTCAAAATCATCAACATGCGAGACTAGGCAACATCTGTATATCGGTAATAACCAGGACTATGGCCATGTGTCCTCGGGAGTCCCTCAGCCTACACGGATCCTAGTGTGCGGGGTCTCACCACGATCGGGAACTGCCCAGGAGGTGGGTCAGTCCATCTCGTCGGTCTTATTCGATCCCACGCATCGAAAGATGCCACACGTATCCGAAGATACCATGCATCCGAAGATGCCACACGGTACATCGTACTCCATTATACTTGCACGGTACATCGTACTCCGTGGACCTATATATCATACCCTGTCTCAGAACGCACGTGCGAGCCTATTTAATCGGTGACACACAGTCTACCCGACGCTTTAAGCACGGCTCATCGCATGTTCTCATAAAATCAGTGCGAACGATGCTTAGCACTCTCATCAAATCAAGTAAAACTAGTGCGAGCTAAGCTCTAGCACTTTGTATGCAAACCATGTGAAAATCTGGTGCGAGCGAAGCTCCAACACCCTGTCTCAAAATCATATAAAAATATGGTGCGAGTTAGACTCTAGCACCGTATCACGAAAATCATGTAAAATCAGGTGCGAGTTAGACTCCAGCACCAATGCATGTAAAACTCTAGTGCGAGCTCTCACTCCAGCACTAATGCATGCATCACCCAAATTAAAATATCATGCGAGCTGAGCTCTAGCACGTCACATGTCAATAAAAACACGTAGGTGGCTCTGTTTCCTTAAAACAGTTTTCAAAATAATTTCCTCGTTGAAAATATGCAATGTTGTGCATTTTTCTTTCAAGATTAGCCAGCCTACTCATGCATGCATCAAAACATCTCCAGAACGAGCAGGAACCTCTTGTTCTTACTCCTCCCAATTTTTCTTAAAATTGAAAATTTTACCCTTAACAAGGGTATTTGGTAATTTGCCCATTCGGGGCATTACACTTTTTAACTTACTTCTAAACCCTTCAGATAATTTAAAAGACTGCATATGACTTTGAAATTTCATAAAGTTACCTCTAGCAGTCCGTAGAATTCCCTTACCTTATTTTTCTGTAGAGTCTGACCTTTCCTTTTCCACTACTGTCTCGTCACGCAGTCCGATCTGCTCCCAATCCAATGTCCGAAACTGCGTATAAATATTCCTCAGGTCAGATATCATACAATTTAATTGTATTTCCTATTTTCTGGGCTTAATTTAAATCATTGGGCCAATTTACCCCTATTGGGCCCAATTACACCTTAATGTGCCTTAATCAGCCTTAAGCTTGTTTTCCACTTAATTTTCACATTATCGAGGCCTATTGGGCTCATTGGGCCCACCAACAATTTCTTGGGCCTCGTTCTAACTCTCGAATAGCTCAATATGTTATTTACGATAATTTATCTAAATTTCCATAATTTAATTTATTTTATGCGATAATTAAATCTGAAGCACGCATAACGATGTAAATTATCGTAAATAAGGGTTACTTACCCGAGATTCCATGCTAGTACATAAATCGAGGCTGTCTCGAGCTCTCATTGGATGCCAATTGTCGAGCTACACAATTTCATAAATTTTTGGGTAAATTTCCAGTTGCAAATTAATTAAATAAAATATTCTAAAATTTAAATCGATCAATTTCGACCGCTTACTGACTTACCCGTAGCTCGATTACATCACCGAGATTTTTTTCCAATTTTTTTCTCTTTTTCTTTTTCCCTTTTTCTCCTTTTTTTCTCTTTCCTCATTGGCTGAACCGGTTCGGTCCGGTTCAACCCGGTTCGGACCACCGGTTCACTCCGGTTCGGTCGGTTCAGTGCTTTGCCGGTCGGTTCTCCACCGACTTTCGTCGCCAGTGGCTCCGTTGGGCCGTCCGCAGCATGAATCTGCCCTCAGTTTCGTCCAAGGAGGCCGAAAGGTCGCCGGTCCGACCTCCTCTCTCTCGGCCGTCGGAACCCATTTCTTCCTCCGTTTTTCGACGTTAGCCGCCATTTCGACGGTTGTTTCCAGTGCCATTCGACGCACCGTAGCCTGGGCTTCCAAAATCGAGCCTTGGTGGGGCTTGAATCGACACCGATGGCCGCCGATCGGAGCATTCCTTCCCGCGGCTTCTCCTTCCATTTTCGGCCTCCTCCGGCGTTGTCGACGCCCGTGCCGGAGCCTGGTGGTTCCCATGAGGCTCGTCGCCCTTCGTCGGCCCTCGTCGGCCCCTTAATCTCGTCGGTGGTGGCTCGTCGGTCTTCATCGGTTCCTTCTTCTGTTTCCTTCGTTTTCTCGCGTTTTCGATCTTTCTTTCTCTTCCTTTTATTATTATTATTATTATTATTATTATTTATAATTTATTTTATTATTAAAATATTCATTAAAATATTCTAAATTATTCAACAAATATCTACAAATCTATTATTTTATTCCAAATAAATTAATTTAATTTAATTTAATTTAATTTAATTTATTTATTATATTTTTAACCCTTTTTCCGGTATAATTTCTCCATATTTTCGGGATATTGTCCCGAATAACTTTTCGGTATTTCTAAAAATTCCGGATTTTGATCAATTTAACCTGAAATTTAATTATTTCCTCGTTATTGATCAAAATTTCTCAATCCATTATTTTTAATAAAAATTTTTTGTCGAATTTATATCGAATTTCTATCTTTTGACCATTTTGGCCTTGCACGTGTTTGAGATTAATTTAACCCGACTTCCCTTCACGAACACTCACTCATTTTGTGTTTGATTATAATCGGGTCTTACATAATCTCCCCCACTTAAGGAATTTGGTCCTCCAAATTAGAACCAAGTCATATGAGTCCATAAACTACTCCGGGTACATCAATCATATCATACTTTTAAATTCTCATGTGACCTTTTTCCGGAGTGTAATACTACCAAAGGACTTTAATTAGGGAGATCGTCTTAAACCTCAATACTTTCTCTTTCCTGTTTAATGCCCGAATTAACTTTTTCAATATACTTATATTTGCACGGAGCTGAACTATTGGAGTTCATATCCGATCACCTATGCTAGATCTGGATAGTATTGCCGAAGTATCAAAAGATGGGACACATTATGAATGCCTGTTTATTCATGTGATAATGCCAACCTACATGTCTTATCTCCCACTTGTCCAATCTCTCAAAAATTCCATTCAGCAAAACTCAATTTGCCTTCTTCCCGATTCTTGTTATGTCCTTATTCCCTTAGGACAAATAACTTCAACAATACTAATTCACCCTCGGTGAATTCCAATGCTTTTTGTCTGCTCTGAGGTGTTCTTAATCTCTCACTCAACTGAACAGCCTCAGACACTTATTATACTAATTCGAAAGAAATTTCTATCTGTCACCCACTTTTTCTTGTCTGAGTCGGGGAACAACCCCTACAGCCATACACTGCCTCATAATTGTTATCCCGATACTCAAGTGCCAACTGTCATTATTGGCGACTTCAATTTGTAACAACTGATCATTCCAGGAGCTTATAAAATTAACGGCACACACTCTCATCATATCTTCCAGAACCTGTACAGTCCTCTCCGACTGACCATCTGTTTGAGGATGGAAGGCTGTGCTAACACTCAGTCGGGGTCTCATAGCTTCCTAACAGATATTCCCAGAAGTGGAAAGTGAAGTAGGTATCCCTATATGATACCATGCTCACTGGAACGCTACATAATGTTCCACAATCTTCCTTATACCTGAATCCCCATACACACTCTGAGTATCTGGGGATTTCATAACCAGAAGGTGGGTAGACTTAGTCAATTTAGCGACTATCATCTAAATAGCCTCGTGATTCATCTGAGTCCTCTATAACCCATCTCGAAATTCATGGAGACTTGTTCCCATTTTCGTGTCGTGTCGATATAGGTAGAGACTGCAATAACTCTGCAGACTTTTAATACTCTACCTTATTCTGCTGACATACTAGGCACTTTTCCATAATCTCTACCATATCTCTTTTCACATCTGACCACCAATACCCTTTTCAGAGATTTCATATATATATTCGTTACTTTCTGTATGCACTGTATATCACGAAGAGTAAGCTTCTAACAATATTACTATCTCATCAACTGTGGTCCTGGGGAGCACTTATACTGTCTCTGAACCTCTCTGTAAATCATCGACACTCTCTGTGAACTCTGTCACTGTACCCTTCTAAATCTGACCCAAACTATCGACACCATGCCGATCATCATGCTAAGCCTGTCAAATCCGGTCACTCTCATCCGGTTCTAGTCTCAGGCTACCTGTCACACAATCACTGTCATCATAAAAAAGGATCACATCACTACTGAGGCTCACAACTGCTCTAGCAGCTCACGCTCCCTGACCATCATATGTAATACATCCCGAGGCTCTTTCTGCTCAAGGCATCAGCTATCACATTAGCCTTTCCTAGGTGGTACAATTTTCCACAATCAAAATCTCTCAGAAGCTCTAACCCACTATGTATTCTCATATTCGCCTCTTTCTGTGAAAACAGATACTTGGGGCTTTATGATCAGAGCATACCCAAAATTTCTCACCATGTACATAATAATACCATATCCTCAGTACAAGTACTACCACTGCCAACTTTAAATCATGGGTCAGATAGTTTATTTCATGATCCTTGAGTTGTCTAGATCCACAATCGACTATCTTCCCTTTTTGTATCAATACCTAGCTCATTCATGATTTTGAGGTATCCATACACACTGAGAAACCTCTTGAGCTGTTGGGTATGGTGAAAATAATCACGGTGGTCAGTTCATACTTCACTACACTGAAATTCATGTCACATCTATCATCTCACTTATCATCTCATTCAAATACCACGTTTTCATAGTTAAACGTGCCAACAAAGTATACCCTTTTTAGAACTCGCAGCAACCATCTGTAAAAGCAATTTTTCAATTGTTGCTTATAATTTGCCATGGACTTTAACTACACCTAACATATCATCAATAAGGATGATGACAAATCGGTCCAAGTAAAGTTTAAATAACTCATTGTAGTTGAGCTCCACTACATATTTCAATCGCCCATATCCTTGACCTATGTATGCATAAACGTGTAGTATCACTTCAAAATTGCTCTCGTTCAAGGTACTAACCCGCGTCATTTCCTTTTTCTTATATTAATGGCTTTTATTAAATTTTAATATTTTTAACCTTTATAATTAATCGAATTTTATAGTTCTTTATCGTACTAGTAAAAGTATCCAAATTTTAAATTTATATCTTACCACGGTCGGTTTCAAGTTATAGATTATATATATTTCTAGACGCTGTCAAGTCTTCAGGCGGGGAGGTATTTTGAAATACCTTTATTAACCTTCAGACTTGACTACATTTACTTTACATATCAGTCCATGTAGTCACAATTTATATTCACGACTTATCGCTTAATCCCAATGACTTCATATCGTAAAGATGTTCTTACCTTGCATACGCCTCTTACTCCAATACATCTTGTATTCAGAATCAAGCATATCTCAAAGATTATCTCCTTAGTGTATCAATTATAACGAAACTATTTCATTATTCATTCCGTGAGTATAATCATTTGCTCCTTTAATTTCAACCGTTGCACCCATTTTTATTACTTGTCAAAACTTACAGTATACTTTTCAGGGGTAAAACAGCACTATCTTAGGATAAAAACCTGAACAGCATAGCTTGCAGCCGACCACTTTATTCTCAAATATTACTTTAAATTATTCATAGTCCATTGAATAAAATTGGCTGACTTATACTTTTTCCACCGTTTTCAACATAAAATCTCTTCATAATTATTCCGTTAGTTAACCTTCCTCTATTGGGGTACTCATTTATCAGCATTGTGCCCAAAAGTGTAGGCATTCATTTCTTTTACTCACATGCGAATGAAGGCGGTATGAAGAAATACGTGGTACCAAGATCAATTAACACAATTACTTCTTTATTCATAAGCAGTGTGGTATCTTTCACCACATCCTGTGAAACATCAGTAGTGTCCTGGTCCAAGACATACACTCGCTTTCGTCCAACAGCCTACTTTCCTTTTCTCTTTGGCTGTGGCCTCCCTTTTTGATGCAGCTATCTCAACAGGGTTTTCTCTATCTCTTTACCTTTCTGTGGGGCAATCTCGCCCAACTCTGAGCAATCATAATAAATGGTCCGTCTTACCACACTTAACAGCCATTTTTATCAATAATATGTAGGTGTAGGTCCTACTTCCGTGGTATTTACCACACATTCTACAGTGATCCGTAGCAGATTGGGGTTCTCCAATCACAATACCCCTCAAAAGTGCTACAATCGGATAACTGTGGCCTTACCAATCATCTTAGCCCATAACTCATCAAATCAAATCTTTTACCAAACTACCCCTTTTTCTCGTTTTACCATCTCTATCATTCTCGATTCTCTTTCTGTCTCTATTTCGGCCCTTACTACCTTTCCCAATCTCAGAGGCGTGCAACACTCGATCTTATTCACACAACTATATTCTGCACACTGCCTCGGTATAGGTAGTGATATCTAACGGGGCCAATCAGACTCTAATTGACAATTTGAGCCCTTCCATGAACTTTTGGGCTTTTCGACGGTCACTGCCAATAATGTCGAAGTAATACCTGCCCAGGGATATAAACTGAGTTCCATACTCGTCAATAAATCAATTCCTCTGGGTCAGAGTAAGGAATTTTATTTATAATTTCCTTTAAGAAGTGTCCGGGATATTCTGTCACCGGAATACATCCAAAAATATTTCTCTTGTCAACTCTGGATGTCTAACTCTTAAGATAGGTCGAGTGGACTTCCATCAATGCTCCGTCTCGCCCTCAAATCCCATGCATACTCTGAGCAATTAGCTCCCAAAATATTCTCCACACTCCGTTGCAACCTCGCGAAGCGTGTCTCAATACTGTCCGATCACTCTGTCGGACTCTGTGAGGCATGCTCAACATTAGCCTCTATTTCAATCTCATACTGATTCTCCTAGGTCAACATAACACGACTAGTAGGCTCAGGCCTACCTCTACGGCCTCTACCTCATGCTCTACCTCCTCTATCACGACTAATATTAGGCATTCCTGCATTCTTAATCATTTCTTAGTTAAAACCCATCTCAATATACACTATTGTATCTAACCAAGCACAAAAAAACGGGGATGTAATTTCCTAATTACTGACACTGACACACATCAGACCAATTTTTGCTTTGATACCACCTTTGTATGTCACGACCCAAAACTACCCAAAAATAAGAGTAAATTTTTCACGTTTTGTTATTTCTTTCATGCTTACCTGTCCTCTGATCGAGACCACACTCCACTAACAATTGGGTTGTGCGTCAATGCCAGTCCCACCATTCATTTACCATATAACTTAATTCTTTCTCATTCATTTATAAGTGTTTACAATATTTATACATCCCCTAAAGTCACTTACAAACATGTTACTGTGCTATGCTTATTTAGATACAATATATACAAGTGTATATACCTTAAATGATGGGCAGCAGCGGATATCCGGAATGTAGTACTCAGTCACCTCAATATCTACTGGAGATTATCTGTGTGAGAAAATGAAAGGGGTGAGCACATCAAGCTCAGTAAGGCAATCCTACGAACAAGTAGGTAACCATACTACCTACATGAACGTGGTGCCATGCATAAACCACCCTTTCTCCACACATTTCAAAACTGATGCTATGATTCATGATGTCATGTAAAACAACTTTGCATGGAAAATTCAACATGCAACTATTTCAAATCATTTCTTTCTCATTTAAAATTTCACAACAAATCCAGGACTCAACCCATCCCTCAGGTGGTCCTGACTCACACAAAACCATGAAAATCAGTTTACATCACACATGGGTTTAAAAAGCATGGAAATAGCATCATGCAAATTTAGTTTAAAACCCAGTTTCAATCTCATCAAAATCATCAACATGGGAGACTAGGCAACATCTGTATATCGGTAATAACTAGGACTATGGCCATGTGTCCTCGGAAGTCCCTCAGCCTACACGGATCCTAGTGTGCGGGGTCTCACCACGATCGGGAACCGCCTGGGAGGTGGGTCAGTCCATCTCATCGGTCTTATCCGATCCCACGCATCGAAAGATGCCACACGTATCCGAAGATACCACGCATCCGAAGATGCCACACGGTACATCGTACTCCATACTACTTGCACGGTACATCGTACTCCGTGGACCCATATATCATACCCTGTCTCAGAACGCACGTGCGAGCCTATTTAATCGGTGACACGCAGTCTACCCGACGCTCAAAGCATGGCTCATCGCATGTTCCCATAAAATCAGTGCGAGCGATGCTCAGCACTCTCATCAAATCAAGTAAAACTAGTGCGAGCTAAGCTCTAGCACTTTGTATGCAAACCATGTGAAAATCTGGTGCGAGCGAAGCTCCAACACCCTGTCTCAAAATCATATAAAAATATGGTGCGAGTTAGACTCTAGCACCCTGTCACGAAAATCATGTAAAACCTGGTGCAAGTTAGACTCTAGCACCGTATCACGAAAATCATGTAAAATCAGGTGCGAGTTAGACTCCAGCACCAATGCATGTAAAACTCTAGTGCGAGCTCTCGCTCCAGCACTAATGCATGCATCACCCAAATCAAAATATCGTGCGAGCTGAGCTCTAGCACGTCACATGTCAATAAAAATATGTACGCAAATCGAGGCTGTCTCGAGCTCTCGTTCGATGCTAATTGTCGAGCTACACAATTTCATAAAATTTTAGGTAAATTTCCAGTCGAAAATTAATTAAATAAAATATTCCAAAATTTAAATCGGTCAATTTCGACCGCTTACCGACTTACCCGTAGCTCGATTACATCACCGAGATTTTTCTCCAATTTTTTTCTCTTTTTCTTTTTCCCCTTTCACCTTTTTTTCTCTTTCCTCATTGGCTGAACCGGTTCGGTCCGGTTCAACCCGGTTCAGACCGTCGGTTCACTCCGGTTCGGCCAGTTCAGTGCCTTACCTACCGGTTCTCCGTCGGCTTCCACCGCCAGTGGCTCCACTAGGTCGTCTGCAGCACGAATCTGCCCTCAGTTTCGTCCAAGGCCGCCGGAAGGTCGCCGGTCTGGCCTCATCTCTCTCGGCCGTCAGAACCCATTTCTTCCTCCTCCGTTTTTCGACGTTAGCCGCCTTTTCGACTGTTGCTTCCGGTGCAATTCGGCGCACCGTCGCCTGGGCTTCCAAAATCGAGCTTGGTGGGGCTCGAATCCGCGCCGATGGCCGCCGATCGGAGCATTCCTTCCCGCGGCTTCTCATTCCGTTTTCGGCCTCCTCCAGCATTGTCGGCGCGCGTGCCGACGCCTGGTGGTTCCCACGAGGCTCATTGCCCTTCTTCGGCCCTCGTCGGCCCCTCAGTCCCGCTGGTGGTGGCTTGTCGGTCTTCCTCGGTTCCTTCTTCTGTTTCCTTCGTTTTCTCGCGTTTTCGATCTTTCTTTCTCTTCCTTTATTATTATTATTATTATTATTATTTATAATTTATTTTATTATTAAAATATTCATTAAAATATTCTAAATTATTCAACAAATATCTACAAATCTATTATTTTATTCCAAATAAATTAATTTAATTTAATTTAATTTATTTATTATATTTTAACCCTTTTTCCGGTATAATTTCTTCGTATTTTCGGGATATTGTCCCGAATGACTTTTTGATATTTCTAAAAATTTCGGATCTTGATCAATTTAACCTAAAATTTAATTATTTCCTCGTTATTGATCAAAATTTCTCAATCCATTATTTTTAATAAAATGTTTTTGTCAAATTTATATCGAATTTTGATCTTTTGACCATTTTGCCCTTGCACGTGTTTCGAGATTAATTTAACCCGACTTCCCTTCACGAACACTCACTCATTTTGTGTTTGATTATAATCGGGTCTTACATCATATAACTTAATTTCTTATTACAGAAAAAAGGTAAACACATTCGTTTTTCGTTTTTCATTTTCCATTTATTTACAAGTATTTACATTATCTATACATCCCTGACAGTCACTTACAAACATGTTACTGTGCTATACTTATTTAGATACAATATGTACAAGTGTATTTTCTTAACATGATGGGTAGCAGCGGATATCAGGAATGTAGTACTCAGTCACCTCAATGTCTACTGGAGGGAATCTGTGTTGAAAAATGAAAGGGGTGAGCACATCAAGCTCAATAAGGCAATCATACGAACAAGTAGGTAACCATACTACCTACATGAACGTGGTGCCATACATAAACCACCCTTTCTCCACACATTTTAAAACAGATGTTATAATTCGTGATGTCATGATGTCATGTAAAACAAGTTCATATATGGATTCAAAAGCATGGAAAACTCTACATGCATATCCATTTAAAACATTTCATCATCGTTAAAATTTCACAACACAGTCAGGACTCAACCCTTCCCTCGGGTGTTCCTGACTCACACGAAACCATAAAATCAAATGCTTTTTAAAGCAATAATAATATGCGATTCACTGAATGTCATGTAAAACCAGTTGACATCATTCATAGGTTTAAATAGCAGGGAAAATAACCTCATGCAAGTTTCCGTTTAAAACCCAATTTAATTTCCATCAAAACCATATCTCAATCAAGATGCAACCCCTCCCTCGGGTGATCCAAACTCACATAAAAATCCACAAATGAGTTTCTCAAAACATCAACATGCGAGACTAGGCAATATATGTATATCTCAGGCAAATAACCAGGACTATGGCCATGTGTCCTTGTGAGCCCCTCTACTACACGGATCCTAGTGTACGAGGTCTCACCACGATCGGGAACCGTCCGGGAGGTGGGTCAGTCAAACCCTTCAGTCTTATCCGATCCCACGCATCCGAAGATGCCACTCGTATCTAAAGATGCCACTCGTATCCGAAGATACCACGTATCCGAAGATACCACACGGTACAACGTACTCCATGCTACTTGCACGGTACAACGTAATCCGTGGACCCATATCATATCTCCATACTCATGTCCTGTCTCAAAATGCACATGCGAGCCTATTTTATCAGTGTGACACACAGTCTACCCGACGCTCCAAGCAGGGCCCATCGCATGATTTCAGAAAATCAGTGCGAGCAATGCTCTAGCACTCTCATAAAAATCAAGTAAAACTAGTACAAGCTAAGTTCTAGCACTCTGTACACATTTCATGTGAAAATCTGGTGCGAGTTAGACTCCAGCACCGTATTATGAAAATTATATAAAAATCTGGTGCATGTTAGACTTCAGCACAGTGTCACGAAAATCATATAAAAATTTGGTGCGAGTTAGACTCCAGCACCAATACGTGTAAAACTCTAGTGCGAACTCTCGCTCCAGCACTAAGGTATGCATCACACAAATCAAAACTCGTACGAGCTGAGCTCTAGCACATCACATTTTCATAAAATCACATAGGCGGCTACATTTCTCAAATCATTTTCAGAGAAAATCAACATTTGTTGAAATTATACAATGCTGTGCATTTTTATTTAAAAGTTAGCCAGCCTACTCATGCATGTGTTTAAACACCTCAAGAAACGAGCAGGAATCTCTTGTCCTTGCTCCTCCCATATTTTTCCTAAAGTTGGAAATTTTACCCTTAATAAGGGAATTTTGGTAATTTGCCCATTCGGGGCACTAAAAATTTTATCTGAAATCTAGACCCTTCAGACCATTTAAAAGATTGTAAATAGCGTTGAAATTTCACAAAGCTACCTCTAGCAGTTCGTAAAATTTCCTTACCTGGAATCACGCGCGAGCTTATCCCGTTCCACCCATACCAGGTCTCTCAGTCTAATTTGCTCCAAATCAAGTCTACGGAGCTGCATATAATCACATATTTGGGTTAATTCAATTATACTTATCAGTATTTCACTTATACTGATCCAATCTAAAACACTGGGGCTCGTTTTACTTTATTGGGTCCGATTACGTCTTAATGGGCCTCGACCCATTTTTAGCTCGTTTCCATTTATTTAATCCCTTCATCGGGCCTATTGGGCTCTCAATACCCATTGGGCTTCGTTCCAAACTCTTTGGATAGCCCGTATATCATTTACGACAGTTTACTAAAAATTTCTAATATTATCCACTAAATGCGGAATTAAATCCTTAATGCGTAAAATACATTTCTAATACGCGAATAATTATATAAATTGTCGTAAATGAGCTTTACTTACCTGAGATTATGCGATGGTACGCAAATCGAAGTTCAATCGGCTCACGTTCAAAATTTATCGTCGAACTGCACAATTTATATTTAATTCCGGGTTATTTTTCCGATCAAATATAATTTAAATAATTTCTTAAAAATCAAATCGGTCAATTTTGACCGCTTACCGACTTATCCGAAGTCCAGTGTTTCTTCAAAAATTCTTCCCCTTTTCCTTTTTTCTCTTTTTCTCCTTTTTTTCCTCTCTTTCTTGGCTGAACCGGTTCGCTCCGATTCAACCCGGTTCAGACCACCGGTTCAGTCCGGTTCGACCAGTTCGGTGCCTCGTCGGCAGGTTCTTCGTTGATTTTCGTCGCTAGCAGCTCCGCTAGGTTGTCGGATTCTCGGATCTGGCCTTGTTTTAGTCCAAGGCTGCCGAAAAGTGGTCGGTCCGATGTGTTCTCCCCTCGTCGTCGATACCTATTTCTGGTCTTGGTCGTCGTCGATGATTTCGACCGTTTCGTCGACCGCTACCGGTCTCAAAATAACCGACTCCTCCTCCCGATCGCGCCGGTACCCACCGTTCGCGCCCAGCTGCTGTGGATCGTCGGGATCGAGCTCCTTTCTCCCATCGGTTTCTCCTCCTCCGTTCGTCGGATTCTGCCGTCCTTGGCGCACATCGCCGGTGCCAACTTGCTCGTCGGCTTCCCCTCTTTCTCCTCGGGTCTTCCCTCGAGCCGTCGAGCACCAGTAGCCGTCGGTGGCTCGATCCCGTGTCTCCTTCGATTTTCAGTTTCTTTCTTCTTCTCTCTCCCCGACCAATTTCTGATTCTTTTCTCTTTTTTTTAATTAATTAATTAATTAATTTTTATTATATTTTAATCATTAAAATTCATTAAAATAATCAAAATATCTCCAAAAATTATTATTTAATTCATTTAATCTATAATTGAATTTATCAGTCTTATTTCATCTCTCTCGGTATATTTTTTGATTATTTTCGGGATAATTGTTCGAATTAAAAGTCTCGATTAATTTCGATTAATTCCCATAAATTCTAATAAATTTAAATCTTGATCAATTGGACTCAAAATTCAATATTTTCCTTGTTATTGATCAAGATTTCTTAATTTCATATTTTTAATTAAATTTTCTTGTAGAATTTATATCGGCTATCGGTCTTTTGATCGTTTTGCCCTTGCACGTGTTCGGGATTAATTTAACTCGACTTCCTTTCATGAACACTCACTCATTTCGTATTTTAAATCCTTATTTCCAGTCCGAATCTCATTCGTTTAAATTTGTGACCATTTTCAATTTTTTTATAAGAAATTACGATATAATTTGGGTCTTACACACCTGGCATCACGCTTGTCCAGACGACTAGTGACTCAATCTGCAAATTGGAAGTGGTTCAGTCTCCTTTAGCCCGTTTTCAGCCCAATTTCGACTGAAACGACTGAGTTTCATCCGAATTTAATTTATCTGCACATTAAAGAATTTTAATTAAATAAGGGGATCATTAATAAAATAATATGGGGATTCAAATAAATAATTAGGAAATTAAGCACAAATAATTCTATTAAAAATATAATTATCACACCCCCAAACTTGAGCTTTTTCTTATCCTCAGGCAAAACAAAACAAATGTAGGAATGACAAGTACTAAACACAATAATTTCTCCAATATTATCCTTAAAGATAAAGTACAGACTATGATCTCAAAGACTCACAATTACAAGTCTAACACTCAGAATCATTTCATCATAAGTCCTAACCCAAATTGGACTCCTCGTGTGTGTATGAAAATGTCAAAGTCACTTCATAGTATATTACTCGGATCAGATTATGCAAACACAATGAATGCAAAGTCAATGACATGTGATCATTCCCATAAGTTTGCTTTTTACTTCTCTCTCCACTAATGTAGTCACACTTAACCAAAGATCAGTATGACTTCATTAAGCTTGTAATGTCAGGCTGGGGTTAGGGTATGATAAAGTCGATTTAGGTTTAATTACCCCTTATCGTGCATCACTTCTAGGATCTTAATGTAAGAGCTCAAATTATATTCCCTAAACTTATTTTTCTAAACATTGTATTCTATTTTTGTATTTTTCATCTTTCTTCTTTTCTTTTTTTCTTTTTTTTCTTTTTCTTTTGCATTTTTTTTTGAATTTTCACTATCACCAGATACCCATATGTACAAAGCTCGCAATATATCCCAATGACTTTTCATGCTTTCGGGGTAAGGGATAGGAAAAGTATTTAAGCTAAGGAAAATTTATGCAGGTGTATTTACAGAGAAAAGCTTATTTGGCCCAGATGGGTGACTAGAGGTAAAGTATGTACAAGGATAGCTCGAAAGGCTCAAACGATCCAAAGATGGCCTAAATCATTTCCCTAATTAAGTGTGATCTAATATTTTACCTCGAGATTAGATCAAACAAATTCTAGAATATGATACACAAAATCAACTGAACAAGTGCAATCCTAGGTCCACATAAGCTTTCTCGAAATAAATATACAGATTCATGACATGACATGTACGTAAGATGAGGAAATCACAATCAGAATCAAGACAAATTCAAGAATTCAACTTCATGCTTTTCCTATAATCATGCTTCTCAGTCAATCAAAATCAGACTTAATTATGGGGTCATATCATCGGAATATGGGAAAACTACATGCTAAGCACTAAATCATCCCAAAATCAAACAATTTAAGCTCATATTTTCGAAAAAAATTTGAAAACAATTTTGAATTTTGCCCAAATTTTTGAAAAATGCTCAAGTGATATCCCCTCCCCCAAACTTAAAGTGCACAATGTCCTCAATGTGTAGATAATATAAACATTTAAGCTCAAGAACAGAGTACTCCCCTTTCTGATGATGATGACGACAACCGAAGCTTGATTGAAAGCATAATATTGTAAAGGAAATCTGCAAAATAAACAAAGAAAGAAACAATGGAAAAGAAAAAAGAAAAAGAACTATATACAAAGTGGAAAGAAAAATTAAGCCACTTCAAATGCAGCTAAAGAACACAACACTCAGCAGCAGTGCGAAGAGTATGAGGATCAGCCAGAGTGGTGACAAAATATCAATAGTTAAATCCTCCTTAACTCTATCTACTTCCCTTCTTCTTTCGTATTTCTTATGCTCAAGCCTTAAATCCTCCTCAATCTCCATCTTAAAACATTCTTGAGAGTTATCTGGGATCTTCAAAGGTTTGAAAACATTAAACTTCACTTCCTGATCTAGGACTCTCATAGTTAACTCCCCCTTTTGTACATTAATTAAAGTTTTACCTGTCACTAGGAAAGGTTTGCCTAGTATAATGGGGACTTCCCAATCTTCCTCCATGTCTAAAATAATAAAATTCGTAGGGAAAACAAATTTGTCCACCTTTACTAACACATCCTCAATAACCCCCTTCGGATATTTAATTGATCGATCAGCTAACTGGAGGGTCACTGTGGTAGGCTTGGTATCCCCTATACCTAACTTCTGATAGATAGACAAAGGCATCAAATTTATACTAGCTCCTAAACCGCACAGGGCTCTACCAAAGAATAAATTTCCCATAGTGCAAGGTATGGTAAAACTCTCGGGATCCTTAAGCTTGGGGGGTAATTTCCTCTGGATAATTGCACTACATTTCCCAATTAAGGCCACCATCTCATAATCTTCCAGTTTTCTCTTCCTCGAGAGGATATCCTTCAAGAACTTCACATAACTTAGCATTTGCTCTAAGGCATCTGTGAAAGGAATGTTTATGTGAAGTTTCTTAAAAACCTCAAGAAATTTAGAAAATTGTCGTTCCAGCTTTTGATCTTGGAACCTCTAAGGAAAAGGTACTGGTGGTCTAACTAGAGGAAATGTAGTGGGAACCTATGTAGAATCAGAGGATGAGGAAGGCAATGAAGAAGAAGAAGGTATAGATGAAGAAGTGCCTAGCTTGGATTCTTTTGCAGCTTGATCCTGACGTTCTTGTTCTTTCTGAGCTGCCTCTTTAGACCCTAAGGGCTCTACCACTGTGGGCTTAACAGGATTGGACTTAACTTGTGGATCATCTAGCTCTGTGCCACTCCTAAGGGTGATAGATCTAACATGTTCCTTACCCTCCCTTTGCTTAACAGGATTAACTTCATTGTTACTAGGAAGGGTCCCTTGCGGACGTTGGCTAAGAGCATTGGCTATTTGTCCAACCTGAACTTCTAAATTCTTGATTGAGGCAGCTTGATTTTACAGGATCGTTGTGAGCATCTCCTCAAGCGATGGCTTCTTCTCAGCTGCTAGTGCTGGTGCAAGTATATGTTGTGGCTGGATAGGTGGTGGTGGTAGGGATGAATGATGCTAAAATTGTTGAAATGGGAATGGGTGATGAGAGTAATGAGGTGGATGATATGGAAGTTGTGGCTGTGGTGGTACATGAACCGGTGGAGCTTGAAAACTAAGGGGTCCTACAGGTCTAGAATTAGAAGATTGCCCTAGGTTTTGGCTCTAGGAAAAGTTAGGATGGTTCCTCCACCCTAGATTGTAGGTGTTTGAAAAAGGGGTTATTCTGTTGCATTTGAGAAGGGGCAACATACTGAATCTATTCTAAGTTGAGCGGACACCTATCTACAGAGTGGGTATCACTACACAGAAAATGACTTTGGAAAGAATAAACAGGATTAGGACTGGAGGAAGGATTATGCTGGGTACTGAGCGACTCTACCTTCTTCGTAAGATTAGCGATTTGAGAGGTCAAGGTAGACAGCGTGTCGAGCTTATAAATACCTACCGACTTCTTTGGCAATTGCCTCTCCAGGGACCATAAATAGTTGTTAGCAGCCATCTTGTCCAAGAGCTCATAAGCTTCCTCCTCTGTTTTACACATTAGCGCTCCACTCGCAGCAGCGTCAACAATGGTCCTATTCTGGCTTGTAAGTCCATTGTAGAAAGTCTGGACTTGCAACCACAAAAGTAGACCATGGTGAGGTTACTTCCTAAGAAGCTCCTTATATCATTCCTATACTTCATAAAGAGATTCAGAGTCGAACTGGGTAAAGGAAGATATATCACTACGAAGTCTGGCTATTTTAGAGGGAGGGAAAAACTTAGATTGAAATTGATGGGCTAACCGTCCCATGTAGAAATGGTCCTAGAGGCAAGGAAGTTAACCAGTGTCACGCCCTATCCCTAAGTGAGAAGGGGAATAATCTAAGCCTAAGCGCATCATCAGATAATCCATTGTGTTTAAAAGTGTTGCACAGGTCCAAGAATTGCCCGAGGTGAGCATGTGGATCAACGTGCGGAAGCCCACTGAACTGCAATGAAGTCTGGATCATCTGGAGGATGGAAGGCTTAATTTCAAAATTGTTAGCAGGGATAGCTGGTGACCTAATGCCGGTATAATACCCTCCAATAGTCGGCATTGCATAATCTCCAACGGTTCTAATTTCCCTATTTTCTGCCATAATGTTTTGCAGCGGAGCTAATAGTTTACTAGAATCCTTTCGAATTTTCCTAAGAGTAAGTTCAATTTCAGGATCTAAAGGAAAGCAATCAAAACTCCTGGCTCTACGCATGCAAACATCACAAAGTCCTTCAAAAAAAATTTTTAAGTTTTTTTTTTAATTTTTCAATTTTTTTAATTAATGATGAGAAAATTTAACTAACCTAAGTAGGGCTCTAAATATTTACAACCTAAATATTTACAAGCTAGAATTACACCTAAGCATAATTTCACCGATATTAATTAATGACTAATTAAAACTTCTCCGGCAACGGCGCCAAAAACTTGGTACGAGCTAAATGTATTATTCCCAAGTGCACGGGTCGTACAAGTAATAATGGAATTTGAATCCCGAGTTATCGTCCCACAGAGAAGTTGATCAGCCTAATTAACTACCGGTTAATCTTACCCTAAGTATATTCTAGCAAATTATGAAGTTCTGATGGGTGGTCTACATGGCTAAAATTAGAGTACTGAAAAAAATAACAGCTATAAAATAACGAAAATTAAACAGGGCTAAAATTACTTACAAAGCTCTAAGCAATAAAAAGCAAGAACCAACAAAAGATGATTAAAACAGTTAAAAAGTAATTAACGCAATTAAAATAAAATGAAAAAATGAAAATAAAGAAATAAAATTAATTAAACTAGAATTTAAACAAACTTAAAATAAAATTGCATGTAATTAAACTAATAAAAATTGCAAATTAAACTAACCTAAAATCTAATAAAAATGAAAACTAAATTAACAATGCATGAAACATATTTAATCTAAATTAATTCTAAATGTAACTCATAAAATACTAAACTAAAATTAAATCCTAAAACATATAATATAAAATTAACTATTAACTAAGACTTAAAACTAAAGATTACATTAACAACTTAAAATATTAAATTTAACTATCAATTAACCACTATCCTAACTAACACTAATGAAAACAATCAAAATGCAATAAACATTAATTTAAACCAAGGAAAGCTAGCCAAACAAAGCCTTAACAAAATGCAACACATCAAAGTGGTCCCGATTAATAGTACTGCTCATGTCTTCATCAACAAATTTGCTTTGTCCTCCATTTCTAGGTGATGCCAACGGTACTGCTCTCGGGTTCTGCTCCAGGTCACTGCTCTCGTCCTACCCAGCGTATGATCTGCTTCTGCTGTGTCTAAGTGTTGCCTCAACTGTTGGACCGTGCACTGTACTGACTATTATGCCTGACTCCTCCATGCAGCAGATTACAGCTATCATTCTCTGTTGTACAAATGTCGTGCACTGCCTTCAGCTGGGATCTACTGCACTTACCAACCTATTCAAGCAACAACACGCATCAAACAGCCAGCTCCTTTATGCTTCAGAACCGATAATCAATGCCTCAACTTTGCTTCTGCTACACAGCATCATTGATGCCTTATTTAAAACAGTGAATGGTGAACAAAACAGGGCTGAACAGAGGATGATTTGTGGTTCTCGATTCCTTGCAACCTCATAATAACAATGCTATAAGCCAGAAAACATGCTTATAATAAAAGCTTAGGACAACAAACAATAATGAAATAGGTTACTTAGAATGAAATCGAGAGGTAAGGCTGTGATGCTCTGCTCTTCGAAAACCACGAGGTTGTCTACCAGTTACTGCAAAGCCTCGGGTAGCTGCTATTTAGACCAGCAACCAGCAACACTTTCGCTTCTACCTAGCATTCACAACACCACAAAACAAAGAGGCTGAGACATACACAAACAGCACAAGAAAGACTCTACACAGCAAATAAAAAAAACATAAGGAAACACAGTAAATGTAAAGTGAATGATTCGGAAACAACCAACTAAATGACCCGTAAGCAAATGGAAGCAATGGAGCAAGGAGAGAATGCTTAGCCACTGTCACCAGCTATATATTTTCTCTCACAATACTTGGCTGCCCCATTAAAATCATAAGTCTGAATCAAAATGGAAGAATGAAATCAACATACTAAGCAACTCGCAAATAACAACAATGAAAAAAACAATTAAAACTTTTCATGAAAACTGAGAATAAAAATAAAGGATTGGAATTTTAACAAAACCAAGAAGAAGAGAAAATAGAAAAGATAACTATTCATTAATGTAAAAATAACTAAGAACAAGAATTAACAAAAGCTTTTCATGAAAAATAAGGAAATTGCTATGAATAGTAACTTGAAATGGTGGCTAACGAAAATTGCAAAGTAAACAAACGGGAAAGTAAAAAATACTACAAAGGAAATAACTCTAAAAACTACTCTATCTACACTACTCCTACTCCTAAATTACTTATATTCTAACCTAGGCTACCTTACATTTTCAATTGCCATCTTTTTCTATTTGTATACACACTTAGGGGTACAATGGTAATTTTTTCATCCTAGATGAGTTGGCATTGTTTGGCCACTTGTCTTCATTTGATTTGTTGCAGAGTAGATATTTCCACGTCATCAGTCTTTTTATCAAATTGGATGTGCGATGTGGCCCGGCATGTGTTTTCCAGAAGGTTGGCAAGGAGTCCTTCGATCTTATCGTTTCAGAGCAAATAAAATACGGACACCTGACATCACACGTGTCCAGACGACTGGTGACTCAGTCTGCAAATTGGAAGTGGTCCAGTCTCCTTTAGCCCATTTTCAGCCCAATTTTGACTGAAACGACTGAGTGTCATCCAGATTTAATTTATCTGCACATTAAAGAATTTTAATTAAATAAGGGGATAATTAATAAAATAATATGGGGATTTAAATAAGTAATTAGGAAATTAAGCACAACTAATTCTATTAAAAATAGAATTATCATTTTCCTACCTACTGTGTACGAATGTATGCGATACGTATATAGATATTGATATATCTAGGTAGAAGACTACATATGAGAATAAGTCTCTTAGTATGAGTTGCATGAATTCTATGTTATTATTATGAAAAGAGGTTTCTGCAAACGTTTTGAGAAAAAATAATAATATATGGGCTCCCGGTCAAACCATTTACATGAAATGTTTCTATCGAGTGATTGAAAGGAGATTTGCCCTCTCACTCATGACTATACATGGAGCCCCTTCTATTTCTTTTCTGTGTGAAATCGTGCTAGAGCCTAGTGGCAACGGTAGATTGATCAACCCTGCTCGCACATTATTTTAAAGGATTTTTTAGAAAACAAAAGAGTGCTCGATGTCTCGAGTGATGTTGTGTGTTCCACCTGAGATGCTCGCACTAGATTTTTAGGAATCATGCTGGAGCCTTCGAGTATTGCTGTGTGTCTTGCTCTGACTTTTATCGCATGTAATTTCCTAGTAATACCGTGCTCGATGCCTCAGGTATGTTGTGACACTGAGTTGCTCGCACGAGGTTTTTATGATTGTGCTATGTTGAGTAAAATTGTGTTAGAGCCGTCATGTATTGCTATGTGTCTTGCATTGACCTGCTCACAGGTGATTTATGAATGTGATGTAATGAGTACAAAATCGTGCTAGAGCCATCGTGTACTACTGTGTGTCTTGCACTGACCTGCTCGCACGAGATTTTGAGACAACTGAAATGGGTGATAAGGATCCATGAGAGCACGATGTACCATGAGCGTTAGCCATGGAGTACGATGTGTCGTGATTTACGTATGAGCTTAAGGGATGGTTGATCCGCCTCCCCAAGCGTAGGGTTCCCGCACACCTGATCAGTGTAGTCTGGAATCCAACGATGGCCATAAGTATTATATTTATCTCTGTGATATGTTTCCCTTACTGTGTGTCTAGGGATATGATAACCCATGATTACTTCTCATGTATTTTACATCACGGTATGCAAAGTGATTTCTAAAAGTGTACTCAATGTTTTTAAAGATGAGCTGTGTGATTTGAAATGTACGGTGTGAAGCTATGTGATTCTGTGTGAATATGCATATACCCATCCAGCGAATTAATGGTTTGGCATTGATGGAAGATGTTTTGAAAAGAATGCATATGTTTTATAAGGAAAATGAATATATATATATATATATATGTATGTATTTTAAGCATGTAGATAGTGTAGTTATCTACCTGCTTTCATATTTTCCTTACTGAGCGTGTTAGTTCACCCACTTATTTCTCCTCCATAGATTCTACACAGTAGTGAGTATACTGCAGTCGTCCCTGCTATCGTGTTGCTCCAGTCATCTAGTAGTATAGAGAGGTATACACTTGAGATGAGAAAAATTTTGTATCCTGTAAACTAATGCACAGTAAAGTTTGTATTTTTTATTTTGGGGAATGTATATTACAGAAACTGATGTAAACGTTTCCGCACTTATATATATAAAAGTCCAGTTTCTATTCTACTCTCTTTAAATGAATGTATTAAACTAAAATGGATGAGATACGGATTGGATGTTGACTCACAACCCAACTGTAAATGGTAAGGTAAAGGTCATGGACAGAGGGGGAGGAACGTGACAAAAGGAGTGTTCTTATTTTGGAGCAAGAAGAAAGTCAAGCTAGGTGAGTTTCTAATACACCAACTCAAAGTACATTTATCGAGTTATTGATTGTGAGTTGATTGGAGTGTATATTTATGATTGAAAACTACCTAGAATGTAAGGAAACAAGTAAAACCTAGAATAAGTCTAGTGTAAGAAAATGTGATATGGGTGAGTTGATGATAAATGGAATATGCTAAGGTGTTAGTGAAGTAATATGCAAGATTTTTTAGATGATTGAATGAAGCTACGTTGTGAGATTAGGCAAGTTATGAAAATAAGTATATGAGGTGTTTGATAAATTGTCATAGTGACGTAAATGATGGACTAGAGACACTATGAGCTTAATATTGATTTAGTGTGAATCAATAGGCCTAAAAGAGTTCAATAAACTCCCGAGATATTAATAAAGTGATCAAAATGGACTTAAGAGGAAGGGATGCCTTATAAGTGTTAATGAAAACTACAGGTCGAATTAACTATAGTAAATGCAAGAATTGTGTTATATTGGGCCGAATTGATGTGATATATGATTTTGTACAGTCCTAGAGATTTCGCTGGACGCGAATCGAATTGCACAAATGGGTAGCTCTAAGGAAGTGGAATCATTCGACGCGATTTCCAGATAAGGGAATTTTGTAAGCACTTAGAGATAACTGCTCGTATTTTGTGGGTGAATATAGGGCTCTGTAAATGCACGATTATCTAGAAAAGTGATTGATGGTATATGTGAATGACTACAAGAATATATATATATGATTTGGTTTTGAAGCAAATCTTATAAAAAGGGGATAGTAAGGCTAATAATTGCATAAATCACATGTTTTGATATTTTTATGAAACACATTGCTTTGGTTTAAGAAAAATTGATGGATAGGCTGGCTAGTGATTTCATGAATTTGTGAAATAGCACAAGTGAGGTGCTAACTTTGGTTTTGAGGGTGTTTTGTTGAAATAGATCTGCCTATCGTACTTATATGAATTAAATCGCGTTGGAGCCCTGCTCGCACTGGATTTTGATGTTTTCGATATGTATGAAACGTGTTGGAGCCTATCTCGCACCATATTTTGAGTCAATCATGTTTTATAAGTCGTACTAGAGCTGATAGCTCGTACGTGGGTTTTCCTTGACTTACTTATGCATATAACAATACTGGAGCTATGCTCGTATGTGATTTCTTCAATGGTTGTTATGCACTAAGACGTGCCAGAGTGTTGCTCGTACGAGGATATTTGCTGAAGATGCATGAAACCGTGCTAGAGCATTGCTCGCATGAGTCGTGCTGGATGCCTCGTGTAGACTTTATGTCACATGGATGAGATGCTAGCATGAGTCGTACTAGATGTCTCGTGTTGACTGCTAGCCACACAGATGAGATGCTCGCACGTGCACTTGAGACTGTGTAGGTTATGCATGGTATGAGGTAGATAAGACCTACGGCAGGCACCCCCAACCATGATATGGGTCCGCAGAGTACGTTTTACTGTGTAGATCACATGGAGTACATTGTACCACATGGTTGTGATGTTGATTTAAAAGTCTGCTGTAGGACTAACCCACCTTCATTCCAGCATGATGACCTGCACACCGGGATCCGTCTGGTCTGGGATGATTGATACATAGTTGGCCAACATAATCCTTGGTTTACCGTGACCGCCTGTCTCACATGATATCATATGGTTTTTGGATACCAATAATGATTTATTTTGTCTAGGGTAGACCCGAGGGAGGGGTCAAACCTTGTGGTATGTTTTAAAGGAATGATGCATTACTTTGATGGGTTTTGCTGATGTTTTGACAAGTTGTTAGTTTTGAGGGAATGATTTATGATAAACCTTGTGATTCGAGATGAAATCGATAAATGTTTATCATTTTGAGCATGAGAGGTTTTCACATGAAGATTTTCCATGTTTATATGCTATTTCCATATTTTTCAGTACATGATATATGTATATACATATGGCATAGTCTTATTATTTCCTCATACTCTGAATATAAATGATTTACGCCATGACATTATAAGCATGTAGATAGTGTAGTTATCTACCATGCTTGCAATATTGCCTTACTGAGCGTGTGGTTGCTCATCCTTTCATTTTCCCCCTCTACAAAGCACACATAGTAGCTTAGTGAAGGACTGAGGCGTTGTATTGGGATATCCGCTGCTCTTTATCGCCAAGAGGTATGCACATAGGGATTCTTTTTGTATCTAAACATGTAAAAGCACAGTAATCATTTTGAATTATAATATGGGGGATGTAAATTTAGAAAACATGTCATGTACAAGTATATGATTTAAACTATCAAATGTATGCTTTGGTTAAATGAAAGAAGTATGGAAATGGTGATTATTTCTGACTCACAGCCCAACTGTATTCGTGAGGGTTTTTCCCGACCGGGTAAGGAAATAAAAAAGCAAAAAAAATTTATAGTGATTTTTAGATGAACTTGATGAAAAGGGTTGTGATAGAGATTAGTATCAGAGCTGAGTTGGCCTGATGTGAGTCTGTAATAATAAGTTGAAAATTTACATTCTCATATTACTGTGCTTTTGTTTAGATATAACTGTGTATACCGAGATCGAATGAGACTAATAAATGGTTATGGATACAGGAAGTTAGGTAATATACCTGTTACACGTCGAGGTAGAGGGACGGGTGCACGTGCTAGAGGCTGTAGGGGTAGGCTCGAAAGCCGTACGAAGCCACAGACTGACCAGGCTCCATAGGACCCTACTGAGAGACCAGGGGATACCATGGCACGCTTCGTTAGGATAGAGTGAAGTATCGAGAGCCTCGTTAAGATAGTCACACAGGCATTGGGTGTTGGTGATAGACGAGGTTTCACAGCGCAGCCTACTACTACTGGACAGGCAGCTGCAAAGACGGAGAGGCCTCAAACTATGGGGACTGTCACACCACCCCCAATACAGGATACGACTTCTTATTACTCCACAGCTGAGCGACAACGACCTGGGTTATGATTGTGAACTGAGTAGGCTACGACAGTTTCAGGTGTTGAAACCTCCAGTATTCAAAGGAGTGAAGGACCCGATTATTACTGAGGATTAGGTTTATAAGATGTAGAAGTTGTATAGGTTCTTCATATGTACATCGGCTGAGAAAGTGGCCTTTGTAATATTTATGCTGAAAGGCGAGGCAGAGTACTGGTGGAGATCCACCGAATCTATTTTGAAGGCTCGACACTCTGAGATCACATGGGAGATATTCTTGGAGGCCTTTAGGAGGCAATATATTTCGGCCATCGCACAGAGGAAATTGTGAATGGAGTTTATGAACTTGGTTCAGGGGAACCGTTCCGTTGACGAGTATGAGTCAAGGTTCATGTCTTTGGGGAGATACGACCCAGATACGATGAGTAGTGAGACTCAGAAGGTCCAGAAGTTCATGGATGGATTGAGATTAGCCATCCGAACTAAATTAGCTCCATTTGACATTCACCCTTACGAGGAGGCAGTGCACAAGGCACAGTTGTGTGAGCAGGACTTTGAGTGGAATGCCTTCGAGCTTGGGAAAGTTAGTGGCTAAAAAGACAGAGACCGAAAGAGATTCAGAGTTGATAGAGTGGTCAGAAGAGGATGCCAAAGATTGTTTAAGAAGAGGCCAAAGATTGAAGAGGTGCAGGAGAGAGCTATTAGACCTTCTGTGTATCCAGCTTTAGCTCCACCGAGGGATATGATCATTGGAGGACCAGAGCCTACTACTAAGCAGTGTAGGAGATATGGTAGATTTCATGGAACTAGGCCTTGTCAGACGTCCCCTGTTATATGTTATAGATGTGGGAAACCCGGACATATAGCGAGGCATTATCCTGAGATGATTAAGACTGCCTCACAGAAAGGCAAAGAGCCAGGGAGAGCTCCAGTTGAGGAAAAAGGGAAACAGGCGGTGGGCAGAGGACAAGTACATGCACTGGACCAGGACACTGCAGACACTTCAACGGATGTGATTAAAGGTACCATCCTAATTTTTTACTTAAAAGCATTTACATTGTTTGATCTTGGTGCCACACATTCCTTTATATCGCCTTCATTTGCCCATAAGATATTGAAGCATATAAAACCCACATTGTTAGATAGGATGTTAATGATTTCCACACCTATGAACAATAGTCAATTGACTGAGTATGTATATAGGGATTGTAAGTAGAAGATAGGGGGAAAGGAAATGGCAGCCAATTAAATTTTACTAAATATGAGTGATTTTGATGTAATCCTGAGAATGGATTGGTTGGCTGCAAGTCGTGTTATTATGGATTATCATGCTAAGATATTAATGTTTCCAGAGATAAATAATCTTGTTGTAAGCTTTGTTGAAAAGAAATGAAAAACATGATTATTAAAAATGAAAAGAGTATAATTTTAATCCATCATATTTGAGAGATGAATTTATTTATTATTTATGAATGTTAAAGTGATGACTCATGTTACTAACGGTGGAAAGGATAATGTGAAGGGTTCATTGCATACATGGTTAATATAGATAAGGCACACCCGAAATTGAGAGACATCTAGTAGTTGCAAAATTTCCTGACGTCTTTTCGGACGATTTACCACGGCTACCACTTGATAGGGAAATGGAATTTTGTATAGAGTTAGTACCTGGTACAGAGCTGATATCTAAGCCACCGTATAGAATGGCTCTGATTGAATTCAAAGAGCTAAAGAAGCAATTGTAAGAGCTGCTAGAGAAGGGGCTTATTAGACCGAGCGTCTCACCTTGGGGAGTTCTGATTTTGTTTGTAAGGAAGAATGATGGAAGCCTCCGACTGTGCATAGATTACCGGTTGTTGAATAAGGCCACCATTAAGAACAAGTATCCCCTTCCACGCATTGATGATTTGTTAGATCAACTTTGGGGAGCACAAATCTTTTCTAAGATAGATCTATGATCTGGGTACCATCAATTGAGGATTCGGAGTGGAGATGTACCCAAGACAGCATTTCGTACCCGTTATGGCCATTACAAGTTTTTGGTTATGCCATTCAGATTGACGAATGCCCCCGCAGCATTTATGGCTTTGATGAACGATGTATTTAAGCCATACTTGGACCAGTTTGTGATTGTGTTTATTGATGACATTTTGGTTTATTCCAAGTCCAGTGAAGATCATGAACAACATTTGAGGATGGTTCTGCAGACCCTCAGAGAGAAGGAATTATATGCCAAACTCAGTAAGTGTAATTTTTTGTTAGAGCAGATCTCGTTTTTGGGCCATGTTGTGTCGAAGGATGGGGTATCAGTAGATCCATCCAAGGTTGAGACAGTTGTACAGTGGGAACAGCCCAAGAAGGTTATTGAGATCAAAAGTTTTTTGGGATTGGCAGATTATTATCAGAGATTTGTAGAGGGTTTCTCCAGATTAGCTGCTCTGTTGACGTGCCTCAAGCGGAAAGATGTTAAGTTTATGTGGGATGAGGCATGTGAGAGGAGTTTTCAGGAGCTTAATCATTGGTTTACCACTGCTCCGATTCTCACCATTCCTACCAGCTCAGGAGGTTTCTCTATGTATACATATGCATCACACCAGGGACTGGGCTGTGTACATATGCAGGATGGGAAGGTAGTTGCTTGTGGATCCAGACAGTTGAAGGATCACGAGAGGAACTATCCGACTCACGATTTAGTGTTAGCGGTCATAGTGTTTGCATTGAAGATATGGCGCCACTATCTCTATGGTGAGAAATTTCAGGTATACACGGATCATAAGAGCCTTAAGTATCTATTCTCACAGAAAGAGCTGAATATGAGACAGAGGAGATGGCTTGAACTCCTAAAGGATTATGATTGTGAAATCATGTACCACCTGGGTAAGGCTAATGTAGTTGTCGATGCATTAAGCAGGAAGAACCTCGAGTTGGTGTCTTATATGATGGTTCGGGAACACGAGTTGTTGGAGCAATTTACGAACCTCTGTTTGGATGTAACCCCACTTGGTTCAGAGAGATTTGATATTGTGGCTAGTTTGAGATTGGAGCCAGAGTTGATTTGTCATATTCGATAGGCTCAACGGAGTGATCGACGGTGTATCGATTGGTTGAGTCAGATACAAACAAGTGTGTGTACTGATTTTGAACTAAGTACTGATGAATTCTTGAGGTTCAGGGGCAGAGTATGTGTTCCTGAGGATTCAGAGATTAGGAGGTTGATTTTAGCAGAGGCTCACACATCGAAGTATACGATACATCCGAGGAGTACCAAGATGTATCAAAACCTTTAGAAGGTTTATTGGTGGTCTGGAATGAAGAGAGACATTGCTGAATATGTCACTAGATGTCTCATCTGTCAGCAAGTGAAGGTAGAGTATCAGACGCTTGCAGGGTTATTACAGCCTCTACCGATACCGACATGGAAGTGGGAGCACGTCACCATGGATTTTGTGATGGGTTTACCTTGGACCTGTAAAGGTCATGATGCCATTTGGCTTATTGTCGATCGATTGACAAAGTCAGCCCATTTCTTAGCTATGAGAGCTACTGATACCCTGAGTCAGTTGGCGAACCTGTATGTTCAAGAGATAGTTCTGCTAGATGGTGTTCCAGTGAGCGTTGTTTCTAATCGGGATGTCTGCTTCACTTCCCATTTCTGGGAAAACTTTCAGGAAACGATGGGGACCCAATTGAGTTTTAGCACCGCTTTTCATCTTCAGACAGATGGTCAGTCAGAGAGGACTATACTGACCTTGGAGGATATGTTGAGAGCATGTGTGCTGGATTTTGGAGGCTCCTGGGATTATCACATACCGTTAGCTGAGTTCGCCTATAATAACAGCTATCATGCGAGTATCAGGATGACACCATATGAGGCACTATATGGACACACATGTCGATCCTCTATTGGATGGGAAGAGGTTGGTGACAGACAAATTTTTGCTCTCGATTTAGTGCAGCAGGCCTCTGAGGACGTCCAGCTTATATGTGAGAGATTACAGATAGCTCGGAGTCGGTAAAAGAGTTATGTTGACAGGAGGTGGAGACCATTGGGGTTTGTTGTGGGTGAGTCTGTATTTTTTAAAGTTTCTCCCTCGAAAAGGATTATGAGGTTTAGTAAGAAGGGGAAGTTAAGCCCTCAGTATATCAGACCCTTTGAGATTTTGGAGAGAGTGGGAGACAAGGCTTATAGATTGGCATTGCCACCAGACTTAGCAAGTGTTCATAACGTCTTCCATGTCTCTATGTTTCTGAAGTATCACCTGGACTCGACACACATGATAAGATATGAGCCATTGGAGCTCAATGAGAGTATGACGTATGTTGAGAAGCCGGTTCAGATATTGGATAGGAATGAGAAGATGCTGAGGTCGAAAACTATTCCCTTAGTGAAAATTCTGTGGCAATATCACACTCTGGAGGAAGCTACATAGGAATTGGAAAGCATGATACGAGAGAAGTACTTAGAATTATTTTCAGATTAACTTGATTCTAATTTGGAGGACCAAATTTCTTGAAGGAGAGGAGGATTGTAAGTCCCATAAATTCCTATGTAATGTTTATGATTATTGAATGTACAAACAAGTTACATTACATATGAATTACAAGAAATTGATGTTTGTAAGTTCTAAGTGTGAATAAACCGCAAAACAGATACCGAATGGATTAAAGGAGAGTTAACTTGGAAAATTTGAAGCAAAAAAGATGCCGAATGAAGACTAGATTGATCCCATGCAAGGAGAGATCGATCTTAGGGCCTGGAAAATATAATGTCAAGCAATCTGCAAGAGGGAGATCGGTCCCTCACTCAAGAAGATCGATCTCCATTAGTCTCGGGTTGGAGCAGATCGATCTCTTCTTAAGGCTAAGATCGATCTCCTAAACTCTCTCCCCGAAACAAATCGATCCTATTCCATTGAACAGATCGGTCTCATGTAACATGGCAGATCGATCTCATACATCCAACAGACCGATCCCTTGCTTGCAAAATGGTCAAAATTTTGAGGATTCAAGTAAGGCCAGATTGATCTCCACCCTATGCAGATCGATCTCCTAGTGCCATTTCTATAAAAGCAGAGCAGTTGGATCTGCATTTTCATGGGAACAAATCCATTTCTTCCATTTCAACCTTAAACCTAACTTTCTCTCTCTAAAACCATACCATTTCCACAAAGATTTGAGAAAAAAACTATTAAAGAAAAGTTGTTCATTATAAATAGGAAAACAACATAGCTTGGAATCCCCACTTCATTGGTTTAATTGAAGGAGCAAAGAAGTGTTCTTATTTGGAGCAAGAACAAAGTTAAGCTAGGTGAGTTTCTAATACACCAACTCAAAGTACATTTATCTAGTTATTGATTGTGAGTTGATTGGAATGTATATTTATGATTGAAAACTACCTAGAATGTAAGAAAACAAGTAAAACCTAGAATGAGTCTAGTGTGAGAAAATATGATATGGGTGAGTTGATGATAAATGGATTATGCTAAGATGTTAGTGAAGTAATATGCAAGATTTTGAGATGATTGAATGAAGCTACATTGTGAGATTAGGCAAGTTATGAAAATAAGTATATGAGGTATTTGATAAATTGCCATAGTGACATAAATGATGGACTAGAGGCACTATGAGCTTCATATCATTTAGTGTGAATCAATAGGCCTAAAAGAGTTTAATGAACTCTCGAGAAATTAATAAAGCGATCAAAACGGACTTAAGAGGAAAGGAGGCCTTATAAGTGTTAATGAAAACTATAGGTCGAATCGACTATAGTAAACGCAAGAATTGTGTTATATTGGGTCGAATTGATGTGATATATGATTTCATGCAATCCCGAAGAATTCATTGGACGCGAATCAAACTGCACAAACGAGCAGCTCTAAAGAAGTGGAATCATTCGATGCGATTTCCACGTAAGGGAATTCTGTAAGTACTTAGAGATAACTGCTCGTATTTTGTGGGTGAATATAGGGCTTTGTAAATGCAAGGTTATCTAGAAAAGTGATTGATGGTATATGTGAATGACTACAAGAATATATATATATATATGATTTGGTTTTGAAGCGAATCTTATAAAAAGCGGATAGTAAGGCTAATAATTGCATAAATCACATGTTTTAATATTTTTACGAAATACATTGCTTTGGGTTAAGCAAAATTGATGGATAGACTGGCTAGTGATTTCATTATTTTGTGAAATAGAACAAGTGAGGTGCTAACTTTGGTTTTGAGGGTGTTTTGTTGAAATAGAGCCACCTATCGTACTTACATGAATTAAATCATGCTGGAGCCCTGCTCGCACTAGATTTCGATGTTTTGGATATTTATGAAACGTGTTGGAGCCTAGCTTGCACCATATTTTGAGTCAATGATGTTTTATAAGCCGTACTGGAGCTGATAGCTCGTACGTGGGTTTTCCTTGACTTACTTATGCATATAACCGTACTGGAGCTATGCTCGTACATGATTTCTTCATTGTTTGTTATGCACAAAGTCGTACTAGAGCGTTGCTCGTACGAGGATTTTTGTTGATGATGCATGAAACCATACTAGAGCATTGCTCGTACTGAGTTTTCACACTGTGATATGTAATGAGTCGTGTTGGATGCCTCGTGTAGACTTTGTGTCACACGGATGAGATGCTCGTACAAGCCATGCTAGATGCCTCGTGTGGACTGCTAGCCATACGGATGAGATGCTCACATGTGCACTTGAGACTGTGTAGGTTATGAATGGTATGAGGTAGATAAGACCTACGGTAGACACCCCCAACCATGATATGGGTCCGCGGAGTACGTTGTACCATGTAGATCACATGGAGTACGCTATACCGTGTGGTTATGATGTTGATTTAAAAGTCTGCGTAGGACTAACCCACCTTCGTTCCAGCATGATGCCCCGCACACCGGGATCCGTGTGGTCTGGGATGATTATGACATAGTTGGCCAACGTAGTCCTTAGTTTACCGTGACCGCCTGTCTCACATGATATCACATGGTTTTTGGATACCGATGATGATTTATGTTGTCCAGGGTAGACTCGAAGGAGGGGTCGAACCTTGTGGCATGCTTTAAAGGAATGATGCATTGCTTTGATGGGTTTTACAGATGTTTTAACAAGGTGTTAGTTTTGAGGGAATGATTTATGATAAACCTTGTGATTTGAGATGAAATCGATAAATGTTTATCATTTTGAGCATGAGAGGTTTTCACATGAAGATTTTCCATGTTAACATGCCTATTTCCATGTTTTACAGTACATGATATTTGTATATACATATGGCATAGTCTTATTATTTCCTCATACTCTGAATATAAATGATTTACGCCATGACATTATAAGCATGTAGATAGTGTAGTTATCTACCATGCTTGCATTATTGCCTTACTGAGCATGTGGTTGCTCATCCTTTCATTTTCCCCCTCTACAGAGCGCACATAGTAGCTTAGTGAAGGACTGAGGCGTTGTATTGGGATATCCGCTGCTCTTCATTGCCAAGAGGTATGCACACATGGATTCTTTTTGTATCTAAACATGTAAAAGCACAGTATTCATTTTGAATTATAATATGGGGGATGTAAATGTTAGAAAACATGTCATGTACAAGTATATGATTTAAACTATCAAATGTATGCTTTGGTTAAATGAAATATGTATGGAAATGGTGATTATTACTGACTCACAGCCCAACTGTATTTGTGAGGGTTGTTCATGACCGAGTAAGGAAATGAAAAAGCGAAAAAATTTATAGTGATTTTTAGATGAACTTGATGAAAAGGGTCGTAACAATGAATATATATATATAATGTGTACAAGGTATACAAACAAATTTACGTGGAAAGAAAGGTACACACATACATAAATAAATGTGTATATATAAATATTTAAATATGTATATATGTATATACATATAAATATTATAAAATAATACATATTTACATGCTCATGTACTAGATTGAAAACAACCCACCAGTTAGCATATATATATATATATATATTAGCGAGAGCCCCTCTCCATCGCTGTCCCCTCACCAAACCAGCCCTGCCCCAAGTCTGTCCATAAATAAAGGAAGGAAACAGAAGACAAGGCAGAAGCAGGGAAATAGAAACGTGAAACTAGAAAATGGGGGAATTATGAGATAACCTGTTGTTTTAACCGAGAGGAGGAGAGGAAGCAAAAAACTGAGTGTCAGGGGGGATGTAGCAGAAGGAAAATAGTGAAAGAATCTTAGGGAGAAGTAAGTGAACAAAGGAGTTGCAGCAGAAGAAAAATGCAGAAGTATGGGACTATCGCAAGGAAACCGTGGCTGTGATAGGGGAGGAGACGTGACTTTCTTGGAGGTTGGTAACCAGGCTGGAGTGGAAGCGAGAACAGGTGGAAGATGATAGTTTCAGACTCGAAAAAAAAAAACAAAAAAGAACAGGGCAGTGAACGAAACAGTGGTTGACGATTGAAGCGCAAAACAAAGGAAAACAGGCATGCACCAAGAGCTGTGAATTGCAATAGGACCGAGATAGCCTCACTTTTGTTTTGTTGTTGGAGTATGCCACGGTTGTAAACAACACATTGCGAGAAAGAACCCAGCTGAGAATCTGTAAGACCCGAATTTAATTAAAATACGAAATGAATGAGTATTCGTGAAAGGAAGTCGGGTTAAATTAATCTCGAACACGTGTAAGGGCAAAATGGTCAAAAGACCAAAGGTCGGTATAATTTCGATAAGAAAATTTAATTAAAAATATGGATTTGAGAAATCTTGGTCAATAAAGGTGAAATAAATTTATTTTGGGTTAAATTGATCAAGATATTAATTTATTGGAAATTAATCGGGATTAATCGGAATTTTTAGTTCGAAAAAATAATCCCGAAAATAATCGAAAAATATACCGAAAAGTCACCCGGGACAATATCTCGAAAATACGGAGAAATTATACCCGAAAAAGAGGTTAAAAATAAATTAAATAAATTAAATAAAAAATTAAATAAATTAAATTAAAATAAAAATAATAATTTTGTAGATATTTGGGTAATTTTAATGTATTTTAAGGAATAGTGAAATTATTAAAATAAATAATAATAATAAAAATAATTAATGAAAGAAATGAAAAAAAAAAAAGAAACGAAACAGAAGACAGAAACGCGAAGGAAACGAAAGCCAAACGGAGCCGAGAAGAACCGAAGAAGACCCGACCACCGTCCGGAGGTCGATGGCCAGGCCAAGGGTCGGAAATGGAAAAGGGGAGGCCGGTGAGCAAGATGGTACCGACGGTGCAGCCTACCGACGCCGAAATCCGACGAAAACGGAGGAGAAGGCCGCGGGAAAGAAGTGGCCACCGGCGGCGAACGGCGGCGATCCAGGCAAAATCGAGGCCAGATTTCGAAAGCCCAGGCGACGACGATCGTTTCTGCACCGGTCTCAGCCGACGAAACGGCGAGAATCGCCGGCGACGGCTAAGAGGAAGGAAATGGGTCCGACGGCCGGGGAGAAGAGGCCGAACCGACGGCGTTCCGGCGAGCTTGACCCAAGCCGAGGCCAGATTCGGGCTGCGGACGACCCAGCGGAGCGATTGGCGGTGGAAGCCGGCGGAGAACCGGCCGGCGAGGCAGTGAACCGGTCGAACCGGAGAGAACCGGCGGTCTGAACCGGTCCGAACCGGACTGAACCGGTTCAGCCAAAAAGAGAGGAAAAAAGGAGAAAAAAGGGAAAAAGAAAAAGAGGAAAAAATTGGGGAAAATTTCTGTGGTGCAATCGAGCTTCGGGTAAGTCGATAAGCGGTCAAATTGACCCGATTTAAATTTGGAATATTTTATTTAATTAATTATCGACTGAAAGTTTACCCAGAAAATATATTTAATTGTGTAGCTCGACGATTGGCATCCACCGAGGGCTCGAGATAGCCTCGATTTACGGACTAGCATGGAATCTAGGGTAAGTGATCCCTATTTACGATAATTACCTCGTTATGCGTGATATTGATTTAATTTCCGCATAAATTGAATTAAATTATGAAAAATTAGATAAATTGTCGTAAATATTAAATTTAGCTATTCGAGAATTGGAACGAGGCCCAATAAATTATTGGTGGGCCCAATGAGCCCAATAGGCCTCGATAAAGTGAAAATTAAGTGGTAAACGGGCTTAAGGCCGATTAAGGCCCATTAAAGTGCAATCGGGCCCAATAGGGGTGAACGGGCCCAACGATTTAAATTAAGCCCAGAAAATAGGAAATACAATTAAATTGTATGATATCTGACCTGAGAAATATTAATACGCAGTTCCGGGCATTTGATTGGGAGCATATCGGACTGCGCGACGTGACATCAATGGAAAAGGTCAGACTCGACAGAAAAATAAGGTAAGGGAATTCTACGGACTGCTAGAGGTAACTTTACGCAATTTCAAGTTCATTTGCAGTCCTTAAAATTTATCTGAAGGGTCTAGAGGTCAATTAATAATTTTAGTGCCCCGAATGGGCAAATTACTAAAATACCCTTGTTAAGGGTAAATTCTAAAATTTTAGGAAAAATTGGGAGGAGCAAGGATAAGAGGTTCCTGCTCGTTCTGGAGATATTTCAACACATGCATGAGTAGGCTGGCTCACTTTTAAAGAAAAATGCATAACATTGCATATCTTAATTGCATATCTCAATTAAGACATGTGACGTGCTAGAGCTCAGCTCGCACGATGTTGTCGATTTGTGTGATGCACGCATTAGTGCTGGAGCGAGAGCTCGCACTAGAGTTTTACATGCATAGGTGCTGGAGTCCAACTCGCACCAGATTCTTATAGATATATGATTTTCGTGACAGGGTGCTAGAGTCTAACTCGCACCATATTTTTATATGATTTTGAGACAGGGTGCTAGAGCTTCGCTCGCACCAGATTTTTATACGATTTGCATACAGAGTGCTAGAGCTTAGCTCGCACTAGATTTACTTGATTTGATGAGAGTGCTGAGCATTGCTCGCACTGATTTTTATGAGAACATGCGATGAGCCGTGCTTGGAGCATCGGGTAGACTGTGTGTCACCGATTAAATAGGCTCGCACGTGCGTTTTGAGACATGGCATGAGTATTGAGAAACAAAACCTCTGTGGGAAGCAGGCCAATTGGGCTAGAGTACCTAGAGATATTATATGGGTTCACGGAGTACGATGTACCGTGCAAGTAGCATGGAGTACGATGTACCGTGTGATATCTTCGGATACGGCATCTCCGGATGCAGCATCTTCGGATGCCGGGGATCGAATAAGACTGACGGGATGGACTGACCCACCTCCCGGGCGGTTCCCGATCATGGTGAGAACCCGCACACTAGGATCCGTGTAGCTGAGGAACTCCCGAGGACAGATATGGCCATAGTCCTAGTTATTGCCGTTATACAAATATTGCCTCGTCTCGCATGTCGACGATTTCGATGATTTAAACTGGGATTTAAATTAAATATGCATGATGGTTATATTCCATGCTTTTAAAACCCATATGTGATGTTAACGATTTTCATGATTTTGAGTGAGTCAGGATCACCCGAAGGAGGGGTCGAGTCCTGACTTTACTGTGAAATTTTAAACGAGAAAGATATGATTTTTGAATATACTTGCATGTTGGATTTTCCGTGCAATGTGTTTTACATAACATCATAATTCATAGCATCTATTTTAAAATGTGTGGAGAAAGGGTGGTTTATGCATGGCACCACGTTCATGTAGGTAGTATGGTTACCTACTTGTTCGTAGGATTGCCTTACTGAGCTTGATGTGCTCACCCCTTTCATTTTCTCCCACAGATAATCTCCAGTTGAAGTTACGGTGACTCAGTACTGCATTTCGGATATCCGCTGCTGCCCATCAACATAAGGTATATACACTTGTACATATTGTATCTACATAAGCATAGCACAGTAACATATTTGTAAGTAACTTTAGGGGATGTATAAATAATGTAAACAATTATAAATGACTGGAGAAGAAATAAGTTAGATAGTAATTGAATGGTGGGACTGGCATTGACGCACAGCCCAATTATTAGTGGAGTGTTGGTCACGATTCGAGGACAGGTAAGAATTTAAGTAAGAAAATAATAAACCGCGAAAAATTAACTCTGATTTTTGGGTAGTTTGGGTCGTGACAGAATCGAGGCATTCTAAGGAAGTTGTTGGTGCCAGAAAACGTTGAACCGAGACTGGGTTGGAGCAGGGGAGATGAAGCATGGGTCGGTACAACTGGAAACAGTGATGGAAAGAAGGGTAGTCGAGGCGTGAGGGTGATGTTGATGGTTCAAAAACATCGATAGTGGAAGAGTGGCGTGGCTAAAGGAAAAGGAAGCAACGTCGAAGTAGAAGAATAGTGAGGAAACAATGATGAAGAAATGAGGAAGAAAACGTTACCGAGAGAGAGAACCCGAGAGCAGAGGAGATCAGCGTTGGTTGAACAGAGATGAAAGGACAGACCACCAACGTCGAACGGAGCCATCCACAATGGAGGATGGCACTCCCGAGCCATTAGAGAAGAAAGTGAATAGTGTCTGGAACCGAAAACCAAAGAAGAAAAGAGAAATAAGGAAAATGGAGGGAAACTCGCTACGTCGAGACAATCGATGACTACGGACAAACATTGAGGTAAGGAATTTATACAAGTTTTAGAGATAACTGTATGTATTTTATGATTTCAAGTAGCTAAATAGATACCGTAGAGATAGAAAACTCGATATTACCCCTACGTATAGACTGAACTGAACTGCAAAATATTGAAAAAAAATCCATGATTGCATAAATTGCATCTCTCAGTGTTTTCATCATTGAAATATTGTTTCCAACAATATATGGATAAGTTGGTTATTCCTTTTACTGTCTGCATGAAATAACACATTTTACGAAGTTAAGTGTGCTTGAGTGGGAGAAATTCCATGATAGGAGACCTCTCGGGAAGTCTCCACTCACATATCGTTTATACATTGTTTTTTTATTGAATACTGATTTTTATATCATTTTTGAAAGAATTAAACCACCTATCCGATTTTCAATACGAAACAGTGCTAGAGCCCTCGTGTAGACTGTGTGTCACACTGAATTGCTCGCACTGAATTTTTATATGATTTATGAGAAAAACCGTGCGGGAGCTGTCGTGTATTGTTGTGTGATCTTGCATTGACCTGCTCGCACTGGATTTTGAGGCTAAGGTGCTTGTTGATATTGATGCTAGGGGGTAAATCCTTGAGACTACTCAGTACCCTCAGTCATATTGTACTGCATCGGGGTTCACAGAGCATGTTGTACCGTATAGACACACATGGAGTACGTTACCCCGTGTATTGAGTCTTCGGACTACTGAACTAAACTGAACTGTACTATTGGCCGACGGGCTGGACTGACCCATCCCCCCTGAGGCGTATGACACTCGCGCACACCTGGCCCATGAGGCGCGAGGTCACTGACTATGGTCATATGTCGACTGTACTATTATTGACTGAGTTGTACTGTTATTGACTGAATCCTACTGTTATTGACTGAATCCTACTGTTATTGATTGAATCTCAACCTAGTCTCAGCGAACTGAATTGTTTATTGAAAGAACAATGAATTGAACTGTTTACCGATTGAATGAATCGTTTTAAAGAAACGAATTCAAGTGTTTTACTGCATTAACTGAATAGTAAATGGTTTCATCGTATCGACTGTATTTAACAAATATGTTTTACATATGTTAAAGTATTGGAAATGGAGTGTGATTGAAAGTATTTATCATAGAAAGTGCATCGATTGTGAATCATTTTCAGTGTTAAAAACTGAATTATATGCATGTGTTTTACAGCGTTTTATAACTGATCATGGCATGCATTATAAGCATGTAGATAGTATGGTTGTTTACTGCTTACATAAGTTTCTTACTGAATGCGTTAAGCTCACTCCCTACTTTCCTCCACAAAGTCCTATCAGTAACATGGATGCTTCCGTTAGTAAAGCATGTCGCACAGCTATGGTTCAGCGGAGTATATTTTCTGTGTTGAAGGTATACCCAGCTGTAAGAAATTCTTTTGTATCTAAAATTTTTATAAGTACAGTAATGCATACGAGATGTGTATGGGGAATGTGAACATATTTTTTTTAAATTTAAGAAAAAAATTAATTAGACTGAGTATTGTTCTCACCTAATATCGACTTGTAGTCCAACCAAAATGTGTGTAATTCGGGTCATTACAACCCATTAGGCTCTTAACAAGTTTGCAATGAATTAAATATTTATTTAATTCATAGATTAAGAGTGGCATCTAACAGTGCATCATAAACCTCAAATGTTTGAGAGGTTAAGATTGATTCTCAACTTGAAGCCTTTTAATTATTAGCCTCTTAGTGTAATTAATATCTTTACGTCTACTATAGCTCAAGGAATAAATAAGCATGATGTAGTGTCTATTTATTTTAATTCCTTATATTAGTTCTTGTAACTTAAAAAAAATGTTAATGAATCTAAGTGAAATTCATTATTCGACTTAATTCATTGTACCATGGCCATAGATTTAATTAAGTCAATTTCAAGTAAAAAATAACTGAGATATATCCCTAAAAATTCACTTAGGTTGATAGATCCTCTCTTAACCACTCATACACCTTCATATGATCCAGCTTATACCCTCAAAACACTTGCGTTAGGCATTCGACTATTCCAAACTCGTAAGGTTGAAATCAAAGTGTGACATTTCACGTATAAGATAACTTTGTTTCACAAGTCAAAGGATCACTTATACGGCTATCACATGAGAATCTTTCCATAGACACTCAAATGAATACTACCAAATGAAATTCTCATGTCGAATTATGTTTAGTGAACTTGTTCCTTAACAAGCATCTACATGTTATTCTCAAGTATCTCAGATACTTCAATTTATGAGATCATTTACTTACTTCACAAGTAAGAGGCTTAACATGTGCTAGTTTCGAGTGCATTTTCAATGCCCTTTCTTGACAATACATTGACTAAGAACAGTTGTAAGGAACAAGACTTTGATGAATATGAATTTCATATTTATAACCCTTTATAATTCTTTCGTAAGGCCAATTTTGTTTTTTTGTGTTTCCCATATTTAGAGAAAAATAATCCCTATTATTATCAATCTAAATAATAATAAAAAACCTTTGTGTCACTTATCATAAGTGATCATGTGTTACTATGGTACCATACCTCTCACCAAGTGAGTTGGCTATCAGGCATATGCTAACTGTCTCTCACGTGCACTAGTACCAATCACTAACATATCCAATACCGACTTCTTTCGCTTAATAACTGTCTCTACTTGGACTGCACTAAGCCTCACTACGGGAGTATGCATTATTTGATAATCACCATGATCATTAATCTTAACATAAACTTAGATCACAATGACACTGGATTCTTTTTTTTAGCTCAATTGTTATTTTTAATAACATAGAGAACCTTCATATCCATATAAGCTAAAGATCTAAATCTTATCTTTTAATTACCTCAAATATAAAAAGATTTTGTATTTGATCTTATGGATATAGATGTGCGATTCTCTCTTATTTGGAACTATTTCTAAATAATTGCTCTCATTATTTCAATGATTTTACCCACGTTATGCAATATTTAATGTTTCTTTCTTCTAATGTTTTGTGAAACACTTTTAACATTCCATCTATTCCATCGATGTCCGCCTTTAGTTAAACTCTTTTAACATAAAATCTATTGAATTGATGTTCTATTACTAAATTCTTTTAGCATTTAACATTAAATCTATCATATAGATTTCAAGTGTTTGGACCGAATCTAGAGCATCGCAATTGCTCCCACTAACCCTTTGGTTTTGTTAGGATATCTCACTCTTTTGATAACATTTAACTATTTGAATCCTTTTATCAATTTTGATATCTTAACACATTGCCAAACATTGCATTGCTTATTAGACTCATCACGTATGAGTAATACATCCCTATGTATCCTACTAAGTATCTATTTATGCATCTTATGTATCATCATATATTATCATGCATTCTATGCATCAATATGCATCTTTGCATCATCATGCATCACTATCCATCTAACCTTTTAATACTTTAAAATTCATAATGCTCACGCTAATTTTTAATAAGTTTAGAAATCCTTTAGAGAATTTCGGTGAAATCGACATCCTATGCCATATAGGGTTAATGTTTGATTAATTTCATTTGGTGGTGGCGACTTTTCTTTTGTATCACAATACAAAATTCATCTCATATGAGTTTATCTAGATAATCATCAATAACTTTAGTTTTAAGTAGTCTTTGCTTTAGATCTTGTATATGCACAAGAGTACTTTGCAACTAAGTATGCATTAATATGCATAACTACGTATGCTTTCATAATCATATTATGCCAAGCATCAATCATCCAAGTCACAAGATTACTATTGATTCCCAATCAAGAATACCTTTAGTATATAAACTAACTCTTGTTCATGACTAAGGTTATTAGTAGTTGTTTTTCATTATCTAGCATTCTAAATAGTGTTGATTGAATTTCGTTTAAGAGTTTTTAAGGCTAAAACGTGAATGCATTCCCTTTAAGATTTTGATTTAAATAAGTGTTTTGTTTTAGCTAAGCATTTCATGCTAGCAAACTATATTATGTTTAAAACATATATAGGTGGTTGAGCAAGTGGTCAATCATAATAAAATATCCTTTTGTCCAAGCTTTTTCGAAAGTTAAGCATCAAATGTTTAGGAATTAAATCAGAACGTCAATGTTTTCATAAAACATAAAGCTTAAACTTACACTCTTGATCTCTATCAACCAATCACCTTAATATCTCTGACTTGAGTTGGAATCTCATACAAGCCTTTTTAACATTTTGAATTCGATGTACTTTTGCAATTGCAACTCCAGTGATTGTGTTTATGATGACAAACTTCTTTGTCCTTGTTTTTGTCTTTATCTTTAACCTTAGAACCCTTTGCACTAGAGCTCTCATCCTTGTTTCCCTTTAGATGAATCATTCCTCCATTTGTTTCTTAACTTTCTTGAAAGAACAAACTAGATGGATAGAAATCTTATTGTGTCCTTAGTCTTTTTAGTTTACTTGAGCATATTCAACAGATTGGAAATAATGGTATCCAATTTATTCATGTTGACATTCGACATAAATTTTGAATATCTCTTATGGCAAAATAAGTAAGAATTAAGTCTACACTTAACTCATGATCTATTTCCTATCCAAGTTTACTAAGCTTTGAGATGAAGCTTATCATTTTATACACATAAGGCTTTATAAGGTTTACTTCGACGATCCTTGTTTTGGAACAATTCCTTAAAGATTTCAAGCCTCTCAATGTGTCTTTCTTATGAAGGATTCATTAAAGTATAAGATGATATTATGAGCATTTCACAATTTCACATTGCATTTTTAAAGGTTAGGAGCCATGATAGCTAACGTCATTGTGTTGCCTTTGTTGGGTAATCCATATGAACCTATAGGCCTCCCTTATCTTAGCATCATGATTAGACTTATCTATGATAAGTTGATCAAAGACATGGACTTTTGTTTTAGGACAAGTTTCATTTTTGTGAAATCAATCAATGAAAATTTGTTTGATAATATTATTAGTATCTTGTACACTGCTGAGAGATAGATTACTTATCATCAAAATATTCTATATCTAACATATAACCAATATATAACATCTATAGTGTCCATATATCAATCATTGGAAATAAGGTTTCAAACTTTGAAATGATTATTGTTATTATTTTATCGAAATAATATCCCTTCTTTACTATTTTGAGAGTTCAATTCTTGAATCACTCAGTGAGCGGGGATCTCTTTCAATCTTATTGCAATGATCGTAATTGGTACAATCTAAACATATTACCGCAAGTGCACAGGTCGTACAAGTAATAATAGGATTTGAGTCTCAAGTTATCGTCCCACAGAGAAGTTGATCAACCTAATTAACTACCGGTTAATCTTACCCTAAGTATATCCTAGCAAATTATGAAGTTTTAATAGGTGGTCTACAAGGCTAAAATTAAAAGTACTGAAAACAATAAACATTAAAAAATAAAGAAAATAAAATCGAGCTAAAAGTACTTACAAAGCTCCAAGCAATTAAAAACAAGTACCTACAAAAATAATTAAAATAGTTAAAAATTAATTGACGCAATTAAACTAAAATGCAAATATGAAATTAAAGAAACAAAATTAATTAAACTAAAATTAAACTATCCTAGAATAAAATATGCATGTAATTAAACTAATTCATAAAAATGCAAATTAAACTAACCTAAAATTTAATAAAAATAAAAACTAAATTAAAAATGCATGAAACACATTTAATCTAAATTAATTCTAAATGCAACTAATAAAATACTAAACTAAAATAAAGTCCTAAAGCATATAATATAAAATTAACTATTGTCTAAAAATTAAAACTGAAAATTAAATTAACATGCAAAAATATTAAAACTAACCTACCATTTTAATTGGTTAAATTACCTAAATAACAACTAACAAGTATTAATCAATCTAATTCATCAAAGTAAAAGCATGAAATAACAAATTAATCGTCCAAACAAGGCCCTAACCGGATGCTAAGCCAAGTGGTCCCGAAACTGTCACTGTTCACGTTCTTCTAAAATACATTTTCAGGCATTCTCGATTTGTCCTCTGCTGCAGGTGTCCTGCACTCTGCTCTCGGTTCTGTCCATGTGATGCCAACGGTGCTATCTGCTGCTTCTGCTCTAGGCCACTATCCGCGACCTGCTTCAGCTACTGTTCGTCTTGCCTGCTGCGCTGCTTCTGTCCGACTGCTACTCCAAGCATTGCTCTATACTGACATCCCAAATGCAATGTTCTTCAATTCCAAATGCTGCAGATGCTGTGCCCAGTTGCTGCTCTTGTGTGTTGCAATGCTGTTCTACACTCAAGCTGCTATACATGCTACACATTCCCCAGCCTTCCCTCAGCACCAGTCATCTACCATTGAAGCAAGCTGCAGTGGTGTGTAACAATCACCGAGAATGTACAGCAGTTAATTGCTACAGCAAACTGACCTCCGCGGTGTTTGATTCTTGCAGCACCAATTGTGCTCTGCTAAACAAGATGCGAACAGCACAACAGCTTAGGACTGAAAAATTCAATTAGAGCATGAAATAGGAAACTATTCTTAATTTAAAGCCAAATATCAGCAAAGGACATCAATGAACAATGTAAAAACTTGAACTGTAAGACCCGATTTCAGTTAAAACACGAAATTAAGAAATGCAAAAGGATTGAAATGGAATTTTCGAACACGTGTAAGGGCAAAATGGTCAAAAGATCGAAAGTCAGAATAAATTCGACAAGAAAATTTAATTAAAAATAAGGGATTGAGAAATCTTGATCAATAACGAAGAAATAATTAAATTTCGGGTTAAATTGATCAAGATATGAATTTATGGGAATTAATCAGGATTTTTACTTCGAAAAATAATCTCAAAAATAATAAAAAATTTTACCCGAAAAAGGTTAAAATATGATAAATAAATTAAATAAAATTAAATTAATTAATTTGGTATAAAATAATAATTTTGGTAAATCTTTTAGACATTTTAATATATTTTATTGATTAAAATATTAATAAAATTAAATTAAATTAATTAAGTTAAAAAAAGAGAACAAAAAAAAAGAATCAGAAAATGTGATCTGGGAGAGAGAAAGAAGAGAGAAATGGAAAAAAAACGGAACTGAGGAAGACCCGAACCACCGTCGATCGTCCGACGACCAATCGGCCAAATGAGGGTCGAAAAAGGAAGAGGAGAGGCCGGCGACCTCCCTGGTACCGGTGGTACAACCCACCGACGCCGGAATCCGACGAAATCGAAGGAGAGAGAACCCGAGGGAGAAGAGGAGATCGGCGGCAACCGGCGCCGATCTAGCCCCAACCCACCCAAGCTGAGGCTTCCCCAGGCCCAGGCGACACGATCGGTGGTGGTCAAAACTGGCGAAACCGGCGGACGGCGCCGAAAACGGCGGAAAGAGGGAGAACCATCGACGGCAAAAGGAGAACAGCCGGACCGGCCACTTTTCGGCGACCTTGACCGAAGCCGACCCCAGATCTGAGATGCGGACGACCCAGCGGAGCCACTGGCGGCAGAAGCCGACGGAGAACCGGCCGGCAAGGCCCTGAACCGATCGAACCGGAGTGAACCGGGGTGAACCGGTGGGTCTGAACCGGACCAAACCGGTTCAGCCAATGAGGAAAGGAAAAAAGGAGAAAAAGGGAAAAAGAAAAAGAGGAAAAATTGGGGAAAAATCCCGACGATGTAATCGAGCTAAGGGTAAGTCAATAGCGGTCGAAATTGATCGATTTAAATTTTGGAATATTTAATTTAATTAATTTTCGACTGCAAATTTACCCGAAAATTATGAAATTGTGTAGCTCGACAATCGACGTCGAACGAGAGCTCGAGACAGCCTCGATTTATGTACTAGCATGGAAACTCGGGTAAGTAACCCTTATTTACGACAATTTACATCGTTATGCGTGCTTCGAATTTAATTTCTGCATTAATTAAATTAAATTTTGGAAAGTCGGATAAATTTTCGTAAATAATAAATTAAGCTATTCGAGAGTTAGAACGAGGCCCAATAAATTGTTGGTGGGCCCAATGAGCCCAATAGGCCTCGATAATGTGAAAATTAAGTGGAAAACGGGTTTAAGGCCGATTAAGGCCCATTAAGGTGCAATCGGGCCCAATAGGGGTAAATGGGCCCAATGATTTAAATTAAGCCCAGAAAATAGGAAATACAATTAAATTGTATGATATCTGACCTGAGGAATATTTATACGTAGTTTCAGACATTGGATTGGGAGTAAATTGGACTGCGTGACGAGACCGCAGTTGAAAAAGGAAAGGTCAGACTATACAGAAAAATAAGATAAGGGAATTCTACGAACTGCTAGAGGTAACTTTACGAAATTTCAAAGTTCATATGCAGTCTTTTAAATTATCTGTAGGGTCTAGAAGTAAATAAATATTTTTAGTGCCCCGAAAGGGTAAATTACCAAAATACCTTTGTTAAGGGTAAAATTTACAATCTTAGGAAAAATTGGGAGGAGGAAGAACAAGAGGTTCCTGCTCGTTCTGGAGGTGTTTTGACGCATGCATGAGTAGGCTGGCTAACCTTGAAAGAAAAATGCACAACATTGCATATTTTCAATGATGAAATTGTTTTGAAAACTGTTTTAAGGAAACAGAGCCGCCTACGTTTTTTTATTGACATGTGACGTGCTAGAGCTCAGCTTGCACGATATTTTGATTTGGGTGATGCATGCATTAGTGCTGGAGCGAGAGCTCGCACTAGAGTTTTACATGCATTGGTGCTAGAGTGCAACTCGCACCAGATTTTATATATATATATATGATTTTCGTGACACGGTGCTAGAGTCTAACTCGCACCAGATTTTATATGATTTTCGTGACACGGTGCTAGAGTCTAACTCGCACCAGATTTTCCACATGATTTGATGAGAGTGCTAGAGCTTAGCTCGCACTAGTTTTACTTGAATTGACGAGAGTGCTGGAGCATTGCTCGCACCCCCCACTAATTTTTATGAGAACATGCGATGAGCCGTGCTTGGAGCATCGGGTAGACTGTGTGTCACCAATTAAATAGGCTCGCACGTGCGTTTTGAGACATGGCATGAGTATAGAGATATGATATGGGTCCACGGAGTACGATGTACCGTGCAAGTAGCATGGGGTACGATGTACCGTGTGGCATCTTCGGATGTGTGGTATCTTCAGATACGTGGTATCTTCGGATACGGCATCTTTGGATACGGCATCTTCGGATGCATGGGATCGGATAAGACTGACGAGATGGACTGACCCACCTCTCGGGCTGTTCCCGATCATGGTGAGAACCCGCACACTAGGATCCGTGTAGCAGAGGAACTCCCGAGGACACATGACCATAGTCGTGGTTATTACCGATATACAGATGTTGCCTAGTCTCGCATGTTGATGATCTTGACGATGATTGAAACTGGGTTTTAAACTAAATTTGCATGATGCTATTTTCATGCTTTTTAAACCCATGTGTAATGTAAACTGATTTTCATGGTTTTGTGTGAGTCAGGACCACCCGAATGAGGGGTTAAGTCCTGAATTTATTGTGAAATTTTTAAATGAGAAAGAAATGATTTAAAAAGAGTTACATGTTGAATTTTCCATGCGAACGTGTTTTACATGACATCATGAATCATAGCATCAGTTTTAAAATGTGTGGAGAAAGGGTGGTTTATGCATGGCACCACGTTCATGTAGGTAGTATGGTTACCTACTTGTTCGTAGGATTGCCTTACTGAGCTTGATGTGCTCACCCCTTTCATTTTCTCACACAGATAATCTCCAGTAGATGTTGAGGCGACTGAGTACTGCATTCCGGATATCCGCTGCTGCCCATCATTTAAGGTATATACACTTGTACATATTGTATCTAAATAAGTATAGCACAGTAACATGTTTGTAAGTAACTTTAGGGGATGTATAAATATTGTAAACATTTATAAATGACTGAGAAAGAATTAATTTGGTGGGACTGGCATTGACGCACAGCCCAATTGTTAGTGGAGTGTGGTCACGATCAGAGAACAGGTTAGTATGAAAGAAAATAACAAAACGCGAAAAATTTACTCTGATTTTTTGGTAGTTTTGGGTCGTGACATATAAAGGTGGTATCAGAACAGAAATTGGTCTGATGTGTGTCAGTGTCAGTAATTAGAAAATTACATCCCCGTGTTACTATGCTTGGTTAGATACAATAGTGTATATCGAGATGGGTTTTAACTAAGAAATGGTTGAGAATGCAGGAATACCTAATATTAGTCGTGATAGAGAAGGTAGAGCACGAGGCAGAGGTCGTAGAGGTAGACCTGAGCCTGCTAATCGTGCTGAGTTGACCTATGAGAACCAAGATGCGATTAAAATGGAGGCTAATGTTGAGCATGCCTCACAGAGTCCAACAGAGAGATCGGATAGTATTGAGACACGCTTCGCGAGGTTGGAGCGGAGTGTGGAGAATATTTTGGGAGCAAATTACTCAGAGTATGCATAAGATTTGAGGGCAAGTCGGAGCATTGATGGAAGTCTGCTCAACCCAACTTAAGAGTTAGACATCCAGAGTTGACAAGAGAAATATTTTTGGATGTATTCCGGTGATAGAATATCACGGACACTGTTTAAAAAGAATTGATTTATTGATGAGTATGAATTATGAGTATGAAACTCAGTTATATTCTTGGGCAGATATTACCTCGACACTATGAATAGTGACAGTCGAGATGTCTAAAAGTTTATGAAAGGGCTCAGATTGTCGATTAGAGTCCGATTAGCCCATGAGATATTACCTATGTCGAGGCAGTGCGTAAACTACAGTGGTGTGAATAAGATCGAGTGTTGCACGCCTCTGAGATTAGGAAAGGTAGTAAGGGCCGAAATAGAGACAGAAAGAGAATTGAGAATGATAGAGATGGCAGAACAAGAAAAATGGGTAGTTTGGTAAAAGATTTGATTTGATAAGTTATGGGCTAAGATGATTGGTAAGGCCCTAGTTATCCGATTGTAGCACTTTTGAGGGGTATTGTGATTGGAGAACCCCGATCTGCTACGGATCACTGTAGAAAGTGTGGTAAATACCACGGAAGTAGGACATACACCTACATATTATTGATGAAAATGACCGTTAAGTGTGGTAAGACGGACCATTTATTATGATTACTCAGAGTTGGACGAGAATACCCCACAGAGAGGTAAAGAGATAGAGAAAACCCAGTTGAGATAGCTGCATCGAAAAGGTAGGCCACAACCAAAGAGAAAAGGAAAGTAGGCTGTTGGACGAAGGCGAGTGTATGTCTTGGACCAGGACACTACTGATGTTTCACAGGATGTGGTGAAAGATACCACACTGCTTATGAATAAAGAAGTAATTGTGTTAATTGATCTTGGTACCACGTATTTTTTTATACTGCCTTCATTCACATATAAGTGAGTAAAAGACATGAATGCCTACACTGTTGGGCACACTGCTGATAAATGAGTACCCCAATAGAGGAAGGTTAACTAACGGAATAATTATGAAGAGATTTTAAGTTGAAAACGGGTGAAGTATAAGTCAGCCAATTTTATTTAATGGACTATGAATAATTTAAAATAATATTTGAGAATAAAGTAATCGGCTGCATATTATGATGTTCGGATTTCTATCCTAAGATAGTGATATGGTTACCCCTGAAAAGTTTACTGTAAGTTTTGATAAGTACAAAAAAGAGGGGTGCAACGGTTGAAATTAAAGCAGCAAATGATGGTACTCACGAAATGAATAAGGACAGAGTTTCGTTATAATTGATATACGAAGGAGATAATCTTTGAGATATGCTTGATTCTGAATACAAGATGTATTGGAGTAAGAGGCGTATGCAAGGTAAGAACATCTTTACGATATGAAGTCATTAGGATTAAAGCAATTAGTAGCGAATATGAATTGTGACCACAGGGTGTAAGACCCCGTGTATGTATAAGGGTAATGTGTGTAATTGGATCAAATAATATGAATGGACTTGTAATGTAAAGTATGATTGATGTAAGTCCATGGATTCAATGTATGTATGCGTAATATAAATTGTAACTTACATACAAGTTTCATTGAGTATGAATACGAAGAAATGAGTTCTAGCAAGTGATGGATGTGATTGAGACTCAAGATGAGTAGTGTGGTAAAATGGAATGGAGTTATGCTTCCATTTGGTTTTATGTAGCATACCTTTGAACATACAATGAATGCACACAAGTTTCAATGTGCATAAGGTATGAATGGATGCCGTTTTCAAGTTATAAAGGTAGATGGATGAGAAAATGGCCATGGCAATAGATTAAGGATGTGTTGATATGAGTTGCAGCAAGGAAACTGCAGGAAATCTGGAAAACGTGAGGCCCAGATCGATCTCATAGGATGAGAGATCGATCTGAAAGAGCCAGAATGCTCTTATTTGGGCGAAAGAATAGAGCAGATCGATCTCCAATGGAGCCAGATCGATCTCCTAAGCATTTTGTAGTGGAAAGATCGATCCCCAAGCACCCAGATCGATCTCCTTAGCTCTCTGTTTGGGAGCAGATCGATCTCATGCTTAGACAGATCGATCTCATGCCTAGACAGATCGATCTCATTGCTTCGACAGATCGATCTCATGCTTAAAAATGTCGTGGAAAAGAGGGATTTTAAGGGACCAGATCGATCTCCTCTTGGACCAGATCGATCTCCCCAAGCTATTTCTATATAAGGAGAGCTGAAAATCTGGAAATCTCGGAAAAACATTTAACCTTACAATCTCAACCCAAAAACCTAACTTTCCCTCTCTAAAATCAACCATTTTCAGTGAGATTTGAAGAGAGATCATTAGAGGCAAAGTTGTTCCTATCAAAGAGAAGAACAACATAGTGAGAGGGCATTTTCCCATTTTTGGAATTGAAGGAGTTAAGGGCATTACCATTTGGAGCAAGAAGAGAAATCATATTGGTAAGATTCTAACACTCCAATCCAAATGCATTAGCTATTTAATTGATTTTGGAGTTGATTGATATGAGTATTGATGGATAAACTACCTAGGAATGTAGTGGAATTGGTGTGACCTAGAAATCAAAAATGGGTATAATGTGAGGATATGTGGGATTGAATGAGCCTATGATTTATGGCATGCTAAAGTTGTTATTGGGGTAATATTTATGATTTTAAATGGTTAAATGAGATTACATTGTGAGTTTGGAGGAATTGTGGAAATGTGTATGAATATGCTTGATAAATGCCATAGTAAGGGAATTCATGAAATATGAACGCTATGAGCTTTATGTCGATTTGATATCGACTATGAATAAGTTAATAGGCCTAAGAAGGTCCATAGACTCGAGCTATGGGTAAAGTAATGAAACGAGGCCAAATAAGCTTTAATAGAGGCTATAGATTAAATTGACTATAGCAAGCACAAGGGTTGCAATATATGGATCGAATATAATGCGGGATACGATTTTGTGCAGTCCTGAAGAGTTCGTTGAAGACGAACCGAACCGTACGAGTAAGCAGCTTAAGGAAGTGGTATCACGCATCGCGATTCCAGGTAAGGGAATTCTGTAAGTATATAGAGGTAGCTGCTCGTATTTTGTGGGTGTATAGGGCTTTGGAAATGTGCATGGACTTATAGAAATGTGTTTTGATGATGTATGAGATTTGGTGGTTTGAGATGGTTATTGAAAAAGGGATAGTAAGGCTAATAATTGCATAAATGCTTTTACAAAACACAATGCTTTGATTTGAGCAAATAAAAGGATAGGCTGGCTAGTACTTGAATGATGTTGTGAAATAGCCCATATGAGGCACTAAGCATATTATGAGATGTTTTGAATGCATGTGAGCCGCCTATCGCGTGTATGTGATTTAATTCGCGTTAGAGCCTCGCTCGCGCTGGATTTCTATGCTTTCACTTGTGTGAAACGTGCTTGAGCTTAGCTTGCACTTTGAATTTGAATTGTGATGATGTTTATAAACCGTACTGGAGCTTACGCTCGTACGTGGATTTGAGTGGTTTTTCTTATGCATATAACTGTACTGGAGCTTTGCTCGTACATGGTTTCTTCATATTTTATGCATAAATGCCGTACCAGAGCGTTGCTCGTACGAAGTGATTGGTTTTGATGCATGAATTCGCGCTAGAGCGTAACTCGCGCTAGTTTTCACACTGTGGTATGTATGAGGCCGTGGTGAGAGATACGGATTAACTCAGGGAACCCAACAGGCCTGACAGACCTCTTAGGTGGGGTGAGGGTGAGGGTGAGGGGCTAGGACCTGGATCAGGGAACCCAACAGGGACGAGCAAGGCCATGAGGGGCTAGGACCTGGTATTGAGGTTACTCCCACGCGCTCTTGAGACTATAAAGGTTACACTTGGTATGGGGTAGATAAGACCTATGGCAGGCACCCCCAACCATGTCATGGGTCCGCGGAGTACGATGTACCGTGTATATCACATGGAGTACGATGTACCGCGTGGTGGTTACTTGATTTGAGAAAGTCTGGCGGAGAACTAACCCACCTTCGTGCCAGCATGATACCCCGCACACCGGAATCCGTGTGGTCTGGGATGATATGTGACGATTGGCCAACGTAGTCACTTGAGATATAGTAACCTGTCTCCTTGCTTGATTTACTTACTACCACATGATTTTAAATTTCTAAGTGTGATTGTGATTGTTTAAGTTAGACCCGAAGGAGGGGTCGAGCCTCGTGGATTTGAATTGTGAAATGAAAATGAGGTTGTGATTGTGAATTGATGTGATGTGATTGTATGTGATGAGAAAGAGTTTTATGACGTGGGTTTAAAAAGGAGGTTTCTTAATGAATTGCCCTTTTTATGAATTGAAATGAGATCGAGCATGAGATGATTTATACATGATGTTTTACCATGTTTTATATGCCAATTTTACATGACTTTGATACATGATATATATGTATACTCATATGGCATAGTTTTATTCCTCATGCTCCTACCATAAATGATTTATGCATAACACTATCAGCATGTAGATAGAGTAGTTATCTACCCTGCTTGCATTATTGCCTTACTGAGCGTGTGGTTGCTCATCCCACTCTATTTTCCCCCCTACAGAGCGTGCATAGTAGCCCAGTGAGGACTGAGGCGTATTATTTTGGACTCCGCTGCATCTCCATCTCTAAGAGGTATAAACACAGTGATTCTTTTTGTATCTAAACAATGTAAAAGCACAGTATTCTTTTGAGTTGTACTTATGGGGGATGTAGATGTCAGTAAAACATGTATTCGTATAAGTACACGATTAAATGCACATGTATGACATCGTTTTAATTAATTGAGAATGAATGAGATGTAGTGTTTATTATTGACTCACAGCCCAACAGTGTGTGGTGAGTTAGTTCACGACCGGGTAAGGTAACAGTAAAACGCGAAAAATTTTCAGTGATTTTCGGTTAAAGAGAATGGAATTGGGTCGTGACACAGGGACTGATATGTAAAGTAATTGTGGTTAAGTCTAAGGGTTAATAAATGTATTTCAAAATACCTCCCCGCCTGAAGACTTGACAGCGTCTAGAAATATATATATATAATCTATAACTTGAAATCGACCGTGGTAAGATATAAATTTAAAATTTAGATACTTTTACTAGTACGATAAAGAACTATAAAATTCGATTAATCATGAAGGTTAAAATATTAAAATTTAATAAAAGCCGTTAATATAAGAAAAATGAAATGACGCGGGTTAGTATCGTGAACAGAAGCAATTTTGAAGTGATTATACGCTTATGCCTACATAGGTCAAGGATATGGGCGATTAAAATATGTAATGGAGCTCAACTACAATGAGTTATTTAAACTTTACCTGGACCGATTTGTCATCATTCTTATTGATGATATGTTGGGTGTCGTTAAAGTCCAGGGTGAATTATAAGCAACAATTGGAAAATTACTTTTACAGATGGTTGCTGCGAGTTCTAAAAAGGGTATACTTTGTTGACACGTTTAACTAAGAAAGCGTGGTATTTGAATGGGATGATAGACATGATAGGAGTTTTGGTGTAATGAAGTATGAACTGACCACCGTGATTATTTTCACCATACCCAACAGCTCAAGAGGTTCTCCGTGTGTATGAATGAGCTGTGTATTGATGCAAAAGGGAAGATAGTCGATTGTGGATCCAGACAACTCAAGGATCATAAAATAAACTATCTGACCCATGATTTAAAGTTGACAGCGGTAGTACTTGTACTGAGGATATGGTAATATTATATACATTGTGAGAATTTTGGGTATGCACTGATCATAAAGCCCCAAGTATCTGTTTTCACAGAAAGAGTCGAATATGAAATAATAAAGTGGGTTAGAGCTTTTGAGAGATTTTGATTGTGAAAAATTGTACCACCTAGGAAAGGCTAATGTAACGGTTGATGCCTTGAGCAGAAAGAGCCTCGGGATGGTATTACATATGATGGTCAGGGAGCGTGAGCTACTTGAGTAGTTGTGAGCATCAGTAGTGATGTGATCCCTTCTGATGATGACAGTGATTGTGTGACAGCTAGCCTGAGACTAGAACCGGATGAGAGTGCCCGAATTTGATAGGCATAGCGTGATGATCGGCATGGTGTCGATAGTTTGGGTCAGATTCAGAAGGGTACAGTGACAGAGTTCACAGAGAGTGTCGATGATTTATAGAGAGGTTCAGAGACAGTATAAGTGCTCCCCAGGACCATAGTTGATGAGATAGTAATATTGTATGAAGCTTACTCTTCGGGATATACAGTGCATACAGAAAGTAATGAATATATATATATATAAAATCTCTGTAAAGGGTATTGGTGGTCAGATGTGAAAAGAGATATGGTATAGATTGTGAAAAAGTGCCTAGTATGTCAGCAGAATAAGATAGAGTATTAAAAGTCTGCAGAGTTATTGTAGTCTCTACCTATATCGACACGACACGGAAATGGGAGCAAGTCTCCATGAATTTCGTGATGAGTTATAGAGGGCTCAGATGAGTCACGAGGCTATTTAGATGATAGTTGCTAGTTGACTAAGTCTACCCACTTTCTGGTTATGAAATCTCTAGATACTCAGAGTGTGTATGAGGATTCAGGTATAAGGAAGATATAATGAGAGTGTGTGCCGTTAATTTTATAAGCTCTTGGAATGATCAGTTATTACAAATTTAAATCGCCAATAACGACAGTTGGCACTTGAGTATCAGGATAACAATTATGAGGCATAGTATGGCCGTAGGGGTTGTTTCCCCGACTCAGACAAGAAAAAGTGGGTGACAGATAGAAATTTCTTTCGAATTAGTATAGTAAGTCTTTGAGGATGTTCAGTTGAGTGAGAGATTAAGAACACCTCAGAGTAGACAAAAAGCATTGGAATTCACCGAGGGTGGATCTGTATTGTTGAAGTTATTTTTCCTAAGGGAATAAGGACATAACGAGACTCGGGAAGAAGGCAAATTGAGTTTTGTTGGATGGAATTTTTGAAAGATTGGACAAGTAGGAGATAAGACCTGTAAGTTGGCGTTATCACCTGAATAAACAGGCATCCACGGCATGTCCCATCTTTTGATACTTCGGCAATACTATCCAAATTCAGCATAGGTGATCGGATATAAACTCCAACAGTTCAGCTCAGTGCAAATATAAGTATATTGAAGAAGTTGATTCGGGCATTAAACAGGAAAGAGAAAGTATTGAGGTTTAAGACGATCTCCCTAATTAAAGTCCTTCGGTAGTATTACACTCCGAAAAAAGGTCACATGAGAATTAAAAAGTATGATACGATTGATGTACCTGGAGTTATATATGGACCATATGACTTGGTTCTAATTTGGAGGACCAAATTCCTTAAGTGGGGGAAATTATGTAAGACTCGATTTTAGTTAAAACACGAAATTAAAAAATGCAAAAGGATTGAAATGGAATTTTTGAACACGTGCAAGGGCAAAACGATAAAAAGATCGAAAGTCGGAATAAATTCGACAAGAAAATTTAATTAAAAATAAGGGATTGAGAAATCTTGATCAATAACGAAGAAATAATTAAATTTCGGGTTAAATTGATCAAGATATGAATTTATGGGAATTAATCGAAATTAATCGGGATTTTTACTTCAAAAAATAATCCCAAAAATAATCGAAAATTTTACCCGAAAAAGGTTAAAATATGATAAATAAATTAAATTAAATTAAATTAATTAATTTGGAATAAAATAATAATTTTGGTAGATCTTTTAGATATTTTAATATATTTTATTGATTAAAATATTAATAAAATTAAATTAATTAAGTTAAAAAAAAAGAGAACAAAAAAAATCAGAAAATGTGATCGGGGAGAGAGAAAGAAGAGAGAAACGAAAAAAAAAATGAAACTGAGGAAGACCCGGACCACCGTCGATCGTCTGGCGACCAATCGGCCAAGTGAGGGTCGAAAAAGGAAGAGGAGAGGCCGACGACCTCCCTGGTACCGGCGGTGCAACCCACCGACGCCGGAATCCGACGAAATCGAAGGAGAGAGAACCCGAGGGAGAAGAGGAGATCGGCGACAACCGACGCCGATCTAGCCCCAACCAACCCCAGCCGAGGCTTCCCTAAGCCCAGGCGACTCGATCGGTGGTGGTCACGACTGGCGAAACCAGCGGACAGAGCCGAAAACGCCGGAAAGAGGGAGAACCACCAACGGCGAAAGGAGAACAGCCAGACCTGCCACTTTCCGGCGACCTCGATCGAAGCCGACCCCAGATCTGAGATGCGGACGACCCAGCGGAGCCACTGGCGGAGGAAGCCGGTGGAGAACCGACCGGCAAGGCCCTGAACCGGTCGAACTGGAGTGAATCGGGGTAAACCGGCGGGTCCGAACCGGGTCTAAACCGGACCGAACCAGTTCAGCGAATGAGGAAAGGAAAAAAGGAGAAAAAGGGAAAAAGAAAAAGAGGAAAAATTGGAGAAAAATCCCGACGATGTAATCGAGCTACGGGTAAGTCAGTAGCGGTCAAAATTGACCGATTTAAATTTTGGAATATTTAATTTAATTAATTTTCGACTGGAAATTTACCCGAAAATTATGAAATTGTGTAGCTCGACAATCGACATCGAACGAGAGCTCGAGATAGCCTCGATTTGCGTACTAGCATGGAATCTCGGGTAAGTAACCCTTATTTACGATAATTTACATCATTATGCGTGCTTCAGATTTAATTTTCGCATTAATTAAATGAAATTTTGGAAAGTCGGATAAATTGTCGTAAATAATAAATTGAGCTATTCGAGAGTTAGAACGAGGCCCAATAAATTGTTGGTGAGCCCAATGAGCCCAATAGGCCTCGATATGTGAAAATTAAGTGGAAAATGGGCTTAAGGCCGATTAAGGCCCATTAAGGTGCAATCAGGCCCAATAGGGGTAAATGGGCCCAATGATTTAAATTAAGTATAGAAAATAGGAAATACAATTAAATTGTATGATATCTGACCTGAGAAATATTTATATGCAGTTTCAGACATTGGATTGGGAGTAAATCGGACTGCGTGACGAGACAGTAGTGGAAAAAGGAAATGTCAGACTATACAGAAAAATAAGGTAAGGGAATTCTACGGACTGCTAGAGGTAACTATACGAAATTTCAAAGTTCATATGTAGTGTTTTAAATTATCTGTAGGGTCTAGAAGTAAATAAATATTTTTAGTGCCCCGAAAGGGTAAATTACCAAAATACCCTTGTTCAGGGTAAAATTTACAATTTTAGGAAAAATTGAGAGGAGCAAGAACAAGAGGTTCCTGCTCGTTTTGGAGGTGTTTTGACGCATGCATGAGTAGGCTGGCTAACCTTGAAAGAAAAATGCACAGCATTGCATATTTTCAATGATGAAATTGTTTTGAAAACTGTTTTAAGGAAATAGAGCCGCCTACGTGTTTTTATTGACATGTGACGTGCTAGAGCTCAGCTCGCACGATATTTTGATTTGGGTGATGCATGCATTAGTGCTGGAGCGAGAGCTCGCACTAGAGTTTTACATGCATTGGTGCTAGAGTCCAACTCGCACCAGATTTTATATATATATATATATGATTTTCGTGACACGGTGCTAGAGTCTAACTCGCACCAGATTTTATATGATTTTCGTGACACGGTGCTAGAGTCTAACTCGCACCAGATTTTCCACATGATTTGATAAGAGTGCTAAAGCTTAGCTCGCACTAGTTTTACTTGAATTGGCGAGAGTGCTGGAGCATCGCTCGCACCCCCCCCCACTGATTTTTATGAGAACATGCGATGAGCCATGCTTGGAGCATCGTGTAGACTGTGTGTCACCAATTAAATAGGCTCGCACGTGCGTTTTGAGACATGGCATGAGTATAGAGATATGATATGGGTCCATGGAGTACGATGTACCGTGCAAGTAGCATCTTCGGATGTGTGGTATCTTCGGATACGTGGTATCTTCGGATACGGCATCTTCGGATGCGTGGGATCGAATAAAACTGACGAGATGGACTGACCCACCTCTCGGGCGGTTCCCGATCATGGTGAGAACCTGCACACTAGGATCCATGTAGCAGAGGAACTCCCGAGGACACATGACCATAGTCCTGGTTATTACCGATATACAGATGTTGCCTAGTCTCGCATGTTGATGATCTTGACGATGATTGAAACTGGGTTTTAAACTAAATTTGCATGATGCTATTTCCATGCTTTTTAAACCCATGTGTAATGTAAATTGATTTTCATGGTTTTGTGTGAGTTAGGACCACCCGAAGGAGAGGTTAAGTCTTGATTTTATTGTGAAATTTTTAAATGAGAAAGAAATGATTTAAAAAGAGTTACATGTTGAATTTTTCGTGCGAACGTGTTTTACATGACATCATGAATCATAGCATCAGTTTTAAAATGTGTGGAGAAAGGGTGGTTTATGCATGGCACCACGTCCATGTAGGTAGAATGGTTACCTACTTGTTCGTAGGATTGCCTTACTGAGCTTGATGTGCTCACCTCTTTCATTTTCTCACACAGATAATCTCCAGTAGATGTTGAGGCGACTGAGTACTGCATTCCGGATATCCGCTGCTGCCCATCATTTAAGGTATATACACTTGTACATATTGTATCTAAATAAGTATAGCACAGTAACATGTTTGTAAGTAACTTTAGGGGATGTATAAATATTGTAAATATTTATAAATGACTGAGAAAGAATTAATTTGGTGGGACTGGCATTGACGCACAGCCCAATTGTTAGTGGAGTGTGGTCACGATCAGAGAACAGGTAAGCATGAAAGAAAATAACAAAACGCGAAAAATTTACTCTGATTTTTGGGTAGTTTTGGGTCGTGACAGAAACAGAGCTAAACAGAGATGTCAACAGCTGCTAAAAAGAAAATGAAACTAATCCCCATAATTATTAAACAAAGTAAGTCATGCATCTAATGGAAACTACAACAATTACTGAAAACCGAAAATGCAACTAGATAACCGAACTGAAATTAAAAACACAGCAAGGAGTAGAGGAACGTAGCTGCTGTCACCAGCTTTCTTTTACTCAATGCAGTGAACAAAAGATAACAAAATAATCAAGCTTACAAGTAGAAAAATGTAAAAACAAATGTGCAAAAATTGAACACTAAATAGTGGTGTCGGGATGAGCTAAATTGCGGTGGTTCATGGCTCCTCACACCCGACTCATCATTTTTCTACGAAAGCTACTGCACAGACGGTAAAAAAATGGAGTTTGAAGCTAAGGAAAATAATGTCAATTCACCAATGGTTGTAGCGAAGGAAGGAGAGGATGCTAGCCACTGTCACCAGCTACAAAAACCTCTCATACCAATCGGCTACCTAAGGAACCAACCAACCCGAATGAACAAATGACACAAACTAATAAAACCACACTAAACTGAGAGCTTCAAACCATAAAAACTTATAAAAGCATTTCATAGCAAAACAGAGCTTGAAAATAAGGAAAAGGAAATTTACCAAAACCGAGAAAAGAGAAAAAGATATACTTGGAATTGGATTGTAATTAGCTAATGTAAAATGCTAAGAAACTAGAAATTAAAACAAACTTTTCATAAAATTTAGATTGCATGAACAGTAAAATAACATGGTAGCTAAAAATAAAAACTACAATCGAAAATCTAAAATCTAAAAAAATTTTAAAAACTTAAACTGCCCTAAATTAAAACTACTCCTAAATTACTCTATACTACTCCTAACCTAGGCTACTTACTCTACTTCTTACTTTCTACTTCCTACTTCCTTTTTTTCAATTGCCATCATATTCTATTTATACACACACTTAGGGGTACAATAGTGTAAGACCCGAATTTAATAAAAATACGAAAACTAAATAAGAAAAGATAGAGGAAGTATGAAGGAAGTCGGGTTAAATTAATCCCGAACACGTGTAAGGGCAAAACGGTCAAAGGACCGAAAGCCGGAGTAAATTCGATAAGGAAATTTAATTAAAAATAAGGATTTAAGAAATCTTGGTCAATAAAGATGAAATAAAATTATTTCGGATTAAATTGATCAAGATATTAATTTATTGGAATTAATCGGGATTAATCGGGATTTTTAGTTCAGAAAAATAATCCCGAAAATAATCGAAAAATATACTGAAAAGTCACTCGGGACAATATCCCGAAAATACGGAGCAATTATACCCGAAAAATAGGTTAAAATATAATAAATAAATTAAATAAAATTAAATTAATTAATTTAGAATAAAATAATAATTTTAAGGGATATTTGGGTATTTTTAGTGTATTTTAATAAATAAAAATAAATTGTTAAATAAGATAATAAATTGTAAAAAAAAAAAAAAGAAGAGAATTGAAAAAAAAAAAAAAAAAGAGAGGAAAGTCATCGGGGAGAGAGAAACGGAAGACCCGAAGAAGACCAAAGGAGGCCCGATCACCGTCCGGCGGCCAACGGCCCGGCCAAGGGCCGGAAAAGAAAGAGGGGACGCCGATGAGCACGATGGTACCGGCGGTGTAGCCAACCGACGCCGGAGGAAGCCGATCGGAGGAGGAGAAGGCCGACGGGATTGAGGGGCTCGGTCCCGGCGAACGGCGGCGATCCGACCAGAACCAAGGCCCGATTTGGAGAGCCCAGTCGACGGCGGTGCTTTTGGCACCGGTGGCACTCAGCGAGACGGCCGGAATCGGCGGCGACGGCCAAGGGAAGAGAATGGGTCCGACGGCGAGGAGAGAAGAGGCCGGACCGGCGGCATTCCGGCGGCCTTGGGCGAATCCGAGCCCAGATTCGAGATGCGGACGGCCTTGCGGAGCTGTTGGCGGTGGAAGCCGGCGGAGAACCGGCCGGCAAGGCAGTGAACCGGCAGTGAACCGGCCGAACCGGAGAAAAACCGGTGGTCTGACCGGTCCGAACCGGACAGAACCGGTTCAGCCAAAAAGAGGGGAAAAAAGGGAGAAAAAGGGAAAAGGAAAAAGAGGAAAAAATTGGGGAAAATTCCGGTGATGCAATCGAGCTTCGGGTAAGTCGATAAGCGGTCAAATTGACCGATTTAAATTTGGAATATTTTATTTAATTAATTTTGGGCTGAGAACTTACCCGGAAAAATTGTGGAATTGTGTAGCTCGACGATTGGCATCCACCGAGGGCTCGAGACAGCCTCGATTTGCGGACTAGCATGGAATCTCGGGTAAGTGACCCCTATTTACGACAATTTCCTCGTTATGCGTGATATTGATTAAATTTACGCATAAATTGAATTAATTTATGGAAATTTAGATTAATTGTCGTAAATATTAAATTTAGCTATTCGAGAATTAGAACGAGGCTCAATAAATTATTGATGGGCCCAATGAGCCCAATAGGCCTCGATAAAGAGAAAATTAAGTGGAAAACGGGCTTAAGGCCGATTAAGGCCCATTAAGGTGCAATCGGGCCCAATAGGGGTAAACGGGCCCAATGATTTAAATTAAGCCCAGAAAAGATTAAGTACAATTAAATCATAATATCTGACCTGAGGAATATTAATACGCAGTTCCGGGCATTGGATTGGAAACATATCGGACTGCGCGATGGGACTACATTGGAAAAGAGAAAGGTCAGACTCGACGAGAATCGAGGTAAGGGAATTCTGCGGACTGCTAGAGGTAACAGTACGCAATTTTAAATTCATATGCAGTCCTTTAAAATATCCTGAAGGGTCTAGAGGTCAAATAATAATTTTAGTGCCCCGAATGGGCAAATTACTAAAATACCCTTGTTAAGGGTAAAATTCTAAAAATCTAGGAAAAATTGGGAGGAGCAAGGACAAGAGGTTCCTGCTCGTTCTGGAGATATTTCAACGCATGCATGAGTAGGCTGGCTCGCCTTGAAAGAAAGTGCACCGCATTGCATACTTTCAACGTGAAATTGATTTGAAAACTGTTTTGAGTAAATAGAGCCGCCTACGTGTTTTATTGACATATGACGTGCTAGAGCTCAGCTCGCACGGTAATTTCGATTTGTGTGATGCATGCATTAGTGCTGGAGCGAGAGCTCGCACTAGAGTTTTACATGCATAGGTGCTAGAGTATAACTCGCACCAGATTTCACATGCTCTTTCGTGACACGGTGCTAGAGTCTGACTCGCACCATATTTTTACATGATTTTCGAGACAGAGTGCTGGAGTTTAACCCGCACCAGTATTTATAAAATTTTCATGTGATTTATAATATACAGAGTGCTGAGCTTAGCTCGCACTAGTTTTACCGGATTTGTGGAGTACCGCTGTCTGCCCTTGGAGTCAGCCAAAAGGCCCAACAGGCTCAAGAGACCTCTTAGGTGGGGTGAGAGTGAGGGATGAGGTTGGCGGCCTTGTGGGGATGTAAGCGGGCTCTGCCAGTTGACGTGTTTTGATGAGAGTGCTGAGCATCGCTCACACAGATTTTATGAGAACATGCGATGAGCCGTGCTTGGAGCATCGGGTAGACTGTGTGTCACCGATTTAATAGGCTCGCACGTGCGTTTTGAGACATGGCATGAGTATTGAGAAACAAACCTCTGTGGGAAGCAGGCCAATTGGGCCGGAGTACCTAGAGATATTACATGGGTTCATGGAGTACGATGTACCGTGCAAGTAGCATGGAGTACGATGTACCGTGTTGTATCTTCGGATACGGCATCTCCGGATGCAGCATCTTCGGATGCCGGGGATCGGATAAGACTGACGGGATGGACTGACCCACCTCCCGGGCGGTTCCCGATCATGGTGAGAACCCGCACACTAGGATCCGTGTAGCTGAGGAACTCACGAGGACAGATGTGGCCATAGTCCTAGTTATTTACCTATATACAGACGTTGCCTAGTCTCGCATGTTGATGATTTCTATGATGATTTAAACTGGGTTTTAAAACTAAATTGCATGATGGTATTTCCATGCTTTTCAAAACCCACGTGTGATGTAAATGTTTTCATGATTTTGTGTGAGTCAGGATCACCCGCAGGAGGGGTCGAGTCCTGACTTTATTGTCAAAATCTTAATTGAGAAAGAAATGATTTATGATAATTGCATGTTGATTTTCCGTGCAAATGTATTTTACATATCATCATAATGCATAGCATTGTTTTAAAATGTGTGGAGAAAGGGTGGTTTATGCATGGCACCACGTTCATGTAGGTAGTATGGTTACCTACTTGTTCGTAGGATTGCCTTACTGAGCTTGATGTGCTCACCCCTTTCATTTTCTCCCACAGATAATCTCCAGTTGAAGTTGCGACGACTCAGTACTGCATTCCGGATATCCGCTGCTGCCCATCAACATAAGGTATATACACTTGTACTTATTGTATCTACATAAGCATAGCACAGTAACATGATTGTAAGTAACTTTAGGGGATGTATAAATAATATAACAATTATAAATGACTGGAGAAGAAATAAGTACTAGGGTAGATGTATGGTGGGACTGGCATTGACGCACAGCCCAATTAGTAGTGGAGTGTTGGTCACGATTCGAGGACAGGTAAGAATTAAGTAAGAAAATAAACAAAAACGCGAAAAAATTCACTCTGATTTTTGGATAGTTGGGTCGTGACAATTATTTTGGTATCAGAGCGTAATTGGTCTGATGTGTGTCAGTGTCAGAAGTTAAGAATTACATCCCCGTGTTACTGTGCTTAGTTAGATACAATAGTGTATATCGAGATGGGCTTGACTAAGAAATGGTTGAGAATGCAGGAATGCCTAATATGAGTCGCGCTAAATGAGATAGTGCACGAGGCAGAGGTCGTAGAGGTAGACCTGAGTCTGCTAAGTCGTGCTGAGTTTGGCTATGAAAATCAGTATGAGATTGAAATAGAGGCGAATGTTGAGCATGCCTCACAGAGTCCGACAGAGAGATCGGACAGTATTGAGACACGCTTCGCGAGATTGGAGCGGAGTGTGGAGATTATTTTGAGGAGCTAATTACTCAGATTATGTACGAGATCAGAGGGCGCAGCGGAGCATTGGTGAAAACCCGCTCGACCCATCTTAAGAGCTGATATGAGAAATGATTATGGATGTATTCCGGTGACAGGATATCCTGGACATGATTTAAAGGAAATTTTGGATTAAAGTCCTTACTCTGACCCAGAGGATTTAATTTATTGACGAGTATGGAGACTCGATTATATTCTGGGCAGATATTACCTCGACACTATGAAAAGTGACAGTCGAGATGTCTAAAAGTTTATGGAAGGGCTCAGATTTTCAATTAGAGTCCGATTGGCCCGTGAGATATTACCTATACCGAGGCAGTGCACAGATTTACAGTTGGGTAAATAAGAACATGAATTGCACGCCTCTGAGACTTGGAAAGGTAGTGAGGGCCGAGATAGAGACAGAAAGAAAAGCGAGAAATGACAAGGATGTCAAAAATGGGAAAATTGGTAATTGGTAAAAGATCTGATGTAACGAGTTATGGGCTAAGATAATTGGTAAGGCCCTAGTGCATCTAATTTTGGGCACTCTTGTGGGCATTGTGATTGGAGGACCCCGACCTGCTACGAAGCAGAGTAGCAGTGTCATTACTGTGGAATGTGTGGTGGATACCACAGAAGGAGCGTCTATACCTACACGGTATTGATGAAAATGGTCGTTAAGTGTGGTATGATGGACCATTGATTTTGATTACACAGAGTTGGGCGAAATCGCCCCACAAAAAGGTAAAGAGACAGAGAAAAATTTCGTTGTTATAGCTGAAAACGAAAAGGGAGGCCATAGCCGAAGAGAAAAAGGAAAGTAGGCTATTGGACGAAGGCGAGTGGATGTCTTGGACCAGGATGCTATTGATGTTTCATGGATGTGGTGTAAGATACCACACTTGTTATGAATAACGAAGTACATATGTTCATTAATCCTGTGCCACATATTTATTCATACCGCCTTCATTCGCATATAAGTGAGTAAAAGGCATGAATGCCTACGTCATCGGTTACAATATGGGTAAATGAGTACCCCAATAGAGGAGGATGAATTAACGGAATATAGATATAGAGATTTTAAGTTGATAAACAGGGGTGTAACGGTTGAAATTACAGGAGTAAAGGATGTACTCACAGAATGAATAAAGACAAGAGTTTCATTATAATTGATACGCAAAGGAGAAAATCTTCGAGATAAGATAGATCCTAAGTACAAGATGTATTGGAGTAGAGATATATGCTAGATAAGGAATACCTTTAATATGCGAAGTAATTGAGGTTAAACAATTAGTAGCGAATACAAATTATAACCAAGGACAAAGATGGGTATAACCATAACCGGTAGTTGTGGTTAAGTCTGAAGGCTAATAAAGGTATTTCAAAATACCTCCCCGCCTGAAGACTTGACAGCATCTAGATAAATATATATATATCCTATAACGTGAAACCGATCATCGAAATAAATACCTTTAGCATTAGGATACCATTACTAAGACGATAAGAATATAAAAATTCGACAATCATGAAGGTTAACATAGTAAAATTTAATAAGAGCGGTTAAGGCAAAGAAAAGGAAATGACGCAGCTTAGTGCCTGAAAACGTAAGCGGTTGAGAAGGATTTTGTACGCTTATGCGTAAATAAGTCAAGGATTGGACCGAATTGTAATCATCATTAACGGTGATATGCTGGGAGTAGTTAAAGCCTAGGGCGAATTATAAGCAACAATTGGAAGATAGCTTTTACAGATGGATTATTGCGAGATTTAAAATGGTATACCCTGTTGACACGTTTAACTAAGAAAACGTGATCTTGGAATAAGATGATAAATAAGATGATAGATGTGACGTGAATTTGGCGTGATGAAGTATGAACTGACCACCATGATTAATTTCACCATGCCCAACAGCTCAAGAGGTTTTTCAGTGAGTATGAATGCCTCAAAGTTATGATGGAGCTGTGTATTGATGTATAATGGGAAGATAGTCAATTTTGGAGTCAGACAACTCTTCGATCACGAAATAAACTATCTGACCCATGATTTAAAGTTGGCAACAGTATTTGTACCGAGGATATGGTACTATTATGTACAGGGTGAGGAATTATGGATATGCACTGATCATAGAGCCCGAGTATCTGTTTTCACAGAAAGGGGCGAATATGAAAATACATATTGGGTTAGAGCTTCTGAGAGATTTTGATTTATGAGAATTGTACCACCCAAGAAAGGCGAATGTGATGACTGATGCCTTGAGCAGAAAGAGCCTCGGGATGGTACCACATATGATGGTCAGGGAGCGTGAGCTGCTAGATGCAGTTGTGGACCTCAGTATTGATGTGATCCCTTCTGAGGATGACAGTGATTGTGTGACAGCTAGCCTGATGACTAGTACCGGATGAGAGTGCCCGGATTTGCCAGGCTTAGCGTGATGATCGACCGGATGTCGATAGTTTGGGTCTGATTCAGAAGGGTACAGTGATAGAGTTCACAGTGGGTGATAATGAGTTACTGAGGATTCAGAGACAGTATGAGTGCTCCCCAGGACCACAGTTGATGAGATAGTGATATTGTCAGAAGCTCACTCTTCGGGATATACAGTGCATGCGGAAGGTAATAATAATATATATTAAAATCTCAAAAGGGGTATGGGTGGTCAGATGTGAAAAGAGATATTGGTGGAGATTGTAGAAAAGTGCCTAGTGTGTCAGCAGAGTAAGGTAGAGTATTAAAAGTCTGCAGAGTTATTGCAGCACCTACCTATATCGACACGGCACGAAAAACGAGAGTAAGTCTCCATGAATGTCGTGATGGGTTATAGGAGACCCGGATAAATCAGGAGACTAGTTGGATGGTAGTCGATAGAGTGACTAAGTCCACCCACCTTCTGGTTATGAACTCCCCAGATACTCAGAGTGTGTATGAGGATTCAGGTATAAGAAAGATTGTGGAACATTAAGTAGCGTTCCAGTGAGCATGGTATCATATAGGGATTCCCGCTCCACTTCCTACCTCAGGGAATATTTTTAGGAAGCTATGGGAACCCGACTGAGTATTAGCACAGCTTTACATCCTCAGACAGATGGTCAGTCAGGGAGGACTGTACAAGTTCTGGAGGATCCGATGAAAGCGTGTGCCATTGATTTTATAAGCTCCTGGAATGATCAGTTGATTTCTAATTGAAGTCGCCAATAACGACAATTGGCAATTGAGTATCGGGATAACGAGATATGAGGCAGTGTATAGCTGTAGGGGCTGTTCCCCAAATTGGATAAGAAAGAGTGGGTGACAGGTAGAAATTATTTCTGACTTTGGATAATAAGTCTCTGAGGATGTTTAGTTAAGGATGAGAGATTAAGAACACCTCAGAACAGATAGAAAAATATTGGAATTCACCCTTGGTGAATTATTATGGTTGAAAGTTACACGTCCTAAGAGAATAAGGACATAGCGGAACTTTTGGAAGAAGTAAATTGAGTTGAGCTGGATCGAATTCTTGAGAGATTGGACAAGTGGGAGATAAGACCTGTAGGTTGTTGTTAATCACTTGGATTAACAGGCACCCACAATGTGTCCCAGCTTATGATGCTTCGGTACTACTATCCAGATCCAGCAGAGGTGATAGGATATGAACTCCAAAAGTTCAGTTTAATGAAAATATGAGTATATTGAAGAAGTTGATTCGGGCATTGAACAGGAAAGAGACAGTATTGGGGTTTAAGATAATCTCCCTAATTAAAGTCCTTTGGTAGTAATACACTCCGAAGAAGGTCGCATAAATTTTAAGAGTATGATATGATCGATATACCCGGAGTTGTATATGGACTCATATGACTTGGTTCTAATTTGGAGGACCAAATTCCTTAAGTGGGGGAGAATTGTAAGACCCGAATTTAATAAAAATACGAAAACTAAATAAGAAAAGATAGAGGAAGTATGAAGGAAGTCGGGTTAAATTAATCCCGAACACGTGTAAGGGCAAAACGGTCAAAGGACCGAAAGCCGGAGTAAATTCGATAAGGAAATTTAATTAAAAATAAGGATTTAAGAAATCTTGGTCAATAAAGATGAAATAAAATTATTTCGGATTAAATTGATCAAGATATTAATTTATTGGAATTAATCGGGATTAATCGGGATTTTTAGTTCAGAAAAATAATCCCGAAAATAATCGAAAAATATACTGAAAAGTCACTCGGGACAATATCCCGAAAATACGGAGCAATTATACCCGAAAAATAGGTTAAAATATAATAAATAAATTAAATAAAATTAAATTAATTAATTTAGAATAAAATAATAATTTTAAGGGATATTTGGGTATTTTTAGTGTATTTTAATAAATAAAAATAAATTGTTAAATAAGATAATAAATTGTAAAAAAAAAAAAAAAAAAGAAAAAAAGAAGAGAATTGAAAAAAAAAAAAAAAAAAAGAGAGGAAAGTCATCGGGGAGAGAGAAACGGAAGACCCGAAGAAGACCAAAGGAGGCCCGATCACCGTCCGGCGGCCAACGGCCCGGCCAAGGGCCGGAAAAGAAAGAGGGGACGCCGATGAGCACGATGGTACCGGCGGTGTAGCCAACCGACGCCGGAGGAAGCCGATCGGAGGAGGAGAAGGCCGACGGGATTGAGGGGCTCGGTCCCGGCGAACGGCGGCGATCCGACCAGAACCAAGGCCCGATTTGGAGAGCCCAGTCGACGGCGGTGCTTTTGGCACCGGTGGCACTCAGCGAGACGGCCGGAATCGGCGGCGACGGCCAAGGGAAGAGAATGGGTCCGACGGCGAGGAGAGAAGAGGCCGGACCGGCGGCATTCCGGCGGCCTTGGGCGAATCCGAGCCCAGATTCGAGATGCGGACGGCCTTGCGGAGCTGTTGGCGGTGGAAGCCGGCGGAGAACCGGCCGGCAAGGCAGTGAACCGGCAGTGAACCGACCGAACCGGAGAAAAACCGGTGGTCTGACCGGTCCGAACCGGACAGAACCGGTTCAGCCAAAAAGAGGGGAAAAAAGGGAGAAAAAGGGAAAAGGAAAAAGAGGAAAAAATTGGGGAAAATTCCGGTGATGCAATCGAGCTTCGGGTAAGTCGATAAGCGGTCAAATTGACCGATTTAAATTTGGAATATTTTATTTAATTAATTTTGGGCTGAGAACTTACCCGGAAAAATTGTGGAATTGTGTAGCTCGACGATTGGCATCCACCGAGGGCTCGAGACAGCCTCGATTTGCGGACTAGCATGGAATCTCGGGTAAGTGACCCCTATTTACGACAATTTCCTCGTTATGCGTGATATTGATTAAATTTACGCATAAATTGAATTAATTTATGGAAATTTAGATTAATTGTCGTAAATATTAAATTTAGCTATTCGAGAATTAGAACGAGGCTCAATAAATTATTGATGGGCCCAATGAGCCCAATAGGCCTCGATAAAGAGAAAATTAAGTGGAAAACGGGCTTAAGGCCGATTAAGGCCCATTAAGGTGCAATCGGGCCCAATAGGGGTAAACGGGCCCAATGATTTAAATTAAGCCCAGAAAAGATTAAGTACAATTAAATCATAATATCTGACCTGAGGAATATTAATACGCAGTTCCGGGCATTGGATTGGAAACATATCGGACTGCGCGATGGGACTACATTGGAAAAGAGAAAGGTCAGACTCGACGAGAATCGAGGTAAGGGAATTCTGCGGACTGCTAGAGGTAACAGTACGCAATTTTAAATTCATATGCAGTCCTTTAAAATATCCTGAAGGGTCTAGAGGTCAAATAATAATTTTAGTGCCCCGAATGGGCAAATTACTAAAATACCCTTGTTAAGGGTAAAATTCTAAAAATCTAGGAAAAATTGGGAGGAGCAAGGACAAGAGGTTCCTGCTCGTTCTGGAGATATTTCAACGCATGCATGAGTAGGCTGGCTCGCCTTGAAAGAAAGTGCACCGCATTGCATACTTTCAACGTGAAATTGATTTGAAAACTGTTTTGAGTAAATAGAGCCGCCTACGTGTTTTATTGACATATGACGTGCTAGAGCTCAGCTCGCACGGTAATTTCGATTTGTGTGATGCATGCATTAGTGCTGGAGCGAGAGCTCGCACTAGAGTTTTACATGCATAGGTGCTAGAGTATAACTCGCACCAGATTTCACATGCTCTTTCGTGACACGGTGCTAGAGTCTGACTCGCACCATATTTTTACATGATTTTCGAGACAGAGTGCTGGAGTTTAACCCGCACCAGTATTTATAAAATTTTCATGTGATTTATAATATACAGAGTGCTGAGCTTAGCTCGCACTAGTTTTACCGGATTTGTGGAGTACCGCTGTCTGCCCTTGGAGTCAGCCAAAAGGCCCAACAGGCTCAAGAGACCTCTTAGGTGGGGTGAGAGTGAGGGATGAGGTTGGCGGCCTTGTGGGGATGTAAGCGGGCTCTGCCAGTTGACGTGTTTTGATGAGAGTGCTGAGCATCGCTCACACAGATTTTATGAGAACATGCGATGAGCCGTGCTTGGAGCATCGGGTAGACTGTGTGTCACCGATTTAATAGGCTCGCACGTGCGTTTTGAGACATGGCATGAGTATTGAGAAACAAACCTCTGTGGGAAGCAGGCCAATTGGGCCGGAGTACCTAGAGATATTACATGGGTTCATGGAGTACGATGTACCGTGCAAGTAGCATGGAGTACGATGTACCGTGTTGTATCTTCGGATACGGCATCTCCGGATGCAGCATCTTCGGATGCCGGGGATCGGATAAGACTGACGGGATGGACTGACCCACCTCCCGGGCGGTTCCCGATCATGGTGAGAACCCGCACACTAGGATCCGTGTAGCTGAGGAACTCACGAGGACAGATGTGGCCATAGTCCTAGTTATTTACCTATATACAGACGTTGCCTAGTCTCGCATGTTGATGATTTCTATGATGATTTAAACTGGGTTTTAAAACTAAATTGCATGATGGTATTTCCATGCTTTTCAAAACCCACGTGTGATGTAAATGTTTTCATGATTTTGTGTGAGTCAGGATCACCCGCAGGAGGGGTCGAGTCCTGACTTTATTGTCAAAATCTTAATTGAGAAAGAAATGATTTATGATAATTGCATGTTGATTTTCCGTGCAAATGTATTTTACATATCATCATAATGCATAGCATTGTCTTAAAATGTGTGGAGAAAGGGTGGTTTATGCATGGCACCACGTTCATGTAGGTAGTATGGTTACCTACTTGTTCGTAGGATTGCCTTACTGAGCTTGATGTGCTCACCCCTTTCATTTTCTCCCACAGATAATCTCCAGTTGAAGTTGCGACGACTCAGTACTGCATTCCGGATATCCGCTGCTGCCCATCAACATAAGGTATATACACTTGTACTTATTGTATCTACATAAGCATAGCACAGTAACATGATTGTAAGTAACTTTAGGGGATGTATAAATAATATAACAATTATAAATGACTGGAGAAGAAATAAGTACTAGGGTAGATGTATGGTGGGACTGGCATTGACGCACAGCCCAATTAGTAGTGGAGTGTTGGTCACGATTCGAGGACAGGTAAGAATTAAGTAAGAAAATAAACAAAAACGCGAAAAAATTCACTCTGATTTTTGGATAGTTGGGTCGTGACAAATAGTAATTTTTTTCATCCTAGATGAGTTGGCATTGTTTGGCCACTTGTCTTCATTTGATTTGCCGCATAGTAGATATTTTCACGTCACCCGTCTTTTTTTCCAATTGGCTGTGCGATGTGGCCCGACGTGTGTCTTCCAGAGGGTTGGCACGGTGTCCTTCGATCTTATCGTTTCGGAACAAATAAAATACGGACACCTGGCATCACGCGTGTTTAGACGACTGGTGACTCGGTCTGCAATTTGGAAGTGGTCCAGTCTCCTTTAGCCCATTTTCAGCCTAATTTCGACTGAAACGACTGAGTTTCATCCGGATTTAATTTATGCACATAAGAGAATTTTAATTAAATAAAGGAGATAATTAATCAAATAATATGGGAATTTAAATAATTAATTAAGAAATTAAGCACAAATAATTCTATTAAAAATAGAATTATCAGTAATCACCTGCCATCACAATAAGACGTAATTAGGTAGATAACATAACTTATCAATTACACCACGATGTAACTCTTAGATTAGTTGGGTGACAACTCTTTGTCTAAATGCATCGTATGCATTTTGCCCAACCCTTACCTCTAAAGTCATATAGTCTAGTTTATTGTATCCGGAATATATAACTTCAGTTGAGTAAGACCCACCATCAATCAGCTCAATATCTCCGTGTAAAAGTTTGAACTTGACAATCATCATTAAGGCCTCCGATTAAAAGAACTCAAGTTATTTTACCGAGGCAAGTGGAAGACATCTTAATCATGCTTAGCAAGTGACTCAATATTTTTATAAGGGATTTTGTTTTTGCATGGTTATAATCTTATTGATTCATATAAACATGCATAGCGCTTATCATATTCATATATAACATAAATATTGCAAATATATAAATTTATCATATGCCAACTACTGAGGATAATTATGGACTTTTCTAAGGTTAACTTCCTTTGAGCCATAATAAGCTAGATGATTAAATTACTGAATGCAATCTTCAAGCTTCCCAAGCTCAATTATCGATTCATCTCCAATGCCTGCACGATGCCTTTATGTCTTCAATTCTTACGTTTACAACTTAACTTCTATCTTAAATGTAGTCTATATAACTATTACATATTATAGAGAAACCTTGAGTTACATTCAAGGGGAGTAAGATGAGAAAAGAAGTGTATAATCCCATAAAATTAAAGAGATAAGGCTAGACATTCAGGCCTTATTTCAAAAATTGAAATACCATAAAGCAAATTATTAATTATCCATTCATGCATGATAAATTCTATAGTCCATATATCATCCTTCATGCTTTCATCATATCACATATATGAAAAATAATAACAACATGCTTGGTTTAAATTATTGATCTTACATGTCCCTTTTGAATTTAATATTAATATCACATATTAATATTAATTCAAACAATGAGATGTGAGGCTATGGTCAAAATCCTTAAAATCATGCTTGGACCGAAATCATGACAAGTTTAGAAAAACCATGACTAAAGCTTGTCTTAGTTGATGTCTTAGTAATTTGGAATTGAATTTTTAAACCAATTAGAATTTTAATTCAATCAGGACATTTAATTACTTTAATTTAACACATTCCAAACCATTTAGAATTATCAAATAATTAAATTCAATGTCAAATTAAATGATTGAGAAATCCTATTCCTACCAAGTTTAGTAGTATTAATCTTCTAGCCCCACTAAAATTTATCTTATATTTTAACTCGAAGTCGTGAACCTTTTAAGAATTTTAATTAAATTTAGATATATAATAGAAACTAATTTTTTAGAGTCTAATGCCATTAGGATATCTAAATTTCAACAAGACATAAACATGTTTTCTTTAAGAAGAGGAATTCTAATTAAACTAGAATTGTAACTAACTCTAACTAACTTTGAATCGATTGAGGATTAGAGGATGGGGATTGACCAACAAATCCAGCCCTTAGTTGTCCTCAATTCTCTTAAGGCTATTAAAACTCTTTCTTGAAGCCTTTGAGTTGTTTCTTTTCTCCAAGAAACCAAGACAGTACACATAATCAAGAAAGCGAATCTCTTAACAAGAAACAACTTTCTCGAAGATTCAATATCAAGATCAGAGGTAACTTTTCAATAAAACTTATTTAGACACATTCTTCATCTTTTAAAAAATTAATAAAACATATTCAACAAGAATTTTTAAGCCAAAGAATTGAAAAGAATCACAAACCCAAAACCGATTTCACCAAAATAGTTTTCTTGATTCTAGTAAACTTTCTGCTAGATTTTTTTTATCGACATTTGAATCCATAAATAGACTATACAAATTTTGAAAACTACTAAAAGACTCTTTATCTATTAAGTAAAAATTATAGACCCATTGGATTTGTCTATAGAAAACTAAAAATCTCGTAATACTATTTACTCAAAAATTTTATGCTTTAGGACAGATTTGAAAGAAAATTTTCAATAAAATATCAAATGACGTCCTAAAATCATAAAAATTTAATCAAATAATCCTAAGATACCATACTATGATATTATAAAAGAATCCAATCAAAAAGATTTTGTTAAACCTGATTTTCAACCCACACAATTTAATGGACCGATTGTAATCAAAAAAATTTTGAAATCAAGAACAACCAAAACATTCGTATTTGCATAAATCTTAAGCAAAGGTGATACGTGGTAAATAGCTGATGGAGCTGTGAAGAATTGTTGAAAAGTTACTGGCATGAAGCTAGAATGGTGGTTAGCTATATATTTGTTAATAACTATTAGTTTAGTTAGTGGCAGTTACTTAAAAATGGCGTGAAAGTCAGATTATGTTAATCAGTCAGTGTATAAATAACAAGTTGTAAACAAAAATAAAATCAAGGAATACAGTCAAGAATTTCTCTCAGTTTTCTTCTATTTTCTCTATTCTTCTTATCTTCTATTTTCTCTATTCTTCCCTACTACATTTCTCTATAGTATCAAATCTCTAGTATCAAGAGGTACAGAACTTGTTCTTCATTGTTTCCTCAAGTTTCCTACATCCTAACTCTTGAACTCAACCATTTTACAAGTATTATTTTTCCATCAGAGCTCGATCTTGGCACCTACATTGGCAAAAAACAGAATATCAAAATTTTTAATGTCTTGAAGAAACCATAATAGAGTATTTTAAAGAAATCATTTCCAAAACTACAAAAATAAAAGAGAATCATTTCTTCCTTGATGCAAAATCAAGAGAGGATCAATTCTTCCTTATGGAAAAATTATTCTACTCTTAATTTATAGCAAGATTCGATTACGATTGATCTTCAACATGAAAACTCTGTTAGATCATCATTTAGATCCTCACAACTGAACGAAGACTCTGTTGAGCATGAAGTTATATCTCTGGTTCAAAAAACGAATCTAATACTTTCAAAATAGATTAAACTGATGGTCTTTATTTTTCGGTACAAGTATCGAATCACTAATTCCCTACAAACATCAAGAAATAACCATGAATGTTCATTGCCTTGACTTTGTTGAAACTGTGATGGGAGTAAAAGTGGACTCTAAATTTATTTCTTTAAAAAGTGTCTATGTGCGAATGAAAATGTGACACACCCTGAAGGTATTGTCCGCAAGTGCACGGGTCGTACAAATAAAATGGGATTTAAGTCCCGGATTATCATCCCACAGAGAAGTTGATCAACCTAATTAACTACCGGTTAATCTTACCCTAAGTATATTCTAGCAAATTATGAAGTTCTGATGGGTGGTCTACATGGCTAAAATTAAAGTACTGAAAATAATAACAACTATAAAAGAAAGAAAATAAAATCGAGCTAAAATTACTTACAAAGCTCCAAGCAATAAAAAGCAAGAACCTACAAAAGAAAATTAAAACAGTTAAAATGAATTAACGCAACTAAAATAAAATGCAAATATGAAAATAAAGCAATAAAATTAATTAAACTAAAACTTAAAGAAACCTAAAATAAAAATCCATGTAATTAAACTAATAAAAATTGCAAATTAAACTAAACTAAAATTTAATGAAAATAAAGACTAAATTAAAAACGCATGAAACATATTTAATCTAATTAACTCTAAATGAAACTAAACTAAAATAAAGTCCTAAAACATGAAATATAAAATTAACTACTAACTAAAAAATTAACACTACAAATTAAATTAACATGCAAAAATATGAAAATTAATCTACCATTTTAATTGACTAAACTAACTAACTAACAATTAACAAATGCATGAAAATATTAAAAATGCATTAAACTATAGCAACATGATTAAAATGACATGGCCAAACATGGCCTTAACAAATTGCAAAACCACCAAAGTGGTCCCGACACTGTGTACGTTTCCTTTTCTTCTTAGCTGCTCCAGGTGTTCCCTACTATTTTCGGTTCTGTGCCTCTGCTCCTGCCGTGCTCCACACCTGCTGTCTGCAAACTTCTGCTCCAGGTCAGTGCACGCCTGCTGTCTGCTTCTATCCGACTGCTGCCTCCAGGTGCTTCACACGTCTTCTTCAGCAAAATTTATCTTTAGGCAGTGCTGTCCTTGTGTTCTCGGTTCTGCGCCAGCTGCTGTCCGTTTCTAATTCCAGGTGTTGTCAGTCCTGTTGTTCTTGGTTCAGTGCTGTTCATCCTCGGTCTACTTCTGCTGTGCTTTGGTTCTGTCTGGTTCACTAAATCCTAGCACCATTCCTCGGTTAGACTGCCCAGTTATCAACGACACAGCTCCTACTGTCACGACCCAAACTACCCAAAAATCAGAGTTAATTTTTCGCGTTTTGTTTATTTACTTAAATTCTTACCTGTCTTCAAATTGTGACCACACTCCACTAATAATTGGGCTGTGCGTCAATGCCAGTCCCACCATTCAATTACCATCTAACTTATTTCTTCTCCAGTCATTTATAAGTATTTACCATATTTATACATCCCCTAAAGTTACTTACAAACATGTTACTGTGCTATGCTTATTTAGATTGCTTAGCGACTTACCCGAAGCTCGATTGCATCACTGGAATTTTTCCCAATTTTTTTCCTCTTTTTCTTTTTCTCTTTTTCTCCTTTTTTCCTCTCTTTCTTGGCTGAACTGGTTCAGTCCGGTTCAGATCGGTTCGGACCGCCGGTTCACCTCGGTTCACTCCGGTTCACCTCGGTTCACTCCGGTTCACCGCCTTGCCGGTCGATTCTCCGCCGGCTTCCACCGCCAGTGGCTCCACTGGGTCGTCCGCATCACAGATCAGCTCTCGGTTTCACCCAAGTCCGCCGGAAAGTCGCCGGTTCGGCTGTTCTCTTTTCTGTCATCGAAACCCATTTTTTCCCTTGGCCGTCGCCGGCGATTCCCGCCGTTTCGTTGGCTGCTACTGGTGCAGAAAGAACCGCCGTCGCCTGGGCTTTCAGAATCGGGCCTTAGTTCCACCCGAATCGTCGTCGTTCGCCGCCGGTGACCATTTCTTTCCCGTGGCCTTTTTCGTTTTCTGGCGTTCTCCGACGTCGTTGGCTCGCGTCACCGGTGGCAGACGATTCGCTTGGCGTCGGGCTTCCTTCGTCTGCCCTCGCCTGGGTCCCTGGCCGCCGGTGGCTCGCCGGTGGTCTCCTCGTTTTTGCTTCATTTTCGTTTTCTCTTCTCTTTCTCTCTCCCCGACATTTCTGATTCCTTTTTTTTTTCAATTCTTTTATTATTATTATTATTATTATTATTATTATTATTATTATAATTTATTTAACTATTACACTATTCATTAAAATACTCTATAAAAATCCAAAATATCTACAACTTATATTATTTTATTCAAATTAATTCATTTAATTTTTTTATTTAATTTATTTATTATATTTTAACCCTTTTTCAGGTATAATTTCTTCGTATTTTCGGGATATTATCCCGGATGACTTTTCGGTATATTTTTCGATTTAAAAATTCCAATCAATCCCGATTAATTCCAATAAATTGATATCTTGATCAATTTAACCCAAAATAAATTTATTTCACCTTTATTGACCAAGATTTCTCAATCCGTTATTTTTAATTAAATTTCCTCATCGAAATTATACCGACTTCTGATCTTTTGACCATTTTGCCCTTACACATGTTCGGGATTAATTTAACCCGACTTCTCTTCACGAATGCTCATTCATTTCGTATTTTAATTAAATTCGGGTCTTACAAATCTCTCCCACTTAAGGAATTTGGTCCTCCAAATTAGAACCAATTCATATGAGTCCATAGACTACTCCGGGTACATCAATTGTATCATACTTTTTTAATTCTCATGCGACCTTTTTTCGGAGTGTAATGTAACACTACCAAAGGACTTTAATTAGGGAGATCGTCTTAAACCTCAATACTTTCTCTTTCCTGTTTAATGCCCGAATCAACTTCTTCAATATACTTATATTTGCATTAAGCTGAACTGTTGGATCTCATATCCCATCACCTATGCTGGATCTAGATAGTATTTCCAAAGCATCAAAAGATGGGACACATTGTGGGTGCCTGCTTATTCAAGTGAAAATGCCACCTACAGGTCTTATCTTCCACTTGTCCAATCTCTCAAAAGATTCAATCCAGCGAAACTCAATTTACCTTCTTCCAAAAGTTCGCTATGTCCTTATTCTCTTAGGACAAGAATCATTTCAACCATACTAATTCACCCTCGGTGAATTCCAATACTTTTCTATCTGTTCTGAGGTGTTCTTAATCTCTCATCCTTAACTAAACATCCTCAGAGACTTATTATCCAAAGTCAAAAATAATTCTATCTGTCACCCACTTTTTCTTATCCAATTTGGGGAACAACCCCTACAGCCATACACTGCTTCATATCTTGTTATCCCGATACTCAAGTGGCAACTGTCACTATTTGACGAATTCAATTTGTTATAACTGATCATTCCAGGAGCATAAAAATCAAGGGCACACGCTTTCATCGGATCCTCCAGAACCTGTACAGTCCTCTCTGACTGACCATCTGTCTGAGGATGGGAAGCTGTGCTAATACTCAGTCGGGTTCCCATAGCTTCCTGAAAATATCCTCTGAAGTAGAAAGTGAAGCGGAAATCCCTATATAATACAATGCTCACTGGAACGCTACATAATGTTCCACAATCTTCCTTATACATAAATCCTCATATACACTCTGAGTATTTGGAGATTTCATAACCAGAAGGTGGGTAGACTTAGTCACTCTATCGACTATCATCTAAATAGCCTCGTAATTCACCTGGGTTCTATGTAACCCATCACGACATTCATGGAGACTTGCTCCCATTTTTGTGCCGTATCGATATAGGTAGAGGCTGCAATAACCCTACAGACTTTTAATACTCTACCTTATTCTGCTGACATACTAGGCACTTTTCCACAATCTCTACCATGTCTCTTTTCATATCTGACCACCAATACCCTTTTCGAGATTTCGATATATATTCTTTACTTTCCATATGCACTATATATCCCAAAGAGTGAGCTTCTGACAATATTACTATCCCATCAACTGTGGTCCTGGGGAGCACTCATACTGTCTCGGAATCCTCAGTAACTCATCATCACTCACTGTGAACTCTGTCACTGTCTCCTTCTGAATCTGACCCACACTATCGACACCATGTCGATCATCACGCTAAGCCTGGCAAATCCGGGCACTCTCATCCGGTTCTAATCATCAGGCTAGCTGTCACACAATCACTGTCATCATCAGAAGGGATCACATCACTACTGAGGCTCACAACTGCTCTAGCAGCTCACGCTCCCTGACCATCATATGTGGTACCATCCCGAGGCTTTTTATACTCAAGGCATTAGCCATCACATTAGCCTTTCCTGGGTGGTACAATTTTCACAATCAAAATCTCTCAGAAGCTCTAACCCACTATGTATTCTCATATTCGCCTCTTTCTGTAAAAACAGATACTTGGGGCTTCATGATCAGTGCATATCCAAAATTTCTCACCCTGTACATAATAGTACCATATCCTCGGTACAAATACTACCGTTGCCAACTTAAAATCATGAGTCAGATAGTTTATTTCATGATCAAGGAGTTGTCTGACTCCAAAATTGACTATCTTCCCATTATACATCAATACACAGCTCCTTCATTATTTCGAGGTATCCATACTCACTGAGAACCTCTTGAGCTGTTGGGTATGGTGAAATTAATCACGGTGGTCAGTTCATACTTCACTACACCGAAATTCATGTCACATCTATCATCTTATTTATCATCTCATTCAAAGATCATGCTTTCATAATTAAACGTGTCAACAAGGTATATCCTTGAGAACTCGCAGCAACCATCTGTAAAAGCAATTTTCCAATTGTTGCTTATAATTTGCCCTGGACTTTAACTACACCCAACATATCATCAATAATGATGATTACGAATCGGTCCAGGTCAAGTTTAAAAAACTTCATCGTAGTCGAGCTCCACTACTTATTTCAGTCGTATATATCCTTGACTTATTTACGCATAAGCGTATAAGATCCTTCAAAATCGCTTACGTTTTCAGGTACTAACTTGCGTCACTTCCTTTTCTTATCTTAACGGCTCTTATTAAATTTTACTATGTTAACCTTTATGATTTGTCGAATTTTAATATTCTTATCGTCTTAATAAAGGTATCCTAATACTAAAGGTATTTATTACGACGATCGATTTCACGTTATAGGTTATATATATATACTTTTAGACCCTGTCAAGTCTTCAGGCAGGGAGGTATTTTGAAATACCTTTATTAACCCTTAGACTTAACCACAATTACTTTATATATCAGTCCATGTGGTCACAATTTATATTCGCTATTAATTGCTTTAATCCTAATGACTTCATATACGCACTCTTACTCCAATACATCTTGTATTTAGGATCTATCTTATCTTAAAGATTATCTCCTTTCGTATATCCCTCATGACAAAACTCTTTCATTATTCATTCCGTGAGTACAATCCTTTACTCCTTTAATTTCAACTGTTGTACCCCTTTTTATCACTTGTCAACACTTACAGTATACTTTTCAGTGATGTTTTCACCCCTGTTTTCAACTTAAAATCTCTATATCCATATTCCGTTAATTAATCCTCCTCTATTGGGGTACTCATTTATCAGTATTGTGCCCAATGATGTATGCATTCATGCCTTTTACTCACTTATATGCGAATGAAGGCGATATGAATAAATGTTTGGCACCAGGATCAATGAACATATGTACTTCATTATTCATAACAAGTGTGGTATCTCACACCACATCCATGAAATATCAATGATGTCCTGGTCCAAGACATCCTCTCGCCTTCGTCCAACAGCCTACTTTCCTTTTTCTTTTCGGCTATGGCCTCCCTTTTCGTTGCAGCTATACCAACGAAGTTTTTCTCTGTCTCTTTACTTTTCTGTGGGGCGATCTTGCCCAACCCTGTGCAATCAAAATCAATGGTCCATCTTACCACACTTAACGGCCATTTTCATCAATACAGTGTAGGTATAGACCCTCATTCCGTGGTATCTACCACACATTCCACACTGCTTACAGTGCTTACACTGCTACACTGCTTCGTAGCAGGTCGGGGTTCTCCAATCACAATGCCCCTCAAGAGTGCCAGAATTGGATGCACTGGGGTCTTACCAATTATCTTACTCCATGACTCGTCAAATTAAATCTTTTACCAATTACCATTTTTCCATTTTAACATCTTTGTCATTTCTCGATTCTCTTTTCTGTCTCTATTTCAGCCCTCACTACCTTTCCCAATCTCTAAGGCGTGCAATTCATGTTCTTATTTACCCAACTGTAAATATGCACACTGCCTCGGTATAGGTAATATCTCACGGGCCAATCGGACTCTAGTTGAAAAGTTGAGTCATTTCATGAACTTTTAGACATCTCGACTATCACTTGTTCATAGTGTCGAGGTAATATCTGGCCAAGAATATAACCGAGTTTCATACTCATAAATCATACTCATCAATAAATCAATTCCTTTTAAACAGTGTCCGAGATATTCTATCACCGAAATACATCCATAAACATTTCTCATCTTAGCTCTGGATGTTTAACACTTAAGATGGGTCGAGCGAGTTTCCACCAATGCTCCGTCTCGCCCTCAAATCCCTTGCATACTCTGAGCAATTAGCTCCCAAAATATTCTCCACACTCCGCTCCAACCTCGCGAAGCGTGTCTCAATACTGTCCGATCTCTCTGTCGGACTTAGTGGGGCATGCTCAACATTAACCTCTATTTCAATCTCATCCCGATTCTCATTGGTCAACTCAGCATGACTTAGCAGACTCAGGTCTACCTCTACGACCTCTGCCTCGTGCACTATCTCATCTAACGCGACTCATATTAGGCATTCCTGCATTCTCAACCATTTCTTAGTCAAAACCTATCTCGATATACACTATTGCATCTAACCAAGCACAGTAACACGGGGATGTAATTTCCTAATTACTGACACTGACACACATCAGACCAATTTTTGCTCTGATACCACCTTTATATGTCACGACCCAAACTACCCAAAAATCATAGTTAATTTTTCGTGTTTTGTTTATTTACTTAAATTCTTACCTGTCTTCGAATCGTGACCACACTCCACTAATAATTGGGTTGTGCGTCAATGCCAGTCCCACCATTCAATTACCATCTAACTTATTTCTTCTCCAGTCATTTATAAGTATTTACCATATTTATACATCCCCTAAAGTTACTTACAAACATGTTACTGTGCTATGCTTATTTAGATACAATTTATACAAGTATATATACCTTAGATGATGGGCAGCAGCGGATATCCGAAATGCAGTACTGAGTCGTCTCAACATCTACTGGAGATTATCTGTGGGAGAAAATGAAAGGGGTGAGCACATCAAGCTCAGTAAGGCAATCCTACGAACAAGTAGGTAACCATACTACCTACATGAACGTGGTGCCATGCATAAACCACCCTTTCTCCACACATTTTAAAACAGATGATATGAGTTATGATGTTATGTAAATCAAGTTTGCACGGAAAATTCAACATGCAATTATTTCAAATCATTTCTTTCTCATTTAAAAATTTCACAATAAAGTCAGGACTCGACCCCTCCTTCGGGTGATCCTGACTCACACAAAACCATGAAAATCGGTTTACATCACACATGGGTTTAAAAAGCATGGAAATAGCATCATGCACATTTAATTTAAAACCCAGTTTGATCTCATCAAAATTGTCGACATGCGAGACTAGGCAACATCTGTATATCGGCAATAACCAGGACTATGGCCATGTGTCCTCGGGAGTTCCTCTGCTACACGGATCCTAGTGTGCGGGTTCTCACCATGATCAGGAACCGTCCGGGAGGTGGGTCACGCCATCTCGTCGGTCTTATCCGATCCCATGCATCCGAAGATGCTGCATCCGAAGATACCGTATCTGAAGATACCACACGGTACATCGTACTCCATGCTACTTGCACGGTACATCGTACTCCGTGGACCCCCAGCCTTATCCCTTTTTCTGGCTCATCAGCTGGACCTCCAACCCTTATCCCTCTTTCGGGCTCATCAGGTTGTTTTAACATTAAACCGTATTGCCATGTCTCAAAACGCACGTGCGAGCCTATTTAATCGGTGACACACAGTCTATCCGATGCTCCAAGCACGGCTCATCGCATGTTCTCATAAAATCAGTGCGAGCAATGCTCAGCACTCTCATCAAATCAAGTAAAACTAGTGCGAGCTAGGCTCTAGCACTCTGTCTCAAAAATCATATAAAAATATGGTGCGAGTTAGACTCTAGCACCCTGTCACGAAAATCATATATATATATATATAAAAATCTGGTGCGAGTTGGACTCCAGCACCTATGCATGTAAACTCTAGTGCGAGCTCTCACTCCAGCACTAATGCATGCATCACACAAATCAAAATATCGTGCGAGCTGAGCTCTAGCACGTCACATGTCAATAAAAACACGTAGGCGGCTCTGTTTCCTCAAAACAGTTTTTCAAAACAATTATATCGTTGAAAGTATGCAATGCTGTGCATTTTCTTTCAAGGTTAGCCAGCCTACTCATGCATGCATTAAAATGTCTCCAGAACGAGCAGAAACCTCTTGTTCTTGCTTTTCCCAAATTTTTCCTAAATTTGTAAATTTTTACCCTTAACAAGGGTATTTTGGTAATTTGCCCATTCGGGCACTAAAAGTATTATTTGACCTCTAGACCCTTCAGATATTTTTAAAGACTGCATATGAACTTGAAATTTCGTAAAGTTACCTCTAGCAGTCCGTAGCATTCCCTTACCTTATTTTTCTGTAGAGTCTGACCTTTCCACTGATGTCACGTTGCGCAGTCCGATATGCTCCCAATCAATCCTCCGGAACTGCGTATAAATATTCCTCAGGTCAGATATTATACAATTTAATTGTATTTCCTATTTTCTGGGCTTAATTTAAATCATTGGGCTCATTTACCTCTATTGGGCCCGATTGCACCTTAATGGGCCTTAATTGGCCTTAAGCCCGTTTTTCACTTAACTTTCACATTATCGAGGCCTATTGGGCTCATTGGACCCCCTCCAACAATTTATTGGGCCTCGTTCTAACTCTCGAATAGCTAAATTTGTTATTTACGACAATTTATCTAAATTTTCATAATTTAATTCAATTTATGCGGAATTTAAATTCATATCACGCATAACGATGTAAATTGTCGTAAATAAGGGTCACTTACCCGAGATTCCATGCTAGTACGCAAATCGAGGCTATCTCGAGCTCTCGTTGGATGCCAATTGTCGAGCTACACAATTTCATAATTTTTCGGGTAAATTTTCAGTCGAAAATTAATTAAATAAAATATTCCAAAATTTAAATCGGTCAATTCGACCGCTTAGCGAGTTACCCGAAGCTCGATTGCATCATTGGAATTTTTCCCAATTTTTTTCCTCTTTTTTTTCCCTTTTTCTCCTTTTTTCCTCTCTTTCTTGGCTGAACCGGTTCAGTCCGGTTCAGACCGGTTTGGACCGTCGGTTCACCCCTGTTCACTCCGATTCACCGCCTTGCCGGCCGGTTCTCCACCGGCTTCCACCGCTAGTGGCTCACCTGGGTCGTCCGCATCACAGATCAGCTCTCGGTTTCACCCAAGTCCGTCGAAAAGTCACCGGTCCGGCTATTCTCTTTTCTGCCGTCGAAACCCATTTTTTCCCTTGGCTGTCGCCGGCGATTCCCGCCGTTTCGTTGGCTGCTACTGGTGCAGAAAGAACTGCCGTCGCCTGGGCTTTCAGAATCGGGCCTTAGTTCGGCCCGAATCGCCGCCGTTCGCCGCCGGTGACCATTTCTTTCCCGCGGCCTTCTCCTCCGTTTTTCGGCTTTCTCCGACGTCCTTGGCGTGCGTCACCGGTGGCAGACGATTCGCCTGGCGTCGGGCTTCCTTCGTAGGCCCTCGCCTGGGTCCCTGGCCGTCGGTGGTCTCCTTGTTTTTGCTTCATTTTCGTTTTCTCTTCTCTTTCTCTCTCCTCGACATTTCTGATTCCTTTTTTTTTTTCAATTCTCTTTTATTATTATTATTATTATTATTATTATTATTATTATTATTATTATTATTATTATTATTATAATTTATTTAACTATTACACTATTCATTAAAATACTCTATAAAAATCCAAAATATCTACAACTTATATTATTTTATTCAAATTAATTCATTTAATTTTTTTTATTTAATTTATTTATTATATTTTAACCCTTTTTCAGGTATAATTTCTCCGTATTTTCGAGATATTGTCCCGGATGACTTTTCGGTATATTTTTCAATTTAGAAATTCCAATCAATCCCGATTGATTCCAATAAATTGATATCTTGATCAATTTAACCCAAAATAAATTTATTTTACCTTTATTGACCAAGATTTCTCAATCTGTTATTTTTAATTAAATTTTCTCATCGAAATTATACCGACTTTCGATCTTTTGACCATTTTGCCCTTACACATGTTCGGGATTAATTTAACCCGACTTCTCTTCACGAATGCTTATTCATTTCGTATTTTAATTAAATTCGGGTCTTACACCCACATACTGCCAATGTTGCAGTTTGCTCGGCCTAGGATCAGTTTCGGTCCCAGCTGCCACCATCCTGCTCACGTCTGTCTCCAGTACATGCAGCTGCCAATTGCTTCACCAGTCCTACACGGGTTAATGTAAAAAAAAAAAAAAGGCTTATAATGAACAGTGAAACGAACTTGAAACAGGGCAAAACAGAGGGGATGTTGTGATCCCTGATCACCACATTTGTTAGAAGCCAGCAAGCTTCCTTACGTTGCGATGCAGTACTGACCTTCAAGAAATTCGAGAATCAGCCACTATCCTTTGAACTTAAGGCAAACAGATATTAACAAAGAAAAGAAACAGTAATTTCAATTGTTCTTGGTTCATAAGTGACTCTAGTTTAAAAGTAAATTAAATATACTGATCTAAGAACTTAAATAATAATCCTAGATGGTTCTCACAACACAAACTAAAAGGAAGATAGGCAGTAAAAGATTAGAGCACAAGCCACGCAGCAGTAAAGCATAAAAAAAGAACAAACCAGATTTTTAGCGTCTACCACAAATTTCGTACACCATCAATACAAAACCAGTAGCACCAGTCACCAGCAATCTTGACAGCAAACTTAGCTTCCTTTCACTAGAGGCAGCATCATCCAGCCTCATTGCGCATCACACAGTATCTAATATAGAACCAGAAATAAGGGAGTAGTGAAATAGAGATCAAAACCTCAAGCTCAACACGATTAAGTGCATAAAAAAAAATTGGAAAACAGAATAACAAATGGAGCTAATTAATCAGGATTATGCTAAGTGTTAAAATTTAAGAAAACTAAAATCAAAACTAAAGGACATAAATAAAGAAGAGCATGGGAAGAATTGAAGGATGCACTGTTGTCACCAGCACCTTCACAACCCGATCAGCAGTAAATATGAAGTAAAAAGGAACAGAATGATAAAGCACTTAAGCTAGAAAATGTAAAAGAGAAAGAATAAAGCAGGCAATAAACATGAAACAGGGGGCAACGAGATGAAGAAATGGATATTGTTCACCAGCTCAAGCTCCCCTGAATCTAGCCGATTGCACCGTAAGATCAAGAAAGGAAAAATGCAGCTAGATGAACAGTAAAAGAAAACATAGTAACCGAAAAAAAAAACTTGCTTCATAACAAAAATTGAAAATGACAAAGTAAAAGTGTTTAAATCTAGCTAAAACAAGTGCTTAAAATAAACTAACGAAAATTCTAAAAGGATACAAGAAATTAAAACATAGTAATGAAAAATTTAATCTAGAATAAAACTAAATTAAAACTACTCCTAAATTACTCTACACTACTGCTAACCTAGGCTACTTCCTAATTTCCTACCCTACTCCTACTTCCTACTTTCTACTTGATTTTTCAATTGCCATCATATTCTATTTATACACAAACATAGGGTTACAATGGTAAATTTTCATCCTAGATGAGTTGGCATTGTTTGGCTACTTGTCTTCATTTGATTTGCTACAGAGTAGATATTTCCACGTCATCAGTCTTTTTGTCCAATTAGCTGTGCGATGTGGCCCGACGTGTGTCTTCCAGAGGGTTGGCACGGTGTCCTTCGATCTTATCGTTTCGGAGAAAATAAAATACGGACACCTGGCATCACGCATGTCCAGACGACTGATGACTTGGTCTGCAAATTGGAAATGGTCCAGTCTCCTTTAGCTCGTTTTCAGCCCAATTTCGTCTGAAACGACTGAGTTTCATCCGGATTTAATTTATCTGCACATTAAAGAATTTTAATTAAATAAAGGGGATTATTAATAAAATAATATGGGGATTAAATAAATAATTAAAAATTTAAGCGCAAATAATTCTATAAAAAATAGAATTATCACACCCCCAAACTTAAGCTTTTGCTTATCCTCAAGCAAAACAAAATAATTATACGAATGATAAGTACAAAACATAATAATTTCCCTAACATTATCCTCAAAGAAAAGGTACAGACTATGAAATCAAAGAATCATAATTATAAGTCCAACACTCAGAATCATTCAATTATAAGTCCTACCCCAAATTGGACCCCTCGTGCGTGTGTGAAAATGTCAAAGTCACTTCACACTACATTATCCGGATCAAATTATGCAAACATAGTGAATGCAAAGTCAAAGACATGTGATCATTCTCATAAGTTTGCTTTTCACTTCTCTCTCCACTAATGTAGTCACACTTAACTAAAGATCAGTAGGACTTCATTAAGCTTGTAATGTCAGGCTGGGGTTAAGGTATGATAAAGTCGATTTAGATTTAATTACCTCTTAACATGCATTACTTTCTAGGATCTTTAATGTAAGAGCTCATATTTATTTCCTCCAAACTTATTTATTTCACTAAACTTTTTATTCTATTTTTGTATTTTTCTTCTTCTTTTTTTTTTTTTGAACTTTCACTATCACCAAATACCCATATGTACAAAGCTCAAAATATATCCAATGACTTTCCATGCTTTCGGGGTAAGGGATAGGAAAAGAGTTTAAGCTAAGGAAATTATGCAGGTGTATTTACAGAGAAAAGCTTATTTGGCTCAGATAGGTAACTAGGGTAAAGTATGCACAGGGATGGCTAGAAAGGCTCAAACGATCCAAAGACGGCCTAAATCATCTCCCTAATTAAGTTTGATCTAATATTTCACCTCGAGATCAGATCAAACAAATTCTAGAATATGATGCACAAAATTAACTAAACAAATGCAATCCTAGGTCCACATAAGCTTTCTCTAAATAAATATACAGATTCATGACATGACATGTGCATAAGATGAGGAAATCACAATCAGAATCAAGATAAATTCAAGAACTCAACTTCATGTTTTTCCTATAATCATGCTTCTCAGTCAATCAAAATCATACTTAATCATGGGGTCATATCATCGGAATATGGGAAAACTACATGCTAAGCACTAAATCATCCCAAAATCAAACAGTTTAATCTCAGATTTTTGAAAAAAATTTGAAAAAATTTTCAATTTTGCTCAAATTTTTGAAAAATACTCAAGTGATATCCCCTCCCCCAAACTTAAAGTGCACAGTATCCTTAGTGTGCAGATAATATAAGAATTGAAGTTCAGGAACAAAGTACTCCCCTTTCTGATGATGATGAACAATTGAAGCTTTGATTGAAAGCGTAAAACTAGAAAATAAACCTGCAAAATAAACAAAGAAAGAAACAACAGAAAAGAAAAAGAAAAAGAACTATATACAAGGTGAAAAGAAAAACACAACCACTTCAAATGCAGCTAAAAAACACAACACTCAGCAACAGGGCGAAGAGTAGGAAGATCAACCATAATGGTGACAAAATGTTAACAGTTAAATCCTCCTGAGCTCTATCTACTTCCCTCCTTCTTTCAAATTTCATGTGCTTAAGCCTTATATCCTCATTAATCTCCATCTTAAAACACTCTTGAGAGTTATCAGGGAGCTTCAAAAGTTTGAAAACATTAAACTTCACTTCCTGATCTTACACTCTCATAGTCAACTCCCCGTTTTGCATATCAATTATCGTCCTACCAGTAGCTAGGAAAGGTCTGCCTAAAATAATGGGGACTTCCCTGTCTTCCTCCATATCTAGTACAATAAAATCTGCAGGAAAAATAAACTTGTCCACCTTTACTAAGACATCCTCAATGACCCCATTTGGATATTTAATGGATCAATTTGCTAGCTGAAGGGTCACTGTAGTGGGCTTGACATCCCCTATTCCTAACTTCTGATAGATAGATAAAGGCATTAGATTGATACTAGCTCCTAAATCACACAGGGCTCTACCAAAGAATAAATTTCCAATAGTGCATGGTATGGTAAAACTCCCTGGATCCTTGAACTTGGGGGGTAATTTCCCCTGGATAATGGCACTACATTCCTCAGTTAAGGCCACCGTCTCATAATCTTTCAATCTCCTTTTTCCTAGAGAGGATATCCTTCAGAAACTTCACATAAATTGGAATTTGCTCTAAAGCATCTGCGAAAGGAATGTTGATGTGGAGTTTCTTAAAAACCTCAAGAAATTTGATGAATTGTTGATCCGATTTTTTATTTTGAAACCTCTGAGGAAAATGTACTGGTGGTCTAATCGGAGAGGATGTAGTGGAAACATGTATTGCATCAGAGGGCGAGGAAGGCTGTAAAATAGAAGAAGGTATAGATGAAAAAGTGCCTAGCTTGGATTCTTTTGCAGCCTGATCCTGATGTTCTTGTTCTTTCAGAGCTGCTTCTTTAAAACTTACGAATTCTTCAACTATGTGCTGTTCAGGTTGGGACTTAACTTGTGGCTCCTCTAGCTCTCTGCCACTCCTAAGGGTGATAGATCTAACATGTTCCTTACCCTCCCTTTGCTTAACAGGATTAACTTCAGTATTACTAGGAAGGGTCCCTTGAGGACGTTGGCTAAGAGCACTAGCTATTTGTCTCACCTGAACCTCTAAGGTCTTAATTGAAGCAGCTTGATTTTGTAGGATCATTGAGAACATCTCCTCTAATGTAGGCTTCTTCTCAGCTGCTGGTGTATGGTAGAGTTGGGGCTACGTAAGTGATGGTGGTCGTGGTTGATGGAAGTGAGGTGGATGATGCTGAAATTGAGGTGGGGATGGATGATGTGGTGGATGGTGTGGAAATTACGGCTGTGGTGGTACCTGAACTGGTAGAGCTTGAAAACTAGGGGGTCCTACAGATATGGAGTTAGAAGTTTGCCCTTGGTTTTGGCTCCATGAGAAGTTAGGATAGTTCCTCCACCCTGGATTATAGGTGTTTGAAAAAGAGTTGTTCTGTTGCGTAGGGGAAATAACATACTGAACCAATTCTAAGTTGAGCGGACACCTATCTACAGAGTGGGTACCACTACACAGCTCGCAGGAAAGAAAAGGACTTCGGATAGAATACACAGGGTTAGGACTAGTGGGAGGATTATGTTGGGTTCTGAGCGACTCTACCTTCTTCGTAAGGTTAGCGATTTGAGAGGTCAAGGTAGACAGTGTGTCGAGCTCATAAATACCTGCCGACTTCTTTAGCAATTGCCTCTCCGAGGACCATAAATAGTTGTTAGCCGCCATCTTGTCTAAAAGCTCGTAAGCTTCCTCCTCTGTTTTGCACATCAGGGCTCCACCCGCAGCAGCATCAACAATGGTCCTATTTTGGCTTGTAAGTCCATTGTAGAAGGTCTGGACTTGCAAGCACAAAGGTAGGCCATGGTGAGGGCACTTCCTAAGAAGCTCCTTATATCGTTCCCATGCTTCATAAAGAGATTCAGAGTCATACTGGGCAAAGGAAGATATATTACTACGGAGTTGGGCCATTTTAGAGGGAGGGAAAAACTTAGATAGAAATTGATGGGCTAACTCGTCCCATGTAGAAATGGATCCTGGAGGCAGGGAGGTTAACCAGTGTCTCACCCTATCCCTAAGTGAGAAGGGGAATAATCTAAGCCTAAGCGCATCATTAGATAATCCATTGTGTTTAAACGTGTTGCACAAGTCCAGGAATTGCCCAAGGTGAGCATGTGGGTCGTCATGAGAGAGCCCACTGAACTGCAATGAAGTCTGGATCATCTGGAGGATTGCGGGCTTAATTTCAAAATTGTTTGCATGGACAGCTGGTGGCCTAATGCCGGTATAATAACCTCCAGTAGTCGACATTGCATAATCTCCAACGGTCTTAATTTTCCTATTTTCTGTCATGATGCTTTACAGCGGAGCTATAAATTTCCTAGAATCCTTTCAAATTTTTCTAAGAGTGCGTTCGATTTTAGGATCTAGAGGAAAGCAATCAAAACTTCTGTCTCTACGCATGCAATCATCGAAAAGTCCTTAGAAATTTTTTTTTTAAAGTTTTTCAATTTTTCAATTTTTTTTATTTTAATTTTTCAATTAACTAATCTAGATTAAATATTTACAACCTAAATATTTACAAGCTAGAATTACATCTAAGCATAATTTCACCGATATTAACTAATGGCTAATTAAGAATTCCCCGGCAACGGTGCCAAAAACTTGACACGCCTATTGTCCGCAAGTGCACGGGTCGTACAAGTAATAATGAGATCTGAGTCCCGGATTATCGTCCCACAGAGAAGTTGATCAGCCTAATTAACTACCGGTTAATCTTACCCTAAGTATATTTTAGCAAATTATGAAGTTCTGATAGGTGGTCTACAAGGCTAAAATTAAAGTACTAAAAATAATAACTATAAAATAAAGAAAATAAAACCGAGCTAAAATTACTTACAAAGCTCCAAGCAATAAAAAGCAAGAACCTACAAAAGAAAATTAAAACAGTTAAAATGAATTAACGTAGCTAAAATAAAATGCAAATATGAAAATAAAGTAATAAAATTAATTAAACTAAAATTTAAACAAATCTAAAATAAAAATGCATGTAATTAAACTAATAAAAATTGCAAATTAAACTAAACTAAAATTTAATGAAAATAAAAACTAAATTAAAAACGTATGAAACATATTTAATCTAAATTAACTCTAAATGCAACTAAACTAAAATAAAGTCCTAAAACATGAAATATAAAATTAACTACTAACTAAAAAATTAACACTACAAATTAAATTAACATGCAAAAATATGAAAACTAATCTACCATTTTAATTGACTAAACTAACTAACTAACAATTAACAAATGCATGAAAATATTAAAAATGCATTAAACTATAGCAACATGATTAAAATGACATGGCCAAACATGGCCTTAACAAATTGCAAAACCACCAAAGTGGTCCTGACACTGTGCACGTTTCCTTTTCTTCTTAGCTACTCTAGGTGTTCCCTGCTATTCTCGGTTGTATGCCTCTGCTCCTGCCGTGCTCCACACCTGCTGTCTACAAACTTCTGCTCCAGGTCAGTGCATGCCTGCTGTCTGCTTCTGTTTGACTGCTGCCTCCAGGTGCTTCACACGTCTTCTTCAGCAAAATTTGTCTTTAGGCAGTGCTGTCCTTGTGTTCTCGGTTCTATGCTGCTATCCGTTTCTAATTCCAGGTGTTGTCGGTCCTGTTGTTCTTGGTTCAGTGCTGTTCATCCTCGGTCTGCTTCTGCTATGCTCTGGTTCTGTCTGGTTCACTGAATCCTAGCACCATTCCTCGGTTAGACTGCCCAGCTCTCAACAACACAATGCCCACGTACTGCCAACGTTGTAGTTTGCTCGGCCTGGGATCAGTTTCGATCCCAACTGCCACCATCATGGCTCACGTCTGTCTCCAGTACATGCAGTTACCAATGGCTTCACCATCCTGCACGGGTTAATGCAAAAAAAAAGCTTATAATGAACAATGAAACGAACTTGAAACAGGGCAAAACATAGGGGATGCTGTGATCCCTGATCACCACATTTGTTAGAAGCCAGCAAGCTTCCTTACGTTGCGATGCAGTAGTGACCTTCAAGAAATCCGAGAATCAGTCACTATCCTTTGAACTTAAGGCAAACAAATATTAACAAAGAAAAGAAACAGTAATTTCAATTGTTCTTGGTTCATAAGTGACTCTAGTTTAAAAGTAAATTAAATATACTGATCTAAGAACTTAAATAATAATCCTACATGGTTCTTACAACACAAACTAAAAGGAAGATAGGCAGTAAAAGATTAGAGCACAAGCCACGCAGCAATAAAGCATAAAAAAAAAAAACAAACCAGATTTCTAGCGTCTACCACAAATTCCGTACACCATCAATACAAAACCAGTAGCACCAGTCACCAGCAATCTCGACAGCAAACTTAGTTTCCTTTCACCAGAGGCAGCATCATCCAGCCTCATTGCGCATCACACAGTATCTAATATAGAACCAGAAATAAGGGAGCATTGAAATAGAGATCAAAACCTCAAGCTCAACACGATTAAGTGCATAAAAAAAATTGAAAAACAGAATAACAAATGGAGCTAATTAATCAGGATTATGCTAAGTGTTAAAATTTAAGCAAACTAAAATCAAAACTAAATGACATAAATAAAGAAGAGCATGGGAAGAATTGAAGGATGCACTGCTGTCACCAGCACCTTCACAACCCGATCAGCAGTAAATATGAAGTAAAATGAAACAGAATGATAAAGCACTTAAGCTAGAAAATGTAAAAGAGAAAGAATAAAGCAGGCAACAAACATGAAACAGGGGGCAACGTGATGAAGAAATGGATATTGTTCACCAACTCAAGCTCCCCTGAATCTAGCCGATTGCACCATAAGATCAAGAAAAGAAAAATGCAGCTAGATGAACAGTAAAAGAAAACATAGTAACCGAAAAAAAAAACTTGCTTCATAAAAAAATTGAAAATGACAAAGTAAAAGTGTTTAAATCTAGCTAAAACAAGTGCTTAAAATAAACTAACGAAAATTCTAAAAGGAAACAAGAAATTAAAACATAGTAATGAAAAATTTAATCTAGAATAAAACTAAATTAAAACTACTCCTAAATTACTCTGCACTACTCCTAACCTAGGCTACTTCCTAATTTCCTACCCTACTCCCACTTCCTACTTTCTACTTGATTTTTCAATTGCCATCATGTTCTATTTATATACAAACATAGGGGTACAATGGTAATTTTTTATCCTAGATGAGTTGGCATTGTTTGGCCACTTGTCTTCATTTGATTTGTTGTAGAGTAGATATTTCTACGTCATCAGTCTTTTTGTCCAATTAGCTGTGCGATGTGGCCCGGCGTGTGTCTTCCAGAGGGTTGGCACGGTGTCCTTCGATCTTATTGTTTCAGAGCAAATAAAATACGGACACTTGGCATCACGCATGTCCAGACGACTAATGACTTGGTCTGCAAATTGGAAGTGGTCCAGTCTCCTTTAGCTCGTTTTCAGCCCAATTTCGTCTGAAACAACTGAGTTTCATTCGGATTTAATTTATCTGCACATTAAAGAACTTTAATTAAATAAAGGGGATTATTAATAAAATAATATGGGGATTAAATAAATAATTAAGAATTTAAGCACAAATAATTCTATAAAAAAATAGAATTATCAAAATGGTGGTGAAAGGTACTTTTCAGTTTATAAGAGATGACATTAGAGTTGGTTCTTACCTATGGATCACAAACCCTAGAGGCTAGGGGTATTGGTTTAACTCAATAGAAGAGGCAAAATACTTGCTATTTTCTTTCTCAAATTTCAAAAAAAAAAAATCTCATTCCTAGTTTCTTTAAACACCCAACTTTTCTAGAGTTTTGAGAAAATGGTTGTCCGTTAGGAACATGGTGTGGACACTGCAATGTTGTTGGCATTCATTAGAGTTAACTCCAAGATAGTTGTGATAGGATTGTTGCACAACAGTCTAAGTGATTCCTTTTTGAGCTATGACTATATTTTTTGTACAAGCGGTGCATGAGATGTTGATTTAGTTGGAAAAGCTTAGCCAATTGAGTGAGATAACTCAAGAAAATAATATTACAAGCAAAATTGTTAAAGCGGATCACTTACACACCACGTTCCATAACATAAAAGATGCAATAGCTGTTCTAAGTAAACTGGTAGATAATTTGCATAGCATGAGGACTCTAGATGTTTTGCATTCATTCAAGCAATAAAGGTTTACTAAGGAGAATTTATAAATATTCAAACCTTTGGCTAATCGTTTGGAAATCTCTAGTTGGAAGAAGCAACTTGAGAACCTATGTTACAAGCATCTCAATCCAAATCAGCATAAAGAAACGTATTCTAGGCTTGTAAACTCCACTGATGAGGCTATGATTACTTCTACTATAGAGAAATTTGAGAGAGCTTTAAAGGATAAAGAAAATGAATTCCTTATCAAGTTTTTAAAGAGGGTGGCTGTAAGCAATCTTTATTTGCATTTCAGATGGTTGGGTTGGATAATTCATTAGCAGCAGATGCAAATTAGGAGTTTTGTTTGATCTACCCAAAAAATCCAGATTTTTCAACTTTGAGGACAAGGCTCATTTTATGGGGAAAGGAATTGATACGTGGTAAATAGCTAATGGAGCTATGAAATATAGTTGAAGAGTTGCTGGCATGAAGCTGGAATAGTGGTTAGTTGTTAGTTTGTTAATGGTTGTTAGTTTAGTTAGTGGTCGTTAGTCAAAAGTGGCACGAAAGTCAAATTCTGTCATTCAATCAATGTATAAATAACAAGTTTCCCTACTATGTTTCTCCTTAATATCAAATCTCTAGTATCAAGAGGCTTGAAACTTGTTCTTCATTGCTTCTTCAAGTTTCTTGCATCACAACTCTTGATCTTAGCCATTTTACACGTATCAAAGGGGGCTCGAATACTAATTGTAGGTTTCTTGGGTCATGCATAGGTGGATCATGCATATATATTCAAAATAAACACAGTGAAATAATAGGTGTAATTTAAAATTTTACATCGTAAAAATCGATTCCGGTGGATCTTTTTGATCAAAAACGTGTAAATCATGTTAATAAATATCAAGAATCATAATAGATGTTTCAAGAAACATACCTAATGCAACGTCCCGATTCAGTGGAATTTAGACTAAACTTTTCCTTTCCTTACCTATGTTTGTCAACGATCAATGCAGTAGCTAATTGCTTTTGTTGATATCATCGATCAACTTCGTTTGTAATTTTTTTAGTCCTAGTCCCATTCAAAGTGTGTGATGTGATGTCCATACATTTTGTCATACAAACATGTCATTTAACCATAATTGATTTCATTCATAAAGTGTTTACAAGAGAATACAATTAAACTTAACTTGATGAATGCACCACATTTCTCTTACAGATTATAATCGACATTTAATACAACTTAAAAACCACATTTGATAAGTAATACAACTTATTGTTCCATCCCAAAATGAATTACATAAATTGTGCATAAAAGTGTCTGACATACAAACCAATATATATATCCTATGTATATACCTCCAAAAGAAAGAAAGAAAAAAAGCAAGGGGCAGGATAACGTCCTTCTAGCCTACTCTAAGAGGTGTCGCGTTTATTGTACCTAACGCAGGTAATCTATGGAGGAATGGAAAAGGGGATGAGTTTGATGCTCAATAAAAGTATATGTAGAAGAGAAGGTAAAACAGCATGCATACATCATTTTTAAGCATTAGTTCAAAAGCATACTTATTTCAAAATTGTTCTCAATTCAAAGCATAACATAGGTATCATTCAAAATATAGCCATATAAATAAATCATGCTTGGATGAATCACAACTTAAACACATATGCTCATAAAACTTTAAATTAAGTTTGAAACTAGATAGTTTATCTTGTCAGTAGCATTGTGCAACTTACTTACATCCTGATACGGGAGCTCTTAAAGGGAAGGTTAACCTAGCAGGGTTTCCTCAACCTCACTGGACTAGTGAGTACTAAAAATACTGTTAACATGTCCAGGTTATACAACCTTACATAAAGGTATAATGCCACATAGAGAGGTGGACATGATACGTCCCTTAAGCATTTACCAATAAGGGTCTTACCATCTCTCAAAACAGATAGTAAAACATACATGACATGATTCCATATCATAAAAAAGATACACTACATGAAAATAGGTCATTAGTGGCTTTTTTTTTATACTTTTATGGTGTTTATAAACGCCGTAAAATCTTACAACACTCATAAAAAAATGTCACAAAAAATGCTGGCTTTACGTGCGTCGGCAAATTTAACAGTATTTATCGTAAAACGTCGTTAAAATAACGGCGCTTTTTTATCTTTTTGTGGCATTTAGAAATGCCTGTAAAATATTGAAAATAGAAGCGTTTCTTATATAGCATTTTTCCTAAAAACGCCACTAAATATGATTTATTTTTAAACATATATTCTTATGTATTATATTTTCAAATTTGATTTTATTTTTTTAACTTGATTTTAATTATATTTTTAAAATATAAGTTATTTTAAATTACAATAAAATCTAATATTTTTTAATTTGATTTATTATTAAATATAAATTACAATAAAATTTAATATTGTATTTCATGGTTATAGCATAATAAGGAACTAACTATTAATCCTAACTTGTAATAATCCTAAGTTGAAACGTGATTGATCAAATAACAATTCCAAAGGCTAAAACTGCACCTATTAATCTTAACTTTTAATTATCGTAAGTTGAAACGTGATTAATCAAATAACTTATAAAATCCTACCACAGATTTTAAAAGCAAAATTGAATCTGATGTGAATTTAAAACTAAACTATTAAGAAATCAACGTTCCTGTGAAACTTAAAAACCAAAATCAAAACTAAGATTAAAAATTAGAAACAAGAGACAACCACATCCAAGTGATACTCAAAGCTGTATCAAATAAAATAAATATATATATATACACAAAGTTGTATCAAATAATATATGTATACACACACAAAGCTGTAACTAGCTTCTAAGAGAGCCCTGGTGTAATTGAAATGAAACAATTTACATATAAAAGAACTTACAAGTGAAATATGACATCTCACATTATCAATTACAAAAGCACTAGCTAGATCATTCATGTCAAAAAGATCCTAAATCTACCACCTACAAAAGAAAAACATGACAATTAGGAACTGAAATAGTTATACAACTTCAGAAATACAAAAATTCACCTAGCCTGGTCGCTTTTCCAAACAACCAAAAAATCCACCTCATCTGATCCTTCCTTGTAAATTACAAAACCTGAGTCTTGATACTCCCCATTACCACTACCCTGATCAATATTATATATAAAAATGGGAAAAGTGAGTTCTCAGTCACAGAACTAAAAGAAAATAAAGAAACCCATCATTCCAAAAATGAAAATAAAAGCAATCCAATTACAAACATGCCCAAAAGAAAAAGTAAAAGAGTGAGGGGAAGTTGCCTGTTGGCATGAAGGCAAGCAATGACAGTAGAGCCTTGAATGAGAGAAAAGGTATGGTTATGAGAAGAAGGCAATGGAGGAGCAAAGTGGTGCTGTTGCATATTACTCCTCCAAGCAAATAGCTTTTGAGGTGGAATTCTAGAAACAAAAGGCAAAGTGCATGTAAAAACCATATCCACCTGAGATAGACAAGTAAGGGAAAAATGAAAAGCAAATAATAAGAATCAATCATGAATAATCATGAAAGATGTCCAAACATCTCAAAATAAGATGCAACAGATCGCACTCTAAGAAAATGGAAGCAAGAAACAACTTGGTGTTTATCAAACTGTCAAGTAAGTTTTATCCTTATATTTTCACTTCAACCATGTCCTTTTCTTATTTGTTTATTGGTTTTAAAATTTCGCTAGTAAAAACAACTCTACTCAAAAACGATCTCCAAGAAGATACCAATAAGCCTCTACCACTTAGACTAGGTGGTATCTTTTATAACCAACAATTTAGGGAACAGAAAATTAAAAACATAATGTTATAAGCCACAACTCAATTGTTACCAACTACAATAAGGGGAAAGAATCTACCTTCATGAATAAATATGGTTACAACCCTTAAATTTGCAGTGTTCAATGTACACCATTTTATCTTTCATGGTGCCAAAAGACTTCTATCTGACCAAACCAGCCTCAAAGAATAGAATAAAATAACAAATAAGTGTTTCCTGTAAGAAATAGATGCAACGCCTGGGTATTAATACTTGTATATCATTAATTTGCTATATATCAGCAACTAAATACTTGTATATCATTAATTTGGCTAACATATCTTCAATGAAAACAAACCTGTAGCTATTGCTATGAGCTCCAACTCCACACCACCAAACCATCTAACAACAGCAAGTTACAGTGCATTAATAAATGATTTGCCTCGTCACCAAAACCCCATTAATAGGTAACTAATGTGGCACTAACATCTTGCAACAGCACTACAATCAACAAATCAAACATCTTTAATTTAACATTTACTCCGAAAATATAAATTTTAATAAGCTTTTTCCTGAAACATTACGCTTAAAATTTTAAGTCAGCAAAATTTTACCTAAAGTAACTACAAACCAACATTTCTCATAACAAATAGCTTACATTTCTCATTTGGAGAGCTGGACTCTATTTGTAACAGATTGTTCAAAATATTTGAACGAGGAAAGAAAAGCTTTTTCCGAATGCTATATTAATAAAGTACTTGAACCAACAGAAAAAGTAATTTTAAGTCAATCACAAATCTCTATTCTAGAAAACTCAACTGAGCTAAAATTCAAAACAACTTAACTGATGACGCCTTCTTGCTTAACTTGGAAGTACCTCATACCTTCCTCCTTGGTAATTCTGTCCTGCGTCTCTGCTTCTCGTTCCAAAACAACAAGAAAATGTAGCTGCGATCTAAGGATCATAGGTAAAAGAAATCAAGAGTTATGGAACGGCAATAAATATTAGTAGAATGAAGCTACCAATTCATATAGCGATTGTTTGTGTTGAAAATGGTAAGAGCTAAGCTTCTAAGGGTAAAGTTCTAATGCTAAATTTGAAAGGCGCAAGCTAGATTTCAAAGCCAGAGATTAAATGGTAAAGCAGCTCCATTCTCAAAACTAGTATCAATCTTATGTTCTTAAAACGCGAATTGGTGCCTTCTGCCAAACGTGGCAGATCTTGGATGGCAAATACTAACAAATGGATAAGAATACAATCCAAGAAAAGCTAGATGCTACCATTAATCCAAATTCGATTGTCTAATTACTCACAAAAATTCATAAAACAAATAACTACTGTACATGTAAAGTGAAATTAAACGACAACTTTCTACAACTAGAAAGAGAAAGAGAAAATAAGAGCAGACTTTGACGATGGCGTCTTGTAAGAGAGCCAAAAGCATGAATGGGTTGACAAAACCTAGGATTAATCAAACGTGCAAGCAAGAGACATAACGGCATTTATTTGTTATATATACATTGAATTTGGGAAGAAGATATATATATATATATATATATATATATATATATATATATATATATTGGACAGTGGCGCTATCTTATTAAACATAGCGCGTTTATCCTTAAAAATGCCGAAATGTTAGTTATATTTTCTAAAAAAATTTCAAAATATTTATTTTATTTTTTATATATTTAATTTTATAGGATAACAGCGTTTTTCTTAAGAATGCCTTTATTTTGTTTAATATAACAGAATTTTTATATATAAAAAAATGTCGTTATGTTTAGAAAATGCTAATTTCGCAATGTTTTTAATTGAAATACCACTAAATAAACGCCACTAAATAAATGCCACTAAATGTCTAATTTCCTATAGTAGTTATACTTTCAAATCATAATACATAGTTAAAAAAGAGGATTATCCCATGGAATCATCCTTTCATAGCTTAAAACATAGTGATCTCACTCTAAAACATGCTAAATACATTTTAGGGAAACCATTTCAATGCACTATTTTAGTTTAAATAGCTAAAACAAGTTTTTGATCATACAATTTTCACAAAATAAGTTTTTTTAATACATCCTTACTTAATCCATAAAATATGGGAGATCGGTTCTTTGCCATGAGGAATTGATACCTTAATGCAAAACATGAAGCTTTGAAGTCTTAAACATATCAAAACATCTTAAAGTTCACTTGCATGCATACTTAAAACAAACAGACACCTATGTTTCAACATATAATCTCTTATCTCTAGGTAATTGCAGTGCTTATCCTTAACTTCCTTGTCACTAACTTAGGTTAGACATTGCATTTATATTGCTCTTAGTTGCAAAAGCCAATCATACAACCTTAGTTTTCATACATTTTTTTACTTACTTATACTTCCATAGGCTTAAACTTTCCCACACTTATTACTTCTCTTAATTTTCTTTAAATTTTAGCTTAACAAACTTAACTTAGATGCTCCTATAGGTTTTCTTAATTAATCATTACTATAATTCATACTACATACTTCCTACATTGCCTCTTAACATCATTTCATTCATCAACACTCACCAATGCAACTATCAATTCACATAACTCCAAAATCCTTAAGGGTCCGAACCCTAAATCATTATTCCAAACAATCTGCTTTAGCAAATCAATAGCTCATAACACTATTCTCAACATATATTTATTTTTGGATTTTTTTGGAAATCTTACCTTTTAAAGACAAAGAGAGAAACCCTAGATTGTCTCTCCCAGCATTCCACAAAACAACCAACTTTCAAACCATAAATACTCATTAATTTCACATTTAATAACCATAAATACATCCTACCCACCAACTTAAATCCAAAGTAAAAGCATCTTACCTTTAATCTTCTCTTTTGAGCTAAAAATTCCCTTTTGTTGTTCTTCTAATTCCCCTTTCCTTTTCAACCCAATCTCACTCTTATTTTAGTGTTTATGGAGAAATGTGATGGAGGATGAAAGATGAGGTAGGGTCTTTGAGCTTTATCTTTTCCTTTTCCCTTTTCTTTCTCTTTTTTCTTTCTTTTTTCTTTTCTTTCTTTCCCTTCTCTCAGTTTCCTTTTGTTTTTCCTTTAATTCCTGTGTCTTTTCAAACCTAAAATTGCTTCAGATGTTAAGGAATCGATCCCTTTAACTTAGGGATCGATCCTTACCCTTTAAAATTCTCTCGAGAAGGCATTTTGTAAAGAGGGGCTCGATCCTCTTAATGAGGAGATTGATCTCTCTCTATATACTTACGGTTCTTTCTGGCATTCTGCTAATAAAGGATCGGTCCCTTAGGCATAAGGGACCGATCTTGTCCTCCTTTTAGGTCAAATTTTAGTTTCTGCCATTAGGGGATCGTTACTCTTAAGGGAAAGGATCAATTCCTTGGCCTGAAACACTTCTTTTTGGTTTTAACCCCCAAAAATGCCCAACATTCATATCCCAACTTCCTCTTATCCTTTAAGGCCACAAAATCACTTCTCAATTCATCAACATACACATTTTCAACAATTCATATGATCTAAATCCTAAATTTACACTTAATACTTCACACATACACATACAATCAACAAATATAACTCAACTTCAATATCATAAAACCTTGGTCATAATGCATCAATGACTCTTATATTTATGTCCAACCACTCATAATGTCCATACACATGCTATTTTCCATTAGATCATTATCTTAACTAATAATACAATCACAATACTTTACACAATTAATCTTATTCAACATACCGTCGATGGCTTATACAAGAGAAAAAATTGGGTTTTGCACCTATGCATTAGATATCATAACCTAAGGGTTACTCCTTATAGATGATGTTTGATCTTCTTGTGTTGAATCACAAGGTAAGTTGTCCATGTATCTAACCTTTAACGGTAATCCACATAAATAGCAATAGAACCTTTAGGAAGGTTGGATTGTATCACAACTGTTACCAAGCTTGTAACTTGAGTTTCATAAACTCATCACAACTTCTTCTCAATCTCTTAAATCTCCCAAACACTAAGAAAACCTTTTTTTTAAAGCAAACAAGAGAGAGAAGATGGAGGACAAAGGGGTGGGTGGCATGACCCTATGGAAAAATCCTAACCTTTTTCTTCAAGTGTTGTAGCCGGCCATAATAATTTGTTTATATGTTAGGGTAAATGTGTTTCATTAATAGGAATATTTACCTTTTAGCTCGTAAACTTATTTTAATTGCAATTGAATCCTCATCTTCTTTAAACTATTTATTTAAGTAGAGGTAAGACCCAAATCATAATTAAGGGTAATGAAATTTAACTTAATTAAACTCTTTTAATTAAGCTTTATAATCCCTTTTAATTATAATTTGGCCCAATAATTTAATTAAAACTCTTTTAATTAAGTTTACTTAATTAAACAGATTTGATTAAGCCTAATTATTATTCTATCCAATAAGTCCAAATGGAAAATTTCAAATTTCCCTAGATCAATCCATTTTAATCCATACACTACTCTTTTGTGTATGACCCATTAGACTATTAACAAGTTGGCAATGAATTAAATTTGTATTTAGTTCAGAGATTGTTGGCTCTACCGAGAGGGGGGTGAATCGATTTTCTAGTGAAAATGCTAAATTTAAACTTAATTTAATTTTATTGCAAGTAATCAAAGAATAAGCAATAGAGTACTGCATTAAATTAACGAAGATAAGGGAAGGAAGCAACAAACTCAGTAATTTATAGAGGTTCGGCCAATCGCTTGTCTACGTCCTCTCTTCTTGACCTTCTTGTTAAGAGTTTTCTTTCACTATCACAATAGTTGATACAATCTCCTTTTTAAGGTTAAGGAATAACCTCTCTACCCCTTTTTACAAAGATAAGTATTCACACCTTACAAAATTTTCTCACAGAGGAACTCTCATCTTTTCTCTTGGATTAAGGATGAATACAAATAGGAACTTTCTTTTGTGAGTAGGAAGAATAACTTCTACACAAGCTATTTAATACAATACAATCAATGTGATGTTGAAAACAAAGGGAATGTTAAAGAATGATCTCTTGAGAGCATTCAGAATTTATAGCACAGTCTCTTCTTCTTCAGTGTCTTCAATGCTTGGTTTTTATACAGCATGAAGGTAGGTGAAGCATTTAATGCTGTTTTTTCCGTTGAAGATTTTGCAGAAAGAGCCGTTGGGAACCTCCAGTAGAGTACCAGACGATATTCCATCATGACCAGATCAATCTTCTAGTTTACATTCCTGCAATTACAAATCAACTTGAAGCAAGGAGATCGATCTCATATTTGTAAAGATCGATCTTATAATTTGAAAAATGTTAGTGAAGATCGATCTTATAATTTGAAAAATGTTAGTGAAGATCGATCTGTCAAACCATCAGATCGATCTCTTAAACTCTCTGTTTGAAGCAAGATTGATCTCCAGATCGATCTAGCAAGTATTCTCGTAGAGGGGAGATTGATCTCTAATCACCCTAGATCGATCTCCTAAACTCTTTGACTTTGAGGAGATCGATCTCTATCCATATGAGATCGATCTCATAAGCTCTCTGTTTGAACATAGATCGATCTAAGACCTTTAACCTTTGCCTTAGAGGAGATCGATCTCTTCCTAGACCAGATCGATCTCATAGGCATTCTGTAATTGAAAGATCGATCTCATAACCCCTAGAGATCGATCTCTTCTTCCTTAACATCCTATACATGTTCTTTGAGTCTTTAATCCTTTAACAGATCGATCTCATATTCTCATGAGATCGATCTCTCATACTTGAAAGCCTAGGAGATCGATCTCTCATCTTATGAGATCGATCTCTCAACCTTTAATACCTAGTTTCTGGCAATGACATGTATCTAATTATGTTTAAAACATTTCTAGATTTATAATATCCATTATTGAATTACTGTTTTGTCATTTCAAAATATATTAATTTAACAATCTCCCCCTTTTTGATATGACCAAACTTATTCAATAGACTAAGTTTATAAACATGTTTAATCTCCCCCTTTACATATTCATCGAATTTTCTAGTTTCAAAAAACTCCCCCTCAGTTCAAGGACTCAAGGACTCTCCCTTTAATTTAAGCTTCTCTTGACATGTTCTCTCATGCTCTCTTCTCCCCCTTTTTGTCATATCAAGATTGCCACAAAGCATAAGACTATCATAAATCAACAGACTATGAAGCATAAAACGGAATGAAAATTCTTGCATTTCAAAATATAATTGTTCATACAACAAAAACAGAGTTCAAAGCACAGTAAAGAAAAAATCATTTTCTACGAAGATGGTGAAGGACAACGATCAGCAATGTCCTCAACTTGAACACGAGTGGTTTGAAGTTCATTGTACATAGCTTGCTGCGTTGCCTCAATTTTGTCAAGACGTTTCTTGAAAACGGAGAACCGTTGTGCAAACGTCTCCATCGTTGTGTCAAAGTGTTGCCGAAAATCCATTATGGTCGTAATGGTATCAGCTGGTGCAGTAAGCTGAGCAGCAGACGTAGGAGGAACCTCAGTGGACGGTGAGGTAGGCTCAGTTGGAACGTCCTCTTCCATGACTGCCTCGTGATGGGTTTCACTTTTCTTCATCCACTGACCGTGAAAATCTTTGTAGTACCCCATATGGTGAAGAGTGCCGATATTCAGAACACTTTTTACAGAGGGCACTTCACCGGTCTCACAAGAACAGTCAACCCCGAGTTTTTGTAGCAGGAATGCAAGGGGTTGAGGGAAGACTATTGTTGAGGCTTGTCCTCACACGATTTTTAGCCAGTCCTCATAGATGAAGTGGACTAGATTTGGTTTTTGGCTTTGAGAGGTATGAAGATAATTGAGCCAAAAACGGTCTAGTTTTCAGACTGTAGAATGTCGGGTACCGAAAGGTCTGAGGTTCCAAGAGATGATTAGGTGTAGTAACCTAGGGTGCATGGGTAGGTCACTAGCCTTATCTCCGGATAGGTTAAATTCGAGTGGTACCTCCTTCTTTTCATCAGTCAAACCATTATATTCGATCTCAAACACTCGGGCTAAGAGATTGGTGTTTACGAAAATCGTTTTGGCCATGACGAAGGTTTTAAAACCTAGAATTTTGTAGGTATCGTCAGGGTCATAGATAAGCTCGGCGTTTAAGAAGAATGCCCTAATAATGTTTGGAGGTGCAGGTGTGTTTATCTTGAGAAATGGAAGCCAACCAAATTCTTCAATTTTTGACAGATATGGAAAGTCTATGCGGGAAAGAAATGAAAAGTCAATGGTCCTCCACTGCTTTATGGGCATGGTAGAGAAGTACTCTTCATATCGCTTTCTTTTTGCGGGTGTTTGAAAACACCTGCTAAAAGTGGTGACAGAGGATGAAGAGACAGTGGGTGGTTGTGAGGAGGAGGGTCTAAACTCTTTGTTGGCAGCTCTCTTAATACGAGGCATGGTGGTATACTAAATAATAAGCTAAACACACTCTAAGATTGTTTTAAGAGTTCTCTAAAATCCTAGGCAATGAAACAGTTCAACAGGAGCCCTAATGATGATTAATTAAAAAATAAAAGAATTTTTTGAAGGAAAATCGACAATGTAGGTTACTAGAATGAAGATTGATGAAAGAGATTGGACGAAAACCTTACCAGAGATCGATCTGAGAGAGAAATCAGAGGAGGAGGCGCGACAAAGGGTTAGGGATTTGAAATTTGGGTTTTTGAAATTTGGAAATTTTGAAGCAGTATTTATAGCCCAAGGCTAAGGTGATCGATCTGTCGAGGTACCAGATCAATCTTCTACATGATGAGATCGATCTGTTGTTTTATGAGATCAATCTACAAAAAACAGAGGCTGAAGAAGATCGATCTGCCAAATGTAGAGATCGATCTGCAAAATACAGAGGCTGAAGAAGATCGATCTTATGGGATAGAAGATCGATCTGCTTAGCTGAACCTTACTGCTTTAGGCCAATTTGGAGCATGCTAGATCGATTTATATTCAGAGGAGATCGATCTCTCATACTCTTTGCCCAGAAAATGAGTTGTAAAATCAGTTGAAAATTAATTTGAAATAAAAGTTTTGAAGGCTATAAGTCTTAAGGAGCATATATAAGTCCTAATTCACCTCTAAGAACATAAAATCTATCTTTATTAAGAGGTTTGGTGAAAATATAAGCTATTTGATGTAAAGTATCAATATATTCTAGAATGATATCTCCTTTTTGTGCATGATCTCTAATGAAATGATGCATAATCTCAATATGTTTAGTTCTAGATTGTTAGATTGGATTTTTAGAGAGATTAATGGCACTGGTATTATCACATTTGATGGAAACTTGCTTCATATCTACACCATAATCTCTCATTTGTTGTTTAATCCACAACACTCGAGCACTACAACTACCAGCTGCTATATATTTTGCTTCTGTTGTGGATTGAGCTACACTATTTTGTTTCTTAGAGAACCATGAGATTAATCTACATCAGAATAAGCATGAAGAGCAAAGGTGGAATCTTTAGAGTACCAAAGTCCTAGAGGGGGTGTGTCTTTAAGATACCTAAAGATCCTTTTTGTAGCTAGTAAGTGTGACTCTCTAGGAGAGGATTGAAATCTAGCACATAAACATACACTAAACAGAATGTCAGGTCTACTTGCAGTAAGATAAAGCAATGAACCAATCATAGACCTATATAGTTTAGTATCTACACACTTACCACTTTCATCTTTATCAAGCTTGATGTTGGTGCCCATTGGAGTTGCTTGAGGTTTGTAGTTATCCATTCCAAATCATTTGAGTAGATCCTTGGTGTATTTAGCTTGATTGATGAAGGTTCCATCTTTAGTTTGCTTCACTTGAAGTCCCAAGAAGTAGGTGAGCTCTCCCATCATGCTCATTTCAAATTCACCTTGCATGATCTTAGTAAACTCTTGACATAGAGATTCATTAGTTGATCCAAAAATGATGTCATCTACATATACTTGAACAACTAGTAAATCTTTATTCTTATTTTTTATAAACAAAGTTGTATCTACTTTTCCTCTTGAAAATCCTTTTTCTATTAAGAACTTTGAAAGTCTTTCATACCAGGCTCTAAGGGCTTGTTTCAAATCGTAAAGTGCCTTAGAAAGTTTGTAGACATGTTCAGGAAATTCAGGACTTTTAAAACCGGGGGGTTGCTCAACATAAACTTCCTCATTGATGAAACCATTTAGAAATGCACTCTTTACATCCATTTGATATAATTTAAAGTTTTTGTAGCATGCAAAAGCAAGTAGCATTCTTATTACTTCTAATCTAGCTACTAGTGCATAGGTTTCATCATAGTCTATTCCTTCTTCTTGCCTATAACCTTGTGCAACTAGCCTAGCTTTGTTTCTTATGATCACACTATTTTTATCCATTTTGTTCTTGAAAATCCATTTAGTTCCAATTATAGAGTGATCACTAGGTCTAGGGACTAAATTCCATACTTTGCTTTCAAATTGATTTAGTTCTTCTTGCATAGCTAAAAACCAATTATTGTCATTTAAAGCTTCATTGACATTCTTTGATTCAATTTGAGATACAAAGACTATATATTGACATACATTTCTTAGAGAGGACCTTGTTCTAACTCCAAGAGTTGGATCACCTATAATTTCACAATCTTTGACATATCTTGTTCTCTTGGTTCTCTAGACTCTCTTTCTAATATTTCTAGTTCTTCTTCATCTTCTTTATTAATGTCAAGTTTTTCTAGTAGATTATCTTCTCTCTTTGAGGAATCTTTCAAGGTCTCATTAAATATTTCAATATCCTCATCATTGGTAGAACCTCGAGATGCATCGTTTTACTCATCAAATATTACATGTATTGATTATTCTACCATCAAGGTTATTTTGTTATATACTCTATATGCCTTTGAATTCAAAGAGTAGCCTAAAAAGATTCCTTCATCACTCTTGGCATCAAATTTTCCTAAGTTGTCTTTTGCATTATTTAAGACAAAGCATCTACAACCAAAAAGGTGAAAATAGCTAATATTAGGCTTCTTTCCCTTGTAAAGCTCATAAGGGGTTTTCTTTAAGATTGGTCTAATCATGGCTCTATTTATGATGTAGCATGATGTATTTATAGCCTCAGCCCAAAAATATTTAGGTAAATTATTTTCACACAACATTGTTCTAGCCATTTCTTCTAATGTTCTATTTCTTCTCTCAACTACCCCATTTTGTTGTGGTGTCCTAGGGGCTGAAAAGTTATGACTAATTCCTTGATCATTGCAATATTCATCAAAATCAATATTTTCAAATTCCTTGCCATGATCACTTCTAATGCTAGTTATAGTGCAACCTTTTTCATTTTGGGCTACTTTTGTATAGACAATGAATTTTTCTAAGGCTTCATTTTTTACTCTTAAGAAAAATATCCAAGTAAACCTAGTATAATCATCTACAATCACAAACCCATAATGCTTACCACCTATGCTTGTAGTTCTAGTTGGTCCAAATAGATTTAGGTGAAGTAATTGAAGAGGTCTAGTGGTTGATACACTATGTTTAGGTTTGAATGTTGTCCTTTTATGTTTTCCCTTGACACAAGCTTCATAAATTTTGTCATAGTCAAAGGACAACTTAGGTAATCCTACAACAAGGTCTTTTCTAGCTAACTTAGATAATACATGCATGCTAGCATGACCTAGTCTTCTATGCCACAATCAGGGTTCTTTTTCTTTATCTACCATAAGACATACATTTTCATTTTTAAGTTCATTTAGATAAACAATATATATGTTACCTTGTCTATGTCCTAGAAAAAGAACTTTATTTGATTTAGGATCTATAACATGGCACTTCAAGCAATCAAAAATTACTTTGTAACCTTTGTCACAAAGTTGACTAATACTTAGCAAATTATGTTTTAGACCTCTAACAAGTAAAACCTTTTCTAATGAGAAATAGTTATTACCAATTGATCCACTTCCTTCAACTTGGCCTTTGGAGTTATCCCCAAATGTGACTTCTCCACCAACTTTTGATTTGAATGAGTTGAAGTGGCTTCTATCACTGGTCATGTGTCTTGAGCATCCACTATCCAAGTACCAAGCTTCCTTTATTTTTGTCTTGTAGCAATACTCAATCACCTATAATCAACATTCAAACTTTTATCTTAGGTACCCAAATTTTCTTGGGTCCTTTGGAGTTAGTGAATAGAATTCTTGATCCTTTTGGGATCCATTTTAATATTACATTAATGTCTTTTGAATTAACCACATCTTTTAAGACCCATATTCTTCTAACTATCCTTCCTCTAAATGTGGTCATCTTTACATTGCAACTATATGATGCATGCCCCTTTTTATTACAATGAGAGCAAGTAGTAGAGGATTTATGCATATTCTTCCTAGCTAAGAAACTTGTGAGGTGAGTTTCCCCACTTTTGTCATCATATCCTAACCCATTTTTATCAAAGAAAGCCCTTTGAGTTTCTAGCATGTGATCTAGTTTTTGTTGACCCATGTAGAATCTAGTAAAGGAATTATGTAAGTTACTATTCTTTTCCTTTAGGTCATGGATTTCAAGATTTGTACTTTCTAATCTCTTTTCATATTTTATCTTATCATTTAGTATTAATTCATTTTCTTTCTTTAGTTTAAAAATCACTTTTTTGTACTTCAAATTCATGCACTCATATTCTAATGTAAGATCATCAAATGCATCTTGTAGTTCATCAAAAGAGTACTCATTGGGATCAGAAGTTACCTTCTCATCTTCATTTGCCATGAAGCATAGATTGGCAATATCTTCATTTGAATCATCATCGGAGCTATCACTGTCGCTCTATGTTGCCATCATTGCCTTCTTTTTGTGATTCCTATCACTTGATCTTTTTAGAGGAGGACAGTTAAATTTAATGTGTCCAGTTTTTTGCATTCTTAGCATACTATATTATCTTTTCTACCTAATTCTTCTTATTCTTTCTTATAGTTTCTCCTACCACTACCATTTGCTCTCATTCTCATAAATTTATTAAATCTCTTGGCAAACATTGCCATTTCGAAATCTTCTTCATTACCACTCTCATTTTTATTCTCTTTCAAATCCTCTTGAGTAGTGGATTTTAGAGCTACTCCTACTTTCTTGGGTGGCTCTTCATTTCTCCTTAATTTCATTTCATATGTGAGTAGTGACCCTATCAATTCATCTAGCGATAGTGTGTGGGGGTCCTTGGACTCTTCAATTGCTGTCACATTAGCTTCCCAAGATTTTAGTAAGCTATTCAGGATTTTCTTTACCATTTCTATATTGGAGTAAATTTTGCCTAATGACTTTAGTCCATTTATTACATCAGTAAATCTAGTGAACATGTCACTAATTGACTCTCCTTCTTTCATCCTAAATAACTCATAATCATGTGTGAGCATTCCTACCTTAGTCTCTTTTACTTAAGTTGTGCCTTTTGAGTAATTACCAATTTGTCCCAAATTTGTTTGGCATTATCACACCCGGAGACTCTATTATACTCATTGGGCCCTAATGCACAAAATAAGGTGTGCATAGTTTTTGCATTTAACTGAGCACATTTTATATCATTAGAATCTCACTCATCTTCTTCTTTTGGGATATCTCTTCCCTCTATCTTGTTTGTTGGGATTTGAGGACCTTTAGTAATGATTCTCCATACCTCATAATCATTAGCTTGAATGAAAAGCATCATTCTAGTTTTTCAATAAGCATAATATTCACCATTGAACATGGGAGGCCTAACTGCAGAGTGCCCTTCTCCTACTAGACTGGTTGCTACATTGCTATGAGTCATTAGATCGTTTTAACTCTTAGGAAGTTATTCCTTAATGATCAAAGAGTCCGGGCTCTGATACCAATTGTTGGCTCTACCAAGAGGGGGGTGAATCAGTTTTTTAGTGAAAATGCTAAATTTAAATTTAATTTAATTTTATTGCAAGTAATCAAAGAATAAGCAATAGAGTAGTGCAGTAAATTAAAAGAGATAAGGGAAGGAAGCAGCAAACTCAGTAATTTATAGAGGTTCGACCAATCGCTTGCCTACGTCCTCTCTTCTTGACCTTCTTGTCAAGAGCTTTCTTTCACTATCATAATAGTTGATACAGTCTCCTTTTTAAGGTTAAGGAATAACCTCTCTACCCCTTTTTTACAAAGATAAGTATTCACACCTTACAAAATTTTCTCACAGAGGAACTCTCCTCTTTTCTCTTGGATTAAGGATGAATACAAATAAGAACTTTCTTTTGTGGGTAGGAAGAATAACTTCTACACAAGCTATTTAATACAATATAATCAATGTGATGTTGAAGACAAAGGGAATGTTAAAGAATGATCTCTTGAGAGTATTCAAAATTTACAGCACAGTCTCTTCTTCTTCAGTGTCTTCAATGCTTGGTTTTTATACAGTAGGAAGGTAGGTGAAGCATTTAGTGTTGTTTTTCCCATTGAAGATTTTGCAGAAAGAGCCGTTGGGAACCTCCAGTAGAGTACCAGATCGATATTCCATCATGACCAGATCGATCTTCTAGTTTACATTCCTGCAATTACAAAGCAACTTGAAGCCAGAAGATCGATCTCATATTTGTAGAGATCGATCTTATAATTTGAAAAATGTTAGTGAAGATCGATCTGTCGAACCATCAGATCGATCTTCTAAACTCTCTGTTTGAAGCAAGATCGATCTCCAGATCGATCTAGCAAGCATTCTCGTAGAGGGGAGATCTATCTCTAATCACCCTAGATCGATCTCCTAAACTTTCTGACTTTGAGGAGATCGATCTCTATCCATATGAGATCAATCTCATTAGCTCTCTGTTTGAACATAGATCGATCTACAGATCGATCTAAGACCTTTAACCTTTGCCTTTGAAGAGATCGATCTCTTCCTAAACCAGATCAATCTCATAGGCATTCTGTAATTGAAAGATCAATCTCATAACCCTTAGAGATCGATCTCTTCTTCCTTAACATCCTATACATGTTCTTTGAGTCTTTAATCCCTTAATAGATCGATTTCATATTCTCATGAGATCGATCTCTCAACCTTTAATACCCAGTTTATGGCAATGACATGTATCTAATTAACCTCTTAACATGTTTAAAACATTTCTAGATTTATAATATCCATTATTGAATTATTGTTTTGTCATTTCAAAATATATTAACTTAACAAAGATCAAGAGTGGTATCTAATAATGAGTCATTGTCAGCTTGAAGCCTTTCAGTAATTAGCCTCTCAATGTAATTAATGTCCTTCCATTAACTATATTCTAAGGAATAAATAAAGCATAATGCAGTGTCTACTTATTTTAATTTCTCATATTAGTTCTTGCAACTTCAAGAAATGATTTTAATGAATCTAAGTGAAATTCACTATTCAACTTATTTCATTATCTTATGGTCATGAACTTAATCAAGTGAATTCCTAGTCATAAACAACCACGATGTCACGACCCAAATTACATAAAATCACTACAAATTTTTCACTTTTCGATTATTATTTAATTCTTACCTTTCTCTCATCGTAACCATCTTACCAAACAGTTGGGCTATGATTCGATGTTAGTCACCTCTCATCTATTTACCATTCCATTTCCATAATCACATTCACATATCAGAGTTTACTATCTTTTGACTTTAACTAAATACATACACAATGGTATTTACATAACTTTACATCCCCGACATCATATACGTTTATAGTACTGTGCATTACATGTTCAGATACAAAACTATACAAATGTGTATACTTGTCTCTCGATGGGAAGCAGCGGATACCAAGATTACAAGTCCTTAGTCGCTCACTAACTACTGCGAGTGCTCTGAAAAGATGAGAAAATAAGGGGGTGAGCAAACCACACGCTCAGTAAGGCAATTATGCAAGTAAGTAGATAGCTCCACTATCTACATGCTCATAATGCCATGCCCTTAAAATCCACTTCTTTTCATTAAAATCTCAAGCACAAAACCATGCATACATTAATGACATAGTTTATCAAAACTATTTGTGCATATAGAAATCATGTAATTCATGCATCAAAGGCATTTTATGTGACATCATTAAATCATACTTAGCATGAGGTAAATCAAGATCATAAATTAGTTCATGTCATGTAAATCAAATCATGAGAGACAAATCTTTTCATGAATTTATAATTAAAGCATGGAAAACTCATCATGCTACTGCATTTAAATCATTTCATTAAAACTACAGTATAAACTAACCCGAAGGGGTTAAGCATCTCATAAATCAATCTCATTGAAAATTCATTATAATAGTCTGTTATAAAATCATATCTTAATGAAAAATCACAAAATCGGGGCCTGACCCCTCCCTCGGGTCTACCCTGGTCTATTGAGACCATAAGTTATATCATGTGAGACATGTAGGTGACTATATCAGTAACAACGAGGACTATGGCCATAACCTAGTGATCCCTGGCTACACGGTACCTAGTGTGCGGGGTATCACACTTGAAATGGAGGTGGGTCAATCCTGCCGCCAGAACAACATAACATCAGGATTACGAGGGCAAGGCTTGCTGCCTCGTGGCTAATGCCACTCCACTCCAACAAACCCCTATGGTACAGTGTACCCCATGTGATATACACGGTACAACGTACTCCGTGAACCCAATCTCAGTCAGGGGGTGCCTGTAATAGGTTTTATCCACCCATATCAATTATGTCTCAATATGCATGTGTGGACATATCATCTCACTGTGACACACAGTCTATAAGAGGTCCCAACATGGCTATATGCATGTAATATAAATCCCCATGCGAGCGAAGCTCTAGCACGGCTCCATGCATATTCATGATATCAGAAAATCTCGTGCGAGCGAAGCTCTAGTACGGTTTCATAAAAATCAGTAAAATCTGCGTACGAGTAGTACTCCAGTACGTTTTTAAAATGAGTTATAAATTAATATTAAACTTCGTGCGAGCAAGCTCTAGCACGTTGTTATGCATCAATAAATCAAATCTCATGCGAGTTACACTCCAGCACGACTTTATGCATAAATAAATCAAATCTCGTGCGAGTTACACTCCAACACGGCTTTTATGCAATTATCATATCAAAACAGGATGCGAGCTAAGATCCAGCACCTCTCATGCATGTCAAATCATTAAAACTAGTGCGAGCAATCGCTCCAACACCTTTTTATGCAAATCAAGTCAAAACAAATCAAAACATTCAAAACAGAGTGCGAGCTAGGCTCCAACACCTCTCATACATTTCACAATAATAAAAATCAGTGCAAGCAACCGCTCTAGCACATTTCATGCATATGATGTCACACAAGTCGGTGCGAGCAATCGCTCAAACACATTTTATGCACACTCACAAACTCAGATATAGTGCGAGCTATGTGCCAGCACTATCTGTTTCTATATAAAATTGATAGTTGGCCCATTTTCCAAAGAAATTTCATTTAAATCTAAATAACATTTACGTAGTGTTATTTTGTAAAAATTTATGCAATTATTGGCCAATCTACCGATATGCTTTGCTTAAAACCACGAAAATTCCTTAAACCAGAAAATTCCTTAAATCATGCATTTCATGCATGTCATGCTTTCACCATCCTTAGGTGAATTCCCTCAATATGGGTAAAATAGCATTTTTTTTTTTACCTATTTTGAGTCCTTAAAATCTTTAATTTATTTCTAGGACCTTTATACATATTTTGTGTATACATGCATATTCAGTGTATACAAAAGCTATTAAATTACACGTAGCTACCTCTAGCTACTCACACAATTCCCTTACCTCATTTTCTGTACAATCTGACCATTCCATTGATGTCTCGTCATGCAGTCCGATTTGCTCTTAATCAAATCTCTGGAACTGCGTATAAATGTACATCAGGTCAAATTCAATACAATTAATTGTATTTCATATTTTCTGGGTTTAATTTAAATCATTGGACCCATTTACCCATATTGGGCCCGATTGCACCATAATGGGCCTTAATCGGCCTTAAGCCCGTTTTTCACTTACTATTTACATTATCGAGGCCTATTGGGCTCATTCGGCCCATCAGTATTTATTGAGTATCATTCTAAATTTTCGGATAGCTCAATTAATTATTTACGACAATTTATCTCTAATTTCAGAATATAATTCATTTCATGTGGAATTTAAATCCATAATTTATACGGTAAATTTTTAATACGCATAACGATGTAATATTGTCGTAAATAAGGGTTACTTACCTGAGATTCCATGATAATACGCAAATCGAGACTGTCTCGAGCTCTCGGTTGACGCCAATTGTCGAGCTACACAATTAAATATTTTTTCGGGTAAACTTTCAATCGAATATTAATCGAATTAAATATTTTAAAATTTAAATCGGTCAATTTCAACCGCTTACTGACTTACCCGTAGCTCGATTGCATCACTGAAATTTTTTTCAATTTTTTCTCTTTTTCTTTTTCCATTTCTCTCTTTCTTTTTCTTCTTTTCTGACTAAATCGGTTCAGACCGGTTCTGTCCAGCCGGTTCAGTCCGGTTCGACCGGTTCGAGGCTTCGTCGGTCGATTCTCCTTCGGTTTCCGCCACCAGCAGCTCCGCAGGGTTGTCCGATGCACGGATCTGGGGTCGGTTTCGCCATGGCTGGCCGGAAAGTGACCGGTCCGACTCTTCTTCTTTCCAGCGTCGGTGACTTTCCTTTTTCTCGCCATTTTTTGACTCTAGCCGCCGTCCCACCAGCCGATTCAGCTGTTGATCGGCTGGTCTTGGCGTGGGTCTCCTTCGGTTGGCGGTGGCCGAGGTCGAATCGGTGCCGGCCACCGGCTTTCGCGTTTTTCCTCTCGGTTCTCTCTCCCTCGCCAGCGTTTCTCTCGCCGTTCGTGCTTCCATCGTCGAATTTCGCCTGGGTCGGCGTCGGCTACCTCGCCTAGTGCGTGCGCCGCTGGCCGCTCCGTCCGGTAAGGTAAAGGGCTCGGGTCCGTCGTTCGGTTTTTGCCTTTGCTTCATTTCCTTCAATTTTCCTTTCAGAATCTCAATCCTGCGATTATTGTTTTTTAAAATTTCTTTATTTATTTAATTTATTTTATAATATTTTAATCCATTAAAATATATTAAAAATCAAAATATCCCAAAAGTTTTTTTATTTAATTCATTTAATTTATAAATGAATTTATTGGTCTTATTTCGTCTTTTCGGTATATTTTTTCAATATTTTCGAGATTATTTTTCGAAGTAAAAATTTTGGTTTATTCCAATAAATTCATATCTTGATCAATTTAACTCAAAATTTAACTATTTCTTCATTATTGATCAATATTTCTCAATCCCATATTTTTAATGAAATTTTCTTGTCACGGTTAATACCGAATTTTCATTTTTTTACCGTTTTACCCTTACACATGTTCGAGACTAATCCTTCATTTGATCTTTTCTCATTTCGTGTTTTGAAGAAAATCGGATCTTACACACGGTATATCCCTTAAACTTCACTTGGGGCGATAGATCATTTTTTGACCACTTATCCACCTTCATATGATTAAAGTCATAACCAAAAACACTCATTTAGGCATTTGGCTCTTCCAAACACTAACATGAAATTTTTTTTTTTTTAAAAAAAAGGGGTAGGGTGCCACGTGGACACCCCACCATCCTCTTTTTCTTCAAAAAATTATATAATAGATGGATATGTATATAAAAAACTCACTAAATAATAAAAAAAATAAAAAAATAGAAGAAGGGGGTGGGCTGTTATGTATACACCCCATCATCCTCCCTTTCTTCAAAAATTTATATACTAGACGAGTAAAAATCCTAAGCTTTGCCTCGAGAATAATAATAAATTAATATTTTTTATATAAATTATTAAAGTTATATTGTTCGAAAAAATTGTGCATAGAAAAAGCTCTTCATGTAAATAAAATACTTTGACAAAAATAAAAAAGTAAAGAAAAAAACTAACAAAACAATAAAAGAAAGAAAAAGTCATGTGACGTGTGGCTCACTATTAAGCAAATTTTCTTATAAATTTTATTGCATGGATAGATAAAAAAGTTATTTTAATTATTTCTTAAAATTTAATTTATTTGAAATAAATTAAACTCATGTTAAATATGTTTGAAAAAGAATAAAAAGTACTGGTGAAAGTTATGAAATAGTTTGTTTTGGAAGAAGAAAAAAGAAATGAGGCAGAAGACATAGTTAAAACTTTGTGCCACAAGAAAGTTCTAAAAGAGTTGATTTCCTTGCAAACCTCTTCTATATTAAAAAAAAAAAAAGTAAAAGGAAAAATGAGAATAAGTGAAAGTGTCATGAAAATATCTACTTTTTTAGAGGACTAAAAAAATAAAAAGAGAAAAAATAAAAAATAAGAAGAAAATATATTACCGAGGTGCCACGTGAATACTCTTATTGACCTCGTTATTGGTCAAATTAAATAAAAAAGAAGAAGGAAATTGAGAGTAAGGGACGTGCCATATGGACACCCTTATAGTTATCCCTTTCTTCAAAAAATCAATCGATTAGTTGGATTAAAACCGAAATATATATATATATATATATATATATATATATATATATATATATATATATCCATTTAGAAAAAAATAAAATAAAAATACCAGCTTAACAAAATAAAAGGAAAAGATAATAAAAAAGAATTTTAAAAAATATGGAATATTTGAAAAAAACCAACATTAAAATTTTTATTCCCTACAGGGGTAGTTATGAATTTATTTACTTAAATGGAGTATTTTAATCCTCATCAGTGCCCTGTCATAGTTTTTAAACTGTGCAAATACCATGTCAGAATCAAATTAGACCAACTCCAAGAATCCCAGAGGAACTCCTGACTCTGTATTTCTTCTCTTTTAGACATGCAAGACAGTTTCAAAAAAATCAAGTGTAAGCTGCTTAAGTTTCAACTTGTTATTCGAACATGAAGATGATGGGCCAGCAAGCGAAATCGAGCATCTTGGCTGCGAGAAAAATGACAAAGATACTCAGCCATGGCCATAAGGTCAGATGCAAATCCATTGTAAGTTCTTTTAAAAGTTAATGAAAGATCAATTGGATGGCATAGGCTAACGAATCTTGCATCCTTGACAGCCACCATGGCATCATCTGCTAAAATTACCTTTTTCTAGCATCCACGTCATGTTGCAGAATTGAACCAACAACAAGATTAATAAATAGACTTAAAAAATTTATACAATAGACCTAATATCAAAATGAGAAAACCCGAAAAGAAAAACAATTTTTTTTGCAAATATTAGGATCGTAAGTTATTAAATTTCCATGATGAAAACTTGTTTCAAAGAACAAATTTTTTGTTAAAGAAATAAAGGGAAAGAAATAAAACTAGCTGGAAAAGAGAAGCCTATATCTTTGGCATCCTAAATCTAGAGTTCCATGGGACTAGCCAGCTGAAATAGGAAACTGATTGTCCAATATCTTCTTCTACTCCACCAACCCATTACACCAACAACGGAAGCTATCTTAGAACTACCATTCAAGAAGTCTCGAGAATGAGAATGATTTGGCAAACGACTTTTTTTCTTACTTCAAGATATAGCAAGTATATTAAATTTGTGATGAGTTAGTGTGAGACCCGAATTTTCATGCTATTGTTTATTTTAAGATAAATCGAGAAGTTTAAGACTTGTATAAATATTTATACAGGGCCTAGAAAGATCGAGATGCCCGAGATAATGGCACGAAACTCGAGGCATGTGTTTCGAGGTAAGATCTCGAATTTAAGTATTTTTCAATAAAATATGATTTTAAGTATGTTATGATAATTAGAAAGTGAAACTAATACATTAGAAGTTGAAAAATTAGTAAAACTCAAGTTTACACTAAACCGAGCAAATGAGCCTAGAATTCGAAATAAATTCGAAATAAATTCTAGAAATTCATGAAAATTATTCTGAGACTATAGGAAATTATTATAAGGCATAATTTACACGAGGAATGAAAATTGAGTGGAGATATGGAGGTTTCGATGATCAAATGAATTTTTAAAGTAAACAGAAAACCTTAAGTTACAATGTTCGGTAATGACCAAGTTGTGTAAAATAGGCCCAATCGGGAAAATATTCTTAAACAAGTGGGCCCCAAATTTTTATGAGAGATACTAGAGACATAGTATCACACTTGAGAAGTGGAAATTTGGAAGAAAATGGGCGAGAACTATTTTTCATGGATTTTCTAAAACTGACCAATGGGCTGCCCCAACCCAGTGAACTAGATACCCATAAGGAAAAGCCCAATTTTGATCCATCTACAGATCTGATTAAAACCCGGCCTTTTAGGACATAAAACTAGACTTATTTATCTTTCATAGGGCTTTGAAAACACCCAGAAAGAAGCTCCCACGCGCTCTCACCTTCCTCTCGAAAGTTCCGCAGGTGTTACTGTAGCTCTCCCCTTCTTTAATTTTTTTGACCCCTTTCCAAGCCGAATTGGACTTTAGCCAAGAAGGATGAAATCTTCCCATTTCAATAATATATAACATATAAAAAATACAGTCATAAAGGAGTTCATTTACTAGGTGAAAATTCAGAGAGAAGAGCAGAGGCAGAATCTACCTTGTTCCGAGGTGAGAGAAAGTTTGATTTTTGAAAGTTTTTAGTTGGTTTTTCTTGTAGTTCTTGATGATTCTAAGCTACATACATGTTTAATTACAGCTGAGGATTTTTTTGGAAGATAAAAAATTTGGTCAACTTGGGTCAAAGGTGAGAGAAACTTGATAGATGATGAAGACGATGAGATATGTTTATGTTTGATGATTTTTAAGGATTTTTAGTTAAGTAGAATGTAAAGAAATAATTTATATGGAAGTGTGTAGTTCTGATCAGCATGCTTAAGTTGTGAAAATGATGAATTTTGGATGAATTCAAGGTTGTTAACAGTTAAATTTATACAAAAAAAGTCCGATTTATAGCTTAGTTTAGTGAAAAATCAAAAGGTGTGAGAATTGGTAAGAATTGGATTGATAAAGTGTGGATTATGGATGTGAATGGGTATGTAAGTTATTAAGATAGTGAACGTGAAGTTAGAATGATTAAATTGGATAAAATAGCTTAAACCGGCACTTAAATCGGTAAAACTGAGGAAATAGGAAAAATTGACAAAAAGGTCAAAATTGGTCAACTCTTAAGGAGATAAATATATATTTGGAGATTTTGAGATGAAATCAAACAATATTTGATAATTTGGTATCATTTTAGGCAGCTCGGGAATCTGACACGCAAAATGAGGCAAACCCGAACCCTGATAGAGTAACGCTGTTTTAGCTCCGTTGAGGTAAGGGATGCAATTTGAAATAGTACTAACCTTCTATATCTATTTATTGTTCATAAATGACTTGAAAATCGTAGAAAGAAATCTGTTTGAAAACCATACTTTCTCGGTTTAAATCCGAAAGGAATAATAAACTATTTTTAGATACTGAAATCATGGTTTTCACTTATTTTGTATAAATAAAATAGATATACATATTTTGTATGAATTATGACATGATTTGATGATTAAAGTTTCCATATGAAAGTAAGTAAGTAAGTAAGTAAGTAAGTATAAAAGTAAGGATTTTGATACGACAAGCTACTATTAGTATATGTTGAGTGCATAATCATGCCTGCTACTTGTGGTGTCTTGGCTTTGCCACACGTAGTATTAGTTTAGATTCACCAGTGTGTAGTATCTATTTCGCCTTAGTGGTGTTGTATTCTACTACACGTGGTGTCTATTTTCGAAGTATCTTGTGACTGCACGGTGTGTGCCACTGGTGCCCGTGCCCTAGCTGTGAGCTAGTGTGATTGAGATACTATATTAGAACCGTTGTACGACCCTGATCCAGTCTACAGCCCTTACCATGGCCATAGGTATTATTAGCTTTACTGAGGATATGATATGTTGCATGATAACTATGTTGAAATAGCCTAATCTCCATGTTTTGATGTATAATATTATAACGAAGAAAGCATGTATGATGTTTTAGTATATGAAAGTACGTACAACGTTTTGATGAAGTATGATTTATTTTAAGTAAGCATGTAAAATGGTTTTCTAAGTATGTATGTACGGAAGTATGTTTATTCTGATTTCCTAATTGTTTTTAAATGGTTAGAATTGTTTTAAATGCATACCTTACTGAGCTTTTCCCTAAAAGCTCACCTCTTCTCTTCTCCCATTTCAAAGTACCTGCAATGAGATTATTCGGTCATTTACAAGTACGTGAGTAGCTGGTGGATTCAGTGCCTCCCAGACTACTTTCAGTACTCTCTTGGGTGTATCATCGGATATTTATTCCCAGACATGTATATTGTATAGATATTGGATTGTATATAAATACTTTTGGGATGTAATCAATTGTTTTATGGATTATTATGTAAACGTTTTGGGAAGTGAATGAAATGTCGTTGATACTGAGTATGGATATGAAAGTTGTAGTAGTAAAAATGTAGAGTTGAAAGTAATAAGTTTAAGAAATAAAATCAACTACCCTGCGAATATAAATTGCGTTTACCTGCAAGGGGATAGGATATATTATAAAAGGTTATGCTGTCAAAATTTTTGGTAAAATTAAATGGTTAAAAGAATAAGTAAAGAAAGAAAAGAAATAACCTACACTATACAGGAATGCAACCTAAGTAGAAAAATAATATTTAAAGGAAAACGTTAGCCCCTATTTCCGTACTTCCGAGACGTTACAGTTAGCCAAAGAATAAAGACTTGAAAGATGAATATAGTTACCATACAGATTTACCCTTATATGGAGAAAGAGAGGACAGGGTTGGAGGAAGGTGGAAGGGCTTGGACTTTTCATGCTGACTAGGAGTCCAATTGTATAAAACTATTTTTTCTGGAATAAAGTTCGAAAGTGCGTCATTTAAGAAAATAAGATTATAAACTACTTTGGTGCCGGAAAAAACTCATGTATAGGATATTGTCATGCGTGCTGCTTAACTAACATTGTTTTTCTTTTCTTGGTGCTTGGTGCTATTAGCTCTATTAAGCAAAAACTTTTGTTCAAAAAACATAACATTTAGATTTTTTGAAATAGAAATAAATTATTTATTTGTAGTTTATTAAAATTAAATAATATTTTGATGTAATTGTTTTAATCTTAAAAATGTTAGTTCATGTAAGTGTAATAAATAAAATCAATGAAACACTTAAACTATCTTAATTTTTTTTCTTTTTTTCTTCTCTTCTTCTCTCTCTTCTAGTAGCTAGTATTAAAAAGGATTGGATTTGGTCTAATCAACACTACCACGACCAGCTAGAGCCAGATTGGCCTTGTCGTCGCCAATTGATCAGTAACAGTAGAAGAAACTGGGTTCTTTTCCTTCTTATCTGTGAGATCTGAGAATTTTAGATATATCTTAAGGATGTAATAAGAACTTGAAGTGTAATTTATTGAGCTAAGTGAATTGTGGAAATTATATTTGGAGATTTATGTGTAAGTGTTTAACATAAGTGTGAAACTAAGAGGTCAGATCGATCTTGGGGAAGGAGAGATCGATCTGGTGAGTTAAAAATGACAAGGAATGAGGAATTTAAGGAGCAGATCGATCTCCAATGGAAGAGGATCGATCTCCTTATGATTCTGTTTGAGAGAAGATCGATCTCATGAGGAAGGGGTCGATCTCCAAACGTTTCTGTTTGAGAGAAGATCGATCTCCTCAAGGAGCAGATCGATCTCATAAAGCCATAAAGAGATCGATCTCACCCCTCGACAGATCGATCTCCTAGGCATAAAATTACCCCAAATCGTCCCCAAATTCAAATACAGATCGATCTCACCAAGAGCCAGATCGATCTCCTACCCTTAGTCTATATAAGAAACCCCTGTTTTCTCCTGCAATTTTATTTTCTCTCTCTTCCAAACCCCATTTTCACCGAGCCCTAGCTTTCTCACTCATCCAAGGCACCCATTTCCGTCCAAATCAGAGGCTGTGGCATGAAGGAAAGTTGTTCCTTATCAAAGGGAGAACAACATACTTGGAAATCGTAAGACGAATTGAATCGAGGTAAGAGATAAGCTCTCCACAAGTTTTGGATAATTTCTAAACCTCGATCTCGATATTTGAGATGATTTTGGTAATGATAGTTGTGGGCATTGTGTTGAAGTAGTTGGAAAATGATTAGGGATTGATGAAATTACAATGTAGTTGGAGTGATGTTGATATTTAGCAATTTTGGTAATTTTGGGAATTTTGAGCTATAAATGGAAATTTAGACAATGTGGTGAATTAGCATAGATAATTTGGAATGGAAATGTAGGACGTTGAGATGTTGTGAATGAGATTGTAGTTTGGGGTAGAGTTACGAGAATCAAGAGATTTGAGGTGTTATGAGCAATTATGCTCGATTTTGAGAATTGAGGTACTGTGATGATGAATATTGATGTTTTAAAATCGTTTGGACAGCTCGAGAGTTCTAGAGTGGAATGCGAGACTAGTCCGTGACAAGGGGGAAACAATTGCACTATACGATGTGCAAAGAGGTAAGGGAAATTAAACCAATTGTGTATGTGATTTTGAACTATTATAGCATGATTTGTGATTTATAAAACAAGCATGTTTGATGTGTTGTGTTTTGATGAGAATGCACACGATTTTTATAGCCGGTTGGAGCCCAATGTTTTTATGAGTTTATAATTGGGCTCTACGTTAAGGCGATCTTGAGATTTGAGAAATGTGCGTGTTTTGCCGGTTGGGACTCGGTTTCAATATGTATTGTGTTCAGTACAAAACGGTTTTAAATGAGTTTTATGAGAGAAAAACCACTATGAGTTCTACATGAAGGCAAACCAGTCTTATGTGATAAGACTTAGGTGTGTGATTTTGAGTACACACCAGGCATTGCTCTGGTAGCATGTAAGCCCGATTCTTCTCCGTTCTGGTAACGTGAGAACCCTATTTGGTGGCCGTTGCCACGTGAGAACCCTATTTGGTGGCCGTTGCCACGTGAGAACCCTATTGGTGGCCGTTGCCACGTGAGAACCCTATTTGGTGGCCGTTACCACGTGAGAACCCTATTTGGTGGCCGTTGCCACGTGAGAACCCTATTTGGTGGCCGTTGCCACGTGAGATCCCCCATTCAGTGGCTATGCCACGTATATTTGGTGGCCGTTGCCATGTGAAACCCTATCCTGTGGCTGTGCCACGTGTGAATTTAAATCAGTGGCTATGCCACGTGTGTTTAGTGGCTGTGCCACGTGTGAATTTAAATCAGTGTTTATGCCACGTGTGTTTAGTGGCTGCGCCATGTGCATTATTATTACAGTGATTTTATCACGTTTTTTGAGAAAGCGATTATCGCATTATTTTCACATGCTTTGTTATTGCTCTAGACTGAGCCTTTTTACTTCATGTTTTCACATGATTTGAGATATGAGAATGTCGTTTTGAGTACTTTCATGCTATGGTTTTCAAATAAATATAATGAGTTTCACATACAAATAAATATTTTGTGATGTGCATTTTGGTTTATGAAATGAGTCCCTTACCCCCTTTACTGAGTGATTTAGAAGCTCACCCTGTTTTCTTTCCCCCCAGATTTCTTCAAGTGAAAAAGGGTTTCCCTGCGACGTATGAAGTAGTGGCTAGTGGAGGACTTGAGCTCCAGGCCATATATTGTATTTTGAGGTATCTTTTATCTTTTCATGTACCCAGACAATTATTGTAATTACAGACACTTGATGTATAACATGGTATGGGATGTATTAGGATAAATTAACTTAATATTGAGTAATGCATATGATACAATACATGTTATCTAGTGATGAGATCCTGAGGTAAGATAAATATGATGATGCATGACACTGCACAGGAATGCACCCTTAATTGTGAATTGATGAGTAAAAAGTTTTTAAATTTGCCCTATCTTTCGCGGTTTCGGGGCGTGACAGAGCTTTCTTGGTATCAGAGCCTAGGTTCTCTAGTATTGTCAGTGTCGGTTAAGTGAAATAGAATACATCCCAAGTGTCTGTAATAGTCTGGTCATGAACTGAATCTAAGGATTGAGATTTCAATCGATTTTGATATGTACGCGCAAGAGACGAGTTAAGATAGAGAATGAGTGGACGACGAGGTCGTTCGAGGAGGCAGGCAGAGTCCCGTCCACCACCTGCCCCACAACCAGAGAGTCCTAACTCTCGATTTAATCAGATTGAGACCGATGTGAGGCAAGGTTTTGAGCTGATGGCAGCGTTATTCGCGCAACATTTTGGAGTTAATGCCTCGGGTACTACTTCTACACCACCACAAGGACCTCCCATACCCCCAATACCTCCCGTCACTCAGCCTGATGATAGAAGTATGGTCCGACTGAAGGATTTTCTGAAGATGAATCCAGCCGCGTATTACTTCTGATAGAGATTCCCGGTTTACTTCCAGATTTAGGACCCAATTTCAGGAGTCCATGAGATCTCGATTGAGTTTCAGTACCGCCTATCATCCTCAGACAGATGGTCAGTCAGAGAGGACTATTTAGACCCTGGAGGATATGTTGAGGGCGTATACGATGGATTTTAAGGGATCATGGGATGATCACCTGCCCCTAGCAGAGTTTGCGTACAATAACAGCTATCATGCGAGTATTGGAATGGCACCTTTTGAGGCTCTATATGGTAGGAGGTGTAGATCCCCTGTAGCTTGGGAAGAAGTCGGTGACAGAAAGATAAATGCTCTTGAACTTGTTGAGCAAGCTGTACAGAATGTAAAACTCATATGTGAGAGGTTACGGGCTGCACAGAGTAGACAGAAAAGCTACACGATGTGCGTAGACGGCCACTCGAGTTTGATATTGGTGACGCAGTATTTCTGAAATATCACCGAGTAAGGGTATCATGCGATTTAGGAAGAAAGGAAAATTGAGTCCTCGGTACATAAGACCATTCGAGCTTCTTGAGAGAGTGGGAGAGGTAGCTTACAGATTAGCATTACCCCCACAGATGTCCAGAATACACAATGTTTTTCATGTGTCTATGTTGAGGAAGTACCACCCGGACCCTTCTCATGTCATAGAGTATGACGAGATGGACATTCAAGAGGATATGAGCTATACTGAGGAACCCGTCCGGATTCTCGATAGAAATGAGAAGGTATTGAGAACTAAGAGCATCCCATTAGTGAAAGTTTTGTGGAAACATCACTCAATGGAAGAGGCAACGTGGGAACTAGAGAATCTCATGAAGGAGAAATACCCCCATCTATTTGACTAGTTGAGTTGAATTTGGACGACCAAATTCTTTTAAGGTGGAGAGGATGTGAGATCTGAGAATTTTAGATATATCTTAATGATGTAATACGAACTTGAAGTGTAATTTATTGAGCTAAGTGAATTGTGGAAATTATATTTGGAGATTTATGTGTAAGTGTTTAACATAAGTGTGAAACTAAGAGGTCAGATCGATCTTGGGGAAGGAGAGATCGATCTGGTGAGTTAAAAATGACAAGGAAGGAGGAATTTAAGGAGCAGATCGATCTCCAATGGAAGAGGATCGATCTCCTTATGATTCTGTTTGAGAGAAGATCGATCACATGAGGAAGGGATCGATCTCCAAACGTTTCTGTTTGGGAGAAGATCGATCTCCTCAAGGAGCAGATCGATCTCATAAAGCCATAAAGAGATCGATCTCACCCCTCGACAGATCGATCTCCTAGGCATAAAATTGCCCCAAATCGTCCCCAAATTCAAATACAGATCGATCTCACCAAGAGCCAGATCGATCTCCTACCCTCAGTCTATATAAGAAACCCTTGCTTTCTCCTGCAATTTTATTTTCTCTCTCTTTCAAACCCCATTTTCACCGAGCCCTAGCTTTCTAACTCATCCAAGGTACCCATTTCCGTCCAAATCAGAGGTTGTGGCAAGAAGGAAAGTTGTTCCTCATCAAAGGGAGAACAACATACTTGGAAATCGTAAGACGGATTGAATCGAGGCAAGAGATAAGCTCTCCACAAGTTTTGGGTAATTTCTAAACCTCGATCTTGATATTCGAGATGATTTTGGTAATGATAGTTATGGGCATTGTGTTGAAGTAGTTGGAAAATGATTAGGGATTGATGAAATTACAATGTAGTTGGAGTGATATTGATATTTAGCGATTTTGGTAATTTTGGAAATTTCGAGCTATAAATGGAAATTTAGACAATCTGGTGAATTAGCATAGATAATTTGGAATGGAAATGTAGGACGTTGAGATATTGTGAATGAGATTGTAGTTTGGGGCAGAGTTACGAGAATCAAGAGATTTGAGGTGTTATGAGCAATTATGCTTGATTTTTAGAATTGAGGTACTGTGATGATGAATATTGATGTTTTAACATCGTTTGGACAGCTCGGGAGTTCCAGAGCGGAATGCGAGACTAGTCCGTGACAAGGGGGAAACAACTGCACTATATGAGGTGCAAAGAGGTAAGGGAAATTAAACCAATTGTGTATGTGATTTTGAACTATTATAGCATGATTTGTGATTTATAAAACAAGCATGTTTGATGTGTTGTGTTTTGATGAGAATGCACACGATTTTTATAGCCGGTTGGAGCCCAATGTTTTTATGAGTTTATAATTGGGCTCTACGTTAAGGCGATCTTGAGATTTGAGAAATGTGTGTGTGTTTTGCCGGTTGGGACTCGGTTTCAATATGTTTTGTGTTGAGTACAAAACGGTTTTAAATGAGTTTTATGAGAGAAAAACCACTATGAGTTCTACGAGAAGGCAAACCAGTCTTATGTGATAAGACTTAGGTGTGTGATTTTGAGTACACACCGGGCATTGCTCTGGTAGCATGTAAGCCCGATTCTTCTCCGTTCTGGCAACGTGAGAACCCTATTTGGTGGCCGTTGCCACGTGAGAACCCTATTTGGTGGCCGTTACCACGTGAGGTCCCCCATTCAGTGGCTATGCCACGTATATTTGGTGGTCTTGCCACGTGAAACCCTATCCTGTGGCTGTGCCACGTGTGAATTTAAATCAGTGGCTATGCCACGTGTGTTTAGTGGCTGTGCCACGTGTGAATTTAAATCAATGGCTATGCCACGTGTGTTTAGTGGCTGCGCCACGTGCATTATTATTACAGTGATTTTATCACGTTTAATGAGAAAGTGATTATCGCATTATTTTCACATGCTTTGTTATTGCTCTAGACTGAGCCTTTTTACTTCATGTTTTCACATGATTTGAGATATGGAATGTCGTTTTGAGTACTTTCATGCTATGGTTTTCAAATAAGTATAATGAGTTTCACATACAAATAAATATTTTATGATGTGCATTTTGGTTTATGAAATGAGTCCCTTACCCCCTTTACTGAGCGATTTAGAAGCTCACCCTGTTTTCTTTCCCCCTAGATTTCTTCAAGTGAAAAAGGGTTTCCCTTCGACGTACGGAGTAGTGGCTAGTGGAGGACTTGAGCTCCAGGCCATATATTGTATTTTGAGGTATCTTTTATCTTTTCATGTACCCAGACAATTATTGTAATTACAGACACTTGATGTATAACATGGTATGGGATGTATTAGGATAAATTAACTTAATATTGAGTAATGTATATGATACGATACATGTTATCTAGTGATGAGATCTTGAGGTATGATAAATATGATGATGCATGACACTGCACAGGAATGCACCCTTAATTGTGAATTGATGAGTAAAAAGTTTTTAAATTTGCCCTATTTTCCGCGGTTCCGGGGCGTGACATTATCGAATTGGCGACAACAAGATCCATTTGGGTCCATGTAGTCGTCATGACGTCGATTGGGCTAAATTTCACTCTTGTGAGTGTCAAATGGACTTCTATTATTAATTAGAGGTATAAATTAGTCAAGATACTTGTGAATTATTTGAGTTGAATTCAATAATTATTTGAATTTGACTAATTTATTTTCGAGTTAAGTTCAAACTCGAACTATTCAAATAACGAGTTAAGTTGAGTTAAAATGTAAGACCCGAATTTAATTAAAATACAAAAATTAAATAAGAAAAGATGGGGGACGTATGAAGGAAGTCGGGTTAAATTAATCTCGGACACGTGTAAGGGCAAAATGGTCAAAAGACCGGAAAGCCGGTATAATTTCGATAAAGAAATTTAATTAAAAATATGGATTTAAGAAATCTTGGTCAATAAAAGTGAAATAAAATTATTTCGGATTAAATTGATCAAGATATTAATTTATGGGAATTAATCGGGATTTTTAGTTTGGAAAAATAATCCCGAAAATAATCGAGAAATTATACCCGAAAAAGAGGTTAAAATATAATAAATAAATTAAATAAAATTAAATAAATTGAATTAAAATAAAAATAATAATTTTAAGGGATATTTTGGTATTTTTAGTGTATTTTAATAAATAAAAATAAATTGTTAAATAAGATAATAAAAAAAAAAAAAAAAGAATTGAAACAAAAAAAAAAAGAGAGAGAAAGGCTGAAGAAAACGAAAGTTTCGGGGAGAGAGAGAAGAAAACGGAACCGAGAAGACCGAAGAAGGCCGACCACCGTCCGGCGGCCAAAGGCTCGACCAAGGGCCGAAAAAGAAAGAGGGGAGGCCGGTGATCTCAATGGCACCGGCGGTGCAGCCTACCGACGCCGGAGGAAGCCGATCGGAGGAGAGAAAGGCCGCGGGAAAGAGAAGGCCACCGGCGGCGAACGGTGGCGATCCGACCGGAACCAAGGCCCGATTTGGAGAGCCCAGTCGACGGCGGTGCTTTTGGCACCGGTGGCAGCCGACGAGACGGCCGAAATCGGCGGCGACGACCAAAAGAGGGAGACGGGTCCGACGGCGAAGAGGAGAAGAGGCCGAACCGGAGGCGTTCCGGCGGCCTTGGGCAAAGCCGAGCCCAGATTCAAGCTGCGGACAGCCTTGCGGAGCTGATGGCGGTGGAAGCCGGCGGAGAACCGGCCGGAAAAGGGGCGAACCGGCTGTGAACCGGTCGAACCGGGGTGAACCGGCGGTCTGAACCGGTCCGAACCGGACTGAACCGGTTCAGCCAAAAAGAGGGGAAAAAAGGGAGAAAAAGGGAAAAGGAAAAAGAGGAAAAAATTGGGGAAAATTTCGGTGATGCAATCGAGCTTCGGGTAAGTCGATAAGCGGTCAAATTGACCCGATTTAAATTTGGAATATTTTATTTAATTAAATTTCGACCGAAAAGTTTACCCGAAAATGTAATTAATTGTGTAGCTCGACGATTGGCATCCACAGAGGGCTCGAGACAGTCTCGATTTGAGGACTAGCATGGAATCTCGGGTAAGTGATCCCTATTTACGACAATTATCTCGTTATGCGTGATATTGATTTAAATTCCGCATAAATTGAATTAAATTATGGAAATTTAGATAATTGTCGTAAATAGTGAATTTAGCTATTCGAGAGCTAGGACGAGGCCCAATAAATTATTGGTGGGCCCAATGAGCCCAATAGGCCTCGATAAAGAGAAAACTAAGTGGAAAACGGGCTTAAGGCCGATTAAGGCCCATTAAGGTGCAATCGGGCCCAATAGGGGAAAATGGGCCCAGCGATTTAAATTAAGCCCAGAAAAGTATTAAATACAATTAAATTGTATAATATCTGACCTGAGGAATATTAATACGCAGTTCTGGGCGTCTGATTGGGAGCATATCGGACTGCGCGACGAGACGACAAGGGAAAAGAAAAAGGTCAGACTCGACGAGAATCGAGGTAAGGGAATTCTGCGGACTGCTAGAGGTAACAGTACGTAATTTTACATTCATATGCAGTCCTTTAAAACTAATTGAAGGGTCTAGAGGTCGAAAAACAATTTTAGTGCCCCGTATGGGCAAAATTACTAAAATACCCTTGCTAAGGGTAAAATTCTAAAAATTTAGGAAAAATTGGGAGGAGCAAGAACAAGAGGTTCCTGCTCGTTCTGGAGGTATTTCAACGCATGCATGAGTAGGCTGGCTCACCTTGAAAGAAAATGCATAGCATTGCATATCTTAACTGATGTGATTTCTGTGAAAACTATTTGGAAATAACCGAGCCGCCTACATGTTTTTATTTACATGTGACGTGCTAAAGCTCAGCTCGCACGATGTTTGACTTGTGTGATGCATGCATTAGTGCTGGAGCGAGAGCTCGCACTAGAGTTTTACATGCATAGGTGCTAGAGTATAACTCGCACCAGATTTCACATGCTTTTGCGTGACATGGTGCTAGAGTCTAACTCGCACCAGATTTTTCATGATTTTCATGACAGGGTGCGGGAGTTTAACTCGCACCAGATTTTATAAGATTTTCATACGATTTGTATACAGAGTGCTGAGCCTAGCTCGCACTAGTTTTACTGGATTTGTGGAGTAGCGCTGTCTGCCCTTGGAGTCAGCCAAAAGGCCCAACAGGCTCAATAGACCTCTTAAGTAGGGTGAGAGTGAGGGATGAGGTTGGCGGCCTTGTGGAGATGTAAAGCGGGCTCTGCCAAGTTTACTTGATTTGATGAGAGTGCTGAGCATCGCTCGCACTGATTCTTAAGAGAACATACAATGAGCCGTGCTTGGAGCATCGGGTAGACTGTGTGTCACCGATTTAATAGGCTCGCACGTGCGTTTTGAGACATGGCAACGAGTATTGAGTTATGAAAACCTCTGTGGGAAGCAGGCCAATTGGGCTGGAGTACCTAGAGTGATATGGGTCCATGGAGTACGATGTACCGTGCAAGTAGCATGGAGTACGATGTACCGTGGGGTATCTTTGGATACGGTATCTTTGTGATACAGAGTATCTTCGGATACGGTATCTTTGTGATACGGGGTATCTTTGTGATACGGTATCTTCGTGATACGGGGTATCTTCGGATACGGCATCGACGGATGCGTGAGATCGGATAAGACTGACGGGTTGGATTGACCCACCTCCCGGGCAGTTCCCGATCAGGGTGAGACCTCGCACACTGGGATCCGTGAAGCTAGAGGACTCACGAGGACATATTGGCCAGTCCTGGTTATTACCGATATACAGTATTGCCTAGTCTCGTATCTTGTATATATATACGTATGTTTTCGATACCGATGCTTTTGAGAAATTCTATTTCCATGGTTTTGTGTGAGTCAGGATCACCCGAAGGAGGGGTCGAGTCCTGACTTCATTGTGAAATTTTTAAAGAGAAAGAAATGATTTAAAATAATTGCATGTTAAGTTTTCCGTGCAACTTGATTTACATAACATCACAACATCATATCATATGTTTTAAAATGTGTGGAGAAAGGGTGGTTTATGCATGGCACCACGTTCATGTAGGTAGTATGGTTACCTACTTATTCGTAGGATTGCCTTACTGAGCTTGATGTGCTCACCCCTTTCATTTTCTCCCACATATGATCTCCAGTTGAAGTTGAGGCGACTCAGTACTGCATTCCGGATATCCGCTGCTGCCCATCAACATAAGGTATATACACTTGTACTTATTGTATCTACATAAGCATAGCACAGTAACATGTTTGTAAGTAACTTTAGGGGATGTATAAATAATATAACAACTATAAATGACTGGAGAAGAAATAAGTACTGGGGTAGATGTATGGTGGGACTGGCATTGACGCACAGCCCAATTAGTAGTGGAGTGTTGGTCACGATTCGAGGACATGTAAGAATTAAGTAAGAAAATAAACAAAAACGCGAAAAATTCACTCTGATTTTTGGATAGTTGGGTCGTGACATAAAACTTCTTAATATTTAGTTCAAACGGCTTGCAAGCTTAATTGAAATTTTTTAATTTATATATTTTTAAATATTTTATTATCAATTTACTACTTCACTCTCATAATATATAGTAAAAATAACAAATCAAGTTTAATGAATCAAATTCAAGCCTACCAAGTCAAAGCTTGAGTAGATAAAGTATTTCGTTGAGTCAAGTTTGAGTTTCAAAAGTTAAATTCGATTGAATTTGAGCTAAGTTTCAAATTTAAAATTTTCGAATCAAATTAAGTTCACACTTGATATTGAATCGTTTCGATTTGATTCGATTACACCCCTATTAACAATAGAGAAAGGAGAAGAAAGTAAGAAAAAATGTTTTTGTTTTTTTCTTGATTACTAAATTCCTTACTACACTTGAATATATATAAACCATTAAGTCCAATAAAAAAATTATTTCGAATAATATTTATTCTAAAAGAAACCATTGACTATTTGTTGTTATGCATTCTAACACGCCTAACTCTAAGTTTTCCTTGACAAAAGTGATAGGATGTAGATTTTCAATTATGTGAGTGGTTCAAATTCATACTTACAATTTTGAAATAAATTGGATTAAGATTTACGACTAGAAAGTATTCCATAGAATATTTGTTAGAAACTACTTTGCAATGAAAAAATTGGAAATGACATGACAAAATAAAAAAAATAACTTAAAATCAAAATTTTCTTTTTCATTTTATTTCTTTTTGTTATTTCATCGTGGTATTTTCTAATAAATATCTTGCCAAATCATGATTCTTTTATCCAAATTACAACTATGATGTTCAATTTGCTCAACAATTAGAAGTATCACGGTAAAATTGCATTTTAAAAATAGTCTTTAACTTTAAAAACAACCTCTAAAAAGTATTTTATAAAATATTCTCCAATTATTATATCTTGATCAGATTTAATTGTTGGGACTCGAGTATGCTCATAATGGTGAAACCATCCTAACTGCCTTAGGCAATTATTCAATTTAAATTCAAAACAACAGAAAATATATGACCTCATGCAGTTTAAAATTCAACTTTCAGCTAAGAAATAGAAGGAGAAAAGATAGAAAGCAATTAATTTTGGTAAGTTCATAAATCCTACCGAAAACTTAAAAATTCCATTAGAGGTCATATAAAATGTGTATGATTATTTAAAGTTGCTACAATTTTTTAATACTACTTCCATTAGAATACACTTATTTTTTTCATAGTTATGAAGGGCATTTGAATGTCACAGGCTTTTTTTTACACAAAATGTAAAATTCTATCTAGTAATCGATTAGTTTAAGGTAAAACATTAAATATATAAAATAATTTTATTTATTAGTATGAAATCAACTTTAGGAGTCTATATAACACCGAAAAAACAGAATTTTTTTCTTCATAATGAGACTTGTGTTATACATGTTAACTAAAATATATTTTTTTTATTGAAATCATGCCTGTCATTGTGATAACTCCGATTAATATTAGGATATTAGGATAGAAGCATAACTTCTCAGAGCCATTAGACTACTAAGTGAATAGTTGCTTATTAAATGGATCTATTGACGATGGCATAGTGAAATATGTTTACACAAATAAACAAAGAAAGGGGCCCTTTCGGTTGTAGTTTTATTGCTTGGGTTTAGGCATGTTTCCTAGAATTGGAACACCAGGGCACCTCATCCATCATAGTTGGATAGCAACAAAAAATAAACAAAGAAAGGGGTTGAATTGGTTTTCTAACTAAAATTTCAACAATCCCTGAAACCTATTCAATTTCGATTAAATCAAAGAATTCACAAATAAATTGCAAATTAAAATAGAGATAGGGAAGAGACATACAAACAATGCAATTTATAGTGTTACAACCTTTCTTGTGCTTACGTCCTCGCATTTGAGCTCCCCCTCAAAGGAGTTTCTGAATCCACTAGTGAAAAATCTCTTGCACTCTTTTTTTTTTCAAAGGTTAAAGAGTAACCATTATAATTCCTTTTCGAAAGCTCAGGAATAACCTTTATAGTCTCATTTTCTAAGGCTAAAGAGTAACCTTTCACTACCAACTTAATGTGGCTACCCAAAATCTTTACAATGAATCACTCTAGGGTTTCACTCTCTTTAGCTCACAATGAATGTTTTTGAGTACAAACATGTAATCTTAAGAACCTCTAAACAAGGTGGGTGATTACAAATTTGAGCTTAAGAAGGATTATAAGATGAGTATAAAAGAATATACAAGAATTTTCATATAATATACTAGTTGAAATACTTCAAAGATGGAATAAAGGTTGGAGAATTGTAAGCTCTTACTCCTTAAGGATTTTTTATGCTTCCTTTTATATCTTTTCTACCAAATATGGTTGTTGGTGTGCATTAATTGAATTTCTTCTCGTTGTAACACACTAAAAGCTAACCATTAGTACTTGCCAAACTTGAAGGGTATCAATATCTTGTGAAGACATCTTGTAACTCAAAAACATGGGGCATTGATACTTAAATCCTAGGGTATCAATAGCATAGCAAAGCAGAGCATTTAGCTACTGTAGAAGGTAATGATAGATGTATCAATACCATACAAGTAACTCGCCAAAATTTCAAATGAAGGTTGTAAGACCTATATTTTTTTATGTAATCCGTATGAATTCCTAAGTATGCATTCGTTTATGTAATATGAATCACAAATGATGTAAGGTCTGTAAATCCAATGTACACACTTGTTATGTGAATTCAAGATGTACACGCAAGTTTCATTACGCATGAAATATAAGAAATGGACCTTTTGAAGTGATAAAAGTGCATTGAATGTAAAATGAGTTGTGTGGTAAATGGAAATGAAGTAGCTTTGAGAATTGAAGTGAAAAATGCAGCTAAGTGAGCTGCAGAACAAGAAGAGATTGATCTCAATGCAAGGAAGATCGATCTCATTGCCCAAAATGAAGAGAATAAAGCATTCTGTGATGATGAGATCGATCCTCAATACAAGCCAGATCGATCTCTAGGTAGAGGAGATCGATCTCATCCCAAGCAGATTGATTTCCTTAGTTCTCGAGCAAGAGCAGATTGATCTCACCCTTATACCAGATCGATCTGTTTAGCTCTCTGCCTGGAGAAGATTGATCTCATCCCTTAGAGCAAATCAATCTCATAGCAATGAGCAGATCGATCTCATGCTTCGACAGATCTATCTCTTAGGCTTAAAATGACATTCTGAAAGGCTTAAAACAGGGGAAGATCGATCTCATCAAGAAATTTCTATAAAAACAAAGCTGTTGAGCAGCATTTCACGAGAAACAACCATTCTCTTCCGTTTTTGAAGAAAAGTAACCTAAATTTCCTCTTTGAATTCTCAACACATTCCACAGAGATTGGAGAGAAACTCATTTGAGTAAAGTTGCTCCTATAGAGGAAGAGAACAACATAGTTGGAAACTAGAGGTTGAGTTGAGCCATTGAAGGAGAAAAGGAGTTTTCCTCTAAATTGTGCAAAGTGTGGGAAAGTTGAGATTGGTAAGATTTCAATACCTCAATCTCATATATGTTAATCTATATACTTGTATGAGTAGATTGGTATATAGAATGATGGTTGAAACATCTTAAAAACATGCTTAATCTCAATGACCTATAAATTGGTTAAATGAGCCAAAACGAGAAACTGTTGAGGTATGGGATTAATGATGATTCAAGCATGCATAGATGTTATTGAGCATGTTTATATGCTGTAAAATGGTTTGGTGAAATCTATAAGTTAGAATGGATAATAGTTGAAATTGAGTATATGAGGTGTTTGATAAAATGCCACAATGAAGTGAAAATCATGAACTTGAGGTATTATAAGTGTAATACCGATTTATTAAAAACCAGTAGACTCGAGGAGTCTGAGAGATTCTCAAAAATGAGTTATATACTCGAAATGGACTCATAAAAGGATAAAGTCCAATAATGGTATCAAGAGGCCAAATGAGATATAACTGGCCAAATGCATTGATTTGAATATCATGCAAGTGAAATGAAGTATATGACAATATACTAATGTGTGCAATACACAATTTCAGCTCCAGAAGATATCGTTGGAGTCGATAGAGCGGATCATGAGAAGTGAGAATCGAAGGAAAGCGATCTAAGCGTGATTCAAGGTAAGGGACTTATGTGAGCTATAGAGACAGCTATATGTACGTTTTATCACCTGCTGTGTGCGAATGTATGCGATACGTATATAGATATTTGTATATCTAGGTGAAACTACGTATAAGAATAAGACGATAATATAAGTTGCATTACTTCTATGTTAATGTTATGAAAAGAGGTTTTGCGAACGTTTTGAGAAAGAATAACAATAGACGGGCTCTCGATTTTGAGGAGTTACATGAAATGCTTTTAAAGAGTGATTGAAGGGAGATTTGCCCTATCACTCATGACTATACACAGAGCCTTTTCTATTTCATTTCTGTGTGAAATCGTGCTAGAGCATGAGCGGTAACGGTATATTGATCAACCCTGCTTGCACGTAATTTTCAAAGAGATTTTTAAGAAATTAAAAGAGGGCTCGATGCCTCGGGTGATGCTGTGTGTTCCACTCGCGATGCTCCCACTAGATTTTGGGAATCATGCTGAAGCCTTCGAGTATTGCTGTGTGTCTTGCTCTGACTATGTTCGCATGTAATTTTCTAGTAATATCGTGCTCGATGCCTCATGTATGCTATGTGTCTTACGCTGAGTTGCTCGCACGAGGTTTTCATAATTGTGCTGTATGTAGAATAAAACTGTGTTAAAGTCGTCATGTACTGCTGTGTGTCTGACACTGACCTGCTCACACGTGGTTTGTGAATGTGATGTAATGAGAAATAAACCGTGCTTGAGCCATCGTGTACTGCTGTGTATCTGACACTGACCTACTCGCACGAGATTTTGAGACAACGAAAATGGGTTATAAGGATCCATAAGAGCACGATGTACCGTGAGCATTAGCCATGGGGTACGATGTGCCGTGATTGAGTATGAGCTGAAAGGATGGTTGATCCACCTCCCTAAGCGTAGGGTTCCCGCACACCTGATCAGTGTAGCCTGAAATCCGACTATGGCCATAAGTCTTTATGTATCTGAGTGATATGATATTGTCACTACTGTGTGAGGTGATAAATGTCTTCCCTTGCTGTGTGTCTGGGGATATGATAGGCCATGATTTATGTCTCAATATATATATATATATATATATATATCGATTTACAAAGTGTAAAGCATTTTCTATATATGAACTGTGTGAATAGATTATGCTGTGTGAAGTTGTGTGCTACTGTGTGAATATGCATATACACATATAGCGAATTAATGGTTTCGCATTAAAGAACATGCACATTGTGTATAAGGAAAATGACCATAGATGTATTTTAGCATGTAGATAGTGTAGTTATCTACCTGCTTTCATATTTTTCTTACTGAGCGTGTTAAGCTCACTCCCTTATTTCCTCCTCCACAGATACTATGCAGTAGTGAGTACATTATAGTCGTCCCTACTATCGTGTTTTCTCTAGTCATCCAGTAGTACAGAGAGGTATACACTATGAGATGTGAAAAATTTTGTATCCTGTAAATTAATGCACAGTGAAACTTGTATTTTGTATTTTAGGGGAATGTATATAATAGAAATTGATGTAAACGCTTCTGTACTTATCTATAATAGTCCAGTTTCTATCTTACTTCAAATGATTAAACTATAAATGTGTGAGAAATGGATCGGATGTTGACTCATAGCCCAACTGTATGTGGTAAGTTAAAGGTCACAGACTGCTATAGAGGGTTGGGACAAAGGTATTGATACATTGGTCATGAATCATGCAATTTTAGCAATTTAAAGTATGGAATCACATTACCAAGGTTATTTTAAGATACCAAACATGGAATGACAATGTTTATTATTCAAACACATGCATATTAGAGTCTTAATCAATCTCTAACTTATTTAACAATATTTCTATATTCGATTTAGCAATTTATTTCTAGATAGAAATTTTTTTAAGTGTAATTAAAATTTAATTCATTTAAATTTATTAGGTTGCTATGGAGTGTGAACAGTGTAGTAAAGAGATATACACAGGATTTATGTGGTCGACAAAGTGCCTACATCCACGGTGACAGCTATGAGTTTACCACTAAATATATGGTGTGAATCAAATTGTTTACTAAGTACAACGGTCTTGATAAGATTGGTTGGATGTTTAGGCACGACTAGGGTTCAAGTACGTAAGATAGGAAAAAAAGGCATAAAGTAAATACAACAGAGCTTGGGCCGAGATGAGAGCCAAGAGTCTCTTTCCCTTAGAAAAGAGAGCCTATTTATAGGCAAGTGGGGGGCATAAGATCGTGCCATATGTCATTATTTGGTATAGTTTAACTATTTGAGTAGGATCAATCTGTCTTTAAGCCATGAGACTGAGGTGACTAGGAGATTGAGTAGGATGTGGACTGGGCCTACAAGCTAGGTTAGGCATATGGTTTTCTAGGATGAGTCCATCACCAACACTATGTCCTCCTTAAACTAAAATTAAGCATCGATTGTGGTTATCCTGTTGAGATGGCTAAAGAGGACTTTGTCGTATTACCATGGCCATCTTACCTGTAAGACCACTAACTCGTGTATCTTGATACTAGGTTATTTGAATGTTAATGCATGAATATATCCATGAAATAAGTTAATTAGTTAATGAATAGATTCATGCAATTAGATTGAGTTTATGAAGGTTATTAAAATATAGTATAGGAATTCAACTAAACTAGTAAACTAAAACTAAGATAATTTAATCATGTTGATTTTAAAACAAAATGTAATTAAATGATAAAAGGTAGTTAATTTTATAATTTAAAAGTATAATTTGGAACATATATGCATAGACTAACTAAATGATAATTTAGAAGTATAATTTTATAATTAAATGATAAACTGTAATTAAAGTAGTTAATTAAATCATTTAAGTATAAATTCTAAAAAAAAAAAGGAAAACTGGAATTGGGATCACGCAACCCTACTCCTATCCCGCGACCCCAAGCCCCTTTCCCCAATTTTCTTCCCGTTTTTCTTCCTTTCTCCCCTTGTCGTTCACCATGCCAACCACCGACGACCGAAGCCCACCCCAGAACCAACGACGCCCCCTCCCTTTTCACCACTGACAACATTCCCCTTCCTTTTCCCAAAAAATCTGAAAACCCTTTCCCTCTCTGTTTTGTGAACCAGCCACTGGAGAAGACGCAGGCTCCTCCAAACCGCGAGCCCCGACGACCATCATCATCCCGTCCTCCCCCTCCATGCCTTTCCCTTCCCCCTCTGATACTAACAGTTTCGAAACCAACAAAATACCCATTTTTCTGTTTCTCTATTGTTGTACCAGTGGACTTCTATGTAAAACCAATTCTTTATCTAGCTAAATTTCTATAGAAATTGTGCTATAGAATTATATTAAGTGTGAAATTTTCTTAAATTTACAGAATTGAGGTATTGGAGGAAATCTAGGGTTGAAATTTGGGATTTTCCCGCTAAATGGGTTTTGATAATATAAACTAGTAAATTACAATGAAATCAGTACACGTATTAGATTGCTTGTTAGGATTGTGAGTGAAAGGTAAGAAATTAGATATTAGAAAATAGCTTCAGTCAATTGAAAGGAGAAACTTAGTTTAAACTTAGTATAATAGTATTTTGGAAATGATTTAAGTATAAATGAGCTCTTATAAACTTAGGAAGTAAATAAAATTTAATATATTATGAAGAGAGAAACTGTGGTATTCGATTAGAAGAAATGCATAATTTAATCCTGTTAAAAGTTATTATGGTAGGTTGGCCGGATCTAAATGCATGTGCAGAATTAGTTTTAAGTATGAAACCTTAAGAAATAAGAATAAAACTGATGTTCTTGTATGCGAAAATGCAGCTACTACCTCGTTGGGTGCAGAAGAAGCTTAGACACATATATGCATGCCTAAAACGATGAAGGATATTAAATTGCGTTTCGCAGTGGCAAGGGATTTATATAATTTGTAGCTAGTAGGATACCTTAGGTTAGGATTAAAATATACTAGAAATCATAGGTTGTGAGTTTAGCTGGCTAGTTAGGATTAATTTAAATTTGTTGCGTCCCCTACTTGATTCCACAGATTTGGCAAAACTAACGTGTTTTGATAAACTTGTGCAAGAAAGCGACTAAAGCATAAGGCTGACTATTGACGTAACACTTGTGTTTTCTTTTCTTGCTTTCAAATACCCTCATTCTTTTTATGCATGGGTTATGCCAATCGTTTTGAGAAAGTATTGAAATTCTTGAGTATTTGCCTCGTTAATGAATTTGAGAAGTAAGTTTTGATCGATCTATAAACTGTTTGATTTCAAGACGAATGATTTATCTTGACATGGAAATGCTTTCTCATAGAAATAAAGATATAATTGTTTTGAGACTGTTGGTGATCCCTGAAAATGCCTTTGTGGCAGTCATATCCTGTGAGAGCCATCTCTAACACCGGTAGGAGGTTCTATGTGATTGCCTACAGTGCCAAGTACTTCACGAGGGTGCCTTGGTGGTATCAAGTTTATAGGTCGTGAGAGCCATCTCTAGTATCGATAAGAGGTTTTACGTGATTTCCCTATGGTGCCAAGTGTTTCACGATTATGCCTTGGTGGCATATGCGCACGCTTCTGAGTGATGTGTCGGCGTACCATGGTTGTTGTGTTGTATTACTATAGACCTTGATCCCGTCTTCAGTACCCTAGTCCGGTAGCCTAATCAACTAGGATAGGGCGGTTAGATATTATGACCATAGGGTTTCCTGATTGATTATAATTGGTCCATGATGTATATTGAGGATTTCTACCACGTCTCTCTCATTTGCACTGATTATTTCAATTGAGCCCATGCATGTTTTCGTGTTGAGTACACATAAATTTTTTGAGTTGAACTTATATGATTTTCTTACGTTAAACTAGCATGATTTCTTTGAGCTTCAATGAAGTGAACAAAGCATGTTCGAGTTGATTTGCATATTTAAAGCATTATTGTTCTTACTAGGCAAAATCATGTGTTTAAAGCTCATTAACCAAACTGTTTTAGCTCAATCTAGTTTGTGATGTATTAATAATCAATTAATATTTTGCTAAACATATAGTGGGTGTTTGCTAGTTTCACTTTGTATTGATTTCTTACTGAGCGTGTGGTTGCACACCCCTTTCTTTAAAACATTTCAGATTAACTTGTGGGTGAACTGCTCAGAGTTATTGATTTCTCGTGCTAAGAGTGTGGTTCTTGTGCTAAGGTATACGCAATAACCGTGAAGTTTTTGTTTCAGACTTGTATGTACGCACGGATTTAAGTAATAGTCATTTGGGATGTATTAGCTAATTTTAGAGTATTGTTTCTATGTTAGGTTCTAGTTACTTATATAAGTAATACTTTGTAAATCGATTCAAAACCTTAGTGATTTTGTTTTTGTCAATAGTTAGTTACTTGAGATTATGTGAAATCATTTCGCGTACAAATGTGGTTACTGATGTGAAATGTGATTAAAGAGGTTGTTAGTTGTGGATAAATAGGGTTTCTGATATGATTTGAGATTATGTTGATATTATATGGTGAACAATGATGGTTGTCTTTGTGAGATTTGATCATGTGGTTAGGGATTGAGGATTATTGGTTGCCATATTACTCTTATTTGCAGGTTGTGTTAGGTCCAATATCAGCCGTTATGCTGCAGAAATTTTTAGAAAATTGTAGGACTTAAATAAATTCCTTTACCTAATAGTTTAAAAGCCTTGACCTATATCGGACACGAAACTACAAGTAAGAGGTCCTAAAGGAATAATAATAATAAGAAACACTAACCAATGTTGGTTCACTTTAAAATGTTTTCCACTTAATTGCGCTCTTAGGGATAAAAGTAGTGGTCGTGGGACGTGACATTACCCTTGGAGTGTTGCCATATAGAGATAGCTTTGTGATATGTTACATATTAAATATATTAATTGTCATATTTTCCCATGGTTTAGATTCCTTTATATGCTTAATTTTTGGATTTGACTTATATTTTGTATTTTGTATTAATAAATGAAGGAATAAGAGCAAAATGGACTAAAGTTTCACAATTTTGATCAAGTCACAAAATCAAAAGATGTCTTGGTGTTAGGCGTGGGCACGTCTAAGGCAGTGATGAGAATTGCAACTCAAATATGTCAATTCAAGTCAAGCTCTATCACCTGTAGCTAAATTTGACTTAACTAGTCTAAAGATGGCAAGTGGAAGATTTTAATTATTAAGGGAGATATGGCATAGGTTTCTTTGGCAAAAAGTAATTAATGATCAAAAAAGGAAAGAAGCTGATTTGTAATCAAACTCAATCAGAGAAGTTTTCTTTAGAAAAAGATTCTGGGGTTAGGATATTTAGTATATATATACTAAGAGAGGGGAAGGCTGGAGGCATCATAGACACACATTCCACAATTCTACATTTTATTTTTCTCTAGGCAATTAAAGACTTCTTTTTCTTTAGTGTTTTTCTCTCAACTCTATGGCTTGCTAAATTATTTAGTCCAACCAAAGGATAATTAAAGTTTTGGGTTCTTCAAGATTTGTAAGATCTAATTAGTTTTTATCTTGTTATTTTATATCTTTCTTCTGTTCTTATTGAAATTATTGTTTTAATTGATTGTGCAATAAGGCCCATTGTTCAATTGTCAATATAATATATCACAAATTAGAAACCTGAATCTATAATTGTTTAGGAATTCTAATATAAGTGGTAAATAACATGATTGATTACAGAGAGGTTTTCAATTCTATGTTATAGGGATATATAATCTAGCTTAAATGAACCTACATGTGTGTTTGTTGGTTAGAATTGGTAGTCTCTCTAGTTTTGTTTTTAATGTTGTTGGTAAATTAAATCTTAAAATCGTATCTAAGGTTGTTTATTGGCAAGAGAAATAATTAGAGATCGAATCCTGATTATCGAAGAAGTAAGGAGGGATCGGTTGTTAGGTCGTACCAATAACTATAACCAATTTGGTAAAGATTAAAAGAACCCATCTTTGCATTAATGATCAATTCCATGAACCAATTCTAAAATTATTCCTACGACTGGATGCTTCATCATATTGATTTTTCTTCCAACATTTTACATAGTGATTTCTCTTTTCTATATTAATTTTCCTTTTCATTTTCATTATAAAAAAATCCCCAAACATATTTTCCTTTTAAATCTTTTGCAAAAAAATAAATCTAACTAATCTTTGTGCGAAACGACCTTGCTCAGCTATACTACAATTTTAGTTTATTTTTTAGTAGGAATTTATATTGTTGGTTTCGACAGCCACCAATTTTTGGCGCCGTTGCCGGGGATTGGTTTTTAATTAGATTTATTTTAGTGCCCTGTTCTTCTCGTGCAGGTGTTTAATCTCGTACGATCCTTAGATTGAAAAGACAGCTAAGCATAATAGGAAGGAAGCTAAATTCCAAAAAGCACAAGAAGCTACATCTTCATCCCCTAGATTGAATTTAGCACTTGACTTGGCCAATTCATCTAGTGATTCTGAAACTGAAGAAATAATGGCTGAAGAAAAGCAAACTTTAATTGGCTGCACCATTTGTCAATCAACAACCCCTTTGTATTCAATACCCAACTTTGCAAGCAGATTTTGAATTAAGACTGGGTTTGATCCATTTGCTTCCTAAGTTCCATGGTCTTAAGAATGAAGATCCTTACAAGCACTTGAAAGAATTTCATGTGGTATGTTCAAGCCTAAAGCCACAAGGAGTTACCGAAGAGCAAATCAAAATGTGAGCTTTTCCATTCTCACTAACTGATAGAGCAAAAGATTGGCTATTCTATTTGCCTCCCAGTTCTATAACTACATAGACTGAGATGGTGAAACTATTCTTGGATAAATTTTTCTCTGCTTTAAGAGCTGCCAGCATTAGAAGAGAGATATGTAGAATCAAGCCGAAAGACACTGAGACTCTTTATGAATATTGGGAAAGGTTTAAGCAACTCTGTGCAAGTTGTCCTTAACAAGGGATTTTTGAAAAAGTCTTAATTCAATACTTTTATGAGGGATTGTTACCTATGGAAAGAAGGATGATAAATACAACTAGTGAAGGTGCTATAGTGAACAAGTCTCCTAGAAAGGCTAGAGATTTGATTTCCACCATGGCTACTAACTCCTAACAATTTGGATTTAGACAAGATATACCTCATAGAAGAGTAAATGAAGTAAGTACACATTCTCTTGAAAATCAAATAGCTAATCTAACATCTGTTGTTCAACAACTGGCCATAAGAATGAGAAATATATAATAAGCTAAAGCTTGTGGAATTTATGTTTCTACTAGTCATCCAACTGGCATGTGTCCCACACTTTAAGATGAACCTTATGAGCATGCCAATGCAGTTGGAGGATTTCTAGGTCCACCCCAAAGAAATTATGATCCATATGCGAATACTTATAACCCATGATGAAGGTGTGAGACCCCATAGATGTATGACTTTAGTACATGTTAATGGAATCATAAGATGGATGATTGTGATCATATAAATGTGAATGAGACTGCAAAGAGAATGCATGAATACTTGTGAATGCATGTATTGGCTAAATAAGGGCTAAAGTGGCCACAGACTAAATGAATGGAATTTAAACCTTTCAAACAAGTTACATTATATATGAATCATAAGAATTGGATATTTTTAAGCTCTAAGTATGGATGAAATGCAAAATGAGTAGTGAAGCAAGTGAATGCAAAGTTATCCTTGAAAAATCTGAGAAAATTACAGCTGGAATCCTGCAGAGCAAGGGGAGATCGATCTCAGTGCAAGGGAAGATCGATGTCATTGTGCTCAAAATGTAGAAATAAAGTATTCAGTAAAAGGAAGATCGATCCCCCATTTAAGCAGATCGATCTCGGTATGCTTATGCCTAGCAAGGATTGATCTCATCCCCAAAGACAGATCGATCTCTAAAGGATTCTGGCTAGCAAAGATCAATCTCTTCCCAAAGTTAGATCATCTCTAAAGCCTTTTGTTAGGCAAGGATCGATCCCATCCCATGAGCAGATCGATCCTACAGCCTGCAAAACTAAATATCGAGACAGTTCAAAGCAAGGGAAGATCGATCTCTTACCCTTGGAGATTGATCTCATAATGCGATTTCTATAAAAAAGGGCGACAGTCGAGCCTTCTTCCCCAAAAATCCCAAAACCTTTCCATTTTAGCAAAACAACCTAGCTTTCTCACTCTAGAACACCACCCCTTCCAAAAAGATTTGAGAAAAAGCTATTTGAGAAACGTTATTCATTGTAAGGAGGAGAACAACATAGTTTGAAATCAACATTCAAGTTGTTGGATTGAAGGAGCAAACTCTTCCCTTAAGATTTGGCCAAGTAAGGAAGTATAAGCTAGTAGGTTTTCAATACACCAACTTCAAGTATGTTTATCTATATATTATGATAAGTTGATTGGTGTATGTATTGTTGGTTGAAACTACCTAAGACATGTTAAATCAATCATAACCTAAAAATGGGTTTAGTGTGAGAAAATGAACTAAGGTTGAATTAATAATGAATGAATTATACTAAGGTGTTAGTAATGCTATATGCATGATATTGAGATGGTCTTGTGAAACCAATATGTTGGAATAGATGAGGATTCAAATTAGGCATAAGAGGTATATGATGAAATACCTTAGTGAAGGAAAGTGATGAACTTAAGGCATTGTGAGCTTAATGTCGGCCTAAGACTTGATGACTCTAATAGATTCTCGAGAAATGATTAGTATAATCAAAATGGACTTAAGAGAAAGTAAGGCCCAATAAGTGTTAATGAACCCAATAAGTCGAATCGACTATAGTAAACACAAGAATTGTATTATATTGGGTTAAATTGATGTGATAAGTAATATTGTGCAGCTCGAAGATTACATTGGAAGTGAATCAGATTGCATGATCGAGCAGCTCTGAGAAAGTGGAATCACTCGACACGATTCCAGGTAAGAAAATTTTGTGAGTATCTATAGGTAATTGCACATATTTTGAGGGTAATTATAGGGCATTATAATTTCTTGGTTATCTAGAAAAGAAATAATGATTTGTGTGAACGATTTCGGATATAGATGAAAAGGATGATTTTGTTTTGAAAGTAAATCTTACAGAAAGGGTAGTAAGGCTAATAATTGCATAAATATCACGTTTTGATGTTTTTATGAAATACATTGCTTCGATTTAAGCAAAATTGATGGATAGGCTGGCTATTTGATTTCATAACCTCATGAAATAGTACGAGTTAGGTGCTAACTTTGGTTTTGAGCGTGTTTTGTTGAAATAAAGTTGTCTATCAGATTTATATGAGTTTAATCATGCTGGAGCTTTGCTCGCACTGATTTTTGATATTTTTACATGCATGAAATGTGTTGGAGCCTAGCTCGCACCATATTTTGAATTGAGATGCATGCAAGCCATACTGGAGCTTTTGCTCATACGTGGGTTTAGAATTATTTCTTATGCATAAAACCATACTGGAGCTATGCTCATACATGATTTGACCATTGTCTATTTTGCATAAAGTCATACTAGAGCGTTGCTCGTACGAGGATTTTTATCGATTTATGCATGAAATCTTGCTAGAGCTTTGCTCGCACTGGACTTTTCACACTGTGATATGTAATGAGTCATGTTAGATGCCTCGTGTAGACTGTGTGTCACACGGATGAGATGCTTGCATGAGCCGTGCTGGATGCCTTGTGTAGACTGATAGTTACACGTATGAGATGCTTGTAAGTGCACTTGAGACTGAGTTGGTTATACATGGTATGATGTAGATAAGACCTACGGCAGGCACCCCCAACCATGATATGGGTCCACAGAATACATTGTACCGTGTATATCACATGGAGTACATTGTACCGTGTGGTGATGATGTTTGATTTAAAGTCTGGCGAGTAGGATTAACCCACCTCCCGTTACAGCGTGATGCCCCGCACATTGGGATCCGTGTGGTCTGGGATGATAATGACATAGTTGGCCAACAGAGTCCTCGATTATATATAGTGACCACCTGTCTCACATGATATCACATGGTTTTATATACTAAACACGTGGTGTGTTATCCGAGGTAAACTCGAGGGGGGGTCGAGTCTTATGGGTTGTTTTTAAAGGATGATATGTTTTTTGTGATGAGTTTTACTAAGTTTTGAGTAGGTGTTAAACCTCGAGGAATGGTTTTATGATGAGTTTTATTTAATATGATGAGTATGAAATCTATGATTTGAGATGAAATTGATGAGTTTTATTATGATGAGCATGAGAGGTTTTACATGATAAATTTCCATGTTACATGCATATTTTCATGTTTTCGGTACATGATATATCTATATACATGCGACATAGTTTTAATATTTCCTTGTGCTCCGAATATAAATGATTTTTATATTATGACATTTTAAGCATGTAGATAGTGTAGTTATCTACCTGCTTGCATTATTGCTTTACTGAGCATGTAGTTGCTCATCCCTTTCATTTTCCCCCTCTACAGAGCGCACACAGTAGTTAGTGAGTAGCTGAGGACTTGCATCCTGGTATCCGCTGCTTCCTTTCACCGAGAAGCATACACACTAGTTTCATTTTGTGTCTAAACATGTAATAGCACAGTAATCATTTTGGTATGTAATATGGGGGATGAAAATATTAATAGACATGTACAAGTATCGAATTTTAGATATAAAGTATACGTGTTTTGGTTTGGAATAAATTATAAGATAGATGACATAGTAGATGGTAAAGAGTGACTAATGCTGACTCATAGCCTAATTGTTTGGTGGTGAGAATGTTAACAACCGGGAAAGGAAAAGAAAAAGCGAAAAAAATTATAGTGAATTTAGGTAAAAATGGGTAGTGACAGAGATTGGTATCAGAGCTGATTTGGCATGATATGAGTCAGTATTAGTAAGTAGGAAAGTTACATCCCCATATTACTGTGCTTTGTTTAGATATAACTATGTATACTGAGATGGAATAAGACTAATAAATGGAATGGATATACAAAATTAGGCATTATGCCTGTCACTCGCCATGGTAGAGGGGCGAGTGTAAGACCCCGTATATGTATAATGGTAATGTGTGTAATTGGATCGAATAATATGAATGGACTTGTAATGTAAAGTATGATTGATGTAAGTCCATGGATTCAATGTATGTATGTGTAATATGAATTGTAACGTACATACAAGTTTCATTGAGTACGAATATGAAGAAATGAGTTCTGGCAAGTGATGGATGTGATTGAAACTCAAGATGAGTAGTGTGGTAAAATGGAATGGAGTTATGCTTCCATTTGGTTTCATGTAGCATACCTTTGGACATACAATGAATGCACACAAGTTTCAATGTGGATAAGGTATGAATGGATGCCATTTTCAAGTTATAAAGGTGGATGGATGAGAAAATGGCCATGGAAATAGATTAAGGATGTATTGGTATGAGTTGCAGCAAGGAAACTACAGGAAATCTGGAAAACATGAGGGCCAGATCGATCTCATAGGATGAGAGATCGATATGGAAGAGCCAGAATGCTCTTATTTGGGCGAAAGAATAGAGCAGATCGATCTCCAATGGAGCCAGATCGATCTCCCAAGCATTCTGTAGTGAAAAGATCGATCCCCAAGCACCCAGATCGATCTCCTTAGCTCTCTGTTTGGGAGCAGATCGATCTCAAGCTTAAAAATACCGTGAAAAAGAGGGATTTTAAGGGACCAGATCGATCTCCTCTTGGACCAGATCGATCTCCTCAAGCTATTTCTATATAAAGAGGGCTGAAAATCAGGAAATCTCGGGAAAAACACTAACCTTTCACTTTCAACCCAAAAACCTAACTTTCCCTCTCTAAAATCAGCCATTTTCAGCAAGAATTAAAGAGAGACCATTAGAGGCAAAGTTGTTCTTATTAAAGAGAAGAACAACATAGTGTGAAGGCATTTTTCCATTGTTGGTATTGGAGGAGTTAAGGGCGTTGCCATTTGGAGCAAGAAGAAAAATCATATTTGGTAAGATTCTAACACTCCAATCCAAATACATTGTCTATTTAATTGATTTTGGAGTTGTTTGGCATGACTATAGATGGATAAATTATCTAGGGATGTGGTGGAATTGGTGTAACCTAGAAAACCTAGAATGGGTAGGATGTGAGAATATATGGGTTGAATAAGTTTATGATTTATGGGCATTACTAAAGTTGTTATTGAGGTAATGTTTATGATTTTAGATGGTTAAATGAGATTACATTGTGAGTTTGGAGGAATTGTGAAAATGGGTATGTATATGCTTGATAAATACCATAGTGAGGGAATTCATGGAATATGAACACTATGAGCTTAATGTCGATTTAATATCGATTTTGAATAAGTTAATAGGCCTAAGAAGATCCATAGACTCGAGTTATGGATAAAGTAATGAAACGAGGCCTCACAAGCATTAATAGAAAACTATAGGTCGAATTGATTATAGTGAACGCACGATGTCATATTATATGGATCGAATATAATGCGGGATACGATTTTGTGCAGTCCCGAAGAGTTCGTTGAAGACGAATCGAACCGTACGAGTAAGCAGCTTAAGGAAGTGGAATCAAGCATCGCGATTCCAGGTAAGGGAATTTTGTGAGTATATAGAGGTAGCTGCTCGTACTTTGAACTTGTGGGTGAATATTGGGTGTTTTATGAAATGCATGGTTGCTCAAATAAATGATTGATGGTATTCGTGAATGATGAGGAGTATATGCGTAGTTTTGGATTTGAAGTGGATTTTATGAAATGGGATAGTAAGGCTAATAATTGCATAAATCTAATGTTTTGATGCTTTTCAAAACGAAATTGCTTGGTTTTAAGCAAGCTTGTAGATGGGTCGGCTAGTATTGTATGGTTGTTGTGGAAAAGCATTTGTGAGTGCTAAACCCGATTGTCGGGATTGTTTGATTGTGTATGAGCCGCCTATCATATTTGTATGACATAAATCGCGCTAGAGCCTCGCTCGCGCTGGATTTCTATGTTTTCATCTGTATGAAACGTGCTGGAGCTTAGCTCGCACCTTGATTTGGAAACTATGATAATGTTTATAAACCGTACTGGAGCTTCTGCTCGTACGTGGATTTTTAGTGGTTGTCTTATGAGTATAACCGTACTAGAGCTATGCTCGTACGCGTCTCTGTATGAGAGGATGCCTGAGTCGTGCTAGAGCTTTGCTCGCACAAGTTTGCACATTGTGACACGTATAAGGTTGTGAAAGTTGGTAAGATCCTTAAGCCTTACATCCTTAAGCCAACATCCTTAAGCCCAAAGAGGTGGGAAGGCTCTGTTAGGCGGGGAGGCTCTGTTCGGTGGGGAGGCTCTCTTACGGTGGAATCCTTAAGCCAACATCCTTAAGCCCTGGAGGGGCGGGGAGGCTCTATTAGGCAGGGAGGCTCTCCTACATGGGTACGGTAAGATCCTTAAGCCCTACATCCTTAAGCCAACATCCTTAAGCCCAAAGAGGCGAGGAGGCTCTGTTAGGCGGGGAGGCTCTGTTCGGTGGGGAGGCTCTCTTACGGAAGGATCCTTAAGCCCTACATCCTTAAGCTAACATCCTTAAGCCCGAGGAGGCAGGGAGGCTCTGTTAAGCGGGGAGGCTCTGTTCTGCAGGGAGGCTCTCCTTCACGGATATGGAAAAAAAAACTCTTGGTATGGGGTAGGTAAGACCTAGGAATGGGACCCCCAATCACGATATGAGTCTGCGGAGTACGCTGTACCGTGTATATCACATGGAGTACGATGTACCGCATGATGGTTATGTGGTGAGAAAGTCTGGCGAGGGATAATCCATCTTCGTGCCAGTGTGATACCCCGCACACCTGGATGCGTGTGGTTCGGGATGATTTATGATGTAATGGTCCACATAGGCACTTTTGATATAGTGACCTAGTTTTTATACACATGCGTGAATTGTGAAATGAAAATGTGGTTGTCATTGTGAGTTGATTTGGTGGTAATTATGTGTTGAGAAAGAGGTTTATGATGTTGGTTTAAAAAGGAGGTTTCTTAATGAATTGCCCTTTTTCTGAATTTAAATGAGATTGAGCATGAGATGATTTATACATGATGTTTCTACCATGTTTTATATGCCAATGCACATGATTTTGATACATGATATATATGTATATTCACATGGCATAGTTTTATTCCTCATGCTCCTACCATAAATGATTTATGCATAACACTATCAACATGTAGATAGAGTAGTTATCTACCATGCTTGCATTATTGCCTTACTGAGCGTGTGGCTGCTCATCCCACTCTATTTTCCCCCTACAGAGCGTGCATAGTAGCCCAGTAAGGACTGAGGCGTGGTATTTTGGACTCCGCTGCATCTCCATCGCTAAGAGGTATATACACAGTGATTCTTTTTGTATCTAAACAATGTAAAAGCACAGTATTCTTTTGAGTTGTAATTATGGGGGATGTAGATGTCAGTAAAACATGTATTCGTATAAGTACACGATTAAATGCACATGTATGACATCGTTTTAATTAATTGAGAATGAATGAGATGTGGTGTTTATTATTGGCTCACAGCCCAACAGTGTGTGGTGAGTTTAGTTCACGACCGGGTAAGGTAACAGTAAAACGCAAAAAAATTTCAGTGATTTTCGGTTAAAGAGAATGGAATTGGGTCGTGACAGAGATTGGTATCAGAGCTGTGTTGGCCTGATGTGAGTCATTAATAAAACGTAGAAAAGTACATCCCCATAGTACTGTACTTTTGTTTAGATATAATTGCGTATACCGTGATGGATTGAGCTTAATGAATTATTATAATACAGGAAGTTAGGCACTATGCCAGTTACACGCAAAGGTAGAGGGGCGAGAGCACGTGCTAGAGGCCGTAGAGGTAGGCCTGAGAGCCGTGCGGAGCCACAGACTGAGCAGGCTCCACAAAACCCTGCTGAGAGAGCAGAGGATACTGAGGCTCGCTATATTGAGAATTTGGTGGAGATAGTCACGCAGGCCTTGGGCGTCGGCGATAGACGAGGTCCCGCAGCACAGCCTACTACTGAACAGGCAGCTGCAGAGGTGGAGAGACCTCATGCTGCTGAGACAGCTACAGTTACACCACCTACAGCCCAGGATAAAGATTCTCCTATCGCTCCACAGCAGAGCGGTAGTGATTTGGGTTATGACTGCGACTTGAGCAGGTTGCGAGAGTTTCAAGCGCTGAAACCCCCAGTGTTTAGAGGGGTGAAGGACCCAGTGGTTACGGAGGATTGGGTGTATGAGATGGAGAAACTGTATAGGTTTTTTCGATGCACTTCAGCTGAAAGCCTTTGCCGTGTTTATGTTGAAAGGCGAGGCCGAGCATTGGTGGAGGTCCACCGAGATTATTTTGAGGGCTAGACACTCTGAGATCTCGTGGGAGATATTTTTAGAGGCCTTCAGAAGACAGTATATTCCAGCTACCGCACAGAGGAAATTGCGGATGGAATTTATGAATTTGGTTCAGGGGAACCGGACTGTGGACGAGTATGAGTCCAAGTTTATGTCATTGGGGAGGTATGACCCTGACACGATGGGTAGTGAGACTCGAAAGATACAGAAGTTCATGGATGGATTGAGATTGGCCATCCGGACTAAGCTAACTCCCTTTGACATCTTGACCTATGAGGAGGCTGTACATAAGGCTCAGTTATGTGAGCAAGACTTTGAGCGAAATGCCTCCGAGCTTGGGAGAGTCAGTGTTAGAAAGGACAGAGACCGAAAGAGATCTGGGTTTGGAAGAGTGGCTAAGAGAGATGGCCAAAGATTTTTTGAGAAGAGGCCAAAGATTGAGGAGGTGCGGGAGAGAGCTGCTAGACCTCCCGTATACCCAGCCTTTACTGCGCCAAGGGGCATGACTATTGGAGGACCACGGCCTACTACTGACCAGTGTAGGAGATGTGGGAGATTTCATGGGAATAGGCCCTGTCTGATGACCCCTATGGTGTGTTTTAGATGCGAGAGACTAGGACATATAGCTAAGTATTGTCCCGAGAATATGGAGATTGCCCCACAGAAGGGCAAGGAGCCTGAGGGAGCTCCAGTTGAGACAGCAGCCCCGAGGAGGAGGGCTACAGCTGAGGAAAAAGGGAAACAGGCTGCGTGTGTGAGCAGAGGAAGAGTACATGCACTGGACCAGGACACTGCAGACGCATCGACGGATGTGATTGAAGGTACCACCCGAATCTTTGATTTAGAAGCATTGGTATTATTTGATCCTGGTGCCACGCATTCTTTCATATCACCTTCCTTTGCACATAAATTGTTGAAATATGTGAAACCAACATTGTTGGATAAAATGTTGATGATTTCCACACCCATGAATGATAGTCAATTGACTGAGCATGTATGTAGGGATTGTAAGTTAAAGATAGAGGGGAAGGAAATGATAGCCAATCTGATTTTATTGAATATGAATGATTTTGATGTAATTTTGGGAATGGATTGGTTGGCTACCAATCGTGTTGTGATGGATTGTCATGCCAAAACATTGATGTTTTCAGATTAGACAATCTTATTGTAAATTTTGATGAAAAGAAATGATATGAAACTTGTATTAATTGTGGTAAATAAAAGAGTATAATTTTAAATGCATATTACTTGAGAGATAAATTATTTGTTTTTGATAAATATTGAATGTGGAGTGATGGTTTATGTTACTAACGATGGAGAGGATAATGTGAAGGGTTTATTGCCTATGTGGTCGATATAGATGAGGCACACCCGGAATTGAAGGACATACCCGTAATTACAGATTACCCTGATGTCTTTCCGGATGAATTACCAGGACTACCACCTGAAAGGGAAATGGAATTTTGCATTGAGTTAGTGCCTGGTACAGAGCCGATATCGAAACCACCCTATAGAATGGCTCCGATAGAGTTGGAAGAGCTGAAGAAACAGCTGCAAGAGTTGCTGGAGAAGGGGTTTGTTAGACCGAGTGTCTCACCTTGGGGAGCACCAGTTCTATTTGTAAGGAAGAAGGATGGAAGCCTCCGACTGTGTATAGATTACCGGTTGTTGAATAAAGCCACCATTAAGAACAAGTACCCCCTTCCAAGAATCGATGATTTGTTGGATCAGCTCCAGGGAGCCGAAGTATTTTCTAAGATAGATCTGCGGTCAGGGTATCATCAGTTGAGGATCAAGAGTGGAGATGTACCTAAGACAGCATTTCGTACCCGTTATGGCCACTACGAGTTTTTGGTGATGCCATTCGGATTGACGAATGCTCTCGCAGCATTTATGGCATTGATGAATGATATATTCAAGTCATACCTGGACAAGTTTGTAATAGTGTTCATTGATGATATTTTGGTGTATTCCAAGTCCAGGGAAGATCATGAGGAGCACTTGAGGATAGTTCTGCAGACCCTCCGAGAGAGAGAATTGTATGCCAAACTCAGCAAGTGTAACTTTTGGTTGGAACAGATCTCATTTCTGGGGCATGTTGTGTCAAAGGATGGGGTATCGGTGGATCCATCCAAGATAGAGGCAATTGTACAGTGGGAAAAGCCCAAGACAGTAACTGAGATCGAAAGTTTCCTGGGATTGGCAGGATATTATCGGAGATTTGTAGAGGGTTTCTCCAGACTAGCTGCTCCGTTGACACGCCTCACGCGTAAGGATGTTAAGTTTACATGGGATGAAGCATGTAAGAGGAGTTTTGAGGAGCTTAAGCGTCGATTGAAGACTGCTCCAGTGCTCACCATTCCTACCAGCTCAGGAGGATTCTTGGTGTATACGGATGCATCACACCAGGGACTGGGCTGTGTGCTTATGCAGGATGGGAAGGTAGTTGCCTATGGATCTAGACAGTTGAAAGATCATGAGAGGAACTACCCGACACATGATTTGGAGTTGGCGGCTGTAGTATTTGCTTTGAGAATATGGCGCCACTATCTCTATGATGAGAAATTTCAGGTGTTCACAGATCATAAGAGCCTTAAGTACCTGTTCTCGCAAAAAGAGCTGAATATGAGACAGAGGAGATAGCTCGAACTCCTGAAAGACTATGATTGTGAAATCATGTACCACCCAGGTAAGGCAAATGTAGTTGCCGATGCTTTGAGTAGAAAGAGCCTTGGGTTGGTGTCTTATATGATGATACGGGAACATGAATTGTTAGAACACTTTGCGAACCTCAGTTTAGATGTAACCCCACCTGGATCTGAGAGACTTGAGATCATGGCTAGTTTGAGACTAGAGCCAGAGTTGATTGGCCATATTCGGCAAGCCCAGCAGAGCGATCTACGGTGTATCGATTGGCTGAGGCAGATACAGACAGGTGTGGGTATTGATTTTGAGCAGAGTGTTGATGGCTTATTGAGGTTCAGAGGCAGAGTATGCGTTCCCAGGGATCCTAAGATCAGGAGAACGATTTTATCAGAGGCTCACTCATCGAAGTATACGATACATCCGGGAAGTACCAAGATGTATCAAAACCTTCGGAAGGTTTATTGGTGGTCTGGAATGAAGAGAGACATTGCTAACTATGTCGCTAAGTGTCTCGTTTGTCAGCAAGTGAAGGTAGAGCATTAGAAGCCTGCAGGATTATTGCAGCCTCTACCGATACCGACATGGAAGTGGGAGCATGTCACCATGGATTTTGTGATGGGGTTGTCGAGGACCCGTAGAGGTCATGATGCCATATGGGTTATTGTGGACCGGTTGACTAAGTTCGCCCATTTCTTGGCTATGAGAGCTACCGATACACTGAGTCAGTTGGCGAACCTGTATATTCGAGAGATAGTACGGCTACATGGTGTACCAGTGAGCGTTGTTTCTGATAGGGATGCCCGCTTCACTTCCCATTTTTGGGAACATTTTCAGGAAGCGCTGGGGACCCGATTGAGTTTTAGCACCGCTTTTCATCCTCAGACAGATGGGCAGTCAGAGAGGACTATACAGACCCTCGAGGATATGTTGAGAGCGTGTGTGCTGGATTTTAGAGGCTCCTGGGATGACCACCTGCAGTTAGTCGAGTTCGCTTATAATAATAGCTATCATGCGAGTATCGGGATGGCACCCTATGAGGCATTGTACGGGCGTAGATGCCGTTCCCCCATTGGATGGGAAGAGGTTGGTGACAGACAGATTTTTGCTTCGGACTTAGTGCAGCAGGCATCTAAGGACGTCCAGTTGATATGTGAGAGATTACGGACAGCTTAGAGCCGACAAAAGAGTTATGCTGACAAGAGACAAAGACCACTGGAGTTTGATGAGGGTGAGTCGGTGTTTCTGAGGGTATCACCATCGAAGGGTATTATGAGATTTGGTAAGAAAGGCAAGCTGAGCCCTAGATATATCGGACCCTTCGAGATTTTGGAGAGAGTGGGAGATAAGGCGTATAGATTGGCATTGCCACCGGACTTGGCAAATGTCCACAACGTCTTCCACGTCTCGATGCTTCGGAAGTATCACCCGGACCCGACACACGTGATAAGATATGAGCCGTTGGAGCTCCATGAGAGTATGAAGTATGTTGAGAAGCCGGTTCGGATATTGGACAGAAAAGAGAAAGTGTTGCGGAATAAGATAATTCCCTTGGTGAAAGTTCTTTGGCAACACCACACGGCGGAAGAGGCCACGTGGGAATTGGAGAACTTGATACGGGAGAAGTACCCCTAACTTTTTGAAGAGTGACTTGGTTCTAATTTGGAGGACCAAATTCCTTGAAGGAGGGGAGAATGTAAGACCCCGTATATGTATAATGGTAATGTGTGTAATTCGATCAAATAATATGAATGGACTTGTAATGTAAAGTATGATTGATGTAAGTCCATGGATTCAATGTATGTATGTGTAATATGAATTGTAACTTACCTACAAGTTTCATTGAGTACGAATATGAAGAAATGAGTTCTGGCAAGTGATGGATGTGATTGAAACTCAAGATGAGTAGTGTGGTAAAATGGAATGGAGTTATGCTTTCATTTGGTTTCATGTAGCATACCTTTGGACATACAATGATTGCACACAAGTTTCAATGTGCATAAGGTATGAATGGATGCCATTTTCAAGTTATAATGGTGGATGGATGAGAAAATGGCCATGGAAATAGATTAAGGATGTATTGGTATGAGTTGCAGCAAGGAAACTACAGGAAATCTGAAAAACATGAGGGCCAGATCGATCTCATAGGATGAGAGATCGATCTGGAAGAGCTAGAATGCTCTTATTTGTTCGAAAGAATAGAGCAGATCGATCTCCAATGGAGCCAGATCGATCTCCCAAGCATTCTATAGTGAAAAGATCGATCCCCAAGCACCCAGATCGATCTCCTTAGCTCTCTGTTTGGGAGCAGATCGATCTCATGCTTCGACAGATCGATCTCAAGCTTAAAAATACCGTGAAAAAGAGGGATTTTAAGGGACCAAATCGATCTCCTCTTGGACCAGATCGATCTCCTCAAGCTATTTCTATATAAGGAGGGCTGAAAATCAGGAAATCTCGGGAAAAACACTAACCTTTCACTTTCAACCCAAAAACCTAACTTTCCCTCTCTAAAATCAGCCATTTCCAGCAAGAATTAAAGAGAGACCATTAGAGGCAAAGTTGTTCTTATTAAAGAGAAGAACAACATAGTGTGAAGGCATTTTTCCATTGTTGGTATTGGAGGAGTTAAGGGCATTGCCATTTGGAGCAAGAAGAAAAATCATATTTGGTAAGATTCTAACACTCCAATCCAAATACATTGTCTATTTAATTGATTTTGGAGTTGTTTGGCATGACTATAGATGGATAAATTATCTAGGGATGTGGTGGAATTGGTGTAACCTAGAAAACCTAGAATGGGTAGGATGTGAGAATATATGGGTTGAATAAGTTTATGATTTATGGGCATTACTAAAGTTGTTATTAAGGTAATGTTTATGATTTTAGATGGTTAAATGAGATTACATTGTGAGTTTGGAGGAATTGTGAAAATGGGTATGTATATGCTTGATAAATGCCATAGTGAGGGAATTCATGGAATATGAACACTATGAGCTTAATGTCGATTTAATATCGATTTTGAATAAGTTAATAGGCCTAAGAAGATCCATAGACTCGAGTTATGGATAAAGTAATGAAACGAGGCCTCACAAGCATTAATAGAAAACTATAGGTCGAATTGACTATAGTGAACGCACGATGTCATATTATATGGATCGAATATAATGCGGGATACGATTTTGTGCAGTCCCGAAGAGTTCATTGAAGACGAATCGAACCGTACGAGTAAGCAGCTTAAGGAAGTGGAATCACGCATCGCGATTCCAGGTAAGGGAATTTTGTGAGTATATAGAGGTAGCTGCTCGTACTTTGAACTTGTGGGTGAATATTGGGTGTTTTATGAAATGCATGGTTGCTCAAATAAATGATTGATAGTATTCGTGAATGATGAGGAGTATATGCGTGGTTTTGGATTTGAAGTGGATTTTATGAAATGGGATAGTAAGGCTAATAATTGCATAAATCTAATGTTTTGATGCTTTTCAAAACGAAATTGCTTGGTTTTAAGCAAGCTTGTAGATGGGTCGGCTAGTATTGTATGGTTGTTGTGGAAAAGCATTTGTGAGTGCTAAACCCGATTGCCGGGATTGTTTGATTGTGTATGAGCCGCCTATCGTATTTGTATGACATAAATCGAGCTAGAGCCTCGCTCGCGCTGGATTTCTATGTTTTCATCTGTATGAAACGTGCTGGAGCTTAGCTCGCACCTTGATTTGGAAACTATGATAATGTTTATAAACCGTACTAGAGCTTCTGCTCGTACATGGATTTTTAGTGGTTGTCTTATGAGTATAACCGTACTAGAGCTATGCTCGTACGTGTCTCTGTATGAGAGGATGCCTGAGTCGTGCTAGAGCTTTGCTCGCACAAGTTTGCACATTGTGACACGTATAAGGTTGTGAAAGTTGGTAAGATCCTTAAGCCTTACATCCTTAAGCCCAAAGAGGTGGGGAGGCTCTGTTAGGCGGGGAGGCTCTGTTCGGTGGGGAGGCTCTCTTACGGTGGGATCCTTAAGCCAACATCCTTAAGCCCTGGAGGGGCGGGGAGGCTCTGTTAGGCAGGGAGGCTCTCCTACATGGGTACGGTAAGATCCTTAAGCCCTACATCCTTAAGCCAACATCCTTAAGCCCAAAGAGGCGGGGAGGCTCTGTTAGGCGGGGAGGCTCTGTTCGGTGGGGAGGCTCTCTTACGGAAGGATCCTTAAGCCCTACATTCTTAAGCTAACATCCTTAAGCCCGAGGAGGCAGGGAGGCTCTGTTAAGCGAGGAGGCTCTGTTCGGCAGGGAGGCTCTCCTTCACGGATATGGAAAAAAAAACCTCTTGGTATGGGGTAGGTAAGACTTAGGAATGTCACCCCCAATCACGATATGAGTCTGCGGAGTACGCTGTACCGTGTATATCACATGGAGTACGATGTACCGCATGATGGTTATGTGGTGAGAAAGTCTGGCGAGGGATAATCCATCTTCGTGCCAGTGTGATACCCCGCACACCTGGATGCGTGTGGTCCGGGATGATTTATGATGTAATGGTCCACATAGGCACTTTTGATATAGTGACCTAGTTTTTATACACATGCGTGAATTGTGAAATGAAAATGTGGTTGTGATTGTGAGTTGATTTGGTGGTAATTATGTGTTGAGAAAGAGGTTTATGATGTTGGTTTAAAAAGGAGGTTTCTTAATGAATTGCCCTTTTATGAATTTAAATGAGAATGAGCATGAGATGATTCATACATGATGTTTCTACCATGTTTTATATGCCAATGCACAGGATTTTGATACATGATATATATGTATATTCACATGGCATAGTTTTATTCCTCATGCTCCTACCATAAATGATTTATGCATAACACTATCAGCATGTAGATAGAGTAGTTATCTACCATGCTTGCATTATTGCCTTACTGAGCGTGTGGTTACTCATCCCACTCTATTTCCCCCCTACAGAGCGTGCATAGTAGCCCAGTAAGGACTGAGGCGTGGTATTTTGGACTCCGCTGCATCTCCATCGCTAAGAGGTATATACACAGTGATTCTTTTTGTATCTAAACAATGTAAAAGCACAGTATTCTTTTGAGTTGTAATTATGGGGGATGTAGATGTCAGTAAAACATGTATTCGTATAAGTACACGATTAAATGCACATGTATGACATCGTTTTAATTAATTGAGAATGAATGAGATGTGGTGTTTATTATTGGCTCACAGCCCAACAGTGTGTGGTGAGTTTAGTTCACGACCGGGTAAGGTAACAGTAAAACGCAAAAAATTTTCAGTGATTTTCGGTTAAAGAGAATGGAATTGGGTCGTGACAGCGAGTTCACGTGCTAGAGGCCGTAGGGGTAAGCTTGAGAGCCGTGTAGAGCCAGAGACTGATCAAAGTCCACAGAACCCTGTTGAAAGACCAGGGGATATTGAGGCACGCTTCGCTAGGATAGAGCGGAGTATTGAGAGCCTTGTAGAGATAGTCACGCAAGCGTTGGGTGCTGGTGATAGACGAGGTCTAGCTGGATAGCCTACGGCTACTGGACAGACGGCTGTAAAGAGACCTCAGATTATAGAGACCGTTACACCACCACCGGTTCAAGATACCACTTCTCCTGTCACTCAATAGCCGAGCGGTAGTGATCTGGGTTATGACTGTGAGTTGGATAGGTTACGACAGTTCGAGGAGTTGAAACCTCCAGTCTTTATAGGAGTGAAGGACCCAATTGTTGCCTAGGATTGGGTATATGAGATAGAGAAATTGTGTGGGTTCTTCAGGTGCACATCGATTAAGAGGGTTTCCTTTTCCATATTTATGTTGAAGTGCGAGGCAGAGCACTGGTGGAGATCCACAGTATCTATCCTGAGAGCTCGATACCCAGTGATCACATGGGAAATATTTTTGAGGCCTTTAGGAGACAGTATATTCCGGCCACTACGCAGCGGAAGCTACAAATGGAGTTTATGAATTTGGTTCAGGGGAACCGTTTCGTTGATGACTATGAGTCAATGTTCATATCTTTGGGGAGGTATGACCCGGATACATTGAGCAGTGAGACTAGGAAGGTCCAAAAATTCATGGATGGACTGAGACTAGCCATCAGATCTAGATTGGCTCCATTTGACGTCCCCACTTATAAGGAGGCAGTGCGCAGGGCGCAATTATGTGAATAAGACTTTGAGCAGAATGCCTCTGAATTTGAAAAGGTTAGTAGCAGGAGAGATAAAGACCGAAAGAGATTCAGAGGTGATGACTTCAGGAGAGGAGGTCTGAGACTGTTTGGGAATAGACCTCAGATTGAGGTGATACAGGAGAGAGTTGCTAGACCTCCCTATACCCGATTTCAACTCCATCGAGGGGTATAGCCATTGGAGGACCACGGTCGACTACTGAGCAGTGTAGAAGACGTGGTAGATTTCATGGTACCAGGCTTTGTCCGATAACCCCTGAAGTGTGTTACAGATGTGGGAAGCCAGGGCATATTGTGAGGTATTGTCAAGAGATGATTGAGATTGCCTCATAGAAGGGCAAAGAGCCGAAGAGAGCTCCTGTTGAGACTTCTGCTCTGAGGAGAAAAGCTACAGCTAAGGAAAAAAAGGGAAACAGGTGGTTGGCAGAGGGCGAGTGCACATATTGAACCAGGACACCGCAGGCGCTTCAACAAACGAACACACCTCTTCCATTTTTACCCCAAATACCAAGCTTTCTCTCTCTAGAATACATCCTCTTCCAAAAAGAATTGAGAAAAAACTATTAGAACCAAAGTTGTTCATTTTGAGGAGGAGAGCAAATAGCTTGGAGCCAACATTTCAACTCATTGGATTGAAGGAGCTAAGGAGTCTTCCAAACTTGGAAAAGAAGAAAGTCAAGCTAGGTGAGTTTCCAATACACCAACTCTAAGTATATTTATCTAGTGGTTGTTGTGAGTAGATTGGTGTATCTATTGATGATTGAAAACTACCTAGAATGTAATGGAACAAGTATAACCTAGAATGAGTTAGTGTGAGAAAATAGAATGTGTTTGATTGGATGATAAAAGGGATTATATCAAGTTGTTAATGAGGTGATATGCACGATTTAGAGATAATTGGATGAAGCCACATTGTAAGATTAGTCAAGCGATAAAAATGTGCATAAATGGTAATGGTGTTGTAGAGAATGCATAAATGATGGAAGATTAGGGATAAACAATTATGCCAAGTATTTGATAAGTAACAAAGTATGTTGCTAGTTAATTGATTAGAAATGGCATAAAGATTGCCAAATGTGATGATGGGTCAAACTTGATAAAATAGACTCAATGAGTTATATCGATTAATCGAAGTCTAAATATGAGTTATCGATATTGACTCATATGATTTATGAATGTGTGCAACTCCCGAGGATACATTCGGAACAAGTTGAGCCAAATCACGAAAAGCGGGAAAGGAAGGAAGAGTTGCTTCCAAAAGAATCGAGGTAAGGGAAATTTGTTAGCCCTAGGGATATCTATACGCTTTTCGAGCGCATGGGCAATTTTTAACGTATATAAGAGTCATATGATGAAATGAATGTTTGAAAGGTAAAGAGTTGGATTTTTTAGAAATGAGCATTAAAAGCAAGAGCATGATGCTTTGAATTCGTTTTATTGCTTTTTAGCATGTGATTGGTAGGTTGGCTAGCATTTGAAATGATTTGCACAAAAATAGCTTGATTTGGTTTTACAACCATGCTTTATACAGAATGAGCCACCTACATGAGTTTTGTGGAAATGAAACGTGCTAGAGTGCTACTCGCAAGAGATTTGACGTGTTTTATACGTGGATTAGTGCTGGAGCGATGCTCGCACTAGAGTTTTCCATGCATGAGTGTTAGAGCTTAGCTCGCACTAGAGTTTTACACGAATTTTACGACATTGTGTTGGAGCCTAGCTCGCACTAGTTTTCATACGAGTTTTAACATGGTGCTGAAGCATAGCTCGCACTAGACGTCTATTACACTTGTTGTCGTACTAGAGATATTCTCGCACGTGGTTTTGTGACATGTTGGAAACCGTGCTGGGAGCTTCGGGTAAGTTGTGTGCCATAACGATTAAATAGGCTCGCACGTGCGTATTGAGATGTGGCAGGATATATTGTGATGATATGGGTCCACGAAGTACGTTGTACCGTGCAAGTAGCATGGAGTACATTGTACCGTGTGTGATATTTATGTCGTCTTCGGATGATGAATTCTACTATGGACCGGTGGGTTGGACGTGACCCAACTCCCATGTGGAAAAAGATAGTGGTGATACCCCGCACACTAGGATCCGTGTAGCCTGAGATCACAGAGGATATGGTCATAGTCCTAGTTATATGTGAGACCCCATATATGTATAACATTGTATATATGTGTAAATGGAAATATGATATGGATGATTTTGGATCAAGAAATTATGAATTCTTAAGTATGGTGATGTACTTGTGTTGTGAAGTATAAGTGATGTAAAGTCCATAAAATTAAATGTACACACTTGTAGTAAGAGTTTGTGATGTACATACAAGTTTCATTTTGTATGAATATGGAGAAATAGACTTTTGTATGTGATGAATGTGAGTGGAATGGAATATGAGTGGTGTGGTAAAATGGAATGAAGATTGCATGAGTTATGCACTTCCATGTTGTTTGTATTGTATACCTTTGGTTATACAATGAATGCACATAAGTTTTAATGTGTATAAAGTACGAATGGATGCCATTTTCATGACTTAAAGGTAACTAGATGAGAAAATGACTATGGAAGCAAATTAAAGATGTTTTGGTGTAAGTTGCTGCAAAAAAACTGCAAAAAATCTGAGAAATATGAATGCCAGATCGATCTCATAGGATGAGAGATCGATCTCGAAGAGCCAGAATGCTCTTATTCGAGCAATAGGAACAGTGTAGATCGATCTCCAATGGAGATAGATCGATATGCTAAACATTCTGTAAAATGAGGATCGATATTTAAGGCAAGCAGATTGATTTCCTTAGCTCTTGGGTTAGAACAGATCGATCTCCTCCCTAGCCAGATCGATCTCCTCAACTTTCTGCCTGAGACAGATCGATCTCAAGGTTTCGACAGATCAATCCCCTGCCTTCAAATGTCATGAAAAAGAGGGATTTTAAGAGGACCAGATCAATCTCTACCTAAGGCAGATCGATTTCATCAAGGTAAATCTATAAATAGGAGTAGTTGGATCTGCATATTTTGGGAAAACACTCTCACTCTACCATTTTCAACCCAAAACCTAGTTTTCTCTCTCTAAATCCACCCATTTTCAAGAAGATTTGAGGGAAGGCTATTAGACACAAAGTTGTTCTCATCAAAGAGAAGAACAACATAGTTTGGAGGCACTTTCTCATTTGTTGTCTTAAAGGAGTTATGAGCATTTCCATTTGGGGCAAGAAAGAAATCCAAAAAGGTGAGTTTCTAAAGCACCAGCTCAAGTACATTGGTTTAGTTGTTGATTATGAAGTTGATTTGTGTGCATATTAATGGTAGAACTACCTAGAATGCCATGAAACAATTATAACCTAGAAATGAGTTAGTGTGAGAAAGTGAAATGTAGAGGTATTAAGGATGAATGTGATATCTTAAGGTGATAATGGTATTGTGGGTATGATTTTAAGATAATGTTATGGAATAAATTGTAAGACTTACCCAAAAGGGGTAAAATGAGTAGTTAAGGCATTGGGTAAAATGCATAGTTGAATGAGAGTTAGCCACATTAACTCAAGTATTTGGATGAATGAATTGCAGCTCCCGAGGATATACCGAGCAAGTTGCTCAGAACATGAGAAGCTAAGAGGAAGAGAGTCGCACCCCAAGTAAATCGAGCTAAGGGAATTGTGTGGACTCTTAGAGATATCTGTGCGTAATTTGGACACTTAAATGTTTTGCTAGAGTGCATGTGATACTAGGAAATGATATTGGGTGATTGAAGGGCAAAGAGTTGGGTTTTGAAAAATGTGCATGAAAACAAAAGCATGATGCTTGAAAACCTTGTTTTGTTGCCTTTTAGCAAATGATTGGTAGGTTGGCTAACATTTGAAAAGATTTGTAAAAGAAATGATTTGATATGGTTGATAACCATATTTTGCAAAGAATTGAGCCACCTACATGGATTTCATGAGAATGAAAGCGTGCTAGAGTATGACTCGCACGAGATTTGATGTGTTTTCATACGCATGAGTGCTAGAGCGTAACTCGCACTCGTTTTCACTTGGATTTTTATGATGTTATGACTCGCACGAGATTTGATGTGTTTTCATACGCATGAGTGCTAGAGCGTAACTCGCACTCGTTTTCACTTGGATTTTTATGATGTTGTGCTAGAGTTGAGCTCGCACAGACTTTACACTGGTTTTGGCATGGTGCTAGAGCATAGCTCACATTAGATGCCCACTATACTTGTTGTCGTGCTAGGAGCTTCGGGTAGACTGGGTGTCGCACTGATTAAATAGGCTCACGCGTGCATTTTTTAGAATTGACATGTTGATAGTTGTGGTAGGAACTTCGGGTAGACAAGAGGTCGTGCCGATTAAATAGGCTCACACGTGCAATTTCTGAGATGTGGCGTGATATGATATGTTGATTTGGGTCCACGGAGTACGTTGTACTGTGCAAGTAGCATGGAGTACATTGTACTGTGTTGAAATTGTGTTATGCTATCTTCGGATGATATTTAGATCTGCTATGGACCGGTGGGCTGGACATGACCCACCTCCCATGTGGGAACAGATAGTGGTGATACCCCGCACACCTGATCAGTGTAGCTTGGGATCATAAGATATGGCCATAGTCCTTGAGGAGATTTCCCTTATTATATTGCCTATCTCACATGTCTATTATTTATGAAATAAATCCATGTTTGTAATGTTTTATGGGTCAGGACAGTCCGAGAGAGGGGTTGAGTCCTGCACAAGTGTTGATTTTGTTGAGATGAGAAAGCATGATTTACTTGAGAAATGATGAAAATGGCTTTAAAATGCACTTACGCATGATGGTTTTCCATGCCTTGATTTTGAAATATGCATGATGATTTATGCCATGCTTTGAATATGATTTGTGCATTGAGTTTTAAATAGCATGACTTGCTTTACATGCCATTAACACAAGCACGAAATAATGCTTTGAGATGTGTATGAGAATTGGATGGTTTTGAGCATGGCATCACGATCACGTAGACAGTGCAGTATCTACCTGTTCGCATGATTGCCTTATTGAGCGTGTGGTTTGCTCACCCCCCTTATTTTCCCCTCTCTACAGAGCTTTGAGTATAGATTGAGAGCGATTGAAGGCTTTCCCTTTTGGTATCCGCTGCATCCCATCGCGTAAGGTATACACACTGATGTAATTTTGTATCTAAACTTTCTATAGCACAGTAGCATTTTGTATGTAACTATTGGGGATGTAAAGCAATGTAAACACCTGTAACAGCAACTCTGATTTATTTATACAAGTGTTTACTTCTAAATTATATAAAAATTAAATTGTTATGGTTGGATGAGGTAGACATTGACACACAACCCAACTGTTGAGAGGGTAGCTGATCACGATCGAGGTAAGGTAAAGACAAAAAGTAAATAATGCATGAAAAGCAAAAAAATTTTGACGATTTTTGGTAAGTTGAGGGTCGTGACAGAAGTTGGTATCAGAGTTGAGTTGGTCTGACTTGTGTCGATGTCTAAAATACTTAATAAGTTGGAAAATTACATCTTCATGTTATTGTGCTTGTTTAGATACAAATTGTGTGTGTTGATGGGTTGACTAAGAAATTTATGTGTATGTAGGGAATTGAGCATTATGCCTAACACCAATCGCGGTAGAGGGATGAGAACGCAAGCTCAAGGCCGTAGAGGTAGGCCTGGGGGTAGTGTTGAACCAGAAACACGCGAGGCTCGGGAAGATATTGAGGTGGATGCTGAGGTTGAGCATGCTCCACAGGGTCCAGAGGAGAGACCCGAGAGTACTTTGGCAAGGATTGAGCGGAGCATAGAGATGATCTTGGAGTTGGTCACTCAATCGTTGCTTGGAGTTAAGGGCAGACAGGGTCCCACTACACAGGGTGATGCCAAGTAGGCGGCAGCTCCTGAGGCAAGGGCATGGCCAGCCTAGAGACCTCAGACAATAGATACCCCACCTGCACAGGATATGCCTACACCTGTTGCTACACCATGGGGCAGTAGAGGCTGGGGTTACGATTGTGACTTGGACAGACTACGACAGTTCCAGAAGTTTGGACCGCCATCTTTCAATGGAGTTAAAGACCCAATAGCTGCAGAGGATTGGATAAATGAAATCGAGAAGTTATATGGGTTCTTTAAGTGCATTACTATCGAGATGGTAGCGTTTGTCGCATTCATGCTGAATGGATCAGCTGAACATTGGTGGAAATCCACCAGGCCTATTTTGAGAGCCCAACATACAAAGCTTAGCTGAGAGGTATTTTTGGAGGCCTTCCGGAGATAGTATGTTCCGGATATTGCATAGCGAAATATGAAGATGGCATTTTTAGGATTGACCCAAGGGAGTAGGATTATTGATGAGTATGAGACGACTTTTATCTCCCTGGGCAGATATGATCCCAACACGATGGGTAATGAGGTCGAGAAGATCCAGAAGTTTGTGGATAGACTGAGTCCAACCATCAGGTCCCGATTAGTTCCCCTAGATATACGAACCTATGAGGAGGTAGTGTGCAGGGCACAATTATGTGAACAAGACATTGATAGAATCACCTCAGAGTTTGGAAAGGTTGGTAAAGCAAGGGATAAAGATAAGAAGAGACCAGTGATGGACAGAGGCTTCAGTTATAAGGGAAGCAAAAGGTTTACTGGGAGGAGACCGAGGATCAAGGAGATTCGGGAGAGGACAGTTAAGCCTCCCATGTATCCGGCCATAGCTCCAGCTAAGAGACTAATGATTGGAGGGCCACGACCTACTTCAGAGTAGTGTGGCAAGTGTGGCAGATACCATGGTACTCGACCATGCTATGGACCTCTAGCAGTATGCTTTAGATGTAAGAAACCAGGGTACATAATCAGGGATTGCCCAGAGATGATAAAGAGAGCCCCATAGAAGGGCAGGGAACCAGAGAGAGCTCCAGTTGGGATAGTTGCTCCGATGAGAAGGGCTACAGTTGAGGAAAAAAGGAAGCAGGCTGTGGGTGTTAGCAGAGGACGAGTGCACGCACTGGACCAGGACACTATGGATTAGTTTTCGGATGTGGTTAAAGGTACCATCCAAATCTTTGATTTAAAAGCATTTGTATTCTTTGATCCTGGTGCCACGTATTCCTTTGTATCGCCATCCTTTGCATGTAAATTATTGAAGCATGTAAAACCCACACTGCTAGATAAGATGTTGATGATTTCTACCCCTATTAATGATAGTCAGTTGACTGAGCATGTATATACGAATTGTATGATGAGGATATCAGATAAAGAAATGACAGCCGATTTAATTCTATTAAATATGAGTGATTTTGATGTAATTCTAGGTATAGATTGGTTGGCTGCGAACCTTGTTGTTATGGATTGTCGTACTAAAACATTGATGTTTTCAGGATTAGACAACCTTATTGTAAACTTTGGTGAAAAGAAATGAAATGACATGAGCTTTATAAATGAGAAAAGAGTATGATTTTTATACACGATATTCGAAAGATAAACTTGTTTATCAATTGTGTATGTGGTGTGATGGTTTATGTTACTAACGGTGGAAGGGATAATGTGAATGGTTCATTGCTTATGTGATTGAGATGGATAAGGCACGTCCGGAGTTGATAGACATCCCAGTGGTCAGGAAATTTTCAGATGTCATCCCGGATGAATTACCAGGGTTACCTCCAGATAGAGAGATGGAATTTGGTATAGAGTTGGCACCTGGTACAGAGCCGATATCCAAGCCACCGTATAGATTGGCTCAAGTTGAGTTGGAAGAACTAAGGAAGTAGTTATAGGAGTTGCTAGAGAAGGGGTTTATCAGGCCAAGCGTCTCACCTTGGGGAGCACCGATCTTGTTTGTAATGAAGAAGGATGGAAGCCTCCGACTGTGTATTGACCACCGGTTGTTGAATAAGGCCACCATCAAGAATAAGTACCCCCTTCCACGCATCGATGACTTGTTGGATCAGCTTAGGGGAGTACATGTCTTTTCCAAGATAGATATGAGATCTAGGTACCATCAGTTGAAGATATGGAGTGGAGATGTACCCAAAACAGCTTTTCACACTCGGTATGGACATTATGAGTTTATAGTTATGCCATTCGGGTTGACAAATGCTCTTGCAGCTTTTATGTTGTTGATGAATGAGGTGTTTCACCAGTATTTTGATCGATTTGTTATTGTGTTTATTGATGATATACTAGTGTACTCAAGATCTAGAGAGGAGCATGAACATCATCTAAGGATAGTGCTACAGACCCTCTGAGAGAAGTTGTACGCTAAACTCAATAAGTGCGACTTTTGGTTGGAACAGATCTCCATTCTGGGTCATATAGTATCGAAAGATGGTGTGTCAGTGGATCCCTCAAAGGTTGAGGCAGTGATACAATGACAGAGACCCCAGACAGTGACTGAGATCAGAAGTTTCTTGGGTTTAGCTGGATATTATCGAAGGTTTGTGGAGGGATTCTCGAGACTAAAGGCTCTTTTGACACGTATCACGAGAAAAAATATTAAATTTGTGTGGGACGATAAGTGTGAGGAAAGTTTTTAGGAGTTGAAGCGTCGTTTGACTACAGCTCCGATGCTCACAATTCCTACCAGCTCAGGAGGTTTCTCGGTGTATACGGATGCATCACACCAAGGACTGGACTGTGTACTTATGTAGGATGGAAGGGTAGTTGCATATGGGTCTAGACAGTTGAAGGATCATGAAAGGAACTACCTGACCCACGATTTAAAGTTGGCAACCGTGGTGTTTGCATTGAAAATATGGCACCACTATCTCTATGGTGAGAGATTTCAGGTCTACACAGATCATAAGAGCCTTAAGTACCTGTTCTCGTAGAAAGAGTTAAATATGAGACAGAGGAGATGGCTCGAGCTTTTAAAGGATTATGATTGTGAGATCTTGTACCACCCAGGTAAACCGAATGCAGTAGCTGATGCATTAAGTAGAAAACATCTCGGGTTGGTGTCATTTATGATGGTCAGGGAACACGAGCTGTTGGAACAGTTCACGAACCTCAGTTTGGATATGACCCCGCCTGATGTTGATAGTGGCTTTATGATAGCTAGCCTGCAGTTGGAACTGGATCTGGTAGATCGAATTTGATAAGCTCAGCGAGTTAATCAGTAATGCAGTGATATTGTCAGGCAGATACAGAGGGGTACAAAGATGGACTTTGAGTTGAGTTCAAATGGATTGTTGATGTTCAAAGGTAAGATGCGTGTTCCCGATGATCCAGAGGTCAAGAAGCTGATCTTAACAGAGGCTCATTCATCGAGGTATACGATACATCCAGGGATTACTAAGACGTATCAAAACCTTTGAAAAGTTTATTGGTGGTCTGGGATAAACAAAGACATTGCGAAATATGTCGCTAAGTGTCTCGTTTGTCAGCAGGTGAAGGTAGAGCATCAGAAGCCTACAGGATTATTGCAGCCTCTACCAATACCAACATGGAAGTGGGAGCATGTCACCATGAATTTTGTGATGGGATTACCGAGGACCCGCAAAGGTCATGATGCCATATGGTTTATTGTGGATCAGTTGACGAAATCAGCCCATTTTCTAGATATGAGAGCTACTGATACTCTGAGCCAGTTAGCGAACTTGTATGTACGCAAGATAGTGAGGCTACATGGAATTTCAGTGAGTGTTGTTTCTGATAGGGATGCCTGCTTCGCTTCCCACTTCTGGTAACGTTTTCAGGAAGCGATGTGGACCCAGTTGAGTTTTAGCACCGCGTTTTATCCTCAAACAGATGGTCAGTCAGAGAGGACTATACAAACCCTGGAGGATATGTTGAGAGCGTGTACATTGGATTTTGGAGGCTCTTGGAACGACCATTTGCCACTTGCAGAGTTCGCCTATCATAATAGTTTTCATGTGAGTATCGGGATAGCACCATATGAGGTATTGTATGGGTGTAGATGTCGTTCCCCTATTGGATGGGAAGAGATTGGTGACAGATAGATGTTTGCTCCTGACTTGGTTAGACAAGCCTCTGAGGATGTCTAGTTGATTTGTGAGAGGTTACGGACAGCTCAGAGCAGACAAAACAGTTATGCTGACAGGAGACGGAGACCACTAGAGTTTATGGTGGGTGAGTCAGTGTTTTTGATGGTTTCTCCTTCGAAGGGGATTATGAGATTCGGGAAGAAGGGGAAGTTGAGCCCTCGATATATAGGGCCATTTGAGATACTTGATAAGGTGGGAGATAAGGCTTACAGGCTAGCATTGCCACCTAAGCTAGTGAATGTACATAACGTCTTCCACGTATCCATGTTACGGAAATACCACCCGAACCTGACACATGTGATAAGATATGAGCCGTTGGACCTCAATAAAGGTATGAGGTATGTTAAGCAGTTGGTTCGGATATTGGACAAAAAAGAGAAAGTGTTGAAGACAAAGACAATTTCCTTGCTGAAAGTTCTTTGGCAACATCACATGGTGGAAGAGGCCATATGGGAACGGGAGGGTTTGATGCGAGAAAGGTATCCCGAATTGTTCACGGAATGATTGGTTCCAATTTGGAGGACCAAATTTTCTAAGTGGGGGAGAATGTGAGACCCCATATATGTATAACATTGTATATATGTGTAAATGGAAATATGATATGGATGATTTTGAATCAAGAAATTATGAATTCTTAAGTATGGTGATGTACTTGTGTTGTGAAGTATAAGTGATGTAAAGTCCATAAAATTAAATGTACACACTTGTAGTAAGAGTTTGTGATGTACATACAAGTTTCATTTTGTATGAATATGGAGAAATGGGTTTTTGTATGTGATGAATGTGAGTGGAATGGAATATGAGTGGTGTGGTAAAATGGAATGAAGATTTCATGAGTTATGCACTTCCATTTGGTTTTGTATTGTATACCTTTGGTTATATAATGAATGCACATAAGTTTTAATGTGTATAAAGTACGAATGGATGCCATTTTCATGACTTAAAGGTAACTGGATGAGAAAATGACTATGGCAGCAAATTAAGGATGTTTTGGTGTAAGTTACTGCAGAAAAACTGTAAAAAAATCTGGGAAATATGAATGCTAAATTGATCTCATAGGATGAGAGATCGATCTGGAAGAGCCAAAATGCTCTTATTCGAGCAATAGGAACAGTGCAGATCGATCTGCTAAACATTCTGTAAACTCAGTATCGATTTTTAAGGCAAGCAAATCGATTTTTAAGGCAAGCAGATCGATTTCCTTAGCTCTTGGGTTGGATCGATCTCAAGGTTTTGACAGATCGATATCCTCAGCTTTTTGCCTGAGACAGATCGATCTCAAGGTTTCGACAGATCGATCTCCTACCTTCAAATGTAGTGAAAAAGAGGGATTTTAAGAGGACTAGATCGATCTCCACCCAAGGCAGATCGATCTCATCAAGCTAAATCTATAAATAGGAGCAGTTGGATCTACAGATTTCGAGAAAACACTCTCACTCTACCATTTTCAACCCAAAACCTAGTTTTCTCTCTCTAAATCCACCCATTTTCAAGAAGATTTGTGTCACGACCCAAACTACCCAAAAATCAGAGTTAATTTTTTTCGCGTTTTGTTATTTACTTAAATTCTTACCTGTCCTCGAATCGTGACCACACTCCACTAATAATTGGGCTGTGCGTCAATGCCAGTCCCCCCATTCAATTACCATCTAACTTATTTCTTCTCCAGTCATTTATAATTGTTTACATTATTTATACATCCCCTAAAGTTACTTACAAACATGTTACTGTGCTATGCTTATGTAGATACAATTTGTACAAGTGTATATACCTTGAATGATGGGCAGCAGCGGATATCCGGAATGCAGTACTGAGTCGCCTCAACATCTACTGGAGATTATCTGTGGGAGAAAATGAAAGGGGTGAGCACATCAAGCTCAGTAAGGCAATCCTACGAACAAGTAGGTAACCATACTACCTACATGAACGTGGTGCCATGCATAAACCACCCTTTCTCCACACATTTTAAAACAGATGATATGAGTTATGATGTTATGTAAATCAAGTTTGCACGGAAAATTCAACATGCAATTATATTCAAAATTATATCTTTCTCGTTTAAAATTTCACAGTAAAGTCAGGACTCGACCCCTCCTTCGGGTGATCCTGACTCACACAAAATCATGAAAATCCGTTTACATCACATATGGGTTTAAAAAGCATGGAAATAACCATCATGCACATTTAATTTAAAACCCAGTTTAAATCATCGTCAAGATCAACATACGAGACTAGGCAACATCTGTATATCGGCAATAACCAGGACTATGGCCATGTGTGTCCTCGTGAGTCCCTCTAGCTACACGGATCCTAGTGTGCGAGGTCTCACCCTGATCGGGAATCGCCCGGGAGGTGGGTCACTCCATCTCGTCGGTCTTATCCGATCCCATGCATCCGAAGATGCCAACGTATCACAAAGATACCAACGTATCACAAAGATACCACACGGTACATCGTACTCCATGCTACTTGCACGGTACATCGTACTCCGTGGACCCCCAGCCTTATCCCTCGTTCGGGCTCATCAGCTGGACCTCCAACCCTTATCCCTCGTTCGGGCTCATCAGGTGGATCTCCAACCCTTATCCCTCGTTTGGGCTCATCAGGTTGTTTCTCTAACCCTTATCCCTCGTTCGGGCTCATCAGGTTGTTTTAACATGCCATGTCTCAAAACGCACGTGCGAGCCTATTTAATCGGTGACACACAATCTACCCGATGCTCCAAGCACGGCTCATCGCATGTTCTCATAAAAATCAGTGCGAGCGATGCTCAGCACTCTCATCAAATCAAGTAAATCTAGTGCGAGCTAAGCTCTAGCACTCTGTATGCAAACCATATGAAAAGCTGGTGCGAGCGAAGCTCCAACACCCTGTCTCAAAAATCACATAAAAATATGGTGCGAGTTAGACTCTAGCACCCTGTCACGAAAATCATATATATATGTATACAAATCTGGTGCGAGTTGGACTCCAGCACCTATGCATGTAAAACTCTAGTGCGAGCTCTCGCTCCAGTACTAATGCATGCATCACACAAATCAAAATATCGTGCGAGCTGAGCTCTAGCACGTCACATGTCAATAAAAACACGTAGGTGGCTCTGTTTCCTCAAAACAGTTTTTCAAAACAATTATATTGTTGAAAGTATGCAATGCTGTGCATTTTCTTTCAAGGTTAGCCAGCCTACTCATGCATGCATTAAAATGTCTCCAGAATGAGCAGGAACCTCTTGTTCTTGCTCCTCCCAATCTTTCCTAAATTTGTAAATTCTACCCTTAACAAGGGTATTTTAGTAATTTGCCCATTCGGGGCACTAAAATTATTATTCGACCTCTAGACCCTTCAGATAAATTTTAAAGACTGCAATGAACTTAAAATTGCGTAAAGTTTACCTCTAGTAGTCCGTAGAATTCCCTTACCTTATTTTCCTGTCGAGTCTGACCTTTCCACTGATGTCACATCGCGCAGTCCGATCTGCTCTCAATCCAATGCCCGGAACTGCGTATCAATATTCCTCAGGTCAGATAACATACAATTTAATTGTAATTCCTATTTTCTGGGCTTAATTTAAATCATTGGGCCCGTTTACCCCTATTGGGCCCGATTGTACCTTATTGGGTCTTGGCCCATTTCAGCCCTTTTTATATTTATTAATTCCCTTCTTCGGGTATACCGGGCTTATACAGCTTTCTAATAATTATCGAGCTTCAATCCAAATTTATTGGATAGCCCGTATACTATTTACGGCAATTATATTACGACTCCGAATAATATTCCTTCCTACGCGAAATTAATCCATAATTCCGTAAAATAATTAAAACTCGGTATTTAAAGAACTCTGATTGCCGAAATTAAACTGTACTTACCCGATACGATGCGAGGTACGAGAATCAGAGCTCGATTGGCTCTCGTTCGGTCTTTGTCGTAAAGCTGCACAATTAGGTAAATCCGGATTATTTTCCATTAAAATAATATTAAATTAAATTTTCAGAATTTACCCGTAGGTCAATTTTGACCCTCGGTCAACTTACCCGAACCTCGAGTCGTCCCCGGTAAATTTCTTTCCTTTTTCCCCTTTTTCCTTTTCTTTTCTTTCCTTTTCCTTCCTTTTCCTTTCTTTTCTTTCCTCTTTCCTTCCTTTTCCTTTCTTTTCTTTCCTTTTTCCTTTCGGCCAAACGGTGCCATTTACTGCCAATTGCCGTCGTCGACGTTTCCGACGGTCTCACCGGCCAAGATCTATCTCAAAAGAACCGGCTTCTTCCCCTGAGTGCGTCGGTAGCCTCCGTTTCAGCCCAGACGCGGTGATTCACCGAGAATCGACCCGTTTCTCCGTCGATCTTCCTTCGCTCCGATCGGCCTGTTCCGGCCACCTGGCGGCGTGATTCCGGTGCCCACGTGCTCGCCGGTCTCTCCTCTTCCTCCTGGTAGCTTCGTCGGAGCCCGTCGGTCGCCGGTGTGCTGGAATCGACGGTGAAGGTTCGCGGGTCACTTTTCTCGGTTTCCTAGTTTCAGGTTCTCCCGAGCCTTTCTCTCTTCTCTCTTTTTTTTTTGTTTCAGATTCTTTTTTTTTATTATTATTATTATTATTATTATTATAATTTATTTAATTATTTCACTATTCATTAAAATACTCCATAAAATCCAAAATATCTACACTTATATTATTTTTATCCTAATTTAATTTATTTAATTTAAATTTAATTTATTAAATATATTTTTCTCCAAATTTTCGATATTATTCCTTCGCGCTTTTCGAGATATCGTTCCGGTATTTTTAAAATTTTCGAATCTTGATCAATTGACCCAAATTGTATAATTTCCTCATATCGATCAAGATATCTTACATCCTTATTTTAAATTAAAATTTTCTTATCGCCTTAATACCGGGTTTTGGTATTTTTACCATTTTACCCCTGCTCTTGTTTCGAAAATCAATTTTACCTGACCTTCCTTCATACATCCCCCATCTTTTCTTATTTAATTTTCATATTTTAATTAAATTCGGGTCTTACAATTTGAGGGAAGGCTATTAGACACAAAGTTGTTCTCATCAAAGATAAGAACAACATAGTTTGGAGGCATTTTCCCATTTGTTGTCTTGAAGGAGTTAGGGGCATTTCCATTTGTGACAAGAAAGAAATCCAAAGAGGTGAGTTTCTAAAGCACCAGCTCAAGTACATTAGTTTAGTTGTTGATTATGAAGTTGATTTGTGTGCATATTAATGGTAGAACTACCTAGAATGCCATGAAACAATTATAACCTAGAAATGGGTTAGTGTGAGAAAGACAAATGTAGAGGTATTAAGGATGAATGTGATATCTTAAGGTGATAATGGTATTGTGGGTATGATTTTAAGATAATGTTATGGAATAAATTGTAAGACTTACCCAAAAGGGGTAAAATGAGTAGTTAAGGCATTGGGTAAAATGCATAGTTGAATAAGAGTTAGCCATTTTAACTCAAGTGTTTGGATGAATGAATTGCAGCTCCCGAGGATACACCGGAGCAAGTTGAGCTAAGAACGTGAGAAGCTAAGAGGAAGAGAGTCGCACCCCGAGTAAATCGAGTTAAGGGAATTGTGTGGACTCTTAGAGATATCTGTGCGCAATTTGGGCGCTTAAATGTTTTGCTAGAGTGCATGTGATACTACGAAATGATATTGGGTGATTAAAAGGCAAAGAGTTGGGTTTTAAGAAATGTGCATGAAACCAAAAACATGAAGCTTGAAAACCTTGTTTTGTTGCTTTTTAGCAAATGATTGGTAGGTTGGCTAACATTTAAAATGATTTGCAAAAAAAATGATTTGATTTGGTTGATAACCATATTTTGCAAAGAATTGAGCCACCTACATGGATTTCATGAGAACGAAAGCGTGCTAGAGTATAACTCGCACGAGATTTGATATGTTTTCATACACATGAGTGCTAGATTGTAGCTCGTACTCATTTTCACATGGATTTTTATGATGTTTTGCTAGAGTTAAGCTCGCACAGACTTTATACTAGTTTTGGTATGGTGTTGGAGCATAGCTCACATTAGATGCCCACCATACTTGTTGTCGTGCTAGGAGCTTCGGGTAGACTGGGTGTTGCACCTATTAAATAGGCTCGCGCGTGCATTTTTTAGAATTGACATGTTGATAGCCGTGCTAGGAGCTTCGAGCAGACAAGAGATCGTACCAATTAAATAGGCTCGCACGTGTATTTTCTGAGACATGATGTGATATGATGTGTTTATATGGGTCCATAGAGTACGTTGTACCGTGCATGTAGCATGAAGTACGTTGTACCATGTTAAGATTGTGTTATGCCGTCTTCGGACTATGTTTAGATCTGCTATGGATCGGTGGGCTGGACGTGACCCACCTCTCATGTGAAAGCAGATAGTGGTGATACCCCGCACACCTAATCAGTATGGCCTGGGATCACAAGATATGGCCATAGTCCTTGAGGAGATTTTCCTTATTATATTGCCTATCTCACATGTCTATTATTTATGAAATAAATCCATGTTTGAAATGTTTTGTGGGTCAGTACAGTTCGAGAGAGAGGCTGAATCCTGACAAGTGTTGATTTTGTTGAGATGACAAAGCATGATTTGCTTGAGAAATGATGAAAATGGCTTTAAAGTGCACTTACGCATGATGGTTTTCCATGCCTTGATTATGAAATATGCATGATGATTTATGCCATGCTTTGAATACGATTTGTGCACTGAGTTTTAAATAGCATGACTTGCTTTACATGCCATTAACATAAGCACGAAATAATGCTTTGAGGTGTGAATGAGAATTGTGTGGTTTTGAGCATAGCATCACGATCACGTAGATAGTGCAATATCTACCTGTTCGCATGATTGCCTTACTAAGCCTGTGGTTTGCTCACCCCCTTTATTTTCCCCTCTCTAAAGAGCTTTGAGTATAGACTGAGAGCGACTGGAGGCTTTCCCTTTTGGTGTCCGCTGCATCCTATCGCGTAAGGTATACACACTGATGTAATTTTGTATCTAAACTTTCTATAGCACAGTAGCATTTTGTATGTAACTATTGGGGATGTAAAGCAATGTAAACACCTGTAACAGCAACTCTAATTTATTTATATAAGTGTTTACTTCTAAATTATATAAAAATTAAATTGTTATGGTTGGATGAGGTAGACATTGACACACAACCCAACTGTTGAGAGGGTAGCTGATCACAATCGAGGTAAGGTAAGGACGGAAAGTAAATAATGCATGAAAAGTGAAAAATTTGTGATAATTTTTTGTAAGTTGAGGGTCGTGACATTATTACCCTTATTGATATTGTATGCCTATCTCACATGTCTATTGTTGAATGAGAAATCCATGTCTTGAAATGTGTTTTGTGGGTCAGGATAGTCCATGGGAGGGGCTGAATCCTGACAAGTGATGAATTTGTATCAGTTTGTGATGAGATTTGAAATGCTTGTTAAGTGCACTTAATGATGTTTTACCATGCATTGATTTGATTTATGCATGATGATTTTTCCATACTATGTTTTTTAGAATTGTGCATTAATTTAAATAGCATGAATTGCTTTACATGTCATGAACAAAACATGAGCATACGTTTTGAAGTATGACAAATAAGTCTGTGATTTAAGCATGACATCACGACCACGAAGATAGTACAGTTATCTACTACTCGCATGATTGCCTTACTGAGTATGTGGTTTGCTCACCCCCTTATTTTCCCGCTCTACGGAGCACGTACAGTAGATAGTGGGCAAATGAGGATTGGATTTTGGTGTCCGCTGCATCCCATCACACGAGGTATACACATTTATATAGTTTTTGTATCTAGACATGTCAAACACAGTAATGTCTTTTAAATGTAATTTTTGGGGATGTATAAGATTGTAAACACATGTAAACAGTAACTCTAATTTTTGAAATATAAGTGTTTACATTAAAACGAATTGTATATTGAAATGATACGATTGGATGAGATTGACACCGATACACAGCCCAACTGTTGGAGGTGTAGCTGTTCACAATCAGGTAAGGTAAAGGTAAAGAACAAACAAATAAGAATTAAATTAAGTAAAAGTAAAGAAAAACGAAAAAATTTCAGTGGGTTTTCGGTGGATTGAGGGTCATGACATGCATATAGGGTTAGTTTAGGGTTAGAGTCCATTTTATGCATTTTTAGGTTAGTTTTGATTTCAATTTCCAAAATCCAAAGATATCTTAACTCTTATGCATCATTTAAGTTAGTCTTTAGTAATTAATTAGTAGTCATTTAGGGTTAGGCATTATTTGGGGTTTGTTTTTTAGGGCATTTTAGGGTTAAGATTACATTTAGGATTTTTAGGGTTTTTATTAGGATTTTATTTTATCATGCATTAGTTTAGGTTATTTTGTATTTTATTTCATATAATTAAATTAGATACATGCATTTTTCATTTCATATTAGAATTTTTTAGATTTATTTTCATTATTTGCATTTTTGGCTCATTTATTCTATTGATTTTGATTCTATTATTTTTCCTTTTGCAGTTGCTTTATATTTCCTCTTTGGCTTTGTAAGTATTTTTATTTTTAGTTTCTTTTTTTATTTTTATTTTATTTTATTTTTCATGTAATTAGCCTTAGTAGATCACTTATATCCATAGTTAGCTAGAACATACTTAGCATGTAATTATCTGGTAATCAATTAAACTAACTAATCTTTGTGGGATGATCACCCGCATTCATAATTCTAGGACTTCAATTCCTTTATTACTTGTAGACTTGTCCATTTGCGATACATGCCATTTAGGGTTAATAGCGAGTTGGTTATACCTTTATCAGGCGATATCCTCCGTTCAAATAGGGACAAGTTTCAAACACGAAGAGGTGACATCTCTGTTGTAGGCCATGCCTTAGTGCACGAGCAGTATATGGTAATGATACTTTCTTTTTCTTCATCAAGCATGTAGTCTTTTCTATGCCTTAACAACTTTTCTAGCTATTGCTTGATATTTCCTCTAAAGACCTTGTTGACTACACTCGCTATAGCTAAGAGATGTGACAAATTTTACCATGAGTATTCTTTTATTCTCGTTGATAATTCTATTTTATAAAGTTATTTATGTGCTTATTTTCCTTAATTATTGCTTAATTCTCTTGTAAAAATGTTAATTTCCCTCTTAATTTGAATAATTTTCTCTAATTATACAGATAAATAAATTTGTGAAGAAATTAGGTTAATGTGATGGCATTTGAGCTCACCCATGTAGAATGTGATTGAGTGTACTAGAAAACATCTTTCATAACAACCGAATTTGTCTTTTAGTGTGTCTGCTGCCCTTTTTGTTTGCACAAAGGTATACACTCTTGTAGTCTTTTGTATCCAAACATTTTGAAGCACAGTATTGTATATGTATAAGTATCAGGGATGTAACTAATGTTAATAATTATAAATTTATCTAAGTATAATTTCTTACCATGATTGTATATCTCATGTGCATAGATTGAAAAATAAGGAAAGTGATGGATTAACATCGACTCATAACCCAACTATTAAATGTAAATGTAAGTGAAAAGGGTCACGACACACATCCTCTATTTTTTGGCCTTTTCCACCATTACCACATTTGCAAGCCATTCGAGATAATAGATCTCTCGTATAAATTTGGCTTTCAACAACTTCTTAACATCTTCGTCAATACCTTGTTGCCTCTCAAGGGTGAAGCTCTTCTTCTTTTTCTTAACTAGTTTAACTTCGATTAAACATTGAGATGATACAGATGAATTCTAGATCAATTCCTGGCATATTAGCTTGGGTCCAAGTAAAAACATTTGAGTTCTCTCGAGACACTTAAACAATTTTTACTTTTTCTTCACTTGACAACTAGTTTCCAACATAAACATTTCTCAGTTCATCTCCTTCCACTAGTTCCACAAGTTCAACTTCCTCCACTGGCTTTGGCTTGAGGGATCAAATATGGCTAAAGTTTTTTTTCTTTGAATCCTCTTGTAAGTAGTGGACAAAATATACCAAGTTCTTGCTTTCTTTTAATCACCTCGAACTTGTTTGACCTCGTTGGGAGTTGGGATCCTCATTAGTAAGTAAGTAGAAAAAACCACAGCTCTCATGTTATTCAAAAGTAGGCGTCCCAAGATCATCTTATAAGTTATGGAGTTAGACTTAACCAATATAAACAATACCCGTCGAGTAACATTCTTGAGACTCTCTCTTAATGTAACTGATAGTTGAATAGACTTGACGACTTTCACCATTTCCCCAACGAATCCATAGAGTGGGGTGGCCACGCTTCAACCAATCTTATGAAATATTCATTTTCTCAAAGTAATTCCAGTAGATAAGGTTCACAAAACTTTCATTATCAACTAAAATACACCTCACAAGATGTTTAGCTATTATCACTATATCACCAAAAGGTCGTCACGAGGGGAAATCACATCCTCTTTATCAATCGACGTAAAGATAATTGGTTCTTCATCTTTAGATTCTTCCATCAAGGAGTTTACTTGGTATACCTGCTGAACATACACCTTTCAGAACAAAGAGAAGCTTCCTGCCATCGAGTCCTCTCTTAAGATGACATTAATGGCTAGTCTCGTAGGCTTATTATCATGCTACTCCCTTTGATTCTCCTAGAGTCTATTATCGTTTCTCTTTCTCTTTTGATTTTTCCCTGTATTTCTTCTATTATTATTCCATCTATCATGTGCTTGGTCATCCCTCTGATCATGGGTGGGATACTAGACTCTCTACTACTTCATACAAACTTGTCAATCTTTCCTTCTCAGGCAACTTTTTCTAGTTGATTCATAAGTTCTCTATATTTTTCTCATTGAATACTTATAAGCAGAGTGAAAGTCACAATAAGAATCCACTTATCTTCCATGATTTCCCGCTACCTTCTTAGGGAATTGTAACAGGCTAATTCTGTCTATAGTCGCTAAGATAAATGCTTATGCTCACTAAGACAAGTGTAACTGTCATACTTCAATTTAAGAGCTTTGTCAGGCTTGTCTAATCTTGACATGCTTCTATCAACAAGGTTCCTCTCACGCTTCTTCCCCTCCTTCGTATCCCCAGGTAGAATCATCTTAATCATTTCCTCTTATGTTATATATTTGTTTGCCCTAAAGAACAAATTCGAGATCATTCTCGTCTACTCAAGAGATAATGACTCTTGCAGCTTCTCAAATTTTGTTCCCTGTAAAATGATGGCTACTACAACCCCTGCCTATAAATGTCGAACCTCTAAACTAGCATATCGAAATCTATCCACATAACTTTTCAAAGATTCCTTATATCCTTACTTAAGTGTAAGTAAGTATGTGGCGTCGTTCTTTCTATGGCTATTAATCATGAAAGCCTTCAAAAACTCTCTTCTCAACTAATCAAAAAAGATATTGAGTCCTTTTTTAGCTTGTTAAACCATTTCATCGCATGATCCGTTAACGTGAAAGAAAAATCTCTGCACATGATTTTGTCCTCCAATCCATGGAGGAACATTAGGGACTCATAATTCTATATGTGGTCATACAGGTCTATCTTTCCAACATAGGTTGTTGTTTGGGGTATCTTGAACTTACGAGGTAAAGGCTTCTTCATGATTGTCGCTGAGTGTCGAATTCAACCAAATTTAAATTACTGGTTTTACCGAAATTTTGTAGTAGCGACAAATCCAGGTCGAACCCTAAAGACTGATGGATTAATTATCATGCAATAACTAAAATAATTAGGAGGGATTAAAATAACAGAATTAAAATCCTTAAATAGAATTGATATTCAATTAATTATGAAGAGAATAAACAAAGATTAACAACTTCAATTCAAAGGAACTATCCAGTAACTAACAATTGATCATTAACACCTAATTTACCATCTTGTCTTCAATTATTTAGCTTAGGTATTATCTCCCAGCAAGATAATATCTATTCTTCCCTGCTATCATTAACTCAAGCCCAGCACCCGAATTAAATTCTTATCCCTAATCAAATCGATTTTGACGCAATCCTATTTAGACTAGGAATAACATTAACACTCTAGGAAGATTACTAACCGAATAACACTCCAGCCACGGGTGAAATGTTAATTTGTTCTATTGTTTCACTTAAAGTCGATGAACCCTAAATGCTACTGATTCTTATTTCTATCATAACAATTACGGATTGTGAAAATTTCAAATAGCATACAATCACATGCGAAGATTATCTAACTGGCCAAATCATATAATTTTCTCATGCAATCGAATCAATTAATATAAAAAACAATAGATAATTGAATCAAAAGATAGTTTAGAACAACAAACTGTGTTTCTCAATTGTTGAAGTTTACTGGATTCAATTCCCTTGAACCGAATAAAGGGTTTAACAGCACATGATTATTGAAAACAAAAAAAAAATATAGAGAGGGTGAATTATTTTTTTTCTTTCGACTGCTGCCCTCTTCTGTTTCTTTTCTGATGTTCCCTAAAGAAAACGAAACTATATATATATAGTAAAAAAAATCTAAATTCGACAATCCTATTACAAGTAGGAAAAAGGGTTGACATATTCGGGCTTTTTCTTCACAGCTGGTTTTGGAGTGGAAATAGGCCGAATTGGATTTTGGGCTCTGCTTCAGAGTTGTAAATCAGTAAGTCAGCGTTTCACTAGGCCTGACTTAGCATAATTTGGAGGACTGGAACTCCGTTTAAAGCCAAAATTCCACACAGCGCTAAAACTGTCCAATTTCTTCGGTTAAGCTCTTAAAGCCCAATTTATCTGCCAAAATCACAAAATTAACATAAGTACTCTAATTAACATGAGGAACATAGCAAAATATTAAAATGTAGAATGAAATAAATAATAAAAATATGACATTCATTAGTCGTGCTGAAAGGTATCCTTCTTTTTTTACTATCATTTAGGGACACTAACCTTCTCTCCTCCAAAAGCCTCTCCACTAACTTCTTCATATCATCTGTCCCCATGGCAGATGAGTTCTCACATGTTCTATGCTAGATGAGTCTGCATGATCATCATTAAAGACCCTTTTCCCTTTTGCGTGAGCTCCAAGAGTCAAATTTTTATGGACCCTAGTCAGTACATCTGCTCTTTTACCTATCTATGGGTTTCATGTGAAATCCATCCCAAAGCCTGATGGCCAAACTCCCCTTACTCCTAGAAACAAGTGAGCTACTATTTTCGAGTCTGTTATCTCAACACCCTTTATACCGTGAGCTTGATGACAAGAAAACCTTTGGCCCAAGGACTGACTTTGCACCATGGTTTGTGACTGACTCACATTTTGGGTCTGTATCTGACTCTTACTCTGGGTATACTTTTGGGTCTTACTTTGAGTCAATGGCTGACTCACCCTCTGAGTGGGTGGTTGACTCCCCTCTAAATCTGGTTTTAAGTTAGCGGCTGGAACCCCCTCTAAGTCTAATTTTAAGCCAGTGATTAAGTCTCCCTCCAAGTCTCCCTCTGACTGGGTGGCTGACTCTCCCTCTGAGTCTGGTTTTGAGTCAACGCACTACAAGAAAAATGGGCAACAGCGACAGATTTAGCGACGGATTTTTCGTCGGTAATTTTTACTTTCCGTTGCAAATAAGTATTTGCGACCGAATTAGCGACGGAACTTTCCGTCGCTAATTCCGTCGGTAAATTTGAAGTCGCTGAAAGTTTTCGGTCGCTGAGAGAAAAATTTCGTCGTTAATTCCGTCGCAAATAATTTTCGTCGTTGAAAATTTTTTTCTACGGAATTTCGACGCTATTTTTATTTTTCAATTAATAAAAAAATCCGTCGCTAAAGGGATTCAGCGACGGATATCCGTTGCTAAAATATATATTTTTATTTTTCAATTAAGTAAAAAATCCGTCAGTAAAAGAGTTCAGCGACGGATTTCCGTCGCTAATATATATATTTAAATTAATTAAATTTCCGTCGCTAAAAAGATTTAGCGACGGATTTTCGTCTCTAATATATATATTTCTTTTTTTCTAGAGATTTGTTTTTCAAGCAAATGGGTTCATTTAGCTTCAAGCTTAAATACAAATCCAACCGAGAAGGAATTTTTCTTGCTACTATTTGCTTGCAGTACTGGTTATAACTTGAAGCTCTTAATTACTGGCTTCTTGGCATTTTAAGTGAACCTTTACAAACATATAGCTGGGTTATCATGGATATTGCATGCGATTGGTAAAATGTCCAACACGTAAGTGATAGAAATATGAGATAAGACTAGGCATTAAGTAGAGAAAACGAAAACAGATACGAATAAAAGATATGAAACATGATAAAAATTAAGATTTTATTAAATTATATATGAATGTGATAATTTTTTTTTAAAAAAAATGTATTTATGTTTTAACATAACATAAATGCAAATTTACATAACATGAATACAGATTGTGAGATCTAGATAAAAGAAAATGTGAATGACAAATATGTAATATACCCTATGTGCAAGGAGGTGTCTAAATGATCAGTGTCGTTATTATCATCATCCTCATTGGAAGCACAATCATGGTCAGCCTTTGAATTATTTGGAGAAAATCTTCGTTGCAGAGGACTGAATTCAAGTAAATTTGAGCTTGTTTTTAGTCACAGCTCCTCAACCTTAAGCACATTTAGTGGAGCAAATAAAAAATTAAGGAAAATAGAATATTATAAACATTAAAATAAAACTCCAACAGTTAATTTTGTTGTACTTGTCTATGTAGAGTCTCATTCTCTTGTATAGCCTTCTGCTCCTGAAAATAAATATTAAACCATAAAGTATTAATTAAAATTATTTCATTGCTAAAAATATTGATTTTACAGTTTCAGTATGCTTTTTTCTGCAGTCATTAGCATGGGGCCTCTGCAATGTGCTTGACATGAACAAATTTAGGAAAAGGTGAAAAACTTATGTCTTGAAATTGAGTGCTCAAAACCCTTTTAAAAACCACAAAGCTAAAAAAAAAAACATTTCTTAAAACTTTTATTTGGTTACTCCATCCGCTTTTCATGGCAGCAATCAAGTTTTCTCCTCTCAATAAGTAGCAAAATTAATACAAACCATAAGCCTTACATCGAAGGCCCACTGTTAGAAGAATGTACAATTTACCTGTAGTCTGGATCTTTTGAGCTGCTCCAGTAGAATCTGCTCCTACAAGATGAAAATTCAGTTTAAGGGCTTTGCACACAGCATTCTAAGTAGAAGGTAACTTGAAATTTGATGTTTCTAGTAATTATAGCACCATTTTAAAGGGAAAAAGGTGTAGTAAGATGATTTTTAATTGATACTTTTTAATACCTTTTGTTCTTTAACTAATAACATCCCATCATTTAATTGATGCTCTAGCTACTGCAGTTTTTTAAAACTCAGACCATCCAGCTCCTTGCCGTTTAGCCGCTTGCAAATTACAACTGAAATTTAGATAATGGAATATCGATGTACATGTTCTAGATTCATGCATTTTCTCAGCTGATTGTATGAAATTGAGGTCATTAGAATTACTAAAAATTAAAATTCATTTTCCTTGTGCACATTAGATGGCAAAAACTATGATGTCCTGGGTCCTGGCATCAATATGATTCTTCCTTGTACAGACTACTAATTTTGTAATGCCACTTTAAACCAAGTAATGAGACAATAAATCAATTCATTTCTACCAGAGGGTTTACATTTGGAATATTTCTTTCATTTTTACTGTCGTTTCCTTAGTTATTATACGTAGATATTTTATTTTGGTTTTAAATATTCTATCTTTTAAATTTCTCTAAAAATAGATAAGAAGGTTGTTTTGCTAAAATTCTTTCATAGAACAATAACTTCACCGAAATGAAATGAAAATAACCTTGAAAAAAATGTTAATTTTACTATTGAAATGTTATAAAGAGTTTGACTTAACACAAATTCTCTCCATTGTTCTCTTCTCTGATTTTTCCCTCAACCTTATTCTTAGCCATGGTTAACCTTCTATCACTATTAGTTTCTGCACTTAAATACTTCAAGATCTGTTTTTCTCTGTTCAACAAATCCTAATTTGCAACATTTTTTTCTCAACAAAGAACTCATTTACATTATACAATTGGCTAGAAAAATAGAATCGAAATAACTTACATGTATGCTGCACATAGCCTCAAGTACTCCTCCTTTAGGATGTTCACATCAATTGGTTGTGAGTTCTGGCTACTCAGCTAATGACAAAAACCAGAGTCAGAAATGTAATTACTTTTCACAATTTGGATGCAATGTGCCGCCTATTCTTCCAAAATTTTCTTATAGAAACCAAATGCAAATGAGAACTATTAAAGAAATTCATCTATATAATATACATTACAATGTAGAGAAAATTTGTACGAATATAGCATGCCTCTGCTTTTTGTTCCTCGGGAGGATGTTCCTGCGACCGTTCCACTGCCATGCCTCTGTTGTATCTTAAAAGAGTTTGCTCCATGCTACATTGATAAAAATAAAATTTATCTAGAGAAAATCATGCATCTTTCATCTTTCAAAATTGGGTTTGAGCCCATTTAAATTTAAGTCGGCTTAATTTTACAATACAAGGTCGGGTTAAGATTTTTAATGTCGCAGTTCTTTTATAGCGAAAGAACAGGCCGAAAAAATGCACCGATTTTTTTTCCTCCTCTTTAGTGGTTTTCCAGTTCGAGATTTTATCCATTTATTTTTCTTGTTGAGAGCTTCCAAGAAAGTCAATGACTTCCTTTCATCTCTGCAACTTTGTTTTCCAAATAATAATAATAATAATAATAATGGAAATCAATCAAAACTTATTCCAATCCCAATAAAATCATGTTTATACAAAAGAAGGCTTAGAATTCTTGATTAACAATCTTGCTTTCAATAAAACAAAAAATAAACAAAAATACTGAAACCTACAAGGTTTACGTACCTGGTGCTAGACCATTGATAAGCCTTGTCAGTGCTAGACCATTGATAAGCCTTGTCGGTGCTAGAGAAAATAATGACTCCAACCTCTGCATCACATAAAATGGAAAGCTCTTTTGCCTTCTTCATCAACCCATTACGCCTCTTCGAGAACATTACTTGCCTGCTATTCAAGTTTTGATTGCTAGAGAAACGACACAGAAAACGCAAACAGAGGGAAGAGATCGGGGCTGGACAGGCGAGAATGTTTGAAGAAAAGAGGAGGGGGGTCGGGGGTTGAAGAGATTGGGGGGAAATTTATTAACATTGTTTCTTATTTTTTTAATTACTAAATTAATTAAAAATTAAAAAAAAGGCTTCAGTGACGAAAAATTTTAAAATAAAAATATAACGGCTTCAGCGACGGAATTCCGTAGCTAAAACCTTTCAGCGACGGAATAAAAATAACAAAAAAATTATGAAAAATTAGAACGATTTTAGCGACGAAATTCCGTAGCTGAATCTTTCCAGTGACGGAATACGTCAACGACGAAATTCCGTAGCTAAAGCATTTTAGCGACGGAATAAATATAAAAAAAAATAAAAAAAATTACACAGGATTTAGCGACGGAATTCCGTAGCTGAAACTTTTCAGCGACGAAAAATTTAAAGTAAACATAGAACGGCTTCAGCGACGAAATTCCGTAGCTGAAGCCTTTCAGCGACGGAATTTCGTCGCAAAGTCAGTCGAAAAAGATAAATAATATATTTGAAAATTTTAGCGACGGAATTCCGTCGCAAATCCGTCGCTAATTTATTTATTTAGCGACGGAATAATTTCGTCGCTAAAATTTCGTCGCTGAAAGTTTGTTTTCTTGTAGTGACGGTTGGGTCCACCTCTGAGCAAATAGCTGACTCTCCATTCGATTCAATGGACTCGTCGTTCTTGTAGCACGTCCTCCATAGTTCGTTCCACCCATGAGATTTTAGACTTCCCGTGGTAGACTTAATTTTGGAAGGACACCCATAAAAAGATCTACCATAGCCTTCAACACCTGAGTGGTCTTCTCGCTTCGCTTCCTTAGAGCTTTGAACTCAGCTAAAGGAACTGTAGGCACAAGTTCTTCTCTTCTCCCTTGAGTTTCCCGTTGAGGGTCATGGTTTGGGGAACTCGCAGAACCTTCATCCCTTTCATTTCTCATTATTGATTACGCCCTCACCATCTTATCAAAAACTTAGCTTATATGTTAGCTTCCCACAGATGCCACCAATTATTGTTCCTCAAAACAATAATAAGGTAATGCTGATGTAAGAACCTTGATCTTCGTGTTTGTTTACTAAGAACTCTAAAAAAAAAAAGAAGTTAGAAAGATACAGTGGTTGTTCCCTTCGTGTGCACTCCGATACTTATGTCAGTGGATGATTTGATAGAGTTTAAGTAAAAAAAAGTAGTCATTCCTTGAGTTTAAATCATACCTATTGACTTTTTATAAGGGATAATTGATGTCTAATTAAACAATTACCATGAATTAATTGTCTCGTGATAATTGAAGTTTACTATGTAAACATTCATAGCAGCGTTTGGACTTATGCTTGGGCCTAAGACCTTAGGTGCATGAAAGCCTCAACATTGGGCTAAGTTAAATCCAAGCTTGATGGCTGACTTGGCCAATGGGCCGGTGTGTACCTGACAGCTGAGTTAGCCGCCAAGTGGATCTTGGCCCAACGGCTAAGTCAGCCACGGGGTTAGCATGACCTTATAGCTGAGTCAACTGCGAGGATTCATACGACCCAACAGCTAGATCAGTTGCTGGGTTCCTACCACGTGTCACTTGGTTGACGATTGGCAGACCATGTGGGGTCCACTACCTTGGACACGTTGCTTCTTCTCATTGTGCCACGTGTCCATTATTTCGGTTATTTAACTTTCCAATCGCGTTCAATTATATCCAGGCCCGTTGTTAGTACCCATATTAACCATATTAATATATAATTTTTACTTAATTTTAACTCATATCACTTTCATATTTTTTATTCTTATTATTTTAGTGTCATATCATTGTATCGTATCTAAGATTGTCAAATCTAAATTCAAAAATTAAATTTGTTTCATTTTAATAAAAACAATTGAATACTTGTATCAGATTTGATCCTTAGAAGACGGTTATTGATAAGTCATTATTTATGCACATTATTTACCTTGTTGTTCCTATGGTTTTGTATGAATTTTATACTTAATCTATGGATAATTGATCATTCTTGAATAATTGTAGGAATTCATGGGATTGATGAATTAAAGGATGATTTAGGCGGATTTTGGAACAAAGGAAATCATATGGAAGAAGTGAGCAATGATGAGTACGAGTTTGGTCAGTGCTGGGTGCAGCCTTAGGCGAGACTCTCGCCTAAGGATCCCTTCACTGCGTAGTTCTCAATTCAGGTCAGTGCTGGGTGCAGCCTTAGGTGAGACTCTCGCCTAAGGATCCCTTCACTGTACAGTTCTCAATTCAGGGCAGAGCCGGATGTAGCCTTAGGCAAGACTCCCGCCTAAGGGTCTTCTTAACATGCTGACTTCAATTTGTAGGACAGAAACGGGTCAAGGCTTAGGCGAGACTCTCGCCTAAGCATCCAATACAAAGATTTTCTCTCTCCTCTCTAGATTTGACTTTTTCAAATTACTTGGAAGACTTTTTATCGGATAATTATTTTAATTAAATGTAAGGACTTCGAGTCTAACTAGGAGTAGGGTTTTTATCTCTATTTTTAGTTATAAATAGGCTTTTGAAGACCTAGAAAAGGGAGACTTTTGATTAGATTTTCTCATACAAGTATTTCACCGCTTTTCATGGGTTGCTAAACACTTTTCCCAATTTAAGGATAATTAAAGATTTGGTTTATAAGTTGTGAGATCTAATTGTGCTTATTTATTATCTTTAATCTTTTCTATTCTTATAATTTCTGCACTTCATTATTATTATTGTTTTGTGGTTGCTTCAAAAAGGTCTATTGATTCATTCGCAAGGAAATATACATCCAATTGAAATATCTGAATCCGTAATTGTTTGGTTGTTTCAATAACAAGTGGTAAGTAACAAGATTAATTGCACTTTCGAATTTTAGTCTTTGTTATGTGATTATAAGATCTAATTTAAATAAACCTACATGTGTGTTTGTTGATTAGAATTGGTAGTCTCTTTAGTGTTCAATGCTATTGGTAAATTAAATCTTAAGATCGTATCTAGGGTTGTTTATTGGTAAGAGCAGAAATTAGAGAACGTTTCCTGATTGTCGAAGCGGTAAGAAGAGACAGGTTGTTAGGTCGTACCAACAACCATAACCAGTTTAGTTGGGATTAAGAAAAATTATCTTGCGTCAATGATCAACTTACCGAACCAAATCTGAAAATTACTCCTTGGGTTGGATTTCTCAAATTATTGAATTCTTCTACTCAATTTAGTTTTCTTTCTATTAAGTTTTGTTATTTTAGTTAATCAATCTTTCAAACCCCTTTTGTTTTATTTTTCTTTTATTTGCAGAAAAGTAAATCAGATTTAATCAATCTCTCTTGGGACACGACCTTACTCCCTATAATACTAATTATTTATTTGAGCAAGTTATTTAATATTGTTGGTTTCGGCAACCATCAATTTTTGGCGTCGTTGTCGGGGAGATTAAATTTAATTTTTATTTATTTTGATACTTTATTATTCTCATACAAGTGAATTAATTTCATATGATCCTAACATCGAGAAGACTGAGAGAAGACTTAGGAAAGAAGCTAGAAATCGCAAGCACGAAGAAAGCTCAACATCATCACCAGGATTGAATCTTGCATTAGACCTTGAAGACTCATCAAGTGACTCCGAATCCGAGCGAGAGATGGCCAACTGTAAGACCCGAATTTAGTTAAAACACGAAATGAGTATGTTCGTGAAAGGAAGGATTGAAATGGTCCCAAATTAAAAGAACGAGATTCGGACTGGAGATAATGATTCAAAACACGAAATTTAAATGCAATTTAAATGCAAAAGGACTGAAATAGAATTTTCGAACACGTGCAAGGGTAAAACGGTCAAAAGATCAAAATTCGGTATAAACCCGATAAGAAAATTTTATTAGAAATATGGGATTGAGAAATCTTGATCAATAACGAAGAAATAATTAAATTTCAGGTTCAACTGATCAAGATATAAATTTATGAGAGTTAATCGAAATTAATCGAAATTTTTACTTCGAAAAATAATCCCGAAAATAATCGAAAAATATACCGAAAAGTGGAAATAATACCGATAAATTCAATTATGAGTTAAATGAATAAAATATAAATATTTTAGATATTTTTGGTAAAATAATAATAAAATATTAAATATAATAATAATAAAAATAATAAATTAATTAATTAACTAATTTAAAAAAAAAAAAAGAAGGATCACGAGACACAGTCGCGCGACCCAAACTGAAAACCAAAATCGAGCTCTTGGCTCCGGCGGACGGCAGCACGATGGAGGGCGAGGCGACCGGCGAAGCAAGGCCGGCATCGAGGCAGCCTCCACCGGCCGGCACGCGCTCCCCATGTAAGACCCACTTTGTATGTATTTGTTGCTATATTCCTTATGATTCATGTGATGTACACTTTCATATATTCATTGAATCATAAGAAGAGCATTGACTGAATTAAATTTGTAAAGAAGAATAAAATGGAATATTGGTGAACGCCGGAAGTAATTAAATACGAGCCGAATTGGCCACAGGTCAAATGAAAATGATCAAAATGAAGTTAACCGAAAATACGAAATTAAAATAAGAAAAGATGGTGGATGTATGAAGGAAAGTCAGGTTAAATTGGTTCCGAAACAAGAGCAGGGGTAAAATGGTCAAAAATATCGAAATCCGATATTAATGCGATAAGAAAATTTTAATTAAAAATAAGGATGTAAGATATCTTGATCGATAATGAGCAAATTATACAATTTTGAGTTTAATTGATCAAGATTCGAAATTTTTAAAAATACCGAAAAGTTACCCGGAACAATATCTCGAAAATACGAAAGAATAATATCAAAAAATGGAGAAAAATGAATTTAATAAATTAAATTAATTAAATTAGAATAAAATAATATAAGTTGTAGATATTTTGGAATATTGTAGAGTATTTTAATGAATAGTATAATAATAAAATAAATTATAAATAATAATAATAATAATAATCATCAAAAAAAAAGGAATCTGAAAACAAAAAAAAAATCGGGATAAACCCAAAACAGAAAACCGGAAGGAGACCGTGAGAACCCGAGACCACCGAGGGAGCACCGGCAATCCTTGACCGTCGATGAGCAGCCGAGGTGAAAGAAGGGAGGCCGGCGATCTTCAGGGCACCGAACACGCATCGTGTAGTGGCCGGAGGACGTCGATCGGAGCGAAGGAAAAGCCGAGGAGAAACGAGCCGATTCCCGACGAACCACCGTGACTGGGCTTGAATGGAAGCCACCGACGCGTTCAGGGGGAGGAGCCGGTTCTTTTGAGACCGGTATTGTCCAGTAAGACCGCCGGAAATGCCGACGACGGCAAAGTGGCAGAAACGGCACCGTTTGGCCGAAAGGAAAGGGAAGGAAAAGGAGGGAAAAGGAAGGAAAGAGGAAAGGAAAAGAAAAGAAAAGAAAAGAAAGGAAAAAGGGAAAAGGAAAGAAAATTTACCGGGGACGACTCGAGATTCGGGTAAGTTGACCGAGGGTAGAAATTGATCCATGGGTAAATTCTGAAAATTTATTTAATATTATTTTAATGGAAAGTAACCCGAATTTACCTAACTGTGCAGTTTTACGGCAGAGACCGAACGAGAGCCGATTGAGCTCTGACTCTCGTACCCCGCATCGTATCCGGTAAGTACATTTTAATTTCAGCAATATGAGTTCTTTAATATAGAGCTTTGATTATTTTACGGAATTATGGATTAATTTCGTATAGAAAGGAATATTTTTCAAAATTGTAATGTAATTGTCATAAATGGTATACGGGCTATCCAATGAGTTTGGAACGAAACCCGATAATTATCGTTAAGTTGCATGAGCCCAGTATACTCGAAAAAAGGGAATTAATAAAAATAACAGGACTGAAAATGGGCCGAGACCCAAAAAGGTAGATAGGGCCCAATACTTTAAAGTTGGTCAGTAAATGCGATATACTGATCAAGATAATTGAATTGACCTCAACTGTGTGGTTATATCCAGTTACGTACCTTTGGTTGGAGCGCATTTGGGCTGAGAGATTCGGTATCATCGAGACAGGTTAAGTTTGCGCGCGATTCCAGGTAAGGGAATTTTACGAACTGCTAGAGATAGCTTTACGAATTTTCGACGCCATTTACAGTCTTTTAAATTGTCCGAAGGGTCTAGATTTGAAGTAAAAAATTTTAGGGCCCCGGATGGGCAAATTACCAAAATACCCTCGTCAAGGGTAAGATTTCAAATTTTAGGAAAAAGTGTAAGGAGCAAGAACAAAGGGTTCCTGCTCGTTTTTGAAGTATTTTGGTACATGCATGAGTAGGTCGGCTAACTTTTAAATGAAATTGCACAACATTTCATATTTTCAACAAATGTTGATTTTTGTTGAAATCGATTTGAGAAATGTAGCCGCCTACGTGACTTTTCAGAAATGTGACGTGCTAGAGCTCACCTCACACGAGTTTTGATTTTGTGCAATGCTTACATTAGTGCTAGAGCGAGAGCTCGCATTAGAGTTTTACATGATTTTCATGACAAGGTGCTGAAGTCTAACTCGCACCATATTTTTATATATGATTTTCATGACAGAGTGCTAGAGCTTAGCTCGCACTAGTTTTACTTGATTTTATGAGAGTGCTGGAGCACCGCTCGCACTATCTTTTCTGAGATCATACGATAAGTCGTGCTTGGAGCAGCGGGTGACTGTGTGGCACACCGATTAAATAGGCTCGCACGTGCGTTTGGAGACATGGCATGAGTATGCAAATATGATATAGGTCTACGGAGTACGTTGTACCGTGCAAGTAGCATGGAGTACGCTGTACCGTGTGGCATCTTTGGATGCGTGGTATCTTCGGATACGTGTGGCATCTACGGATGCGTGGGGTCGGATAAGACCGACGGGATGGAGTGACCCACCTCCCGGGCGATTCCCGATCATGGTGAGACCCCGCACACTAGGATTCGTGTGGTAGAGGGACTCCCGAGGACACATGGCCATAGTCCTGATTATTACCGATATACAGATATTGCCTAGTCTCGTGTTTCGTATATTTATGTTTCCTGACATTGATGTTTTCGAGAAACATAATTTTGTGGATTTTGTGTGAGTCAGGGCTACCCGAGGGAAGGGTTGAGTCCTGATTCTTATTATGAAATTTTAAACGAGAAGTAAATGATTTAAAAGATATGCATGTTAAGTTTTCATGCTTTTTGGGATTACATGTGAATTATTTTACATGACATCATAACATAGCATATGTTTTGAAAATGTGTGGAGAAGGGGTGGTTTACGCACGGCACTATGTTCATGTAGGTTGTATTGTTATCTACTTGTTCGTAGGATTGCCTTACTGAGCTTGATGTGCTCACCCCTTTCATTTTCTCACACAGATTTCTTCCAGTAGATTAAGAGGCGACTAGGTACGGCATTCTAGTTGTCCGCTGCAGCCTATCTTTTTGAGGTATATACACGTTATATATGTTGTCTTGTATTTGAATAACATGAGCACAGTACTATATTTTGTATGACACTGGGATGTATAGAGTGTGCATAAATATGTAATGAAATGGAAGAAGTTTAGTGCAGAATATATGAACTTATATTTAAATTTAATTGTGCACTAATTGTAAATGTATGAAGATGATATGGGCACTGACATACAGCCCAATTGTTGGTTATGGTTGGTCACGATCAGAGGTAAGTATAAAAAAATAAAACGCGAAAACTTTACTCTGATTTTTGGGTAGTTTTGGGTCGTGACACCCCATCCACCGGAATTTGCGAAAACGGCGATGGGGGGAGAAACCGGAAAGAGAAAAAGAAAACGGCGGCCACCGGCGTCGATATGGATAACCCCGACCCCAGCCGAGGCTTCCCCGGGCCAAGACGAGCTAATTGGTGGTGGCAACAACAGCCGAAACAAACGGACGGCGTCGAAAACGGTAGAAAGAGGGAGAACCATCGACGCCGAAAAGGAGAAAGGTCGGACCAGCCACTTTTCGGCGGCCTTGAACAAAACCAACCCTAGATCTATGCATCGGACGGCCCAGCGGAGCCACTAGTGGCAGAAGCCGACGAAGAACTGGTCGGCGAGGCCCTGAACCGGCTGAACCGGAGTGAATCGGACAGAATCAAACCGGTCTGAACCGGGTTGAACCGGACCAAACCGATTCAGCCAAGAAAGAAGGGAAAAAGGGAGAAAAAGAGAAAAATGAAAAAGGAGAAGAATTTTTGGGGATACACCGGACTTCGGGTAAGTCGATACGAGGTCAAAAGTGACCGATTTGATTTTCGAGAAATTTATTTAAATTATATTTAATCAGAAATTAACCCGAAATTAAATATATAATTATGCAGTTTTACGACAAAGCACGAACGAGAGTCGATTGAGCTTCAATTTTTGTACCCCGCATCATATTGGGTAAGTATATTTTAATTACGATAATATGAGTCCTATAATACAGAGTTTCGATTATTTTACGAAATTTACGGATTAATTTTGTATAAAAAGGCATATTAATCGGAATTGCAACGTAATTATCGTAAATAGTATACGGGCTATCCAATGAGTTTGGAACGAAGCTCGATGATTATTGGTAAGCTGAATGAGCCCAGTAAACCAGAAGAAGGGATTTAATAAGTAGAAATAGGCTGAAATTGGGTCGAGGCCCATTAAGGTGTGATCGGGCCCAATAAGAGTAAATTGACCCAATTAGTTAAATCGACTATGGTAAACGTGAGAATTATATTTATTGGGTTAAATTGACATGATAAATAACTATCTGCAACCCCAGAGACTGGATTAGCAGTAAATCGGATTGGACGAGCCTCCGACAGTGGAATTTAGATACGCGCTCGACGAGAATCGAGGTAAGGGAATTTTGTAGGTGCATAGAGATTTCTATACGTATTTTTTAGGGGATTTACAGGGCCTAAAAATTCTTAAAGTATCTAAAAATGAAATAATAATTTTTGCGAAAATCGAGGCTTAGGTGAATAAAGAAAAAGACAATTTTGCCCCTGGGAGTAAAATTTACAAAAAAAGGGTAGTAAGGTAGATAAATTGCATGATTTCATGTTTTAATATTTTATATGAATGTATTGCTTTGATTTAAGCAAATATACACATAGGTTGGCTATTGATTTCATGAATTATACGAAAGAGTACCGGTTTATACCGGTTACGATTTTAAAATATGTTTTTATCAAGATTGAGCCACCTATCATATTTACACGAGTAAAAAGAGTGCTAGAGTCTTACTCGCACTAAAGTTTACTGATTTATTACTCATGAAAAGCTGTACTGGAGCATTGCTCGTACGAGAAATTTGTGTGTGCACAAAACCGTGCTGGAGCTTCGCTCGCACGAGATTTTAGATGTCATGATATGCATAGCGTGGTGCTGGAGCTTCGCTCGCACTAGACATGAGTTGACATGCATATAGTCGTGCGGAAGCCTCCTGTAGACTGTGTGTCACAGAGACTTGAGATGCTCGCACGTATACTTTGAGACATGGATTGGTTATCGACATAGTATTGGAGTGGATAAGACCTACGGCAGGCACCCCCAGACTATGATATGGGTCCACGGAGTACGTTGTACCGTGTATGTCACACGGAGTACGCTGTACCGTGCAGACATGATGACTCGATGATGTTACTTGATATTCTGGCGGGTAGAATTTGACCTCACCTCCCGTTGCAGTTGTGTTGCCCCGGACACCGAGATCCGTGTAGCTTGGGATCACAGGGACAAATTATGGTCATAGTCCTCGATTTTCATACAGTAACCTACATGCCTCACATGATATCATACGGTCTGAATAGACTATGACAAACCCGAAGGAGGGGTAACGTCCTGATTTATGTTTTTAAACGAGATGCTATTTAATGAATCAAGGTATTCCTGAGAGATAGGTTTAGCCTTGATGTGATTGTTTTTTGATAAAATAAATAAGTTTTTACGTGATGAGTTTGTAATGAAACAGATAAGTTTTTGAGTGTTGAGTTTATGATGAAACAAATAAGTTTTAATGTGACGAGCATGAGATGTCATACATGATGATTTTTCCATGTTTGATTTATATGTTGATTTCATGACTTCTCTTATATGATATATACATACATATGGCATCGTTTTAGTCACACCTCATGCTCTAAATATAAACGATTTTATATCATGACATTATCAGCACGTAGATAGTATAGTTATCTACCTGCTTATATTATTTCCTTACTGAACAAGTTTTGCTCTCCCTATCATTTTCCTCCCCACAGGGTACATCAGTAGAAGAGAAAGACAGTAGTCTTACATTTCGGTTATCCGCTGCTTCTTATCAAGACCAGGTATACACATTCGTAAAATTTTGTATCTGAACATATAGATGCACAGTACTGTATATGAATGTAATATTGGGGATGTATTTAGTTTAAATAAATTGATATGTAAATGAAATATAAAAATGGAATGGTAAATAGGTGAGAGTTGACTAACACCGAATCATAGCCCAACTGTTTAGTAGTGTAACTGTTCACGACGGGTAAGAAAATGAAAAAGCGAAAAATTTACTTTGATTTTTAGGTTATTTGGGTCGTGACAGAAAATGTGGTATCAGAGCAGAGTTGGCCTGATATGAGTCGATGTTGGTGGTTAAGTAAATTTACATCCCCATGTACTGTGCATTGTTTAGATACAATTGTGTATATCAAGATGGAACTGTAGCTAACAATTTAGTTTCGAATGCAAGAATATAGTTTTTATAACTGATAGCCGCTATGGTAGAGGGGCGAGTACACGAGCTCAAGGCCGTAGAGATAGGCCTGAGAGTCGAATGAGTCATCACATGAGACTCAAGATGAGAGTGAGGTGGAGGCTAATGTTGAGCATACTCCACAGGGTCCTATAAAGAGACTAAAAAGTATTGAGACACGCTCCGAGAGGATGGAGTGGAGTGTAGAAAATATTTTGGAGTTGTTTACTCAGTCTATGCAGGTAGTTGAGGATAGGCAGGTAAAGCCTAAACAGATGCCTCAGACTATAGAGATTTTCACACCCCTTTGGTATATAGCGAAGTAAAGAAACCAATAGTTGCTGAGGACTGGGTGAATGAGATAGCAAAGTTGTATGAATTCTTTCTATGTATGTCGACTGAGAAAGTGATTTTTAAATACGTTTATGTTGGAGGGCGAGGTGGAGCATTGGTAGAAGTCCGCTCGACCTATCTGAAGAGTTAGACGTCCAGAGCCGACATGAGAAATATTTCTGGATGTATTCAGGTGATAGAATATTTCGGACACTACTTAAGGAAAATTACAGGTAAAATTTCTTACACTGACCCAAAGACATTGGTTGATTGACTAGTATGAATCTCAATTTATGTACCTGTCCAGGTATTACCCCGACACTATGGGCAGTAAGAGTCGGAAAGCCCAAAAGTTCATGGAATGACTCAAATTGTCGATTAGAGTCCAATTGGCTCACTACCTATGTCGAGGCAATGCGCAAAATATAGTTGTGTGAATAATATCATGTGTTACACGCCTCTGAGATTGGGAAAGGTAGTAAGGGTTGAAATAGGGACAAAAGAGAATAGAGAATGACAGAGATGTCAGAGCGGGAAAGAGACCAGTTGGTAAGAGATTAGAGTTGATGAGTCACAGGGTAAGATGATTGGTAAGGCCCCAGTGTATTCAATTTCAGCACTTTTGAGGGGTATTATGATTGGAGAACCCCGACCTGCTCCGTAGCAGGGTAAGCAAGATAAGCAGTGTAGCAGTGTAAGCAGTGTAGCAGTGTAACAATGTAACAGTGTAAGCAGTGTAGCAGTGTAATCAGTGTAGGATGTGTGGTAGATACCACGGAAGTAGGGCCTACACCTACACTTTATTGACTAAAATAGGCGTTAAGTGTGGTAAGACGGGCTAATTATTTAACGATTGCTCAGAGTTGGGTGAGACTGCCCCATAGTAAGGTAAAGAGACAGAGAAAACCCTATTAGTATCTCTGCACCGAAAAAGGGATGTAGCGATTAAAATTAAAGGAGTAAATGATTGTACTCACGGAATGAGTAATGACAGAGTTTGTTATAAATGATATACGAAAGGAGATAAGCTTTTAGATGCGATAGATCCTGAATACAAAATCTATTGGAATAAGAGGCGTATGCAAGGTAATAATATCTATGATACGTGAAGTAATTTGGATTAAAGCAATTAGTAGCGAATATGAATTGTGACCACATGGACTGATATGTAAAGTAATTGTGGTCAAGTCTGAGGGTTAATAAGGGTATTTCAAAATACCTCCCCGCCTGAAGACTTGACAGCGTCTAAAAGTATACATAAACTTATAAATTGAAATCGACAATCGTAATATATACATTTAAAATTAGGGTACCTTTACTGGTACGGTAAAGAAATATAGAATTCGATTAATTGTGAAGGTTTAAAAATTTATTTAAAATTTTATAAAAGCCGTTAAAAAGGAAATGACGCGGGTTAGTAGCTTCAACAGAAGCGATTTTGAAAGGACATTATACGTTATGCGCATATAGGTCAAGGATATGGATGATTGAAATATTTAGTGGAACACAACTACGATGAGGTATTTAAACTTTACCTAGACCGATTTGTTATCATCCATATTGATGATATTTTGGGTGTATTTAGAGTCCAGGGAAAATTATAAGCAACAATTGGAGATTGTTTTTACAGATGATTTGTTGAGAGTTCTCGAAATGGACTTTGTTGACACGTTTAACTTAGAAAAAGTTGTATTTGAATAGGATGATAGACGTGACAGGAATTTTGGTGTACTGAAGTAATAAACTGACCACCGTATTTATTCTCACCATACCCAACAGATTAAGAGGTTTCTCATAAGTCTATGGATACCTCAAAATAATGAATAGGTAGTGTATTAATGCAAAAAGGGGGAAGATAGTCGATTATGAATCCAGACAACTCAAGGATCATGAAAGGACTATCCGGCCCATGATTTAAAGTTGACAGCAATAGTGGTTGTATTGAGTATATGACACTACTATGTATACGGTGAGAAATTTCAGGTCTGCACTGATCATAAAAGTCCCAAGAATCTGTTTTCACAAAAAGAGTCGGATATGAGAACAAAGAGGGTTAGAGCTTCTGAGAAATTATGATTATGGAAATTGTACCACCCAAGAAAGGCTATTGTAATGGCTAATGCCTTGAGCAAAAAGAGCCTCGGGATGATATTACATATGATAGTCAGGGAGCGTGAGTTGCTAGAGCAATTGTAAGCCTCAGTAGTGATATGATCCCCTCTGATGATGATAGTGATTGTGTGACAGCTAGCCTGAGATTGGAATCGGATTTGAGTGACCGAATTTGATAGGCTTAGCGTGATGATCGGCAGGGTGTCGATGGTATGGGTCAGATTCAGATGGGTACAGTGATAGAGTTCACAGAGAGTGATGATGGCTTACTGAGGTTCAGAGACAGTATAAGTACTCCCCAGGATCATAGTGATGAGATAGAGTTATTGTCAGAAGCTCACTTTTCGGGATATATAGTGCATCCGAGAAGTAATAAATATATCGAAATCTTAGAAAAGGGTATTGGTGGTCAGATATGAAAAAAGACATGGTAAAGATTGTGGAGAAGTGTCTCGTATGTCAGCAGAGTAAGGTAAAGCAAAAGAAGTTGCAGGGTTATTGCAGTTTCTACCTATATTGACACGAAAATGGGAACAAGTTACCATGTTTGTGATGGGTTACAAAGGACCCAGATGAATCATAAGGCTATCTGGGTGATAGTCGATAGAGTGATTAAGTCTACCTACATTCTGGTTAGGAAATCCCCAGATACTCTGAGTGGTAGGCAAATTTATGTGTATGGAAAATTCTGGAACACCAAGTATTTTTCCAGTGAGCATTATATCATATAGGGATTCCTGCTTCACTTCTCACTTCTGGGAACATTTTTCAGGAAGCTATGGGAACCCGACAGCATGTTAGCACAGCTTTCCATCCTCAGACAGATGGTCAGTCAGAGAGGACTGTACAGGTTCTGGAGGATATGATGAGAGTGTGTGCCATTTATCTAATAAGCTCCTGGGATGATCAGTTGTTACTAATCGAATTCGTCAATAATGACAGTTGTCACTTGAGTATCGAGATGAATTCAGATGAGGTATTGTATGGCCGTAAGGGTTGTTTCCCCGATTTGGATAAGAAGAAGTGGGTGACAGATAGAAAATTATTCTCGAATTGGTAAGACAAACCTCTGAGGATGTTCAGTTAATTGTGAAGGATTAAGAACATCTCAGAGCAGATGGAAAAGCTATGTTGACAAGAGACAGAAACCATTGGAATTCACCGAGGCTGAATTAGTATTGTTGGAAGTTACATACCCTTAGGACATAGCATAAGGACGTAATGAGATTCGAAAGAGATTGGACAAAGTGGGAGACAAAGCCTGTAGGTTCGCATTACTACCTGAATTAACAAGCATCCACAATGTGTCTCATCTTATGATGTTTCGAAAATATTATCCAGACCCAGCGTATGTGATCAGATATGAGCTTCAACAGTTTAGCTCAATGAAAGTGTAATGTATAATTGGAAAATCGATTCGGGTATTAAACGGGAAGGAGAAAGTGTTGAAATTTAAGATAATCTCCCTAATTAAAGTCCTTTGGTAGTAGTACACTCCGAAAAGTCACTTGAGAATGACAGTATACGATACAATAGACGTACACGGAGTTGTTTATGGACCCAATTGACTTGGTTCTAATTTGGAGGACCAAATTTCTTAAGTGGGGGAGATTATGTAAGACCTGAATTTAGTTAAAACACCAAATGAGTATGTTCGTGAAAGGAATGATTGAAATGGTCCCAAATTAAATGAACGAGATTCGGACTGGAGATAATGATTCAAAACACGAAATTTAAATGCAATTTAAATGCAAAAGGACTGAAATGAAATTTTTGAACACGTGCAAGGGCAAAACGGTCAAAAGATCGAAATTCGGTATAAACCCGATAAGAAAATTTTATTAAAAATATGGGATTGAGAAATCTTGATCAATAACGAAGAAATAATTAAATTTTGGGTTAAACTGATCAAGATATAAATTTATGAGAATTAATCGGAATTAATCGGGATTTTTACTTCGAAAAATAATCCTGAAAATAATCGAAAAATATACCGAAAAGTTGAAATAATACCGATAAATTCAATTATGAGTTAAATGAATAAAATATAAATATTTTAGATATTTTTGGTAAAATAATAATAAAATATTAAATATAATAATAATAAAAATAATAAATTAATTAATTAACTAATTAAAAAAAAGAAAAAAAGAATGATCGTACGACACAGTCGCACGACCCAAACCGAAAACCAAAATCGATCTCTTGGCTCCGACGGACGACAGCACGATGGAGGGCGAGGCGACCGGCGAAGCAAGGCTGGCATCGAGGCAGCCTCCACCGGCCGGCACGCGCTCCCCATCCACCAAAATTTACGAGAACGGCGAGGGGGGGAGAAACCGGAAAGAGAAAAAGGAAACGACGGCCATCGGCGCCGATCTGGACAACCCCGACCCCAACCGAGGCTTCCCCAGGCCAAGACGAGCTGATTGGTGGTGGCCACAACCGTCAAAACCGACGGACAGCGTCGAAAACGACGGAAAGAGGGAGAACCACTGACGCCGAAAAGGAGAAAGGTCGGACCGGCCACTTTCCGGTGGCCTTGAACGAAACTAACCCTAGATCCGTGCATCAGACGACCCAGCGGAGCCACTGGTGGCGGAAGCTTACGAAGAACCTGGTCGGCGAGGCCCTGAACCGACCAAACCGGAGTGAACCGAACTGAATCGGATCGGTCTGAACCGGGTTGAACCGGACCGAACCGGTTCAGCCAAGAAAGAAGGGAAAAAATGAGAAAAAGGAAAAAGGGGAAGAATTTTTGGGGATGCACCGGACTTCGGGTAAGTCGATACGAGGTCAAAAGTGACCGATTTGATTTTTGAAAAATTTATTTAAATTATATTTAATCAGAAATTAACCCGAAATTAAATATATAATTGTGCAGTTTTACGACAAAGCCCGAACGAGAGCCGATTGAGCTTCGATTTTCGTACCCCGCATCATATTGGGTAAGTATATTTTAATTACGATAATATGAGTCCTTTAATATAGAGTTTCGATTATTTTACTGAATTTACGAATTAATTTTGTATAAAAAGGCATATTAATCGGAATTGCAACGTAATTACCGTAAATAGTATACGGGCTATCCATTGAGTTTGGAATGAAGCCCGATGATTATTGGTCAGCTGGATGAGCCTAGTAAACCCGAAGTAGGGATTTAATAAGTAGAAACAGGCTGAAATTGGGTCGAGGCCCATTAAGGTGTGATCGGGCCCAATATGTCACGACCCAAACTACCCAAAAATCAGAGTTAATTTTTCGCTTTTTATTATTTTCTTACTTACATTCTTACCTGTCCTCGAATCGTGACCAACACTCCACTAATAATTGGGCTGTGCGTCAATGCCAGTCCCACCATTCAATTACCATCTAACTTATTTATTCTCCAGTCATTTATAATTGTTTATATTATTTATACATCCCCTAAAGTTACTTACCAACATGTTACTGTGCTATGCTTATGTAGATACAATATATACCTTATGTTGATGGGCAGCAGCGGATATCCGGAATGCAGCACTGAGTCGTCGCGACTTCAACTGGAGATCATCTGTGGGAGAAAATGAAAGGGGTGAGCACATCAAGCTCAGTAAGGCAATCCTACGAACAAGTAGGTAGCCTTACTACCTACATGAACGTAGTGCCATGCATAAACCACCCTTTCTCCACACATTTTAAAACATATGATATGAAGGTTATGATGTTATGTAAATCAAGTTTGCACGGAAAACTCAACATGCAATTATTTTAAATCATTTCTTTCTCTTTAAAAATTTCACAATGAAGTCAGGACTCGACCCCTCCTTCGGGTGATCCTGACTCACATAAAACCATGGAAATGGAGTTTCTCAAAAGCATCGATATCGAAAACATACGTATATATATACAAGATACGAGACTAGGCAATACTGTATATCGGTAATAACCAGGACTGGCCAATATGTCCTCGTGATTCCCTCTAGCTTCACGGATCCCAGTGTGCGAGGTCTCACCCTGATCGGGAACTACCCGGGAGGTGGGTCAATCCAACCCGTCAGTCTTATCCGATCTCACGCATCCGAAGATGCCGTATCCGAAGATACCCCGTATCACAAAGATATTGTATCACAAAGATACCCCGTATCATAAAGATACCGTATCACAAAGATACCCCGTATCACAAAGATACCGTATCCGAAGATACCCTGTATCACAAAGATACCGTATCCGAAGATACCCCACGGTACATCGTACTCCATGCTACTTGCACGGTACATCGTACTCCATGGACCCATATCACTCTAGGTACTCCAGCCCAAATGGCCTGCTTCCCACAGAGGTTTTCATAACTCAATACTCGTTGCCATGTCTCAAAACGCACGTGCGAGCCTATTAAATCGGTGACACACAGTCTACCCGATGCTCCAAGCACGGCTCATCGTATGTTCTCATAAAAATCAGTGCGAGCGATGCTCAGCACTCTCATCAAATCAAGTAAACTTGGCAGAGCCCGCTTTACATCTCCACAAGGCCGCCAACCTCATCCCTCACTCTCACCCTACTTAAGAGGTCTTTTGAGCCTGTTGGGCCTTTTGGCTGACTCCAAGGGCAGACAGCGCTACTCCACAAATCCAGTAAAACTAGTGCGAGCTATGCTCAGCACTCTGTATATAAATTGTATGAGAATCTTATAAAATCTGGTGCGAGTTAGACTCTAGCACCGTGTCACGCAAAAGCATGTGAAATCTGGTGCGAGTTATACTCTAGCACTTATGCATGTAAAACTCTAGTGCGAGCTCTCGCTCTAGCACTAATGCATGCATCACACAAATCAAATATCGTGCGAGCTGAGCTCTAGCATGTCACATGTAAATAAAAACATGTAGGCGACTCGGTTATTTCCAAATAGTTTTCACAGAAATCACAACAATTAAGATATGCAATGCTATGCATTTTTCTTTAAAAGTGAACCAGCCTACTCATGCATGCGTTGAAATACCTCCAGAACGAGCAGGAACCTCTTGTCCTTGCTCCTCCCAATTTTTTCCTAAATTTTTAGATTCTACCCTTAACAAGGGTATTTTAGTAATTTTGCCCATTCGGAGCACTAAAATTGTTCTTCGCCCTCTAGACCCTTCAGTTAATTTTAAAGGACTGCGTATGAATTTAAAATTGCGTAAAGTTACCTCTAGCAGTCCGCAGAATTCCCTTACCTTGATTCTCGTCGAGTCTGACCTTTTCTTTTCCAATGTTGTCTCGTCGCGCAGTCCGATATGCTTCCAATCCAATGCCCGGAACTGCGTATTAATATTCCTCAGGTCAGATAACATACAATTTAATTGTATTTAATACTTTCTGGGCTTAATTTAAATCATTGGGCCCGTTTACCCCTATTGGGCCCGATTGCACCTTAATGGGCCTTAATCGGCCTTAAGCCCGTTTTCCACTTAATTCTCACTTTATCGAGGCCTATTGGGCTCACTGGGCCCACCAATAATTTATCGGGCCTCGTTCTAATTCTCGAATAGCTAAATTTAATATTTACGACAATTAATCTAAATTTCCATAATTTAATTCAATTTATGCGAAAATTAAATCAATATCACGCATAACGAGAAAATTGTCGTAAATAGGGGTCACTTACCCGAGATTCCATGCTAGTCTGCAAATCGAGACTGTCTCGAGCCCTCGGTGGATGCCAATCGTCGAGCTACACAATTAATTACATTTTCGGGTAAATTTCTAGTCGGAAATTAATTAAATAAAATATTTCAAAATTTAAATCGGTCAATTCGACCGCTTACCGACTTACCCGAAGCTCGATTGCATCACAGGAATTTTCCCCAATTTTTCCTCTTTTTCTTTTTCCCTTTTTTTTCTCCTTTTTTCCTCTCTTTTTGGCTGAACCGGTTCAGTCCGGTTCGGACCGGTTCAGACCGCCGGTTTTCTCCGGTTCGGCCGGTTCACCGCCGGTTCACCCCTTTTCCGGCCGGTTCTCCGCCGGCTTCCACCGCCAATCGCTCCGCTGGGTCGTCCGCATCACGAATCTGGCCTCGGTTTGGGTCAAGCTCGCCGGAACGCCGCCGGTCCGGCTCTTCTCCCTCGGCGTCGGAACCCATTTTCTTTCTCTTCGTCGTCGCCGGCGTTTCCCGCCGTTTTGTCGGCTGAGACCGGTGCAGAAATGATCGCCGTCACCTGGGCTTTCTGAATCGGGCCTCGACTGGGGTCGAATCGCCGCCGATTGAAGCATTCTTCCCGCGGCTGCCACCTCTCGATCCGGCGGATTTCCGGCGGTTTCGTCGGCCAATACCGGTCTCAAAAGGACCGGCTCCTCCTCTTGATCACGCCGGTACCCGTCGTTCGCCCCCAGCTGCCGTGGATTGCCGGTACCGACTCCGTTTTTCCCGCGGTCTTCTCCTCCTCCGTTCGGCGATCTCCGGCCTCCTGACGGCGCGTCACCGGTGCCATTGGCTTCGCCAGCCTCTCCTCTTGCTGCTCGGCCCTTCGTCGGAGGCCGTCGGTGCCCGGTGGCCGTCGGTCGGACGAGCCACGCGCGGTCTCCCCTCTCCGTTTCCCTTTTCTTTCTCTCTCCCCGACGTTTTACAGATTTCTGATTTTTTTTTTTTTGAATTATCATTATTATTTAACAATTTATTTTATTCATTAAAATATATTAAAAATACCCAAATATCCCTTAAAATATCCTTAAAATTATAATTTTAGTCTAATTTAATTAATTTAATTTTATTTAATTTATTTATTACATTTTAACCTCTTTTTCGGGTATAATTTCTCCGTATTTTTGGGATATTGTCCCGGGTGACTTTTCGGTATATTTTTCGATTATTTTCGGGATTATTTTTCCAAACTAAAAATTCCAATAAATTAATATCTTGATCAATTTAACCCAAAAATAATTTATTTCACTTTTATTGACCAAGATTTCTTAATCCATTATTTTAAATTAATTTTTCTCATCGAATTTATACCGGCTTCCGGTCTTTTGACCATTTTGCCCTTGCACGTGTTCGGGATTAATTTAACTCGACTTCCTTCATACTTCCCCCATCTTTTCTTATTTAATTTCCGTGTTTTAATTAAATTCGGGTCTTACACAATAAGAGTAAATTGACCCAATTAGTTAAATCGACTATAGTAAACGTGAGAATTATATTTATTGGGTTAAATTGACATGATAAATAATTATATGTAGCCCTAGAGACTGGATTAGCAGTAAATCGGATTGGACGAGCCTCCGACAGTGGAATTTAGATACGTGCTCGACGAGAATCGAGGTAAGGGAATTTTGTAGGTGCATAGAGATTTCTATACGTATTTTTGAGGGGATTTACAGGGCCTAGAAATTCTTGAAGTATCTAAAAATGAAATAATAATTTTTACGAAAACCGAGGCTTAGGTGAATAAAGAAAAAGATGATTTTGCCCTTGGGAGTAAAATTTACAAAAAATGTAGTAAGGCAGATAAATTGCATGATTTCATGTTTTAATATTTTATATGAATGTATTGCTTTGATTTAAGAAAATATACACATAGGTTGGCTATTGATTTCATGAATTATACGAAAGAGTACCGGTTTGTACCGGTTACGATTTTAAAATATGTTTTTATCAAGATTGAGCCACCTATCATATTTACACGAGTAAAAAGAGTGCTAGAGTCTTACCGCACTAAAGTTTACTGATTTAATACTCATGAAAAGTCGTACTGGAGCATTGCTCGTACGAGAAATTTGTGTGTGCACAAAACCGTACTGGAGCTTCGCTTGCACGAGATTTTAGATATTATGATATGCATAGCGTGGTGCTGGAGCTTCGCTCGCACTAGACGTGAGTTGAAATGCATATAGTCGTGCGGAAGCCTCCTGTAGACTGTGTGTCACAAAGAGTTGAGATGCTCGCATGTATACTTTGAGACATGGGTTGGTTATCGACATAGTATTGGGGTGGATAAGACCTACGGCAGGCACCCCCAGACTATGATATGGGTCCACGAAATACGTTGTACCATGTATGTCACACGGAGTACGTTGTACCGTGCAGTCATGATGACTCGATGATGTTACTTGATATTCTGGCGGGTAGGATTTGACCCCACCTCCCATTGCAGTTGTGATGCCTCGCACATTGGGATCCGTGTACCTTGGGATCACAGGGACAATTTATGGCCATAGTCCTCGATTTTCATAGAGTAACCTACATGCCTCACATGATATCATACGATCTGAATAGACCAGGACAAACCCGAAGGAGGGGTAACGTCTCGATTTATGTTTTTAAATAAGATGCGATTTAATGAATCAAGGTATTCCCGAGAGATGGGTTTATCCTTGATGTGATTGTTTTATGATAAAACAAATAAGTTTTAACTTGATGAGTTTGTAATGAAACAGATAAGTTTTTGAGTGTTGAGTTTATGATGAAACAAATAAGTTTTAATGTGACGAGAATCAGATGTCATACATGGTGATTTTTCCATGTTTGATTTATATGTTGATTTCATGACTTTTCTTATATGATATATACATACATGTGGCATCGTTTTAGTCATACCTCATGCTCTAAATATAAACGATTTTATATCATGACATTATCAGCATATAGATAATATAGTTATCTACCTGCTTACATTATTGCCTTACTGAGCAAGTTTTGCTCACCCTTTCATTTCCACCCCACAGGGTACATTCAATAGAAGAGAACGACAGTAGTTATGCATTTCGGTTATCCGCTGCTTCTTATCAAGACCAGCTATACACATTCGTAAACTTTTGTATCTGAACATATAGATGCACAGTACTGTATATGAATGTAATATTGGGGATGTATTTAGTTTAAATAAATTGATATGTAAATGAAATATAAAAATGGAATGGTAAATAGGTGAGAAGTGACTAACACCGAATCATAGCCCAACTGTTTAGTAGTGTAACTGTTCACGACGGGTAAGGAAATGAAAAAGCAAAAAATTTACTCTGATTTTTAAGCAATTTGGGTCATGACACCAACAATCAAGAGAGAACTCTTAGACAACTCATCGCTCCAGCTTTGGATCAACAACCATTACGTATTCAATATCCTGCTTTGCAAACAGAGTTCGAACTGAAATCCGGACTAATCCACCTTCTTCCAAAGTTCCATGGGTTGGAAAACGAAGATCCTCATAAACATCTCAAGGAATTTCATGTGGTTTGCTCTAGAATGAATCCACAAGCTATTACGGAGGATCAAATCAAACTTAGGGCCTTTCCATTCTCACTCGCGGATAGAGCTAAGGATTGGTTATTCTACCTTCCTCTAGGTTCGGTTACAACATGGACTGACATGGTAAGATGCTTTCTTGACAAATTTTTTTCAGCTTCTAGGGCCGCAAACATACGAAGGGAGATATATGGAATCAAGCAAAGAGATACCGAAAATCTTCATGAGTATTGGGAAAGATTCAAACAACTTTATGCTAGCTGCCCACAACATGGGATTTCTGAACAACTACTTATCCAATACTTCTATGAAAGACTCTTGCCAATGGAAAGAAGAATGATGGATGCTGTTAGTGGAGGAGCAATAGTCAATAAAATCCCCACCGAAGCTAGGAATTTAATTTCCATCATGGCTGTAAATTCTCAACAATTCGGGACTAGACAGGATATGCCTAGAAGAGTGAATGAGGTGAGTACATCTTCAGTTGACAATCAAATTGCTAATCTAACCTCTATTGTGCAACAACTTGCTTTAGGAGTGGGAAACATGTAACAAGCCAAGGTCTGTGGAATTTGTGCTAGTGGACATCCAACCGATATGTGTGCTACACTTCAAGAAGATTCACAAGAGCATGCTAATAAGGTTAGAGGATACCAAGGGCCTTCCCAAAGAAAATATGATCCCTATTCCAATACTTACAATCCAAGATTAAGGGATCATCCAAACTTCAGTTATGGACAAAGGCCGCAAATCCAAAACTACCAACCTAGGCAACCTCCTCAACAAATGCAACAATCATCAAATTCAAGTACATCTCTTGAAGAGGTTGTTAAATCCCTTGCTGATAGTACTCAACAATTTCAACAGGAAACAAGGTCCAACCTCAAGGAATTAAAAGATCAAGTGAACCAACTAGCCACATCAGTAAGCAGGTTAGAATCCCAAAGAAGATTGCCATCGCAAACCATAGTCAACCCTAAGCAAAACGCAAATGCAATCACTTTGAAAAGCGAAACCAAACTGAAAGAACCTCAAATCTGAACCCATAGCACAAGAGGTGAAGAAACGAAAAAAGGAGTTGAACCACCTCAACTTAAATCTGAAATGACCACTGAAGGGAGCGTGAAGATACTAGAGATAATACCTCACTTTCCTCCAAAGTTAAAGTCTAAAAAAGAAGAGGAAGAGAAGGAAATTTTAGATACCTTCAGAAAAGTCGAGGTAAATATTCTCTTATTAGATGCTATCAAACAGGTTCCAAAGTATGCCAAGTTTCTCAAGGAATTATGCAACAATAAGAGGAAGCTTAAGGGAAATGAGTATGTGAACATGGGAGAGAATGTTTCTGCAATCCTCCAGAAAAAGTTACCACCCAAATGCAAGGATCCAGGTATGTTCACTATCCCATGTAAAATAGGCAATTTAAAGATCGAAAAAGCCATGTTAGATTTAGGAGCTTCAATTAATGTTATGACATTATCTATTTACAAGTCTATGACTACGGGCAAATTGAAAAATACTGGTGTGATAATTCAATTGGCTGATAGATCTAATGTTTATCCCGAAGGGGTGTTAGAAGATGTTTTGGTGCAGGTTAATGATTTAATCTTCCCGACAGATTTTTATGTCTTAAACATGGAGGAAGATGATACATCTTTGATTTTATTGGGCAGACCTTTTCTCAAAACCTCTAGAACAAAAATAGATGTTTATGATGGCACTCTTACTATGGAATTTGATGGTGAAGTTATAAAATTCAATATATATAATGTCATGAAATACCCTAGAAATATGTCTTCTGTTTTTGTTTTAGATATTATTGATCCTTTAACTGACATGTATTTGAACATTTGTGATGAGGATAAATTGAAAGTTGTTTTGAGTAGGCACCTCACGCTTAAGGATTCAAAGAGATTGGAGAAGAAGTTTGCGTGGGAATCGAAATCATTGGAAACGATCCAAGAGCTAGGATCACTGCGCATGATGAGGTTTGATGTTTCTCACATTCAATTGCCATTATCTCATACAAAACTTCTTCCCTCTATTGTGCAGGCACTAGATTTAGAATTGAAGACTCTTCCAGAACACCTCAAATATGTTTTCTTAGGTGATAGGGAAACATTTCTGGTGATCATCTCCAATAAACTATCCAATTTAGAAGAAGAGAAGTTGCTTAGAGTGCTCAAGGAATACAATGAAGCTATCGAATGGACAATAGCGGACATCAAGGGAATAAGCCCAACAACTTGCATGCACAAGATCCTTATGGAAGAGGAATGTAAGCCTACTAGGCAAGCACAAAGAAGACTCAACCCACCAATGATGGAAGTAGTTAAAAGGGAGATTTTAAAACTACTTGATGCAGGTATGTCTATCCAATTTCGGATAGCAAATGGGTAGTCCAGTCCAAGTGGTTCTGAAGAAAACGGGTATAACGATTATACAAAACCCAGATGGTGAGTTGGTAGCTACCGAATTCAAAACGGGTGGCGAGTATGCATCAATTATAGGAAGTTGAATGCATCTACAAGAAAAGACCACTTCCCTCTTCCTTTTATTGATCAAATGCTTGAAATATTGGCAGGTAAAACTCATTATTGTTGTCTTGATGGATATTCAGGTTTTCATCAAATTTCGGTGGCACCCGAAGATCAAGAAAAGACTACCTTTACATTTTCGTTTGGAACCTTTGCCTACAAGCGCATGCCCTTTGGTCTATGCAATGCTCCAGCCACATTCCAAAGATGTATGGTTAGTATAGTTTTTGATTATGTAGAAGATATAATAGAAGTGTTCATGGATGATTTTACTGTTCATGGAAATACCTTTGATGAATGCTTAGCTAACCTCACTAAAATCCTCAATAGATGCATAAAAAGTAACCTTATTTTAAATTATGAAAAATGTCATTTTATGGTTGATCAATGTATTATTCTAGGGCATATAGTATCTTCTAAGGGGATAGAAGTGGATAAGTCAAAAATAGAAGTGATAAAATCTTTGCCTTACCCCTCATCTGTGCAGGAAGTTCTCTCTTTTCTTGGACATGCAGGATTTTATAGGAGATTTATTAAGAACTTCTCCAAGATCACCCAACCCCTATGTCGATTACTACAAAAGAACGTAGGATTCGAATTTGATGAGACATGCAAGAAGGCATTTGACAAACTCAAAGACATGTTGACCACCATGCCGATTATCCAACCCTCAAATTAGAATCTACCGTTCGAAATCATGTGCGATGCAAGTAACTACGCAGTAGGAGCTGTACTAGGACAAAGAGAGTAGAGAGTTCCACATGTCATCTATTATGCCTCACGAACCCTTGATAGTGCTCAATGCAACTATTCCACAACGAAAAAAGAACTTCTAGCCATTGTTTTTGCTTTAGAAAAATTTCGTTCTTATTTATTAGGAGCTAAAGTGATTATTATTATGATCATGCAGCTCTCAAGTATTTACTCTCAAAGAAAGAAGCAAAACTAAGACTCATCAGGTGGATATTGTTGCTACAAGAGTTCAATATAGAAATCAAGGATAAGAATGGAGCCGAAAACCTGGTGGCTGATCACCTTAGTAGACTCATCACAAGTGAAGAACCTTCACCCCTTAGAGATGAATTTCCAGATGAGTATTTTTTTTTCCATTCATGAAACAAGACCATGGTATGCTGATATTGCTAACTTTTTAGCTACAGGAATTTTGCATAATGAATTGTCTAAGTCTCAAAAAGATAAGATAAAAAGAGATGCTAAGTATTACACTTGGGATGAACCTTACTTATGAAAATATTATGCCGATCAAGTCATTAGAAGATGCGTGTCTGACCGTGAAATCTCTTCTATCTTAAATTTTTGTCATTCATATGCATGTGGTGGAGATTTCGGTCTAAAGAGGACAGCACACAAGGTACTCGAATGTGGATTATTTTGGCCAAATTTATTTTAAGATTCTTATATGTTTTGTAAAACTTGTGAGAAGTGCCAAAAAAACAGGAAGTCTAGGACATAGAGATCAATTACCTTTAACACTCATTCTAATTTGTGAAATTTTTTATGTGTGGGGTATTGACTTTATGGGCCCTTTTCCTGTTTCTAATAATCATGTATATATCTTGCTTACTGTGGATTATGTTTCGAAATGGGTTGAAGCTAAGGTAATCTGAACTGACGATGCTAAAGTTGTTGTCAATTTTATCAAATCTAACATTTTTCTAGGTTCGGGACACCGAGAGCAATAATAAGCGATAGAGGAACCCATTTTTGCAACAAGGTGGTGGAAGCACTAATGAAGAAATATCATGTAACTCACAAAGTATCTACTGCCTATCATCCTCAAACAAATGGTTAAGTCGAGGTATCAAACAGATAAATCAAGTTCATCCTCGAAAAGACAGTGAACCCAAATAGAAAGAATTGGAGCATAATACTTGAAGATGCACTTTGGGCATATAGAACGGCTTACAAAACTCCCATAGGTATGTCTCCTTATCGCATTGTTTACAAAAAATCATGTCATCTTCCCGTAAAATTGGAGCACAAGGCCTATTGGGCAATCAAGCAGTGCAATATGAACTTGAATGAAGCCGGTGAAATTAGAAAGCTTCAATTGCAAGAACTGGAAGAGATCCGAAATGATGCATATGAAAATTCTAAGATTTACAAGGATAAGACAAAGGCCTTCCATGATCAAATGATCTCCAGGAAACAATTCTTTGTTGGTCAGAAAGTTATTCTTTTTAATTCTGGACTTAAGTTATTTCCTGAAAAATTACGCTCCAGATGGCTAGGGCCCTTTGTTGTTACTAACATCTTTCCTTATGGTGCAGTTGAAATACAAAGTATGGATACGGGTAAGATTTTTAAGGTTAATGGTCATCTTTTGAAGCCTTTTTATGAAGGGTTTCAAGTGCATGAGGTTGATCTAATTGATTTAGAGTATCCTAAGTACGAATGAGAGGTAACAACGTCTAGCCAAAAACGTTAAAGAAAGGCGCTTGTTGGGAGGCAACCCAATTTTTATTATTATTTTATTTATTTACTTACTTATTTTCATGCATTTTTAATATATGTGTCAATCTTAGGTTAAAAAAACGAAAATAGAGACGGGTCGCACCTTAGGTGAGACTCTCGCCTAAGTTGACCCCTCGACAAAAATAAATAAATAAATAAAATTCCCTCAAAAGTCCGACCCTCTCTCTCTCTCTTTCTCATATTTTCCTCTTTATCATTTTCCCCCATTTTCCCATTTAAGCCAAAACTCAATCCCATACAAATCCTCTACCAAAAGCACAAAATTTCTCCATATTCCAAGCCAAAAACACAAAACCCATTCCTATTTTCATATTGTAAGATCTATCATTATCTAAGGTAAGAATTTCATACTCATTTTCTCTCATCTACCATGAATATGCAGAGGATAAAAACAAGTATGATGAGTAATTATTCTTTTCATATTTTGCTTTTGATTTTGAATTTATATTCATAAATAATGCTTTAAATTTTCATTTTTGGCTTGTTCATGAATATATGTTCTTGGTATGATTTTAGAAAATTTCATAGTATGTACTAAGATGAATGATGAAGGGTAATGTGTGAATTAGGGTGATGAAATTGGATTGATTTATGCTAAACAAGAGAGATATGTACTTATTGATCAATATTTTGTAGGAAAATGAGTGGAAGCAAACCATCACCATCCCGTCAACAAAGGGCAAGAGTATCAAAGAAAAATGTGGTATTACCTAAAGCCAATCTACATGGTAATTTAGACTTCACTACAAAAATCAAAAAGAAAAAGTATGACAATTTATGTGGTAAAACAATTGTATCGAGTAAGCGATACGATGACCCAACCTTGAAAATCTTAGGGATTCGAGAAATAATTCATACTTATTTTGACAACATAGGTTGGAGACCATTCTTTGAAATTACTTGTCATATTTATACCGAACTATGCAGAGAGTTTTACGCAACTTATAAGTACACTCCTCCGGCGGAGTAAAACCTCAATACTCCCAAAGTAGTGAATTTAGGATCATGGGCAAAAAATTTGAGTTATCTATAACTCAATTTAATATTGCTTTGGGCCTTATTACCAATGAATTTGCTGAAAGTGAGGAATACCTTAACAGCCTTTGTGATTATGATCTTGATTTTGATGTCATGCAATTTTATAGAAATGAATTGACAGGGAAACCTCACAAGTATTATGACCCCAGTCACACCACTGATAGTGAATTTCAAGAGCCTGCTCAACAATACATGCATATGCTTTTACCTATAATTTTTTTGGTAGAGTAGCAAATGCGGCTTTTTTAACTAAGGCAGAGAGTTACTTTCTTCGGTGCATGTCAAAAGGTCTTAAAGTTAACTTAGGATATTGGTTGGCTTCCCAATTTAACAGTGTAGGTGATTCTTGGTTCTATGATTACTACTTTAGCTGTTCATGCAGGTTTGTTAGATCCAAATGATACGTTACTTCAAGTGGCAGGGCAGATGCAACCACTAGACATCCAGTCATTAATTCACCAGAATCTTATAAGGCAGAATGACGATGGAACATACAGTTTCCAAGGTCCAAGACCTTATAAGAAAAGGGCCAGAAGGATACTTCCACCTGTTCATGAACAAGAAGATGACGATGTGGGGCAGTCACATCAAGCCTCCGAACTACTAACCGATCTATGGAACCAAGTTTCACAATTGGCTATTGATCAAAATCAAATGCAGCAAAACCAAGTTCAGATGATAAGGCAATTGTAACAAGACCAATTTCGGATGGAGCAAAATCAATTGGCATTTTATGCACACATGGGTTTTAACCCACCTTTCCCACCACCGTCACCACCATAGTAAGCCACCATGGCTTCCGATACTTAATAACTTCAAGGGAGTATTCTTTTTCCTTTGTCTTTTCAATTTTTAAATATTGAGCATTTGTGACATTGGGGACAATGTCCCATCTAAGAGTGGGGGGGTGTTTAGGATGTTATATAAGTTGATTTTATTTCTTATTTGTTTGATTTGATCAAATTTCTGTAAAATTTTATTTAAGATGGTCTTAGTTCACTAGTAAGCATGTGTTCTTTCTTAATTGTCATCTATGAAATTTATGATCTTCTTATACTCATCCTCGAACTGAATTTATGATCTTCTTGTATGCGAAATTGTTTTGAATTTTCATCTTGATGCTTATGATTATTGAATTGAATGAACAAATGCATAGATTAGCACATTACACCCTTGTGAGATTTGAACCTAATGAGCATTCATTACATCATGCTCTTTATTCCTTTATGTGTGATTGAAATGCATAGTTAGTAATTCTAGAACTTTCCATGTTATACATGTCTCTATCAACCACTTTGATGAATATGATGCATTGATCAAAAATAAAGAGCATTAGGATTAAACCATTTGAATTTTACCCATTTTTCTTGTTAACCTACCCTTTATTAGACCCTTAGTGAACCCCTTTTGAGCTTTAAGCCTTTTCTTTATTTTTAAACCACATTACAAGCCAATGAAATCCATTTTCTTGTTTTTATCCAAATGTATTTTTGAACCTTGAATTGGAAATTATTTGAACTTAGATATAGGAGACTTGAATTCACTAGGAAAAAGATTGTTTTGTATGACCCATGTTCGTTAATGATCGATTCTTCCTTAATGAAAAGAAAGAATATTTGAACCTTATAAAAAAAAGGGAAAATTCACAACAAAAAGAGAAGGAAGAAAAGCAAGAAGAATGATTGAATTTCAAGTAAGTCTCTTATGTTTATGTTTGAATTGATTATTCCAATTTCCTTAAATCGAAATAGCCTTGACATACCTTACCTAAGCCCCATTACACCCTTTTACGCTCTTGATTTATGTATCTTGTTCCATTGAAGGAGGAAGAGATGTGATTTGATGGCAAGCTTATGGTAAGAACTTTCTATGCATTGACTCGAGTGATCAAATGATAAACCGAAACACTTTGAGTGTAATTAGTGAAACCTTTGTGAGGGTGCTAAGTTCTATGGATTTTAAGTTTGATTTGATTATCATTATGTGTTATTGGTGAGAATTCACATGAACTTAATATTTTTATGCATGCTAAAATGTTTTGGATGGGTTAAAGTTGAGCATAAATGAATGGAAGGTTATAAGTTTGAACTAATGTTTGCTTGAGGACAAGCAAGGTTTAAGTGTGGGGGTATATGATAAGTCATTATTTATGCACATTATTTACCTTGTTTTTCCTATGGTTTTGTATGAATTTTATACTTAATCTATGGATAATTGATCATTCTTGAATAATTGTAGGAATTCATGTGATTCCTGAATTAAATGATGATTTAGGCGGATTTTGGAACAAAGGAAATCATATGGAAGAAATGAGGAATGATGAGTACGAGTTTGGTCAGTGCTGGGTGCAGCCTTAGGCAAGACTCTCGCCTAAGGATCCCTTCACTGTGCAGTTCTCAATTCAGGGCAGAGCCAAATGCAGCCTTAGGCGAGACTCTCGCCTAAGGGTCTTCTTGACATGCTGACTTCAATTTGTTGGACAGAAACGGGTCAAGGCTTAGGCGAGACTCTTGCCTAAGCATCAAATACGAAGATTTTCTCTCTCCTCTCTAGATTTGACTTTTTCAAATTACTTGGAAGACTTTTTATTGGATTATTATTTTAATTAAATGAAAGGACTTCGAGTCCAACTAGGAGTAGGGTTTTTATCTCTATTTTTAGTTATAAATAGGCTTTTGAAGACCTAGAAAAGGGAGACTTTTGATTAGATTTTCTCATACAAGTATTTCACCGCTCGTCATGGGTTGCTAAACTCTCTTCCCAATTTAAGGATAATTGAATATTTGGTTTATAAGTTGTGAGATCTAATTGTTCTTATTTATTTTCTTTAATCTTTTCTATTCTTATAATTTCTGCACTTCATTATTATTATTGTTTTGTGGTTGCTGCAAAAAGGCATATTGATTCATTCACAAGGCAATATACATCCAATTGAAATATTTGAATCTGTAATTGTTTGGTTGTTTCAATAACAAGTGGTAAGTGACAAGATTAATTACACTTCTGGCTTTTAGTCTTTGTTATGTGATTATAAGATCTGATTTAAATAAACCTACATGTGTGTTTGTTGATTAGAATTGGTAGTCTCTTTAGTGTTCAATGCTATTGGTAAATTAAATTCTAAGATCGTATCTAGGGTTGTTTATTGGTAAAAGCAGCAATTAGAGAACGTTTCCTGATTGTCGAAGCGGTAAGAAGAGACAGGTTGTTAGGTCGTACCAACAACCATAACTAGTTTAGTTGGAATTAAGAAAAATTATCTTGCGTCAATGATCAACTTACCAAACCAAATCTGAAAATTACTCATTGGGTCGGATTTCTCAAATTATTGAATTCTTCTACTCAATTTAGTTTTCTTTCTATTAAGTTTTGTTATTTTAGTTAATCAATCATTCAATCCCCTTTTGTTTTATTTTTTTTATTTACAGAAAAATAAATCAGATTTAATCAATCTTTCTTGAGACACGACCTTACTCCCTATACTACTAATTATTTATTTAAATAAATTATTTAATATTATTAGTTTCAACAATCATCAGTTATATAGAGAAAAACTGATTCAGATGAAATCAAGCCATTTGGATTTGGAAAGGCATTTTTGGCGAACAAATAAAACAATATCACAAAGGTGACAGCATTAATTAATTCTCGGAGCAGAAAGATTATTTGAAAAAAGTACCGCCTTGTACATGCAGCCTGCTTTTGATCAGATTAATTATGGGCGAAACAAGATATTGAGTTGGGGGTATCAATATCAAATAATGGGGAACTCAGAGCAAGGACAAGTTCAGAATTTCACCTGTTAAATCATTATTCCAGTTCTATAAGTCAAACCATCAACTAACCAAGTTGCTCAGTGCTTCAGAGCTTTAAATGATTTTTGTGCTTTGCGCGTTTTCACATCAATTGTGTCATCAGTACTAGGATAACCCACAATCGTGAAACTGAACTTTACGCATGTGCAAAAACCATGCTACCTCATTTAGGACTGGGATTAAAACATAAAATCTCTAAATCATGTACATTTACTCAAATCATAAATCTTATCCTAGAATCCTACACAAGGAGGTTTTCATTATCACTTCCTTTTCTCTATTCTCGATCACTCATTCAGCGCTTGTCCCCTACCACCTTAATAACATGTGTGCGCACATAAGGTCACATTTTTATCACTGTTCATGTTCATGTTATCTTGGCCACTATTATTGTAGGAATGGAATCCTCATGAAGAAAATTAATGTACATATCCAATCCCTATCTAATATCTATACCAGCTCACATGAGCTTTCTACCATCTGCATACTAAAATAAGTTAAGAGACAAAGGCTCTGCACCACTAATTGAGATCAATCAACTCAAATTGGAAAAATCCTTTATCTTTATGCATGACTTCTCCTCCCTCTTTACAAAGTACAAAACCTCTCTCCCCATCAATTATTGATTCTCATACTCTCCTTTTGGATCCTATTCTTTTCTCAACTTCTTTCCAATCTATCATATCCTTAAAACTCCCATTCAGGCCTCAACCCAACTACCCAAGTACCAAAATTGAGGTCTGATTGCAAAACATTAGAAAAAAACTCACCAACAATGGCAATATGTTGAAAGGGGAAAGAAAGGGGGAATAAAATGAGAACTGCAAAAGACTTGGACCAATAAATAGTTTCAATATCTTCCCCTTTATTTTTAGAGTCTAAGGAACCTAGCGAAGAAATGCTCTGTTCAATATGGTCAAATTTAGCTGCATTCACTTGTTTAATCAGCGATCGTATATTTTATCATATGAAATCTCCACTTCTTTTTAATGTATTCTATGACCACATTTATTAAGTCTTCGTCTGAGACTCTGGCGGGCTCTGGAGAAACAAGAATTGCATAGGAAAACAGTGTTTGTGCATGCTTGGACAGTGCATCAATCGTTTTCTTCCACTGTCACTGTCGCAAATTTTCTAACATGCTTCAATGCCGCCCTACCCTTTCTGCGAGAAAACCCCATAATTCTAGGTTTAGTTCTGTAGCTTATCATATAATATATTTTGTTCAGTCAAGCACGTTTCCTTAAAGTGAATCTAGAAAGAAAAGAAAATGTAATGAATCATTCCCCCTAAGAAACTCCATAGATATCAATTTCAAGCAATCTTTTCTCCTCTTCTTTAGGCTTTTCTTAATTAGATTAAACTTTCTGACAAAGAGCTTGTTTGCACGGTCGAATGGGGAACTTAACTGCTCTTCAAAGTTCAAATACGAGGGTATTCAGTTGCAGATAAAGGAACAGGCGAACAGTACCTACTTTGTACTTATTTAAATGATCATTAAACCTCTGATTTGGCTCCGTTCTTTGACTGATTGATGATTAAAGAAATACTTTGAATGTTCCAATTTCAAGTCTTTCACAATTGAGCTTTTGTATGATCAATGACCTCTGAGAGGGCCCATTTGTGGGACTGTTCTAGCTTTGCCACATCTGCAGCCTATAATCCATAGGCTATTGTACAATTGATGCCAACACCTAGGAAAATTCTTCTAGTTGTATATAAAGGCTGATGGCATGTGCAGAAACTCCAATTGCGGTGCATGCTTTTCTCTTTTTCTACTTTCTTGGTGTAGTTCCAACCTTCTTTTAGACCCTTGAAGCCTATAAATCTCAGTTTGCCTAGTGCCCTCAGTTTCATTGATATAATAGTAACAATAGCTTTGAGCCTTTTGACAGCCCCCCAAAATAAAAAACCTTGACCCAGGGGCCAGACCGCCAGAGCCTCTACCTGTCGAGACACGCACACCCATAAACACAACCCAGAGCAGCTATGCCTCCTGTTACAAAGAGCACCATCCCTGTTGAAGAGGAAGGTGAGCTGAGAAGAGGGCCATGGACCCTTGAAGAGGATACTCTACTAACTCATTACATTGCTCGTCATGGGGAAGGTCGTTGGAATATGTTGGCGAAATGTGCAGGTACCAAATCAATGATAAATTTATTAAACAAGTTGAATTAATTATTAAACAGGAAGGTTTTCGTGTATCAGTAAAAATTATTGATTTGTGATTTAAAAATTACGAATTTAAGTAAAAATAATTTTTTTATTAATATAAAGGAAAACTGAGATTTCTTCATGTATGAGTCTCTGCAGTAGGATACCTTTTTAGGGTGATCTTTAGTCTTTTCTTCAGTTGTATATCCTATGTTGTCATTGATCCAACTTTAACTTCCTCAGGTCTCAAGAGAACTGGTAAAAGTTGCAGATTGAGGTGGTTGAATTATTTAAAACCTGACATTAAGCGCGGAAACCTGACTCCTCAAGAGCAGCTTTTGATTCTTGAACTTCATTCCAAGTGGGGAAACAGGTAATTATATATGTTGATTTAAAGTATCTGTAGAGGTGCATTTTTGTGTTTATCATTGTTTACCAATGACCTGATATTTAATTTCTCTGAAATTTGTCGTTACTCTAGGTGGTCGAAAATTGCTCAACATCTTCCAGGAAGAACAGACAATGAGATCAAGAACTACTGGAGAACAAGGGTGCAAAAACAGGCTCGCCAACTTAATATTGAGTCCAACAGCAACAGATTCCTTGAGGCAGTTCGATGTTTTTGGATGCCAAGATTGCTTCAGAAAGTGGAGCAGACATCCTCGTCTTCTTCTTCTTCTTTGAAAGAAATAAGCTACCAAAGTTCAGTTCCTTCTCAATTATCAAACTGCACAGACCCTTCATTGTCCCCACTTTCAAACAAAATCACAGACAATTCAAATAATTCCTTCGAAAATTCAAGTTCAGTCATTAGCCAAAGTCTTTATCCCACAGATTTCATCAACATTTCGGAGCACACTGAAATTCCCCAACACCTAACAAGCCCAAATGTATATGGCCATACTTGTGTCCACAACAATGACCAAATTCTGAATGAAAGTTACAATGTTTACTGCAGTGGTTATGAGATGGAGGGTTTCAACCTGGCATCGATGTCAGCTGTGGGCTCCAATGAAGGATACCCATCTGACAGCCAGATGGTTGAAGGCAATTGGATCTCTAATGAGATGACAGATACTTTATGGAACATGGATGACATATGGCAGTATAGGGAGTCGGGAGAGACGGGCAACTAGATTGCCAGGGGGTGTAGTACTTAAGTCTTAAAATTATCCTGGAACTTGAAGGCCCCACCCCACATGTCATCTTGACTAAGAAATCATACTGATCCAGATTGGAATGAATACTTGTGTGATAATTCAAGCATTATAGTATAAATGCTGTCCTATATGACCCATCGTTTGTGATGGTGAAAGTGATTTTCAGTGGAGAGTTTTCTTTGTACTACTGCAGTTGTTTCACGAGTTGGAAAGCACTGTATGCTGTGAAGACTACCTTTTCTTAAATAAATAAATAAATAAATAAAATGAAGAAAGAAATTTCAATAGTGTAGTCAATTCAAGGAAATGACGGAGAGAAATGACCGCTTATAATTATATGATCAAAAGTGGAGTCACATCTATTTTTTTAGACAATTATATGCTGGTTAGAAACTTAGGAAAACTACGAGAGGTGGGGTTTAGGGTGGGAATAGTTGTTCGTTTTCCTTCTTCTTTCAAGTAAAGGAGTGGGAATAGTAAAATTCGGGTGTTTGACAGAAGTAAAGTCTCAAGTACCCTCATATCCATAACTTTAAAGAGATGAGTAACTCTGTTTCCCAATAATTGTGGAGAAAATAGTAACCTAATTAAGTAAAGAGATGATTGACTTGTCGTTTTCCCCTTTCAAATGCATCGATTCCAATGAAACTTCACAAAATAATATTTTAAATTGATTTCTGCACAAAACGCCAATAAAATGACAATCCCAGCTTGAGTTTGGTACTGACGTGAAATATAGGCAAAAGTCAAAAAAGCTATCACAGTACCCTTCCAAGGAAAATGTAATTTAAGGGTTTTCCCAACGAAAGAAACGAGTGGGGTAGTTTCTTGAGCCCGGGACAACAGTGCCATAAATACTCCCAATAATGTTCGGATTGCATTGTGTTGTGTGAGTTTGGGATAAAATTGAATTTTTTTTGTATTTTAAGATGTCTCATTTTAACGAGAGATTTCTGGGCCTAAAATCAAGTGTAATATCTACGCTCTTGTGCAGTAGTGGTCAATCCAAACTTAAACGGATAAATATATATTAATTTGAAATTTTGAGTTAACAATCATTGTAGTTGTTAGTTTGTATGAAGATAACAAGTAATTAATAAAAGGTGAGTCACCAATTATAGATCTTCCCACAAATATATTATTAATCAATGAAGTTGTTGGAGATAATTCTTCATGTACCTTGATCATGAACTTGGATAAATGAATGGGACGCAGAAATGATTTTAAAGTTGTGATATTAATTAATGTTATTTTTTTAGATTTATTTAACTTTATTAGTAATATTATACAACAAAAATTATTAAATAGTAATATGATATAATGAAATTATTATTTGAAATTATATTATACTTGTAAAGTCAAATTAAACACTCTCCATAAGTACAATACTATTTTATTATAGTCACTATTTTGAGCAGTAAAATAATATTTAATATATTTGTTTTTATTTGAGGGTGAGAAAGGAAATAAAGAATGTCTAAACTTTTAAAATGTTCAAGTATACAGAAAATAAACATTAGTATTTTTGTTTATAGAAATTCGCTCAAGTAATGTGATCTTTTATCTAAGTACTATAATTATTTATTTGTATTGCTTGACCCAATAAATTTATTGTTTTATTAAGATTACAATTTATAAAAACTAATGGTTAAATTTTTAAACCATTCATAAATAAAAAAATATTATCTGAAAGAGTATCTAACCATTATCTATACTTTGTACTAAAGATAATTGAATGCCCAACTAAGGCAGCGGACTACCTTAGTGTATTTTTCAAACTAAACATATTTTTAGATCAAGACATTTGATTGCTTTAGTAAAGCATTCAAATACACACAATTCTCAACCCAAGGCAGGTTGAATGCTTATTAATGGTTTACCTTGATGCTTTTTAGAAAAGAGAGCTCCTCCTTGTATGAGCAATTAAATGCTCGATTAGGACATACGGCTGCTCCAATATAATTTTAAAGCAGATGCAATTTTTATGTGAGATACTTGAATGCATTTCTTATAGCAACCGAGTATCATATTATTTTATGCTTTTCTATCTAATCGATTTACGTCAATTTTCTTCTCCCGAAAAGAAAAATCAAAACACTAGTTCTTTAATTCTATCTATTAAACAACAATTGACCAATTATTCTTTCACTTTGTTTAGTAATTATTCTAACACACATGTAGACACCTGTTGGGCACACGTGGGTGATGAAATTAGCTAGTGATTCCTATAGGAATTTTCAACGCCAATTAGAGAAGAAAGAATCCCGTACGTCCGAATGATCAGAAGATGTTGTACAAAGAGCCATGAAGAAAAAGTGAAACACAGTGATGAGGTTTTTAACGATTGTTGTACTACTCTGCATTCAAGAAACAATATAAATTATCGTTCGGTTTTGATTTTAATTTTCATCATCCTCCAAACGTGGAAGTCACAAATAATAACTGCCATTTTCTTTCTGATCTAAGCTTGATTTTTCACGTTTTATTAGTTTTACTTTGTAAAGGACAATATTTTTAAAAGGTGATTGTACTTTAATTTCCTTTTTTATATATATATATATATATATATATATATATATATATATATATATATATATATACATCTATTACTAAATTAAATGTTTAAATATTCATGTTTGAGAAGTTATTAAACATGCCTTTGTGAAATTAGTTGGCTTCCTTTGTCTAAAAAAAGAGAACAAATCAAATAGTTTTCCCGAATTAGCCAATTAAGAAACTGCATGAGAAAAGCATGATCTAAAATTCTTTATCTATAAAAAAGAAAAAAAAAAAAGGGCCTTTTTTAGTGCAAGTGAGCCGGGTAGGAGTGGGAGAAGGAAGAATAGAAAACATAGGCAAGGATCTAGGAAGGAAGAAAAAGAGTTGCCATCAAATCCGATCTCCTGGTTCAGCTGATGCTCATATCAAATCTAAAAATGATGACCGAAGGAAGTGTGGTGGTCACTGCTCCTTAGATAAAGATTCACTATATCAGTATCCTATTCTGTCAAAAATCCGTATGAAATTTTTTTTTTTCTCGTTTTGGGTTTTAAGTTTGCCAGCACCACCAGCCGTAGTCAAATCACAAACTTACGCGTAGGAAAAGTCATGGGAGACTAAGCATGTGATTATAACAACCGTGGCAAATGCGAAATGAAAAGTGCAAAGCTAAGGTTTAGGTATGCTTTCATTTCATTTCACTTCATTCGTTCATCAGGAATTTAGTAAAAAGCTTTTGATACTCATTCTTTCTTTCAAGTTTCAATCAAATCACCGCCTTTCGCTTTCCACGCAAATAAGCGTAAAGAGACCAAACTCTCTCTGCTGCTGCTGCCCGCCCTCTTGTTTCTTTCATCAAGAAGACTTCTTGATCCCACCTCTTTTTAAACCCTCAAATTCCCGCACAGTTTAGTTTTATTTTATTTTATTTTATTTTATTTTATTTTAAGTCATAATGCATGAACTGAACCTTTTTCAATAGTGGTAGGTCCAATGAGGTGAAAGGGTACCTACTCTCACTCTCATTCTCAGTTCGCTTAAGGAACACTGTAACAATTCTGACAAACCCAAAATCTAGATAAAAAAAAATATAATGTCTCGTCCCTAATTGGCATGGATAACGCGCGGGTTAATGTGTCCTTACAAATTACCGTAAAAGAAAGAATAGTGAGAAAGAAGATTTGATTTTCATTAAGCACTGTTCAATATTTGTGGTTATCTTGGATAAACTTATGCATGTTGATAAGTTTAACAAAGAGAAATACAAAACGTTATATTTTAAATAAATTATAAACAACTACAGACTAATATGAGGATACTTGCTTACTTTGAAGATACACTAAGCAGGATGATTAGATGTTTGCTTACCGATAATATTGGTCTTGATGTTATTCTCAGTATGCCCTTCAAGATGGGGCTAGTAGAACATGAATCTTGACAAAAATGTGCTTGAATTTTTGATCCAACAGTGGTTTTGTCAATGCATCATCAAGTTGGTCAGTGGAAGAAACATGAGAAACATGAAGAATACCATCTTGAGTGTATCATCGAACAAAACTATTCATACCAAACTGGTTATACCCATTCTTAAATTGTGTTGAGTTTAACTATAGATAATCTTTTAACCACCAAATCAAATAAGTGGAAGACTCATTAAACTTTGAAACATACCATAATGTGATGTGTTTTCAATGCTAGTAGTTAGGAATGAATTTAGCCTCGAGACTATTGTGAAACTCGAATTTTCATGCTATTGCTCATTTTAAGATAAATCGAGAAATTTAATACTTGTGTAAATGTTTATACAGGGCCTAGAAAGATCAAGATACCCGGATTAGTGACACGAAGCCCGAGACACGTGTTTCGAGGTAAGATCTCGAATTTAAGTATTTTTCAATAAAGCATGATTTTAAGTATATTATGATGATTAGAAAGTGAAACTAATACATTAGAAGTTGAAAAATTAGTAAAACTCGGGTTTACACTAAACCGAGCAAATGAGCCTAGAAATAGAAATAAATTTGAAATAAATTCTAGAAATTCACGAAAATTATTCCGAGGCTATAGGAAATTATTATAAGGCATACATTACATGAGGAATGAAAATTGAGTGGAGATATGGAGGTTTCGGTGATCAAATGAATTTTTAAAGTAAACCGAAAACCTTAAGTTACATTGTTGGGTAATGACCAAGTTGTCTAAAATGGGCCTAATCGGGAAAATTTTCTTAAACAAGTGGGTCCCAAATTTTTATGAGAGATACTAGAGATATAGTAGCACACTTGAGAAGTAAAAATTTGGAAGAAAATGGGCCAGAACTATTTTTCATGGATTTTCTAAAACTGACCAGTGGACTGCTCCAACCCAGTGAACTGGATACCCATCAGGAAAAACCCAATTTTGACCCATCTACAGATCTGATTTAAACCCGACCTTTTAGGAAATAAAACTAGACTTATTTATCTTTCAGAGGGCTCTGAAAACACCCAGAAAGAAGCTCTCACGTGCTCTCACCTCCCTCCCGAAAGTTTCGCAGGCGTTACTGTACCTCTCCCCTTCTTGAATTTTTTCGACCCCTTTCCAAGTCGAATTGGACTCCGGCCAAGAATGATGAAATCTTACCCTTTCAATCCTCTATAACATATACAAATTCCAGCCATAAAGGAGTTCATATACTAGGTGAAAACATGGAGAGAAGAACAGGGTCAGAATCTGTCCTGTTCTGAGGTGAGAGAAAGTTTGATTTTTGAAAGTTTTTAGCTGGTTTTTTTTGTAGTTTTTGATTATTCTAAGCTATATACATGTTTAATTACAGCTGAGGAGTTGTTTGGAAGATCAAAAACTTGGTCAACTTTGGTCAAAGGTGAGAGAAACTTGATGGATGGTGAAGATGATGAGATATGTTTATGTTTGATGATTTTTAAGGATTTTTAGTTAAGTAGAATTTAAAGAAATAATTTATATGGAAGTGTGTAGTTCTGATCAGCATGATTAAGTTGTGAAAATGATGAATTTTGGATGAATTCAAGGTTGTTAATAGTTAAATTTATACCGAAAAGTCTGGTTTATAGCTTAGTTTAGTGAAAAATCGAAAGGTGTGAGAATTGGATTGAAAAAGTGTAGATTATGGATGTGAATGGGTATGTAGGTTATTAAGATAGTGAATGTGAAGTTAGAATGATTAAATTGGATAAAATAGCTTAAACCTGCACTTAAATCGGTAAAAAATGTCAAAATTGGTCAACTCTTAAGGAGATAAATACATATTTGGATATGTTGACATGAAATCAAACAATAATTGATAATTTAATATCATTTTGGGCAGCTCAAAAATTCGACACGCAAAATGAGGCAAACCTGGACCCCAATAGAGTAACATTGTTTTAGCTCCATTGAGGTAAAGGATGCAATTTAAAATACTACTAACCTCTTATATCTATTTATTGTTCATAAATGACTTGAAAATCATAGAAAGAAATCTGTTTGAAAATCATACTTTCTTGGTTTAGGTCCGAAAGGAATAATAAACTGTTTTTAGATACTGAAATCATGGTTTTCACTTATTTTGTATAAATAAAATAGATATACATATTTTGTATGAATTATGACATGATTTGATGATTAAAGTTTCCATATGAAAGTAAGTAAGTAAGTATGAAAGTAAGGATTTTGAGACGACAGACTACTATTAGTATATGCTGAGTGCATAATCATGCCTGCTACTTGTGGTGTCCTGGCTCCGCCACACGTAGTATTAGTTTAGATTCACCAGTGTAGTGTCTATTTCGCCTTAGTGGTGTTGTTTTCCACTACACGTGGTGTCTATTTTCGAAGTATCTTGTGACTACACGATGTGTGCCACTGGTGCCCGTGCCCTAGCTGTGTGCTAGTGTGATTGAGATACTATATTAGAACCGCTGTACGACCCTGATCCAGTCTACAGCCCTTACCATGGCCATAGGTATTATTACCTTTACGGAGGATATGATATGTTGCATGATAACTATGTTGAAATAGCCTAGTCTCTATGTTTTGATGTATAATATTTTAACGAAGAAAGTATGTATGATGTTTTAGTATATGAAAGTACATACAACGTTGTGATGAAGTATGATGTATTTTAAAGTAAGCATGTAAAATGGTTTTCTAAGTATGTATGTACGGAAGTATGTTTATTCTGATTTTCTAATTGTTTTTAAATGGTTAGAATTGTTTTAAATGCATACCTTACTGAGCTTTTTCCCAGAAGCTCACCCCTTCTCTTCTCCCATTTCAGAGTACCTGCAGTGAGATTATTCAGCCATTTACAAGTACGTGAGTAGCTGGTGGATTCAGTGCCTCCCAGACTACTTTCAGTACTCACTCAAGTATATCATCATATATTTATTCCCAGACATGTATATTGTACAGATACTGGATTGTATATAAATACTTTTGGGATGTAATTAGTTGTTTTATGGATTATTATGTAAACATTTTGGGAAGTGAATGAAATGTCGTTGATACTGAGTATGGATATGGAAGTCGTAGTAGTAAAAAATGTAGAGTTGAAAGTAATAAGTTTAAGAAATAAAATCAATTGCCTTGCGAATATAAACTGCGTTTACCTGCGGGGGATAGGATATATTATAAAAGGTTATATTACGAAAATTTTTAGTAAAATTAAATGGTTAAAAGAATAAGTAAAGAAAGAAAAGAAGTAACCTACACTGTACAAGAATGCAACCTAAGTAGAAAAATAATATTTAAAGGAAAAAGTTAGCCCCTATTTTCGCGCTTCCGGGTTAATACAACTACCACGCCTAGCCTGGCCCAATAGGCCTAGCCTAAGTGTTGTTCAATCTCCTTGTCTGACAGTTTCATGACTTGAAGACAGACTAACTATGTAATTGGTTATATCCATTATTAAGTTGTGTGGAGTTTAACTATACACATAAGTGGAAGATTCATTAAACTTTGAAACGCTACTTGCCATAATGTGATGTGCTTCCAATGCCAATTGTTAGGGATGGATTTAGCCTAATACTATCACACATTGCCTGGCCTAATAGGCACAACCCAAGTTTTATTCAGTCTCTTTGTCTCCCACTCATGAGTTAAAAACAAACTGATTACCAAATTGGTTATACTCATTGTTAAGTTGTGTAAAGTTTAATCGTAGACAATCTTTTAACCATCCCATCAAATAAGTGGAAGATTCATTAAAATTTGAAACATTACCTGCCATAATGTGATGTGTTCCAATGCCAATTGTTAAGAATGGATTTAGCCCAAAGACTACCAATCCTAGTTTGGCCCAATATGCTCAACCTAGATCTTGTTCAATCTCCTTGTCTCCCAGTTTCATGATTTGAAGACATTGATTTTATTCAAACTGTTAAACTTTACCAAATGGTAACACATGGCACAATCTCAACGCCTCCTAAATGCCTATAAATAGGCTCTTATCCTAAGGCCTACGTATCTTTTTGCTCTCATTATTGCCTAACCTTTGTTTATATTATTTTATGTCTTATTCCTTCTTATTCATTGTATTATGGTCACGCCTGTACACCTCACTAGTTCTAGCAAGAGACTTATAACTAGTCAATAGTCCAGTTCACACCAATTACAAAGTAGTACACTCAGCTACCTCGTGGATGTAGGCACATCACCGAAAAGCGGGCAAGGAAGAAGTAAAATCCTTAGTAATGAGAACAAGAAAGGCCCTTCCTTAGATACAAGTAAATTTACAAAGTTCAATTTTGCAAAAGGCAGAGATGAATTATACCATAGGCCATGGATAAACGTGATGTAAGTTCACAAGAGCCAATGACATATTATCCCTATAGCCGATTTCTTGTGCACGATTGATGCAAGTTCATGAGAGGTAAGGACATATCATCCCCTTAACCAATTTTTTTTTTTAATGATTATTGCAAAGTTCAAGGAAGGTAAGGATTTAACATTCTCTTAGTCGATTTTTTGTGCACATTTGATGCAAAGTTCATGGAATGCAAAGATGCAACATTCTTTTAGTTGATTTTTTTTGTACATGTTTAATGTAAGTTCATAAGAGGCAAATATATATGATTCCCTTTGCCAATTTTATGCATGTTTGATGCAAGTTTGCGGGTGGCAAAATGTAACATTCTCTTAGCCAATTCCTATGTATCATTTCCTTAGCAAGACTACACAACACATCAAATGTTAATCCATCAAAGGAGATGAGGTAAGATTCCCTCGGCCTATCTTTTCCAAGGTACGTTGAGTGCTAGACTATGTGTGGCGAGGAGGTAACATGTAAGACTCGATTTTAGTTAAAACATGAAAGTTAAAAATACAAAAGGACTGAAATGAAGTTCTCAAACACATGCAATGGTAAAATGGTCAAAAGATCGAAAGTCGGAATAAATTCGACAAGAAAATTTAATTAAAAATAATGGATTGAGAAATCTTGATCAATAACGAAGAAATAATTAAATTTCGGGTTAAATTGATCAAGATATGAGTTTATGGGAATTAATCGAGATTTTTAATTTGAAAAATAATCCCGAAAATAATCGAAAAATATACCGAAAAGTCATTCGGGACAATATCCCAAAAATACGAAGGAATTATACCCGAAAAATGGTCAAAATATAATAAATAAATTAAATTAAATTAAATTAATTAATTTGGAATAAAATAATAATTTTAAAGATATTTTAAGAGATATTTGGGTATTTTTAATGTATTTTAATGATTTAAAATATTAATAAAATAAATAAATAAATATATAAAAATAAATTGATAAATGGATTAAAAAAATCAGAAAATGGATCGGGGAGAGAAAAAGGAAGCCAAAACGGAAAACAGAAGAAGGAACCGAGGAAGACGGACGGCCACCGATGATTGCCCAGGCGAGCGACCGGCGAGGGGGAAGGCGCCAAGCCACCACCGGCCTAACGGAGGCACGAACAGCGGCGATAGGCGGCGAAACAACGAAACGGAGAAATCGAGAGGAAAAAAAGGAGATCGACGGCGAACGGCGCCAATCTGGCCGACCCCGACCACCGCTGAACGTTCCTGTGAGATCTGAGAATTTCAGACATATTTTAATTATGTAATGTGAACATGAAGTATAATTTATTGAGCTAAGTGAATTGGGGAATGATAATTGGAGATTTATATTTTAAGTGTTTAAAATAAGTATGAAGTTATGAGGACAGATCATCTCCTAGGCATAAATTGCCCCAAATCGTCCCCAAAATTCAAATGCAGATCGATCTCATCAAGAGCCAGATCGATCTCCTACCCTCAGCCTCTATAAGGAACTCATGTTTTTCTCCTGCAATCTCACTTTCTCTCTCTTCCAACCCCCATTTTCACCGAAACCTAGCTTTCTCACTCATCCAAAGCACCCATTTCTGTCCAAATCAGAAGTTGTGGCAAGAAGGAAAGTTGTTCCTCATCAAAGGGAGAACAATATACTTGGAAATCGAAAGACGGATCGAATCGAGGCAAGAGATAAGCTCTCCACAAGTTTTGGGTAATTTCTAAACCTCGATCTTGATATCTTAGATAATTTTGATGATAATGGTTGTTGTCACTGTGTTGAAATAGCTGAGAAATGATTAGGGATTGATGAAATTACAATGTGGTTGGAGTGATAATGATATTTAGCAATTTAGGAATTTTGAGTTATAAATGGAGATTTAGACAATGTGGTGTATTAGCATAGATATTGTGGCATAGGAAATATAAAATGTTGAGGTGTTGTGAGCGAGATTGTGGTTTGTGGTGGAGTTATGAGAATTGAGAAATTTGAGGAGTTATGAGCAATTATGCTCGATTTTGAGAATTGAGGTTGATGTGATAGTTGAATATTGATGTTTTAACATCGTTTGGATAGCTCGGGAGTTCCAGAGTGGAATGCGAGGCTAGTCCGTGATACGGGGGAAACGATTGCACTATACGAGGTGCAAAGAGGTAAGGGAAACTAAACCATTTGTGTATGTGATTTGCAAACTATTATAGCATGAATTGTGATTTATAAAACAAGCATGTTGAGTGTTGTGTTGTGATACAATTGCACACGATTTTTATAGCCGGTTGGAGCCCAATGTTTTTATGAGTTTATAACTGGGCTCTACGTTAAGGCAATATTGAGATTTGAGAAATGTGTGCGTGTTTTGTCGGTTGGGACTCGGTTTCAATATGTTTTGTGTTGAGTACAAAACGGTTTTCAAATGAGTTTCATGAGAGAAAAACCACTATGAGTTCTACGTGAAGGCAAACTAGTCTTATGTGTGTAATTCTGAGTACACACCGGGCATTGCTCTGGTAGCATGTAAGCCCGATTCTTCTCCATTCTGGTAACGTGAGAATAACCCATTCTGTGGCTATGCCACGTATACTTGGTGGCCGTTACCACGTGAGAACCCCATTTGGTGGCCGTTGCCACGTGAGAACCCTATTTGGTGGTCGTTGCCATGTGAGAAACCCTATTTGGTGGCCGTTGCCACGTGAGAAACCCTATTTGGTGGTCGTTGCCACGTGAGAAACCCTATTTGGTGGCCGTTGCCACGTGAGAAACCCCATTTGGTGGCTGTTGCCACGTGAAAACCCTATTTGGTGGCCGTTGCCACGTGAGAAACCCTAATTGGTGGCCGTTGCTACGTGAAACCCTATCCTGTGGCTGTGCCACGTGTGAATTTAAATCAGTGGCTATGCCACGTGTGTTTAGTGGCTGTGCCACGTGCATTATTATTACAGTGATTTTATCACGTTAATTGAGAAAGCGTTTATCGCATTATTTTCACATGCTTTGTTATTGCTCTAGACTGAGCCTTTTTACTTCATGTGTTCACATGATTTGAGACATGAGAATGTCGTTTTGAGTACTTTCATGCTATGGTTTTCAAATGAGATTAATGAGTTTCACATACAAATAAATATTTTGTGATGTGCATTTTGGTTTATGAAATGAGTCTCTTACCCCCTTTAATGAGCGATTTAGAAGCTCACCCTGTTTTCTTTCCCCCCAGATTTCTTCAAGTGAAAAGGGTTTTCCTGCGACGTACGGAGTAGTGGCTAGTGGAGGACTTGAGCTCCAGGTCATATATTGTATTTTGAGGTATCTTTTATCTTTTCATGTACCCAGACAATTATCATAATTGCAGACACTTGATGTATAACATTGTATGGGATGTATTAGGATTAATTAACTTGAGATCAAGTAATGTATATGATATGATATATACTATTCAATGACGAGATCCTGAGGTATAATATAGGTGATGACATATGACACTGCACAGGAATGCACTCTTAATTGTGAATTAATGAATAAAAAGTTTTAAATTAGCCCTATTTTCCTCGCTTCCGGGGCGTGACAGAGTTTTCTTGGTATCAGAGCTTAGGGTGTCTAGTACTGTCAATGTCGGTTAAGTGAAATAGAATACATCCCAAGTGTCTGTAATAGTCTGGTCATGAACTGAAATTGAGGATTGAGATTTCAATTGATTCTGATATGTACGCGTAGGAGACGAGTTAAGATAGAGAATGAGTGGACGACGAAGTCGTTCGAGGAGGCAGGCAGAGTCCCCTTCGCCACCTGTCCCACAACCAGAAAGTCCTAATCTCGATTTAATCGGATTGAGACCGATGTGAGGCAAGGTTTTGAGCAGATGGCAGCGTTATTCGCGCAACATTTTGGAGTTAATGCCTCGGGTACTACTCCTACACCACCACAAGGACCTCCCATACCCCCAATACCTCCCGTCACTCAGCCTGATGATAGAAGTATAGTCCGACTGAAGGATTTTCTGAAGATGAATCTTCCCGCATTTAAGGGAAAGAAGGATCCTACAGAGGCTAAGGAGTGGCTGACGGAGTTGAGAATTATATTTGATTATCTGGGGTGCACCGATGCTGAGAGGGTCAGTATGAGTATCTATATGTTGAAAGGGAGAGCTCGAGACTGGTGGGGTACTACCCAGGGTATTCTGATGTCCCGCCAGGATGTGATTGGTTGGGAAGAGTTTCAGACAGCCTTTAGGACCCAATATGTACCACGAGCCGCCCAGAGAAAGAAACAAGCCGAGTTTTTAAGTTTGGTACAAGGTGACATGTCTGTGGATGACTATGAGAGTAAATTCACAGCGCTATTGAGATATGTCACGCCCCGAAAATGCGGAAAATAGGGCTAATTTAAAACTGTTTCTCATTAATTCACAATTAAAGGTGCATTCCTGTGCAGTGTCATACATCATCATAATTATCATGCCTCAGGATCTCATCACAACATAGTGTATATTGAATCATATACATTACTCAATTCCAAGTTAATTAATCCTAATACATCCCATATAATGATATACATCAAGTGTCTGTAATTACAATAATAGTCTGGGTACATGAAAAGATAAATATACCTCAAAGTATAAAATATATAGCCTGGAGCTCGGATCCTCCACTAGCCACTACTCCGTACGTCGCAGGGAAGTCCTTATTCACTTGAAGAACTCTGGGGGGAAAGAAAAACAGGGTGAGCTTCTAAATCGCTCAGTAAGGGGGGTAGGGGACTCATTTCATAAACCAAAATGCACATCACAAAGCATTTATTTTGTATGTGAAACTCATTTGAAAACCATAGCATGAAAATACTCAAAACGACACTCTCATGTGTCAAGTCATGTGAAAACATGAAGTAAAAAGGCTCACTCTAGAGCATTAACAAAGCATGTGAAAATAACGCGTTAAACGCTTTCTCAAATAACGTGGCATAGCCACTGATTTAAAATCACTCGTGGCATAGCCACAAAACACACGTGGCAAAGCCACTGATTTATTTTCTCACGTGGCATAGCCACAATACACACGTGGCAAGGCCACTGAATTATTTTCTCGCGTGGCATAGCCACAGAAGAGGGTTTCTCAACGTGGCACTGCCACCAATGGGGTTTCTCAACGTGGCACAGCCACCAATGGGGTTTTCTCAACGTGGCACTGCCACCAATGGGGTTTTCTCAACGTGGCACAGCCACCAATGGGGTTTTCTCAACGTGACACAGCCACCAATGAGGTTTTCTCAACGTGGCACAGCCACCAATGGGGTATAACGTGGCACAGCCACCAATGGGGTATACGTGGCACATCCACCGATGGGGTATAACGTGGCACAGCCACCAATGGGGTATACGTGGCACAGCCACCAATGGGGTTTTCTCAACGTGGCACAGCCACCAATGGGGTATAACGTGACACAGCCACCAATGGGATATACGTGGCACAGCCACCGATGGGGTATAACGTGGCACAGCCACCAATGGGGTATACGTGGCACAGCCACCAATTGGTTTTCTCAACGTTACCAGAACGGAGAAGAATTCGGGCTTACATGCTACCAGAGCAATGCCCGGTGTGTACTCACAACTACACACCCAAGTCTTATCACATAAGGCAAGTTTGCCTTCACGTAGAACTCGTAATGGTTTTCTCTCATAAAACTCATTTGAAATCGTTTTGTACTCAACACAAAACGTAGTAAAACCGAGTTCCAACCGGCAAAGCACACGCACACATTTCTCAAATCACAATATTGCCTTAACGTAGAGCCCAGTTATAAACTCATAAAACATTGGGCTCCAACCGGCTATAAAATCGTGTGCAGTTTAAATCTCAACACAAAACTCTCAACATGCTTGTTTATAAATCATAAATCATGCTATAACAGTTTACAAATCACATACACAAATGGTTTAGATTTCCCTTACCTCTTTGCACCTCGTATAGTGCAATCGTTTCCCCCGTATCACGGACTAGTCTCGCATTCCACTCTGGAACTCCCGAGCTGTCCAAACGATGTTAAAACATCAATACTCCACATCACATAAGCCTCAATTCTCAAAATCGAGCATAATTGCTCATAACACCTCAATTCTCTTGATTTCTCGTAACTCAACCCTAAACTACAACTCTATTCACAATATCCCAATGTTCGATATCTCTAATACCAATTATCTACGCTAATTTACCACATTGTCTATATTTCCGTTTATAGCACAATCCTCAAAATTGCCACAATTTCCAAATATCAACATTAATCCAACTACATTACAATCTCATCAATCACTAATCATTTCACAACTATTTCAACACAATTACAACCACCAATAACATCAAAATCAGCTCAAATATCAAGATCGAGGTTTAGAAATTACCCAAAGCTTGTGAGACGCACAACTCACACCTCGATCCGATTCGTCCTTCGATTTCCAAGTATGTTGTTCTCCCTTTGATGAGGAACAACTTTCCTTCTTACCACAATAGCTGATTCGACCGAAAATGGGGGATTTGGAGGAGTGAGAAACTAGGTTTTCGAAAAAATAGAGGTTTGGAAGAGAGAGAAAGTGAGATTTCAGGAGAAAACACGGGTTCCTTATATAGACTGGAGGTAGGAGATCGATCTGCCTCTTGATGAGATCGATCTGTGCTTGAAATTTGGGGACGATCTGGGCAATTTTATGCCTAGGAGATCGATCTGTCGAGGGGTGAGATCGATCTCTTTATGGCTTTATGAGATCGATCTGCTCCTAAGGAGATCGATCTTCTCCCCAAACAGAAGCATTTGGAGATCGATCTCCTCCTCATGAGATCGATCTTCTCTCAAACAGATTCATTTGGAGATCGATCTCTTCCTCATGAGATCGATCCCTTCTCAAACAGATTCATAAGGAGATCGATCTCTTCCATTGGAGATCGATCTGCTCCTCAAATTTCCCTTCCCTCGTCATTTTTAACTCACCAGATCGATCTCTCCTTCTCCCAGATCGATCTGTCCTCATGCTTCATGCTCATTTTACACACTTAACATATAAATCTCCAATTATAATTCCTACAATTCACTTAGCTCAATAAATTACACTTCAAATTCTTATTACATCATTAAAATATGTCTGAAATTCTCAGATCTCACATCCTCCCCACCATAAAAGAATTTGGTCCTCCAAATTCAACTCAACTAATCAAAATAGATGGGGGTATTTCTCCTTCATGAGGCTCTCTAGTTCCCACGTTGCCTCTTCCATTGAGTGATGTTTCCACAGAACTTTCACTAATGGGATGCTCTTGGTTCTCAGTACCTTCTCCTTTCTATCGAGAATCCGGACGGGTTCCTCAGTGTAGCTCATGTCCTCTTGTATGTCCATCTCATCATACTCTATAACATGAGAAGGGTCCGGGTGGTACTTCCTCAACATAGACACATGAAAAACATTGTGTATTCCGGACATCTGTGGGGGTAATGCCAATCTGTAGGCTACCTCTCCCACTCTCTCAAGAATCTCGAATGGTCCTATGTATCGAGGACTCAATTTCCCTTTCTTCCCAAATCGCATGATACCCTTGCTCGGTGATACTCTCAGAAATACTGCATCACCAACATCAAACACGAGTGGCCGTCTACGCACATCCGTGTAGCTTTTCTGTCTACTCTGTGCAGCCCGTAACCTCTCACATATGAGTTTCACACTCTGTACGGCTTGCTCAACAAGCTCGGGAGCATTTATCTTTCTGTCACCGACTTCTTCCCAAGCTACAGGGGATCTACACCTCCTACCATATAGAGCCTCAAAAGGTGCCATTCCAATACTCACATGATAGCTGTTATTGTACGCAAACTCTGCTAGGGGCAGGTGATCATCCCATGATCCCTTAAAATCCATCGTACACGCCCTCAACATATCCTCCAGGGTCTGAATAGTCCTCTCTGACTGACCATCTGTCTGAGGATGATAGGCGGTACTAAAACTCAATCGAGATCCCATGGACTCCTGAAACTGGGTCCAAAATCTGGAAGTAAACCGAGAATCTCTATCAGAAGTAATACTCACTGGAGCCCCATGTAATCTAGCTATCTCGCTGACATATAGCTCAGCTAAGGCATCCACAGTATCTGTGCTCTTGATGGCAAGGAAGTGGGCACTCTTGGTCAATCTATCCACAATGACCCATATCGCGTCACGACCTCTTCGGGTCCTCGGTAAACCCATAATAAAGTCCATAGTGACATGCTCCCATTTCCATGTAGGTACAGGTAAGGGCTGTAGTAGTCCTCCGGGCTTCTGATGCTCAGCTTTCACTTGCTGGCATACTAAACACCTGGCCACATACTCTGCCACGTCTCGCTTCATACCACTCCACCAATACACCTTTCTCAAGTCTCGGTACATCTTAGTACTTCCTGGGTGCATGGTGTATCGCGAGCAGTGGGATTCTCTCAATATCTGTTTCTTCAGGGTATCATCGTCCGGTACACAAATCTGTCCTCTGAATCTCAACAATCCATCCTCACTGATGGTGAGATCCGACTGCGAACTCTGCTCAGCTTGGCTAACCATGTCTATCAATCTCTGATCACTGCGCTGCCCAGTTCTAATCTGATCCATGATCCTGGGCTCTATCCGCAGGCTAGCCAAAAATCCAGTCTCTACCTCTTTAACTCTGATCCGAAGTTCGGCGAACTGCTCTAACAAATCCCATTCCCTGATCATCATAGCAGATATCATACTCTTCCTGCTCAGGGCATCAGCAACCACATTCGCCTTACCCGGATGATAAAGAATCTCGCAGTCATAATCCTTAAGGAGTTCCATCCATCTCCTTTGTCTCATGTTTAATTCTTTCTGATCAAAGAGATATCTCAAACTCTTGTGATCAGTGAAGATCTGGAATCTTTCCCCATATAAGTAATGTCGCCAGATCTTCAAAGCAAATACCACAGCGGCTAACTCCAAATCATGCGTGGGATAATTCCGCTCATGGTCTTTCAGCTGTCGCGATCCATATGCGACCACTCTTCCGTGCTGCATCAGCACACACCCCAATCCTTGGTGAGATGCATCACTATACATCGAGAATCCTCCTGATCCCTCGGGAATAGTTAACACAGGTGCCGCTGTCAATCTCCTCTTTAACTCTTGAAAACTGAGCTCACATTGATCAGTCCATATGAACGGAGTCTCCTTACGCGTGAGCTTAGTCAAAGGAGCGGCAATCCTCGAGAATCCTTCCACAAATCTCCTGTAATACCCTGCCAAACCAAGGAAGCTTCGTATCTCAGTCACTGTCCTCGGTCTTTCCCAATTAAGCACAGCTGCTATTTTACTCGGATCCACTGATACTCCTTCCTCTGAGACTACATGCCCAAGGAAAGCTATCCGGTTCAGCCAAAACTCACACTTACTAAGCTTTCCGTATAATTGCTTATCTCGGAGTATCTGAAGTACTAACCACAAATGCTGTGCATGCTCCTCATACGACCGAGAGTACACCAGGATATCATCGATAAAGACTATCACAAACTTATCCAGATAGTCTCTGAACACCTCGTTCATCAACCTCATAAATGCTGCAGGGGCGTTCGTCAATCCAAAGGACATCAGCAGAAATTCGTAATGGCCATACCTTGTCCTAAAGGCCGTCTTTGGAATATCTTCTTCCTTGATCCTCAATTGGTGATAGCCCGATCTCAAATCAATCTTAGAAAAGACTGATGCCCCTCTTAGCTGATCAAGTAGATCGTCAATCCTGGGCAGCGGATATTTATTCTTCACCGTGGCTTTATTCAATAGCCGGTAGTCCACACATAATCTGTGACTACCATCCTTCTTCTTAACAAACAGTACTGGCTCTCCCCACGGTGAAACACTGGGTCTAATAAACCCTTGATCCAATAACTCCTGTAGTTGTCTCTTCAATTCCTCAAGTTCCACTAATGCCATCCTGTAAGGCGGTTTAGAGATCGGCTGAGTATCTGGTACCAAATCAATGGTAAACTCCAGCTCTCTCTCTGGTGGTAAACCTGGCAATTCATATGGGAAAACATCCAGAAATTCACAAACCACAGGTATATCCTCAATCCTCGGATGTTCCCGCTCATCGTCTGAGATGAGTGTCTCATAACCTTCACATAAATAATCACATTTAATATTCTCCAAAATAATGTTAAGATTCTCAAATTACTCACTAGAAATCCACATAATCATTTCCTCAATATCTCAATTGTACACTGTAAGGCTCAGGTAGGGAGAAAGTTACAATCTTAGTGTAGCAGTCTAAACTCACTCGATTGGTTGCCAACCAATCCATTCCCAGAATTACATCAAACCCATGTATACTCAACATGATTAGATCTGCTAACATCACTCTATCTCCCACCTTAATTTCACATCCTCTACAGATTAACTCAGTTCTCTGGGATTCACGCATAGGGGTATTTACATGTAGTATGTATTCTAGAGGTTCAAACTTCAAGTTTAATCTACATGCAAAGTGCTCAGAAATAAACGAATGCGTGGATCCTGAATCAATCAACACATGAGCCTCATAATTACAGACAGAGAGTGTACCTCTTATAGTTTCCGCTGACGCGTCTGCGGTCTCCTTATCCAGGGCAAACACACGTCCCTGTGCCACAGGTTTCTTCCCTTTCTCTGCTGCAGTGGCCCGTCTTCGGGGATCCACTCTCTGAGGCTGTTGTCTAGTGAGCTCCGAAGCATGTGGTATCTGAGGTTGGGGACAGTCCTTCACTCTGTGACCCATGTCACCACATCTGAAACATCCATGGATCGACCCAGTACAACTTCCCTCATGCGATCGGCCACAGTCTCTACAAATCCTCATCTCCGGCCTGACATATCGTGGGGTCTCCTTGATAATAGGATAGGCTCTGGGTCTCTCCAATCTGTCCCTCTGTACCTCAATCCTTCCTCTCCTGAAGGAACCTCTCCGAGCCTCTGACTGGAAAAGTGCTGACCTCTTGCCCTTATCTCTATTCACCGCTCTGAGCTCATTCTGGGATTGTACCATCTCAATCCCTCTTTCAACCTCTTGTGCTCGTCTCAGAGCATCTCCAAACTCAGTAATACATAGCCCCATCAGTCTATCTCTAATGACGGGCTTCAACCCATACACAAACTTCTCTGTGCGGAGCTCTTCACTCTTGAAGGTCTCTGGGTCATATCTCAATAGTGCGGTGAACTGGCTCTCATAGTCATCCACCGACATGTCACCCTGTACCAAACTCAAAAACTCGGCCTGTTTCCTTCTCTGGGCGGCTCGTGGTACATATTGGGTTCTAAAAGCTGTCTGGAACTCTTCCCAACCAATCACATCCTGGTGGGACATCAAGATACCCTGGGTAGTACCCCACCAATCTCGAGCTCTCCCCTTCAGCATATAGGCACTCATACTGACTCTCTCAGCATCGGTGCACCCCAGTAAATCAAATATAACTCTCAACTCCGTCAACCACTCCTCAGCCTCTGTAGGATCCTTCTTTCCCTTAAATGCGGGTGGATTCATCTTCAGAAATTCCTTTAGTCGGACCTTACTTCTGTCCTCAGGCTGAGTGACGGGAGGCGCTGGGGGTATGGGAGGTCCTGGTGGTGGTGTAGGGGTAGTATCCGAGGCATTAACTCCAAAGTGTTGCGCGAATAGCGCCGCCATCTGCTCAAAACCTTGCCTCACATCGGTCTCAATCCGATTAAATCGAGAGTTAGGACTCTCTGGTTGTGGGACAGGTGGTGGAGGGGACTCTGCCTGCCTCCTCGAACGACCTCGTCGTTTACTCATTCTCAATCTCGACTCGTCTCCTGCGCGTACATATCACAATCGATTGAAATCTCAATCCTCAATTTCATTTCATGACCAGACTATTACAGACACTTGGGATGTATTCTATTTCACTTAATCGACACTGACAGTACTAGACACCCTAAGCTCTGATACCAAGAAAACTCTGTCACGCCCCGAAAATGCGGAAAATAGGGCTAATTTAAAACTTTTTCTCATTAATTCACAATTAAAGGTGCATTCCTGTGCAGTGTCATACATCATCATAATTATCATGCCTCAGGATCTCATCACAACATAGTGTATATTGAATCATATACATTACCCAATTCCAAGTTAATTAATCCTAATACATCCCATATAATGATATACATCAAGTGTCTGTAATTACAATAATAGTCTGGGTACATGAAAAGATAAATATACCTCAAAGTATAAAATATATAGCCTGGAGCTCGGATCCTCCACTAGCCACTACTCCGTACGTCGCAGGGAAGTCCTTATTCACTTGAAGAACTCTGGGGGAAAAGAAAAACAGGGTGAGCTTCTAAATCGCTCAGTAAGGGGGGTAGGGGACTCATTTCATAAACCAAAATGCACATCACAAAGCATTTATTTTGTATGTGAAACTCATTTGAAAACCATAGCATGAAAATACTCAAAACGACACTCTCATGTGTCAAGTCATGTGAAAACATGAAGTAAAAAGGCTCACTCTAGAGCATTAACAAAGCATGTGAAAATAACGCGTTAAACGCTTTCTCAAATAACGTGGCATAGCCACTGATTTAAAATCACTCGTGGCATAGCCACAAAACACACGTGGCAAAGCCACTGATTTATTTTCTCACGTGGCATAGCCACAATACACACGTGGCAAGGCCACTGAATTATTTTCTCGCGTGGCATAGCCACAGAAGAGGGTTTCTCAACGTGGCACTGCCACCAATGGGGTTTCTCAACGTGGTACAGCCACCAATGGGGTTTTCTCAACGTGGCACTGCCACCAATGGGGTTTTCTCAACGTGGCACAGCCACCAATGGGGTTTTCTCAACGTGGCACAGCCACCAATGGGGTTTTCTCAACGTGGCACAGCCACCAATGGGGTATAACGTGGCACAGCCACCAATGGGGTATACGTGGCACATCCACCGATGGGGTATAACGTGGCACAGCCACCAATGGGGTATACGTGGCACAGCCACCAATGGGGTTTTCTCAACGTGGCACAGCCACCAATGGGGTATAACGTGGCACAGCCACCAATGGGGTATACGTGGCACAGCCACCGATGGGGTATAACGTGGCACAGCCACCAATGGGGTATACGTGGCACAGCCACCAATGGGTTTTCTCAACGTTACCAGAACGGAGAAGAATTCGGGCTTACATGCTACCAGAGCAATGCCCGGTGTGTACTCACAACTACACACCCAAGTCTTATCACATAAGGCAGGTTTGCCTTCACGTAGAACTCGTAATGGTTTTCTCTCATAAAACTCATTTGAAATCGTTTTGTACTCAACACAAAACGTAGTAAAACCGAGTTCCAACCGGCAAAGCACACGCACACATTTCTCAAATCATAATATTGCCTTAACGTAGAGCCCAGTTATAAACTCATAAAACATTGGGCTCCAACCGGCTATAAAATCGTGTGCAGTTTAAATCTCAACACAAAACTCTCAACATGCTTGTTTATAAATCATAAATCATGCTATAACAGTTTACAAATCACATACACAAATGGTTTAGATTTCCCTACCTCTTTGCACCTCGTATAGTGCAATCGTTTCCCCCGTATCACGGACTAGTCTCGCATTCCACTCTGGAACTCCCGAGCTGCCCAAACGATGTTAAAACATCAATACTCCACATCACATAAGCCTCAATTCTCAAAATCGAGCATAATTGCTCATAACACCTCAATTCTCTTGATTTCTCGTAACTCAACCCTAAACTACAACTCTATTCACAATATCCCAATGTTCGATATCTCTAATACCAATTATCTACGCTAATTTACCACATTGTCTATATTTCCGTTTATAGCACAATCCTCAAAATTGCCACAATTTCCAAATATCAACATTAATCCAACTACATTACAATCTCATCAATCCCTAATCATTTCTCAACTATTTCAACACAATTACAACCACCAATAACATCAAAATCAGCTCAAATATCAAGATCGAGGTTTAGAAATTACCCAAAGCTTGTGAGACGCACAACTCACGCCTCGATCCGATTCGTCCTTCGATTTCCAAGTATGTTGTTCTCCCTTTGATGAGGAACAACTTTCCTTCTTACCACAATAGCTGATTCGACCAGAAATGGGGGATTTGGAGGAGTGAGAAACTAGGTTTTCAGAAAAATGGAGGTTTGGAAGAGAGAGAAAGTGAGATTTCAGGAGAAAACACGGGTTCCTTATATAGACTGGAGGTAGGAGATCGATCTGCCTCTTGATGAGATCGATCTGTGTTTGAAATTTGGGGACGATCTGGGCAATTTTATGCCTAGGAGATCGATCTGTCGAGGGGTGAGATCGATCTCTTTATGGCTTTATGAGATCGATCTGCTCCTAAGGAGATCGATCTTCTCCCCAAACAGAAGCATTTGGAGATCGATCTCCTCCTCATGAGATCGATCTTCTCTCAAACAGATTCATTTGGAGATCGATCTCTTCCTCATGAGATCGATCCCTTCTCAAACAGATTCATAAGGAGATCGATCTCTTCCATTGGAGATCGATCTGCTCCTCAAATTTCCCTTCCCTCGTCATTTTTAACTCACCAGATCGATCTCTCCTTCTCCCAGATCGATCTGTCCTCATGCTTCATGCTCATTTTACACACTTAACATATAAATCTCCAATTATAATTCCTACAATTCACTTAGCTCAATAAATTACACTTCAAATTCTTATTACATCATTTAAATATGTCTGAAATTCTCAGATCTCACAAGATATGACCCAGAGACCTTTAAGAATGAAGAGCTCCGCACAGAGAAATTTGTGTATGGATTGAAGCCCATCATTAGAGATAGATTGATAGGGCTATGTATTACTGAGTTTGGAGATGCTCTGAGACGAGCACAAGAGATTGAAAGAGGAATTGAAATGGTACAATCCCAGAATGAGCTCAGAGCGGTGAATAGAGATAAGGGCAAGAGGCCAGCGATTTTCCAAACAGAGGCTCAGAGAGGTTCCTTCAGAAGAGGAAGGATTGAGGTACAGAAGGACAGATTAGAAAGACCCAGAGGGTACCCTAACATTAGAGAGACCCCTCGAGATGTCAGGCTTGAGACAATATTTTACAGAAATTGTGGCCGAATGCATGAGGGAAGTTGTACTGGGTCGATCCATGGATGTTTTAGATGTGGAGACATGGGTCACATGGTGAAGGATTGCCCTCAACATCAGAAACCACATGTCTTGGAGCCCACTAGACAACAGCCTTAGAGAGTGAATCCCCAGGGACGGGCCACTACTGCAGAGAAAGGAAAGAGACCTGTTACCCAGGGACGTGTGTTTGCCCTAGATAAGGAGACCGCTGACACTTCTGCAGAAACTATAAGAGGTACACTCTCTGTCTGTAATCATAAGGCTCATGTGTTGATTGATTCAGGATCCACGCATTCGTTTATTTCTGAGCATTTTGCATGTAGATTAAACTTGAAGTTTGAACCTCTAGAATATATACTACATGTAAATACCCCTATGCGTGAATCCCAGAGAACTGAGTTAATCTGTAGAGGATGTGAGATAAAGGTGAGAGATAGAGGGATGTTAGCAGATCTAATCATGTTGAATATACATGGATTTGATGTAATTTTGGAAATGGATTGGTTGGCAGCCAATCGAGTGAGCTTAGATTGCTACACTAAGATTGTAACTTTCTCCCTACCTGAACCTTACAGTGTACGATTGAGATATTGAGGAAATGAATATGTGGAATTCTAGTAAGTAATTTGAGAATTTTAATATTATTTTGGAGAATATTAAATATGATTATTCATGTGAAGGTTATGAGACACTCATCTCAGACGATGAGTGGGAACATCCGAGGATTGAGGATATACCTGTGGTTTACGAATTTTCGGATGTTTTCCCAGATGAGTTATCGGGTTTACCACCAGAGAGAGAGCTAGAGTTTACCATTGATTTGGTACCAGATACTCAGCCGATCTCTAAACCTCCCTACAGGATGGCATTAGTGGAACTTAAGGAATTGAAGAAACAACTACAGGAGTTATTGGATCAAGGGTTCATTAGGCCCAGTGTTTCACAGTGGGGAGCACCGGTTTTATTTGTCAAGAAGAAGGATGGTAGTCTCAGATTATGCGTAGACTATCGGTTGTTGAATAAAGCCACGGTGAAGAATAAATACCCATTGCCCAGGATTGATGATCTACTTGATCAGCTGAGAGGGGCATCAGTCTTTTCTAAGATTGATTTGAGATCGGGCTATCACCAATTGAGGATCAAGGAAGAAGATATTCCCAAGACGGCCTTCAGGACAAGGTATGGCCATTACGAATTTCTGGTGATGTCCTTTGGATTGACGAACGCCCCTGCAGCATTTATGAGATTGATGAACGAGGTGTTCAGAGACTATCTGGATAAATTTGTGATAGTCTTTATTGATGATATCCTGGTGTACTCTCAGTCGTATGAGGAGCATGCACAGCATTAGTGGTTAGTACTACAGATACTCCGAGATAAGCAATTATATGGAAAGCTTAGAAGTGTGAGTTTTGGCTGGATCGGATAGCTTTCCTTGGTCATATAGTCTCAGAGGAAGGAGTATCAGTGGACCCAAGCAAGGTGGAGGCTGTGCTTAATTAGGAGAGACCGAGGACAGTTACTGAGGTACGAAGTTTCCTTGGTTTGGCAGGGTATTACAGAAGATTTGTGGAAGGATTTTCTCGGATTACCGCCCCTTTGACTAAGCTCACGCGCAAAGAGACTCCATTTATATGGACTGATCAATGTGAGCTCAGTTTTCAGGAATTAAAGAGGAGGTTGACAGCGGCACCTGTGTTAACTATTCCTGAGGGATCAGGAGGATTTTCAGTATATAGTGATGCATCTCATCAAGGATTGGGGTGTGTGCTTATGCAGCACGAAAGAGTGGTCGCATATGGATCGCAACAGCTGAAAGACCATGAGCGGAATTACCCCACGCATGATTTGGAGTTAGCCGCTGTGGTATTTGCTTTGAAGATCTGGCGACGCTACTTATATGGGGAAAGATTCCAGATCTTCACTGATCACAAGAGTTTGAGATATCTCTTTGATCAGAAAGAGTTAAACATGAGACAAAGGAGATGGATGGAACTCCTTAAGGATTATGACTGCGAGATTCTATATCATCCGGGCAAGGCGAATGTGGTTGCTGATGCCCTGAGCAGGAAGAGTATGATATCTGCTATGATGATCAGGGAATGGGATTTACTGGAGCAGTTTGTCGAACTTCGGATCAGAGTTAAAGAGATAGAGACTGGATTTGTGGCTAGCTTGCGAATAGAGCCCAGGATCATGGATCAGATTAGAACTGGGCAGCGCAGTGTTCAGAGATTAATAGATATGATTAGCCAAGCTGAACAGAGTTCGCAGTCGGATCTCACAGTCAGTGAGGATGGATTGTTGAGATTCAGAGGACGGATTTGTGTAGCGGACGATGGATTGTCGCGCTTCTAGGGCGTGACAGTTCCCCAGGCGCAGGCGAGCTTATTGGTGGCGGCCATAACCGGTGAAACTGCCGGCAAACGCCGAAAACAGCGGAAAGAGAAATGGGTTCCGACGGAAGAGGAGAAAGGTCGGACCAGCGACTTTTCGGCGGCCTTGGACGAAACCGAGGGCAGATCTGAGATGCGGACGACCCAGCGAAGCCACTGGCGGCGGAAGCCGACGGAGAACCGATCGGCAAGGCCCTGAATCGGAGTGAACCGGAGTGAATCGACGGGTCCGAACCGGGTCTGAACTGGACCGAACCGGTTCAACCAATGAGGAAAGGAAAAAGGGAGAAAAAGGGAAAAAGAAAAAGAGAAAAAATTGAGAAAAAATCCCGGCAATGTAATCGAGCTACGGGTAAGTCAGTAGCGGTCGAAATTGACCGATTTAAATTTTGGAATATTTTATTTAATTAATTTTCGACTGGAAAATTTACCCGAAAATTATGAAATTGTGTAGCTCGACAATCGACGTCAAACGAGAGCTCGAGACAGCCTTGATTTACGTACTAGCATAGAATCTCGGGTAAGTAAATCTTATTTACGATAATTTACATCGTTATGCGTGCTTCGAATTTAATTATCGCATAAAATAAATTAAATTATGGAAATTTAGATAAATTGTCGTAAATAATAAATTTAGCTATTCAAGAATAAGAACGAGGCCCAAGAAATTGTTGGTGGGCCCAATGAGCCCAATAGGCCTTGATAATGTGAAAATTAAGTGAAAAACGGGCTTAAGGCCGATTAAGGCCCATTAAGGTGCAATCGGGCCCAATAGGGGTAAATGGACCCAATGATTTAAATTAAACCCAGAAAATAGGAAATACAATTAAATTGTATAATATCTGACCTGGGGAATAATTATTCGCAGTTTCGGACATTGGATTGGGAGCAAATCGGACTGCGTGATGAGACAGCAGTGGAAAAAGGAAAAGGTCAGACTCTACAGAAAAATAAGGTAAGGGAATTCTACGGACTGCTAGAGGTAACTTTACGAAATTTCAAGTCATATGCAGTCTTTTAAATTATCTGAAGGGTCTAGAAGTAAATAAATAATTTTAGTGCCCCGAATGGGCAAATTACCAAAATACCCTTGTTAAGGGTAAAATTTACAATTTTAGGAAAAATTGGGAGGAGCAAGAACAAGAGGTTCCTGCTCGTTCTGGAGGTGTTTTGATGCATGCATGAGTAGGCTGGCTAACCTTCAAAGAAAAATGCACAGCATTACATATTTTCAATGATGAAATTGTTGTGAAAAATGTTTTAAGGAAACAGAGCCGCCTACGTGTTTTTATTAACATGTGACGTGCTAGAGCTCAGCTCGCATGATATTTTGAGTTGTGTGATGCATGCATTAGTGCTAGAGCGAGAGCTCGCACTAGAGTTTTTCATGCATTGGTGCTGGAGTCCAACTCGCACCAGATTTTATATATATATATATGATTTTCGTGACACGGTGCTAGAGTTTAACTCGCACCAGATTTTACATGATTTTCGTGACAGGTGCTAGAGTCTAACTCACACCAGATTTTCCACATGATTTGATGAGAATGCTAGAGCTTAGCTCGCACTAGTTTTACTTGATTTGATGAGAGTGCTGAGCATCGCTCGCACTGATTTTATGAGAACATGCGATGAGCCGTGCTTGGAGCATCGGGTAGACTGTGTGTCACCGATTAAATAGGCCCGCACGTGCGTTTTGAGACATGGCATGAGTATAGAGATATGATATGGGTCTACGGAGTACGATGTACCGTGCAAGTAGCATGGGGTATGATGTACTGTGTGGTATCTTCGGATACGGGGTATATTTGGATACTGCATCTTCGGATGCGTGGGATCGGATAAGACTGACGGGTTGGATTGACCCACCTCCCGGGCGATTCCCGATTAGGGTGAGACCCCGCACACTAGGATCCATGTAGCAGAGGGGCTCACGAGGACACACGGCCATAGTCCTGGTTATTACCGATATACAGATGTTGCCTAGTCTCGCATGTTGATGATCTTGACGATAATTGAAATTGGGTTTTAAACTAAATTTGCATAATGCTATTTCCATGCTTTTTAAACCCATGTGTGATGTAAACTGATTTTCATGGTTTTGTGTGAGTCAGGACCACCCGAAGGAGGGGTTAAGTCCTGACTTTATTGTGAAAATTTTAAATGAGAAAGAAATGATTCAAAAAGAGTTGCATGTTGAATTTTCCATGCGAACGTGTTTTACATGACATCATGAATCATTGCATCAGTTTTGAAATGTGTGGAGAAAGGGTGGTTTATGCATGGCACTATGTTCATGTAGGTAGTATGGTTACCTACTTGTTCGTAGGATTGCCTTACTGAGCTTGATGTGCTCACCCCTTTCATTTTCTCACACAGATAATCTCCAGTAGATGTTAAGGCGACTGAGTACTGCATTCCGGATATCCGCTGCTACCCATCACTTAACGTATATACACTTGTATATATTGTATCTACATAAGCATAGCACAATGACATGTTTGTAAGTAACTTTAGGGGATGTATAAATATTGTAAACATTTATAAATGACTGAGAAAGGATTAATTTGGTGGGACTGGCATTGACGCACAGCCCAATTGTTAGTGGAGTGTGGTCACGATAAGAAAACAGGTAAGCATGAAAGAAAATAACAAAACGCGAAAAATTTACTCTGATTTTTGGGTAGTTTTGGGTCGTGACATAACATTCCCTCAACCAATCTTCTTTAAGACACATTAAATGTTCGACTATGCAAGGTGAAGAGATAACATTCCCTTGGCCAATCTTTAAACACATTAAAGGCTAGACTATGTTAGGCGGTGAGGTAATATCCCATTGGCCAATTTTCTCCTAAGCACATTTAAGTGTTGGGTTATGGATGGCGAGGAGGTAACATTCTTGTTGGCTCTACCGAGAGGGGGGTGAATCAGTTTTCTAATAATAATGGCAGATTTAAATTAATTCAACTTTAATTATCAATTAATAAATGAACAATATAATGAAATGAATTAAATTAAAGCAAGATAGGGAAGAGAGTAACAAGCACAATCGTTTATAGAGGTTCGGCCAATCTCTTGCCTACGTCCTCTCTCCTTGACCTTCTTGTCAAGTGCTTTCTTTCTCACTTTCAACAGAAGTTACAATATCCTTTTTCAGGTTAAGGAATAACCTCTCTACCATTTTAAACAATGGTGTATTCACCCTTTTACAGAATTTATCTCACTGAGGAACAATCCTCTTCTCTCTTAAGGATAGGATGAATACAATACCAAGCTTTTAATATGGGTAGGAAAAATACAGCTTTTGCACATAAGCTTATACAACAAATTCAAAGAATGAGAATTGAAGACAAAAGGAATGAGGGAATTAAACTCTTGAGAATATACAGAAAGTGCAGTAATTGTCTCTTTTTTTTCAGTGTCTTCAATGCTTGAATATATACTGAAGGATTAGTGGTTGGAGCATTAAATGCAATTTTTCCTGTTGAGATTTTTGTAGAAATAGCCGTTGGGTACCTCCAGTAGAATGCCAGATCGATCTGCCATCTTGGCCAGATCGATCTCTTAGTTATAGTTCCTGCAAAATCAAGGCAAAATGAAGCTAGGAGATCGATCTCCTATCTGAGCAGATCGATCTCACAATTTGAAATGTTAGAGGAGATCGATCTGTCGAACAGGCAGATCGATCTTCCAACCTCTCTGTTTGAGGCATGATCGATCTATAGATCGATCTTCCAGGTAATGTCTTAATGAGGAGATCGATCTCTTATCAACCTAGATCGATCTCCTTAGCTCTCTGACTTTGAGGAGATCGATCTCACAAACTCTCTGTTTGCATACAGATCGATCTTACAGATCGATCTTCTGCCTTTACCTTTTGTTTTAGGGGAGATCGATCTCTTGGTATACCAGATCGATCTCACCAGCATCCTGTATTCGGCAGATCGATCTTATAACCCTTACAGATCGATCTCATTCTTCCTTAATATCTATGAACAAGTTCAAGGCTTGGTAGATCGATCTCATGTCTTCCTGAGATCGATCTCTCATCCAAGAAAAACCCAGGAGATCGATCTCTCATAACCCAGATCGATCTCTCATCTACAGAACTTTAAGTTCTGGTACTGATAACCTCTAAACATGTTTTTATATCATTTTTATTTATTGAATTTACTTGTTTTGTCATTTCAAAATATATTAACTCAACAATCTCTCCCTTTTTGATATGACAAAACCTAATCAATCAACATGTTTAGTTACCTATTTGCATTTTGCACAAACTCCCCCTTTTTGTAAACTCCACCTTACTTTTGGCTTTTGATCTCTAAACTTTCTTAACTCCCCCTCATTTTAATCATTCCATTAAACCATTAGATATGTTTCTTAAAGTCATTTCAACATGTTTTAACCAACGCATGTGTTCTTAACATAATTTCTTCTCCCCCTTTTTGTCATATCAATGGCAAGAAAAAAAAATCTAAACAATACTCCTGTCATTTCAAAACAGCATTTCATTAAAACTCATTCAACAAGAACACAGATGGCAACTCATTCAAGCAAATTCAGTTCAAACAACAACGAGTAATTAGAACATATAACAAAACTAGAGCTATCAAATAAGTCCTATGGTGGAGGAGGAAATCGATCCATGAGATCCTCAATGTGAGTGCGAGTGACTTGAAGTTCATCATACATCGCCTGCTGAGTATCATGAAGGTTTGCAAAGCCTTCATCTACTTTGCGGTTCAGCTCCTCGATTATCCGCTGCTGGGTGGCATGAAGGTTTGCAAAATCTTCATCTATCTTCCGGTTGAGCTCACTCATCATTGTCACAATGAGCTCCATGCCAGCTGGTGAGGGAGTAGGTGCAGTGGGCTGAGGAGTCGAGGACGATGGACCCACAGTCGGTGCAGCAGGTGGATCCATAGGCTCATCGGAGGGATCTTCCTCCATAGCTGCTGCAGATTGCTGTTCCCGCTTCTTCTTCCAGTCGCCCCGGAAGTCCTTGTAGTAGCCCATGTGGTGGAGTGTCCCGATGTTGAGGACGCTCTTTGGAGAGGGTACTTCACACGTTTCGCAACTGCTGTCCACTCCAAGTCGTTGGAGAAAATACGCCAATGGTTGCGGAAACACTATCGTTGTGGCTTGGCCGCAGACAATCTTCAACCAGTCTTGATAGATAAAGTGGACAAGGTTGGGTTTTTGACTGGTGGAGTGTATGTGGTGTATCCAAAAGCGATCTAGTCTCCTAACGGTGGAATGACAGGTACCAAAAGGACGAAGATTCCATGAAATAATGAGGTGGAGTAACCGTGGGTGCATTGGGAGGTCACTCGCCTTATCCCCGGGAAGGTCAAACTCCAAGGGGACTTCCTCATCTTCATTGGTTAAGCCTTTATTGCTTATGTGGAAAGCTTTGGCTAAGACATCAGGGTCTATTGCAATTGACTTACCCATGACATAGGTTGTAAACCCGAGAATTTTGCAGGTATCTGTCGGGTCATAGGTGAGTTCGGCATTAGAAAAGAATGCCCGGACAATGTTTGGGGGTACAGGAGTGTTAATTTTGAGAAATGGAATCCAACCAAAATTTTCAAATTTGGTTAGATACGGAAAGTCAATTCGATTTAAGAAGGAAAAATCAAGAGTTCGTCAATGTTTAATTGGCATGGTGGAAAAATATTCTTCATATCTCTTCCTTTTGGCTGGTGTTTTAAAACACCTGTTGAAGGTAGTGACAGAAGAGGGAGGAATGGATTGAGACGAGGACCCTGGTTCTACACTAGATCGAGGAGGTTTTTGGCCTGCTCTCTTAAGTCTAGGCATGGTTCTAGACACGGGAATTACTCTAAAACTGGTTCACAAAACAAAATCAATGGAACAGTAACTAGATTTGCCCTAGAGAGAAATTGAGCACTTATCTAAGAATTTTGTAAAACAAATTTGCAATGTAGGTTACTAGAACAAGAATCGAAGAGAAAATACGTCAGAATTCTTACCGAAGATCGATCTGGGATGAGAATTGAGAGAGGAGGTGCGACAGGAGGTTAGGGATTTGAGATTTTGGAGTTTTGAAATTTGGGGATTTTTCGCCAGATTTTATAGTCCAGGGCACAGGAGATCGATCTGTCGAGACGACAGATCGATCTATCATTTCCAGAAGCTTAGGGAGATCGATCTGTGGTACCACGAGATCGATCCGCAGAATACAGAAGCTCAATAAGATCGATCTGGTAAGGACCCAGATCGATCTGCTGTAAAACAGAGGCATAAGGAGATCGATCTTCCAAATGCATAGATCGATCTGTCGTTTAACAAAGGCTGAAGAAGATCGATCTGCCAAATACATAGATCGATCTGTCATGTAACAGAGGCTTAGGAAGATCGATCTTATGGGTGAGAAGATCGATCTGCCTAGCTTAACCTTAACGTTTTAGGCTTATTTAAAATAAGGAGATCGATCTATATTGATGGAAGATCGATCTCTCATACTTGTTGCCCAGAAAAATCATTGAAAAACACTTTTAAGACCAATTTGAAATCAAGATTTTGAAGCACAAACATCTTAGGGAACATTCATGAGCCCTAATTCACCTCTAAGAACACAAAACCTATCTCTATCAAGGGGTTTGGTGAATATATCAGCTATTTGATGTAGAGTGTCAATATACTCTAGAATTATATCCCCCTTTTGAACATGGTCTCTAAGAAAATGGTGCCTAATCTCAATGGGCTTAGTTCTAGAGTGTTGAATAGGATTTTTAGATAGATTGATAGCACTGGTATTATCACATTTAATAGAGACTTGTTTTATGTCAATACCATAATCTTTCATTTGTTGTTTAATCCACAACACTTGAGCACTACAACTACCTGCTGCTATGTATTCAGCTTCAGTTGTGGACTGAGCCACACTATTTTGTTTCTTAGAGAACCAGGAGATTAATCTATTCCCTAAGAATTGGCAAGTACCTGAGGTACTTTTCCTATCTATTATGCATCCCCCAAAATCTGCGTCTGAAAATGCATGAAGTGTGAAGGTGGAGTCCTTGGGGTACCAAAGTCCTAGAGAGGGAGTGTCCTTAAGGTATCTAAAGATCCTTTTAGTTGCTAAGAAGTGTGATTCCCTAGGAGAGGATTGAAATCTAGCACAAAGGCATACACTAAATAAAATATATGGTCTACTTGCAGTTAAATAGAGCAATAAGCCAATCATAGACCTATAGAGTTTAGTGTCTACACACTTACCACTTTCATCTTTATCAAGCTTAATGTTGGTGCCCATTGGAGTTGCTTGAGGTTTGCAATTGTCCATTCCAAATCGCTTGAGCAAATCCTTAGTATATTTTGCTTGATTGATGAAGGTTCCATCCTTTGTTTGCTTCACTTGAAGTCCAAAGAAGAAAGTGAGTTCTCCCATCATGCTCATTTCAAATTCACCATGCATGATCTTAGCAATTTCTTGGCATAAAGATTCATTAGTTGATCCAAAAATAATATCATCTACATACACTTGTACAAATAGTAAATCCTTATTTTTATTTTTGATGAATAAAGTGGTATCCACTTTTCCTCTTGAAAATCCCTTTTCTATTAAGAATTTCGACAACCTTTCATACCATGCTCTAGGAGCTTGTTTCAAACCATAGAGTGCCTTAGATAGTTTGAAAACATGTTCAGGAAATTCATGATTTTCAAAGTCGGGAGGTTGCTCAACATAGACTTCTTCATTAATGAAACCATTTAAGAATGCACTCTTTATATCCATTTGATATAATTTGAAGTTTTTATAACATGCAAAGGCAAGTAACATTCTTATTGCCTCTAGTCTAGCTACCGGTGCATAGGTTTCATCATAATCTATACCTTCTTCTTGTCTATAGCCTTGTGCATCTAACCTAGCCTTGTTTCTTATGATCACACTATTTTCATCCATTTTGTTCTTGAATATCCATTTAGTTCCAATTATAGAGTGATCACTAGGCCTAGGAACTAGTTTCCATACTTTGCTTCTCTCAAATTGATTTAATTCTTCTTGCATTGCTAGGAACCAATTATTGTCATCTAAGGCTTCATTGACATTTCTAGGTTCTATTTGAGATACAAAGGCTATATATTGACACATATTCCTTAGAGATGATCTAGTTCTAACTCCAAGAGTTGGATCTCCTACTATTTCACAATCCTTTACATATCCTAACTCTCTTGGTGCTCTAGACTCTCTCTCTAATATCTCTATTTCTTCTTCATCTTCTTTATTCAAGTCAAGATTTTCTAATAAATCATCTTCTAAGTTTGGAATTTCCTCCAAGTTTTCATCAAATATTCCAACATCCTCATCATTGGTTGAATCTTTAGATACATCATTTGACTCATCAAATATTACATGAATTGATTCTTCAACCATCAATTTTCTTTTGTTATAGACTCTATAAGCCTTTGAATTCAAGGAATATCCCAAAAAAATTCCCTCATCACTCTTGGCATCAAATTTTCCTAAATTATCTTTACCATTATTTAAGACAAAACATTTGCAGCCAAAAGGATGGAAGTAGCTAATGTTAGGCTTCTTACCTTTGTATAGCTCATAAGGGGTTTTCTTTAGCATGGGTCTAATCATAGCTCTATTAATGATATAGCAAGATGTGTTTATAGCTTCAGCCCAAAAATATTTTGGTAAATTATTTTCACACAACATGGTTCTAGTCATTTCTTCCAATGTTTTATTTCTTCTCTCAACTACTCCATTTTGTTGTGGTGTCCTAAGGGCTGAAAAATTATGGCTAATTCCTTGATCATTGCAATACTCATCAAATCCTATATTTTCAAATTCCTTACCATGATCACTTCTAATACTAGTTATTGTGTATCCTTTTTCATTTTGAGTCACTTTTGTATAAGCTATGAATTTTTCTAAGGCTTCATTTTTTACTATCAAAAAGAACACCCAAGTGTACCTAGTGTAATCATCAACTATTACAAATCCATAGTGCTTCCCACCAAGGCTTGTTGTTCTAGTTGGTCCAAATAAATCTAGGTGGAGTAATTGAAGAGGCCTAGAGGTGGATACACTATTCTTAGGCTTAAATGTTGTCCTTTTATGTTTTCCTTTAACGCAAGCTTCACATATTTTTTCATAATCAAAGGACATCTTAGGCAATCCTATAACTAGATCCTTTCTAGCTAACTTAGAAAGTACATGCATGCTAGCATGACCTAGTCTTCTATGCCATAACCAAGATTCTTTTTCTTTGTCCACCATTAGGCATATGTTTTCATTCTTAAGTTCATTAAGATAGACAATGTATATATTACCTTGTCTATGGCCTAAGAAAAGAACTTTATTTGACTTAGGATCTATAACATGACATTTCATACAATTAAAAATTACTTTGTAACCTTTGTCACAAAGTTGACTTATGCTTAGTAAGTTATGCTTTAGGCCCCTAACTAACAATACTTTTTCTAAAGAAAAGTAGTCATTACCTATTGAGCCACTCCCTTCAACTTGGCCTTTGGAGTTGTCCCCAAATGTGACTTCTCCACCAACCTTTGATTTAAATGAATTGAAGTGGCTTCTATCACCCGTCATGTGCCTTGAGCATCCACTATCTAAGTACCAAGCTTCCTTTATCTTAGCTTTGTGGCACTGCTCAATCACCTACAAAAAGATTCAAACTCAAGTCTTAGGTATCCAAATTCTCTTGGGTCCTTTGAGGTTAGTGAATGCAATTCTTGATCCCTTTGGGATCCATTTTGCTAATGTATTAACATCCTTTGAGTTAATTAATTCTTTTGGAACCCATATCCTTTTTACTATTTTTTCTTTAAGAGTGGTCAACTTCTTATTGCAATTATGTGATGTATGTCCCTTTCTATCACAATATGAACAAATAGTTGAAGGTTTATGCAAGCTCTTTCTAGCAATGAAGCTTTTGAGATGAGTCTTTCTACTTTCTCCATTATATCCTAACCCATTTTTATCAAAGAATGCTCTTTGAGTTTCTAACATGTTATCTAGCTTTTGTTGTCCCATATAAAATCTATTAAAGGAATTATGTAAATTACTATTCTTCTCTTTTAGATCACGAATTTCAAGATTAGTAATTTCTAGTTTCTTTTCACATTCTAATTTGTCCTCTAGAATTAACTCATTTTCTTTCTTCAATTTAGATATTATTTTCTTATATTTCATACTCATGCATTCATATTCCAATGCAAGATCATCAAATGCATCTTGCAATTCATTAAAAGAATATTCATTGAGGTTTGAAGTTACCTTTTCATCCTCAATAGCCATGAAGCACAAGTTGGCAATGTCCTCTTTTGAGTCATCATCGGAGCAGTCACTGTCGCTCCATGTTGCCACCATTGCCTTCTTTTTGTGGAACCTATCATTGGACCTTTTAAGAAGAGGGCAGTTAAACTTTATGTGTCCTAGTTTTTTACATTTATAACACACAATTGTATCTTTTCTACCTACCTCTTCCTGATCTCTCTTGTAGTTTCTCCTATTACTACCACTAGCTCTCATTCTCATGAATTTGTTAAATCTTTTGGCAAACATTGCCATCTCAAGATCCTCTTCACTACCACTATCATTCTTAATCTCCTCTTGAGCAGTAGATTTTAGAGCAACTCCCACTTTCTTGGGTGGCTCTTCATTTCTTCTCAACTTCATCTCATAAGTGAGTAGTGATCCTATTAATTCATCTAAAGACAATGTGTGAGGATCCTTAGATTCCTCAATTGCAGTCACTTTAGCTTCCCATGATTTAGGTAAGCTATTTAATATTTTCTTGACCATTTCAATATTAGAGTATATTTTTCCTAAGGACTTTAATCCATTAATTACATCAGTGAATCTAGTGAACATATCACTAATTGATTCTCCTTCCTTCATCCTAAATAGCTCATAATCATGTGTGAGCATTCCTACCTTAGTCTCATTTACTTGGGTTGTACCCTCATGAGTTATTGCCAATTTGTCCCAAATTTGTTTGGCATTGTCACATCCGGAGACTCTATTGTATTCATTTGGCCCTAAAGCACAAAAGAGAGTGTGCATGGCCTTAGCATTTAGTTGGGCACATTTAACATCATTTGAGTCTCATTCTTCTTCTTCCTTAGGGATATCTCTTCCCTCTATTCTTTTTGTGGGGATTTGAGGTCCTTTAGTTATAATCCTCCACACCTCATAATCATTTGCTTGAATGAATAACATCATCCTAGTCTTCCAATAGGCATAATGTTCCCCATTGAACATAGGAGGCCTAACCGTAGAATGCCCCTCTCCTACCAAACTAGTTGCTACATTGTTGTGAGCCATTTGATCGTTTCTAACTCTTAGGAAGTTGTTCCTATGTGATTAAAGAGTCCTTACTCTGATACCAATTGTTGGCTCTACCGAGAGGGGGTGAATCGGTTTTCTAATAATAATGGCAGATTTAAATTAATTCAACTTTAATTATCAATTAATAAATGAACAATATAATGAAATGAATTAAATTAAAGCAAGATAGGGAAGAGAGTAACAAACACAATCGTTTATAGAGGTTCGGCCAATCTCTTGCCTATGTCCTCTCTCCTTGACCTTCTTGTCAAGTGCTTTCTTTCTCACTTTCAACAGAAGTTACAATATCCTTTTTCAGGTTAAGGAATAACCTCTCTACCTTGTTTAAACAATGGTGTATTCACCCTTTTATAGAATTTATCTCACTGAGGAACAATCCTCTTCTCTCTTAAGGATAGGATGAATACAATACCAAGCTTTTAATGTGGGTAGGACAAATACAGCTTTTGCACACAAGCTTATACAACAAATTCAAAGAATGAGAATTGAAGACAAAAGGAATGAGGGAATTAAACTCTTGAGAATATACAGAAAGTGCAGTAATTGTCTCTTTTTTTTTCAGTGTCTTCAATGCTTGATTATATACTGAAGGATTGGTGGTTGGAGCATTAAATGCAATTTTTCCTGTTGAGATTTTTGCAGAAATAGTCGTTGGGTACCTCCAGTAGAATGCCAGATCGATCTGCCATCTTGGCCAGATCGATCTCTTAGTTATAGTTCTTGCAAAATCAAGGCAAAATGAAGCTAGGAGATCGATCTCCTATCTGAGCAGATCGATCTCACAATTTGAAATGTTAGAGGAGATCGATCTGTCGAATAGGCAGATCGATCTTCCAACCTCTCTGTTTGAGGCATGATCGATCTATAGATCGATCTTCCAGGTAATGTCTTAATGAGGAGATCGATCTCTTATCAACCTAGATCGATCTCCTTAGCTCTTTGACTTTGAGGAGATCGATCTCTTCCTATACCAGATTGATCTCATAAACTCTCTGTTTGCATACAGATCGATCTTACAGATCGATCTTCTACCTTTACCTTTTGTTTTAGGGGAGATCGATCTCTTGGTATACTAGATCGATCTCACCAGCATCCTGTATTAGGCAGATCGATCTTATAACCCTTACAGATCGATCTCATTCTTCCTTAATATCTATGAACAAGTTCAAGGCTTGGCAGATCGATCTCATGTCTTCCTGAGATCGATCTCTCATCCAAGAAAAACCCAGGAGATCGATCTCTCATAACCCAGATCTGTGAGATCTGAGAATTTCAGACATATTTTAATGATGTAATAAGAATTTGAAGTGTAATTTATTGAGCTAAGTGAATTGTAGGAATTATAATTGGAGATTTATATGTTAAGTGTGTAAAATGAGCATGAAGCATGAGGACAGATCGATCTGGGAGAAGGAGAGATCGATCTGGTGAGTTAAAAATGACGAGGGAAGGGAAATTTGAGGAGCAGATCGATCTCCAATGGAAGAGATCGATCTCCTTATGAATTTGTTTGAGAAGGGATCGATCTCATGAGGAAGAGATCGATCTCCAAATGAATCTGTTTGAGAGAAGATCGATCTCATGAGGAGGAGATCGATCTCCAAATGCTTCTGTTTGGGGAGAAGATCGATCTCCTTAGGAGCAGATCGATCTCATAAAGCCATAAAGAGATCGATCTCACCCCTCGACAGATCGATCTCCTAGGCATAAAATTGCCCAGATCGTCCCCAAATTTCAAACACAGATCGATCTCATCAAGAGGCAGATCGATCTCCTACCTCCAGTCTATATAAGGAACCCGTGTTTTCTCCTGAAATCTCACTTTCTCTCTCTTCCAAACCTCCATTTTTCCGAAAACCTAGTTTCTCACTCCTCCAAATTCCCCATTTCCGACCGAATCAACTATTGTGGCAAGAAGGAAAGTTGTTCCTCATCAAAGGGAGAACAACATACTTGGAAATCGAAGGACGAATCGGATCGAGGTGTGAGTTGTGCGTCTCACAAGCTTTGGGTAATTTCTAAACCTCGATCTTGATATTTGAGCTGATTTTGATGTTATTGGTGGTTGTAATTGTGTTGAAATAGTTGAGAAATGATTAGGGATTGATGAGATTGTAATGTAGTTGGATTAATGTTGATATTTGGAAATTGTGGCAATTTTGAGGATTGTGCTATAAACGAAAATATAGACAATGTGGTAAATAAGCGTAGATAATTGGTATTAGAGATATCGAACATTGGGATATTATGAATAGAGTTGTAGTTTAGGGTTGAGTTACGAGAAATCAAGAGAATTGAGGTGTTATGAGCAATTATGCTCGATTTTGAGAATTGAGGCTTATGTGATGTGGAGTATTGATGTTTTAACATCGTTTGGACAGCTCGGGAGTTCCAGAGTGGAATGCGAGACTAGTCCGTGATACGGGGGAAACGATTGCACTATACGAGGTGCAAAGAGGTAAGGGAAATCTAAACCATTTGTGTATGTGATTTGTAAACTGTTATAGCATGATTTATGATTTATAAACAAGCATGTTGAGAGTTTTGTGTTGAGATTTAAACTGCACACGATTTTATAGCCGGTTGGAGCCCAATGTTTTATGAGTTTATAACTGGGCTCTACGTTAAGGCAATATTGTGATTTGAGAAATGTGTGCGTGTGCTTTGCCGGTTGGAACTCAGTTTTACTACGTTTTGTGTTGAGTACGAAACGATTTCAAATGAGTTTTATGAGAGAAAACCATTACGAGTTCTACGTGAAGGCAAACCTGTCTTATGTGATAAGACTTGGGTGTGTAGTTGTGAGTACACACCGGGCATTGCTCTGGTAGCATGTAAACCCGAATTCTTCTCCGTTCTGGTAACGTTGAGAAAACCCCATTGGTGGCTGTGCCACGTATACCCCATTGGTGGCTGTGCCACGTTATACCCCATCGGTGGCTGTGCCACGTATACCCCATTGGTGGCTGTGCCACGTTGAGAAAACCCCATTGGTGGCAGTGCCACGTTGAGAAAACCCTATTGGTGGCTGTGCCACGTTGAGAAAACCCCATTGGTGGCTGTGCCACGTTGAGAAAACCCCATTGGTGGCTGTGCCACGTTGAGAAAACCCCATTAGTGGCAGTGCCACGTTGAGAAAACCCCATTGGTGGCTGTGCCACGTTAAGAAACCCCATTGGTGGCAGTGCCACGTTGAGAAACCCTCTTCTGTGGCTATGCCACGCGAGAAAATAATTCAGTGGCCTTGCCACGTGTGTATTGTGGCTATGCCACGTGAGAAAATAAATCAGTGGCTTTGCCACGTGTGTTTTGTGGCTATGCCACGAGTGATTTTAAATCAGTGGCTATGCCACGTTATTTGAGAAAGCGTTTAACGCGTTATTTTCACATGCTTTGTTAATGCTCTAGAGTGAGCCTTTTACTTCATGTTTTCACATGACTTGACACATGAGAGTGTCGTTTTGAGTATTTTCATGCTATGGTTTTCAAATGAGTTTCACATACAAAATAAATGCTTTGTGATGTGCATTTTGGTTTATGAAATGAGTCCCCTACCCCCCTTACTGAGCGATTTAGAAGCTCACCCTGTTTTTCTTTCCCCCCAGAGTTCTTCAAGTGAATAAGGACTTCCCTGCGACGTACGGAGTAGTGGCTAGTGGAGGATCCGAGCTCCAGGCTATATATTTTATACTTTGAGGTATATTTATCTTTTCATGTACCCAGACTATTATTGTAATTACAGACACTTGATGTATATCATTATATGGGATGTATTAGGATTAATTAACTTGGAATTGAGTAATGTATATGATTCAATATACACTATGTTGTGATGAGATCCTGAGGCATAATAATTATGATGATGTATGACACTGCACAGGAATGCACCTTTAATTGTGAATTAATGAGAAAAAGTTTTAAATTAGCCCTATTTTTCGCATTTTCGGGGCGTGACAGAGTTTTCTTGGTATCAGAGCTTAGGGTGTCCAGTACTCTATCCTTTTCCTTTTTCTTTCTTTTTTTCCTCTTTTTCCCCTTTTCTCCTTGGCTGAACCGGTCCGGTCCGGTTCAGCACAGAACCTTCTCCCCTGAACCGCCGACCGGTTCAGGCATACTTTGGCCGTTCCGGCGTATTCCGGCCGGTTCCCGACGCATCACCACCGCAGTTCGGCGCGCCTAAGCCTGGGAAACACTCGGCTGGGCTCGATCGGGACCAAGCACCGCCAGTGGCCACCGAATCTCTTCTTTTCCGCCGCGGCTTCTCCTCTTCGATTCGCCGGGGTCCGGCGTCGGTGGAGATCGTGACCGGTGCCGATGGGTGCGCACGGTCCTGCTCTTCCTTTCCGGCCGCTTGGCTGGCCGTGGGGTGGCCTGTGCTCGCCGTCCGGTGGCCTTCTCCCTCGGTCGGCTTCCACGCGTTTTCTCTGTTCTCTCTCCCCGATTTTCAATCTGTTTCTCTTTTTTTTTTTATAATATATTTTTATTATTATTTTACTATAAAATAATAATAAAAATCCCATAAATATCCCATAAATATCCCAAAAATATCTAGAAAAATTATATTAAATTCATTTAATCCGTAAATGAATTTATCAGTCCGATTTTACCTTTTCGGTATATTTTTTCACTATTTTTGGGCTCATTTTTCGAGGCAAAAATTTTGATAAATTCTAATAAATTTATATCTTGATCAATTGGGCTCGAAATTAAATATTTTCCTCGATTTTGATCAAGATTCCTCAATTTCATATTTTTAATGAAATTCTCTTATCGAAATTATACCGAATGTCAGTCATTTGACCGTTTTACCCCTGCACTCGTTCGGGAATCAACTTAACCCTTATCTCGCTGTTATGTAGCTTACATGCATTTTTAATTTATCAAATTGTCGATTGCATGTTAGTAAATACTCTTCTTATGATTCAACTATAATTACATAGTGTTCATACACATAGGAATCATAAGGAAATAAGCTACAAAAATCCGGGTCTGACATAAAATCGGACTGATAAATTTAATTACGGATTCAATGAATAAAATAGTAATTTTTTTTAGATATTTTTGGATTTTAATAATATTTTAATTGATTAAAATATTATTAAAAATAAAATAATAATAAAAATAAAAAATAAAGTAAACGTAAAAAAAAAATTGCAAAATGCGATTTCTGAAACAGAAAACGGAAGAGGAAACCGAGCTCCCTTTGCCATCACTGAAATGGCCACCGGCGAGCCCAAGGGAGTGACCGGCGGTGAGCCAGAAGAGAGCCGAGCCACCACCGGCACCAACAAGCCGACGAACGGCGGCTACCGACGGTGAAAGAGAGGAGAAAACGAAACCGTGAGGGAGAACATGGAAACTGCGGCGAATGGCGCCGATCTAGCCCCACCCGACCACCGCTGAACGTCCCCGACGCTAAGACGAGCAGATTGGTGGTGGCCACGGCTGCCGAAACCGTCGGACGATGCCGAAAACGGCGGAAAAGAGGAAGTCACCGACGGCGAAAGGAGAGGAGGCCGGACCGACCACTTTCTGGCGACCTCGGGCGAAACCGAGGGCAGATCCAAGCTGCGGATGACCCAGCGGAGCCACTGGCGGTGAAAACCGATGGAGAGCCGACCGAAAAGCCACTGAACCGGTAGAACCGGAGTGAACCACCGAACCGGACCGAACCGGTTCAGCCAAAAAGAAAAGGAAAAAGGAAGAAAAAGGGAAAAAGAAAAAGAGAAAAAATTGGAGAAAATTTCAGTGATGCAATCGAGTTTCGAGTAAGTCAGTAAGCGGTCGAATTGACCGATTTAATTTTTGAAATATTTAATTTGATAAATAATCGACTGAAAGTTTACCCGAAAATATATTTAATTGTGTAGCTCGACGATTGGCATCAACCAAGAGCTTGAGACAGCCTCGATTTGTGTACGATCATGGAATCACGGGTAAGTAACCCTTATTTACGACAATTTGTATCGTTATGCGTGTTAATGAATTTCAGATTTAATTTTCGCATAAATGAATTAAATTCTGGAAATAGAGATAAATTGTCGTAAATAATTAATTAAGCTATTCGAGAGTTAGAACGAGGCTAAATAAATACTGATGTGCCCAGTGAGCCCAATAGGCCTCGATAGAGTGAGAAAACGGGCTTAAGGCCGATTAAGGCCCATTATGGTGCAATCGGGCCCAATATGGGTAAACGGGCCCAATGATTTAAATTAAGCCCAGAGAATATGAAATACAATTAAATTGTATTGCATTTGACCTGATGAATGTGTATCCGCAGTTTCGGAGATTGGATTTGGAGCAAATCGGACTGTGTGATGAGTCATCAGTGGAAAGGTCAGACTATACAGAAAAATGAGGTAAGAGAATTGTGTGAGTAGCTAGAGGTAGCTACGCGTATTTTAATAGTTTTTAGACACTGATTATGTATGTATACACGATTATTGTATAATGATCCTAAAAGTGGTTTAAATGATTTTAAGGATCGAAATAGGTGAAAAATCTATTTACCCCTATTGAGGGAAGTTCACCTAAGGATGGTGAAAGCATGACATGCATGAAATGCATGATTTAAGGAAATTTATGATTTTAGGATTTTATTGATTTTAATCAAAGCAAATCGATAGATTGGCCAATAATTGCATGAATTTCACATGATAACACTACGTAAGTGTTATTTATATTTAAATGAAATTTCTTTGGAAAATAGGCCAACTATCAAGTTTATATGAAAACAGATAGTGCCGACACGTAGTTCGCACTATATCTGCGTTTGCGAATGTGCATAAATGTGTTTGAGCGGTTGCTCGCACCAATTTGTGTGACATCATATGCATAAAATGTGCTGGAGCGGTTACTCGCACTGATTTTATGATTTGAAATGCATGAGAAGTGCTGGAGCCTAGCTCGCACTCTGTTTTGACATGTTTTGACGGTTTTGAACTGTTTTGACTTGATATGCATAAAAAGGTGCTGGAGCGATTGCTCGCACTAGTTTTTATGATTTGACATGCATGAGTGATGCTGGAGCTTAGCTCGCATCCAGTTTTGATATGATAATTGCATAAAAGCTGTGCTGCAGTGTAACTCGTACGAGATTTGATTTAATTATGCATAAAGTCATGCTGGAGTGTAACTCGCACGAGATTTAATTTACTTGAGCATTCATTTGTGCTGGAGCGTTGCTCGCACAAAGTTTTATATGGTTTTCATAATTCATTTGAATGTCGTACTGGAGTTTTTCTCGTACAAGGTTTTCACTGAGTTTTTATACATATCCGTACTAGAGCATTGCTCGTACGTGGATTTTACTTGAAATTATAATCAGTTTAAGTCGTACTGGAGCGCTGCTCGTACGCAGATTTTACTGATTTTTATGAAACCATGCTAGAGCTTCGCTCGCACGAGGTTTTCTGATATCATGAATATGCATGGAGCCATGCTAGAGCTTTGTTCGCACAGGGATTTATATTACATGCATATAGCCGTGTTGGAGCCTCCTGTAGACTGTGTCACAGTGAGATGATATGCTCACACGTGCATTTTGAGACAAAGATGATATGGGCGGATAAGACCTATTACAGGCACCCCTGATTGAGCTTGGGTTCATGGAGTACGTTGTACCGTGTATGTCACGCGGAGTATGCTGTACCGTAGGGATTGTTGGAGTGGAGTGGCATTAGCCACGAGGCAGCAAGCCTTGTCCTCGCAATCCTGGTATTATGCTATTCTGGCGGGTAGGACGACCCACCTCCTGTTTCAGGTGTGATACCCCGCACACTAGGTACCGTGTTGCCAGGGATCACTAGGATATGGCTATAGTCCTCGATGTTACTGATATAATCAGCTATTTGTCTCACATGATATAACTTGTGGTCTGTTAGACCAGGGTAGACCCGAAGGAGGAGTCAGGCCCTCGATTTGACGATTTTATGATTTCATGATTTTATGATTTGTGACCCTAAAAGAAGGGTGGTTTTATAACTGAAGTTTTATAATGAATTTTAAATGAATTGTTTTATGAGATGATTGACCCGGAAGGGTTAGTTTTACTGCAGTTTTAATGAATTGATTTAAATGCAGTAGCATGATGATGTTTTCCATGCTTTCATTTGAAATCCATGATTTGTCTTACATGAGATGAAAGACTGCATGATCTTGATTAAATTCATGCTTATTATGATTTAATGATGTCACATAAAATGCTTTAATGCATAAGTAGTATGATTTATATATGCACGAACAGTTTTATAAACTAAGTCATCGATGTTTGCATGACTTTGTGCGTGAAATTTTAAATGAAAAGAAATGGATTTAAGGGCATGGCATTATGAGCATGTAGATAGTGGAGCTATCTACTTACTTGCATAATTGCCTTACTGAGCGTGTGGTTTGCTCACCCCCTTATTTTTTCATCATTTCAGAGCACTTGTAATAGTTATTGAGCGGCTGAGGACTTGCATGCTTGGTATCCACTGCTTCCCATCGAGAGACAGGTATACACATTTGTATGGTTTTGTATCTAAATATGTAATGCACAGTACTGTAAACGGAAATGATGTCGGGGATATAGAGTTATAAATACCATTGGATATGTATTGAATTAAAGTCAAAAGATAGTAAACTCTAATATGTGAATGTAATTATGAAAATGGAATGGTAAATAGGTGAGAGGTGACTAACACCGAATCATAGCCCAACTGTTTGTAGGATGGTCACGATGAGAGAAAATGTAAGAATTAAATAATATATGAAAAAGCGAAAAATTTACTCTGATTTTTTTAGGTAATTTGGGTCGTGACATGTGCAATCCTTGCCACCACCTTATGTTTGCTACACCTAGTTTAGTACACTACTCGATTATACACCCATAACTTGATGAAACCAAATCAAAATCATATTCTGCTTGTTCCATGTGATTCTAGACTTAATAGGCTATCACAAAATCAAACTTCATAATTTTATCATTTTTCTAGAATTTATGATGAATTTTCAAATCCAGCAATTGCGTTATTGCCAGACAATTCTATGGTCCTTAGAGAAAAATCAATAACTTAAGATAAGGATATCCAAATCCAAAACTATTTAATGCGTTGAAAACGAACTCACCCAGATTTCTATCCTTATATGAATCACATATTTCTATATTATAAATTAATACAAAATTGATTAAGTTATATCATTGAAACTAGAATCACAAAGTTACGTAAGCTGTGATATATTGATCCTAAAGATTATGAATCTCATAAAACTTATGAATTTTGTTTGCAAGGAAAAGGTGAAAGAGCTAATGAGTTATTGGAACTAATACATTCAGATGTATGTGGACCAATGAATATCATTGCCATATGAGGATACTCCTACTTCATAACATTTACTTACCATTAAAAGTATGGCTATGTGTATATAATGAAGTATAAGTCGAAACCTTTGAAAAGTTCAAAGAATTTAGAAGTGAGGTCGAAAAACAAACTGGCAAAAGTATTAAAACACTGTGATTAGATTGAGGTGGTGAATACTAAATCGATGAGTTTTGTGATCATCAAAGCGAGAACAACAGTGTTTTTAACTAACTCCTCTAAGAACACCAGAACACAATGATGTCTTAGAAAGGAGAAACTGAACACTGTTTGACATGATTTGGTTTATGATGAGCAAAGATGGTCTTGCTAGATCATTTTAGGGATATGCATTGGAGATCGCAACTTACTTAAATAGAGTTCCCACAAAATCAATAGACAAAACATTGCATGAGATGTAGAAAAGAAAAATGCTTGCTTTATCTTATATAAAGATTTAGGGTTGAACACGCCTATGTGAAGCATGCATACTTTGATAAGTCAAGAGCTAAATCGGAGAACTGTAAGTTTGTAGGTTATCTAAAAGAAACAGTTCAATACTACTTCGACAATCCAATTGAACAAAAGGTGTTTGTCTCAAAACATGCTACCTTTCTAGAGAAAAAGCTTATTCTAGAAAAAGATAATGGGTGTAAAGTAAAACTCGAAAACGTTCTCGAAAAAGACACATAAGATGAACTTGAACCAGAGGTTGAGACATTAGATGTACAACTTAAGGTTCAAGATAGATAAGAACGTCGAAGATCTAATAAGATACGTCATGCTTCACAAAGATATGTATTTCTCATAGGCAAGGAAAATGATGTATTGTTAATGGATAATGAGCCTAGTAATTATTAAAAAAAAAAGCAATGTTAGGCATTGATTCTTCCAAATGGTTAGAAGCCATGAAATCCAAAATAAAATCCATGAATGAAAACCAAGTATGGACTTTGGGAGACCCACTCGAAAGGATAAAACCCATAAGGTGCAAGTACGTTTTTTTTAAAGAAAAAGAAAGACACAGATGGCAATTACAAATGTACAAAGCAAGACTAGTTGCCTAAGGATATAATAAAAAAGAATGAATAAATTATGAGAAAACCGTTTCTCTAGAAGCTATATTTAAATCATTAAGGATTTGTAGGTTTCTTGGGTCATGCATAGGTAGATCATACATATAATATCAGAATATACACAATAGAATAACAAGCAGAATTAAAAATCTTACAACTAAGAAACTGATTTTAATAGATTTGATCAAGAATATTATAATTTCATGAAAAACACATATCAAGAATCATAAAGATATTTCAAGAACCATGACTAGGCTTTAGATATCGTAATCTAAAGGTTACTCCTTATTAAAGATGCTTGATCTTCATGTCTTGAATCACAAGGTAAGTTGTCCATGTGTCTAGTCTCTAATGGTAATCTATATAAGTAGCAACGAAACTTTTAGGAAGGTTAGATTGTATTACAACCATCACCGTACCAGTGGCTTGAGTTTTATAAACCTACCTCCATTCATTTCTCAATCTCTTGAAGATTAAGAACCATGAAGAAAACAATTTTTTTCTTGATTAATAAAAGCAAGAACACGAGCGAGATCAAGAATGGGGCGACTATGGGCATAAGCTACTCTAGCTTTGCCACATGCTTTATTTTTCCTTTTCATGGTTACCACCCAATGCTTGTTATTATAAAGGGAGGCTAGCCATGATAGGTTAATTGTACCTAATACCTAGCCTTCAAATTTATTAAAAAAAATCCCTATCTAATAAACCTTTTAACAATAAAGGGGCCCACAACTTAATTAAACCCTTTAATAAAAGTTAGGCCTTATGATTTAATTAAACCCTTTAATTAAATCCATTAATTAATTAGGCATTTTCATTTGACTAAACTCTTTAATTAGATCCAATAATTAACAAGTCAATGAGAAATTCAAATTCCCCTAAATGTTTTCCAATCTAATTCAATTCATTCACTACTCTTTTTTGTGTGATCCATTAGGCTCCTAACAAGTTGGGAATGAATTAAATCTTTATTTATTTCATAAATCAATAGTGGCCTTTAGCAATGCATCATGACCCCCAAATATTAAAAAAGTTAAGAGTAATTCTCAACTTGAAGTTGTTCAGCTATTCGTCTCTCAATGTAATTAATATCCTTCCATCAATTATATCTCAAGAATAAATAAGCATGGAGTGGTGTCTACTTATTTAACTCCTTATATTAGTTCTTGCAAATTCAAGAAAAGACTAATAAATCTAAGTGAAATTCACTATTTAACTTAATTCATTGTACCACGGCCATGGATTTAATCAAGTCCATTCAAGGTCAAGAAAAACTAAGATATATCTCATAAATTCACTTGGGCTGATGGATCCTATCTAGACCACTTATTTATCTTCATATGATCCGAGTCACATTTAAAAACACCTTTTTTGCATTTGGCTTTTCCAAACCCGTAAAGATGAAATAAAAGTGTGACTTTTCACATATAAGATGACCTAGTATCACAAGTCAAAGGATGGCTTACACGGCTATCACATGAGAATGTTTCTATCGACACTTGAGTGATTACTACCAAATGGAATCTCAAGTCGAGCCATGTTCAATGAACTTATTCCCCAATAAGCACTCATATATTATCCTCAAGTATCTCCTATACTTCAGTTTATGAGATCAATTACTTACTTTACAAGTAAGAAGCTTAACATGTACTAGTTTTTAGCACATTGTATATGTTCATTCTTAACAATACATTGACTAAAAACAATTTTAAGGAACAAGGCTTTGATGCATAAGGATCTCATAATTATAAACTTTTATAATTCCAATGCGAGGTCAATTTTGTTCCATGGGTTTCACCATATTTAGTGACAAATAATCCCTATTATTCTTAATTTAAATAGTGAAGGGAAACCTTTATGTCACTTACATAGGTGATCATATGTTGCTTTGGTACCACATCTCTCACAAAGTGAGTTGGCCCTAAGGCATACATTAACATGATTTTCCTGGCCATTATTTTATATCATGATTATAAGATCTAGTAAATGGATGTAATGACTACATCCCTTATCAAGAACTTGTAAGCAAAAGCATACATGACGCAACTTGATGGCTTTACATCAAAGGAAGAAGCTTATAAAGTATGCAAGTTGTAAAGATCAATTTATCGCCTTAAACAAACATCTAAAGGTTGGAACATTTGTTGTAACGACCCTTGACCCTTGAAAATCAGGGAAATTTTTTTTTTAAATTTAATTTACCCACTTATTCCCTTATTCACTTAGGTTGTATTCCTGTGCAGTGTCAAAACACTTTTCCTAATTCTTTATCCGTAATTATATTTAATTTCCATACTTTAACTTATATGGCCGATAAAAATTTCGGCAGCATAACAACTTATATATAAGCCTACCCACCTGCAATTCAGTTGTTTTCGACAATCCTAGATATCCACAACTACCAAGCATACTTTTCAAATCTACCTTTATAACTCAATACATCTATTTCGATTTAACACTAGCCATCTCAAAATATAATCCCAAATAATGTTGTTTACATCGTTTTCCTTACAAATTACATCCCAACAAAAATATTCCCAATATACGTGTCTGTGCGTACAAATATGTTTGGTACAGAAATGTAAATGTATACCTTTCTGCGTGTACAAAAAGTAGCCTAGGGTAGCTCTTCCCACAGCTTACGTCGTGCACGCGACAAGTAGCGCCCATGGATCATTGCAAATGGTTTGAGAGGTAGAGGGGTGAGCTTTCGAGAAAAAACCCAGTAAGAAGATGTATTTAAAACGATCCTAGCAATTCAAATATGTAGAAACACAATAGTACGTATAATGTTACTTTCTAAAAACTACTATAAATGACATTCAAAGATTAAGGAAAATCAGAAATATCGAGATTCAAAACGTAATCCTTTAAGTACGTGAAACTTAACAGATATTACGTAAAACTGGTCGTACATTCAGAATTTCAAATAGGAATACATATCAAATCACATACTACAAAATCCGTTTATGAAATCAGAGTTTAATTTTCAAATTGAGACTACATCGGCCCACATAATTATCACGCGGCAATAACAAATTCGTCACGCGGCAAATAACCAAGTCGTCCTCCGTAGAGGGAATTCAGAACCTGAAGGTAATTTCAGACGCCACAAAGGCGAAGTACAGGCGCCACGAAGGCGAAATACAGGCGCCACATAGGCGAAATACAGGCACCACAAAGGCGAAATATAGGCGCCACGAAGGCGAAATACAGGCACCACACAGGCGAAATACAGGCATCACGAAGGCGAAATACAGGCGCCACACAGGCGAAGTTGACAAGCGTAAGCATACAACATAAATGGCCCTTAGTCTCAAAACAACTATAGTTTTCATATATGAAAACATCGAAATAAAATCATCTTATTCGAAAGATCATTTCAGAAGACATGCTCTTATTCCGAAATCAAATTCAGTTATATACAATTATTCAAAAACATAAATACAGAGAGCATAGTCTTGATCAGAAATATAATTTAGAAACATGCATGAAAATCAGACTTCATGTCTTTGTAAGCTTTCTTTATCAAGGTTCGAAAAGTAACTATTACCGTTTTAAATTATATCCCCTTACCTCGATTTATCGAAATTTTCGAATTCGAGTGGTGGCGCCTCCTATTACCTCCTTTAATTCCTTCTACGATCACCTACATCGAAATTATATACTTAACACTTTATTCATGTGAATTGTCCGAACTGCGTTAAAATCGTAACCTATTCGTTACTACTGCGTGTGTACGTATTATTGCACGTACCTAAGTCAACACGCACGTTTATATATTTTCTTTACTATTTATATATTTTGTACATACAAATATTAATCATACACATTTTCTATATACATTTACATGTTTATGCACATAAATATATATTTATATATTTATATATATATATATATATATATTCACATAAATACACATTTATCTTATATACACCCACATGTATATACACCAATATATATATATAAATATATATATATATATATATATATATATATATATATATATTTGCCTACTCCTCATCATTCCCAATTTTGTCTAATTCAAACTATACTAGCATGCTTATATATACCACACATATATATATTCATGTACATTAATACACATATATACATATATGTATTTTACCCCCTTTTATTTCTTCCATTTCCATTTCACACACCTTAATACACACCAAGCCTATATCTCAAGCATGTATACATATATATACTTAACCTTATCATACTTATACACAATCACATATCTATACACATGTACAATTAAATATACATATATACATATAGATTTTTACCTCTTTTCTCTTTTTTTTTTTCAGCTTGCTTGTCTTCTCTCTCGGTTTTCTCCTTTCTTCCCTCTCGGTTTTCTCCTTTCTTCAACTCTCGATTTTCCAGCCTTCACTGCCCTGCTCCAGTTCGGATCCGTTCCTGCCCCCTCTCAGTTCCGTTTCAGTTCTCCTGCGGTCTCCTCTCAGCCTCGATCTTTTTCTTCCTTGCCTCACGGTTCCAGCTCTTCCATCATCATCATCCTTGTTTTCTCTTCTTCACCATTTTTTTTGTGTCTCACCACAGTAGCAGGATCAAAACAACACGACAGCAGGACGATAAACTCCTTTTCCAGCAATATTCACAGCAACCCACGTTACTGCTCTCTACGTTCTTGGTACTGCCCCTGCTTCACGGCTTCACTGATTCCAGTCTGCACAGCAACAACCTTGGATTCTAGCAGCAGCTCTCCTGCTCTGTTTCATGTTCTAAGTTTTACATTGATTCAATTCAAGCCTCGATTTGCTCTGCTTTCTCCTCTCTCGGCCTTTGCTTCTCCTTCAGCTCGGCCAGCCTCAATTATTTTTCTTTCCTCTCGGTTTGCTGCTGTTTTCTTCTCTCTCGGCCCTTGCTTCAATTTCCAGCCCCGTTTTCTGCCCCAGTCAGCTTCAATTTCTTCTCTCCCTTCCTCGCGTCACTGCTCCTAGCTTCGGTTTCCTCTTCTCTTCTTCTTCTTCTTCTTCCCTCCTCTTCCTTTCTTTCTTTTCTTTTCTTTCTTTTCTTCCCCTTCTTTCCTTTTCTTCTCCCAGCCAGCCCCCTTCTCTCCTTGGTTTTCTTTTCTTCCTTGCTGTTTCCCGCCCAGCAGAGGATGTCTCTGCTTCTTTGAAACCTCAAATGTGCGGAATTGGCTTTCAAAGAAAGCCAATTCGGTACAACTTAAATAGATATTATATTAATATTATATCTTATATATATATATTATATTGATTTTTTTATATATATTTTTTATATATATTTGTTTATGGGTTTATTTGTTGTTGTTTATTTTCCATTTCATTTTTTTTTGTCTCATGCTCTAATTTACTTATTAATTAATACCATATATTAAATACTATACACTAAATAATATATATATGCTATATATATTATTATTCTTTTATTTAAATGTCTAGTATATATGTATATATATATATATACATATTCACCTATGTATATATCAACATATATACATTTTCTTGTATAATTTATCCAAAGACATCATATACATGCCTTCTATGAAATTTTTTATTACTTCGAGAATAAAATATCCTTGGGATTTCATCCTTCCTCATAAATCCCGATATAATTTTTTTTTTACATTAAAATTATTTTCGATCCCTCCATGCTTGCATTTGCTTTATCACTTCCTGTATTTTCGGGTTCCCCGTCATTCACGGGCTTCTCGGTTCCTATACTCCTCGAACCCTACAACGAATATTCATACTTCTATTAAAATATATTACTTTCATTTTTATATAATCTAATTAAATGTAGAAAATTTGTGGAGTTTACATTTGTTCTAATGAGACAATCGAGGAGTTTGATTTTATAAAAATGAGGATGAATCATGCGCGTACAGAAAGGTTAATGGGAGTGTAGTGATATCCCTACTGTACGTAGATGACATATTACTTATAGGAAACGGCATACCAATGCTCCAATCTACTAAGATTTGGTTGTCTAAGAAATTCAGGGTCTTACAAATTGTGACACATGGCACAATTTGAATGCTTCTCGTAGCTTATACATATGCCTTCATTCCAAGGCAAATTAATCTTTTAGCTTGTATTTGCTGCCCAAGCTTTGTTTGTATTACTTTACAATTTTCTCCTTCTAACTCATATGTACTCTAGTCACTCTCGGATACTCGATTGGCTCTAGCAAGAGTCTTGTACTTCGGTTCACATCATTCATACAGTAGCAACCTCAATTACCCATCGTGGCCATAGGCACTGTCGCGACTCCTAGAGGTCTCTACCATAAGTGCACTGATCGTACAAGTAATATAAGATATGAAAGTCCCAAAATATCATCCCACAAACATTAAGTAACCTTAATTAATTATCAGATAATTACACCCTAGGTATATTCTAACCAATTATGAAATATGGGTTATCTACTAAGCTAATACATAAAAATAACAATAATTAAATTAAATTAAATAAAAAAACTAAAAAATAAATACTTACAAACTTCAAGCAACAAATAAATGCAACTGTAAAAGAAAAATAATAAAATCAAAATGAGCAAAAAATGAAAATAAAGGAAACTATAGGGCTAAAATGCAAATAATGAAAATAATACTAAACATCCTAATTTGAAACTAAAAATACATAAATTAATTAAATAAAACAAAAATGCAAAATAACTAATTCTAATGCGTGTTAAGCTAAAACCCTAATATAACCTTAAACCCTAATTACAAAACCCTAACATTAAATGCACTAAAATGTAACCTTAAAACTAAAGCCTAATCCTAAATGATATCTACACTAAGGCTAAAAACTATCGTATGCTAATAACTATACTAATGCAAGAGTGAAAATGAAGATATTTTTGTATTTTATAAAAATGAAACCTAAGGTAAACTAATATGCTTGAAACTAACTCTAAATGCCATGAACCAAGCCTTAAAATAATGCAAATTAACACTTAAAACAGTAGTTAAAAGCCTACTAAAACACAAAATAAAAATCTTAAATGTTAATGCAACTAACCCTAAATCAATGCATGAAAATACTAAAAAATGGAATAAACCCTAATCTAACGTAACCTTAACCAATCTCTAAATGCAAACTAACCTAGGACATGATTAATTAATTCAAAATGGCCCCTAAACTAACTCAAAATAATACCTAAACTAGCCTGGACACAAGTGGAATTATATGCAAAATGCTAACCTAAAATGCCATGAAAATTAATCTAAATGCATTATAACAATTGATTACTAATTATTTAACCCTAAAAATGACTTAACACAAATTAATTTGACCTAAAACAACCCTAAAACAATAACAAAATAAAATCTAGAACAACCTATACAAATGCCACCTAAAATTGTAAAACCTAGGAAAAATGTAACTAAAATGCTAATTACAATTACTCTAATTAATCCTACATATTCTATAATGCGTACATGACTTAATTAACTTCTAAATGACATGAAAAATAATACCAAATAGGAGAAAAACAAATCCGAGCAGTAGGTAAAAACAACAAAGAAAATGACCAAAATGCAACTAAATGCCATGAATTCCTAATCTAACATGTCTTAAAAATCACCTAATGTTAATATAACCCTAAAATGATTTTTAACTAACTAACCCTAAAAATGACCTAGAACAGTAGCTAAAATAACCCCCCAAACAAAACCTAAATAAAATTTGAAAATAGTGAAGAAGATGCTGGAAAGGCTAACTAAAAAGCAATGGAACCTAAGCTAATGTTATCTTACAATTTTCCAACTTTAAATTTAATCCTAAGATGACTAAATACACATTAAAAGACCACAATACAGCAACAACAAAAAAAAAACCCAAAAAATTCTAGAAAGTGATGCCAAAATGGAAAGAGACAGAAGAAGAAAAAATCAAAATTAAAATAAAAACTAACTACTCACTTAATAATCCTAACTCTAAAAACTAACTTCTAATAACTTAAAAACAATTTTATAAATTGAAAATCTATATTAAAACAGCAAGAAAAACATTAAAATAGTAGCTTAGAAATTAAAATAGTAGCTAAAAAAATTCAAAGCAAATGTGGATCAAGCGTAGTCACAAAAGCTATGAAAGTAATTTTTCATCCTCCTAAGCTTACACAACCTTAAAGCTCAATCAAAAATAAAAATGGAAGATAAGAGATGAGAAGAAGATGATGATTAAGTGCTAGAACTTAAATAACATAATGAAAATAAAAACAAAACTTGAATTGAAAGTGCTTGAATTAAAGGATTTAACAAGAAACATAAGAAAACTTAAAGGAAATGTAAAGAACATAAAAGTAATAAATTGGTGGTTGCTATTCTACATTAAGAACACATTAAAATGTGCATAAAATAAACCTAAGAAACTACTGGCAGCTGATCCATTCATCATTGGCTATTAATTTGCTTATATAGCTAGGTACATTGAGGTTAAAAGAGACACTTTACAAATTGGATGAGTTGGCATGTAATGCCATGTATCCTAACATAACTAACTCCTCTAGAAATATATTTCTACATCATCAAAGCTCCATAACCACCTTTTGTCTTCTTGTTCAAGTGTTAATTTAAGTGGACAGGTGTGACGCCCCGGAAGCGCGAAAAACAGAGCAAATTTAAAACTTATTTCTATCAATACATAATTCTAGGTGCATTCCTGTACAGTGTCGTGCATCATGATATATATATATATATATATATATATATATATATATATATATATTATACCACTTTCACCTCAGGATCTCATCATCTAATATTTAAATATCATACCATACACATTCCTAAATTTAGAGTTAATTAATCCTAATACATCTCATACATCATTGCTCGTCAAGTGTCTGTAAATACAACTTTAGTATGGGTACATGAAATGTTAAAGTATACCTCAAAACACAATATACGGCCTGGAACTCAAGTTCTCCACTAGCCACTACTCCGTACGTCGCAGGAGACTCCCTTCACTTGAAGAAATCTAGGGGATATTAAAATAGGGTGAGCTTCTAAATCGCTAAGTAAGGGGGTAAGGGACTCGTTAACAAAAATCATTAATTACACAGCATAATCATTTTATTTTGTAGGTGAAACTCAATAAGCTCAATAGAAAACGTAGCATGAAATCATTAAAACATCATTCTCATCTCATTTCTCTAAGATCATGCAGAAACATGAGAGTAAATGGCTCAGTATAAAAATCATAGTTACAAGTATATGGAAATCAGGATGTGATAATGGCTTTTCTCATAAAAACGTGATAAGAATCACCTCAGTAGTAATGCACATGGCAAGGCCACAAAACACAATCTCATGTGTAAAACGAAGACTAGGCAAATAAAACTAAGATAAAAACATCTGTCATGGGACATCAAAATAATCTCCTCTGGGTGCGCATCCCAAGCATCCTCAAAGAGGGAACGTCGACAATATGGTCGTGTACATGGTGTATTAGTCTTACGTGTTATCAGAACAAGGTCCGAACTTACATGCTACCAGAGCAAGGCCTCTCTTCATGCACACTATCGGTCTTACATGCTACCAAAGCAAAGCCCGAACTTACATGCTACCAAAGCAAGGCCACCCAGCGCTACCAGAGCGGGGGTCATCTCACGTTACCAAAACAGAGGCATCTCTCGCTACCAAAGCGGAGGAATATCGGACTTACATGCTACCAGAGCAAGACCCGGGCTTACATGCTACCAGAGCAAGGCCTGATGTGTTATCACATGACATGCCTAAGTCTTAATAACAACCATTACCATATAAAACTCTTTTGCCTTCACGTAAAGCGCATAATGGTTTCTCTCATAAAACTCATCTGAAAACCCTTTTGTACTCATCACAAAACATGTCAAAATCGAGCTCAAACCGACAAAACCATGCACATGTTTCTCAAATCTCAGTACGCCTTAACGTAGGGCCTAAATCCCGTTTCACTTTTAAACTCAAACAGTTTGTAAAACAATTTCACACTTTGTTTGCAACTCATAAGAATTGGGCCCCAACCGGCTATAAAATCGTGTGCAATAATTTAATCACAACTTATAAAAACATGCTTGTTTCTCAAAACATTTCATGCTACAAATAGCATCACAAATCACATACACAAATGAGTTTAAGTTTTTCGTTACCAAGTTACACCTCATATAGTGCAATCGTTCCCCCGAACGACGGACTAGCCTCGCATTCCTCTCTGGAACTCCCGCGTTGTCCCAACAATTAAAAACATCATCAACACATCATCACATTGTCTCAAATCTCAACATCGAGCATAATTGCTCACATTCTCATAATTTCTCAATACCTCAATGATTCTAACAACCCTAACCATTTTCAGCCTACTCATCACAACATCTACAGCCACAATAGTAGAAATATACTTCCAAATCAAGGATGAAAGCTTAAAAATTTACTCAAAACATGTGGAGTGCTCAATTCATGCCTCAGCTCAAATCGTCCTTCGATTTTCAAGTATGTTGTTCTCCTTTTGATGAGGAACAACTTTTCCTCTTGTCACAACCTCTGATTCGAACGAAAATGAGTGTTTTGGAGGAGAGAGAAAGCTAGGGATTTGACCAAAATGGGGATTTTCGATTTTCAGGAGATCAATCTACCTTTGAATTGGGAATGTTTTTGGCTATTTTTGTGTCAGACACGAATTTTTTTTTTTGTAGCTTGTACCTTATGATTCCTATGTGTATGAACACTCTGTAATTATAGTTGAATCATAAGAAGAGTATTTACTAGACTTAAAGTGTTAGTGAAATGATTTAACATGCGAAAGCTACATAAAATGCCTAATGTGAGCGAGGAGTATCACAGGCTAAATCGAGTTATTCTAAATCATTCTGACTGAAAATAAGAACTTAAAATAAGAGAGTGTAGAGAGCTCATGAAGGCAAGTCAGCTTGATTTAGTCCCGAACATACAAAATGAGAGTAAAAGCTAAAAAGGGTAAAATGGACATTTTTGGCGAGAAAAGGAGTTTCGGGTGAAATTATCCACCGGGAGCGGTTGGAATATAAAGACGAGAGTGTAAGACATAAGATAAGACACTTTCAAAATTTAGAAAAAAAGTCAACTTAGTCAATGGTTAAGGAAAAAGCCAACTATAGTTAAGAAAGTGGACTTTTACCATAGTTGACTAATCATGGTTAAAAATTAACCTAAGTGTGGAGAAAAAATTGGGAAAAAATATTCTTGGCCAGAATACAAGATAATCATCCCTAGAAGTAAGGAAAATTTATTCGGAAGGATTCCGGAATAAATTTAATGGTTAAAAACGTAATGGACCTAATGTGAAAATTTTAAAGCCCATTAAGGTATACTAAACATATATCGAAATTCTTAGGTCCTTTAGACCGAATTGTTGGACCAATTGATTGGCCAAATTTTGAGACAATTAAAGGCCCGAGACATAGTAAAAATTTCAGCCCGAAAGCCCATTAAGAAAGCCCAAACCGAGAAGCCCAAATGGAAAAGCCCATGAGATAAATATCTAACCATAGTTAAAGTTAACTATGACTCATAAGGTGACTCATGGCTAAGGTTTGGAAAGTCAAGCATAATGGCTGAAAAGTAAGGCTTAATGGCTAAGTAAGTGCCTTATAAAATCAGCCACACCATTGTCATCTTCATCACACCAAATTCGGCTAGAAGAAGAAACCATTGAAACATATTATCCAAGCTTTCTCTCACTAGAAATCACTAGGAATTAGGCATATTTGAAACTTGCATTCTTCATGGAAGTTGTTCCAAATTGAAAGGAGAGTGACATATGTTGGAATTGGCTATCAAGGAGCCATAGAGTGCAAACCGAGAGCCTCCAAAGTTTCGGCCAAAGGGTGAACACAACAATTGGTATATTTTTTAATTTCCAATTTCATATATGTTAATGTATGAATGATTTTAAGTATGTTGATATATGTTTTAAGCATTGAAACATATTAAATCACCATGAAGTGGGTTAGGCCGAGAGTGAGTAATGGGATATTGATTTATGTCAATATGATTTTAAGACATAAATGGATTAGTGTACATGTATTAATGATAATGGTGTAATTAGAATTAATCAATTTGATTAATTAATACATGTAATTAGTTGGCAATCAAGGTGTTTGATAAAATGCCTAAATGAACTATATGATGGTTAGTAATGTTGCCTACCAAGTGTTTGTGAAAATGCCTAAGTGAATTGGCTAGACAAATAGGCATGGATGGCATGACATGGTGAAACCGAGGCATGGATAGCTCTCGGCCATGGCATGTGGCCGAGAGGCCCAATGGGCTAAGCCCAAAAATTTTCGGCCCAATAAGATGTAATGGGCCTAGAACAAGCCCAATAAGAGTTGGTGGGCCCCACAAGCCCAATAGGCCCAACAAAAATAAATAGTAAAATGAAAATGGGCTTAAGGCCTAGTTAGGCCCATTAAGGATTTTTAAAGTCCATTAAGGGAAAATAGACTGTATTAATATGTAATACAGTAGGAAAATTATAATTAACCTGAGAAATGGTTATTTACAGCTTCGAAGTTCACATTGAGAGCTGATCGGACTGCGAGATTTAGCAGCACCGAGGAAGTGAGGTCACTTGACGTGATCCGAGGTAAGGGATTTTTGCGAGTAGTTAGAGATACCTGCACGTATTTTTGACTGCTTTTACATTCACTTAAAAAATCTGAGGGTCATAGAATGTGCATAATAAATTATTGCGACCCGATAGTGGCAAATTATGATTTTGCCCCTAGTTAGTCAAAAAGTCAACTTTTGTGAAAAGTTACAAAAAGCATGGAAACTACTATTGTGAGTGTTTAACTGTTGTTTAGCATGAAAATAATTAGATGGGCTAATGATTTTAAGGTTGATGTGACTTAAGCACACTTTATAGTGCTGATTTTAATATTTTGTAAACAATCCCTTTTTAAAGAGCCATCTATCATATTATGTGAGAATGAATCGTGCTAGAGCACAGCTCGCACTGGATTTCATATGTTTTCCACATACATTAGTGCTAGATTTTAATATGCACTAGATTTCCATGACATGCATGATAGAGTACTGGAGTTCTTACTCGTACTCAGTTTTATATGATATATGCATGACAGAGTGCTGGAGCGATTAGCTCGTACTCGAGTTTTACATGAGATACATGACAGAGTACTGGAGCGTTGCTCGTACTCGATTCTTCATGATTTATACATGACATAGTACTGGAGCTATTGCTCGTACTTGATTTAATACATGAACTATGCATTGACCTAGTTGCTGGAGGTTTACTCGCACTAGAGTTGAGTTTGTGATGTGAATTAGTGTTTGAGCGTAGTGTCGACTATGTGTCGCACTCAAGGGCGCGCACTGTATGTGATATTATTTACATGTTACCCACTCATGCCGCATTCTTGTGTGATTGAGTGTCACATCATGAGAGGATGGCCAGCATGAGGGTATTAGAGATGTGGTATGATATTCCATGGTTTGAGGGCTAAGACCTATGACAGGCACCCTGACTGTGATGTAGGATCCACGGGTGTACTTTGTACCATGCCTGGGGGCACGAGGAGTACGTTGTACCGTATGTTGTATAGCTGACGGTTGTAGTGGACTGACCATCCTCCCGTTGCAGCAGTGATACCCCGCGCACCGAGTAATGTGTGGCGTGGGTTCACATATCGGATATGATCATTGTCCAGGATACTATCTGCATTTCACCACAGAGTCTCACATGATAATATCACATTGATTGACTGATTTAAATTGCGGACAAACCTGAGGGATGGGTCAGACTCCGATTTTGTGATGTGAATTATTTAATGCCATATTTATTGTGATTTAAATATACATGGCATGATTTACAGAAAGGCATGATTTATATACGATGCATTGTTTTGCACTACATGCCTACATTTGAGAAAGAAAGCATGATTTCTGTACATGAGATTTAATCTGTACAAGTATATATATTATATTTCAAGACATGCTTTTAAAGTGAGTTAAGGAAATAATGTTTTCAAGGCATAGCATTATTTTGAGTAGATAGTGTAGATATCTACTTGCTTGCCTGATTTCCTTACTGAGCGCCTTGTATGCTCACCCCCCTTTCTTTACATCTCTCTACAGAGCGTCAGTAGAGCGAGAGCTATCGAGGGATAGTATTTCTGAGTCCACTGCTAGTTCCTATCGATCGCCAGGTATACATATTTTGTACAGTTGTGTATCTAAACATAGAAACAGCACAGTGATGTATACGACATATATATTATGGGGAATGTATTTGCGTTAGATTTTATATAATCTTACATGTATAATAAAAGCAGTTACAGTCAGTAATAGTATATTGACATGTATGTATGATAATAGATATTATGGTAAGCGAGGAGTTTGACATCGAATCACAGCCCAACCATTGAAGAGAGGAAAGGTAAGTTAAAAATGCGAAAAATTTGTAGTGGTTTTTGGTTAAGTCATAGATTGAGAATGGGTCCTGACATTTTATGCCTACTAGATCGATCTGTCATGGGGGCAAGATCAATCTCATAAACTTGAGGAGATTGATCTGCTCCTTGTGAGGAGATTGATCTGCATTTTACAGAAACATTTGGAGATCGATCTGCTCTTGTAGGAGATCGATCCCTTTAAGGCAGAATCATAAGGAGATCGATCTGCTTACATTGGAGATCGATTTGCTCGTTTAAATTTTCCATTCCTTGTCACTTTGGCCTACCAAATCGATCCCCTCTTCTCCAAGATCGATCTGGCCTCATAGTTTCACACTATGGTTGCACACTTGGCACAAAATCTCCATATAAAATTGCTATACTTTACTCCATTGATTATTTCTCATTCTATACTCATTCATCACTTAGAAATTTCATTCCTTACCACCTCAATATATGAGTACATCACATATAGCTCAATCAATTACACTCATGTTCACATTACATAATTTAGATGCGTAAAATTCTCAGGTCTCACATCCTTCCCACCTTTAAAGAATTTGGTCCTCCAAATTCAACTCGACTGATCAAACAGATGGGGGTATTTCTCCTTCATGAGGCTGTCTAATTCCCAAGTTGTCTCTTCCATTGAGTGATGTTTTCATAAAACTTTCACTAATGTGATGCTTTTAGTCCGAAGCACATTTTCTTTCCTATCAAAGATTCAGACAGGTTCTTCAGTGTAGCTCATGTCCTCTTGTATGTTCATCTCTTCATACTCTATGACATGAGAAGGGTCCGGGTGGTACTTCCTCAACATAGATACATGGAAGACGTTGTGTATTCCAGACATCTGTTGGGGTAATACCAACCTGTAGGCTACTTCTCCCACTCTCTCAAGGATCTCGAATGGTTCAATGTATCGAGGACTCAATTTCCCTTTCTTTTCAAATCTCATGATACTTTTACTCAGTAATATCTTTACAAATACTGCATCACCAACATCAAACTCGAGTAGCCGTCTACGCACATCTGCGTAGCTTTTCTATCTACTCTGTGTAGCTTGTAATCTCTCACATGTAAGTTTCACACTCTGTACGGCCTGTTCAACAAGCTCGAGAGCATTTATCTTTCTGTCACCCATTTCTTCCCAAGTTACAGGGGATCTACACCTCCTACCATATAGAGCCTTAAAAGGTGTTATTCCAATACTCGCATGATAGCTATTATTGTACGCAAACTCTACTAGGGGCAGGTGATCATCCCATGATCCCTTAAAATCCATCATACACGCCCTCAACATATCCTCCAGGGTTTGAATAATCCTCTCTAACTGACCATCTATCAGAGGATGATAGGTGGTACCAAAACTCAATCGAGATCCCATAGACTTTTGAAAATGGATCCAAAATCTGGAGGTAAATCGAGAATCTCTGTAAAACGTAATGCTCATTGGAGCCCCATGTAATCTAGCTATCTCCCTGACATATAACTCTGCTAAGGCATCCATAGCATCTATGCTCTTGATGGAAAGGAAGTGGGCACTTTTTGTCAGTCTATCCACTATGACCCATATAGCATCACGACCTCTTTGGGTCCTCGATAAACCCACAATAAAGTCCATTGTGACATGCTCCCATTTCCATGTTGGCACAGGTAAAGGCTGTAATAATCCTCTGGGCTTTTGATGCTCAGCTTTCACTTGCTGGCACACTAAACATATGGCCACATAATCTGCCACGTCTCGCTTCATACCACTCCACCAGTATACTTTTCTCAAATCTCGGTACATCTTAGTACTCCCTAGGTGCATGATGTATCACGAGCAGTGAGATTCTCTCATTATTTGTTTCTTTAGGGTATCATCGTCTGATACATAAATTTGTCCTCTAAATCTCAATAACCCATCCTAACTGACTATGAGATCCGACTGCAAAGTTTGCTTAGCTTGGCTAACCATATTAATCAACCTCTGATCGTCACACTGCCCAGTTCTAATTCAATCTATGATCTTGGGCTCTATTCGCAGGCTAGCCAATCTCTACCTCTTTAACTCTGATTCGGAGTTCGACGAACTGCTCTAATAACTTCCATTCCCTGACCATCATAGCAGATATCATACTCTTCCTGCTCAGGGCATCAACAACTACGTTCGTCTTCCCTAGATGGTACAGAATCTCGCAATCATAATCCTTAAGGAGTTCCATCCATCTCCTTTGTCTCATATTTAGCTCTTTCTGATCAAACAGATACCTCAAACTCTTGTGGTCAATGAAGATCTGGAATCTTTCCCCATATAAGTAATGCCGCCAGATCTTCAAGGCAAATACCACAACGGCTAACTCCAAATCACGCGTGGGGTAATTCCTCTCATGATCTTTCAACTGTCGCGATCCATAGGCAACCACTCTTCCGTACTGCATGAGCACACACCCAATCCTTTATGGGAAGCATCACTATACATTGAAAACCCTCCTGATCCCTCAGGGATAGTCAGCATAGGTACCGCTGTTAATCTCCTCTTTAATTCCTGAAAATTGAGTTCACATTGATCAGTCCATATGAAAGGAGTCTCATTGCGCGTGAGATTGGTCAAAGGAGCGACAATCCTGAAAAATCCTTCAACAAATCTTTTGTAATACCCTACCAAACCAAGGAAACTTCATACCTCTGTAACTGTCCTCGGTCTTTCCCAATTAAGTACAACTTCCACTTTAATTGGATCCACTGATACTCCTTCCTCTGAAACTATATGACCAAGGAAAGCTATCCGATCCAACCAAAACTCACACTTACTAAGTAAGTTTTCCATATAATTGCTTATCTCGATGTATCTGAAGTACTAACCATAATTGTCGTGCGTGCTCCTCGTAAGACCGAGAGTACACCAAGATATAATCAATAAAGACTATCACAACCTTATCTAGATAGTCTCTGGACACCTCATTCATTAACCTCATAAAGGCTGCAGGGGTGTTTGTCAATCTAAAGGGCATCACTAGAAATTCATAATGGTCATACCTTGTCCTGAAGGTCGTCTTCGAAATATCTTCCTCCTTAATCCTCAATTGGTGATAACCCGACCTTAAATCAATCTTAGAGAAGACTGAGACCCCTCTCAACTGATCAAGCAGATTTTCAATCCTCGACAATGGATATTTATTCTTCATCGTGGCTTTATTCAATAATCGGTAGTCTATGCATAATCTGAGACTACCATCCTTCTTCCTTATAAATAACACTGGTGCTCCCCACGGTGAGATAATGGGTCTAATAAATCCTTGATTCAGTAACTCCTGTAGTTTTTTCTTCAATTCTTCCAGTTCCACTAATGTCATCCTATACGGAGGTTTAAAGATAGGCTGAGTATCCGGTACCAAATCAATGGTAAACTCTAGCTCTCTCTCTGGTGGTAAACCGGGCAACTCATCTGGGAAGACATCCAAAAATTCACACACCGCGAGTATATCCTCAATCATCGGATGTTCCCGATTATCATCTGAGATGAGCGCTTCATAACCTTCATATTAAAAGCAAATTTAATACTCTCAAAAGCTAACATCATAAATTCCAAATTGCTTACAAAAATTCCACACCTTTATTTCCTCAATATTTCAAGTGTACACTGTAAGGTTCAGGTAAGGAGAAAGTTATAATCTTAGTGTAGCAGTCTAAACTCACTCGATTGGTTGCCAGCCAATCCATTCCCAAAATTACATCAAACCCATATATATTTAACATCATTAGATCTGCTAGCATTACTCTATCTCCCACATTTATTTCACATCCTCTACAGATCCTATCTGTTCTCTGGGACTCACGCATATGGGTATTTACATGTAGGATATACTCTAGAGGTTCAAACTTCAAATTTAACATACATGCAAAATGCTTAGAAATAAACGAATGCGTGGATCCCGAATCAATCAACACATGAGCATTATGATTACAGATAGAGAGTGTACATCTTATAGTTTCTACAGAAGCGTCTGCTATTTCCTTATCCAGAGCAAACACACGTCCCACTGTGATGGGCTTCTTTCCTTTCTCTGCAGCAATAGCCCGTCTCGGAGGATTCACTCTCTGAGGCTGCTGTCTGGTAGGATCTGAAGCATGTGGTCTCTGAGGTTGAGGATAGTCTTTTACTCTGTGACCCATGTCTCCACATCTAAAATATGCACGGATCAACCCAATACAACTTCCCTCATGCGATCGGCCACAGTCTCTACAAACCTTTATCTCAGGTTTGACATCTCGAGGGGTCTCCCTAATGATGGGATAAGCTCTGGGTCTCTCCAATCTGCCATTCTGTACCTCAATCCTTCCTCTTCTGAAAGAACCCCTCCAAATATCTGTCTGGGAAATCGCTGGCCTCTTACCCTTATCCCTAGTCACTGCTCTGAACTCATTCTGAGATTGTACAATTTTGATTCCCCTCTAAATCTCTTGTGCTCGTCTCAAAGTATCTCCAAACTCAGTAATACACAGCCCTATCAATCGATCTCTGATGATGGGCTTTAGTCCATATACAAATCTCTCGGTGCGAAACTCTTCGTCTTTAAGGGTCTCTGGATCATATTTCACTAGAGTTGTAAATCGACTCTCGTAATCATCCATAGACATATCGCCATGTTCCAGATTCAAAAATTCAGCCTGCATCCTTCTCTGGGTAGCTCGTGGTACGTATTGGGCTCTAAAGGCCTTCTGAAACTCTTCCCAGCTAATCACATCCTGGCGGGACATCAAAATACTCTGGGTAGTATCCCACTAATCTCGAGCGCTCCCTTTCAACATATAAGTGCCCATACTGACCCTCTCAGTATTTATGCATCCCAAATAATCATATATGACTATCAACTCAGTCAATCACTCCTCAGCCTCTACAGGATCCTTTCTCCCCTTGAATGCGGGTGGATTCATTTTCAAAAAAATCCCTCAGTCAAATCATATTTTTGTTATCGGCTTGAGTGGTGAGAGGCATCGGGTCCATCTGTACTGGGGGCATGGGAGGTCCTTGTGGTGGTGTAGGAGCAGTACCTCAGGTATTAACTCCAAAAGGTTGCGCAAATAGCGCAGCCATATGCTCAAAACCCTACTGCACATCTTGTTCAACCCGGTTAATTCGAGAGTTAGGGCTCTCTGGTTGTGAGGTAGGTGGCAGAGGTGGCTCTGCCTGCCTTCTCGAACGACCTTATCGTCCACTCATTTTCAACCTTAATACGTTTTCTGTGCGTACACATCAAACTTGATTGAAATTTCAATCCTCAATTTCAGTTCATGACCAGACTTATACAGACACTTGGGATGTATTCTAGTTCACTTAATCGACACTGACAGTACTAAACACCCTAAGCTCTGATACCAAATAAACTCTGTGACGCCTCGAAAGCAAGAAAAACAGGGTAAATTTAAAATTATTTCCATTAATACACAATTCTAAGTGCATTCCAGTACAGTGTCATGCATCATGATATATATAGTATACCATTTTCACCTCAGGATCTCATCATCTAATATTTAAATATCATACCATACACATTCCTAAATTTAGAGTTAATTAATCCTAATACATCTCATACATCATTGTTCGTCAAGTGTCTGTAAATACAACTTTAGTCTGGGTACATGAAATGTTAAAGTATACCTCAAAACACAATATACAGCTTGGAGTTCAAGTCCTCCACTAGCCACTACTCCGTACGTCGCAAGAGACTCTCTTCACTTGAAGAAATCTGGGAGATATTAAAATAGGGTGAGCTTCTAAATCGCTCAGTAAGGGGGTAAGGGACTCGTTAACAAAAATCATTCATTACACAGCACAATCATTTTATTTTGTAGGTGAAATTCAATAAGCTCAATAGAAAACATAGCATGAAATCATTAAAACATCATTCTCATCTCATTTCTCTAAGATCATGCAGAAACATGAGAGTAAATGGCTCAGTATAAAAACCATAGTTACAAGCATATGGAAATCAAGATGCGATAATGACTTTTCTCATAAAAATGTGATAGGAATCACCTCAGTAGTAATGCACATGGCAATGCCACAAAACATAATCTCATGTGTAAGATGGAGACTAGGTAAATAAAACTCAGATAAAAACATCCGTCATGACACATCAAAATAATCTCTTATGGGTACGCATCCCAAGCATCCTCAAAGAGGGAACGTCGACAATATGGTCGTGTACATGGTGTATTGGTCTTACGTGTTACCAGAACAAAGCCCGGACATACATGCTACCAGAGCAAGGCCTCTCCTCATGCACACTATCAGTCTTACATGCTACCAAAGCAAGGCCCGAACTTACATGCTACCAAAGCAAGGCCATCCAGTGCTACTAGAGCGGAGGTAATCTCACGTTACCAGAACGGAGGCATCTCTCGCTACTAAAGCAGAGGAATATCGGACTTACATGCTACCAGAGTAAGGCCCGGATTTACATGCTACCAGAGCAAGGCCCGATGTGTTATCACGTGACACGTTTAAGTCTCAATAACAACCATTATCATATAAAACTGTTTTGCCTTCATGTAGAGCTCATAATGGTTTCTCTCATAAAACTCATCTGAAAATCCTTTTTGTACTCATCATAAAACATGTCAAAATCGAGCTAAAATCGGCAAAACCACGCACACATTTCTCAAAACTCAGTACGCCTTAACGTATAGCCCAAATCTCATTTCACTTTTAAACTCAAACAGTTTGTAAAACAATTTCACACTTTGTTTGCAACTCATAAGAATTGGGCCCTAACCGGCTATAAAACCATGTGCAGTAACTTAATCACAACTCATAAAAACATGCTTGTTTCTTAAAACATTTCATGCTACAAATATCATCACAAATCACATACAGAAATGAGTTTAAGTTTTCCCTTACCTCGTTGCATCTCGTATAGTTCAATTGTTCCCCCGAACGACGGACTAACCTCGTATTCCTCTCTGGAACTCCCAAGCTGTCCCAACGATGTAAAAACATCATCAACATGTCATCACATTGTCTCAAATCTCAACATCGAGCATAATTGCTCACATTCTCATAATTTCTCAATACCTCAATGATTCTAACAACCCTAACCATTTTCAGCCTACTTATCACAACATTTACATCCACAATCACAGAAATCTACTTTTAAATTAAGGATTAAAGCGTAGAAATTTACCCAAAACTTGTGGAGTGCTCAATTCACGCTTCAGCTCAAATCGTCCTTTGATTTCCAAGTATGTTGTTCTCATTTTGATGAGGAACAACTTTCCCTCTTACCACAACCTCTGATTCGAACGGAAATAGGTGTTTTGGAGGAGAGAGAAAGCTAGGGATTTGAGGAAAATGGGGATTTTTGATTTTTTGGAGAGAGAAGATGAATTTCTAGCAAAAACACAAGGGTCCTTATATAGCTAGAAAGCAGGAGATCGATCTGCTCTTGGGTAGAGATCGATCTACCTTTGAATTGGGAACATTTTTAGCAATTTTTATGCCTACCAGATCGATATGTCGTGGGGGAAGATCGATCTCATAAACTTGAGGAGATCAATATGCTCCTTGTGAGGAGATCGATCTGCATTTTACAGAAACATTTGGAGATTGATATGCTCTTGTAGGAGATCGATCCCTTTAAGGCAGAATCACAAGGAGATCAATCTGCTTCCATTGGAGATCGATTTGCTCGTTTAAATTTTCCATTCCCTGTCACTTTGGCTTACCAGATCGATCCCCTCTTCTCCAAGATCGATCTGGCCTCATAGTTTCACACTATGGTTGCACACTTGGCACAAAATCTCCATATAAAAATGTTATAATTTACTCCATTGATTATTTCTCATTCTATACTCATTCATCACTTAGAAATTTCATTTCTTACCACCTCAATATTTAAGTACATCACATATAGCTCAATCAATTACACTCATGTTCACATTACATAATTTAGATGTGTATAAAATTCTCAGGTCTCACAACAGAGCATGTGAAGTCCGTGTGATTCCTTATTATTATCTTTCAAAAGTGAATGAAATGAGGATACGTGGCATGCTAGTTGGCAAGAAAAAGGTTAGTTGTACTACAAGACAAGTTTTCTTGTTATTTTGTCATTTAATGGTATGAAATTTGTCTTGTAGTGAACCAAATCCAATTCTTGCATTGTTTAGGCCCAAATACAGTCAAATCACATGAATTTCATTGGAATTTTATCAACACAATTAGAGGAAAATGAATCAAATTAGGGGATCATTAACATATTTACAAGATAATTAAGCAAAATTTAAGGAAATTAAGCACAAAATAACTCTACAAACTAGAATTATCATGCACTCTTACCGAATCATATAAATCCGGGGGTTCACTTTACTCATATTGTTCACGCCCTCAACATTATCCAACAAACCATATAAAAAGATAATAAAATAAATAAAACTTTTCATTAAGTAAAACTATGTTTTTTTCAATTTGTACCATCTTTTTTAAATGGAGGAAACATTTTTTAGAATTTTTTTTCACAAAATAAAGTAATTATGAACACTTAAAAGCAGGTAAAAAAAGTTAACTAGAATTTGAACGACAAGACTTTCATTGAGTAATTGGAATGCCTAATAACAGGTTTTGGTACTGAAGTGGCTTTGACATTGCGAACAACACAATTTCCAACACAACTTCCGTAGTTAAAAAAATATATATCCAAGTTAGATACAACAAATTGATGAACAATAAGATGTTCAATTTCTATCGAAATTCACATTAATTTTAACTTACATGTCTACTAGTTCGATTAAAGTTGCAAAAATAGAAGAAAAGTATATTAGTCCAAACAAACGAATAATAAAAGGATACATTCCCTTAAGATCCCATCCAAAAATTCTTAAGATTAATTTCATTAACACAAAATCTGAAAATCAATCTTCTCAAAATGAGAAATCATCCATAAGTTAACTTCTCTATTGCCAATGCAAAAACCAATACTTAATTACATTCTTCCGTGCAATTTTAATTTGGTAAAATAGAATAGGGAAAGTGATAGAGAAACTAACCAAAACTGCATTGGTAGGAGATGTTCAATAATCAGTTTATAATTTTAAATTAATTGAGAAGTATAGGGGAAGTGGAGAAGTAGTTACTTACTATTTAGCTTTTAGTTAGTTTTTAATAACATTTTATTTATTTTTATATGTATAGCGATTTTAAATGAAATTTCATATTTAAATGATTTTAAAGATTTTATTCTTGAATGGATAGTATTTTTTTTGGGTAATTTGCTAATTAATCCTTTTGTAAAATTGATTTTTTTAAGATTTAATATCCAGATAATGATTTTTTAAATAAATAATATTTTAAATGGAATTAAATTGATAACATTTTCAATGAAATTAAGATTTAAAAAAATTTTAAATAAGTGAATTATATGATACAAGCATGACACGTGTAATTATCAAGCTTCCTTGTATCTTATAATATAATATACAGTAGCTTATGACCGATGCCACGTACAAATTAATTCTAATTTTTATATGATACCTTTTATGTTATTTTATGATTTCAAAAAAATAAATAAATCAAACATAAAACAATATAAAATTAAATTAATTAATGCATTTGAAATATTTACTTATTTTATAGATAATTCACTAACAAATGATATTGTCATAACAATTTTGGACCTAGACCTAATTGCTAGATTGAAAAAATAGGAGTCGCCACCAATATGTTTTTTCTTAAACGTAGTTGGCCACCTAATTGGCTCTAGAGACTAGTCTAAATTTTTAATATATTTAGTTCAAGAGTTTAGTTATGCGTGAAAAAAGATTAACATCTTCGCAACGCTTGTCTTAAGGCGATACCAATTAATTATAAACTATCATAGTTTAGCCTTAATTATAATAGCCTTTATCTCTTTTTTTCCTTTTTTTTTAAATATTGAAAACTTATTTAATAATTCATCAACACTCTGATTGAAAATCTTAATAGAATTTTCTCACCTCAAGAGTATTCACGAGAGCACACTCATTCTAATGAAGGGGCTCCATAGTGGGAACTGTTTAAATTTTTTAAACCTAATTATGTTCATTTGTTCACAATTTTTATCTCAATTTCATAAAACTTTATTTTTATTTTTGTTTTTACATTCTTGATATTAAAATTATTTTACGAATCCTTCGACACTGTATCAAATTTGGAAAAATGCTTTCTCACCTTAATATTTCTAAAAAATTGCACACTCCCAAGATTGGAGAATCTCATCATGGTAAAATTTCCTTTTATCTTAATATTTAAATTTTGACTTTCTTAATTTTTATTTTGAGTAAATTTTATCTAGGTCCCTAAGGTTTAACCATAATATATTTTTAGTTCATTAATATAAAAAATGGATACTACACTCTAGGTTTTTCTATTTCACAGGACAAGTTATTTTTTTCATTAGTTAATCGTTAAGTCAATCATTAAAAGATTAATTTTGAGATAATTTTACCCTTTAAATAATTTGAAGTGATTTAAATACTCAAACTAATCAATAATGAGTCAGGGAGAGCTATTAAACTTTGAAATGTTAGCTTTTTCTTTTTAATTAATTAATTTATTTACTTATTATTTATTGTTTATTATTTTTATTTATTAGGTATTGTACTAAGTAACATATTGCTATTATTTTTATATCCTATTTTAGTTAGTGTGTTATGTGTTACGGTACCTAATAAATAAAAATATAAAATATAAAATAATAAAAATAAGTAGATAAATAAACAAAAAATAAATTAAAAAAAGAAAACTAATATTTCAGAGTCTAATAACTCTTATTATTTCCTTATTCATATTAATTAACTTAACTATTTAAAGCACTCCAAATAGTTTAAGGCGTAAAATGATTTCAAAATTAAGTTTTTAATGGTTAATTAACGGAACAATTAACTTATCTTACAAAATAGAAAAGTTTAGGACAGATTATTCATTTTTTATACTAGTAGATTAAAGTTGGATTAATATCAAATCTTAAGGAATAAGATGAAATTTACCTTTTATTTATTATGTTTTTGAGTTTGGAAATAAACGAAAATTCTTTTATATTGAAATTACTTTCCCAAATCTTCCAACACTCTTATTCCACCTAAGAAAATGATTTCTCATTTAGAATTCTCCCGAATATTACACACTAGCAAAATCGGATAAGTCCATCATTGGTTAACTCCATTTATTTCCAGAACTCATTCAAAATTGTATTATATATTTTTATTTTTGTTGTCGAACAGCACAACAGTGATGTATTGCTGACTCAGTGATTCGATTTTCTGGTCAGGTCACTCTGCAAAAATCGAAATAGTCAAAGAAGCGCAGGGCCTTCCCTGCGTAAACACTCCGATGCTTAAGTCCGAAAAAGATCTCTGCAGAGTTTCAGTGTATTCAAAAAGTAAAATCTCAATTTTTAGTTAAAAAGTCATACCTGTACCCTATTTATAGGGAACAATTTAGTCTTCAATGACATATTTGCCCAGTAATATTGACTGTAGGTATCTAGGGATAAAATTGTCCGAAGCTGAGCATTAAATACAGAGTCTATTTTCATCTGTATTTAATTTTAGCGTGACAGGTGGTGCTTTATCTGAACGACACATCATATTATTATTTTTTATTTTTTAAATCTTATTTTGCCCATAGCAATTGCTCCCTACTCTTTTGCGAACTATTAAACGCGGAAGAGTAACTGTTTTCTCGTCGTCACTGCCGGCACATATATATAGCGTGAGAGTGGAGGCTCATACTTCATTTTTCTCGCGGATTCAGCGGATCTTAACGGTAAATTCTCTCGCCCTAGTCTCGTGGCGCACCCCTGCGGCATACCCCTGCGGCACTTAGATCCTTACGGCAAGTGACCCTCACGGCCTTTTAGAGCCTCACGGCACATGACCCTCACGGCACCTGACCCTCATGGCCCCTGACCCTCATGGCCTTTTAGACTCTCACGGCATATGACCCTCACGGCACATGACCCTTACGGCACCTGACTCTCACGGCATATGACCCTCACGGCACATGACTCTCACGGCACATGACCCTCACGGCACTTGATCCCTTTTCCTCCTTCGGATCCTATCGGCCTTTGTTATCAAGGGTGACCAGAATTCTTCCACTATTTTTGGCATCTTGTTTTTCCTGATGGCTGGACACGGTCGTGGAAAGGAAATAGTTTTAGACCCTTATTCTAGGCTTAAAGAGTCTGATCTTGAACAGTTTAGAAGTAATTTTCCTCTTCCGGAGGGTTATATTTATAAGCTTCCAACTGCAACTGAGCGCGCTCCCCAATCCGTTAGTAGTGGTGTTCCTGTTCACCGGGCTTCACTGGAATTCGGGTTTCGTTTTCCTCTTCCCGAATTTGGAGTTATTTTTCTTCGCCACTATGGCATAGTTCCCGCTCAACTTCACCCCAACGGGTGGGCCCAAGTAGTAGGGTTTACGGTCGTATGTCATAAACTTAGCGTCAGGCCTACTATCCCACTATTTAATTCTTTTTTCAGAGTCCGTAGTGTACGCAATTCGACTCATTTTTGTATTCAAAAAGTCTCTGGAAGGGGTCAGAGTACTAAACTTTTCGGGAAACCTCCCTCTAAGCTTCACAACTACGCTTCAGATTGGTTTGTCGTTGAGGTTCCTCCATCTTTGAATATTCCTACCCGGTGGAGTTGTTGCGGACCTAATAATCTTAACCCGATTATTAATTTAAGAGACGCATATGGTCCCCTCATTTCTCAGCTTCCAGTAGAGGATGAGGGTGCTTTGTTGTCGGTATTAACTCCGGAGAATATAACTGCTGCGGGTTAGGGATGCGTTTCCGTTGACTCAGTTTTTACGCCCAAGCCCTCTTCTCCATCTAGTTTTCCCGAGGGAGGTCACGGTGTGGGTAGCCCCACTGATCCTTCGGAGGTAGAGTCGGAGGAGGATTTAGATTGGGGCCAAGGCGAGGCATTTGGCAACCCTTTTGTAGAATTGCCCACGGATGAGAGCTTAGCTAACATCCATTCTCTTGATGATTATTTAAATCCGGGTGATTTCATATCGCATTTCGTAGCATAAATGTCTGTCCATTTTCCTCTTGTTTGTTTTGACTTTTGTTTTTCTGTTCTTTTTTCAGGGATGGACCCACTTAGAAGCGCTTTTAGAAGATGAGGAGGTGATGAGGATGCTGCTAGAGTTACCCGTCCTTCCAAGCGTAGACGTCAACGAGATCAAACTCGAGAGTCCCGAAGCCATGCTCATGCTTCTGACCCAGACTCTCGAGGCGAGAGGTCGAGGCCTCCTCAAGCTCCCCTTCTCACTCCTCCTGAGGGATCTGGTTCTCGCGATCGAGATAGGGGGAAACAGCCAGCCGCGAATCCCCAACTTCCAGACCTTGAGATGGAAGAGCACCATCGGGCGAATCGAGCCGAGTGCAACACAACTCGTCCATCTCGAATTGGGAGACGGTGTTTGTATATTGAGTCGTCCATGAGGGATACACCAGCGTTTCCCCCCGTTGCAGACCTTAACACTTCCAGATACGTGGTTGACGGTGGTGTGGCGGTTCATTGGCAAAACTTCATAGTGTATCCAGGCGTCAACGACAACGACTCAATTCACGACCCTGGCGTAGCAGCCCGGATGGGCTGGTCGACCATACTCCCTAGAGACGAGGCAGAGTTGTTCAAGAGTTTTCCCCAATCTGAGGACCGAGCCGATTATTTGGCAATGATGGTATCCATTTAGCCCGTTTTCCCTTTCTGTTTCTCTCTTTTTATTCTTTGCGGTATTTTCTTGACTGATCTTTTGATTTTCCTAGCATTCTTAGACAGCTCAGCAAGTGATCGCTTGCAATGCACGATATCAAGCTTATAGGACTCGGGCTGATCTGATCTTCAACAATTGAGGAGTGAGAAGGCTGAGTGGCTTACTGAGAGAAACCAATACAGGAGGCTTCCCGAGCAACTCGACCGACTGAAGAAGGAGAAAGAGGATCTAAATCTCAGCCACGTTCGCCTTCAAGAGGATTTTGCCAAAGAGCAAGAGAGGTCCAAGGAATACAAAGAGTCCTTAACTGTAACTCAAGAGGAGTTGGACTCAGTTCTGCTAAAGCTCCAAGATCTCCAAACTAGTTACGATGAGCTGAGGTCTGACAACATGCAGTTGAAAGAGGAGGTTTCGAGCTTACGTAGAGGGCCTTCGTCTTCCTCAGTTAGCCAAGACGCGAGGAACGAGGTTCGTTCCGAAGCTGTACAGGAGTACCGTTTATCGCAAGACTGTTATGACAGAAAGATGTTATTTGCTACTGGCTTTGTGAAATACGGTTTCTATATGGCGCGTTCCTGGCTAGAGAAGGAGAGATCAGGAGAGACCTTTTCTGAGCTGCAGTGGTCGACACGGTTGGAGGACTATACCGACGAGTTTCGTGGTTGGACAGATTACGAGCCCGATAAGGAGGACTTCGAGACCTATCTTGAGAAGGGGGCCTATGACGATCTCTCCAATCTATCGGGCCCTTGGGAATCTCGCCCGCAATCAGGAGTGATTGATGCTCTGGGTGATTTAGAAGGCAATGAATAGATGCTTCGGGCGAATGCACTCCTCCACCGGCTAATGAATAGTTCTAGTTGTTTTTCTTTTTTCTTTTGTTGTCACCGTTCTTTTATTTGTATTAGAGACTTTGATGCTATGAAGTTTTACCGAATTAATAAATCAATTTGCTTTGCAAAATTGTGTTTTAAATTTCCCATTTTGCTTATTTTTGCATATTTTCTTTTTATATCGGTGGCTTACTTCACGCATTTTTTTTTGCTTCGAGCCCTTTACTTTAGTGCGTGGCTTACCTCGCGCATTTTTCGCTTCAAGCCCTTGCATATTTTCTTCGTGGCTTACCTCGCATATTTTTCGCTTCAAGCCCTTTATCTTGAGTGCGTGGCTTACCTCGCACATTTTTCTCTTCAAGCTCTTTATCTTGAGTGCTTGGCTTACCTCGCGCATTTTTTGCTTCAAGCCCTTTATCTTGAGTGTGTGGCTTACCTCGCGCATTTTTCGCTTCAAGCATTTGCACATTTTCTTCGTGGCTTACCTCGCGCATTTTTCGCTTCAAGCCCTTTATCTTGAGTGCTTACCTCGCGCATTTTTCGCTTCAAGCCTTTGCACATTTTCTTCATGGCTTACCTCGCGCATTTTTCGCTTCAAGCCCTCTACACATTTTCTTCGTGGCTTACCTCGCGCATTTTTCTCTTCAAGCCCTTTATCTTGAGTGCGTGGCTTACCTCGCGCATTTTTCGCTTCAAGCCCTTGCACATTTTCTTCGTGGCTTACCTCGCGCATTTTTCGCTTCAAGCCCTTGCACTGAATATAGCTAAAAATCTTGAAAATATTTAATAATTCATCATTCAATAAGTGAAATTTCAATTCATAGTTTTGACAAGGGAATAAAAATAAAAATAAAAATAAACATTTCATTGCCAATATGGCTTCAGGTGATTAGCATTCCATGTCTTTGCTATTTTCTTGCCTAGCAAACTCTCCAAGATGCAGGTACTAGGTCCGATCATTCTCCTGACTCTGTAAGGCCCTTCCCAATTTGCCCTGAACTTCCCGTCTTCTCTTAAGGCGTTGGTGATGGTCGACTTCCGCAGCACGAGATCTCCCTCACGTAGGGGTCTATCTTTTACACGAGAGTTATAATAACGAGCAACCCTTTGCTGGTAAGCAGCTAGCCGTATAGCGGCAAGATCTCGCTGCTCGTCAAGCAGATCCATATTCTCTCGTAACCCCTGAGAATTCACTTCTTATACATAGGGAATTAACCTTGGCGAGACAGCTCCGATTTCCACAGGTATCAAAGCTTCAGTTCCATATACTAAGCTGAACGACGTTTCCCTGATCGGTACCCGACTCGTCGTTCTGTATGCCCATAGAATACTTGGCAGCTCGTCTACCCAGACCCCTTTTACTTTGTCTAGACGAGCTTTGAGGTCATGAAGTATGGTCCTATTACTGATTTCTGCTTGGCCATTAGCTTGCAGATATGCTACAGAGGATATCCTGAGTTGAATCTTCAATCCCTCGCAGAAATTTCGGAATGCATCGCAATCAAACTGCTTCCCATGATCTACGTTCAAGATCCTTGGGACTCCAAATCGACAAATTATCTCCTTCCAAACCATCGCTTCGACCTTTTTTTTCAGTAATTGTAGCCAGAGACTCTGCTTCTACCCACTTAGTAAAATAATCTGTGGCCACCAACAAGTACTTTCGTTGACCCGTAGCCACTGGGAATGGTCCAAGTATATCCAAACCCCATTGGGCAAACGGCGTGGGCTGAAATATACTCTGAAGGGTCGATACTGGGGTAGATGTCAAGGGGGCGCACCTTTGACATTTGTCACATTTTCACACCTTATTAAGTGCATCTTGCTTGAGCGTAGGCCAATAGAATCCTGCCCTGAGTATTTTTGCTGCCAAAGCTCGGGCTCCTAAGTGTTCTCCACATATCCCCTCGTGGACCTCAGCCAATGTGTAGTTGGCTTGTTCTGGACCTAAACACTTCAACAGTGGCATGGTATATCCCCTTTTATAAAGTTCCCCGTTGATCAAAGTAAATTTTGCACTTTGAGTCCTCATTTTTCGGGCCGCTTCTTTTTCATTAGGGAGTGTCCCCTCCATTAAATACTGTTTTATGGTCGTCCTCCAATCAGAACCGACGTCAATCTCCAACACCCCTTCTTCTTCTTCTATGCTTGGCTTAACCAATCTTTCTACTTTCACGGCCCTCCCAGTAGCTTCTTTGGAGGATGCTAACTTAGATAGGGCGTCGGCATGGCCATTCTCAGATCGGTCAATTTAGGTTATCTGGAAATTGTCAAATAATTGTGCTAACCACCGAACCTTCTCTAAGTACGGAACAAGAGTAGATTCTTGCACTTCATACTGTTCTTTGAATTGGTTGACGACAAGTTGTGAATCACTATGGGCTAGCAAATTTCAAACTTGGAGCTCCCTTGCAAGTTTCATGCCACAAACTAATGCTTCGTATTCAGCCACATTGTTGGAACTAGGGAAATCGAAGCGTAGAGAATATTCTATCATTTCTCCTTCAGGTGATATTAGCACGATGCCAGCTCCGGTCCCCCTGACACTTGACGCTCCGTCAACAAATAGCTTCCACCAGTTCAACTCTTCCTTCTTAGCATCATCTCGACACGTACATTCAACGATGAAATCTGCTAGAGCTTGTGCTTTAATAGCTTGTCGAGGCTGAAAAGAAATATCGTATTCTCTGAGCTCAACTGCCCACTTCACTAACCTTTCGAATGTTCAGGCTTTTGGAGTATCTGTCTCAAGGGCTGATCTGTTAATACAGTTATAGAGTGTGCCTGAAAATAGGGGCGTAGTTTTCGGGCTGCTATGACAAGTGCTAAGGCTACTCTTTCAACCTGAGGATATCTTGTTTCTGCTTCCAAGAGCACTTTGCTTACATAATAAATAGGCCTATCTCCTTTTGCGGTTCTCCTTAGCAAAACTGCACTTACCGCTTTATCTCCTATTTCAAGGTACACAAACAGCTGCTCCCCGGTTAGAGGCCTTGACAGTAATGGGAGTTCTTTCAGATACTCCTTCAATTCTTCAAAGGCTGTTTGGCATTCTTTGGTCCACTGAAAGTTTTTTCTGCCTCGGAGTGTCTTGAAGAATGGTAAACTCCTTTCAGCTGATTTTGACAGGAAGCGGTTTAGTGCGGCTATCCTCCCTGTCAACCTCTGTACCTCTTTGACTGTAACTGGAGGCCTCATATCCAAGATGGCTTGGACCTTCTCGGGGTTGGCTTCGATCCTACGGTTGGTTATCATAAACCCCAGAAACTTCCCAGATTGAACTCCGAACGAACACTTATTGGGATTCAGTTTCATATGATACTTTCTTAGAACCGTGAAGACTTTGGATAGCTGCAAAGCATGAGATTCCCCTTCCCTACTTTTTACAATCATGTCGTCCACATAAGCTTCCATTGTAACTCCGAGCAGAACCTTAAAAACTCTATTTACCATACGCTGATTTGTGGCATCTGCGTTTTTCAGGCCAAACGGCATCACTCTGTAACAGTAAGTGCCTTTATCAGTGATAAAAGACGTCTTCTCTTCGTCTTCTGGGTGCATTAGGATCTGATGATAACCGGAGAAAGCGTCCAAGAAGCTAAGAAACTCGTATCCCGAAGTTTCATCTACTAGTTTGTCTATTCGGGGTAGTGGATACGAGTCTTTCGGACATGCCTTATTCAGATCTGTAAAGTCCACACACATTCTCCACTTTCCGGTGGCTTTCTTCACCATTACTACATTTGCTAGCCATTACGGATACAGGACTTCCCGAATGAATCCAGCCTCAAGCAACTTGTCTATCTCTTCTGCAATGATTTGATGCCTCCCGGGAGTGAAATTTCTTTTCTTCTGTTTGATAGGTTTAGCCCCGGGTAGTACGTTAAGTTCATGACAAATGACCTTTGGATCTATTCCGGGCATATCGGCAGGGGTCCATGCAAAAACATCGGCATTCTCTATCAAGCATTTTATTATTTCCTCCTGCATTTCTGGCTTCAATCGGCTTTCGACATACACCTTCTTCTCTTCACCATTAATCCTCAGCTTTACTTCTTCCATTTCTTCAACAGGCTTTGGCTTCGACGGTTCTGTGATAGTAAGGGTTTCCTTCCTCTGAATCCCCTTACATGTAGTCGATGCAACGTTACATGTTCTTGCTCTCCTTTGGTCCCCTCTAACTTGTCCCACACCTCTGGGGGTTGGAAATTTCATCAGCAGATAACACGGGGAAAGTATGGCTCTCATATCGCTCAATAACGGACACCCGAGAATAATATTATAAGCTAGAGAGGTCGACCTGACCACCATAAATAGGACCTGTCTTGTAACACTCTTAGGTTCTTCACCCAGAGTAACAAGCAGTTCGACTGACCCTGCCACCTTCACCTTTTCTCCTGTGAAGCCAAAGAGGGGAGTAGTTACCGGCTTCAACCTGTCTTCACTCAGATTCATTTTCTCGAAGCAATTCCAATAGATGAGGTTCACCGAGCTCCCATTGTCTACTAGAATTCGTCCTATCGGATGTTTAGCCACTACCGCCGATATAACCATAGGATCGTCATGTGGAATGATAATATCTCCTTGATCGACAGGCGTGAAAGTAATCGTCTATCCATTCTCAGCTACTTTCATCACAGAATGAACCTGGTATGCCTGCCTAGCATAAGCCTTCCGTGAGGTAGATGAGGTGCCTGCTATGTATTCTCCACTAGAGATGACGTTAATTGCGGGTCCTGTAGGCTCGTTATCAATCTGCTGATTCCTACGTTCCCCCTGCCTTACCCCATTTCCTCTCTCCTCAATCCTTCTTCTATTGACTCTGTTGTCATTAGGTCTATCATGTAGTCTATTGTCTCTCCGACCATGAACAGGATATTGATTCCTTTCGTTCCTCTGAGTGTAGCGGTCCAACAGCCCTTCTCTAGCTAATTTCTCAAGTTGATTTATCAGATCGCGACATCTCTCCGTTGAATGACCAAAAGCGGAGTGGAAACTACAATAGGATCTGAGATCTCCCCCTAGGTTTCCCTCACCTCTTCTAGGGAATTAGAGCATCCCGATTCTTTCAATCGCTGCTAGGATTGAAGCACGTGGTTCAGAAAGTCGGGTGTAGTTTGTATATTTCAACTTTGGGGCTTTGTCGGATCTGTCTGATCTCCCTATATTCCTCTCATCGAGGTCTCTCTCCCGCTTCTTTCCTTCCTTGGAGTCTCCCATCAGAATCGATTTCATCACCTCCTCTTGGGTAATGTACTTGTTAGCTCGAGAGAATAAGTCTGAGACCGTCGTTGGTTGATCCAAGGACAATGATTCCTGGAGCTTTTCAGACCTTGTTCCCTGAAGCATGGCTGTCACTGCTATCCCCACTTGCAGATCACGTACTTCCAGAGTAGCATCTCGAAATCGATCTACATAGCTCTTTAATGATTCTTTGTTCCCTTGCCTTAGGGTGAGCAGATAGGTGGCCTCCTTTCTCTTCTGACTATTTATCCCAAAGGCTTTCAAAAATTCCCTTCTCAGCTGGTTGAAGGAAGAAATAGACCCTTCTGGCAAGTTGTTGAACCACTTCAGTGCATGACCCGCCAAGGTTAGAGAGAACGCCCTGCACATTATCTCGACCTCCCAGCCATGTAGCAACATTAATGACTTGTAGCTTTCTACATGATCGGAAGGGTCTGTTTTTCCAGCATATGCTGCTATTTGCGGCATTTTAAACTTTGGGGGTAGTGATTTCCCCATGATCGCTGCGCTGAATGGGACTCTCCGTCTCTGGTTCTCTTCAGTCGGAACCAATCTCTTTTCTTCTAAAATTTGTTCAACTATTCTCTTCATGTCCATAGCATCTTGGATCTTTCCGATATTACACGAATCGGTTTGATCACAATCAACAGTCTCTTTCCCCTTGCTGTATATATTAGGGGCTTGATTCCTCTCAGTCCGAGATAAAAAGTTCGCCATTTCAGTAGGGGGGTTCCACGTTGGATCTACCTCTGAGCCTCTCCTTTCCATATGAGATCCCACCATCCCAGCACCTCCTATACCATCCATAGGTCCAGCGAGATTTTCAGCATTCGGGCGTCGGAGGCCCCTAACAATCTCCCGTGCAGCGTCTCTCGCACCTGGATGCCTTGAACCTTCTCCAGTTTCGCGTGAGGGGTTCTCCTTGCGTGTAGGGTCCAGTGCACCCGGGCGACCCATTTCTCCAATACCTTCATCGATGCCCTGCAGTCCATTGCAATCACGCCCTCGCGCACCCTGGCGCATCAGATCACTACTCTACGCTCGCGTATCCTGGCGGCAGATCTCCGGCGCACCCTGGCGCACTAATCCCTCCCCTGACTCTCGCGCACCCTGGCGGAATGAGTCTCGCGCATTCTCACGAACTGAGTCTCTCGCAACCTGGCGGCCAGCTTCTGGCGCGGATTGGCGCAGCAAATCCTCCATAGACTCTCGCGCATACTGGTGGAAGGAGTCTCGCGCAGTCTCACAAACTGCGTCTCTCGCACCCTGGCGCCCGACCACTGGCGCACACTGGCGCACTAAAACTTGCACAGACTCTCGCGCACTCTGGCACATAAACGCCAATATTGACTCTCGCGCACCCTGGTGAGTCAATCTCCCGTCTGACTCGCGCACCTTGGTGCGCCAATCTCCTCGCGCACACTGGCGGCAGTCTCGCGGGCCCTGGTGAGGAGACTCTCGCGCTTCTTGGGGCTCCGCGGCTTCGCGCATAAGGTCTTCCGCGACCTCGCACAATAGGTCTTCCACAGCCATACGCACCGGGGTTCCAGCACCCTGACGCCTTAAGCTTTCCGCTGTCTCGCGCCCAATCCCACCAGCCTCCGAAGTATTCCTTCTCTGTGTCCTTGGCTCTGCCAAGTTCTGGACAGCGGGTGGAAGATTCGTCTGCGGAAAGGCACCTTTGAACAGGTCGACCATCGCGCGTACCCGAGCTTCTTCTCCACGGTCCAGTGGAGAACTGGCCGTATCTTCATTCTCCTCATCTCTGATTGTTGTGGATCGTGTCTTCACCATCGTTGTAGAATCACCAGCTTTTCTTTTGTTTCCCACAGAAGGCGCCAATTGTTGTCGAACAGCACAACAGTGATGTATTGCTGACGTCAATGATTCGATCTTCTGGCCAGGTCACTCTGCAAAAATCGGAATAGTCAAAGGAGCGCAGGGCTTTCCCTGCGTAAACACTCCGATGCTTAAGTCAGAAAAAGATCTCTGCAGAGTTTCAGTGTATTCAAAAAGTAAAATCTCAATTTTTGGTTAAAAAGTCATACCTGTACCCTATTTATAGGGAACAATTTAGTCTTCAATGACATATTTGCCCAGTAATATTGACTGTAGGTATCTAGGGATAAAATTGTTCCAGAGCTGAGCATTAAATACAAAGTCTATTTTCATCTGTATTTAATTTTAGCGTGACACGTGTCGCTTTATCTGAACGACACGTCATATTATTATTTTTTATTTTTTAAATCTTATTTTGCCCATAAAAATTTTTATTTTTATTTTGTGAGTATTATCAAAACCTAATTTAAATTTACAAGAGATTTAATCTATTTCCTAAATAACTTTTTCATATTTTATTTTTTGAATGATAAAGGTCCTAATTTTATTAAAAAATGATAAAGGATACTAATATCCAATACATTATTAATATAATTTTTTGACTCCACAAGTAATATTAGAATTATGACATGTATCCTTTAAAAATATTAAAAAAGTATAAAATAAATAAAATTGACGTGTATAAAATAATTATTCTAATCAAATTAAATAACAAAAAAAGAAAAATAATCAAAAAAAATATTAGCAAAGTATGGAGCCCAGCCCAAACAAACCAAGAAGTTGGACTCTTATAAGCCCAAACGAGTCAGGCCGGGCAGGCCCTTGAGAATGAAATTTGGCCGAGCCCTACCGTTGGCCTCGCTGCCCTCTGTCACGCCTGCTTCACATGCCGTTGCTTAGCTTCTCCTCTTCAGCTCGTTTCAACATCTATCTCAGCTTTCCTTTTTTTTTCCACCTTCCCCTGACCTCTACTGCCAAGTCTTGATTCCTGCCACCAAGCACCCCAAATGGCATCCAATTCGCCTATTCCTCCTTTAAACCCAACAAATAATTTCCAAAACGAAAACTATTTTTTCCTAATTTGTTCACCTTTTGAATGTATTCGGGTGTTTTTGGGCTTGTATGAGTAGTTGATTGGAGGTTTGAAATTGTCTTATTTTTTGGTTTGTTCTGGATGATGGATTATGGATTCTGTAGGTTGAAAGTCGTTGAATATAAGTTTGTGTAGGCGTATTTCAGCTTTGGTGGATGAATGTTGTGTTGAACTGGGTTTCTTGATTGAGTATTTTCTGTGCTGAATTGTATATGAACCGAGGATTTTTTTTCTGAGTTTGGAGGGTCGATTGAAGGTCATTAAAGGTGGTGGCTTCAGAAGATTTTGGCTGTGAATTGAGCTGGATCCTTCTCCCCTCTGAATTGAGTGTTGGATTCCTTTTTAGAGGAAAATTGCACTGGATTCAGACTAATTTCAGAAAAATCTTTTAAATTCAAATTTTCATGAAAATCATCCAATTCTTTCCATTGATTTTTATCTTTATATTATTATTATTATTATTATTATTATTATTATTATTATTATGAACAATCCATTAAACTTGATTATCTTTATTTTGATTTTTTTTTCATATTCCGTTTCGTTTTTATTCAAACAGATAATACTGAAAAATAAATAAAATAATAAAATAAATTTGAACTAAAACAACAATCTGGGATTGAATAATCAGGCTTCAACCAAATGGGATTATGAACCTAATTTAGGTCTTGAAACCAATTCAGGCTTTTAAATATATGATTCAATAAATTCACTTTGCTTGATAGACTCGAAAAAAATTGTCAAGCCCAAGTACCTAACAAATTCAATATGTCTAGTAATCCACACAAAATATAATGTCTACAATATGGTACATAAAATTTATATTGATATATGATTTTATTTATTTAAATATGTATGTTTATATATATGTAAGCGGAAGTGAGAAAAGAAGTGTGAGGAGAGAGTAAGCAAGGGAAGTGAGAAAGTGGAAAAGTGGTAATAATTTTCTTTAATTACTTAAGTGGACAATATATTGGTAAATGTTTAAATGCCATGCCATTCAAAAAAGTTATATCGCAAACGTGATTAGGTTTATATGTATTTTTTTATATTATATTATATATAATTATATTAATTAATTTTTTTTTAAGAAATTGATGTAAAAAGAAGTACAAGGTTTAAAAATTTTCTACTCACTCTTCCGTGCGCTTGAAAGGACTAGTTCGCTTAGCATTGCCTTGAACCTGAAGGCCAAGGAAATGCAAGGAAAGATTTGGCGGACTGATATGAGGCTGCAGCAGAAGGAAACCTTAAAAAGGTGTTCTAGTAGGGTACGTCAGCAACAAGATTTTGTCACGTTTCCAGCTGTAAAGAAGGTCGAGCTTCATCGTCAAAATGAGTGGAAATTTTTTGTTATTCTTTTGTTCTTTTGTTTCTTTGATATTCTGGTTCTTGCAAAGTTAGAGAGTGGTAGTTATAAAAGTTGTTTGATAGGGGGACATGTCTCATAAAATGATTGGTACAAGCATTTTAGATTCTGTTAAAAACTACTAGATGGAAAAATCATGAAGAGAGACTCAATTAAGTTCTTTTAGCTTTCTCTCTTAGTTTCTTGGAGTGTTAAGCCTCCTTGAATTGCTCTGTTCAAGGAGTAAAAGTGCCCATCATTTTTTGGTGCCTTCATTGATTCATTCTTCACGGCAATCATAGTTCCTTGACGATATGGCAAACGGAACTCAACCGGTAACCCATGCTATTGAAGGTTGTATGAACCGCTTTGAGGTTTATGAGGATCAATTGACGGCTTATGGAGTAATGTAAAGGAGAGTAGTTTGAAACTTACTAATCTTGAAGGTAGAATTGATCAAGGAACCAGGAACCAACGTCCATGGTAATGGATGGATCTAGACATAAAGTTTCAGACTCGGCAGGTGTAAGACCTGAACTTTGCATTATTTCCGTATGAATATATCATTTTAATCGTGTAAATATGATATATTAATCAATAAAGAAGAAATAATACAATTTCAAGTATAAATAATTAAATTGGGTACCGATAAGTTTTAAAGTACCGAAATAAGAACTTGGGTAAATTCAAAATAAACCGAATGAAATTAAGTTAAACCGATTGAAAATATGAACTCAAGACACCAAAATATAGGTAGTCAAAGAAGGGAAGTTAGTCCAAAAATGATAACTTGAAAATTACCCTATTTTGATAATTTATCCTGGAAATATAGAAAAAGATACATTTCCGGAGAAATAAATGCAAGAAAATAAAATAGAATGTACATATATTTTGTAAAATAAATTAAATAAAATATATGTACAAGGGCGTGTCAATTTTAGTGTATAAAATACACTATGAGAATAAAATATAATAATAATAATATTTGTTTTATTATTATTATTATAATATTTTAAATTATAAGATATTGTAGTATTATTATATGTATTTTTTTAGATATTTTGGTATATATATTATATTATATTGAATATAATATATATAAAAGAAATTAGAATTGAAAAAAAAAAAAAGCAGGATCGCGTCGCGCGACCCTGTCACGGCCCATTTTTCTTAAAAATCCTTACAAATTTTTTTCGTTTTTTCATTTCCTTACCCGTTGTGAACAGTTTCACTACTAACAGTTGGGCTATGAGTCAATGTTAGTCCCTCCGTCATGTTACTTACCTTAACATATATTTTCCATATTTCATTTACATATCAATTTATTTTAACTAAATACATCCCCAATATTACATCCGTGTACAGTACTTTGCCTCTATATGTTCAGATACAAAAATTATACGAATGTGTATACCTGGTCTTGATAGGAAGCAGCAGATAAACGAAATGCAAGACTATTGTCGCTCTCTTCTACTGAATGTACCCTGTGGGGTGAAAAATGAAAGGGTGAGCGAAACTTGCTCAGTAAGGTAATAATGTAAGCAGGTAGATAACTATACTATCTACGTGCTGATAATGTCATGATATAAAATCGTTTATATTTGAAGCATGAGGTATGACTAAAACGATGCCACATGTATGTATATATCATATAAGAGAAATCATGAAATCGACATATAAAACAAACATGGAAAAATCATCATGCATGACACCTCATGCTCGTCACATTAAAACTTATTAATTTCATCATAAACTCATCACGTTAAAAACTTATTTGTTTTATCACAAAACAACCACATCAAGGCTAAACCCATCTCTAGGGAATACCTTGATTCATTAAATCGCATCTCATTTAAAAACATAAATCGGGACATTACTCCTCCTTCAGTTTTGTCCTGGTATATTCAAACCGTATGATATTATGTGAGGCATGTAGGTTACTGTATGAAAAATCGAGGACTATGGCCATATTATGTCCCTGTGATCCCAGGCTACACGGATCCCGGTATGCGGGGCATCACAACTGCAGCCGGAGGTGGGGTCAAATCCTACCCGCAAGAATATCAAGTAACATCATCGAGTCATCATGACTGCACGGTACAGCGTACTCCGTGTGACATACACGGTACAACGTACTCCGTGGACCCATATCATAGTCTGGGGGTGCCTGCCGTAGGTCTTATCCACCCTAATACTATGTCGATAACCAACCCATGTCTCAAAGTATACGTACGAGTATATCAACTCTCTGCGACACACAGTCTACAGGAGGCTTCCGCACGACTATATGCATGTCAACTCACGTCTAGTGCGAGCGAAGCTCTAGCACGACGCTATGCATATCATGATATCTAAAATCTCGTGCGAGCGAAGCTCCAGCACGATTTTTGTACACGCACAAATTTCTTGTACGAGCAATGCTCCAGTACGACATTTTTATGAGAAATAAATCAGTAAAATTTAGTGCAAGTAAGACTCTAGCACTCTTTTTACTCGTGTAAATATGATAGGTGGCTCAATCTTGATAAAACATCTTTTAAAATCGTAACCGGTACAAACCGGTACCCTTTCGTATAATTCATGAAATCAACAACCAACCTATGTGCATATTTGCTTAAACCAAAGCAATACATTCATATAAAACATTAAAACATGATAATCATGCAATTTATTTGTCTTAATACCCTTTTTGTAAATTTTACTTCTAGGGGCAACATCGTCTTTTTCTTTATTCACCCATGCCCCGATTTTTCACAAAATTTATTGTTTCGTTTCTAGATACTTTAAGAAATTCTAAGCCCTGTAAATCCCCTTAAAATATGTATAGAAATCTCTATGCACCTACAAAATTCCCTTACCTCGATTCTCTGTACAGTCTGACTTTTCCAATTCTACCGATCACCCGATCCGTTTAGCTCCCAATATGTACTCCGGAGCTACAGATAATTATTTACATGTCAATTTAACCCAATAAATATAATTCTCGCATTTACTACAGTCAATTTAACTAATTGGGTCAATTTATTCTTATTGGGCCCGATCGCACCTTAATGGGCCTCGACCCATTTCCAGCCTGTTTATACTTATTAAATTCCTTCTTCGGGTTTACTGGGTTCATTCGGCTTACTAATAATCATCGGGCTTCGTTCCAAACTCATTGGATAGCCCGTATACTATTTACGGTAATTACTGTAAAATTTCGAATAATATTCCTTTTTATACAAAATTAATCCGTAAAATAATCTTAACTCTGCATTGAGGACTCTAATTGTCAAAATTAAAATGTACTTACCCAATGCTATGTGGGGTACGAAAATTGGAGCTCAATTGGCTCTCGTTCGGGCTCACGTACACGATCTATTGTCGAACTGTAAACTTTTATATTTAATTTCGGGTTAATTTTTGATTAAATATAATTTAAATAAATTTCTCGAAAATCAAATCGATCACTTTTGACCTCGTATTGACTTACCCGAAGTCCGGTGTATCCCCGAAAATTCTTCCCCTTTTCCCTTTTTCTCTTTTTCTCCCTTTTTCATCTCTTTCTTGGCTGAACCGGTTCGGTCCGGTTCAACCCGCTTTAGACCGGTCCAGTTCAGCCCAGTTCAGTCCGATTTAGCCTGTTTGGGGCCTCGCCGGTCGGTTCTCCACCGGTTTCCACCTCGGGCTGCTTCGTTTTGCTATCCGATGCACGGATCTGGTGGTATCCATGCTCGGATCGGTGGCAATGAGGCCGGTTCGACCTTTCTCCTCTTCGGCGTCGGTGGTTCTCCTTCTTTCTGCCATTTTCGAGGCCTTCTGTCATTTTCGCCAGCCGTGGCCACCACCGATCGCGTTGCCTGGGCCTGGGGAACCCTCGGCTGGTGGTGGCCGGGCCTGAATCGGCGCCGGTCGTCGAAAAATCTCCTTTCCTCTCTTGGCTTCTCTTTCTCCTTTCTCACCGTCGATCGTCGCCGTTCGTCGTTCCTGTAGGCCGGTGGTGGTTCGGCTGCCTCGCCTGACTTCCTCGGCATCTCTTCCCAGTGGCGACTGGTGGTCGGCGGTGAGGGAACCGACTCCCTCTGTTCCTGCTTCGTTTTCCTTCAAATCGTAATTTCGCGATTTTCACTTCTCTCTTTTTTTTAATTAATTAATTAATTTATTTTATTTATTTTTATTATTATTTTAATCAATAAAATATATTAAAAAAATCTAAAATATCTACAAAAATTATTATTTTATTCATAATTAATTGATTTAATTTATTTAACCAATAAATAAATTTATCGGTATTATTTCAACTTTTCAGTATATTTTCTTCGTATTTTCGAGATATTATCCCGAATGAATTTTCGATAAATCCTTACAATTTTGGATCTTGATCAATTAGACTCGAAATTTAATTATTTCCTCGTTATTGATCAAGATTCTCAAATCCATTATTTTTAATTAATTTTTTCTTCTCGAATTTATACCGACTTTTGGTCTTTTTACCATTTTACTCTTACACGTGTTCGGGACCAAATCAGTCCAACTTCCCATCACGAACACTCACTCATTTCATGTTTTAAATCCTTATCTATAGTCCGAATCCCATTCGTTTAAATTTGTGATCATTTTCAATCATTTATAAGAAATTACGGTAAAAATCGGGTCTTACATAATCTGCCCCACTTAAGAAATTTGGTCCTCCAAATTAGAACCAAGTTAAATGGATCCATAAACAACTCTGGGTACGTCTATTGTATCATATACTGTCATTCTCAAGTGACTTTTTTCGGAGTGTAATACTACCAACCATACTTTAATTAGGGAGATCATCTTAAACCTCAACACTTTCTTCTTCTTGTTTAATACCCGAATCGATTTTCCTATCATACGTTATACTTTCATTGAGCTAAGTTGTTGGAGCTCATATCCAATCACATATGCTGGATCTGTATAGTATTTTCGAAGTATCAAAAGATGTGACACATTGTGGATGCCTGTTTATTCAAGTGGTAACGCCAACCAACAGGCCTTGTCTCCCACTTTGTCCAATCTTTTTCCGAATCTCGTTACGTTCTTATGCTATGTCCTAAGGGCATGTAACTTCCAACAATACTAATTCACCATCGGTGAATTCCAATGGTTTCTGTCTCTTGTCAACATAGCTTTTCTATCTGCTCTGAGGTGTTCTTAATCCTTCACAATTAACTGAACATCCTCAGAGGTTTGTTATACTAGATCGGGAGTAATTTTCTATCTGTCACCCACTTCTTCTTATCCAAATCGAGGAAACAACCCTTACGACCATACAATGCCTCATCTGTAATCATCCCGATACTCAAGTGACAACTGTCATTATTGGCGAATTCAATTAGTAACAACTAATCATCCCAGGAGCTTATCAGATAAATGGCACACGCTCTCATCATATCCTCCAGAGCCTGTACAGTCCTCTCTGACTGACCATCTGTCTGAGGATGGAAAGCTGTGCTAACACTCAGTCGGGTGCCTATAGCTTCCTGAAAAATATCCCCAGAAGTGGGAAGTGAAGCGGGAATCCTTATATGATACAATGCTCACTGGAAAAATACTTGGTGTTCCACAATTTTCCATACACATAAATCCGCCTACACACTCAGAGTATCTGGGGATTTCCTAACCAGAAGGTGGGTAGACTTAGTCAATCTATCGACTATCACCCAGATAGTCTTATGATTCATCCGGGTCCTCTGTAACCCATCACGAAATTCATGGTAACTTGTTCCCATTTTCGTGTCAATATAGGTAGAAACTGCAATAACCCTGCAACTTCTTTTGCTCTACCTTACTCTGCTGACATACGAGACACTTTTTTCACAATCTCTACCATGTCTTTTTTTATATCTGACCACCAATGCCCTTTTCTAAGATTTCGATATATTTAATACTTCTCGGATGTAGTGTATATCCTGAAGAGTGAGCTTCTGACAATAACTCTATCTCATCACTGTGGTCCTGGGGAGCACTTATACTGTCTCTGAACCTCAGTAAGTCATCATCACTCTCTGTGAACTCTGTCACTATACCCATCTGAATCTGACCCACACTATCAACAACCTGTCGATCATCACACTAAGCCTGTCAAATCTGGTCACTCAAATCTGGTTCTAATCTCAAACTAGCTGTCACACAATCACTGTCATCATCAGAGGGGATCACATCACTACTGAGGCTTACAACTGCTCTAACAGCTCACGCTCTCTGACCATCATATGTAATACCATCCTGAGGCTCTTTTTGCTCAAAGCATTAGCCATTACATTAGCCTTTCCTGGGTGGTATAATTTCCACAATCATAATCCCTCAGAAGCTCTAACCCTCTTTGTTCTCATATCCGACTCTTTCTGTGAAAACAGATACTCGGGGCTTTTATGATCAGTGCATACCTGAAATTTCTCACCATATATATAGTAGTGTCATATACTCAATACAACCACTATCGCTGTCAACTTTAAATCATGGGCCAGATAGTCCTTTCATGATCCTTGAGTTGTTTGGATTCATAATTGACTATCTTCCCCTTTTGCATCATTACACAGCCCATTCATTATTTTGAGGTATCCATAGATCCATGAGAAACCTCTTAATCTATTGGGTATAGTGAGAATAAATGCGGTGGTCAGTTTATTACTTCAATATACCAAAACTTCTGTCATGTCTATCTTCCCATTCAAATACAACTTTTTTTTCTAAGTTAAACGTGTCAATAAAGTAGTCCATTTCGAGAACTCTCAACAAATCATCTATAAAAACAAATTTCAATTGTTGCTTATGATTTCCTCGGACTTTAAATATACCCAAAATATCATCAATAAGGATGATAACAAATCGGTCCAGGTAAAGTTTAAATACCTCATCGTAGTTGAGTTCCAATAAATATTTCAATCACCCATATCCTTGACCTATGTTCACATAAACTTATAATGTCATTTCGAAATCGCTTCCGTTCAAGATACTAACCTGCGCCATTTCCTTTTTCTTATATTAACGGATTTTATAAAAATTTTAATTAATTTTTTTAAACCTTTACGATTAATAGAATTCTATATTTCTTTATCGTACAAGTAAAGGTACCCTAATTTTAAATGTATATATTACGACTGTCGATTTCAATTTATAGGTTGTGTATACTTTTAGACGCTGTCAAGTCTTCAGGTGGGGAAGTATTTTGAAATACCTTTATTAACCCTCAAAACTTGACCACATGGACTGGTTATGGATATATGCACCCTTTATCCTTGGTCGCAATTCATATCTACTACATATTGCTTAATCCAAATTATATCACATATAAGAGATATTCGTACCTTGCATACGCCTCTTATTCCAATAGATTTTGTATTCAGGATCTATCACATCTAAAAGTTTATCTCCTTTCATATATCATTTATAACAAACTCTGTCATTACTCATTCCGTGAGTACAATCATTTACTCCTTTAATTTCAATCGCTACACCCATTTTTCGGTGCAGAGATACCAATAGGGTTTTCTTTGTCTCTTTACCCTTCTGTGGGGCAGTCTCACCTAACTCTGAGCAATCATTAAATAATTTGCCCGTCTTACCACATTTAACACTTATTTTAGTCAATAAAGTGTAGGTGTAGGCCCTACTTCCGTGGTATCTACCACACATCCTACACTGCTTACACTGCTACACTGCTTACACTGTTACACTGTTACACTGCTACATTACTTACACTGCTACACTTCTTACACTGCTTGCCCTACTACGAAGCAGGTCGGGGTCCTCTAATCACAATACCCTTCAAAAGTGCTGAAATTGGATACACTGGGGCCTTACCACTCATCTTACCCTGTGACTCATCAGCTTTAATCTCTTACCAACTGGTCTCTTTCCCGCTCTGACATCTCTGTCATTCTCTATTCTCTTCTGTCTCTATTTCGGCCCTTACAACCTTCCCAATCTTAGAGGCGTGCAACACATGATATTATTCACGCAACTGTATTCTGCGCACTGCCTCGACATAAGTAATGAGCCAATCGGACTCTAATCGACAATTTGAGCCCTTTCATGAACTTTTGGGCCTTTTAGACTCTCACTGTCCATAGTGTCAGGGTAATATCTGGGCAGGTATATAAACTGAGATTCATACTCGTCAATCAACCAGTATCTCTGGGTCAGTGTAAAAAATTTTACTTGTAATTTCCCTTAAGTAGTGTCTGAAATATTCTGTCACCGAAATATATCCAGAAATATTTCTCATGTCAGCTCTGGACGTCTAACTCTTCAGATGGGTCGAGCGAACTTCCACCAATGCTCCGCCTCGCCTCCAACATAAATGTATTTAAAAGTCACATTCTCAGTCGACATACACCGAAAGAATTCATACAACTTCGCTATATACCGGAGGGGTGTGAAAATCTCTATAGTTTGAGGCATCTGCTTAGGCTTTACCCTGCCTATCCTTAACTACCTGCATAGACTGAGTAAACAACTCTGAAATATTTTTTACACTCCACTCCATCCTCTCGGAGCGTGTCTCAATACTGTTTGGTCTCTTTATAGGACTCTGTAGAGTATGCTCAACATCAGCTTCCACCTCACTCTCATCTTGAGTCTCATGTGATGACTCATTCGACTCTCAGGCCTATCTCTACGGCCTCAACCATGAGTACTCGACCCTCCACCATAGCGGCTATCAGTTATAAAAACTATATTCTTGCATTCGAAACTAAATTCTTAGCTGCAGTTCCATCTTGATATACACAATTGTATCAAAACAATGCACAGTACATGAGGATGTAAATTTACTTAACCACTAACACTGACTCATATTAGGCCAACTCTGCTCTGATACCACCTTTTGTCACGACCCATTTTTCTTAAAAACCCTTACAAATTTTTTTCGCTTTTTCATTTCCTTACCCGTCGTGAACAGTTTCACTACTAATAGTTGGGCTATGAGTCGATGTTAGTCCCTCCTGTCATGTTACTTACCTTAACATCTATTTTTCATATTTCATTTACATATAAATTTATTTTAACTAAATACATCCCCAATATTACATCCGTGTACAGTACTGTGCCTCTATATGTTCAGATACAAAAATTATACGAATGTGTATACCTGGTCTTGATAGGAAGCAGCGGATAACCGAAATGCAAGACTACTGTCGCTCTCTTCTACTGAATGTACCCTGTGGGGTGAAAAATGAAAGGGTGAGCAAAACTTGCTTAGTAAGGCAATAATGTAAGCAGGTAGATAACTATACTATCTACGTGCTGATAATGTCATGATATAAAATCGTTTATATTTGGAACATGAGGTATGACTAAAACGATGTCACATGTATGTATATATCATATAAGAGAAATCATGAAATCGACATATAAAACAAACATGGAAAAATCATCATGTATGACATCTCATGCTCGTCACATTAAAACTTATTAGTTTCATCATAAACTCATCACGTTAAAAACTTATTTATTTTATCACAAAACAACCACATCAAGGCTAAACCCATCTCTCGGGAATACCTTGATTCATTAAATTGCATCTCATTTAAAAACATAAATCGGGACCTTACCCCTCCTTCGATTTTGTCCTGGTCTATTCAAACCGTATGATATCATGTGAGGCATGTAGGTTACTGTATGAAAAATTGAGGACTATAGCCATATTATGTCCCTGTGATCCCAGGCTACACGGATCCCAGTATGCGGGGCATCAGAACTACAGCGGGAGGTGGGGTCAAATCCTACCCGCCAGAATATCAAGTAACATCATCGAGTCATCATGACTGCACGGTACAGCGTACTCCGTGTGACATACACGGTACAACGTACTCCGTGGACCCATATCATAGTCTGGGGGTGCCTGCCGTAGGTCTTATCCACCCCAATACTATGTCGATAACCAACCCATGTCTCAAAGTATACGTACGAGTATATCAACTCTCTGCGACACACAGTCTACAGGAGGCTTCCGCACGACTATATGCATGTCAACTCATGTCTAGTGCGAGCGAAGCTCCAGCACGACGCTATGCATATCATGATATCTAAAATCTCGTGCGAGCGAAGCTCTAACACGGTTTTTGTATAAGCACAAATTTCTCGTATGAGTAATGCTCCAGTACGACATTTTTATGAGAAATAAATTAGTAAAATTTAGTGCAAGTAAGACTCTAGCACTCTTTTTACTCGTGTAAATATGATAGGTAGCTTAATCTTGATAAAACATCTTTTAAAATCGTAACCGGTACAAACCGGTACCCTTTCGTATAATTCATGAAATCAACAGCCAACCCAACCTATGTGCATATTTGCTTAAACCAAAGCAATACATTCATATAAAACATTAAAACATTATAATCATGCAATTTATTTGCCTTACTACCCTTTTTGTAAATTTTACTCCCAGGGGTAACATCGTCTTTTTCTTTATTCACCCATGCCCCGATTTTTCACAAAATTTATTGTTTCGTTTCTAGATATTTTAAGAAATTCTTAGCCCTGTAAATCCCCTCAAAATACGTATAGAAATCTCTATGCACCTACAAAATTCCCTTACCTCGATTCTCTGTACAGTCCGACTTTTCCAATTCTACCGATCACCCAATCCGTTTAGCTTCCAATATGTACTTTGGAGCTGCAGATAATTATTTACGATGTCAATTTAACCCAATAAATATAATTCTCGCGTTTACTACAGTCGATTTAACTAATTGGGTCAATTTACTCTTATTGGGCCCGATCGCACCTTAATGGGTCTCGACCCATTTCCAACCCGTTTATACTTATTAAATTCCTTCTTCGGGTTTACTGGGTTCATTCGGCTTACTAATAATCATTGGGCTTCTTTCCAAACTCATTGGATAGCCCGTATACTATTTACGGTAATTACTGTAAAATTTCGAATAATATTCCTTTTTATACAGAATTAATCCGTAAAATAATCTTAACTCTGCATTGAGGACTCTAATTGTCGAAATTAAAATGTACTTACCCAATGCTATGTGGGGTACAAAAATCGAAGCTCAATCGGCTCTCGTTCGGGCTCACGTACACGATCTATCGTCGAACTGCAAATTTTTATATTTAATTCCGGGTTAATTTTTGATTAAATATAATTTAAATAAATTTCTCAAAAATTAAATCGGTCACTTTTGACCTCATATCGACTTACCCGAAGTCCGGTGTATCCTCAAAAATTCTTCCCCCTTTTTCTTTTTCTCTTTTTCTCCCTTTTTCCTCTCTTTCTTAGCTGAACCGGTTCAGTCCGGTTTAACCCGGTTCAGACCGGTCCGGTTCAGCCCAGTTCAGTCTGATTTAGCCTGTTCGAGGCCTTGCCGATCGGTTCTCCACCAATTTCCACCTCGGGCAGTTTTGTCTGGCTGTCCGATGCATTGATCTGGTGGTATCCATGCTCGGATCGGTGGCAATGAGGCCGGTTCGACCTTTCTCCTCTTCGACGTCGGTGGTTCTCCTTCTTTCCACCGTTTTCAGTGCCTTCCGTCGTTTTCGCCGGCCGTGGCTACCACCGATCGCGTTGCCTGGGCCTGGGGAATCCTTGGCTAGTGGTGGCCGGGCCTGAATCGACGTCGATCGCCGAAAAATCTCCTTTCCTCTCTCGGCTTCTCTTTCTCCTTTCTCACCGTCGATCGTCGCCGTTTGTCGTTCCTGTAGGCCGGTGGTGGTTCGGTTGCCTCACCTGGCTTCCTCGGCATCTCTTTTCGGTGGCGTCTGGTGGTTGGCGGTGATGGAACCGACTCCCTCGGTTCCTGCTTCGTTTTCCTTCAGATCGCAATTTCGCGATTTTCACTTCTCTCTTTTTTTAAATTAATTAATTAATTTATTTTATTTATTTTTATTATTATTTTAATCAATAAAATCTATTAAAAAATCTAAAAAATCTATAAAAATTATTATTTTATTCATAATTAATTAATTTAATTATTACCAATAAATAAATTTATCGGTATTATTTCGATTTTTCGGTGTATTTTCTTCGTATTTTCGGGATATTATCCCGAATGAATTTTTGATAAATCTTTATAATTTCGGATCTTGATCAATTGGACTCGAAATTTAATTATTTCCTCATTATTGATCAAGATTCTCAAATCCATTATTTTTAATTAATTTTGTCTTCTCGAATTTATACCGACTTTTGGTCTTTTTACCATTTTACACTTACACGTGTTCGGGACCAAATCAGTCCAACTTCCCTTCACGAACACTCACTCATTTCATGTTTTAAATCCTTATCTATAGTCTAAATCCCATTCGTTTAAATTTGTGATCATTTTCAATCCTTTATAAGAAATTACGGTAAAAATCGGGTCTTACAGACCCAGAGGAAGGGATCACCGATCCCTCTGCCCTCCTTCCTCCGGCAAGCCACGACTAGTGAAGGATGTGGTTCGCCCTAAAGGTATCATCTTTTAGAACACAAATTCGACCCTTAAACCTCAATAACCCATCGTCACTAACCATGAAATCTGATTGCGAGGTCTATTCAGCTTGGCTAACCATATCCAATAGCCTTTGATCATTTCGCTGCCCGATTTTAATCTGATCCATAATACTGGGCTCTATCCGTAGACTAGCCATAAATTCAGCCTCTGCTTCCTCAACTCTGACCCTGAGTCCGGTGAACTGTTCTAGCAAGTCCCATTCCTTGATCATCATAATAGATACCATACTATTCCTGCTTAAGGCATCAGCAACTATGTTTGCCTTCCCCGGATGATAGAGTATCTCGCAATCATAGTCCTTAAGGAGTTCTATCCATCTCCTTTGTCTAAGGTTTCACTCCTTTTGGTCGAATATATACCTCAGGCTCTTGTGGTCAGTAAATATCTGGAACCTTTCCCCATATAAGTAATGCCGCCAGATCTTTAATGCAAACACCACTGCGGCTAACTCCAAATCATGTGTGGGGTAGTTTCGCTCATGATCCTTCAGCTGTCGCGAACCATAAGTGATTACTCTCCCATGCTGCATGAGCACACACCCCAGTCCTTGTTGAGAGGCATCACTGTACATTGCGAAGCCTCCAGGTCCATTTACAATAGTCAACACAGGTGCCGTCGTTAATCTCCTTTTTAATTCTTGGAAACTTTGTTCACACTGCTTAGACCATACAAAAGGAATCTCTTTACATGTGAGCTTGGTCAAAGGAGCAGCAATCCTAGAAAATCCTTCAACAAACCTTCTATAATATCTTGCAAGCCCAAGAAAACTTTGAATCTCTATAACTGTCCTCGATCTCTCCCAATTAAGTACAACCTCTATCTTAGATGGATCAACTGACACCCCATCCTTAGATACAATATGACCAAGGAAAGCTATTTGATCCAGCCAAAACTCACTCTTACTGATCTTTCCATAAAGCTGCCTATCTCTGAGTATCTGCAGCACAATCCTCAAATGCCGTGCATATTCCTCATGAGATCGAGAATACACAAGGATATCATCAATGAAGACTATCACATACTGATCTAGATGGTCTTGAAATACCTCATTCATCAGACTCATGAAAGCAGCAGGGGCATTCGTCAAATCAAAGGGCATCACTAAAAACTCGTAGTGGCCATATCTAGTTCTGAAGGTCGTCTTTGAAATATCCTATTTCCTAATTCTTAACTGGTGATAGCCTGATCTTAAGTCAATCTTAGAAAAGACAGAAGCCCCTCTCAGCTGATCAAACAAATCGTCTATTCTTGGTAGGGGGTATTTATTCTTCACCACAGCCTTGTTCAGTAATCTGTAGTCTATGCACAATTTGAGGCTACCATCCTTTTTTCTCACAAACAAAATCGAAGCTCCCCATGGTGACCCACTAGGTCTAATAAAACCCTAGTTAAGCAGTTATTGCAACTGTTTCTTTAACTCTGCCAATTCAACCAGTGCCATCCTATAGGGAGGTTTAGAGATTGACTGGGTATCTGGCACTAGATCGATACTGAACTCCAGCTCTCTTTCTAGTGGTAAGCCAGGTAATTCATCTGGGAATACATCTGAAAACTCACATACTATTGGTATGTCCTCTATCCTTAGATGTTCCCAACTTATATCAGAGATGAGTGCGATGTAACCTTCACATCAATAATTTAATCAGTGTTTTTATGGTAACATCATTATATTCTAAAATTTCTCACAATAAACTTCACAAATTTTCACTCCTTAATATTCAAACGTACACGAAATTTTTCAGGTAGGGAGAAGGTTACAGTCTTAGTGTAGCAGTCTTGACTCACGTGATTAGCCACTAACCAATCCATCCCTAGAATCACATCAAAAGCACATATGTTTAATAAAGCTAGATCTACTATCATCACCTTATCTCCCACCTTAATCTCACAATTCCTACGTAGCATATCAGTCCTCTGCGACTCACGCATAGGTGTACTTACATATAAAATGTGGGCTAGGGGTTTAGGCTCTGAATTCAATTTTCATGTAAAGTGAATAGTAATAAAAGAATGCGTGGACCCTGGGTCGAACAACACATGAGCCTCATGGTTACAGACAAGAAGTGTGCCTCATATAGCCTCGAATGAAGTGTCTGTAGTCTCCTTATCCAAGGCAAACACACGTCCCTCCGTGACAGGCTTCTTTTCTTTATCAGTAGCTGTGGCTCGTCTCTGGGGAATCACTCTTTGAGGCTGCTGTCGAGTAGGCTCTTGAGGGTGTGGTCTCTATGGTTGCGGGCAATCCTTCACCCTGTGACCCATGTCCCCGCATCTATAACATCCCTGCATCTTTCGAAAACAAGTACCCTTATGTGGCCGACCACAGTCTCTGTAGATCTTAGTGTCGGGTCTGGCACCTCGAGGGGTCTCCATAGTAATGGGAGGAACTCTAGGTCTATCAACTCTCCATTTAGGTCCCTCTACCAGATGTCTCTTAAAAGAACCCCTCCTGAAGTCGACGTGGGAAATTACAGGTCTCTGACACTTATCCCTAGTTATCATTTGGGACTCAGACTCGGACTGTATCAACTCTAGTCCCCTCTCAACTTCCTGTGCCCGTCTCCGAGCATCATTAAACTTAGTAATGCAGAGCCCCATCAGTCTGTCTCGAATGGCTGGTTTCAGCCCATAAACAAACCGTTCTGTTTGGTGCTCCTCATCATGGATAATCTCTGGATCATATCTCAATAAAGCAATGAATCGGTTCTCATATTCATCAACTGTCATGCTGCCTGCACTAGATTCAAAAATTCTACTTGCATCTTCCTCTGGGCAGCGCGAGGGATCTACTGGGTTCTAAAAGCCGATTGAAAAGTCTCCCAGCTGATCACTGGATGGATGGTGGTCAATATACTCTGAGTGGTATTCCACCAACACCGCGCTTATTCCTTAAGCATGTAGGTGCCCATACTAACCCTCTCTACATCAGTGCATCCTAAAAAGTAAAAAATGACCCTTATCTTGGTCAACCACTCCTCCGCCTCTGCTGGACCCTTCACCCCCTTAAATGTTGGCGGATTCATCTTAAGAAAGTCCTTTAACCGGCCCTTACCTCCATCATCGGGCCTGGTTTGTGCCGGAGCATGAACTACTGGTGGCACTGGATCAGTCTGTATAGGAGGTGGGGGCGGTTCCTGTGGGGGTGTAGGAGCCAGGGTAGGTGTGGTACCTGAGGCATTAACCCCGAAATGTTACACAAATAGCGCCGCCATCTGCTCAAACCCCCGTTGCACATCCTGTTCCAGCCGATTAATTCGAGAGTTAGGACTCTCTAGCTGTGGTTCAGGTGGTGGAGGCGGCTGTGCCTGTCTCCGGGGATGACCTCGTCTCCCCCTCATCTCTTATCTCTTACGTACCTGCGCGTATGCATTAAGCATCGATCATAATTTTAACCATTAAATTCAATTCATTACCAGACAATATAGACATTTGGGATGTAATCTATTTCCAATTACTCGACACTGACAGTACTAGGCAACATTTGCTCTGATACCAAATAAATCTGTGATAGCCCGGAAGCGCGAAAAATAAGGTTAATTTAAAATTTTCTTACATTAAACCTCTCACTCGGGTTGCATTACTGTACAACGTCATTTAATCACTTGCGTTTATAACAAATCATTATCCCCAAGATCACACAATTTTCTATTTCATAAAATCAAATACATAATATCCAAAGAGGATCAACCCACAAAACTCAGTTCATTTTCCTCATATCGTCCTAATTACATCCTAATAATACTTAAAACAAATGTCTGTATTACATCATTTTCTGGATACAAAATGAACTGAATTTATACTTTGTGCGTGCACAAGCGATAGCCTAGGGAGATCTTGTCCACCAGCCTATTTCACATACGCGGCAGGTACTAGCTCACTCACTGTAAGTAATCTAGAAGGGAGAGGAAAAAGGGTGAGCTCTTAAATCGCTCAGTAAGGAAGATAAGGGAGATTTTATAAAATCATCATAACATCATAACTCATTTTCCGAGCTTGAAAAAACATGATAGAAGTATTCGAGCATGTAATAAGTTATGGAAATAATGATGATGATAATAATAATAATAATAATAATAATAATAATAATAATAATAATAATAATAATAATAATAATAATAATAATAATAATAATAATAATAATAATAATAATAATAATAATAATAATACTGGCATCAGTTTGCATCATCATAATTTACGTGATAAAAATCCACATTTCATTATAACATCAAATCTCAATACATGATAGAAATCACAGTCATCAAAACACGTCGTTCATCAAATTAGACGAGACTAGGCATTAAATAAAACTCAAATAAAAACGTCATAAGCACATCATGTCACATCAAATCATCCTCAAATAGGGCATCCTTAAAAGAGGGAAAACGTCGACATTTATCCATGGCCATGATATCGCTGTAGACTTGATCAGAGTCGTACAGCCTCGGTTTTACATGCTACCAAAGCATGGCCACCCATCGCTACCAGAGCGGGGTCATCTCATGTTACCAGAACGGAGGCATCGGTCTTACATGCTACTAGAGCAAGACCTGGTCTTACATGCTACCAGAGCAAGACTCAGTCTTACATGCTACCAGAGCAAGGCCACTCAATGCTATCAGTGCGAAGTATCGATGTGCATCTCATGACAAGCCTTAGTCTTAATAAAGTATGCCATTATTGTATTAAAATCGTTTTGCCTTCACGTAGAGCTCAAAGTGGTTATCTCAAAAAACTCATTTCGGTTATAAAACATTGTGTTCACAGTTACACAAAATTCATCAAAATCTAGCTCAAACCAGCAAAACACTCACACATTTATCAAAGCATCAAATCAACTCATTCTCATAAACATGCTCGTTCATCAAACCTTTTTCATGCAATTAAGGTATTTTCATTATTTAGAAATTCACATGCAGAAACATTTCATTTCCCTTACCTCTTGCACCCTGAGTTGTACAATGTCCCTTGGGTCTTAGACTAGCCTCGTTTCCCGTATCGAATTCTCGAGCTGTCCAATCATCAAATCGTCAATATACATCATTCTCATTGTCGATTTCTTTCTCTTACTCATTCTAACTCAACATTTCCATTTTCATCCTATTTATACCTATACACCCTAAACTACACCCAAGCTACAAATCTTAAATACATACATTGTCTCAAAACTTTTCCTACATCTTTATCAACACCTTAGCTAGCTCATGACCATCTCAAGACATCTACATTCCCTCTTTTAACTAAACCCCTTTGTTAGTTCCTTCATGACTTAAACATTTACAACTAAATATATATATATATATTCACCAATATATATAAAATGATAATGCTTAAAAACAATGATCTTGTGAGCTCACCTAGCTTGTCCTCTCTTGTGCAAACTTGTAGAATACTTGTCTATTCCCTTTGTTCAGACCAACCCTTGATTTTCTAGTATGTTGTTCTCTTTACCAAGAGGAACAACTTTGCCTCTTACCTCTTTTTCTTACCCTGTCCAAAACGTGGTGAATCTTAGAGAGAGAGAGAGAGAGAGAGAGCTTGGTTTAGGTGAAAATGGTGGGTGCTGATGTTTGCAAGTGAGAGGGACTCGACTTTAGGTAAAAATCTCGTGACCCTTAGATAGACAAAGTGTATGAGATCAATCTGGCATTTGGTGGAGATTGATCTCTGCTTGTTTCCAACTACTCCAACAACTCAATTACTAACTACAAGATCGATCTGGTAGAGGGCAGGGATCGATCTGTTCTTCTCAAAACCAAATGGAGATCAATCTGTTCTCTAAGGAAGGATCGATCTCTTCCAGGTCGAGGTAATTAAAGATCGATCTGCCCTTATGATAGGATCGATTCTTGTTAGGCAGGACAGTATGAGATCAATCTGCTCCCTATGAGAGCCCTTATGACAGGATCGATTCTTGTTAGGTAGGACAGTATGAGATCGATCTGCTCCCTTATGAGATCGATCTGCCTGTCTGCTATTGTATACTCATTACATTCTACAGTCATGGGATCGATCTTCCATCCCTATGAGATCGATCTTTCGTCTCTTGATATCGATCTGGCCTTCATAAATTTCACTGTTGCTGCATAAATTTACAAGAAACTCAAGGCAAAACTTACCACAATCTACTCCACATACCATATTTCAATCCATACACATTTAAGACTTAAAATCTTCATCCTCTTATACTTCATTACATTTAAAACTTGCGTGCACATCGAAATATCATAACTACATTCACCAAATTATAAATCTCACATTGTAACCCCATAGTTGAAGTACATAGAATTCACAGGTCTCATACTATCAGAATCAACGCTCACTGGAACACCATGCAACTTCACTATCTCGCGCACATATAGTTCTGCCAGTGTACTCAGAGTATCGATGGCTCTCATAGCTAGGAAATGTGTCGACTTCGTCAATCTGTCCACTATTACCCAAATCGCATCGTGATTCCTATGGGTCCTGGGTAAACCCATCACGAAGTCCATAGTGACATGCTCTCATTTCCAAGTCGATATAGGTAGAGGTTGTAACAGCCCTGCAGGCTTCTGATGCTCTACCTTCACCTGCTGATAGACGAGACACTTTACCACAAATTCAGCTACATCTCTTTTCATCCCTGACCACCAATACACTTTCCAGAGATTCTGGTACATCTTGTTACCTCCCGGATGTAGTGTATACTTCGTCGAATGAGCTTCTGTCAAGATCAACCTCCTGATCTCTAGATCATCGGGAACACATATCCTACCCCTAAACCTCAGCAAACCATCTAAACTTAACTCAAAATCAGTCTCTGTACCCATTTGTATCTGCCCGATAATATCACTACACTACTGATCAATCTGCTTAGCTTGCTGGATACGATCTACCAGATCCGGTTCCAACCGCAAGCTAGCTACCATACAACCACTATCAGCATCAGGTGGGGTCACGTCCAAACTGAGGCTCGTAAATTGTTCCAACAGCTCGTGTTCCCTGATCATCATGTACGATTCCAACCCAAGGTGCTTTCTGCTCAATGCATCAGACACTACATTTGCTTTACCCGGGTGGTACAAGATCTCACAATCATAGTCCTTCAGAAGCTTAAGCCACTTTCTTTGCCTCATGTTCAATTTCTTCTATAAGAACAGGTAGTTAAGGCTCTTGTGGTCTATAAATACTTAAAATTTCTCACCATAAAGATAATGGCGCCATATTTTCAAAGCAAATACTACGGCCACCAACTCTAGATCGTCGGTCGGGTAGTTCCTCTCATGATCCTTCAACTGTCTAGATCCATAGGCTACTACCTTTACATCCTACTTCAGCACACAGCCCAGTCCTTGGTACGAAGCATCTGTATATATAGAAAAACGTCCTGAGCTGGTAGGAATGGTGAGAATCAGAGTTGTGGTTAATCTCTTCTTGAACTCCTGAAAACTTCTCTCACATTTATTGTCCCACACAAATTCAACATTCTTCCTCGTGAGACGTGTCAATGAAGCAGCTAATCTCGAGAATCCCTCCACAAATCGTTGATAATATCCAGCTAAACCCCAGAAAATTATGATCTCTGTAACTGTCTGGGGTCTCTACCACTGAACCACTGCTTCAATCTTGGATGGGTCCACTAACACACCATCCTTCGATATAATATGACCCAAAAAAGAGATCTGTTCTAGCCAAAAATCACACTTACTGAGTTTAGCGCAGAACTTCTTCTCCCGGAGGGTCTGTAGCATTATCCTTAGGTGCTGCTCATGCTCTTCCCTAGATCTTGAATACACCAGAATATCATCGGTGAATACGATGACAAATCGATCCAAATACTGGTGAAACACCTCATTCATCAATGACATAAGAGCTGCAAGAGCATTCATCAACTCAAATGGCATAACCATAAACTCAAAGTGACCATACTGGGTGCGGAAGGATGTCTTGGGTGCATCTCCATCCCGAATTCTCAACTGATGGTACCTAGATCTCATATCTATCTTAGAAAAGACTTGCTGTCACGACCTAAAACTAGCCAAAAATCAGAATAAATTTTTTGCATTTTATTATTTCATACTTACCTCTGATCGTGACCACACTTCGCTAATAATTGGGCTGTGCGTCAATGCCAGTCCCACCAAATTAATTCTTTCTCAGTCATTTATAAATGTTTACAATATTTATACATCCCCTAAAGTTACTTACAAACATGTTACTGTGCTATGCTTATTTAGATACAATATGTACAAGTGTCTATACCTTAAATGATGGGCAACAGCGGATATCCGGAATGCAGTACTCAATCACCTCAACATCTACTGGAGATTATCTGTGTGAGAAAATGAAAGGGGTGAGCACATCAAGCTCAATAAGGCAATCCTACGAACAAATAGGTAACCATACTACCTACATGAACGTGGTGCCATGCATAAACCACCATTTCTCCACACATTTTAAAATTGATGCTATGATTCATGATGTCATGTAAAACACGTTCGCATGGGAAATTCAACATGCAACTCTTTTTAAATCATTTCTTTCTCATTTAAAAATTTCACAATAAAGTCAGGACTCAACCCCTCCCTCGGATGGTCCTGACTCACACAAAACCATGAAAATCAGTTTACATCACACATGGGTTAAAAAAAATGGAAATAATCATCATGCACATTTGATTTAAAAACCCAGTTTCAATCTCGTCAAAATCATCAACATGCGAGACTAGGCAACATCTGTATATCGATAATAACCAGGACTATGGCTATGTGTCCTCGGGAGTCCCTCTGCCTACACGGATCCTAGTGTGCGGGGTCTCACCACGATCGAGAATCACTCGGGAGGTGGGTCAGTCCATCTCGTAGGTCTTATCCGATCCCACGCATCCGAAGATGCCACATGTATCCGAAGATACCACGCATCTGAAGATGCCACACGGTACATCGTACTCCGTGGACCCATATATCATACACTATCTCAGAACGCACGTGCGAGCCTATTTAATCGGTGACACACAGTCTACCCGACGCTCCAAGCACAGCTATCGCATGTTCTCATAAAATCAGTGCGAGCGATGCTCAGCACTCTCATCAAATTAAGTAAAACTAGTGCGAGCTAAGCTCTAGCACTCTGTATGCAAACCATGTGAAAATCTGGTGCGAGCGAAGCTCCAACGCCCTATCTCAAAAATCATATAAAAATATGGTGCGAGTTAAACTCTAACACCCTGTCACGAAAATCATGTAAAACCTGGTGCGAGTTAGACTCTAGCACCGTATCACGAAAATCATGTAAAATCAGGTGCGAGTTAGACTCCAACACCAATGCATGTAAAACTCTAGTGCGAGCTCTCACTCCTGCACTAATGCATGCATCACCCAAATCAAAATATCGTGCGAGCTGAGCTCTAGCACGTCACATGTCAATAAAAACACGTAGGCGGCTCTGTTTCCTCAAAATAGTTTTCAAAATAATTTCCTCGTTGAAAATATGCAATGCTGTGCATTTTTCTTTCAAGGTTAGCCAGCCTACTCATGCATGCATCAAAACATCTCCAGAACGAGCATGAACCTCTTGTTCTTGCTCCTCCCAATTTTTCCTAAAATTAAAAATTTTACCCTTAACAAGGGTATTTTGTTAATTTGCCCATTCGGGGCACTAAAATTATTAACTTACTTCTAGACCCTTCAGATACTTTAAAAGACTGCATATGAACTTTGAAGCTTCGTAAAGTTACCTCTAGCAGTCCGTAGAATTCCCTTACCTTATTTTTCTGTAGAGTCAGACCTTTCCTTTTTCACTGCTGTCTCGTCACGCAGTTCGATCTGCTCCCAATCCAATATCCGGAACTGCGTATAAATATTCCTCAGGTCAGATATCATACAATTTAATTGTATTTCCTATTTTCTGGGCTTAATTTAAATGATTGGGCTCATTTACCCCAATTGGGCCCGATTGCACCTTAATGGGCCTTAATCGGCCTTAAGCCTGTTTTCCACTTAATTTTCACATTATCGAGGCCTATTGGGCTCATTGGGCCCACCAATAATTTCTTGGGCCTCGTTCTAACTCTCGAATAGCTCAATTTATTATTTACGACAATTTATCTAAATTTTCATAATTTAATTTATTTTATGCGATAATTAAATTTGAAGCACGCATAACGATGTAAATTATGCTAGGATGCAAATCGAGGCTGTCTCGAGCTCTTGTTGGATGCCAATTGTCGAGCTACACAATTTCATAAATTTTTGGGTAAATTTCCAGTCGAAAATTAATTAAATAAAATATTCCAAAATTTTAAATTGGTCAATTTCGACCACTACTGACTTACCCGTAGCTCGATTATATCGCCGAGATTTTTTCTCTTTTTTTCCCTTTTTCTCCTTTTTCTCTTTCCTCATTGGCTGAACCAGTTCGGTCCGGTTCAACCCGGTTCGGACTGTCGGTTCACTCTGGTTCGGCCGGTTCAGTGCCTTGTCGGTCGGTTCTCCGTCGACTTTCACCACCAGTGGCTCCGCTGGGCCGTCCGCAGCACGAATCTGCCCTCGGTTTCGTCCAAGGCCATCGAAAAGTCATCGGTCCGGCCTGTTCTCTCCACCGTCGGTACCCATTTCCTCTTTTCGCCGTTTCTGACGCCGTCCTTGGGTTTCGCCGGTCGTGGCCACCACCAATCAGCTTGCCTGCGCTGGAGAACGTTCGACTGGCGGTGGGGTCGGCCAGATCGACGCCGGTCGCCAGGAATCTCATTTTCTCTTCTCGATTTTCTCTCTTCCTTTTTCTCCCTCGCCGACAGCGTTTCCTCCCCGGATTTCGCCTGGGTCGGGGTCAGTGTCGGCGTGAGGCTCCCCCCTCTCGACCAGCTCACCTGGTTCACCGCCGACGGTCGTCGTTAGGGAAGCAGCGGCATGGGTCGCGCGATGGGTTTCGCGCGATCGCGCGACCCAGCTTTCCAGTTTTCTTTTTTTATTTTTTTAATCATTAAAATACTATTATTTTGTCAAAATATCTAAAAAAATTATTAATTTATTCAATTAATCCGTAATTGAATTTATCAGTATTATTTTGACTTTTCGGTATATTTTTTGATTATTTTTGGGATAATTTATTCGAGGTAAAAATTTCGATTTATTCCAATAAATTTATATCTTGATCAATTTAACCCGAAATTTTATTATTTCTCCTTTATTGATCAAGATTTCTCAAATCCATAATTTTAATGAAATTTTCTTGTCGAATTTATATCGAATTTTGATCTTTTGACCATTTTACCCTTATACGTGTTCGAGAATTCCGTTTCAATCCTTTTACATTTTTAATTTCGTGTTTTAACTAAAATCGGGTCTTACACTTGCGCTCCCTAAAGCTGATCTAACAAGTCATCGATGCATGGAAGGGGGTACATATTCTTAATGGCCACCTTATTCAACAACCTGTAGTCAATACACAATCGAGGCTCCCATCCTTCTTCTTTACAAACAGGACCCGTGCTCCCCAAGGTGATACACTCGGTCTGATGAACCCCTTATCCAAATACTCCAGTAACTGTTTCTTCAGTTCCTCTAACTTAATCGGAGTCATTCTGTATGGTGGCTTGGATATCGGCTCTATTTCAAGTGCCAAATCTATACAAAACTCCATTTCTCTATCTGGTGGTAACCATGGTAATTCATCCAGAAAGACATTTGGAAGTTCCCTGACCACTGGGATGTCTCGCAATTCTGAGAATGCCTTATCCGCCTTAACCACGTACGCAATATAACCTTTTAAAATATCAATTATCAAATCTGTACAAAATTCATATATTTCACTCACAACCACAACTGCTTCCATTACTTTTCAAGGGGATTTTACATTACATTTCTCGGGGAAACTTATGGTAACGATATCTACCCCTGGAAATGTTACCGTCTTAGAAAAATAATCCACTACAGCACGGTTAGCAGCCAACCAATTCATTCCTAGGATTACATCAAAGTTTCCCATATACATTAAAATGAGGTCGACTGTCATTTCCTTTTCCCATACTTTCAATTTACAATCTCTAAATACATACTCCACTAGCTAACTATTATTCATGGGAGTGCTTATCAACATCCTCCTACTCAATGGGGTAAGCTTTACATGCTTAAGCAATTTACATGCAAATGCAGGTGATACAAATGAATGTGTGGCACCAGGATTTATCAAAACATAAGCTTTAAGATTAAAGATTAAGATGGTACGTTTCACCACATCTGACGACTGATCTGCAGTATCCTGGTCCAAGGCGTGTACTCGCCTTCTGCCAACCACCTGTTTCCCCTTTTCTTCAATTGTCGCTCTCCATCTCTGAGTAGGAGTATCAGCTAGAGCTCTATCCGACTCCTTGCCCTTCTGTGGGGCACTCTCTGTCATCTCTGGGTAATTTCGGATCACATGCCCTAGTTTCCCACATCAAAAACATACTGCAGGAGATCCATAACATGGTTGAGTCCTATGGTACCCACCACACTTATTGCATTATTCTGTCGTAGGTCGTGACCCTTCAATCACTATACCCTTTGCTGGAGCTATGGCCGGATACACGAAAGGCTTAACCGTCTTCTCTTGGATCTCCTCAATCCTCAGCCTCTTCCTAAAAAATCTTTTGTTTCCTCTATAACTGAAGCCTCATCCACAGTCTATCTCTTTCTATCTCTGTCCCTCACCCTACCTACCTTTTCGAACATTGAGGTAGCCCTCTTAATGTCTTGTTCACAAAACTGTGCTCTATGCAGTGCCTCCTCATAGGTCGGTATGTCAAAGGGAACCAATCGGGATCTGATGGATGGTCTCAGTCTATCTATAAATTTTTGGACCTTCCTGACCTCACTGTCCATTGTATCAGGATCATACCTGCCCATGGAGATAACTTTAGTCTCATACTCATCCACCAATCTGCTCCCCTAGGTCAGATCTAAGAATTCCAATTGTAGTCTCCATTACGCAGTATCTAGAATATATTACCTCCGGAAAGCCTTCAAAAATACATCCCAGCTGATCTCTGCATGTCGGGCTCTCAAAACGGGTCTAGTAGACTTTCACCAATGCTCTACCGATCCTTTTAGCATGAATGCGGCAAATGCTACCATCTCGGTAGTAGTGCACTCGAAAAACCCATATAGTTTCTTAATCTCATTCACCCAGTCTTCCGTAGCTACTCGATCCTTAACTCCACTAAAATATGGCAGCTTAAATTTTTGAAATTACCGCAACCTATCCAAGTCACATCCATAACCCTAATCTTTACTTCTCTGTGGTGCAGCAATAGTAAAAGGTGTTTCCTGTACTGGTGGGGGTGTGAGAGTATTTATAGTCTGAGATTCTTGGGCTGGCCCTACAGGCATCTCGGGAGTAACAGCTGGTTCATCATCATTAACTTGTGCAGCTGGCTCTTGCTCGCCCCTAGCTCCAGGCAACGACTGGGAAATCAACTCTTTTATCGCCTCTAGGCTCCGTTCTATCCTTGCGAAGTGTGCATCAGTACGCTCCGATCTTTCTGTCGAACCTTGTGGAGCATGCTCAACATCAGCCTCCACCTCAACCTCCTCGTGAGCCTCATGTGGTATCGACTCAGCACGGTCCCCAGGCCTACCCCTCTGGCCTCTAACTCGTGGTCTCGCCCCTCTACCTACATTCACAATCATTTCTTAGTCAGACCCATCTCGATATACACAATTGTACCTAGATAAGCACAATAACATGGGGATGTAATTTTCTTAAATTTTGACACCGACACACATCAGATCAACTCAGCTCTGATACCACCTCTATCACAACCTTAATCCATCGAAAATCCACAACAATTTTTTTTTTCATTTTTTGTTTATTATTTAATTCATTTCTTACCTTACTCTGATCGTGAACAGCTACACCACCAACAGTTGGGCTGTGTATCGGTGTTAACCTAATCCAATCATATCATTTTGCATTACAATTCATTTAAATGTAAGCACTTGTATTTCTAAATCAGAGTTACTATTTACATGTGTTTATAATCTTCTACATCTCCAAAATTACATTTGAAAGCATTACTGTGCTTTGGCATATCTAGATACAAAAAATTATACAAATGTGTATACCTCGTGTGATGGGATGCAACGAACACTAAAATCCAATCCTCAGTCGCCACTATCTACTGTAAGTGCTCTGTAGAGGGGGAAAATAAGGGGGGTGAGCAAACCATGCGTTCAGTAAGGCAATCATGCAAGTAGGTAGATAACTGTATTACCTACGTGGTCGTGATGCCATGCTTAAATCACACATTTATTTATCATACTCCAAAATGTGTGCTCATGCTTGTGTTCATGAAATGTAAAGCAATTCATGCTATTTAAATCAGTGCACAGTACTCAAAACATAGCATGGAAAATATCATGCGTAAATCAACGTCAAGGCATGGTAAATCATCATGCAAAGTGCACTTATCAAGCATTTCAAATCTCAACATAAATCGATACAAAATCATCACTTGTCAGGACTCAGCCCCTCCTATGGACTATCCTGACCCACAAAACTCATTTCAACACATGGATTTCTCATTCAATAATAGACATGTGAGATAGGCATATAATATCAATAAAGGTAATAACTAGGACTATGGCCATATCCTCTGTGATCTCAGGCTACACGGATCCTAGTGTACGGGGTATCACCTCTATCTGCTTCCGCACGGGAGGTGGGTCACGTCTAACCCGTCGATCCATAGTAGAATCCATCGTCCGAAGATGGCATATAAATATCACACACGGTACAACATACTCCATGCTACTTGCGCGGTACAACGTACTCCCTGAACCCATATCATCACATCATACACTGCCATATCTCAATACGCACGTGCGAGCCTATTTAATCGGCATGACACACAGCCTACCCGAAGCTCCCAGCACAGCTACCAACATGTCACAAAACCACGTGCGAGTAATCTAAAGCATGACAATAAGTACAATGGACATCTAGTGCGAGCTATGCTCTAGCACCATGTCAAAACCAGTATGAACATCTGTGCGAGCTAGGCTTCAGCACAATATCATAAAATCCATGTGAAAACTAGTACGAGCTAAACTCCAACACTCATGCATGTATAAAACTCTAGTGCGAGCTATACTCCAGCACTATATCATAAAATCCATGTAAAACTCTAGTGCGAGCATCGCTCCAGCACTAATACACGTATAAACATGTCAAATCTCGTGCGAGCAACGCTCTAGCACGTTTCATTTCCATATACTTATGTAGCTGGCTCATTCTTTGCAAAACACGGTTATAAAACCAAATCAAGCTATTTTTGTGAAAATCATTTCAAATGCTAGCCAACCTACCAATCACATGCTAAAAAGCCATAAAAGGATTTCAAAGCATCATGCTCTTGCTTTTGAAGCACATTTCTCAAAAACCCAATTCTTTACCCTTCAAACATCCATTTTATCCTAAGACCCCTAGATGTTTCAAGAAATCGCCCATGCGCCCAAAAGGCGTACAAATATCCTTAAGGCTAACACAATTCCCTTACCTTGATTCTCTTGGAAGCAACTCTTCCTTCTTTTTCCATTTTTCATGTTTTGGCTCAACTTGCTCCGGTTTTATCCTTGGGAGCTGCACACATTTATAAATCATATGAGTCAATACCGACAACTCATATTCAGACTTCAACTAATCGATATATCATATTGAGCCTATTTTATCAAATTTGTCCCATTATCACCTTTTGCCATCCTTATGCCATTTCTAGTAAATTTTACTAGCAACACACTTAGTTACTTATCATACTCTTGGCATAAATGTTCATCCATAACCTTCCATCATTTCAGAATTCTCTACAACCTCATTTATGCACATTTTTATCACTTGACTAATATCACAATGTGTCTTCATTCAATCATCTCAAAATCATACATATCACCTTACTAACAACTTAATATAATCCATTTTATCATTAAATTAACCACATTCTATTTTCTCACAGTAGCTCATTTTAGGTTATTCTTGTTCCATTACATTCTAGGTAGTTTCAATCATCAATACATACACCAATCTACTTATAACAACAACTAGATAAATGTACTTAGAGTTGGTGTATTGGAAACTCACCTAGCTTAACTTTCTTCTTTTCCAAGTTTGGAAGACTCCTTAGCTCCTTCAATCTAATGAGTTGAATGTTGGCTCCAAGCTATGTTGCTCTCCTCCTCAAGATGAACAACTTTGGCTCTAATAGCTTTTTCTCAATTCTTTTTGGAAGAGGGTGCATTCTAGAGAGAGAAAGCTTGGTATTTTTGATAAAAATGAAAGAGGTGTATTAGTTTGTTGAAGAAGAGGGTTTTGTCGTGGGGTTTTTATTGATTGAGAGTGATGAGATTGATCTACTAAGGTGAAGAGATCGATCTTTCTTTGTTTTTTAGACATCGAATTCTAAGGCTGAAATAGGAGGGATAGATCTGCTCATTGGGGAGAGATCGATCCTGGGTTGGCAGAAGCTTAAGGAGATCGATTTGCTCATGGGGAGAGATCGATCTGCTCTTTACAAAATCAAATAAAGATCGATATGCACTTAAGGGAGGATCGATCTGAGCTTGGCAAAGGCAATCCAGATCGATCTGCTCATTAGGGAGATCGATCTACCTTGGCAGATTCACTTAGAATTACTCTATTTTACACAAGGGATGTCAGACCCGGATTTTTTGTAGCTTATTTCCTTATGATTCCTATGTGTATGAACACTATGTAATTATGGTTGAATCATAAGAAGAGTATTTACTAGATTTAAAGTGTTAATGAAATGAATTAACACGCAAAAGCTACATAAAATGCCTAATGTGGATGATGAGTATCACAGGCTAAACCGAGTCATTCTAAATCATTCTGACTGAAAATAAGAACTTAAAATAAGAGAGCGTAGAGAGCTCATGAAGGAAAGTCAGCTTGATTTAGACCCGAACATACAAAACGAGTGTAAAAGCTAAAAAGGGTAAAATGGACCTTTTCGACGAGAAAAGGAGTTTCGGGTGAAATTATCCACCGAGAGCGGTTGGAATATAAAGAAGAGAGTGTAAGACATGATATAAAACACTTTCGAAAATTTAAGAAAAAGTCAACTTAGTCAATGGTTAAGGAAAAAGTCAACTATAGTTAAAAAAGTGGACTTTTACCATAGTTGACTAATCAAGGTTAGAAATTAACCTAAGTGTGGAGAAAAATTTGGGGAAAAATATTCTTGGCCAGAATACAAGATAATCATCCCCGAAAGTAAGGAAAATTTATTCGGAAGGATTCCGGAATAAATTTAATGGTTAAAAACGTAATGGGCCTAAGGTGAAAATTTTAAAGCCCATTAAGGTATACTAAACGTATATCGAAATTCTAAGGTCCTTTAGACCGAATTGTTGGACCAATTGATCAGCCAAATTTTGAGACAATAAAAGGCCCGAGGTATAGTAAAAATTTCAGCCTGAAAGCCCATTAGGAAAGCCCAAACCGAGAAGCCCAATTGGAAAAGCCCATGAGATAAATATCTAACTATAGTTAAAGTTAACTATGACTCATAAGGTGACTCATAAGGTGACTCATGGTTCAGATTTGGAAAGTCAAGCATAGTGGCTGAAAAGTAAGGCTTAATGGCTAAGTAAGTGGCTTATAAATGCAGCCACACCTTGGTCATCTTCATCACACAATTCCGGCTAGAGAAGAACACCATTGAAACCATAACCATTCAAGCTTTCTCTCACTAGAAATCACTAGGAATTAGTCATATTTGGAACTTGCATTCTTCATGGAAGTTGTTCCAAATTGAAAGGAGATTAACATATGTTGGAATTGGCTATCAAGGAGCCATAGAGTGCAAACCGAGAGCCTACAAAGATTCGGCCAAAAGGGAGAACACAACAATTGGTATATTTTCTAATTTCCAATTTCATATATGTTAATGTATGAATGATTTTAAGTATGTTGATATATGTTTTAAGCATTGAAACATATTAAATCACCATGAAGAGGGTTAGGCCGAGAGTGATCAATGGGATATTGAAATATGTCAATTTGATTTTAAGACATAAATGGATTAGTACACATGTATTAATGTTAATGGTATAATTAGAATTAATCAAATTGATTAATTAATACATGTAAATTGTTGGCAACCAAGGTGTTTGATAAAATGCCTAAATGAACTATAGGACGATTGGTAATGTTGCCTACCAAGTGTTTGTGAAAATGCCTAAGTGAAAATGGCTAGGAAATAGGCATGTATGGCATGCCATGGTGGAAACCGAGAATGGCTAAGCTCTCGGCCAAGGCATGTGGCCGAGAGGCCCAATGGGCCAAGCCCAATATTTTAGGCCCAATAGGGTGTAATGGGCCTAAGACAAGCCCAATAAGAGTTGGTGGGCCCCACAAGCCCAATAGGCCCAACAAAAGTGAATAGTAAAATGAAAATGGACTTAAGGCCTAGTTAAGCCCATTAAGGATTTTTAAGGCCCATTAAGGGAAATTAAACTGTATTAATGTGTAATACAGTAGGAAAATGATAATTAACCTGAGGAATGGTTATTTACAGCTCCGGAGTTTACATCGAGAGCTTATCGGACTGCGGGATTTAGCAGCACCGAGGAAGTGAGGTCACGAGACGTGATCCGAGGTAAGGGACTTTTGCGAGTAGTTAGAGATACCTGCACGTATTTTCAACTGCTTTTGCATTCACTTAAAAACTCTGAGGATCAGAGAAAGTGAATAATAAATATTGCGACTCGATAGTGGCAAATTACGATTTTGCCCCTAGTTAGTCAAAAAGTCAACTTTTGTGAGAAGTTGCAAAAAGCATGGAAAATACTATTGTGAGTGTTTAAATGCTATTAGCATGAAAATAAATAGATGGGCTAATGATTTTAAGGTTGATATGACTTAAGCACACTTTTAGTGCTGATTTTACTATTTTGTAAACAATCCCTTTTAAATAGCCATCTATCATATTATGTGAGAATGAATCGTGCTAGAGCACAGTTCGCACTGGGATTCATATGTTTTCCACATACATAGTGCTGGATTTGATACGCACTAGATTTTCATGACATGCATGATAGAGTACTGGAGTTTTACTCGTACTCAGCTTTGAATGATATATGCATGACAGAGTGCTAGAGCGTGGCTCGTACTCGATTCTTCATGGTTTATACATGACATAGTACTGGGAGCGATTGCTCGTACTTGATTTTGATATTGTGCATAGCATAGTACTGGGAGCTATTGCTCGTACTTGATTTGATACATAAACTATGCATTGACCTAGTTGCTGGAGGTTTACTCGCACTAGAGTTGAGTTTTATGATGTGAAACAGTGTTGAGCGGAGTGACGACTGTGAGTCGCACTCAAGACGCACACTGTATGTGATATTTAATACATGTTGAAACCCATGCCTGATTCCTGGTGTGACAGTGTGTCATAGCTAGAGAGGATATCCGCATGAGGTTGATATAGACGTGGTATACTTATTTCCATGGTTTCGAGGGCTAAAGACCCTGGCTATGAGGATTTCCATGGTTTCGAGGGCTAAAGACCCTGGCTGCGAGGGTCCACGGGTGTACGTTGTACCGTGCCCGGGGCACGAGGTGTACGCTGTACCGTGTGTTACGTAGCTGGCGGTTGACATTGGACTGACCATCCTCCCGTTACAGCAGTGATTGCCGCACACCGAGTACTGTGTCGCATGGGATCACTTTTCGGATATGATCATAATCCAGGATACTATTTGTATTTACCACAGAGTCTCACATGATATATCACATTGATTGACTGATTTAAACTGCGGACAGACCTGAGGGATGGGTCGGACTCCGATTTGTGTTGTGAATCATTTGATGCCATATTTATATGTGATTTAAATATACATGGCATGATTTACATAAAGGCATGATTTATATATAAATGCATTGTGTTGCACTACATGACTACTTTTGAGAAATAAAGCATGATTTCTGTACATGGGATTTATTCTGTACAAGTATATATATTATATTTCAAGACATGCTTTTAAAGTGAGTTAAGGAAATAATGTTTTCAAGGCATAGCACTATTTTGAGTAGATAGTGTGGATATCTACTTGCTTGCCTGATTTCCTTACTGAGCGCGTTATGCTCACCCCCCTTTTCTTTACATCTCTCTACAGAGCGTCAGTAGAGCGAGAGTTATCGTGGGAGAGTGTCCCAGAGTCCACTGCTAGTTCCTATCGATTCATCAGGTATACTTATTATGTACAGTTGTGTATCTAAACATAGAAACAGCACAGTGATGTATACGTTATATATTATGGGGAATGTATTTGTATTAGATTTTATAAAATCTTACATGTATAATAAAAGCAGTTACAGTCAGTAACAATATATTGACATGTATGTATGAAATGGATGATGTGGTAAGTGAGGACTCTGACATCGAATCACAGCCCAACCAGTGAAGAGAGGAAAGGTAAGTTAAAAATGTGAAAAATTTATTGTGGTTTTTGGTTAAAGTCAAGGATTGAAACTGGGGTCCTGACAAGGGATCAATCTACCTTGAATGGGAGATTGATCTGGCCTTCATCTGCAGCCCTTTTGCTGCATTTTTCCAGATTTCTCAAGGGTAATTTCCTATTTCATTAGTCCAATACTCATTTTGCATTTGAATCTCACTTAGAGCATGGATAGACTCATTTCCTATGATTCACATACAATATGACTTGTGTGCATTGCTTGAATTCATAAAGAATACACAGAATTCACGGTCCATGCATTATTATTTTGTGTTTTCATTCCTTATCTTTAATCCAAATTCTTAAAGTTCCATTCGTCTAATTTGTGGCCACTTCGACCCTTATTTATCCTTTATTTGTATCTTGATACTCATTCATCCCATTTGCAATTCATTCAAATTTACATGATCTGAAATCATTTGTCTTATAATTCCATTAAGATATATTACAAAGTTATACATACATGGGGTCTCGCAATTGATGTACGAAATGAGACAAGTTTAGAAGTGTGATAAATTTTGAATACAAGATTGTAATTAGAATGAGAGGCGTATAGAAGTTAAGAATATCTCTGATATGTGAAGTGATTCGGATCAAGTGATATGAACTGAAAATGAATTGCGATCAAGGATAAATAAGAATATCGATAAATTTTGGTATCCTACTTCTGATTGGGACTGAACGTTGAACCCTTATATCCATAACCAGTTTATGTGGTCAAGTCTAATGGCTAATAAAGGTATTTAAAAATACCTCCCTACCTGAGAGACTTGACAGCGTCTAGAAGTAACCATAACTCGTAAATTAAAATTGACAGTCATAATACTTGCGTTGAAGTCAGGATACCATTACTTGTGCGATGAAGAATTATAGAATCCTACTGATCAAGAAGGTTTAAATATTAAATTTCACAAAGTTTGTCTAATATAAGAAAAAAGGAATGACTCGAGTTAGTGCTTTGAGTAGAAGTTATTTCGGTATGGCGTTATGTATATTGGTCAGGGACATGGGTTATTGAATTATTAGTGGACCTCGACTTGAATGTAGTCCTTCCTTGACAATGACATCCGTTACATGGTGGCTATCCTGAGAGTTGAAACTGGACTTGATTGATCGAATCGAACAGGCACAACGAAATGATAAATAACGAAATGATGTCGTCAGAGACTCATTTACAGAGATATACCCCACATTCGGAGAATAATAGGATTTATCAAATCTCCTGAAGATATATTGGTAATCAGAGACAATAAGAGATATAATTGAAATTGTGACTAAAAGTCGTATATGTCAGCAGCTTAAAGATAGGGTACAACAAGATTTGGAAAGAAAGGAAAACTGAGTCCTCGATACATTGGACCTTTCAAGGTCTTAGACCGAGTTGGAGATAAAGCTTACAGATTGGCATTAACGCCTGATTTATCGAGTATTCACAATGTCTTCCATGTCTCGATGCTTCGGAAGTATCATCCGAATCTGACACATGTGATTAAGTATGAACCGTAGAGTTAAAGGAGGATATGACCTATGTGGAAAAGTCGATTCGGATCTTGGACAGAAAGGAAAAGACATTGCGGTCTAAGACGATTTCTTTGGTCAAGGTTTTGTGGCAGTACCACACTTCAGGAAGAGGCCACGAGGGAATTGGAGAGCTTGATGCAAGAGAAGTACCCGCATCTATTTAAGGATAAGGTACTCCAAAATTTGGGGACCAAATTTTCTAAGGTGGGGAGAATGTAAATACCATAAAATTTTCAATGTACTTGAAATTGTCCCAAAATAATAATAATAATAATAATAATAATAATAATAATAATAATAATAATAATAATAATAATAATAATAATGCAGACAATTAAGGTTAAATGTGTAAACATGGGTGAATAAATATGGGTATAAATATTGGACTAACCATGTTTTTACACTACATGGAGAATTTGATCAAATACGTAGACATGCATGTATTTATATATATGTATGCAATATTTCAATTATTTCCCAAGATTTACGTATAGAGAAATATATGGGTGCAAATATATATATATATATATGTATATATATACGGGACCAATATATACGAAACCAAGAGACATTGGTGAAAGAAATATATAGGGATGATGAAATGATGAGTTGAAACAGAAGAGGATTGAGGGAGAAGTGGTGTGTTCGGTAGATAAAGAGAAGAAAGGGAAGTGATGTTGATGGAAATGCGTGAGATGGGTGTTTAGATTGATAATATATATATATATATATATGCTTATGATCATGGATGTGGCCTTGATGAAAGAGAAACAAAGTCAGAATGATGGGAAGGTGGTTAGTAAAGGAAACGTGTGAAGGAAAGGAAAATTTGGAATAGGAGTAGGTGTTGCTTGGCAGTAGAGAAAACCTAAGGAAATGCTTAATTATGTAAATGTGATGGTACACGGTAGAGAGGAGAAGGAAAGGAAATAGCGATGGAAAGATGTGAGTGATGGTGATGATTGGACAAGATTGAACCAAGATGATGGGGGCTGTAGTGTTTGGTGTGGAGTGGTATGTTTAAAAGAGAAACAAGCCGAAAGATTAAGGAAAGAAATGAAACAGAGGATTCGATACCTCTGAGATAGTGAGCAGAACGAAAACGAGAAAGAGAGAGTTAAGGTGAAGAGATGGAGTAATCGGTGTAACCAGCGGGAAACAAGCAACGTTCATGGAGGCTGAGATAGACAATAATTTTAGTGACTGTCGGGGCTGGTTTTTATGGCAATCCTCGGTGCTATTTGAGACGAAAACAGACGTCATGCTCGCCTATTCAGACATGAAGCAGTAGCGAGGAGATCACTAGTGTCTTCCCTTAGTGCAAAACCAAGAGTCTCTCAGAGTTCTTAAAGGTTGGACTAAAACTATAGATTGGATCCTCTCAGGTTTTAAAGGATAGGCTAAAGTAGGATGCCACACCAACATGGGACAGTAATGGTTTAGTGATAGGGGAGACAGCTATGGTGAAGCTTGATTTGAATGTTATCCAAGGGGAGCATTGTCCAAAAGTGGAAGAGAAACTTAAAGCAGTACCATGCCAAAGATACAAGGATAGAACAGTGGTGAAATGGCCTAAAACGAAGGGAGCATGAAAGAGTTCCCTCGGTTTTGAGCAAAAACCAAGATAGGGAAACTCTCAGGAAGGGAAGAGATTAATGACTAGTGAAGTGGAATAGAAAAGAGAAGAGAGAAATCGAGAAGGATGAAGTGTAACAGGGGCTGAAAACAGAACTAAAAACAGGACGATGGGTGCTGACTGAGAGAGAGAGATACGGAGAAAGTGTTGGTAATTGCTAGCAAAGGAAAACTAACGCTGAACGTGATGGAACCAGAGGGAAATAAACAATGCAGTCAAGAGAGAAGAGAGGATAAAACAAAAGCTAAGAAACAAGGATAATAGTGGTCGGGCACCAAAAAATGGCAACGTTAGAGGGATGACTGCTGAGACTCAAGGAAGAGGTGGGAGATGACAGAACCGAAAGGGGAAGGAGAAGGAAGAGAAGTGAGGCGCGACGCCTCTCGGTGAAGAATGAAGCAAAACGATGAAGTACGGAACAAGGATATATATGGAGATAGAAAAGGAGTCATCGAGATTCTGAAAATTAGGAAACTTGAAGGAAAAAGTTTTGGGAAAATAAACCGAGCGGATCAGACCGATCGACTCGCAACATTGAGGCATTGAGAACTACGGACAGACACCGAGGTAAGAAATTTATGCAAGTAATTAGAGATAACTGTACATATTTTATGATTTTCAGTAGCTAAATAGATATCATAGAGAAAATAAATAATGAAAAAATATAGGTAAAAACCCAGAGATAGAAAATCCTATATTACCCCTACCTATAGACTGAATCGTATCGTAAAATGTTGAAAAAAATCATAAATGCATAAATTGCATGTTTTCAGTGTTTTCATTGTTGAATACTGTTTCCAACGGTATATGGATAGGTCAGTTATTGTTTTTACTGTCTTAAAAAATAGCACGTTTTACGAAGTAAGTGTGCTTGAGTGGGAGAAATTTCATAATGGGTGACCTCCCGGGAAGTCTCCACTCACATATCGTTTATGCATTGTTTTTATACTGAACATCGATTTTCATATCATTTTTGAAAGAACTGAACCACCTAATCTGATTTTCGATACGAAACAGTGCTAGAGCCCTCATGTAGATTGTGTGTCACACTGAATTACTAGCATTGAATTTTTATATGATTTATGAGAAAAAGTGAGCAAGAACCGTCGTGTATTGCTGTGTGATCTTGTAGTGACTTGCTCACATTAGATTTTGAGACTAAGGTGATGGTTGATATTGATGCTGGGGGGTAAATCCTTGAGACTACTCGGTACCCTCAATCATATTGTATTGTATCTGGGTCCACGGAGTACGCTGTACCGTGTGGACGCACATGAAGTCGTTGCACCGTGTATTGAGCCTTCAGTCTACTGAACTGAACTGAACTGTATTGTATTGATTGGTCGACGGGCTGGACTGACCCATCCCCCTGAGGCGTATGACACTCGCGCACACCTGGCCCGTGAGGCATGGGGTCACTGACTATGGCCATATGTCGACTGTACTGTTATTGATTGAATCCTACTATTATTGATTGAATCCCAACCTAGTCTCAGTGAACTGAATTGTTTATTGATAGAAATAAAAGTGAATTGAATTGTTTACTGATTGAATGAAACCTTTTAAAGAAACGAATTTAAGTGTTTTACTGCATTGATTGAACAATAAATGGTTTTATTGTACCAACCATATTGAATGCATATGTTTTACATATGGTAAAGTATTGTATTGGAAATGGAGTGTGATTAAAGGTGTTTTTCTAGGAAAATGCATCAATTGTGAATTGATTTCAGTATTAACAAATTGAATTATATGCAAGTGTTTTACAGTGTTTTATAACTGATCATGACATACATTCTAAGCATGTAGATAGTATGGTTGTCTACTGCTTACATATGTTTCTTACTGAGCGCGTTAAGCTCGTTCTCTACTTTCCTCCACAGAGTCCCAACAATAACTTGGACGCTTCCGATAGTAAGGCATGTCGAACAGCTATGGTTCCGCGGAATATCTTTCTGCGTTGAAGGTATACTTAGTTGTAAGAAATTTTTTTTGTATCTAAGATTTTTATAAGTACAGTAATGCATACGAGAAGTGTATAGGGAATGCAAAAATATTTTGTTTAAATTTGATACTAAGAAGGAAAATTAATCAGACTGAATATTGGTCTGACCTAATATCGACTTGTAGCCCAACCAAAATGTCCGTAAATTTAGGTCGTTACAAAGTTGGCAAAGAACCGGCCGATAAAAGCTCCAATCAGTAAAAAGGCTACTGAACCGATTCAATAAAAAAAATAGAAGAAGAGAGAACAATCAGTGATGCCTCGATTTAAGGATAGACCGATAAGCGGTCCGATTTAACTGTTTCAATTTTTAACTAGTTTATTTAAATTTATATTTGATCGAAATTGACCCGGTTTATAAATATAAATGTGTAGCGCGACAATAGGCGACGAACGAGAACTCGATTCAGCCTCCATTTTGCGTGCCAAAATGAAAACTCGGGTAAGTGAATCTCACTTGCTACAAGTTGTATGATTAGATGAAATAAATTTAATTGCATAAGTCGCAGGCTAATCCCGCATAAATTGCTTTTTGATTTAGAATTGAAAATCAATTATCGTAAATGATTGAGTGAACTTTCTAAAGACGTAAGTGAATCGTACTTGGTACAACCGGTATATATATACGCGTTAAAATTTAATCGCATTATTTGCAGGGAAATCCCTTATAAATTGTTTTAGTTCCGAAAATTGAACATTGGAGATTGTGAATGATTGTTCAAATTTTTCAAGGACGTATATGAACTTTTGGGATTAATTTGAAATAAGAAGAGTAATGGATCAACTGGATCGGGAATATAGATTGTTTTCTGCTATACAGGCTAGGTAATGAGCAATTATTACTCGATTTTATCGCAGAAATTTCATGAATTATCGGTGTCTCGAATTAAGACTTCTATGTTATCGAAAATGCAAATTTTGATTTGTTTTGATATATTTTTGAAGCTCGCAATGAATTTAGGAAATTGAAAGCCTAGCATGGCGTTGTGTAGAAGATTTAAAAGTTTATACAGATTTTATCTGTATAATTGCATTTGAGTTGTTGAACTAATTGGAGCATAAGACTTATTTAGCTTATGCTTATTGTTTTCAAATTTAAATATAAGCTGTTTTTTCGTCTTGATTATGATATGACATGGAAAAAATATGCAATTTTTGAAGGTTTAAAGTTTTTAGGCGTTTTAGTTAAATTATTTTCGATAAAAGTATATGAAGACAGCCATAAGTTTATGACTATTTTACGGGCAGTTTGGCTTGTCTGACATGGGCGGGATAGGTTAAAATTTTGGTTAATCACTAATATTGGAGACTTTCGAGATTGTGAACATAGGTAACACCCTAGCCTCTAGGACATTTTTTGTTCATTGATAGGTTCAAAGGGGAATGTCTCTATCGAAATATAAGTGTGGATATAGATTATAATTGTAAGACCCAATTATCGAACTTTGTTAATATGCTATCAAAATATATGGTTTCTGAATTGTTTACGGACATAAGACCATGATACGAATTAACCTCTTGATGAGGGATAGCATCAGACAGATTTAATTGAGTCCTGAAGTAAGAAGTAAATGATGTCAAAGGATTCCAAGTAATATAAGTATGTAAGGAAACTATGTAAGCTATAGAGATAACTATATGTACACGATTGACCAGCTGTTGTTAGATAAATACTATAGGATACGTATCTATCCTAATATCTCAGTTTGAGTTCAATAATAAAAGCTACCCTATATTGTCCCTAAACACAGACGAACTGCACTATATTTACATAGACACTGCACTACTACATGAACTGAATTTTTTTGTGCATTACCGCCTACAGTTATTCATAACTATATACTGATAGGCTGACTCAAGATTTTAGTGTTTGCATAAATTTACGCGCATATCGACGTTAAGCGTGCTTGGGTGGAGCAATTCCAAGGATGGGTGACCCTTTAGGAAGTTTCTACACATATTTTGATTTTTGCATAATTTTACGTACAAACTCTGACTTTTGAACCGTTTTCAACGTTACTGAGCCACCTATCGATTTTACGAGTGAAACCATGCTTGAGCCTTCATGTCCACTGTGTGTCACACTAACCTACTCGCGTTGGATTTTGAGACAAGGCGATCGTTGATGGTTGATGGTTGATGATTGATGCTGGGGTGGTAAATCCTTGATATTACTCAGTACCCTCAATCATATTGTATTGTATCAGGGTCCACGAAGTATGCTGTACCATGTGAACCTACATTGAGTACATTGTATCGTGCATCAAGTTTTCAAATGATTGTATCATATTGATTGGCCGACGGGCTGGACTGACCCATCCCCCTTGAGGCATATGATACCCTTGCACACTTGATCAGTGATGCTGGGGGTCACTGACTATGGTCATACGTCCACTGTATTGTATCGGGGTCTACAGAGTACACTGCACCGTGTGAACATATATGGAGTACGTTGTACCATGCATCGAGTGTTCAGACTATTATATCGTATTGATTGGCAGACGAGCTGGACTGACCCATCCCCCCTGAGGCATATGTTATCCTCTTAGAGCTGATTAGTGATGCTTGAGGTCACTGGCTATGGTAACACATCTATTGTTTACTGTATATCCTGTCCTAGTCTCCACTGATGAAGTACTGAAAGAATTACCAATTAACTGTTTATGATGTTACTGTACTGAATTACAAATTTATTGAACTGAATTAGAAATGATTTGTTTTACTGAAGGTTTCTTTAAACATTGCATGAAGTATTGTTTTTCCACTGCTATTGTTTACGATTATTAAATCTTTTATTTACTGTACTGAACCGAAATTATTTTACACTGAACAAGTTTTACATATATACATAGCAAATATTGCTATATGTTTTACTGTTACTGTTTTCAGAATGGTACCGTTTTACGCCATAAGCATAGCATTTTAAGCATGATTGTTGCCTCTACTAACGGGGATGATAATAGTTAGTAATGGAGTCTCAATTGAAGAGATAATTATAGTCAATAGTATCCCTGCTAACAGGTTAAAATAGTTAGCAAAAGATAATGTGAAATACGATTCAAGTTGTGAAATATGTTTTGAAATAAGTACTATGTTATCGAAATGTGAAAAAAGTTTGAGATATAAAATATGGTTCGGATATAAGGATTATGTTACGGACGTAAATATGTTTCGGATGTGAGACCTATTCCAAATAAGAAAATTACTTTGATATAGATGATGTTTGAAATAAGACAAGTTTTGAAGTGTAATAAGTTTCGAATATAGGTTATAGTCTGAATAATAAGTTTTGGATACTAGTTATATTTTGAATAAGTGATGTTTTCGATATATGAATACCTGATATGTGATATGATTTATAATTAAGTGATATGATTTGAGAATGGTAACGAGGACTACAATAAGTTTTGGTTTTCTGCTTTCGACTATGTTTCAAATTTTGAACCCCTATAACTATCATTAGTTCGGGTGGTCAGGTTTTATGGCTAATTAAGGTATTTTACAATACCTCCCTACCTGAAAAACTTGACAACGCCTAGATAGCAGTCTAATCTAAAAACCCAAAGAGAAGTGTGATTATCGATAAGTTCTGAACTGCAAAGTATGTTTAGGATAAGGTATGTTTTGAAATATGAAAAGTATCGGATTGTGATTCAGATAAGAAATAAGAAAGAATGATCAAATGGAAATATGTTAGTCATGCATTAGAAATTCAGTATCGTGTAGACTATTACCTTTGTGCTTGTGTGGTTTACTTATTGAGCTTTCCCAAAGCTCAGCCCTTCTTCTTTCCATCACAGGTTCAGACCAGAGTTGCATTAACAATGATATCAGTATCAGCTTCGAAGTAAATGCTTCAAGATTTCACAACTCGTAATGGTACAGTTACTTATACTATTTAATTGTACTTTTTTAGACAATTACTTTACAGTGTATGTGTCGGGATGTGTATTAAATTAAGAAATGATTACAAAAGTTAATAAGAAGTTAGACTGAGACCTTAGTTCATAACCTTAAACCAAGCTAGGTAGTTTGAGACCTAGAAATAGTTACGACTGTACTCACATAACAAACAATGTATGGAAAGGAAAATGAAAAGGAAAAAAGAAATTTAGCTCACATTTTTACACTTCCGTAATAAATTACCGAAAAGTTTACAGTTTTGGGTCAGTCGAGAAAGGTTCAAAGAGCTAATTGTATCCTAATCACATCTCATACACTGTATGTCAGGACCCATTCTCAATCCATGACTTTAACAAAAACCACTACAAATTTTTCGCATTTTTTACTTACCTTTCATCTCATCAATGGTTGGGCTGTGATTCGATGTCAGAATCCTTGCTTACCATATCATTCTTCCATTTCCATACATACAAGTCAATACATTATCTACTGACTGTAATTTCTTTTATAATATATGTGAGCTCATATAAAAGCTAACACAAATACATTCCCCATAATATATATCGTATACATCACTGTGTTGTTTCTATGTTTAGATACATAACTGTACAAAACATGTATACCTGTCGATCAATAGGAAATAGTAGTGGACTCAGGAATACTATCCCTCAATAGCTCTCACTCTACTGCTGATGCTCTATAGAGAGATGTAAAGAAAGGGGGGTGAGCATACAACGCGCTCAGTAAGGAAATCAGGCAAGCAAGTAGATATCTACACTATCTACTCAAAATAATGCTATGTCTTGAAAACATTATTTCCTTAACTCAGTTTAAAAGCATGTCTTTAAATATATATATATATATATATATATATATATATATATACTTGTACAGATTAAATCCCATGTACAGAAATCATGCTTTCTTTCTCAAATGTAGGCATGTAGTACAAAACAATGCATCTTTATATAAATCATGCCTTTAGAGAAATCATGTCATGTATATTTAAATCACAGTAAATATGGCATTTAAATCATTCACAACACAAAATCGGAGTCCGACCCATCCCTCAGGTCTGTCCGCAATTAAATCAGTCAATCAAGTGATATATCATGTGAGACTCTGTGGTGAAAAATGTAAATAGTATCCTGGACTATGATCATATCCGACATGTGATCCCAAGCAACACAGATCTAGGTGTGCGGGGCATGACTGCTGCAATGGGGGGGGGTCAGTCCATCACGACCGCCAGCTATATCCTCCTCAACTCCACAATACCACACGGTACAGTGTACTCCCATGCCACATGCACGGTACAATATACTCCGTGGACCCTACATCACAGTTGGGGTGCTTTTCATAGGTCTTAGCCCTCAAACCATGGAATATCATACCACGTCTCTAGTATCCTCATGCAGATATCCTCTCACATAGTGTGACACTCAGTCTACACAAGGAATCAAGCATGGTTTTCAACATGTATTATATATCACATACAATGCGCGCCTTTGAGTGCGACTCACAGTCGACACTCCGTTCAAACACTGTTTCACATCACAAACTCAACTCTAGTGCGAGTAAACCTCCAGCAACTAGGTCAATGCATAATTCATGTATTAAATCAAGTACGAGCAATAGCTCCAGTACCATGCTATGCACAATATTATCAAATCAAGTACGAGCAATAGCTCCAGTACTATGTCATGTATAAATCATGAAGAATCGAGTACGAGCAACGCTCCAGCACTCTGTCATGCATCTCATGAAAAACTCGAGTACGAGCTAATGGCTCCAGCACTCTCTCATGCATATATCATATAAAACTGAGTACGAGTAAGAACTCCAGTACTCTATCATGCATGTCATGGAAATCTAGTGCGAATCATAATCCAACACTAATGTATGTGGAAAATATATGAAATCCAGTGTGAGCTGTGCTCCAGCACGATTCATTCTCACATAATATGATAGATGGCTCTTTAAAAAGGGATGATTTTCAAAATATCAAAATCAGCACTATAAAGTGTGCTTAATTCATATCAACCTTAAAAACATTAGCCCATCTATTTATTCTTCTGCTAAACAGCAGTAAAACACTCAAAATGATGGTTTCCATACTTTTTACAACTTTTCACAAAAGTTGACTTTTTTGACTAAATAGGGGCAAAATCGTAATTTGCCACTATCGGGTCATAATAATTATTATTCACTTTCTCCGACCCTCAGAGTTTTTAAGTGAATGTAAAAGCAGATGAAAATACGTGCAGGTATCTCTAACTACTCGCAAAAGTCCCTTACCTCGGATCACGTCAAGTGATCTCACTTCCTTGGTGCTGCTCAATCTCGCAGTCCGATCAGCTCTCAATGTAAACTCTGGAGCTGTAAATAACCATTCCTCAGGTTAATTATACTTTTCCTACTGTATTACACATTTAATATAGTTTATTTCACTTAATAGGCTTTAATACTCCTTAATGGGCCAAACTATGCCTTAAGCCCATTTCCATTTTACTATTTATTTTCGTTGGGCTTGTGGGGCCCACCAACTCTTATTGGGCTTGTCCTAAACCCATTACATCACATTGGGCTTAAAATAATTGGGCTTGACCCATTGGACCTCTCGGCTACATGCCATGGCCGAGAGCATCCCATGCCGTCGGTCACACCATGGCATGCCGTCCATGTCCATTTGTTTAGCCAAATTCACTTAGGCATTTTGACAAACACTTGGTTGGCAACATTCTTAAACATCACATAGTTCATTTAGGCATTTTATCAAATACCTTATGTGCCATATCATACAACCATCCATATGAACAAATTGATTATAACTAACCATGACATAATCATGTCTACATGCATATCAACCTATACATGTCTTAAAATCACATGGGTATTTATCAAAACTCATATACCAACTTTCAGCCATCACATGTTTATAGTATTTTCATGTGTTTCAATCCATAAAACATATACCAATCAACTCCATATAACTCATAGATTAACATATATGAAGTTGGAAGCTTGAAATTATACCTAGTATTTGTGTTCACACTTGGCCGAAACTTTGAAGCCTCACGGTTTGCACACTATGGCTCCTTGATAGCCAATTCCAACATATGTCACTCTCCTCTCAATTTGGAACAACTTCCATGAAGATTGCAAGTTCCAAATATGCCTTTTTCCTAGTGATTTCTAGTGAGAAAAAGCTTAGAAAACTTTTCGGTTATGGTTTCTTCACTTTGCTGAAAATGAAAGGATGAAGATGATTATGTGTTGGCTGGTATTTATAAGTCCATTGCTTAGTCATTAAGCTAAAAATCCAGCCACCTTAATTGACTTCCAAAAAGTTTAGGTAATGGTTATCATTTTAAACTTTGTTACCTTTCATTAATGGCTTTTAACTTATTCACATGGGCTTTCAATTGGGCTTCTCGGTTTGGGCTTTTCCTTTGGGCTTTTGGGCTGAAATTGTTTCTACCTATTGGGCCTTCAATTGTCTCAATATTTGACCCACAACTTGGCCCAACAATTTGGCCCATTGGGCTTTCCAAATTCGGCCCACACTTATGATACCTTAATGGGCTTCAAAATTTCCAACTTTGGCCCATTGCGTTTTTAACCATTAAATTAAACCTGGAATCCTTCCGAATAAATTTTTCTTACTTTCGGGGACGATTATCTTGTATTCTGACCAAGAATATTTTTTCTCAATTTTTTCTCCATACTTAGGTTAATTTCTAACCATAGTTAGTCAACTATGGTAAAAGTCCAATTTTCTTAACTATAGTTGACTTTTTCCTAACCATTGACCAAGTTGACTTTTTCTCAAAATTTTGAAAGTGTCATATCTTATGTCTTACACTCTCATCTTTATGTTTCAACCGTTCTCGGTGGATAATTTTGCCCGAAACACCTTGAAGACCTTAACTCGCCAAAAAGGTCCATTTTACCCTTTTTAGCTTTTATTCTCGTTTTCTGTGTTCGGGATTAAATCAAGCTGACTTTCCTTCATGAGCTCTCTATGCTTTCTTATTTTAAGTTCTTATTTTCAGTCAGAATGATTTAGATCTATTCGGTTTAGCCTGTGACTCTTATAGCTCACATTAGGCTTTTTATATAGCTTTTGCGTGTTAAACCATTTTACTAACGCTTTTCATCTAGTAATTACCCTTCTTATGATTCAACTATAATAATAGTGTGTTCATACACATAGGAATCATAAGGAACAAGCTACATAAAATCTGGGTCTGACATTGTATCTGTCTGATTATGAGCTGCAAATTGAATGATATTGTTCTAATGCATGTAATGATATCCGTGTAAAAATAGTGAATCGAAAAGTGAGGTAAGGACATATAAGTAGTCCTCAGGAAGATTAACATTGGTATTGTCATTTCTTCACCTCCTCAAATAGTTGATTGAAATTGAACTGTAAACTTTCAAAAGGATTTAAGTGAGTAAAAGTACTTTGATGGCATCATTCTCCTTAAAAATTAATTCTAATATGAGTTTAGCTAATCTATCTGGATTGGAAAGAGAAAGTATTGCGGTCTAAGACAATCCCACTGGTCAAGGTTCTATGGTAGTATCACACCTCAGAAGAGGCTATGTGGGAATCGAAAAGCTTAATGCGAGAGAAATACCTATATTTGTTTGAAGACTGATGCGATTTCAAATTTGGGGACCAAATTTCTTAAGGTGGGGAGGATGCAAAATCCAAAAATTTATTGGTATTCGGTTTTAATTATGAATAGTGAAGTAAATAAATGGAATTGAGAATGAGCACATTGGTGGAAAATTAATTAAAATTATATTTTTAACATGATAGACTTGGATGAATTTAATTAATTAAAATATTTTAACTTGAAAAATAAATAATTATAAGGTGTAAAAATAATTTTTATGAGTTAGATTAATATATGAATAATCCTCCATGTCAGATAAATATAAATATTAGACAATTTATACTTTGAAATACTAAATAATTAAATATACATATATATATATAATGATGACGAATGAAATGAATGAAATGATGGAGACATGTGAAATGATAGAAATGAATAATGATGATGATGTTTGACAAAAAAGAAAAAGGAAAAGGTGAAGTTGGTGTGAAATATCCCACCAACCATCACGTTACGAAAATCGAACGGGAGAAGCATGAGAGAGAGAGAGAGAGAGAGAAGAGAGAAGAGGAAAGAAAGAAAGGATTGGTCGGAAGGGGGGAGTATCGGCGCCGACCAGCCAAGGAAAGAAGGCAATGACCACTGGCGAGGCAGAAAAAGGCACCGATTGGAGGAAGAAAAACATGAGGAGCAGCACCGAAAAAGAAAATGGCAGAACCGGCCACATCTTGGCTAGCCAAGCCTTGCCTCAACTAGCCACGAGTGTCACGAGGCCCCGCAGAGTACCTGGACGTGGAAGACGATGGAGAACCGGTCGGTAGGAGCTCCGATCGATGAAAAGGCTATTGAACTAGTTCTGACCGATTAAGTAAAAAGAGGGGCTGAACTGGTTCAGCCAAGGAAAAAAAAAAGAGAAGGGACCTCAACTAGCCACGAGTGTCACGAGGCCCCGCAGAGTACCTGGACGTGGAAGACGATGGAGAACCGGTCGGTAGGAGCTCCGATCGATGAAAAGGCTATTGAACTGGTTCTGACCGATTAAGTAAAAAGAGGGGCTGAACTGGTTCAGCCAAGGAAAAAAAAGAGAAGGGAGAAAAATCGGTGATGCCTTAATTTAAAGATAGACCAGTAAGCGGTCTGATTTGACCGTTTCAATTTTTAAAAATTTTATTTAAATTTATATTTGACCGAAATTGACCTGGTTTATATATATATAAATGTGTAGCGTGACAATAGACGATGAACGAGAATTTAATTTAGCCTCAATTTTACATGCTAGCACGAAAACTCAGGTAAGTGAATCTCACTTGCTTCAATTTGTATGATTAGATGGAATAAATTTAATTGCATAAGTTACGGTTAATCCCGCATAAATTGCTTTTTAATTTAGAATTGAAAATCGATTATCATAAATGATTGGGTGAACTTTCTAAAGACGTAAGTGAACAGTACTTGCTACAACCAGTATATTTATATGCGTTAAAATTTAATTACATGAGTTACGGGGAAATCTCGTATAAATTGTTTTATTTTCAAAATTTGAACATTAGAGATTGTCAATGGTTGCTCAAATTTTTCGAGGACGTATATGAACTTTTGGGATTAATTTGAAATAAGAAGAGTAATGAATCAACTGGATCAGGAATATAGATTGTTTTCTGCTATACAGGTTGGGTAATGAGCAATTGTTACCCGATTTTATCACAGAAATTTCATGAATTATCGGTGTTTCGAATTAAGACTTCTATGTTATAGAAAATGCAAATTTTGATTCGCTTTGATATATTTTCGAACCTCACAATGAATTTAGGACATTGAAAGCCTAGCATGGTGTTGTGTAGAAGATTTAAAAGTTTATACAGATTTGATCTGTATAATTGCATTTAAGTTGTTGAACTAATTGGAGCATAAGACTTATTTAGCTTATGCTTATTGTTTTCAAATTTAAATATAAGCTGTTTTTTCGTCTTGATTATGATATGACTTGGAAAAAAATATGCAATTTTTGAAGGTTTAACGTTTATGGGCATTCTAGTTAAGTTATTTTTTATAAAAGTATATGAAGACAGCCCTGAGTTTATGACTCTTATACGGGCAGTTTGGCTTATCCAGCATGGCCGGGATAGGTTAAAATTTTAGTTAATCACTAAGATTGGAAACTTTCAGGATTGTGAACATAGATAACACCATAGTCTCCGGGATAATTTTTGCTCATTCATAGGTTCAAAGGGGAAAGTCTCTATCGGAATATAAGTGTGGATATCAATTATAATTGTAAAACCCAATTATTGAACTTTGTTAATAAGCTATCAAAATAGATGGTTTCTGAATCGTTTACAGACATAAGACCATGAAATGAATTAACCTCTTGATGCGAGATAGCATTAGACAGATTTAATTGAGTCTTGAGGCAAGAAGTAAATGATTTCCAAGGATTCCAAGTAATATAAGTATGTAAAGGAACTATGTAAGCTATAGAGATAACTATAAGTACACGAATTGACCAGCTGTTGTTAGATAAATACTATAGGATACGTATCTATCCTAATATCTTAGTTTGAGTTCAATAATAAAAGCTACCCTATACTGTCCCTAAACAAAAATCGAACTGCATCGTATTTACACAGACACTGTACTACTACATGAACTACATGTTTTCTGTGCATTACCGCCTACTGCTATTTATAACTGTATACTGATAGGCTGGCTCAAGCTTTTACTGTATCAATGATAAGCATGCTTGGGTGGGAGCAATTCCAAGGATGGGTGACCCCTTGGGAAGTTTCCACCCGTATTTTAAGTTTTGCATTGTTTTACGCACACACTTAGATTTTTGAATCATTTTCAACGTTACCGAGCCACCTATCGATTTTACGAGTGAAATCGTGTTTGAGCTTTCATGCCGACTGTGTGTCACACTGACCTCCTCCACTGGATTTTGAGACAAGGCGATGGTTGATGATTGATGCTGGGGTGGTAAATCCTTGAGATTACTCAGTACCCTCAGTCATATTGTATTGTATCGGGGTCCACGAAGTATGTTGTACCATGTGAACATACATGGAGTACATTGTATCATGCATCGAGTCTTCAGACTATTGTATCATATTGATTGGTCGACGGGTTGGACTGACCATCCTCCCTGAGGCATATGCTATCATCGCACACCTGATCAGTGATGCTTTAGGCCACTAACTATGGTCATACATCCATTATTTACTGTATAACCTTGCCTAGTCTCCACTGTTGAAGTACTGAAAGAATTACCAATTAACTATTTATGATGTTACTGTACTGTACTGAATTGTAAATTTACTGAACTGAATTGGAAGCGATTTGTTTTACTGAAGGTTTCTTTAAACATTGCATGAAGTATTATTTTTCCACTATTACTGTTTACTGTTATTGAATCATTTGTTTACTATACTGAATCAAAATTATTTTACACTGAATAAGTTTACCTATATACATAGCAAATATTGCTATCTGTTTTACTGTAAAACCTAGTTTTGGTGATGTATTCCTTATGATTCATATGATTTAACACATTTCCATATGGCTTGAATGAAATTACAAAAGGAATGAATGAGTATTCATGGATTCATGTAATGTCTAAATATGGACTTAAAAACAAAAAATGATAATGCATGGAACGTGAATTCTAGGTACCTTTAATGATTCCATGTGGTACACATAAGTCACATAGTATGTGAATCATAAGAAATGGACTTTTCCATGCTTTAAGTGAGAATAGAATGCAAAATGACTAGTGAATCAATCAAAGGCAAGTTTTCCTTTGAAATCCTGGAAAATTTACAGCAGGAATGCTCCAAATGAAGGCAAGATCGATCCCCTATTCAAAGCAGATCGATCTCTTGTTCAAGCATATCGATCTCAGTTTGGTTCTGTCTTGAAAGGATCTATCTCTTCCTAAATACAGATTGATCTCCATTTAATTTTGCTAAAAGCAAGGATTAATCCCTTCCTACAAGTAGATCGATCCCTTGCTCAAAACAGATCGATCTCCACTTAATTATGCCAAGAAAGGATCGATCTCTTCCAAATGAGCCTATCGATCCCATACTCACATACCTGACTACTTCGATAGTTCAAACCAAAAGAAGATCGATCTCTTACCCTAGGAGATCGATCTCACCACCTCTATTCTATAAAAACCTAACGGTAAAGCCTTCTTCTTCTTCAGAAAACCAAAACACCTACTCCATTTTACCCAAAAAGAATAAGCTTTCTCACTCTATAATACAATCCCCTTCCAAACAGATTTAAGAAAAGTTGATTTGAGCAAAGTTGTTTATTGTGAGGAGAAGAACAACATAGTTGGGAATCAACATTCAACTTGTTGGATTGAAGGAGCAAAAGGGTCTTCCAATTTCGGATAAGAGAAAAGTCAAGTTAGGTGAGTTTTCAATACACCAACCCCAAGTATGTTTATCTAGACATTGTTATGAATTGATTGGTGTATGTATTGTTGGTTGAAACTACCTATAACATGATGAATCAACCATGACCTAAAAATGGGTTTAGTGTGAGAAAATGAACTAAGGTTGACTTAATGATGAATGAATTATACTAAAGTGTTAGTAATGCTATATGCATGATTTTGAGATGGTTTTGTAAAATAAGTTTATGAAATAGGATGAAGTTATGTAATGTGCATATAAGGTGTTTGTGAAAATGCATGAATGAATGGAAGAACTAAGGTTAGAGCATGTAAGCCAAGTGCTTGATTAGATAACTAAGAGAGTTTGCTAAACCAAATTGGACTAGGAATGACGTGATGGGTGTTCGACCACCATACCAAGGTCAAATGTGGTTTGAGGCCAAGCTTAATGAAATCGACTCGATAAGGAAAATAGACCTAAAAATTCAGTCCAACGAGAGATAATGAGCCTAAGGAGCCCAATGGGCCTAGGTGAAATGAATAGAGTTGAGTAAATGGACTTAAAATGGGATAAGGCCATTGAGGTGTAATTAGGCTAATAAGACATATTGACTAAGTTGAAGTCAGAATAATGAGTTATCAGAGTAGACTGAAATGATTGTTGAATGTGTCGTAATTAACCTTATATATGGTTATACACAGCTCCAGAGAGTTGACTGGGAGCAAATCGAACTGAGCGAAATACTTAGCATTGGAAACGTCAGACAGTACAGAGAATTGAGGTAAGGAAATTTTGTTGGCTCTTAGAGATACCTATACGCGTTTTCGGGAGCATTACGATTTTTAAATTGTTTTAGGGTTATAGAAAAGAAATGAATGTTTGAAGGGTAAATAAATTGAGATTTTAGAAAAGTTCATGAAAAGTACAAACAGGATGTTCTTGAGTCTTTTTACTACTTTTTAGCATGTGGATAGGTAGGCTAGCTAGCATTTAAATGATTTGCATGAAAATATCTTGATTTGGTTTTAATAACCATGCTTTGCAAAAGAATTAGCCACCTACATGAGTTTTGTGGAAATAAAGCGTGCTAGAGCGTTGCTCGCACGAGGTTTGACATGTTTATACATGCATTAGTGTTGGAGCGATGCTCGCACTAGAGTTTTACTTGCATAAGTGCTGGAACCTAGCTTGCACTAGATTTCAAATGAATTTTATGACATTGTGCTGGAGCCTAGCTCTGTCACGACCCAAACTACCCAAAAATCAGAGTTAATTTTTTCGCGTTTTATTATTTCCTTACTTAAATTCTTACCTGTCCTCGAATCGTGACCAACACTCAACTAATAATTGGGCTGTGCGTCAATGCCAGTCCCACCATTCAATTTCCATCCAACTTATTTATTCTCCAGTTATTTATAATTGTTTACATTATTTATACATCCCCTAAAGTTACTTACAAACATGCTACTGTGCTATGCTTATGTAGATACAATATGTACAAGTGTATATACCTTATGTGGATGGGCAGCAGCGGATATCCGGAATGCAGTACTGAGTCGCCTCAACTTCAACTGGAGATCATCTGTGGGAGAAAATGAAAGGGGTGAGCACATCAAGCTCAGTAAGGCAATCCTACGAACAAGTAGGTAACCATACTACCTACATGAACGTAGTGCCATGCATAAACCACCCTTTCTCCACACATTTTAAAACATATGATATGAAGGTTATGATGTTATGTAAATCAAGTTTGCACGGAAAACTCAACATGCAATTATTTTAAATCATTTCTTTCTCTTTAAAAATTTCACAATGAAGTCAGGACTCGACCCCTCCTTCGGGTGATCCTGACTCACACAAAACCATGGAAATTGAGTTTCTCAAAAGCATCGATATCGAAAACATACGTATATATATACAAGATACGAGACTAGGCAATACTGTATATCGGTAATAACCAGGACTGGCCAATATGTCCTCGTGAGTCCCTCTAGCTTCACGGATCCCAGTGTGCGAGGTCTCACCCTGATCGGGAACTGCCCGGGAGGTGGGTCAATCCAACCCGTCAGTCTTATCCGATCTCACGCATCCGAAGATGCTGTATCCGAAGATACCCCGTATCACAAAGATACCGTATCACAAAGATACCCCGTATCACAAAGATACCGTATCCGAAGATACCCTATATCACAAAGATACCGTATCCAAAGATACCCTGTATCACAAAGATACCGTATCCGAAGATACCCCACGGTACATCGTACTCCATGCTACTTGCACGGTACATCGTACTCCATGGACCCATATCACTCTAGGTACTCCAGCCCAAATGGCCTGCTTCCCACAGAGGTTTTCATAACTCAATACTCGTTGCCATGTCTCAAAACGCACGTGCGAGCCTATTAAATCGGTGACACACAGTCTACCCGATGCTCCAAGCACGGCTCATCGTATGTTCTCATAAAAATCAGTGCGAGCGATGCTCAGCACTCTCATCAAATCAAGTAAACTTGGCAGAGCCCGCTTTACATCTCCACAAGGCCGCCAACCTCATCCCTCACTCTCACCCTACTTAAGAGGTCTTTTGAGCCTGTTGGGCCTTTTGGCTGACTCCAAGGGCAGACAGCGCTACTCCACAAATCCAGTAAAACTAGTGCGAGCTATGCTCAGCACTCTGTATATAAATTGTATGAGAATCTTATAAAATCTGGTGCGAGTTAGACTCTAGCACCGTGTCACGCAAAAGCATGTGAAATCTGGTGCGAGTTATACTCTAGCACCTATGCATGTAAAACTCTAGTGCGAGCTCTCGCTCTAGCACTAATGCATGCATCACACAAATCAAACATCGTGCGAGCAGAGCTCTAGCACGTCACATGTAAATAAAAACATGTAGGCGGCTCGGTTATTTCCAAATAGTTTTCACAGAAATCACAACAATTAAGATATGCAATGCTATGCATTTTTCTTTAAAAGTGAGCCAGCCTACTCATGCATGCGTTGAAATACCTCCAGAACGAGCAGGAACCTCTTGTCCTTGCTCCTCCCAATTTTTCCTAAATTTTTAGATTCTACCCTTAACAAGGGTATTTTAGTAATTTTGCCCATTCGGGGCACTAAAATTGTTCTTCGCCCTCTAGACCCTTCAGTTAATTTTAAAGGACTGCGTATGAATTTAAAATTACGTAAAGTTACCTCTAGCAGTCCGCAGAATTCCCTTACCTTATTTTTCCGTAGAGTCTGACCTTTTTCTTTTCCAATGTTGTCTCGTCGCGCAGTCCGTTATGCTCCCAATCAAATGCCCGGAACCAAGATTCCATGCTAGTCCGCAAATCGAGGCTGTCTCAAGCCCTCGGTGAATGCCAATCGTCGAGCCGAAGCTCGATTGCATCACCGAAATTTTCTCCAATTTTTCCTCTTTTTCTTTTTCCCTTTTTCTCCCTTTTTTCTCCTCTTTTTGGCTGAACCGGTTCAGTCCGATTCGGACCGGTTCAGACCTCCGGTTCACTCCGGTTCGACCGGTTCACCGTCGATTCACCCCTTTTCCGGTCGGTTCTCCGTCGGCTTCCACCGCCAATGGCTCCGTGAGGTTGTCCGCGTCTCAGATCTGCCCTCGGTTTGGGTCAAGCTCGCCGGAACGCCGTCGGTCCGGCTCTTCTCCCTCTCGGTCGTCGGACCCGTTTTCTCCTCTTGGCCGTCACCGACGATTCCCGCCGTTTCGTCGCATGAGACCGGTGCAGAAATGATCACCGTCGCCTGGGCTTTCGGAATCTGGCCTCGGTTTCGCCTGGATCGCCGCCGTTCGCCGCCGGTGGCCACTTCTTTCCCGCGGCCTTTCTCTCCTCCGATCGGCTTCCTCCGGCGTCGGTAGGCTGCACCGCCGGTACCATCTTGCTCACCGGCCTCCCCTCTTCCATTTTCGACCCTTGGCCCGGCCATCGGCCGCCGGACGGTGGTCGGGTCTTCTTCGGTTCTTCTCGGCTCCGTTTGGCTTTCGTTTCCTTCGCGTTTCTGTCTTCTGTTTCGTTTCTTTTTTTTTTTTTCATTTCTTTCATTAATTATTTTTATTATTATTATTTATTTTAATAATTTCACTATTCCTTAAAATACATTAAAATTACCCAAATATCTACAAAATTATTATTTTTATTTTAATTTAATTTATTTAATTTTTTATTTAATTTATTTAATTTATTTTTAACCCTTTTTTTCGGGTATAATTTCCCCGTATTTTCGGGATATTGTCCCGGGTGACTTTTCGATATATTTTTCGATTATTTTCGGGATTATTTTTTCGAACTAAAAATCCCGATTAATCCCGATTAATTCCAATAAATTAATATCTTGATCAATTTAACCCAAAATAAATTTATTTCACTTTATTGACCAAGATTTCTTAAATCCATATTTTTAATTAAATTTCCTTATTGAAATTATACCGGCCTTTAGTCTTTTGACCGTTTTGCCCTTACACGTGTTCGGGATTAAGTTAACCCGACTTCCTTCATACTTTCCCCATCTTTTCTTATTTAATTTTCGTATTTTAATTAAATTCGGGTCTTACAACTCTCCCCCACTTAAGGAATTTGGTCCTCCAAATTAGAACCAATTCATATGAGTCCATATACAACTCCGGGTACATCGATCGTATCATACTCTTAAATTCTTATGTGACCTTCTCCGGAGTGTATTACTACCAAAGGACTTTAATTAGGGAGATCATCTTAAACCTCAATACTTTCTCTTTCCTGTTTAATGCCCGAATCAACTTATCAATATACTTATATTTTCATTAAATTGAACTTTTGGAGTTCATATCCAATCACCTATGCTGGATCCGAATAGTATTCCCGAAGCATCAAAAGCTGAGACACATTGTGGGTGCCTGTTAATTCAAGTGATAACACCAACCTACAGGTCTTATCTCCCACTTGTCCAATCTCTCAAAATATTCCATCCAGCGCAACTCAATTTACTTTCTTCCAAAGTTCGCTATGTCCTTATTCTCTTAGGACAAGAAACATTTCAATCTTACTAATTCACCAAGGGTGAATTCCAATACTTATTTATCTGCTCTGAGGTGTTCTTAATCTCTCATCCTTAACTAAACATCCTCAGAGACTTATTATCCAAAATCGAAAATGATTCTATCTGTCACCCACTTTTTCTAATCCAATTTGGGGAACAACCCCTACAGCCATACACTGCCTCATATCTTGTTATCCCGATACTCAACTGCCAACTGTCGTTATTGGCAACTTCAATTAGAAATCAACTGATCATTCCAGGAGCTTATAAAATTAACGGCACATGCTTTCATCAGATCCTCCAGAACCTGTACAGTCTTCTCTGACTGACCATCTATCTGAGGATGGAAAGCTGTGCTAATACTCAGTCGGGTTCCCATAGCTTCCTGAAAATATCCTCCGAAGTAGGAAGTGAAGCGGGAATCCCTATATAATACAATGCTCACTGGAACGCTACATAATGTTCCACAATCTTCCTTACACCTGAATCCTCATACACACTTTGAGTATTTAGGGATTTCATAACCAGAAGGTGGGTAGACAACTTAGCGACTATCATCCAAATAGCCTCGTAATTCACCTGGGTCTCTGTAACCCATCATAAATTTATGGAGACTTGCTCTCGTTTTTCGTGCCGTGTCGATATAGGTAGGTGCTGCAATAACTCTGCAGACTTTTAATACTCTACCTTACTCTGCTGACATACTAGGCACTTTTCACAACCTCTCCAATATCTCTTTTCACATCTGACCACCCATACCCTTTTTGAGATTTCGATATATTTCTTTACTTTCGTATGCACTGTATATCCCGAAGAGTGAGCTTCTGTCAATATCACTATCTCATCAACTGTGGTCCTGGGGAGCACTCATACTGTCTCGGAATCCTCAGTAACTCATCATCACCCACTGTGAACTCTATCACTGTACCCTTCTGAATCAGACCCAAACTATCGACATCCGGTCGATCATCACGCTAAGCTTGGCAAATCCGGGCACTCTCATCCGGTTCTAATCATCAGGCTAGCCTCACATAGTCATACCAATCACTGTCATCATCAGAAGGGATCACATCAATACTGAGGTTCACAACTGCATCTAGCAGCTCACGCTCCCTGACCATCATAATGTAATACCATTCCGAGGCTCTTTCTGCTCAAAGCATCAGCCTTTCCTTGGGTGGTACAATTTTCATAAATCAAAATCTCTCAGAAGCTCTAACCCAATATGTATTTTCATATTCGCCCCTTTCTGTGAAAACAGATACTCGGGCTCTATGATCAGTGCATATCCATAATTTCTTACCCTGTACATAATAGTACCATATCCTCGGTACAAGTACTACTGCTGTCAATTTTAAATCATGGGTATCTTCCCATTATACATCAATACACAGCTCCATCATAACTTTGAGGTATCCATGCTCACTGAGAACCTCTTGAGCTGTTGGGTATAGTGAAATTAATCACGGTGGTCAGTTCTGTTGGCTCTACCGAGAGGGGGGGTGAATCGGTTTTCTAACAATTATGGCAGATTTTAAATTAATCGCAATTTAAACACAAATGAAAATGAATAAAACAGTGCAATATAACAATTTAATGCAAAGAGAGGGAAAGAGAAACAAACACAGCAACTTATAGAGGTTCGGCCAACTCTTGCCTACGTCCTCTCTCCTTGACTTTCTTGTCAAGTGGTTTCTTTCTCTCTTTCAATAGAGTTTACAAAGTTCCTTTTACAGGTCAAGGAATAACCTCTCTACCCTTAGCAATACAGAAAATGTATTCACCCTTTTACAATAACTCTCACTGAGGAACAATCCTCTTTTCTTTTAAGGTGAGGATGAATACAGAATAAGGCTTTTCAGTGGGTAGGACTAACACAGCTTGTAGTACTTAAGCTTGTACAATAAATCTCAATTAATGAGCAATAGAGACACAAGGAATAAAAGAATTAAAGCTTCAGAATATTGAGAATGTGCAGTGATAGTCTCTCACTTTGCTCTATCTTCAATGCTTGGTTATATACTGAAGGTTGGGTAGTTGGAGCATTAAATGCAGTTTTTCCCGTTGAGATTTGAAGAAAAATAGCCGTTGGGAACCTCCAGTGGTCAGACAGATCGATCTCCTATCTTGGCCAGATCGATCTCCTAGTTTTAAATCCTGCAATGACAAAGCACAAATACACAGGGAGATCGATCTCATACATTACCAGATCGATCTGTTAGTTTGAATAGGCAGAGGCAGATCGATCTGTCGAATAGGCAGATCGATCTCCTATCCTCTCTGTTTGAGGCAAGATCGATCTCTCAATACACCAGATCGATCTCTTAAGCTCTCTGACTTTGAGCAGATCGATCTCTTCCTTACCAGATCGATCTCCTAAGTTCTCTGACTTAGAGCAGATCGATCTCTTAACCCTTGCAGATCGATCTCTTTTTACCTTAAACCCTTTACACCGTTTTAAGGCTTGCCAGATCGATCTCTTCCATCATGAGATCGATCTCTCATCAAGTATAAACCCAGGAGATCGATCTCTCACACCTCAGATCGATCTCTCATCAGCAGAACTCTAAGTTCTGGTCCTGATATCTTCTAAACATGTTTGTATACCATCTTAACATTATTGTATTAACTTGTTTTGTCATTTCAAAATACATTAACTCAACAATCTCCCCCTTTTTGATATGACAAAACTCATCCAATAAACATGTTTAGTGAATTTACAAAATTCCCCCTTTTTGTGAGCTTTTGACTTTGTTAAAGATTTAACTCATCCTTAGTTAAATCTTAACTCCCCCTTAGTTAGCTCTAGCTCTTAACTCCCCCTCAATTAAATCATCCTATAACTCCCCCTCAATTAAATCATCCTAACTTCCTTTTAAACATTTAACACATGTTTCTTCTCCCCCTTTTTGTCATATCAGTCACAAAAGATCGAAGACTCATGGCATTTCAAAATCAATATTTGCATTAACACATCCAATATTCAATCAAATCACATTTCATTCAAGCAAATTTTTCACAGAAAACATCAAGTAGCTTAATAATGTTGTAACTACACTCAATTAAAACACCTAATGCCTAATGTGAGGGAGGATCACGATCCAAAAGTTCCTCAACATGCGTGCGGGTTACTTGAAGTTCATCGAACATCGCCTCTTGAGTTTCTTAAAATTTATCGAACATCGCCTTTTGAGTGTCTTGAAGGTGATCCACTCGTTGAGTCAATTCGGCAAACATACGCTGCTGAGTGGTATGTCCTTCATCGATTCTCTGACTGAGGTCGCTTATCATCTTCACGATCAGCTCCAAGTCAGCAGGAGACGATGTTTGTGCAGTTGGCGCAGTCGTGGAGGACGACGGTTCTGGAGCGGGTGCTGCAGGTGGGTGTGCTGGTTCAGCAGTGTGGTCATCCTCAGCCTCAGCAGGTTGCTGTTCTTGCTTTTTCGTCCACTCTCCCCAGAAATCTTTGTAGTACCCCATATGATGTAGGGTCCCAATGTTAAGCTCGCTTTTAGGAGATGGAAGTTCGCCAGTTTCGCCGCTGCAGTCGATGCCAAGGCGACGGAGAAGATAAGCCACTGGTTGTGGAAAAACTATTGTGGTAGCTTGGCCACGCACAATCTTCAGCCAATCCTCGTATATAAAGTGAGGGAGGTTTGGTTTTTGGCTGGTGGTGTGAATGTGATGGAGCCAAAACCGATCTAGACGCCTGACGGTTGAGTGACGGGTACCGTAAGGGCGGAGATTCCAGGAGATTATGAGGTGGAGTAACCGAAGGTGCATTGGAAGGTTACTCGCCTTGTCCCCGGGGAGTTCAAACGCAAAGGGGACTTCCTCATCCTCATTAGTTAAGCCTTCATCGCGTATATCAAATACTTTGGCTATAACTTCAGAATCAATTAGAATTGATTGACCCATGACGAAGGTTCTGAAGGCAAGGATTTTGCAGGTGTCATCGGGGTCATAAACGAGTTCGGCATTTGAAAAGAATGCGCGAACGAGATTTGGAGGGATAGGAGTGTTGATTCTCAAGAATTTCACCCAACCAAATTCCTCAAATTTTGATAGGTATGGAAAGTCTATGTGATTGAGGAAGGAAAAATCAATGGTGCGCCAATGCTTGATTGGCATAGTGGAAAAATATTCCTCATACCGCTTTCTTTTTGCTGGTGTTTTAAAACACCGATTGAAGGAAGCGATAGGAGGTGGAGTGGGTTGGGAGGAAGAACCTGCCTCGACATTGGGTCTAGGTGGTTTGGTTCCTGCTCTCTTAAGCCTAGGCATTATTCTAGACCTTAAAGATTTGATAACTAAATTCAACAAAAAGAAAGGCAATGAAACAGTACCTAGGTTTGCCCTAGACGCAAAACAAACACAAATCGAAGAAGGATTTTGAGAAAATCAGTGAGAAATGTAGGTTACTATACCGGAATTTGACACCGAGACGCAAGGAAGACCGTACGAGGATCGATCTGAGGAGGAATTGAAGAAGAGGATGCGAGGGAATTGGAGAATTTGAATTTTAGGTTTTGGGAGATTTGGGAATTTTTCGCGGCTATTTATACTCCAAGGCATAGGAGATCGATCTGTCGAGGCGACAGATCGATCTGGTACTCCCAGAAGCGAAGAGAGATCGATCTGTCGTAGGGACAGATCGATCTGGTCGCAAACAGAGGCTTATGGAGATCGATCTGGTACATGCATAGATCGATCTGTAGAATGCGGAAGCTTGATGAGATCGATCTGTCGTGTGGACAGATCGATCTGTCTCTAAACAGAGACGTAAGGAGATCGATCTTATGGTTAGAAGATCGATCTGCTTAGCTTAACCTTGATAATTTAGGCTTGTTTAAGGGATAGAGATCGATCTGTATCTCAAGGAGATCGATCTCTCATCCTTTTTGCCAGAAAATTTTTGCAAAAACTCTTTAAAAATCAACTTAAAATCAAGATTTTTACAACATGAAAGTCCTAAGGCATATTCATGAGTCCTAATTCACCTCTAAGGATACAGAACCTATCTCTATCAAGGGGTTTGGTGAATATATCAGCTATTTGATGTGTAGTATCAATATACTCTAAGATTATATCCCCTTTTTGTACATGATCTCTAAGGAAGTGATGTCTAATTTCTATGTGCTTGGTTCTGGAGTGTTGAATAGGATTCTTAGACAGATTAATGGCACTGGTATTATCACATTTAATAGACACTTGTTTCATGTCAATACCATAATCTCTCATTTGTTGTTTAATCCACAACACTTGAGCACTACAACTACCAGCTGCTATATATTCAGCTTCAGTTGTGGACTGAGCTACACTGTTTTGCTTCTTGGAGAACCAAGAAATTAACCTATTTCCTAAGAATTGGCAAGTACCTGAAGTACTTTTCCTAACTATTTTGCAGCCTCCAAAATCAGCATCTGAAAATGCATGAAGGGCAAAAGTGGAGTCTTTGGGATACCAAAGTCCTAGTGAGGGAGTATCTTTGAGGTATCTAAAAATTCTCTTAGTTGCCAATAGATGTGATTCCCTAGGAGATGATTGAAATCTAGCACAAAGGCACACACTAAACAATATATCTGGTCTACTAGCAGTTAAATAAAGCAAAGAACCAATCATAGACCTATAGAGTTTAGTGTCTACACACTTACCACTTTCATCTTTGTCAAGCTTGATGTTGGTGCCCATTGGAGTGGCTTGAGATTTGCAACTCTCCATTCCAAATCGCTTGAGCAAGTCCTTGGTGTACTTTGCTTGATTGATGAAAGTTCCATCCTTTGTTTGTTTCACTTGAAGTCCCAAGAAGAATGTGAGTTCTCCCATCATGCTCATCTCAAATTCCCCTTGCATGATCTTAGCAAACTCTTGACATAAAGACTCATTAGTTGAACCAAAAATAATATCGTCTACATATACTTGTACAACTAGTAAGTCCTTATTTTTATTTTTGATGAATAATGTGGTGTCTACCTTTCCTCTTGAGAATCCTTTTTCTATTAAGAACTTTGACAACCTTTCATACCAAGCTCTAGGAGCTTGTTTTAACCCATAAAGTGCCTTAGACAATTTGAAAACATGTTCAGGAAATTCATGATTTTCAAATCCGGGAGGTTGCTCTACATAGACTTCTTCATTAATGAAACCATTCAAGAATGCACTCTTTACATCCATTTGATATAACTTGAAATCTTTATAACATGCAAAGGCAAGTAACATTCTTATTGCCTCTAATCTAGCTACCGGTGCATATGTTTCATCATAGTCTATGCCTTCCTCTTGTCTATAGCCTTGAGCAACTAGCCTAGCCTTATTCCTTATGATCACACTATTTTCATCCATTTTGTTCTTGAATATCCATTTATTTCCAATTATAGAGTGATCACTAGGCCTTGGAACTAGTTTCCATACTTTGCTTCTCTCAAATTGATTTAACTCTTCTTGCATTGCTAGGAACCAATTATTATCCTCTAAGGCTTCATTGACATTCCTAGGCTCTATTTGAGATACAAAGGCTATATATTGACACATATTCCTTAAGGATGACCTAGTTCTAACTCCAAGAGTTGGATCTCCTACTATTTCACAATCTTTTACATATCCTAACTCTCTTGGTGCTCTAGGTTCTCTTTCTAAAACTTCTATTTCTTCTTCATCTTCTTTATTCAAATCAAGCTTTTCTAGAAAGTCATCTTCTAAGCCTTCATCAAATATCTCAACATTTTCATCATTGTTGGTTGAATCTTTAGATATATTATTTGATTCATCAAATACAACATGAATAGATTCTTCAACCATTAATGTTCTTTTGTTATAGATTCTATAAGCCTTTGAATTCAATGAATATCCTAGAAATATTCCCTCATCACTTTTGGCATCAAATTTTCCTAAATTATCCTTTCCATTATTTAGAACAAAGCATTTGCAGCCAAAAGGATGGAAGTAACTAATGTTAGGCTTCTTACCTTTGTAGAGCTCATAAGGAGTTTTCTTTAGCATGGGTCTTATCATAGCTCTATTGATTATATAACATGATGTGTTTATAGCTTCAGCCCAAAAGTACTTTGGCAAGTTATTTTCACATAACATGGTCCTAGCCATCTCTTCCAAAGTTCTATTTCTTCTCTCAACTACACCATTTTGTTGTGGTGTCCTAGGGGCTGAAAAGTTATGACTTATTCCTTGATCATTGCAATACTCATCAAATCCTATATTTTCGAATTCTTTGCCATGATCACTTCTAATGCTTGTTATTGTATATCCTTTTTCATTTTGAGTCACCTTTGAGTAAGTTATGAATTTCTCTAAGGCTTCATTTTTTACTCTCAAAAAGAACACCCAAGTGTACCTAGTGTAATCATCAACTATTACAAAACCATAGTGTTTCCCACCTAGGCTAGTGGTTCTAGTTGGTCCAAATAAGTCTAAATGCAGTAATTGAAGAGGCCTAGTGGTGGATACACTATTCTTAGGCTTAAAAGTTGTTCTCTTGTGTTTTCCTTTAACACAAGCTTCACATATTTCTTCATGATTAAAGGGTAGTTTGGGTAAGCCTATGACTAGATCCTTTCTTGCTAATTTGGATAGCACATGCATGCTAGCATGACCTAGTCTTCTATGCCATAACCAAGATTCCTTTTTGTTATCTACCATTAAGCATAAGTTTTCGTTTTTGAGTTCATTAAGGTAGACTATGTATATGTTACCTTGCCTATGACCTAGAAGAAGAATTTTATTTGACTTAGGATCTATAACATTACATTTCATGCAATCAAAAATTACTTTGTAACCTTTGTCACAAAGTTGACTAATGCTTAGCAAGTTATGCTTTAGACCCCTAACAAGTAATACTTTTTCTAAAGAGAAATGATCATTACCTATTGAGCCACTCCCTTCCACTTGGCCTTTGGAGTTGTCCCCAAAAGTGACTTCTCCACCAATTTTCGATTTGAAGGAATTGAAATGGCTTTTATCACCCGTCATGTGCCTTGAGCATCCACTATCTAAGTACCAAGCTTCTTTTGTTTTAGCTTTGTGGCTATGCTCAATCACCTATAACAAAAAAAATAAACCCACTCAAGTCTTAGGTACCCAAATTCTCTTGGGTCCTTGAAGGTTAGTAAATGCAATTCTTGATCCCATTGGGATCCATTTTGCTAATGCATTGCAGTCCTTGGAATGAATTACCTCTTTTGGAATCCATATCCTTTTTACAATTTTTCCTTTAAGATTCCTCATCTTTATATTGCAATAATGTGACTTATGTCCCTTCTTATTACAATATGAACAAGTAATTGCAGGTTTATTCATGCTCTTCCTAGCAATGAAACTTTTAAGATGGGTCTCCCTACTTTGTGCATTATACCCTAAGCCATTTTTGTCAAAAAATGCCCTTTGGGTTTCTAACATGCTATCTAGCTTTTGTTGCCCCATGTGAAACCTATTAAAGGAGTTATGTAAATTGCTATTTTTCTCCTTAAGGTCACAAATTTCTAGATTTGCAATCTCTAGTTTCTTCTCACATTTCAATTTATCTTGTAGCATTATCTCATTTTCCCTTTTTAATTTAGATATTAACTTTTTATACTTCATGCTCATAGATTCATACTCTAATGCTAAATCATCAAATGCATCTTGCAGTTCATCAAAAGAGTATTCATTGATATTAGATGTTACCTTTTCATCCTCATCAATTGCCATGAAGCATAGGTTGGCAATGTCCTCATTTGATTCATCATCGGAGCAGTCACTGTCACTCCATGTTGCTACCATCGCCTTCTTTTTATGAAACCTATCATTGGATCTTTTGAGGAGAGGGCAGTTAAATTTTATGTGTCCAGGTTTTTTACATTCATAACACACAATAGAGTCTTTTCTACCTACTTCCTCTTGTTCTCTCCTATTGTTTCTCCTATTGCTATTGCTAGCTCTCATCCTAATGAATTTATTAAATCTTTTGGCAAACATTGCCATCTCAATATCCTCATCACTGCCATTCTCATTTTTAATTTCCTTTTCAGCAGTGGATTTTAGAGCAACACCCACTTTCTTGGGTGGCTCTTCATTTCTTTTAAGCTTCATCTCATAAGTTAGCAAGGAACCTATTAATTCATCTAAGGACAATGTGTGTGGATCCTTAGATTCCTCTATTGCTGTTACTTTAGCTTCCCATGACTTAGGTAAGTTATTTAAAATTTTCTTTACCATTTCAATGTTAGAATATATTTTTCCTAAAGATTTTAATCCATTAATTATATCTGTAAACCTAGTGAGCATATCACTAATGGATTCTTCTTCCTTCATCCTAAAGAGCTCATAATCATGTGTGAGCATACCTACTTTTGTCTCCTTCACTTGGGTTGTACCCTTATGAGTTATTGCCAATTTATCCCATATTTGCTTGGCATTATCACACCCGGAGACTCTATTATATTCATTAGGACCTAAAGCACAAAATAATGTGTGCATAGCTTTAGCATTTAGCTGTGCACATTTAATGTCATTAGAATCCCATTCATCTTCTTCTTTGGGAATATCTCTTCCCTCTATTTTCTTCGTAGGTATTTGAGGTCCCTTAACTATAATTCTCCATACTTCATAATCGTTTGCTTGAATGAATAGCATCATCCTAGTCCTCCAATACGAATAATGTTCACCATTGAACATGGGGGGTCTCACCGTAGAGTGCCCCTCTCCTACCAAACTAGCTACTACATTGTTAAGAGCCATATGATCGTTTCTAACTCTTAGGAAGTTATTCCTATGTGATTAGAGAGTCCTAGCTCTGATACCAATTGTTGGCTCTACCGAGAGGGGGGGTGAATCGGTTTTCTAACAATTATGGCAGATTTTAAATTAATCGCAATTTAAACACAAATGAAAATGAATAAAACAGTGCAATATAACAATTTAATGCAAAGAGAGGGAAAGAGAAACAAACACAGCAACTTATAGAGGTTCGGCCAACTCTTGCCTACGTCCTCTCTCCTTGACTTTCTTGTCAAGTGGTTTCTTTCTCTCTTTCAATAGAGTTTACAAAGTTCCTTTTACAGGTCAAGGAATAACCTCTCTACCCTTAGCAATACAGAAAATGTATTCACCCTTTTACAATAACTCTCACTGAGGAACAATCCTTTTTTCTTTTAAGGTGAGGATGAATACAGAATAAGGCTTTTCAGTGGGTAGGACTAACACAGCTTGTAGTACTTAAGCTTGTACAATAAATCTCAATTAATGAGCAATAGAGACACAAGGAATAAAAGAATTAAAGCTTCAGAATATTGAGAATGTGCAGTGATAGTCTCTCACTTTGCTCTATCTTCAATGCTTGGTTATATACTGAAGGTTGGGTAGTTAGAGCATTAAATGCAGTTTTTCCCGTTGAGATTTGAAGAAAAATAGCCATTGGGAACCTCCAGTGGTCAGACAGATCGATCTCCTATCTTGGCCAGATCGATCTCCTAGTTTTAAATCCTGCAATGACAAAGCACAAATACACAGGGAGATCGATCTCATACATTACCAGATCGATCTGTTAGTTTGAATAGGCAGAGGCAGATCGATCTGTCGAATAGGCAGATCGATCTCCTATCCTCTCTGTTTGAGGCAAGATCGATCTCTCAATACACCAGATCGATCTCTTAAGCTCTCTGACTTTGAGCAGATCGATCTCTTCCTTACCAGATCGATCTCCTAAGTTCTCTGACTTAGAGCAGATCGATCTCTTAACCCTTGCAGATCGATCTCTTTTTACCTTAAACCCTTTACACCGTTTTAAGGCTTGCCAGATCGATCTCTTCCATCATGAGATCGATCTCTCATCAAGTATAAACCCAGGAGATCGATCTCTCACACCTCAGATCGATCTCTCATCAGCAGAACTCTAAGTTCTGGTCCTGATATCTTCTAAACATGTTTATATACCATCTTAACATTATTGTATTAACTTGTTTTGTCATTTCAAAATACATTAACTCAACAAGTTCATACTTCATTACACCGAAGTTTATGTCACATCTCTCATCTTATTCGTCATCTCAATCAAAGACCACGTTTTCTTAGTTAAACGTGTCAACCAAATAGTCCATATTGAGAACCCGTAAAAATCCATCTGTAAAAGCCATTTCCCAATTGTTACTTATAAATCGCCCTAGACTTTAACTACACCTAATATATCATCGATAATGATGTTTGCAGATCGGTCCAATCCTTGACTTATTTACGCATAAGCGTATAAGATCCTTCTCAACCGCTTACGTTTTCAGGTACTAACCTGCGTCATTTCCTTTTCTTATCTTAACGGCTCTTGTTAAATTTTTACTATGTTAACCTTTATGATTTGTCGAATTTTAATATTCTTATCGTCTTAGTAAAGGTATCCTAATGCTAAAGTTATCTATTACGACGCTCGATTTTACGTTATAGGTTATACATATATACTTTTAGACGCTGTCAAGTCTTCAGGCGGGGAGGTATTTTGAAATACCTTTATTGACCTTCAGACTTAACCACAACTACTGGTTATGGTTATACCCATCTTTATCCTTGGTTATAATTTATATTCGCTACTAATTGCTTTAATCCTAATGACTTCGCATACGCACTCTTACTCCAATACATCTTGTATTTAGAATCTATCTTATCTCAAAGATTATCTCCTTAATGTATCAATTATAATGAAACTCTTGTCATTATTCATTCCGTGAGTACCATTATTTGCTCCTTTAACTTCATTGTCGCACCCCTTTTTATTACTTAAAATCTCTATATCCATATTCCGTTTATTAATCCTCCTCTATTGGGGTACTCATTTATCAGTATCGTGCCCAATGATGTAGGCATTCATACCTTTTACTCACTTATATGTGAATGAAGGCGGTACGAATAAATGTGCGGCACCAGGATCAATGAACATATGAACTTCATTATTCATAACAAGTGTGGTATCTTACACCACATCCATGAAACATCAATAGCATCCTGGTCCAAGACATCCTTTCACCTTCGTCCAACAAACTACTTTCCTTTTTCTCTTCAGCTATGTCCTCCCTTTTCGTTGCAACCATACCAACGAAATTTTTCTCTGTCTCTTTACCTTTTCTGTGGGGCGATCTCGCTCAACTCTGAGCAATCAAAATCAATGGTCCGTCTTACCACACTTAACGGCCATTTTCATCAATACAGTGTAGGTATAGACCTTCCTTCCGTGGTATCTACCACACATCTCACACTGCTTATAGTGCTCACACTGCTACACTGCTTCGTAGCAGGTCAGGGTCCTCCAGTCACAATGCCCCTCCAGAGTGCCAAAATTGGATGCACTAGGGTCTTACCAATTATCTTACTCCATGACTCGTCAAATTAAATCTTTTACCAATTTCTATTTTCCCATTTTAACATCTTTGACATTTCTCGATTCTCTTTTCTGTCTCTATTTCAGCCCTCATTACCTTTCCCAATCTCAGAGGCGTGCAATTCATATTCTTATTTACCCAACTGTAAATCTGTGCACTACCTCGGTATAGGTAATATTTCACTGGCCAATTCGGACTCAAATTGAAAAATTGAGCCATTTCCATAAACTTTAGACATCTCGACTGTCACTTGTTTATAGTGTCGAGGTAATATCTGCCAAAGAATATAACTGAGTTTCATACTCATAATCAATTTAGTATTCCTGGGCAGTGTAAGAAATTTTTCCTTTAAATCATGTCCGGGATATCCTGTCACCGGAATACATCCAATAAGATTTCTCATCTTAGCTATGGACGTTTAACACTTAAGATGGGTCGAGCGGGTTTCCACCAATGCTCCGCTGCGCCCTCTGATCTCATACATAATCTGAGCAATTTGCTCCTCAAAATAATCTCCACACTCCGCTCCAATCTCGCGAAGCGTGTCTCAATACTGTCCGATCACTCTGTCGGACTCTGTGGGGCATTCTCAACATTAGCCTCTATTTCAATTTCATCATGATTCTCATAGTCAAACTCAGCACGACTTAGCAGACTCAGGTCTTTCTCTACGACATCTGCCTCGTGCATTGTCTCATCTAACGCGACTCATATTAGGCATTCCTGCATTCTCAACCATTTCTTAGTCAAGCCCATCTCAATATACACTATTGTATCTAACTAAGCACAGTAACACGGGGATGTAATTTCCTAATTACTGACAGTGACACACATCAGACCAATTGTGCTCTGATACCATAATAATTGTCACGACCCAAACTACCCAAAAATCAGAGTTAATTTTTTCGCGTTTTATTATTTCCTTACTTAAATTCTTACCTGTCCTCGAATCGTGACCAACACTCAACTAATAATTGGGCTGTGCGTCAATGCCAGTCCCACCATTCAATTTCCATCCAACTTATTTATTCTCCAGTTATTTATAATTGTTTACATTATTTATACATCCCCTAAAGTTACTTACAAACATGCTACTGTGCTATGCTTATGTAGATACAATATGTACAAGTGTATATACCTTATGTGGATGGGCAGCAGCGGATATCCGGAATGCAGTACTGAGTCGCCTCAACTTCAACTGGAGATCATCTGTGGGAGAAAATGAAAGGGGTGAGCACATCAAGCTCAGTAAGGCAATCCTACGAACAAGTAGGTAACCATACTACCTACATGAACGTAGTGCCATGCATAAACCACCCTTTCTCCACACATTTTAAAACATATGATATGAAGGTTATGATGTTATGTAAATCGAGTTTGCACGAAAAACTCAACATGCAATTATTTTAAATCATTTCTTTCTCTTTAAAAATTTCACAATGAAGTCAGGACTCGACCCCTCCTTCGGGTGATCCTGACTCACACAAAACCATGGAAATTGAGTTTCTCAAAAGCATCGATATCGAAAACATACGTATATATATACAAGATACGAGACTAGGCAATACTGTATATCGGTAATAACCAGGACTGGCCAATATGTCCTCGTGAGTCCCTCTAGCTTCACGGATCCCAGTGTGCGAGGTCTCACCCTGATCGGGAACTGCCCGAGAGGTGGGTCAATCCAACCCGTCAGTCTTATCCGATCTCACGCATCCGAAGATGCCGTATCCGAAGATACCCCGTATCACAAAGATACCGTATCACAAAGATACCCCGTATCACAAAGATACCGTATCCGAAGATACCCTGTATCACAAAGATACCGTATCCGAAGATACCCTGTATCACAAAGATACCGTATCCGAAGATACCCCACGGTACATCGTACTCCATGCTACTTGCACGGTACATCGTACTCCATGGACCCATATCACTCTAGGTACTCCAGCCCAAATGGCCTGCTTCCCACAGAGGTTTTCATAACTCAATACTCGTTGCCATGTCTCAAAACGCACGTGCGAGCCTATTAAATCGGTGACACACAGTCTACCCGATGCTCCAAGCACGGCTCATCGTATGTTCTCATAAAAATCAGTGCGAGCGATGCTCAGCACTCTCATCAAATCAAGTAAACTTGGCAGAGCCCGCTTTACATCTCCACAAGGCCGCCAACCTCATCCCTCACTCTCACCCTACTTAAGAGGTCTTTTGAGCCTGTTGGGCCTTTTGGCTGACTCCAAGGGCAGACAGCGCTACTCCACAAATCCAGTAAAACTAGTGCGAGCTATGCTCTGCACTCTGTATATAAATTGTATGAGAATCTTATAAAATCTGGTGCGAGTTAGACTCTAGCACCGTGTCACGCAAAAGCATGTGAAATCTGGTGCGAGTTATACTCTAGCACCTATGCATGTAAAACTCTAGTGCGAGCTCTCGCTCTAGCACTAATGCATGCATCACACAAATCAAACATCGTGCGAGCAGAGCTCTAGCACGTCACATGTAAATAAAAACATGTAGGCGGCTCGGTTATTTCCAAATAGTTTTCACAGAAATCACAACAATTAAGATATGCAATGCTATGCATTTTTCTTTAAAAGTGAGCCAGCCTACTCATGCATGCGTTGAAATACCTCCAGAATGAGCAGGAACCTCTTGTCCTTGCTCCTCCCAATTTTTCCTAAATTTTTAGATTCTACCCTTAACAAGGGTATTTTAGTAATTTTACCCATTCGGGGCACTAAAATTGTTCTTCGCCCTCTAGACCCTTCAGTTAATTTTAAAGGACTGCGTATGAATTTAAAATTGCGTAAAGTTACCTCTAGCAGTCCGCAGAATTCCCTTACCTTATTTTTCCGTAGAGTCTAACCTTTTTCTTTTCCAATGTTGTCTCGTCGCGCAGTCCGTTATGCTCCCAATCAAATGCCCGGAATCGAGATTCCATGCTAGTCCGTAAATCGAGGCTATCTCGAGCCCTCGGTGAATGCCAATCGTCGAGCCGAAGCTCGATTGCATCACCAGAATTTTCCCCAATTTTTCCTCTTTTTCTTTTTCCCTTTTTCTCCCTTTTTTCTCCTCTTTTTGGCTGAACCGGTTCAGTCCGGTTCAGACCGCCGGTTCGGCCGGTTCATCGCCGGTTCACCCCTTTTCCGGCCGGTTCTCTGTCGGCTTCCACCGCCAGTGGCTCCATGAGGTTGTCCGCGTCTCAGATCTGCCCTCAGTTTGGGTCAAGCTCGCCGGAACGCCGCCGGTCCGGCTCTTCTCCCTCTCGGTCGTCGGACCCGTTTTCTCCTCTTGGCCGTCGCCGGCGATTCCCGCCGTTTCGTCGCATGAGACCGGTGCAGAAATGATCACCGTCGCCTGGGCTTTCGGAATCTGGCCTCGGTTTCGCCTGGATCGCCGCCGTTCGCCGCCGGTGGCCACTTCTTTCCCGCGGCCTTTCTCTCCTCCGATCGGCTTCCTCCGGCGTCGGTAGGCTGCACCGCCGGTACCATCTTGCTCACCGGCCTCCCCTCTTCCATTTCCGACCCTTGGCCCGGCCATCGGCCGCCGGACGGTGGTCGGGTCTTCTTCAGTTCTTCTCGGCTCTGTTTGGCTTTCGTTTCCTTCGCGTTTCTGTCTTCTGTTTCGTTTCTTTTTTTTTTTTCATTTCTTTCATTAATTATTTTTATTATTATTATTTATTTTAATAATTTCACTATTCCTTAAAATACATTAAAATTACCCAAATATCTACAAAATTATTATTTTTATTTTAATTTAATTTATTTAATTTTTTATTTAATTTATTTAATTTATTTTTAACCCTTTTTTTGGGTATAATTTCCCCGTATTTTCGGGATATTGTCCCGGGTGACTTTTCGATATATTTTTCGATTATTTTCGGGATTATTTTTTCGAACTAAAAATCCCGATTAATCCCGATTAATTCCAATAAATTAATATCTTGATCAATTTAACCCAAAATAAATTTATTTCACTTTATTGACCAAGATTTCTTAAATCCATATTTTTAATTAAATTTCCTTATTGAAATTATACCGGCCTTTAGTCTTTTGACCGTTTTGCCGTTACACGTGTTCGGGATTAAGTTAACCCGACTTCCTTCATACTTTCCCCATCTTTTCTTATTTAATTTCCGTATTTTAATTAAATTCGGGTCTTACAAGCTCACACTAGTTTTCACATGGATTTTATGGCATGGTGTTGGAGCGTTGCATGCGCTAGATGTCTACTATATATTTGCAGCCATGCTAGAGATTACTCGCACATGATTTTTATGACATGTTGGGAGCAGTGCTAGGAGCTTCAGGTAGACTGTGTGTCACACCGATTAAATAGGCTCGCACGTGTGTTATGAAATGTGGTATGATATGATGGGATGATATGGGTCCACGGAGTACATTGTACTGTGCATATAGCATGGAGTACGTTGTACCGTGTGAGATCCCGTATATGTATAGTTGTATATAGGTACATAGAAATGTAAATGAAATCATAAGTATGATGATACATTTGTAATGTGAAGTATATGTAATGTAAGTCCATAAGATCATGTACACACTTGTAATAAGAGTTGTGATTGTACGTACAAGTTACATTATGAATGAGTATGAACAAATGGACTTAAACATGTGAGGAATGTGAGTGGAATAGAATATGAGTAGTGTGGTAAAATGGAAGGAAGATTTGCATAAGTTGTGCACTACCATTTGATTTATATCATGGACCATTGGCTATACAAAGACTACACAAGTTTTAATGTGTATGAAGTATTAGTGGATGCCACTTTCAAGTCTCAAAGATGATTGAATGAGAAAATGACCATGGCAGCAAATTAAGGATGTTTTGGTATAAGTTTCTGCAGGAAACTGCAGCAAAATCTAGAAATTTTGCAGGCCAGATCGATCTCATAGGATGAGAGATCGATCTGGATGAGCAAAAAATACTTGTATTTGAGTAAAGGAATATGGCAGATCAATCTCCAATGAGGCCAGATCGATCTCCTAAACATTTTGTAATGAAAAGATCGATCCTCAAGCACACAGATCGATCTCCTTAGCTCTCTGTTTGGAGCAGATCGATCTCATGCTTAAAATGTCGTGAAAAAAAGGGATTTAAAGGGACCAGATCGATCTCCTCCTAGTGCAGATCGATCTCATCAAGCCAATTCTATAAATAGGAGTAGTGAATCTGCAGATTTCGGAAAAACACTTCACCATTTTCATTTCAACTCAAAAACCTAACTTTCTCACTCCTAAATCCAGCCATTTCCAGTAAGATTTGAGGGAAAGCTATTAGAGACAAAGTTGTTCACATCAAAAGAAGAACAACATAGTTGGGAGGCATTTTCCCCATTTGTTGGATTTAAGCAATAAGGTGCATTTCTATTGGAGCAAGGAGGAAATCAAGGTAGGTGAGTTTCTAAGGCAAATACCTAAGTATATTTGTTTGGATATTGATGTGGGAAATGATTAGTATGCATAGAAATGATAGAAACTACTTAGAAAGTAAATAATCCATCATAACCTAGAAATAGTCTAGTGTGAGAAAGTGGAATGTAGAAGTATTAATGATGAATAAGTTATCTTAAGAGGATGATTGTGTTGTGGGTATGATTTGGATATGCTGATATTAGGATAAATTGTGAGATTTACCACAAGGGGTAAAATATATATTTAAGGCATTGGATAAATGCTTAGTTGAACAAGAGTTAGAAACGTTAACTCAAGTGCTTGATGGATAAATTGCAGTTCCCTATGATACACCGGAGCAAGTCGAGATAAGAACGCGAGAATCATAAAGGAGGAGAGCCGCACTCAAGTAAATCGAGGTAAGGGACTGTGTGTTAGCTATAGAGATGTTCATGCGTATTTTACGACAATTTCGTAGATATAATACTAGAATTAGTACGATACTACGATTCTATGAAATGATATAGAAGCATGAAATGTACTAAGATATATATATGTATTGAGAAATGGGATGGGGTAAGGAAAAAGCATGATATGCATGTTTTCGATGTTTTTCTCAGTTTTGTATTAATATTGGTGATTGAGAAATGATGATGATAGGTTGGCTAATTTTACATGTTTTAGCATGGAGAGACATGTTGTATAAATAAACATGTTTTGAGTTTTAAAGAGAGAAAATAGCCATCTATTATATTTGAGATGAGATTTGGTGTTGGAGCTCTAGCTCACACCCGTTTTAATGACTTTGACTATGTGCTGGAGTGTTAGCTCGCACATATTTCTATGCTTTTGATGTGCCGTGCTGGAGTTCAACTCGCACGATGGTTTTGAGAAAAGTGCTGGAGCTTTGCTCGCACCTGTTTTACTGAGTTGAGGTAAACCTGAGGGTCTGGGACCAAAGGGGATGCCAACCGACGGCCTTTGAATGGGCTGGGCCTTAACAATAAATCTTATCACGCTGGAGCCTTGCGATGACTGCGTGTCACGCTGCATGCTCGCCTAGTATATGAGACATGGTTCAAGATGAAAAGTCGATCGGAGTTGGAGTATGGACTTGGGTCCACGGTTGTATGTAGTACTGTATAGTTGTCCGTTGGTATATTATGTACCATGCTGGGTGGACGTGAGTGCGAGTATCGCGTAGATGACACATGGCGTACCTTATACCGTGAGTACATGAGGAGATGAGGTTGATTGAGATGAGCTGGAAGGTAAGACTGACCCATCCCCCTTCAGGCAAAGTGATGCCCTGTGCACACCTGATCAGTGAGGCCTGGGATCACTGACTATGACCATATGTCGTGGTTATTTGATTGCCTAAAATTCCATTCCTGTCTAGGAAGATTCGGGAAACAGATACAACTCAGAAAAGAAAGAGATTTGAGGAAGAGATATGATTGAGAAAGTAAAGAGATTTTCTATTTTGATAAATCTCTAATTTAAACACTTGTGCCGTGAGGGCATTATTTTATGAATCATGTTTTAAAATGGGAGCATGACATATATGATTTACATGAAAATGCAAATGAGAAATGTATGTTTAAAAGCATTTTCGTACAATATTTCCATTTATAATGAAAACATGGTTTTGGTTTATACATGCATGGGCTATGTAGGTAGTACGATATCTACCTGCTAGCATTCATTTCCTTACTGAGCTGTGGTTTGCTCATCCCACTATTTTTTCCCCTCCAGGTATTGAGAAGTATGAGAGCAGTGGTCTCTAGATTCCTTTTTGCGTTGGACAGCTCCTATCAATTGAAAAGGTATAAGAACAGTATACACAAACATATTTTGTATCTATCTTGTTGTATCGCATAGTTATACCTTAGAATTGTAAACAATTTTATGGGGATGTTATGTAAAGATATTATTATACAATTAGTTTTGTATATTTACACACACCTGGGAGTGTGAATTAAATTTTAAATATTTTCGCTGTAAATTCGAGGAACTTAAGTAATTACATCGCCTCACAGCCCAACAGTAGTAGAGTAAGCATGGATAAAGGACACCTGAAAGTGGGGTGTGACATACCGTGTATGGATATATATATATATATATACCATCTTCAGACGAAGGTTAGATCTGCTATTGATCGACGGGTTGGACGTGATCCACCTCCCGTGCTGAAGCAAATAGAGGTGATACCTTGCACACTAGGATCCGTGTAGCCTAGGATCACAGAGGATATGACCATAATCCTAGTTATTACCCTTATTACTATTTACCTAATCTCACATGTCACTTGGTTTATGATGAATCCATGTTTTTAAATTATTTTGTGGGTCAAGACAGCTTAAGGGAGAGGCTGAGTCCTGACGAATGTTGATTTGTGTTGAGTATGAACTGTTTTTAAGTGCACCTCGCATGATAATTTTCCATGCTTTATTTACGATTTATGCATGATGATTTTCCATGCTTTGTTTATGATTTTTGCACTGATTTAAATAACATGAACTGCTTTATCTATCATGAACACGTGCATAATCTGATGATTTGGGGTATGACAAGTCACTGTTTAGTTTTACAAATGGCATCACGATCATGTAGATAGTACAGTTATCTACCTGCTCGCATGATTGCCTTACTGAGCTCGTGGTTTGCCCACCGCCCATTATTTTCCCCCTCTACAGAGCACTTTCAGTAGACTGAGAGCGACTGAGGAGTTGATTTTTGGAGTCCGCTGCATCCCATCACATAAAGGTATACACATTTGTACAGTTTTGTATCTAGACATGCAACAACACAGTAATATTTTGAATGTAACATTTTGGGATGTAAAGAATTGGAAACACATGTAAATAGCAACTCTGATTAAGGAAATGCAAGTGTTTACCTTTAAATAAAATTTAAATTGAAATGATATGGTTGGATGAGATTAACATCGATACACAGCCCAATTGTTGCTGGTGTAGCTGTTCACGATCAGAGTAAGGTAAGAAATAGATTAAATAAGAAACAAAAAATGAAAAATTAATAGTGATTTTTGGTAAGTTGAGGTCGTGTTAGATGTGGTATCAAAGCTGAGATGGTCTGAGATGGTCTGATGTGTGTCGGTGTTAATAATTAGGAAAATTACATCCCCATGTTATTGTGCTTGTTTAGATGCAACTGTGTATATTGAGATGAGTTTGACTAAGAAATGATTGTGAATGTAGGAATCTTGGCATTATGCCTAATACCAGTTGTGGTAGAGGGGCGAGAGCACGAGCTAGAGGCCGTAGGGGTAGGCTTGAGAGTCGTGCTGAGTCATTACCACATGAGACTCAGGAGGAGATAGAGGTGGAGGCTCATGTTGAGCATACCCACAGGGTCCGGTAGAGAGACTGGAGAGTACTGAGGCACGCTTCGCGAGGATAAAATGGAGCTTAGAGACAATTTTAGAGTTGATTACCCAGTCGATACCTGGAGCTGGGGGCTGGCAAGGTCCAGCTACATAGGGTGATGCTGAATAGGTGGCTGCTCTTGAGATGCTTGCACAGCCAGCCCAGAGACCTTAGACTACAGATACTCCAACACCCCCACCAGTACAGGATACACTTTCTACTGTTGCTCCACCACAAGGTAGTAGAGATTGGGGTTATGGATGTGACCTGGATAGATTACGGCAGTTCCAAAAATTTAAATCGCCATCTTTCAATGGGATTAAGGACCCAGTAGCTGTAGAGGACTGGGTGAATGAGATTGAGAAATTATATGGGTTCTTCGAGTGCACTACTATAGAGACGGTTGCTTTTGCCGCATTCATACTGAAGGGATCGGCAGAGCATTGGTGGAAGTCCACCAGACCCATTCTGAGAGCTCGGCATACAGAGATTAGTTTGGATATATTTTTGGAGGCCTTCTGGAGGCAATTGATAATTCTATATTTTTAGAATTATTTGTGCTTAATTTCCTAATTAATTATTTAAATCCCCAATTTATTTTGTTAATTATCCCCTTTATTTAATTAAAATTTTCATGTTTGCAAATAAATTAAATCCGGATGAATTTTGAATATTTCGATAGAAAATGGATCGAAATTGGGCTAAAATCGAGATTGAGCCATGCGGACAACACGAACCTAGCACATCCAATTGGACAAAAAGATCGATGACATGGAAATATTATTTTTCAAGGAGCCAATGGTGTGAAGACAAGTGGCCAAACAAAGCCAACTCATCTAGGATGAAAAAATTATGATTTTACCCCTAAGTGTGTGTATAAATAGAAAAATATGGCAATTGAAAGAGGATGTAATTTTTTAAGGTAGAATAGTTTTAGGGTATTCTTAGGTTTTATTTGTTCTTAAGTTTCTCCTATCCCGTTAGTCAATTTTCTCAATATTTTACTATTCATTTCATGTTCTTCATTAGTCTTTGTAAAATTTCTTTTCAATGGAAAATCACTTTCAATTTCATGATCTCGGTTTGGTAACCATGAGTTTTCTAATTGCCAAGTTTTATTTCCATAGCCTATTTTTCTAATGTATGTCTCAGTTTTCCATAGAAACCTTACTTATGTTTTTTTTCTTCTTCATTTGAAATACTAGTATATTTAGTTGCTTTCGGTTACTCATCTTGGTGCATTCGGTTAGCCATTTTTTCCTTTATTTATGCCTTTTGGTTTTGATGCTTTGTTGTGGGTAGATGCTTAGCATTTATCTACATCAATGGCAAAGTGGAACCTTGGTTGGAGAAAGGAAGGAAGCATCCCGAGTTGCTGGAATCACATGGATGAAGGACGTTGATATTTTTTAGTTGTAGTTTGCACATTTTCCCTCTCCGTTTCACTCTAAGTTGACTGTCTCATTTTTGTTTGCTATCCTAAGCTTTTATTAAAATCATGTTTTTTGGTTTATAGTATAGTGGGGTTGCAAAGAACCGAGAGCCACATATTAGTTCTCTGCTTTGCTCTGTTTTCTTTGTTATTTCACTGTTCACTTTCTTCACTTAATTTTGCAAAGCTATTGTTAATGAGTGTGTTGTTTTCAAGTGGTGCAGAGGCATAGTTGTTCAGTCTTCAAGCTTGCAACAGTTTCTTTATAGCTCTTAACTTTCTTTCATTTCATTCTCAAACTCGGTTCAAGTTCTTTTTTTTGTTTGCATTTCTTGTCTTCCTTCCTATTTATTTTATTACGGTTTCTTCTTAATATGCCTACTGCCATTTTTATTTTAGCTCATTTATGCTTCTAAGCTCACTGTTATGTTTGTTGATGACTGGAAAAACCAGGAGCAGGAGACATGCTGGTTAGGCTGAGGATGCGTTGCAGCAGAAACTAAGAGCAGGGGACAAACCGAGAACAACCTGAAGTGCTTGAGGCGAGGCAGTAGGTGCTGAGTTGGAGTAGCATACAGCAGAAGCAGAACCTGGTAGCTAGACACAAGCAAACCGAGAGCACATCAGCACCTAGAATCGAGAATGCCTAGAGAAGCACACCAGTAGTTGGAACCGAGACACATTAAGGCAGAAACAGCAAAAGCGGACTTGCCTGGAGCAGTAGTAGATTCCAGAACCGAGAGCTAGCAGACCGATAGTAGCCTGGAACCGAGAACAGACCTGGCAGCAGGACACAGCATAACACAGCAGGAACCGAGAGCTAGCAGGGTGCAGTCTGCACCAGGCAAACATGCAGAATGCAGCAGAGAGCCAATAGCCGAAACCGTGAAAGTTTAGAAAGAAACATGAAATTGGAAAGACACATGAATAGTGTTTGGAGGGACATTTGGATGGTTTAAAATTGTTAAGGCTTTGTTTGGCTAGTGCATAATAGTAATTAATTCATTTTCATGCATTGTTAATTTAGTTTAATTTCAATTTAATTTGTTAGCTTAGTTTAGAGTGTTTAATTAAATTGCATGATTAATATTCTTGCTTAATAGTTTAGAACTTAGTTTTAATTAGGTTGATAGTTAATTAAGTGTTCATTTAGAATTAAATTAGGGGTAAATTTATTTCATTAAATCTTAACTTAGTTTAAATTGCATTTTGATTAAGTAGTTTAATTGCATTTTAAGTTAGTTTAATTTAATTAATCTTACTTTGTTATTTTCATAATTGCATTTTATTTTAATTGCGTTAATTAGTTTTAACTGTTTTAATTATTTTTGTAGGTTTTTTATTTTAATTGCGTGGAGCACTGTAAGTAATTTTGCTCGATATTCTTTTTATTTTATTGCTTTCCAGTACTTTTAACTTTAGACTTAGTAGATCACTCACCTTAATCTCATAATTTGTTAGAATATACTTAGGTTAAGATTAACTGGTAGTTAATTAGGCTAACCAACTTCTTTAAGGGACGATAACTCGGGACTCAAATCCCATTATTACTTGTATGACCCGTGCACTTGCGGTAATACCCTTAAGGCATGTCAGCAATATGTTCCAGATACTGCACATTGGTAGCTGCAGATGGAATTCTTGAGATTGACCCATAGGAGCAGATCGGTGGATTAGTATGAGACGAAATTTATCTCCCTGGGTAGTATGATCCTGATACAATGGATAGTGAGGTCAAGAAGGTCCAAAAGTTCATGGATGGACTGAGACCAGCCATCAAATCTTGATTGGTTCCTTTGGATATACCGACCTACAATGAGGCAGTGCATAGGGCTCAGTTGTGTGAACAAGATATTGAGCGAGTTGCCTCAGAGTTTGGGAAAGTGGTAGAGTGAGGGGCAGAGATAAGAAAAGACCGACAGTGGATAAAGGCTTCAGTTATAGAGGAAGCAGGAGATATTCTAGGAAGAAGTCGAAGATTGAGGAGATCCGGGTGAGGACAGTTAAGCCTCTCGTGTATCCAGCCATAACTCCAGCAAAGGGTATAGTGATTGGAGGGTCACGGCCTACTACAGAACAGTACAGTAAATGTGGTAGGTACCATGGAACTCGACCTTGTTATGGACCTCTTGTTATATGTTTTCGATGTGGGAAGCCAGGTCATGGGATCCGAAATTGCCCAAAGATGACTGAGAGTACCCCAGAGAAGGGCAAGGAGCCGGAGAGAGCTTTTGTTGATACTCCTACTCTGAGACGAAGGGCGACAACTGAAGAGAAGGGAAAACAGCTAGTTGGCAGAGGGCGAGTGCATGAACTGGACCAGGATACTGCAGATCAATCTTCAGATGTGGTGAAAGGTACCATCTTGATCTTTGATCTTGAAGCTTATGTTTTGATAGATCCTGGTGCCACGCATTCATTTGTATCGCCTTCATTTGAATATAAGTTGTTTAAATATGTGAAGCTTACCTCGTTAAGTAGGAGGATGCTGATAAGCACTCCCATGAGCAATAGTCAGCTAGTCGAATATGTACTTAGGGATTGTAAGTTGAAAGTAAGGAAAAAGGAAATGTCAGCCGACCTCATTTTAATGTATATGAGAGACTTTGATGTAATCCTAGGAGTGGATTTGTTGGCTATAAATCGTGCTGTGGTAGATTGTTTTTCAAAGACGGTAACTTTTTCAGGGATAGATAGACTTACCGTAAGTTTCCCTGAAAAATGTAATGTAAAGTTTGCTTCAAAAATAATGAAAATAGTAATTGTTGTAAGCAAATAGATGCACTTTTATGCTGACTAAATGATTAATATTTTGAAAGGTTATATTGCGTACGTGATTGAGGCGGATAAGGCATTGTCAAAATTACGAGACATCACCGTGGTCAGGGAATTTTCGGATGTCTTTTCGGATGATTTATCAAGGTTATCCCCAGATAGAGAAATGGAGTTTTGTATAGATTTGGCACCTGGTACAGTGCCAATATCCAAGCCACCGTACAAAATGGCCCCGATTGAGTTAGAGGAACTGAAGAGGCAGTTACAGGAGTTGTTGGATAAGGGGTTCATCAGATCGAGTGTACCGCCTTAGGGAGCACCGGTCTTGTTTGTGAAGAAGAAAGATGGGAGCCTCCGATTGTGTATTGACTACAAGTTGTTGAATAAGGTGACTATTGGCTCTACCGAGAGGGGGGGTAAATCGGTTTTCTAATGTTAAAGGCAAATTTAAACTAATTTGAACTTAATTAACAAATAATGAATAAGCAATATAATGTAATGAAACAAATTAAAGCAAGATAAGGAAGAGAATATCAAACACAGTCATTTGTAGAGGTTCAGCCAATCTCTTGCCTACGTCCTCTCTCCTTGACCTTCTTGTCAAGAGCTTTCTTTCTCACTTTCAACGAAAGTTACACACTCCCTTTTTCAGGTTAAGGAATAACCTCTCTACCCTTTTTATACAAAGATGTATTCACCCTTTTACAAAGTTTATCTCACTGAGGAGCAATCCTCTTCTCTCTTAAAGCAAGGATGAATACAATATCAAGCTTTTTATGTGGGTAGGACAAATACAGCTTTTTCACAAAAGCTTAAACAACAAACTCAATAAATGAGAATTGAAGACAAATGGAATGTAGGAATTAAACTCTTGAGAATATACAGAATGTGCAGCAATGGTCTCTCTATTCTCAGTGTCTTCAATGCTTGATTATATACTGAAGGATTGGTAGTTGGAGCATTTAATGTTGTTTTTCCCATTGAGATTTTTACAGAAATAACCGTTGGGTACCTCCAGTAGAATGCCAGATCGATCTCTTATTTATAATTCCTACAAGATCAAGGCAAAATGAAGCAAGGAGATCGATCTCACAATTCGAAAATGTTAGAGCAGATCGATCTGTCGAATAGGCAGATCGATCTTCCAATCTCTCTGTTTGAGGCAGGATCGATCTATAGATCGATCTTCCAAGTATTCTCGTAGTGAGGAGATCGATCTCTTATCAACCCAGATCGATCTCCTTAGCTCTCTGACTTTGAGGAAATCGATTTCTATACCAGATCGATCTCATGAACTCTCTGTTTGCGTACAGATCGATCTTACAAATCGATCTACTGCCTTTACCTTTTGTTTTAGGGGAGATCGATCTCTTCCTATACCAGATCGATCTCCTCAACATCCTGTATTTAGATAGATCGATCTTATAACCCTTATAGATCGATCTCAGCTTCCTCAATACCTTTATACAGGTTCAAACCTTAGCAGATCGATCTCATGTCTTCATGAGATCGATCTCTCATCCTAGAAAACCCAGGAGATCGATCTCTCATATCACCAGATCGATCTCTCATCTCTAGGAACTTAAGTTCTGGTACTGATAACCTCTAAACATGTTTTTATATCATCTTTATATTATTGAATTTACTTGTTTTGTCATTTCAAAATATATTAACTCAACAGTGACCATTAAGAATAAGTACCTTTTTTCATGCATCAATGACTTGTTAGATCAGCTTCAGGGAGTGCAAATCTTTTCTAAGATAGATCTAAGATCTGGGTACCATCAGTTGAGAATTCAGGATAGAGATGTACCTAAAACAGCTTTTCGCACCCAATATGGTCATTATGAGTTTATGGTTATGTCATTCGGGTTGACAAATGCTCCCGCAGCCTTTATGTCGTTAATGAATGAGGTGTTTCACCAGTATTTGGATCGATTTGTTATCATGTTCATCAATGACATCCTGATGTATTCGAGATCTAGGGAAGAGCATAAGTAGCACCTGAGGATTGTGCTACAAACCCTCTGAGAGAAGAAGTTATACGCTAAACTCAGTAAGTGTGACTTTTGGCTAGAGCAGATCTCTTTTCTGGGACATATTGTAACGATGGATGGTGTGTCAGTGGACCCATCCAATATTAAGGCAGTGGTTCAGTGGCAGAGACCCCAGACAGTCACAGAGATCAGGAGTTTCCTAGGTTTAGCTGGGTATTACCTACAGTTTAGGGAGGGATTCTCAAGATTAGCTATTCCATTGACACGTCTCACGAGAAAGAATGTTGAGTTCGTGTGGGACGATAGATGTGAGAAGAGTTTTCAAGAGTTGAAGTGGAGATTAACCATTGCTCTAATTCTCACCATTCCTACCAACTCATGAGGTTTTTCTGTATATACAGATGCTTTTTACTAAAGACTGGGCTGTGTACTAATGCAGGATAGGAAGGTAGTCGCCTATGAATCTAGCCAACTGAAGGATCATGAGAGGAACTACCCGACCCATGATCTAGAGCTGGCAACCATAGTATTCGCTTTAAAGATATGGTGCCATTATCTATACGGTGAGAAATTTCAAGTATTTACTGACCATAAGAGCCTTAAGCATATGTTCTCATAGAAAGAGTTGAACATAAGACAGAGAAGGTGGCTTGAGATTCTGAAGGACTATGATTGTGAGAATTTCTACCACCCGATAAGGTAAATGTAGTAGCTAATGCACTGAGTAGGAAGCATCTCGGGTTGGTATCGTACATGATGATCAGGGAACACAAGCTGTTGGAACAGTTCGTGAGCCTCAGTTTAGATGTGACCCCGCCTAATACCTATAGTGGTTGTATGGTAGCTAGTTTGCAATTGGAATCGGATATGGTAGATCACATCCACCAGGCTCAACAGATTGATCAGCAGTGTAGTAATATTATCAAGCAGATACAGAGGGGTACAAAAACTAATTTTGAGTTAAGTTCGGATGGATTGTGGAGGTTCAGGGGTAGAGTATGTGTTCCCGATGACCCAGAGATCAGGAGGTTGATCTTGACAGAAGCTTATTTGTCAAAGCATACACTGCATCCGAGAAGTAACAAGATGTATCAAAACCTCCGGAGAGTGTATTGGTGGTCAAGGATAAAGAGAGATGTGGCAGAATATGTGGTAAAGTGTCTCGTCTGTCAGCAGGTGAAGGTAGAGTATCAGAAGCCTGCAGGGCTATTACAACCTCTACCTATACCAACTTGGAAATGGGAGCATGTCACTATGGACTTCATGATGGGCTTACCTAAGACCCGCAGGAATCACAATGCGATTTAGGTAATAGTGGACAGATTAACGAAGTCAGCACACTTCCTAGCTATGAGAGCCATCGATACTTTGAGTACTCTGGCAGAATTGTATGTGCGTGAGATAGTGAGTCTGTATGGTATTTCGGTGACCATAGTGTCAGATAGGGATTTCCGCTTCACTTCCTACTTTTGGAAACATTTTCAGGAAGCGATGGGGACCCAGTTGAGTTTTAGCACAGCTTTCCATCCTCAGACGATGGTCAGTTAGAGAAGACTATACAAACCCTGGAGGACATGTTGAGAGCATGTGCATAGGACTTTGGAGGCTCCTGGGATGACCATTTACCACTCGCAGAGTTCACCTATAATAACCGTTATCATTTGAGTATCTGGATGGCACCGTATGAGGCTTTGTATGGCCGAAGTTGTCATTCCCCTATTGGATGGGAAGAGGTGGGTGACCGATAGATATTTGCTCTCGACTTAGTGAGAAAAGCCTTTGTGGACATCCAATTGATTTGTGAGAGGTTACGGACAACTTAGAGCAGATAAAAGAGTTATGCTGACAGGAGACGGAGACCATTGGAGTTTACAGTGGGTGAGTTGATATTTTTGTGAGTTTCTCCCTCCAAAGGTATAACAAGGTTCGGAAAGAAAGGGAAGTTAAGTCCTCATTACATTGGACCCTTTGAAATACACGATAGAGTGGGAGATAAGGCCTACAGGCTAGCATTGCCACCTGAACTAGCGGGTGTTCATAACGTCTTCCACATCTCTATGTTACGGAAGTACCACCCGGATTCAAATCATGTAATTAGATATGAGCCATTAGAGTTTAATGAGAACATGTCGTATGTTGAGAAGTCGGTTCGGATATTGAATAGGAAGGAGAAGGTGCTGAGATCAAAGACGATTCCCTTAGTGAAAGTTCTTTGGCAACATCACACTGTGGAGGAAGGTACATGGGAATTGGAGAGTTTGATGTAGGGGAAGCACCCAGAGTTATTCACCGACTGATTGGCTCCAATTTGGAAGACCAAATTTCCTTAGTAGGGAAGATTATGTAAGACCCACTTTTGGTGATGTATTCCTTATGATTCATATGATGTAACACATTTCCATATGTTAATTGAATCATAAGAAGAGTTTTTGGCTTGAATGAAATTGCAAAGGGAATGAATGAGTATTCATAATTCATGTAATGGCTAAATAAGGACTTAAAAACACGAAATGATAATGCAAGGAACGTGAATTCTAGGTAACCTTAATGATTCCATGTGGTACACACAAGTCACATAGTATGTGAATCATAAGAAATGGACATTTTCATGCTCTAAGTGGGAATAGAATGCAAAATGACTAGTGAAGCAATTAAAGATAAGTTTTCCTTTGAAATCCTGGAAAATTTGCAGCAGGAATGCTCCAAATGAAGGGAAGATCGATCCCCTATTCAAAGCAGATTGATCTCTTGTTCAAGCAGATAGATCTCAGTTTAGTTCTGTCTAGAAAAGATCGATCCCTTCCTAAGTGAAGATCGATCTCCATTTGATTCTGCCAAGAGCATATCGATCTCTCCCCATGAGCAGATCGATCTCCATTTGCTTCTGCCTAGCAAGGATCGATCCCTTCCCACAAGCAGATCGATCCCCACCTCAAAACAGATCGATTTCCACTTAATTCTGCCAAAAAAGGATCAATCTCTTCCCAATGAGTATATCGATCCCATACTCACATACCTGACTACTTCGATAGTTCAAACCAAAAGAAGATCGATCTCTTACCCTAGGAGATCGATCTCACCACCTCTATTCTATAAAGACCTGACGACAAAGCCTTCTTCTTAAGAGAAACAAAACACCTACTCCATTTTACCCCAAAAGAATAAGCTTTCTTACTCTATAATACCATCCATTTCCAAATAGATTTAAGAAAAGTTGATTTGAGCAAAGTTGTTCATTGTGAGGAGGAGAACAACATAGTTAGGAATCAGCATTCAACTTGTTAGATTGAAGGAGCAAAAGGGTCTTCCAATTTCGAATAAGAGAAAAGTCAAGCTAGGTGAGTGTTCAATACACCAACTCCAAGTATGTTTATCTAGACATTGTTATGAATTGATTGGTGTATGCATTGTTGGTTAAAACTACCTAGAACATGATGAATCAACCATGACCTAAAAATGGGTTTAGTGCGAGAAAATGAACTAAGGTTGACTTAATGATGAATAGATTATACTAAGGTGTTAGTAATTATGAAATAAGTTTATGGAATAGGATGAAGTTATGTAATGTGCATATAAGGTGTTTGTGAAAATGCATGAATGAATGAAAGAACTAAGGTTAGAGCATGTAAGCCAAGTGCTTGATTAGATAACTAAGAGAGTTTACTAAACCAAATTGGACTAGGAATGGCATCGTGGGTGTTCGACCACCATGCCAAGGTCAAATGTGGTTAGAGGCCAAGCTTAATGAAATCGACTCGATAAGGAAAATGGACCTAGAAATTTGGTCCAACGAGAGATAATGAGCTTATGGAGCCCATATGGTTATACCTTATAGTCGGGGTGTTTGCCATAAGTCTTAGCCCTCAAACTATGGATAATATTTTCGATAGCCCTCGGTCATATCTCAAAATGTTGCACGTGCGAGCATATAATCGATACAACACACAGTCAGCACAGGCTCCCAACACAGCTGTTTCATGCTTTCCCTTGCAAAATCTGATACGTGTGAGTAAACTCCCAACACGACCACATGCACAAGTCATATAAATCTAGTGCGAGCAATGCTCCCAGCACTATGTCATGTAAAACTGAGTATGAGCAATGCTCCAATACTCTATCATGCATCAATCAATAAAACTGAGTACGAACAATGCTCCCAGTACTCTATCATGCATAAATCACATTAAAATCAAGTACGAGAATATACTCATGTACTATGTGATGCATATCTCATAAAATCAAGTGCGAGCATCACTCTAGCACCAATGGTTTTCACACAAACCGATAGATGGCTTATTTAAATTGAATTTCACTCAATCAAATCAAATCGGCACTCAAATGTGTTGTTTTCATATATACATGAAAACATTAGTCATTCTATCAATGCAACTATCAAAACAAGTAACAAACATCCTTCCTAAGTGTCAGGGCCCTTTCTCAATCCATGACTTAACCAAAAACCACTACAAATTTTTCGCATTTTTAACTTACCTTTCCTCTCTTTAATAGTTGGGGTGTGATTCGATGTCAGAGTCCTCACTTACCACATTTTCCATTATCATACATACATGTCAATATACTATTACTGACTGTAACTGCTTTCATTATACATGTAAGATTATATAAAATCTAATACAAATACATTCCCCATAATATATATCGTATACATCACTGTGCTGTTTCTATGTTTAGATATATAACCGTACAAATTCTGTATACCTGGCGATCGATAGGAACTAGCAGTGGACTCAGGAACACTATCCCTTGATAACTCTCGCTCTACTACTGATGCTCTGTAGAGAGATGTAAAGAAAGGGGGTGAGCATACAACGTGCTCAGTAAGGAAATCAGGCAAGCAAGTAGATATCTACACTATCTACTCAAAATAATACTATGCCTTGAAAACATTATTTCCTTAACTCACTTTAAAAGCATGTCTTTAAATATATATATATATATATATATGTATACTTGTACAGATTAAATCCCATGTACAGAAATCATGCTTTCTTTCTCAAATGTAGGCATGTAGTGCAAAACAATGCATCTTTATATAAATCATGCCTTTATGTAAATCATGCCATGTATATTTAAATCACAATAAATATGGCATTTAAATCATTCACATCACAAAATCGGAGTCTGATCCATCCCTCAGGTCTATCCGCAATTTAAATCAGTCAATCAATGTGATATATCATGTGAGACTCTGTGGTGAAATGCAAATAGTATCCTGGACTATGATCATATTCGACATGTGATCCCAAGCAACACAGATCTCGATGTGCAGGGCATCAGTGCTGCAACGGGAGGGGGGTCAGTCCATCACAACCGTCAGCTATATCCTCCTCAACTCCACAATAACACACGGTACAGTGTACTCCCATGCCACATGCGCGGTACAAAATACACCCGTGGACCCTACATCACAGTCGGGGTGCCTGCCATAGGTCTTAGCCCTCAAACCATGGAATATCATACCACATCTCTAATACCCTCATGCGGCTATCCTCTCACATAATGTGACACTCAGTCACACAAGGATGTGGGCATGGGTTTGTAACATGTATTATATATCACATGCAGTGCGTGCCTTTGAGTGCGACTCACAGTCGACACTCTGCTCAAACACTGTTTCACATCACAAACTCAACTCTAGTGCGAGTAAACCTCTAGCAACTAGGTCAATGCATAGTTCATGTATTAAATCAAGTACGAGCAATAGCTCCAGTACCATGCTATGCACAATATCATCAAATCAAGTACGAGCAATAGCTCCAGTACCATGTCATGTATAAATCATAAAAAATCGAGTACGAGCAATGCTCCTATACTCTGTCATGTATCTCATGAAAAAATCGAGTACGAGCTAATCGCTCCAGCACTCTGTCATGCATATATCATATAAAACTGAGTACGAGTAATAACTCCAGTACTCTATCATGCATGTCATCAAAATCTAGTGCGAAATCAAAATCCAGCACTAATGTATGTGGAAAATATATGAAATCCAGTGCGAGCTGTGCTCCAGCATGATTCATTCTCACAAAATATGATAGATGGCTCTTTAAAAAGGGATGATTTACAAAACATCAAAATCAGCATTATAAAGTGTGCTTAATTCACATCAACCTTAAAATCATTAGCCCATCTATTTATTCTCCTGCTAAACAGTAGTTAAACACTCAAAATAGTGGTTTTCATGTTTTTTACAACTTTTCACAAAAGTTGACTTTTTGACTAACTAGGGGTAAAATCATAATTTGCCACTATCGGGTCGCAATAATTATTATTCACTTTCTCTGACCCTCAAAGTTTTTAAGTGAATGTAAAAGCAGATGAAAATACGTGCAGGTATCTCTAACTACTCACAAAAGTCCCTTACCTGCAATCACTCGAGAATTTTCACTTTCTCTGCGCTGCTCATTTCAGCAGTCCGGTTTGCTTCTCCAATACTCTCTAGAGCTGTATATAACCATTTATCAGGTTAATTACACTTTTCCTACTATATTTCACATTAAATACAGTCTATTTCCCTTAATGGGCTTTAAAAATCCTTAATGGGCCTAACTATGCCTTAAGCCTATTTTCATTTTACTATTCATTTTCGTTGGGCCTATTGGGCTTGTGGGGCCCACCAACTCTTATTGGGCTTGTCCTAGACCCATTACATCATATTGGGCCTAAAATATTTGGGCTTGGCCCATTGGGCCTCTCGGCCACATGCCATGGCCGAGAGCTACCCATACCATTGGTTATGCCATGGCATGCCATCCATGCCTATTTCTTAGCCAATTCACTGAGGCATTTTCACAAACACTTGGTTGGCAACATTCCTAAACATCATATAGTTCATTTAGGCATTTTATCAAACACCTTGATTGCCAACTAATTACATGTATTAATTAATCAAATTGATTAATTCTAATTACACCATAATCATTAACACATGTACATTAATCCATTTATGCCTTAAAATCATATGGACATAAATCAATGTCTCACTACTCACTCTCGGCCTAACCAACATCATAGTGATTTAATATGTTTCAATGCTTAAAACATATATCAATATACTTAAAATCATTCATACATTAACATATATGAAATTGAAAATTAGAAAATATACCAATTGTTGTGTTCACCATTTGGCCGAATCTTTTGAAGGCTCTCGGTTTGCACTTTATGGATCCTTGATAGCCAATTCCAACATATGTCACTCTCCTTTCAATTTGGAACAACTTCCATGAAGGATGCAAGTTCCAATTATGCCTAATTCCTAGTGAGAGAAAGCTTGGATAATATGTTTCAATGGTTTCTTCTTCTAGCTGAATTTGGTGTGATGAAGATGACAATGGTGTGGCTGAATTTATAAGCCACTTACTTAGCCATTAAGCTTTACTTTCCAGCCATTAAGCTTGACTTTCCAAGCCTTAGCCATGAGTCACCTAATGAGTCATGGTTAGCTTTAACTATGGTTAGATATTTATCTCATGGGCTTTCCATTTGGGCTTCTCGGTTTGGGCTTTCTTAATGGGCTTTTGGGCTGAAATTTTTACTATGTCTCGGGCCTTTAATTATCTAAATATTTGGCCAATCAATTGGTCCAACAATTCGGTCTAAAGGACCTAAGAATTTCGATATACGTTTAGTATACCTTAATGGGCTTTAAAATTTTCACCTTAGGCCCATTACGTTTTTAACCATTAAATTTAATCCGGAATCCTTCCGAATAAATTTTCCTTACTTCCGAGGATGATTATATTGTATTCTGGCCAAGAATATTTTTCCCCAATTTTTTCTCCACACTTAGGTTAATTTTTAACCATGATTAGTCAACTATGGTAAAAATCCACTTTCTTAGCTATAGTTGACTTTTTTCCTTAACCATTGACCAAGTTGACTTTTTTTCAAAATTTTGAAAGTGTCATATCTTATGTCTTACACTCTCATCTTTATGTTTCAACCATTCTCGATGGATAATTTCACCCGAAACACCTTATCTCGCCAAAAAGGTCCATTTTACCCTTTTTAGCTTTTACTCTCGTTTTCTATGTTCGGGACTAAATCAAGCTGACTTTCCTTCATGAGCTCTCTATGCTCTCTTATTTTAAGTTCTTACTTTCAGTCAGAATGATTTAGATTTACTCGGTTTAGCCTGTGACACTTATAGTTCACATTAGGCTCTTTATGTAGCTTTTGCGTGTTAAATCATTTCACTAACACTTTATGTCTAGTAAATACTCTTCTTATGATTCAACTATAATAACAGAGTGTTCATACACATAGAAATCATAAGGAATAAGCTACATAAAATTTGGGTCTGACAATCCTCCCCCACTCAGAAAATTTGGTCCTCCAAATTAGAACCAAGTCAGGCATCAAATAGGTGAGGGTACTTCTCTCGCATCAGACTCTCTAGCTCCCAAGTAGCTTCCTCTGAAGTATGATGCTGCCAGAGAATCTTCACTAACCCGATGGTCTTCAATCTCAATACCTTCTCCTTCCTATCCAATACCCGAATCGGTCTCTCAACATATGACAAGTCCTCTCAGAGCTCCAAAGGCTCGTAACTAATCACATGTGCCAGATCCGGGTGATACTTTCGAAGCATCGATATGTGGAAGACGTTATGGACACTTGATAAGTCTGGTGGTAATGCCAACCTATACGCCTTATCTCCCACTCAATCAAGTACCTCAAAGGGTCCAATATAGTGAGGATTTAGTTTCCCTCTCTTCCCAAATCTCGCTATGCCCTTGGAAGGAGAAACTCTCAAAAACACGGATTTACCAACTGCAAACTCTAGTGGCCTACGTCTCCTGTCAGCGTAACTCTTCTGTCTACTCTGAGCCATCCTCAGTCTCTCTACTATCAAGTGGACGTCCTCAGATGCTTGTGTAACCATGTCAGGAGCGAAAATCTTATGATCACCCACTTCTTCCCATCCAATAGGGGAACGACATCTACGGCCATACAAAGCCTCATACGGTGCCATCCTGATACTCGAATGATAGCTGTTGTTGTAGGCGAACTCGGCTAGTGGCAAGTGGTCATTCCAGGAGCCTCTAAAATCTAGCACACATGCTCTCAACATATCCTCCATAGTCTATATAGTCCTCTCTGATTGACCATCTGTCTGAGGATGGAAAGCGGTGCTCAAACTCAGCTGGGTTCCCATGGCTTCCTGAAAATGTACCCAAAAGTGGGAAGTGAAGCGGGAATCCCTATCAGAGACTATGCTCACTGGTACACCGTGTAACCTCACTACCTCGCGTACATACAGTTCTGCTAATGAACTCATAGTATCGATCGCTCTCATAGCTAGGAAGTGGGCTGACTTTGTCAGTCTGTCGATGATCACCCATATAGTATCGTGATTCCTGCGGGTTCTTGGTAAACCCATCACGAAATCCATGGTGATATGCTCTCATTTCCATGTCGGTATAGGTAGAGGCTGCAACAACCCTGCAGGTTTTTGATGCTCTACCTTCACCTGCTGACATACGAGACACTTTGCCACAAAGTCTGCTACATCTCTCTTCATACCCGACCACCAGTATACCTTCCAGAGGTTCTGATACATCTTGTTACTCCCCGGATGTAAGTATACCTCGATGAATGAGCTTTCGCTAATATCAATCTCCTGAGTCCTGGATCCTCGGGAACACACAATCTGCCTCTGAACCTCAGTAGTCCATCAGAACTCAACTCAAAGTCAGTCACGGTGCCCTTCTGTATCTGACTACTCACATCCATACAAAATGGATCAGTCTGCTGAGCCACTCTGATCTTGTCCAACAGATTCGACTCCAAGCGTAGACTAGCTATCACATAGCCTGTATCCATTTCAGAAGGCACGACTCCCAAACTAAGGCTAGCAAACTGCTCTAGCAAATCATGTTCCCTAACCATCATGTTCGATACCACCCCTAGACTCTTCCTACTCAAGGCATCAGCTATAACATTAGCCTTACCCGGATGATAAAGTATCTCACAATCGTAGTCCTTCAGAAGCTTTAGCCATCTTCTCTGTCTCATGTTCAGCTCTTTTTGTGAGAACAGATACTTGAGGCTCTTGTGGTCGATAAATATCTGGAACTTCTCGCCATACAAGTAGTGGTGCCATACCTTCAACATAAACACTACTGCTGCTAGCTCCAAATGGTGGGTCGGATAGTTCTTCTCATGATCCTTCAGCTGTCTGGATCCATAAGCAACTACCTTCCCATCCTGCATCAATACACAGCCCAGTCCCTGATGCGAAGCATCGGTATACACTGCAAATCCTCCTGAGCTGGTAGGGATAGTGAGAATCAGAGCGGTGGTCAATCGACACTTTAACTCCTCAAAACTCTTCTCACAATCCTCTTTCCATACGAACGGTACACTCTTTCGAGTAAGACGTGTCAAAGGAGCAGCCAACTTCAAAAATCCCTCAACGAATCTCCGATAGTATCCAGCTAAACCCAGAAAACTCCTGATCTCGGTGACTGTCGTAAACTATTCCCACTGAACTACAGCCTCTATCTTAGATGGATCAACTGATGCACCATCTCTCAATACAACATGTCCCAAAAATGAGATCTGTGACAACCAAAAGTCACACTTACTGAGCTTAGCATATAACTCATGCTCTCGTAGAGTCTGCAACACGATCCTGAGGTGCTCCTCATGCTCCTCCTTGAATCTCGAATACACCAATATGTCATCGATAAAGACGATAACAAACTGGTCTAAATATGGCTTGAACACATCGTGTTGGGAAATTATTTGTGTGGGCCTACATAATCAATTTATTGTACATTACAGGCTATCTAATTTGTTTTAGTCCACTTAAAAGTGATCAAATAAAGTTATTGGACTTCAGTGCATCTCAATTGGTATGGGCTTTATAATGTGTACAGACCTGATATTTTATTCTATTTTAATGATGGGCCAAAATAGAATAAAATATACTTCAGTTATAAATAGGTTATGGTCCCCAGTCTAAACGTAATTTTTCCTCATTCTCATATCCCATCAGTGAGTGAGCTAAGGTTTTCTCTCATAAATAAAAGGTTTAGACTGGAAGACCGTTAACCCTAATCAATCAATTTCAATGGATCCAGGTACGCTTCCGTATTCTAATTTTCTTGATGATTGAACATGAGATCCTGGATTTAAATATTATGTAATTATAGTATTCCTAACAAGTGGTATCAAGAGCTTATTCATGTTTAATCATTAAGAATTAAAATTTTTTTGTTTTGGCTGAAAGAAAATCAAGAATATAAAGATTGGGTTTTAATTTTGGGATTGTTTGATCAATATTGGCTTGATTTGTCCCAATTTTTTGATGTTTTCATCCGATTTTTACATGGGCATTGTAGAATACACATTTAATTTCAATTATGTACAGTTAATTGGATGAAAATAAGTTCGAAAATATGAAAAAGATAAAAAAAAATTACAGAACAGACCCGAACGGGTCTGTTCTGGGTCCAGCCGGGTCAACCCGACCCGGCTGGCTAAGGAAAAAGTGGGAGATCCCGAATGGGATCTCCCCCACGCGCCACCATCCGGTGGCCTGACAGCCACCGTTTTCTCCAGTCTTAAATAAAATCTAATTTTAAAATTTTTGGTGAATTTTCTGGAATTTTTTAGAATCGTTAAATATTTATTATTTAATATTTTTCATTATTTGAATTAAAAGTTGTATGATATGCACATGATTGTTCTTGTTTTGCTTCATGGTGATATGTTTTATGATATTTTGAGTTGATTGGCAATATGTACTCTCCCTGAAATTGTCAATATATTTATGTACTCTCACCTACAAATATGTGCATATTTTATGAAAAATAAAGTTTCAAAATAAATTAAATTGATATAAAATGCCACCAAAGTGACCTATTTTATATTAATTTATTTATTTTAGAAAATAAGGTTGTCATTAAGGAATTTATATGACAGTGTTTTTTAATTCATGAGGGAAATAATCGGCCCAAAGGAAGATTATTTCTTTGCCGAATTATTAACACATAAGGTAGTAAATATGTGATAAAAAATTTTCCATGCATATAATATGTCGGTCCAAAGAAAGGCATATTATTGGCAGGATTTGGTTATCAATATTTACTAATAAAGTTTAAGAGTACCGCTTACAAATTGATATTTATGTCCAAAGACTAAATGTCAATGTTGTGCTTGGTATCTTATATGGCCCAAAATTATTTGGTTGTGAGCTAATTATTGTTTTTCTGCTTACAGTAAATGTTTCTTCCATATCTGCCAATTTGAATAACATTCCAGTGCTTAATGGCACTAACTTTGGAAAATGGAAGGAGCACGTAATCATTATGCTTGGGTATATGGATCTGGACTATGCGATCAGGTTAGAACGACCTCCTGCCCCTACTGATAATAGTTTAGCTACGAAAAGGGCACTTTATGAAAAATAGGAGCGTTCAAATCGCATGAGTTTGATGATCATGAAGCACTCAATTTCAGATGTCTTCAGAGGCGTAATACCTGAGGAAGAAAATGCTAAAAGTTTCCTTAAGCAGATTGCAGACAGATTTGCTGCAAATGAAAAGGTCGAAACAAGTACTATTCTGGCTAAACTTGTTTCAATGCGGTATAATGGCAAAGGAAACATAATGGAATACATTATGGAAATGTCTAATCTTGTTATAAGATTAAGGGCACTAAAGTTAGAGTTGTCTGAAGACATACTCGTGCACCTGATCTTGATATCTCTTCCTTCACAATTTAATCCCTTAAATATAAGTTACAATACTCAAAAAGAGAAATGGACTCTTAAGGAGCTCATTGCTCAGTGTGTGCAAGAGGAAGAGAGATTGAAACAAGATAAGATAGAAAGTGCTCAATTAACATTTTCTTCCAATGGTAATGTTGCCAACAAGAAAAGGAAAAGGAACAATACAGGAAAAGGCACTGCAAACATTGGAACTTCACAGCCTAAGGGGCAGCAGAAACAGGATAAGGTGATCACTTGTTTCTTCTGCCGTAAAGATAGACATGTGAAGAAGGATTGTTCCAAGTACAAAAAATGGCTTGCCAAAAGGGGTAAACCTCTCAACTTTGTTTTTTCTGAAGTTAATTTGGCTTTAGTACCCAATCACACTTGGCGGATAGATATAGGTGCAACTACTCACATAAGTGTGACAATGCAGGGCTGTCTAAGGAGCAAAAAGCCAACTGATGATAAAAGTTTCATCTATGTGGGAAATGGCGAGAAAGCTCCTGTTGAGGCTATTGGTCTATACAGATTAAAGTTAGAATCTGGTTATTATTTAGATTTGAACGAGACTTTTTTATGTACCGTTATTTAGACGGAATTTGATTTCTGTTTCCAATTTGGACAAATTGGGTTATTCTTGTTCATTTGAAAATGAAAAATTTAGTCTCTTTCAGTATTCAAATCTTATTGGTATCGGTTCTTTAGTTGACAATTTATATAAATTGGACCTACATGCCTCATATGTTAATGAATGCTTGCATATAAATAATTGTGGTACAAAGTGCAAATTAATTAATGAGAATTCTTCTATGTTATGGTACAAGCGTTTAGGGCATATTTCTGAACAAAGAATACGAAGACTTGTGTCAGAAGGAATTCTCGATTCCCTTGATTTTTCAGATTTCAAAATCTATATTGAGTGTATTAAGGGAAAACAAACAAATATAAAGAAAATAGGTGCCAAAAGGAGTTCAAACGTCTTGGAATTAATTCATACTTATATATGTGGTCCATTCCCTACGGCTTCTTGGAATGGTCAACAGTATTTTATTACTTTCATAGACGATTATTCTCGCTATGGGTACCTATACTTAATTCATGAGAAGTCTCAATCATTGGACGTTTTCAAGAAGTTTTAAAGCCTGCAGTGTATATCCTTAATCGAGTTCTATGCAAAGCAGTAGCTAAAACCTCATATGAGTTATGGACAGAAAAGAAGCCTAGTATTAGGCACTTGCATGTTTGGGGTTGTCCAGCTGAAGCTAGGCCATACAAGCCTAACGAAAGGAAATTGGACTCAAGAACAGTAAGCTGCTACTTTGTTGGATACTCAGAAAGATCGAGGGGTTTCAAGTTTTATGATCCCTCAAGTAAATCCTTTTTCGAGACGAAAAATGCTAAGTTCATTGAGGATGTTGAATATAGTGGGAACGTTAAACTCAGAGATCTTATCTTTAAAGAAGAACATGTCACTGTTCCTACCGTTGCAATTGAAAATGATCAGACAATTATGTCTGGTGTTATTCAAGATGCAAATACAGATTATCAAGATACTCCTGGTTTACCTCCTGCTTATATTGAAGAGTCAGCTCCTATTCAATCAGAGGAGCAACAACAACCTCAATTGGAAGTGCCATTAAGGAGATCCTCTAGGGAGAGGAGATCAGCGATTCCAGATGATTATATCGTTTATCTCCAAGAACATGAGTTTGATATAGGAATGGAAGATGATCCAACATCTTTCACTGAAGCCAAACAAAGTGTTCACTCCTAACATTAGATAGAGGCCATGAAAGATGAGATGAAATCAATGGAGGACAATGGCGTTTGGGATCTTGTCGAATTGCCTAAAGGAGCGAAATCGATTGGTTGTAAATGGATTTTCAAAACCAAACGAGATTCAAAAGGTAATATCGAAAGATATAAAGTGCGTCTAGTTGCCAAATGTTTCACTCAAAAGGAAGGCATTGATTATAAAGAGACTTTCTCTCCAGTCTCATCGAAAGACTCTTTTAGAATCATTATGGCACTTGTAGCTCATTATAATTTAGAGTTACATCAGATGGATGTAAAGACAGCGTTTCTCAATGGAGACATTGAAGAAACAATTTATATGGTGCAACAAAAAAATTTCGTGTCGGATAATTCGAAACATCTGGTATGCAAATTAAAGAAATCCATCTAAGGTTTAAAGCAAGCATCCCGTCAATGGTATCGGAAATTTGATCAAGTGATTACCTCATTCGGTTTTAAAGAGAACACTGTGATCAATGTATTTATCACAAGATCAGTGGGAGTAAGTTTATTCTTATGGTTCTTTATGTTGACGATATTCTGCTAGCAAGCAGTGAGATAGGCTTGTTGCATGAAACCAAGAGATTTCTATTAAGTAATTTTAAAATGAAAGATATTGGGGATGCATCTTTTGTGTTGGGCATACATATCCAGCGAGATCGTTCTCGTGGAATACTTAGCTCATCACAAAAGGCATATATCGATAAGGTGCTTAGCAGATTTGACATGAAGAATTGTACATCAGGAGATACACCCATTGCTAAAGGTAATAAATTTAGTTTGCTTCAATGCCCAAGAAATGAGATTAAAAAGAAAGAGATGCTAAAGATTCCTTATGCCTCAGCAGTAGGGAGTCTTATGTATGCTAAAGTCTGTACGCTTCCAGATATTGCATACATAGTTGGAATGCTTGGCAGATATTTAAGTAACAAAAGATTACATGCTCACATATTGGAGGTCAGATCATTACGAGATCGTTGAGTATTTAGACTCCGATTTTGCTGGTTGCCTTGATAGCAGAAAATCTACTTCTGGCTATATTTTCATGTTAGCTGGAGGAGCTGTCTCAAGGAAGAGTGTAAAGCAATCACTCATAGCTTCTTCCACCATGGAGGCAGAATTTATAGCCTGTTATGAGGTATCGAACCAAGCAATATGGTTGTGGAATTTTATCATCGGGTTGTGCTTTGTCAATGGTATTGAGAGACCATTGAAGATTAATTGTGATAATAAAGCCGCTGAGTTATACTCTAAGAACAACAGAAGCTCGTCGAAGTCAAAGCATATTGACATTAAGTTTCTTATTGTTAAGGAGAGAGTTCAGAGTCTTCAGATTACTATTGAACATATAAATACAAACTCCATGATTGCGGATCCGCTTACAAAGGGAGTACCACCTAAGGTGTTTCATGAGCATGTAGCTCGTATGAGTGTGGTTCATCCTGATGATATACTTGTATAGTGGGAGCTTGTTTCTTAATGTTCATAAGTTATTGAGATTTTTCTGATCAGAATACAGTATTTTTGTTATTATTGAAAACTCTGAAATAAAGTAATATTCTTTCAGTAGCAGTATGCATAAACTCTTGAAAGAATGATAAAGTAGGACCAGTTGGAAATAGGCATGTTAAGGGATCACGTTTCATGTAATTTCCATGCTACACATCCATACTTGATCTATGTCGTTGATTATATTAATATACGTGACCATTGATGGGTCTAGTTACGGAATACATGTAACGAAGATCGCTTTGATCCTATGTTGATATAATTGATGGACCAGATTGTTTAGAGATGTTCTTTGTAAAGATAGCAAGTATTGAGCTCATAAAGTTAATTTTAAATGTACAATAGTCAAGCGACATATGTGGCCCAAGTGGGAGATTGTTGGGAAATTATTTGTGTGGGCCTACATATATCAATTTATTGTACATTACAGGCTATCTAATTTGTTTTAGTCCACTTAAAAGTGATCAAATAAAGTTATTGGACTTCAGTGCATCTCAATTGGTATGGGCTTTACAATGTGTACAGACCTGATATTTTATTCTATTTTAATGATGGGCCAAAATAGAATAAAATATACTTCAGTTATAAATAGGTTATGGTCCCCAGTCTAAACGTAATTTTTCCTCATTCTCATATCCCATTAGTGAGTGAGCTAAGGTTTTCTCTCATAAATAAAAGGTTTAGACTGGAAGACTGCTAACCCCAATCAATCAATTTCAATGGATCCAGGTACGCTTTCGTATTCTAATTTTCTTGATGATTGAACATGAGATCCTGGATTTAAATATTATGTAATTATAGTATTCCTAACACATCGTTCATCAAAGCCATGAAAGCAGCTAGAGCATTCGTCAATCCGAACAGCATGACCAAGAACTCATAATGGCTATATTTGGGTACGAAATGTTGTCTTGGGTACATCTCCACTCCGAACTTTCAGCTGATGATACCCAGACCTCAGATCAATCTTGGAAAAGACCTGTGCTCCCTGAAGCTGATCTAACAGGTCATCAATGCGTGGAAGGGGGTATCTATTCTTGATGGTGGCCTTATTCAACAATCGGTAATCTATACACAATCGGAGGCTCCTATCTTTCTTCCTCACAAATAGAACCGGTGCTCCCCAAGGTGAAACACTCGGTCGAACAAAACCCTTATCCAACAGCTCCTGTAACTGTCTCTTGAGCTCCTCCAACTCAACTAAGGCTATGCGATATGGTGGTCTCAAAATAGGCTCCGTACTAGGCACCAAATCTATACAGAACTCCATCTTTCTGTCTGGTGGTAACCCTGGCAATTCATCCGAAAAAACATTTGGGTACTCACTGACCACAGTAATATCTGACAACTCCGGATGTGTCTTATCCATATCTACCACATACGCAATGAAACCTTGATATGTTGAAGGTTTTCTAAATCAGTAATCATGTAATAATCATAACTACTCCTTTCATTTATTCTTATTAAACTTTACAACACATCTTGTAGGGTTAGGAAACATAACTATCTTAGCATAACAATCTAAAACAGCATGGTTTGCAGATAGCCAATCCATTCCTAATATTATATCAAAGTCACTCATACTTAGTAATATTAGATTGGCTGTCATCTCCTTATCCCCTACTCTCAACTTGCAATCATTAAATACATATTCTACAACTTGACTACTATTCATAGGCGTACTAATCAACATCATCATACATAATGGTGTACGCTCTACATGTCTTGCTAATTTACATGCAAATGAAGGCGATACAAAAGAATACGTGGCACCAAGATCAATTAAAACATATGCTTCAATATCATAAATCAGGATGTTACCTCGAATCACATCCGATGAAGTATCAGCTGTCCTCTGGTCCAAAGCATGTACTTGCCCTTGACCTATCACCTGTTTCCCCTTCTCCTTTACCGTCGCTCTATCTCTCTGAGCAGACGTACCAGCTAGAGTTCTATCAGGCTCCCTGCCCCTCAGTGGTGCAGTCACAAATGTCTCTGGGCAATCTCTAGCCATATGCCCTTGTTTACCACATCGAAAACATACAATAGGAGTCAGCGGACACGGTCTACTTCCATGTTGTTTACCGCATCTTCTGCACTGATCAACAACAGGTCTCTGTCCTTCTATGACAATGCCCTTTGCTGGGGCTACAGTCAGATAAGCAGGAGGTCTAGCATATCTCTCTCGTGCCTCCTCCACCCGTGATCTCTTATCGAAGAATTTCTACCCTCCTCGGTAACCGAAATCTCTAGCCGACCTTTTCTTTTGTATATCTCAGCAACGGCTAAACTTCCCGAACTTGGAAGCATTCCTCTCGTAATCTTGCTCACATAGTTGCGCCATGCGCACTGCTTCCTCATAGGTTGCTATGTCTAATGGAACCAACCTAAACCACAGAACCGGTCTCAACCCATCGATAAACCTGTGGACCTTCCTGGCCTCACTATACATGGTATCGGGGTCATATCTCCCTAGGGATAGGAATCGAGTCTCATACTTGTCCACAGATAAACTCCCCTGGTTCAGTCCCAAAAACTCTGCCTGTAGTTTTCGCTGTGCGGTATCGGGAACAAACTGCCTCCTAAAGGCCTCCCGGAATATCTCTCAACTAATGTTTGTGTGTCGGGCTCTCAATATAGGTCGGGTGGACTTCCACTAATGCTCTGTAGCTCCCTTCAGTAGGAACGCAGCAAATGCAACCATCTCCGAGGTCGTACACTCGAAGAATCCATAAAGATTCTCCATCTCCGCTAACCACTCCTCAGCAGCTACAGGGTCCTTGACCCCACTAAAAGATGGAGGTCTAAACTTTTGGAATTCTCGCAACCGATGTAGATCACATCCGTACCCTAATCCAATACCACCCGAAACCGGTGGGGGTGTTGGAGTATCTACTGTCCTCGGTGCATGAGTCGTATGTGTAGGAGTGTCAGGGGCAACTGCCTCTTCTGTCGCAGCTCCTGCCTCCTGTCCTTGCCTACCTGGCATCGTCTGTGCCAACATCTCGACAATCGTCTCAAGACTACGCTCTAATCTCGTAAAGCGCATCTCAGAACACTCGGGTGCCTCAGTAGCACCTAGAGTCTCAGATGTAGGTAATGGTTCAGCAGCAGCTCATCCCTCGGGTCTATCTCCCTGACCTCGAGCCCTACCTCTCATACTCCTACCACTACGCGTATTTGCCATATAGGCAAAGTTCCTGCATTCATAATCATAAATTACTTCGTCTCCTATCCGGTATACACAGTTATATCTAAACACAGCACAGTACTATGGGGATGTACACTTTCCTATTTTCTAACACCGACTCACATCAGACCAACCTCTGCTCTGATACCATTCTGTCAGGACCCTTTCTCAATCCATGACTTAACCAAAAACCACTACAAATTTTTTGCATTTTTAACTTACCTTTCCTCTCTTTAATGGTTGGGGTGTGATTCGATGTCAGAATCCTCGCTTGCCACATTTTCCATTATCATACATACATGTCAATATACTATTACTGACTGTAACTGCTTTCATTATACATGTAAGATTATATAAAATCTAATACAAATACATTCCCCATAATATATATCGTATACATCACTGTGCTGTTTCTATGTTTAGATATATAACCGTACAAATTCTGTATACCTGGCGATCGATTGGAACTAGCAGTGGACTCAAGAACACTATCCCTCGATAACTCTCGCTCTACTGTTGATGCTCTGTAGAGAGCTGTAAAGAAAGGGGGTGAGCATACAACGCGCTCAGTAAGAAAATCAGGCAAGCAAGTAGATATCTACACTATCTACTTAAAATAATGCTATGCCTTGAAAACATTATTTCCCTTACTCACTTTAAAAGCATGTCTTTAAATATATATATATGTATACTTGTACAGATTAAATCCCATGTACAGAAATCATGCTTTCTTTCTCAAATGTAGGCATGTAGTGCAAAACAATGCATCTTTATATAAATCATGCCTTTATGTAAATCATGCCATGTATATTTAAATCACAATAAATATGGCATTTAAATCATTCACATCACAAAATCGGAGTCCGACCCATCCCTCAGGTCTGTCCGTAATTTAAATCAGTCAATCAATGTGATATATCATGTGAGACTCTGTGGTGAAATGCAAATAGTATCCTGGACTATGATCATATCCGACATGTGATCCCAAGCAACACAGATCTCGGTGTTCGGGGCATCACTGCTGCAACCGGAGGGGGGTCAGTCCATCACAACAGTCAGCTATATCCTCCTTAACTCCACAATAACACACGGTACAGTGTACTCCCATGCCACATGCACGGTACAAAGTACACCTGTGGACCCTACATCACAAACGGGGTGCCTGCCATAGGTCTTAACCCTCAAACCATGGAATATCATACCACATCTCTAATTCCCTCATGCGGCTATCCTCTCACATAATGTGACACTCAGTCACACAAGGATGCGGGCATGGGTTTGTAACATGTATTATATATCACATACAGTGCGCGCCTTTGAGTGCGACTCACAGTCGACACTCCGCTCAAACACTGTTTCACATCACAGAGTCAACTCTACTGCGAGTAAACCTCTAGCAACTAGGTCAATGCATAGTTCATGTATTAAATCAAGTACGAGCAATAGCTCCAGTACCATGCTATGCACAATATCATCAAATCAAGTACGAGCAATAGCTCCAGTACTATGTCATGTATAAATCATGAATAATCGAGTACGAGCAACGCTCCAGCACTCTGTCATGTATCTCATGAAAAACTCGAGTACGAGCTAATCGCTCCAGCACTCTGTCATGCATATATCATATAAAACTGAGTACGAGTAATAACTCCAGTACTCTATCATGCATGTCATGGAAATCTAGTGCGAAATCAAAATCCAGCACTAATGTATGTGGAAAATATATGAAATCCAGTGCGAACTGTGCTCCAGCATGATTCATTCTCACAAAATATGATAGATGGCTCTTTAAAAAGGGATGATTTACAAAACATCAAAATCAGCACTATAAAGTGTGCTTAATTCACATCAACCTTAAAATCATTAGCTCATCTATTTATTCTCCTGCTAAACAGCAGTTAAACACTCAAAATAGTAGTTTTCATGCTTTTTACAACTTTTCACAAAAGTTGACTTTTTGACTAACTAGGGGTAAAATCGTAATTTGCCACTATCGGGTCGTAATAATTATTATTCACTTTCTCTGACCCTCAGAGTTTTTAAGTGAATGTAAAAGCAGATGAAAATACGTTCAGGTATCTCTAACTACTCACACAAGTCCCTTACCTGCAATCACTCGAGAATTTTCACTTTCTCTGCGCTGCTCGTTTCAGCAGTCCGGTTTGCTTCTCTAATACTCTCTGGAGCTGCATATAACCATTTATCAGGTTAATTACACTTTTCCTACTGTATTTCACATTAAATACAGTCTATTTCCCTTAATGGGCTTTAAAAATCCTTAATGGACCTAATTATGCCTTAAGCCTATTTTCATTTTACTATTCATTTTCGTTGGGCCTATTAGGCTTGTGGGGCCCACCAACTCTTATTGGGCTTGTCCTAGACCCATTACATCATATTGGGCCTAAAATATTTGGGCTTGGCCCATTGGGCCTCTCGGCCACATGCCATGGCCGAGAGCTACCCATGCCATCGATTATGCCATGGCATGCCATCCATGCCTATTTCTTAGCCAATTCACTTAGGAATTTTCACAAACACTTGGTTGGCAATATTCCTAAACATCATATAGTTCATTTAGGCATTTAATCAAACACCTTGATTGCCAACTAATTACATGTATTAATTAATCAAATTGATTAATTCTAATTACACCATAATCATTAATACATGTACATTAATCCATTTATGCCTTAAAATCATATGGACATAAATCAATGTCTCACTACTCACTCTCGGCCTAACCAACATCATAGTGATTTAATATGTTTCAATGCTTAAAACATATATTAATATACTTAAAATCATTCATACATTAACATATATGAAATTGAAAATTAGAAAATATACCAATTGTTGTGTTCACCATTTGGCCGAATCTTTTGAAGGCTCTCGGTTTGCACTCTATGGATCCTTAATAGCCAATTCCAACATATGTCACTCTCCTTTCAATTTGGAACAACTTCCATGAAGGATGCAAGTTCCAATTATGCCTATTTCCTAGTGATTTCTAGTGAGAGAAAGCTTGGATAATATGTTTCAATGGTTTCTTCTTCTAGCCGAATTTGGTGTGATGAAGATGACAATGGTGTGGCTGAATTTATAAGCCAATTACTTAGCCATTAAACTTTACTTTCCAGCCATTAAGCTTGACTTTCCAAGCCTTAGCCATGAGTCACCTAATGAGTCACCTTATGAGTCATGGTTAGCTTTAACTATGGTTAGATATTTATCTCATGGGCTTTCCATTTGGGCTTCTCGGTTTGGGCTTTCTTAATGGGCTTTTGGGCTGAAATTTTTACTATGTCTTGGGCCTTTAATTGTCTAAATATTTGGCCAATCAATTGGTCCAACAGTTCGGTTTAAAGGACCTAAGAATTTCGATATACATTTAGTATACCTTAATGGGCTTTAAAATTTTCACCTTAGGCCCATTACGTTTTTAACCATTCAATTTAATCCGGAATCCTTCCGAATAAATTTTACTTACTTCCGAGGATGATTATCTTGTATTCTAGCCAAGAATATTTTTCTCCAATTTTTTCTCCACACTTGGGTTAATTTTTAACCATGATTAGTCAACTATGGTAAAAGTCCACTTTCTTAACTATAGTTGACTTTTTTCCTTAACCATTGACCAAGTTGACTTTTTCTCAAAATTTTGAAAGTGTCATATCTTATGTTTTACACTCTCGTCTTTATGTTTCAACCGTTCCCGATGGATAATTTCACCCGAAACACCTTATCTCGCCAAAAAGGTCCATTTTACCCTTTTTAGCTTTTACTCTCGTTTTCTATGTTCGGGACTAAATCAAGCTGACTTTCCTTCATGAGCTCTCTATGCTCTCTTATTTTAAGTTCTTATTTTCAGTCAGAATGATTTAGATTTACTCGGTTTAGCCTGTGACACTTATAGTTCACATTAGGCTCTTTATGTAGCTTTTGCGTGTTAAATCATTTCACTAACACTTTATGTCTAGTAAATACTCTTCTTATGATTCAACTATAATAACAGAGTGTTCATACACATAGGAATCATAAGGAATAAGCTACATAAAATCAGGGTCTGACACTAAGCTTTTGACCTTTCATTTAGGTAAAACCACAATTTACCTTATCGGTTCCTATCACAACTTTTCTATACACGAAATTTCATGTACTGTATAATAATCGAAATTCTATTCGAAATACATGTAGCTACCTCAAGCTACTCACGAAATTCCCTTACCTCAGATCACGTCACGTGTCACAACCCTACTATCCAATTTGTCTAAAAATCACTACAAATTTTTCGCATTTTTCTTTTTCTTACCCGGTCATGAACAACCCTTACGAATACAGTTGGGATGTGAGCCAGTAATAATCATCATTTTTCCATCCATTTCCAATTAATCAAAATTAATGTCATACATTTGATAGTTAAGTCACATGTTTATACATGACATGTTTTCTAACATTTACATCCCCCATATCACAATTCAAAATGACTACTGTGCCTTTACATGTTTAGATACAAAAAGAATCCTTGTGTGTATACCTCTTGGCGATGGAGAGCAGTGGATGTCCCAATACAACGCCTTAGTCCTCACTGGGCTACTATGTGTGCTCTGTAGAGGGGGAAAGTAGAGGGATGAGCAACCACACGCTCAGTAAGGCAATACTGCAAGCATGGTAGATAACTACCCTATCTACATGCTTACAATGTCATGGCATAAATCATTTATAATCGGAGCATAAGGAAATAAAATTATGCCACATGTATATACATATATCATGTACTGAAAACATGAAAATAGGCATGTAAAACATGGTAAAATCATCATGCAAAACCTTTCATGCTCATCGTTATTAAAACTCATCATGAAAAGGGAAATTTAATACGAAACATCCTTGAAGATTTATCACTTTCTCAAAACACATCAAATCATATCTCAAATAGAATATCATTTATTTAAACAAAATCCATCAAGGTCTGACCCCTCCCTTGAGTCTACCCCGGACAACACAATCACACTTAGTGTATAAAACCATGTGGTACTATGTAATATTATGTGAGACAGGCGGTCACTACATCTCGAAGACTATGTTGGCCAATTATGTCATAATCATCCCAAACCACATGGATCCCGGTGTGTGGGGCATCATGCTGGAACGAAGGTGGGTTAGTTCTTCGCCAAACTTTTCAAATCACTGTCATAACCACGCGGTACAGTGTACTCCATGTGATCTACATGGTACAACGTACTCCACGGACCCATATCATGCTTGGGGGTGCCATCCGTAGGTCTTATCTACCTTATGTCATGTGCAACCTATTCAGTCTCAAGTGCACGTGGGAGCATTTCGCTTTCATGTAAGAGAGCCTCCACACCAACAGAGCCTCCCCACCCCAACGGGCTTAAGGATGTTGGCTTAAGAATCCTACCGTAAGAGAGCCTCCCCACCCAGTCGGGCTTAAGGATGTTAGGCTTGAGGATCTTACCATCTCCACAACATCATACATACCACAGTGTGAAAACCTGTGCGAGGTAAGCTTTAGCACGTTTCGTGCATCGTCAATAAATCTCCTCGTACGTGCAATGCTCTAGTACACCTTTATGCATAAAATCATGAAGAAATCACGTACAAGCATAGCTTCAGTACGGTTATATGCATAAGACAGTCAATCGAAATCCATGTATGAGCAGAAGCTCCAGTACAGTTTATAATACATCAGTATAATTCAAATCAAGGTGCGAGCTATGCTCCAGCACGTTTCATACATGTGAAAACACCAAAATCCAGTGCGAGCGAGGCTCTAGCACCATTTAACTTACGTAAACATGATAGGCGGCTCTATTTCAACATAATTTATTTCAAAACAAAGTCTGCACATACCTCGTGCTATTTCATGAAATTACAGAAATCGAATAGCCAGCCTATCCATCAATTTGCTTAAAACAAAGCAATTGTATTTCATAAAGCATCAAAACATGTGATTTATGCAATTATTAGCTTTACTATCCCCTTTTTAAGAATCACTTCAAAACCAAATCATATACCGATAACACTTGTAGTCAATCACTTTCTTAAATAACTATGCACTTTACAAGCCCTATATCCACCGACAAAATACAAGCAACTATCTCTATACACTCACACAATTCCCTTACCTAGAATCGTGTCGAGTGATTCCACTTCCTTAAAGTCGTTTGACTGCGCAATTCGATTCGCTTCCAACAAATTCTTCGAAACTGCACGAGATTACGTTTCACGTCAATTTAGTTGAATATAACACAACTCTTGTGTTCACTATAGTTGATTCAACCTATAGTATTCTATTAACACTTATAAGGCCTCATTTGATCATTCTACCCATATCTCGAGAGTCTATTAGATTCTTTCGAACCTAGTGATTCATACTAAATCGACATTTAAGCCCATAGTGTTTCTAGTTCATCTTTTAATTCACTATGGCATTTTGTCATACACCTTATATACTCATTTCCATAAGTTGACCATCCTCACAATATAGCTTCATTCCATCATCTTAAGATCATTTACATTACCTTCTTAATTCCCTAGCATAGTCCATTTATCATTAACTCAACTATATCACATTTTCTCACTCTAGACTTATTCTATGTTTTACTTGTTCCACTACATTCCATGTAGTTTTAATCATCAATACACATACCAATCAACTCTAAAATAAATAACTAAACAAATGTACTTAGGTTGGTATATTAGAAACTCACCTAGCTTGAATTTCTCCTTGCTCCAAATAAGAATACACCTTGCTCCTTCAATCCAACCAATGGGGTATTGATTCCAAACTATGTTGTTCTTCTCTTTATAATGAACATCTTTGCTCTAATGGCTTTTTCTTAAATCTTAACAGAAATGGGATGATTTTAGAGTGAGAAAGTTAGGTTTTAGATTGAAAATGGAAGGAAATGTTTTGTTCGCATGAAATGCAGACCCAACTGCTCCCTTTTCTAAAATGGCTTGATGAGATTGATCTGCATAGGGTAGAGATCGATCTGGCCTTGCTTAAATTCCTCAATTCCTCGACATTTCAGGGTAGGAGATCGATCTGTTGAATGCATGAGATCGATCTGTCATGTTGTATGAGATCGATCTGCATCAATGGAACAAGATCGATTTGTCTCAGGCAGAGAGCTTAGGAGATCGATTTGGTCTTAAGGGGAGATCGATCTGGTCCAACCCGAGAGTAATGGAGATCGATCTGCTTGAGTAAGGGATCGATCATCCTCTTCAAGAATGCTTGATATTACATTTTCCAGGCCTTGAGATCGATCTCTCCTTGCATGGGATTGATCTGGCCTTCATCCTGCACCCTTTTTGCTGCAATTTCCTCATTTAAACTCATGCTCAATCACTTCAACACTTCACTTATCAACCCATTCACACTTAGAACTTAAAAACATTTATTTCTTGTAATTCATATGTAATGTAACTTGTTTGTACATCCAATTATCATATACATTACATAAAAATTTAGGGGTCTTACAAACCTCCCCTCCTATAAGGAATTTAGTCCTCCAAATTAGAACCAAGTTAATCTGAAAATAACTCTGGGTACTTCTCTTGCATCATACTTTCTAACTCCCATGTAGGTTCCTCCGGAGTGTGATATTGCCATAGAACTTTCACTAAGGGAATAGTCTTCGACCTCAACACCTTCTCTTTCCTATCTAATATCCAAATCGACTTCTCAACATACGTCATACTCTCATTGAGCTCCAATGGCTCATATCTTATCACATGTGTCGGGTCCAGATGATACTTCTGAAGCATGGAGACATGGAAGACGTTATGAACACTTGCTAAGCCTGGTGGTAACGCCAACCTATAAGCCTTATCTCTCACTCTCTCCAAAATCTCGAAGGGTCTGATATATCGAGGGCTTAACTTCCCTTTCTTACCAAATCTCATAATCCCCTTTGAGGGAGAAACTCTCAAAAATACTGACTCACCCATAGCAAACTCTAGTGGTCTCCGTCTCTTATCAGCATAACTCTTTTGTCGGCTCTGAGCTATCCGTAATCTCTCACATATTAATTGGACGTCCTCAGAGGCCTGCTGCACTAAATTCAGAGCAAAACTTTGTCTGTCACCAACCTCTTCCCATCCAATAGGGGATTGGCATCTGCGTCCATACAGTGCCTCATATGGTGCCATTCTGATACTCGCATGATAGCTGTTATTATAGGTGAACTCAACCAATGGTAGGTGATCATCCTAGGAGCCTCCAAAATCCAGCACACACGCTCTCAACATATCCTCCAAGGTCTGTATAGTCCTCTCTGACTGACCATCTGTCTGAGGATGAAAATCGGGGCTAAAACTCAGTTGGATCCCCATCGCTTTCTGAAAATGTTCCCAAAAATGAGAAGTGAAGTGGACATCTTGATCAGAAACAACGCTCACTGGTACATCATGTAACCAAACTATCTCTCGAATATACAAGTTTGTCAACTAACTCAAAGTATCAGTAGCTCTCATAGCTAAGAAGTGGGCTGACTTCATCAATCGATCCACAATAACCCAAATGGCATCATGGCATCTACGAGTCCTCGGTAAACCCATCACAAAATCCATGGTGACGTGCTCCCATTTCCATATCGGTATTGGTAGAGGCTGCAATAACCCTGCAGGCTTCTGATGCTCTACCTTCACCTGCTGATAGACGAGACATCTAGCGACATATTCAGCAATGTCTCTTTTCATTCCAGACCACCATAAACTTTTTGAAGGTTTTGATACATCTTGGTACTCCCCAGATGTATCGTGTACTTCGATGAGTGAGCCTCTGATAAGATTAATTTCTTGATCTCTGAATCCTCGAGAACACACACTCTGTCCCTGAACCTCAGTAATCCATCAGTACTCAGTCTAAAATCTGTACCCACACCTGTCTGTGCCTGACCCAACCAATCGATACACTGTCGATCACTCTGTTGAGCCTGTCGAATACGACCTATCAGCTCTGACTCTAATCTCAAGCTGGCCATAATGTCAAGTCTCTCTGAACCAGGTGGGGTTACATCCAAACTAAGGTTCGTAAATTGCTCCAACAACTGTTGTTCTCGAACCATCATATAAGACACCAACTCGAGGTTCTTCCTGCTCAAAGCATCGACAACTACATTCGTCTTACCCGGGTGGTACATGATCTCATAATCATAATCTTTCAGGAGTTCAAGCCATCTCCTCTATCACATGTTCAACTCTTTTTACGAGAACCGGTACTTAAGGCTCTTATGATCCATATAAACCTGAAATTTCCCACCATAGAGATAGTGGCGCCATACCTTCAATGCAAACACTACGATCGTCGACTCTAAATCGTGGGTCGGGTTCATGGTCCTTTAACTTTGTGGATCCATAGGCAACTACCTTCCCATCCTGCATAAGTACACAGCTCAGTCCCTGGTGTGAGGCGTCCATATATACAGAGAAACCTCTTGAGCTGGTAGGAATGGTGAGAACTGGAGCAGTGGTCAATCGACGCTTAAGCTCTTGAAAATTTCTCTCACATGCCTTATCCCACACAAACTTAACATTTTTCCACGTGAGGCGTGTCAACGGAGTAGCTAGCCTAGAGAAACCCTCAACAAATCTCCAATAGTAACTTACCAATCCCAGAAAACTTTTGATCTCAATAACTGTCTTGGGCTGTTCCCACTGCATAACTGCCTCAATCTTGGATGGATCCACTGATACCCTATCCTTTGATACAACATTGCCCAAAATTGAGATCTGCTCTAACCAAAAGTTACACTTGCTGAGTTTAGCATATAATTCCTTCTCTCGGAGGGTCTGCAGAACTATCCTCAAGTTCTTCCCTAGACTTGGAATAAACCAATATGTCATCGTTGAACACTATCATAAACTGGTCTAGGTATGGCTTGAATACATCATTCATCAATGCCATAAATGCTGCGGGGGCATTCGTTAATCCGAATGGCATAACCAAAAACTCGTAGTGGCCATAACGGGTACAAAATGTTGTCTTAGGTACATCTCCATTTCGTATCTTCAACTGATGGTACCCAGATCGTAAATCTATCTTAGAGATGACTTGTGCTCCTCGAAGCTAATCCAACAAATCATCAATGCGTGGAAGGGGATACTTGTTCTTAATGGTGGCCTTATTCAACAACCAGTAATCTATGCACAGTCGGAGGCTTCCATCCTTCTTCCTTACAAACAGGATCGGAGCTCCCCAAGGTGAGACACTTTGTCTAATAAACCCCTTCTCTAGCAACTCTTGCAACTGCTTATTTAGCTCTTCCAACTCAATCGGAGCTATTCTATACGGTGGTTTCGATATCGACTTTGTACCAAGCACTAATTCTAAATAAAATTTCATTTCCCTATTAGGCGGTAGCCCTGATAATTCATCCGAAAAGATATCAGGAAATTCCACAATTACTGGAATGTCTCTCAATTCCAGGTGTGCCTTATCAATGTCAACCACGTAGGCAATGAACCTTTCACATTATCCTTTCCACCGTTAGCAACACAAGTCATCACATTAACATACATAATTGATAAACAAATTCATCTCGCAAATATGTTGAATTTAAATTATACTCTTTTCTTTTACAATACTTATGTTCTTTCATTTCTTTTCAACAAAGCTTACAACAAAATTATCTTTCTCTGGAATCATCAATGTCTTAGCATGACGATCCATAATAACATGATTTACAGCCAACCAATTCATTCCTAGGATTACATGAAAATCATTCATGCTCAGTAAAATTAAATTGGCTGCCATATCTTTTCCTCTTATCCTCAACTTACAACTCCTATAAACATACTCAGTCAATTGACTATCATTCATAGGGGTAGAAATCATCAACATCTTATCTAACAGTGTGGGTTTTACATGCTTCAATATCTTATAGGTAAATGAAGGCGATATGAAGGAATGCGTGGCACCAGGATCAAATAATACAAAAGCTTCTAAATCAAAGATTAGGATGGTACCTTTAATCACATCTGTCGATGTGTGTGCTAAGTCCTGGTCCAGTGCGTGCACTCGTCCTCTGCTCACGCCAACCGCCTGTTACCCTTTTTCCTCAGCTGTAGCCCTCCTCCTTGGAGCAGCTGTCTCAAATGGAGCTCTCTCTGGCTCTTTACCCTTCTATAAGGCAATCTCCATCATCTCAGGACAATATCTCGCAATATGCCCTGGCTTCCCACATATATAACATGTAACAGGGGGTGTCTGACAAAGCTTAGTCCCATGAAACCTACCACATCTCCTACACTAATCAGTAGTAGGTCGTGGTCCTCCAATGGTCATACCCCTTGGTGTAGTCAAAGTCGGGTACATGGGAGGTCTAGCAACTCTCTCCTGTACCTCCTCAATCTTAAGTCTCTTCTCAAAAGATCTATGGCCTCCTCTCTTGGCCACTCTATCAACCTTGGATCTCTTTCGGTCTCTGTCTCTCCTGACGCTAATCTTTCCAAGCTCCGAGGCATTTCGCTCAAAATCCTGTACGCACAACTGTGCCTTGTGCACTGCCTTCTCGTAAGTATGTATGTCAAAGGGAGCTAACTTAGTCCGGATGGCCAATCTCAATCCATCCATGAACTTCTGGACCTTCTGAGTCTCACTACTCATCGTATCCAGGTTATATCTCCCTAAAGACATGAATCGTGACTCATACTCATCCACCGAACGGTTCCCTTGAACCAAGTTAATGAACTCCATCAGCAATTTCCTCTCTACGGTGGTCGAAATATATTACCTCCTGAAGGCCTCCAAGAATATCTCCCAAGTGATCTCGGAGTGTCAGGCCCTTAGAATAGATTCGGTGGATCTCCACCAGTGCTCTGCCTCGCCCTTCAGCATAAATACGGTAACACTTTATCGGTCGAAGTGCATCTGAAGAACCTATACAACCTCTCCATCTCGTACACCCAGCCCCCAGTAATAACTGGGTCCTTTACCCCTCTAAACACTGGAGGTTTCAACTCCTGAAATTGCCTTCACCTGCTCAGCTCGCAGTCATAACCTAAATCACTCTCGCTCGACCGTGGAGCGATAGGAGTAGTTGTATCCTGTACTGGGGGTGTAACCATCTCCGTAGCCTTAGGTCTCTCCACCTCTGCAGCTGTCTGTCTAGTAGTAGTAGGCTGTGCTGCGGGACCTCGTCTATCACCGGCACCCAATGCTTGTGTGATTATCTCCACGAGGCTCTCAATACTCCACTCTATCCTAGCGAAGCGTGCTTCGGTATCCCCTGGTATCTCAACAGGGTCCTGTGGAGCCTGGTCAATCTGTGACTCCGCACGACTTTCAGGCCTACCCCTACGGCCTCTAGCGCGTGCACCTGGCCCTCTACCTCGACGTGTAACAGGCATAACGTCTAACTTCTTGTATTCACAATCATTTATTAGTCTCATTCCATCTCGGTATACACACTTATATCTAAATAAAAGAACAGTAATATGGGGATGTAACTTTCCTACGTGTTATTACTGACTTACATCATACTAACTCAGCTCTGATACCAATCTCGGTCACAACCCTATATACCCGATTCGTCTAAAAATGTCACAACCCTCTCCCTCTATCCGTAACCTTTATGTTACCACTTACAGTTGGGCTGTGAGTCAACATCTGATCCATTTCACATCCATTTTAGTTTAATACATTCATTTAAATAGAATAGAATAGAAATTGGACTTTTATATATGAGAGCGGAAGCATTTACATCAGCTTCTATTTTATACATCCCCCAAAATACAAAATACAAATAGTATTGTGTATTAATTTACAGGATACAAAATTTTTCTCATCTCAAGTGTATACCTCTCTATAATGCTGGATGACTGAATGCAACACGATAGCAGGGACGACTGCAGTATACTCACTATTGCGTAGAATCTGTGGAGGAGAAATAAGGGGGTGAGCTAACACGCTCAGTAAGAAAAATATGAAAGCAGGTAGATAACTACACTACCTACATACTTAAAATACATATATATACATTTTCCTTATAAAACATATGCATTCTTTTCAAAACATCTTCCATCAATGCGAAACCATTAATTCGCTGGATGTATATACGCATATTCACACAGAATCACACAGCTTCACACAGCACATTTCAAATCACACAGCTCATCTTTAAAGACATTGAGTACACTTTTAAAAATCACTTTGCATACTGCGATTTAATATACGTCAGACGTAATCATGGGTTTTCATATCCCCAGAAACACAGCAAGGGAAACATATCACACAGATAAATATAAGACTTATGGCCATAGTCGGATTCCAGGCTACACTGATCAGGTGTGCGAGAACCCTACGCTTGGGGAGGCGGATCAACCATCCCTTCAGCTCATACTCAAATCACGGCACAACATACACCATAGCTACGCTCACGGTACATCGTGCTCCCGTGGATCCTTATCACCTATTTCAGTTTTCTCAAAATCACGTGCGACCAGGTCAGTGCAAGACATACAGCAGTACACGACGGCTCAAGCACGATTTTGTACTCATTATATCACATTCATAAACCACGTGTGAGCAGGTCAATGCAAGACACACAGCAATACATGACAGCTTTAACACGATTTTACTCGATACACAGTATAATCATAAAAACCTCATGCAAGCAACTCAGCGTAAGACACACAGCATACATGCGGCATCGAGCATGGTATTACTAAGAAATTTCATGCGAGTATAGTCAGACTAAGACACACAGCAATACACGAAGGCTCTAGTATGATTCCCTAAAATCTAGTGCGAGCATCTCGAATGGAACACACAGTATCACCCGAGGCATCGAGCACTCTTTTGTTTTTCTCAAAAATCCTTTTTGAAAATAACATGCCAGCAGGGCTAGTTAATCTACCATTACCTATCATGCTCTAGCACGATTTCACACAGAAAATGAATAGAAGGGGCTCCATGTACTGTTATGAGTGAGAGGTCAAATCTCCCTTCAATCACTCGTTAGAAGCATTTCATGGAAATGGTTAAACCGAAAGCCCGTCTATCATTATTCTTTCTCAAAACGTTTGCAAAACCTCTTTTCTCAATAATCATAGAAGTCACGCAACTCATACTTAGAGACTTATCCTCATACGTAGTTTTTCTGCCTAGATATATCAATATCTACATACTTATCGTATACATTCGCACACAGCAAGTAGAAAAACATACGTATAGCTATCTCTATAGCTCGCATAAGTCTCTTATCTCGAATCACGCTTGAATCACTTTCCTTCGATTTCCACTTCTCGTGATTCGTCTTATTGACTCCAATTATATCTTGTGGAGCTAAAATCATATACTACACACATCAGTATACTTCGTTTCACTTGCATGATATTAAAATCAATGTATTGGGCCATTTATATCTCATATGGCCTAGTTACACCATTATCGGACTTTACTCTTTCATAAGTTCATTTCGAGTATATAACTCATTATTTTTAGAATCTCTCAGACTCCTTGAGCCTATTGATTCGTATTAATCTGGTATTAAGCTTACAATACCTCAAATTCATGATTTCATTTCATTGCGGCATTTTATCGAACACCTCATATACTCATTTTCAACCATTATTGTTTCTAGTACATGAACTTCATCAAACTGTTATACAAGCATATATGCATGCTCAATAACATCAATACATACTTAGTTCATCATTCAATCCTTGCTTAGTGTCCTTTTACTCATTTTGACACATTAACCATGTATAGGTCTTGGAAGGCTAGGCATGAACTAGGATGTTCCAACCACAAATATACATATCAATCAACTCATACAAGTATATAGATTAACATATATGAGATTGATGCATTGAAATCTTACCAATCTCAGCTTTTCTCCTTCTTTCACAATTTAGAGGAAAACTCTCTTTCTCCTTCGATTTAGTGATTCAGCCTCTCGTTCCCAACTATGTTGTTCTTCTCCACTCTATGAACAACTTTGATGAAATAAAATTTTCTCTAATCTCAATGGAAAGTGTTGGCAGTCTAGAGAGTAAGAACTAGGTTACTTTGCTTCAAAATGGAAAGGTTTAATGTTTTCTCCACTGAATTGCAGTTCAGCAGCCCTGTTTTCTAGAAATTTCTTAATGAGATTGATCTCCATAAGTGAGGGATCGATCTGCTGCTGCTTTTAACCTTCCTGCATTCAGTTTTCAAGCTTAAGAGAGCGATTTGTCGAAGAGCATGAGATCGATCTCACCCAGGCAGAATGCTTCACTGATCGATATGGCAGGGAAATGAGATCAATCTGCTCAAGTCGAGGCTTAAGGAGATCGATCTGCTTGAGGTTGAATAGATCTGTTCTCCATAAGGGATCAATCTGGCTTGGACTGAGGATTGATCTCCTCTTTATAGAAGGCTCTGGTTAGGTATTTTGATCACAATGAGATCGATCTGCTTACTTCTAAGATCGATCTCCCCTTGCTCTGCAACCATACTTAGCCAAATTTCACTCCAATTTCCCCATGTTACTTCATTTTAATTTACTTTACTACTCCTTTTGCATTCAATCCATATTTTTCACTTAAAGAGGTCTATTTCTTATTATTCATACTAAATCAAACTTGCGGGTACATCACAAATTCACATAATGAGTTTGTACATCGGATTTACGGACCTCGGATTTACGGACCTTACATCACTTATGATTCATATTGCATAAACGAATGTATACTTAGGAAGTCATAAGAGTTACATATGAAAATACGGGTCTTACATTCCTCCCCTCCTTTAAGAAATTTGGTCATCCAAATTAGAACCAAGTTACTCCTCAAAAAGTCGAGGGTACTTTTCTCGTATAGAGTTCTCAAACTCCCAAGTAGCTTCTTCTGAATTATGGTGCTGCCAGAGAACTTTAATAAGCGGATTCGTCTTGTTCCGTAGCACCTTTTTCTTCCTATCTAGTCTCTGGATTAGTTTCTCTACGTATGAGAAACCATTCTTGAGCTCCAATGGCTCATACCGAATCACATGGGTTGGATCTGGATGGTACTTTCAAAGCATCGATACGTGGAAGACATTATGTATGCCTGATAGCTCCAGTGGCAATGCTAGCCTGTAGGCCTTATCTCCCACTCTCAAGTATCTTAAACGGTCTGATATACCGAGGGCTCAACTTACCCTTCTTATCGAACCTCATAATCCCTTTCAAGGGAGAGACTTTCAAGAAAATTGAGTCACCCACAGTGAACTCTAGTGGCTCTGTCTCATGTCAGCGTAGCTTTTCTGCCTGCTCTGAGTTGTTCTCAATCTTTCACATATCACCTGAACAACTTCAGAAGCTTGTTGTACCAAGTCAAGAGCAAAAATTTTCCTTTCGCCCACTTCTTCCCAACCAATTGGGGAACGACACCTTCTACCATACAAGGCTTCATACGGTGCCATCCCGATACTCGAGTGGTAACTATTGTTGTATGCAAATTTGGCTAGCGGCAGGTGATCATCTCAAGAGCCTTTAAAATCCATAACACTTGCTCTCAACATGTCCTCTAACGTTTGGATGGTTCTCTCTGACTGACCATCGGTCTGAGGATGAAAAGTAGTACTGAAACTCAATCGGGTTCCCATAGCTTCCTGAAATTGTTCCAAAAAGTGAGAAGTGAAGCGGGAATCCCTATCCGGTACGATGCTCACTGGAACACCATGTAGCCTCACTATCTCTCGTACATATAACTCTACCAAACTACTCAAAGTATCTGTAGATTTCATAGGTAGAAAGTGGGCGAATTTCGTCAATCTGTCAACTACTACCCAGATAGCATCATGGTTCCTCTTAGTCCTTGGAAATCCCATGATGAAATCCATGGTGACATGCTCCCATTTCCAAGTTGGTACTGGTAGCAATAACCCTGCATGCTTCTGATGCTCTACCTTCACTTGCTGACATTTTAGGCATCTTGCCACAAACTCTATGATATCTCTTTTCATTCCTAACCACCAATACACTTTTCGGAGGTTTTGGTACATTTTGTTACTCCCCAGATGCAATGTATATCTCGATGAATGAGCTTTTATCAAAATCTGTCTTTTTAACTCTGGGTCATTGGGAACGTAAATCCTGCCTTTAAACCTCAGTAGGCCATCATCACTCACTAAGAAATCGACCATATTACCCCTCTGAATCTGACTCACACGATCTTCACACAGTAGATCGGCATGCTGAGCTTGGCATATTCGGTAAATCAAATATGGTTCCAGTCACAGGCTACCTATCACGCAGCCACTGTCAACATCAAGAGGGTCTATATCCAACCTGAGGTGAGCAAACTGCTCGAGCAGCTCATATTCCCTAACCATCATGTACGATACCATTCTAAGGCACTTTCCACTCAGGGCATTGGCCACAACATTAGTCTTTCCCGAATGGTATAATATCTTGCACCCATAATCTTTTAGAAGCTCTATCCATCGTCTCTGCCTCATGTTTAACTCTTTTTGTGAAAACAAATATCTAAGGCTCTTATGATCTGTATACACCTAAAATTTCTCACCGTATAAGTAGTGGCGCCATATTTTCAATGCAAATACCACGGCCGCCAACTCTAAATCATGGGTCGGGTAGTTCCTCTCATGATCCTTAAGCTGTTTTGATCCATAAGCTACTACCTTCTTGTCCTGCATCAACACATAGCCTAGTCCCTGTCCTGAGGCATCTGAATACATTGAGTAACCTCTTACGCTGGTAGGTATGGTGAGTATAGATATGGTGGTCAGTCTGTACTTTAACTCAAAGAAACTTCTTTCACATTTATCATCCCACTCAAGTGCCACATTCTTTCGAATGAGACGTGTCAATGGAGCAGCCAACTTAGAGAATCCATCGACAAATCATCGGTAATAACCTGTTAAACCCAAAAACTGTGAAACTCTGTAACTGTCTTGGGCCTTTCCCACTGTATCACAGCCTCTATCTTGGACGGATCCACTGACACACCGTCTCTCGAGACTACATGAGCCAAAAATGATATCTTATTCACCAGAAATCACACTTGTTGAGTTTAGCATACAGCTTTTGATCTCTAAGGGTCTGTAACATTGTTCTTAAATGTTGTTCATGCTCTACCCTGGACTTCGAGTACACCAATATGTCATCTATAAAGATAATCATGAATCTGTCTAGGTATGGCTTAAACACATCATTCATTAAAGCCATAAATGCTGCAGGAGCATTCGTCAACCCAAATGGCATAACCAAAAACTCATAATGGCCATAACGAGTCTGGAATGCTGTCCTGGGTACATCTCCACTCCGAATCCTCAACTGATGATACCCAAACCTCAGATCAATCTTTGAAAAGACCAATGCTCCTGGTAACTGATCCAGTAGATCGTCTATCCATGGAAGGGGATACTTATTCTTGATGGTATCCTTGTTCAATAACTGATAGTCTATACACAATCGGAGGCTCCCATCTTTCTTCTTTACAAACAGAACCGTTGCTCCCCATGGTGATACACTTGATCTGATAAACCCCTTGTCCAACAACTCTTGCAATTACTTCTTTAGTTCCTCTAATTCAATCGAAGCCATTCTATAAGGTGGCTTGGATATCGGTTCAGTTCCAGGCACCAAATCAATACAGAATTTCATTTCTCTGTCTGGTGGTAACCCTAGTAATTCTTTAGAAAAGACATTAGGAAATTCTCAAACCACTAGGATGTTAGCTATATTCGAGTACACCTTATTCAAGTTAACCACATAGGCGACAAAACCTTCAATACATTATTCTTACATTCGTTAGCAAAATCAACTATCCTCAGAATAACTTGCTACTTCTTTCATTACTTTTCAAATTTTACAACATACTTGTCAGGGATGGAAAACATTACTATCTTAGCATAACAGTCTAAAACAACATGGTTTGCAGCCAACCAATCCATTATTAGTATTACATCGAAGTCCTTCATAGCTAATAGAATGAGATCGATCGACATGTCCTTTTCCCCTACTTTTAACTTACAACTCTTACATACATACTCCATCATTATATTCTCTCTCACTGGAGTGCTTATAACTAAAATTCTACCTAAGGGTACAGGTTTCACATGTTCACACAGTTTACATGCAAATGAAGGCGATATGAATGAATGCGTGGCACCATGATCAATCAATGCTAATGCTTTAAAGTCAAAGACAGGGATGGTATCTTTAATCACATCTGAGGAAGCTTCTGCAGATGCCTAGTCTAATGTAAGCACTCGCCTTCTACTAGCAGCTTGCTTCCCTTTCTCTTTAGCTGTGGCGTTCCTCTTAGGTGTAGGTGTCTCAACCGTAGCCTTCTCTGGCTCTTTACCCTTCCGTGGGACTGTATCGATCAACTCTGGGCATTCTCGAGCTATATGCCTTGGTTGACCGCACCTATAGCATGATCTCATCGATAATGGTCAAGGTCTACCCCCATGATATCTACCACATAACTTACACTTGTCTGTAGTAGGTCGAGGTTCGCCAATAACTATGCCCCTCAAAGCTGTAGGTGGAGTTAAATACACTGGATGCTTCACTGGCCTCTCTCGTAACTCCTCAATCTTAGGCCCCTTACCAAATAACCTTCGGCCCTTTTGGAACCCTCTGTCATCAATTGACCTCTTCCAATCTCTACCTCTGCCTTTACCACTCCTACTCAACTCTGAGGCATGCAACTCATAATCTTGCTCACATAGCTGAACTTTGCGTATTGCCTTATCATAGGTGGTAATGTCCAATGGAGCTAGTCGAGCTCTGATGGAAGCTCTCAGTCCTTCAAGAAATTTCTAAACCTTTCTATCCTCGAGGCTTATAGTTACTGTATCATATCTACCAAGGGATGTAAACCCAGATTCATACTCATCCACTGTCCGGTTCCTCTGAGTCAATGTCATAAATTCCATCTGCATCTTTCTCTGAGCAATAGCTGGAATGTATTGCCTCTTGAAGGCATCCAAGAATATATCCCATGTCACAACCAGTGTCGTGCACTCAACATCGACTGTGTGGCCATCCACCAATGCTCGATTTCATCCTCTAATACAAAAGCCGCAAAGGTGACCTTCTCGGTGTTAGAGCAATGGAAAAATCGATAGAGCTTCTCTATACTATGTATCCAATGCTCAGCTAACATTGGGTTCTTCACCCCATTAAATGAAGGTGGTCCAAACTTTCAAAACTCTCTCAGTCTACCCATAATGCAATCATACACTCCTTCACCACCAACCTGATGTGGAGCTACAAGATCCTGAACTGGTGGGAGAATGTCCTAAACTGGAGGGGGTACAGGTATCTCTGCCTCTACATCTCGAGGTCTCGGTGCAGGTTATGCTGGCTCATGTCTCTTTAGGGCAATAGCCTGACCAGCAGGGTTCTCTCGTCTACCCTCAAATCTGGTCATAGTCTATGTAAACATCTCCATAACTGTGTCAACACTGCGCTGTAACTGCGCTATACGTTCCTCAGCGGCATCACAGAGACCGAGTGGATTTCTACTAGAACTAGACTCACTGCGTCTCTCGGGCTCATCTCTACGCCCTTTAGAGCACGAACTCTCTCCTCTAAGAGTACAACGTCTATCAGACATCTTGCATACTCAAAATAAGTGTCATTTCCAGCTTGGTATACACAATCGTATCCTAATAATGCACAGTACTTTGGGGATGTATAATTTCCTAGATATGGATACTAACTCACATCAAACCAACTCTCCTCTGATACCATTAATTTTGTTACGACCCTCTCCCTCTGTCCATGACCTTTACCTTACCACATACAGTTGGGCTGTGAGTCAACATCCGGTCCATTTCTCATCCATTTTAGTTTAATCATTCATTTAAATAGAGTAGAATAGAAACTAGACTTTTATATATGAGAGCGGAAGCATTTACATCAGTTTCTATTATATACATCCCCAAAAATATAAAATACAAACTGTACTGTACATTAATTTACAGGATACAAAATTTTTCTCATTTCAAATGTATACCTCTCTATAATGCTGGATGACTGGATGCAACACGATAGCAGGGACGACTGCAGTATACTCACTACTGCATAGAATCTGTGGAGGAGAAATAAGAGGGTGAGCTAACACGCTCAGTAAGGAAAATATGAAAGCAAGTAGATAACTACACTACTACATGCTTAAAATACATATATACATTTTCCTTATAAAACATAAGCATTCTTTTCAAAACATCTTCCATCAATGCAAAACCATTAATTCGCTGGATGGGTATATGCATATTCACACAAAATCACACAGCTTCACACAGCAAATTTCAAATTACACAGCTTATCTTTAAAGACATTAAGTACACTTTTAGAAATCACTTTGCATACCGCGATTTAATATACATGAGACGTAATCATGGGTTATCAAATCCCCATACACACAGCAAGGGAAACATATCACACAGATAAATATAAGACTTATGGCCATAGTCGAATTCCAGGCTATATTGATTAGGTGTGCGGGAACCCTACGCTTGGGGAGGCGGATAAACCATCCCTTCAGCTCATACTCAAATCACGGCACATCGTACCCCATGGCTAACGCTCACGGTACATCGTGCTCCCATCGATCGTTATCACCAATTTCAGTTGTCTCAAAATCGCGTGCGAGTATGTCAGTGCAAGACACACAATAGTACATGACGGCTCAAGCATGGTTTTTACTCAATACACCACATTAGTAAACCACGAGTGAGCAGGTCAACGCAAGACACACAGCAATACATGACTGCTCTAACACGGTTTTACTCGATACACAGTATAATCATAAAAACCTCGTGCAAGCAACTCAGCGTAGGACACACAATATACATGAGGCATCGAGCATGGTATTACTAAGAAATTTCATGCGAGCATAGTCAGAGCAAGACACACAACAATACTTGAAGGCTCTAGCATGATTCCCTAAAATCTAGTGCGAACATCTCGAGTGGAACACACAGCATCAACCGAGGCATCGAGCACTCTTTTGCTTTTCTAAAAAATCCCTTTTGAAAATAACGTGCGAGCAGGGCTGGTTAATCTACCGTTGCCTCTCATGCACGATTTCACACAGAAAAAGAATAGAATGGGGCTCCATGTACTGTTATGAGTGAGAGGTCAAATCTCGCTTCAATCACTCGTTAGAACCATTTCATGCAAATGGTTAAATCGAAAGCCCGTCTATCATTATTCTTTCTCAAAACGTTTGCAAAACCTCTTTTCTCAACAATCATAGAAGTCATGCAACTCATACTTAGAGAGTTATTCTCATACGTAGTTTTTTTTGCCTAGATATATCAATATCTACATACGTATCGCATACATTAACACACATCAGATAGAAAAACATACGTATAGCTATCTCTATAGCTCGCATAAGTCCCTTACCTCGAATCACGCTTGAATCACTTTCCTTCGATTTTCACTTCTCGTGATTCATGCTATCGACTCCAATTATATCCTCTGGAGCTAAAATCGTATACTACACACATCAGTATACTTTGTTTCACTTGCATGATATTAAAATCAATGCATTGAGCCATTTATATCTCATATGGCCTAGTTACACCATTATCGGACTTTACTCTTTCATAAGTCCATTTCGAGTATATAACTCATTTTTTTGAGAATCTCTCAGACTTCTTGAGTCTATTGATCCGTACTAATCCGGTATTAAGCTTACAATACCTTAAATTCATGATTTCATTTCAGTGCGGCATTTCATCAAACACCTCATATACTCATTTTCAGCCATTATTGTTTCTAGTACATGAACTTCATCAAACTGTTATACAAGCATATATACATGCTCAATAACGTCAATGCATACTTAGTTCATCATTTAATCCTTGCCTAGTAATCCTTTTACTCATTTTGACACATTAACCATTTATAGGTCTTGGAAGGCTATGCATTAACTAGGATGTTCCAACCACAAATATACATATCAATCAACTCATACAAGTATATAGATTAACATATATGAGATTGATGCATTGAAATCTTACCAATCTCAGCTTTTCTCCTTTCACAACTTAGAAGAAAACTCTCTTTCTCCTTCGATTTAGTGATTCAGCCTCTCGTTCCCAACTATGTTGTTCTTCTCCACTCTATGAACAACTTTGATGAAATAAACTTTTCACCAATCTCAATGGAAAGTGTTGGTAGTCCAGAGAGTAAGAACTAGGTTACTTTACTTCAAAATGGAAAGGTTTAATGTTTTCTCCCGTGAATTGCAGTTCAGCAGCCCTGTTTTATAGAAATTGCTTGATGAGATCGATCTTCATAAGTGAGGGATCGATTTGCTGCTGCTTTTCACCTTCCTGCATTCAATTTTCAAGCTCAGGAGATCGATCTGTCAAAGAGCATGAGATCGATCACACCAAGGCAAAATGCTTCACAGATCGATCTGGCAAGAAAATGAGATCGATCTGCTTCAGGCCGAGGCTTAAAGTTATCGGTCTGCTTGAGGTTGAATCGATCTGTTCTTCATAGGGGATCGATCTGGCTAGGACTGAGGATCGATCTCCTCTTCACAGAAGGCTCTGGTTAAGCATTTTGAGCACAATTAGATCGATCTACTTTCTTCTAAGATCGATCTCCCCTTGCTCTGTGGCCATACGTAGCCAAATTTCACTCCAATTTCCCCATGTTACTTCATTTCAATTTACCTCACTACTCCTTTTGCATCCAATCCACATTTTTCACTTAGAGATGTATATTTCTTATTATTCATACTTAATCAAATTTGTGGGTATATCACGAATTCACATAACGAGTTTGTACATCAGATTTACGAACCTGACATCACTTATGATTCATATTACATAAACGAATGTATACTTAGGAAGTCATAAGGTTACATATGAAAATACGGGTCTTACAAAAAATCACAACAAATTTTTCGCATTTTTCTTTTCCTTACCCAGTCGTGAACAACCCTCACGAATACAATTGGGCTGTGAGCGAGTAATAACCATCATTTTTCCATCCATTTCCAATTAATCAAAACCAATGTCATACATTTGATAGTTAAGTCACATGTTTATACGTAACTTGTTTTCTAATATTTACATCCCCCATACACAATTCAAAATGACTACTGTGCCTTTACATGTTTAGATAAAAAAAAAAAAGAATCCCTGTGTGTATACCTCTTGGCGATGGAGAGCAGCGATTGTCCCAATACAACACCTCAGTCCTCACTAGGCTACTATGTGCGCTCTGTAGAGGGGGAAAGTAGAGGGATGAGCAACCACACGCTCAAAAAGGCAATAATGCAAGCATGGTAGATAACTACCCTATCTACATGTTTATAATGTCATGGCATAAATCATTTATAATCGGAGCATGAGGAAATAAAATTATGCCACATGTATATACATGTATCATGTACTAAAAACATGGAAATAGGCATGTAAAACATGGTAAAATCATCATGCAAAACCTCTCATGCTCATTGTTATTAAAACTCATCAAGAAAAGGGAAATTCAATACGAAACATCCTTTAAGATTTACCACTTTCTCAAAACACATCAAATCATATCTCAAATATAATATCATTTCTTTAAACAAAATCCCTCAAGGTTCGACCCCTCCCTCGGGTCTACTCTGGACAACACAATCACACTCAGTGTATAAAATCATGCGATACTATGTAATATTATGTGAGACAGACGGTCACTACATCTCAAAGACTATGTTAGCCAACTATGTCATAATCATCCCAAACCACAATAATCCTGGTGTGTGGGGCATCATGCTGAAATGAAGGTGGGTTAGTTCTTCGCCAAACTTTTCAAATGACAGTCACAACCACACAGTACAGCGTACTCCATGTGATCTACACTGTACAATGTACTCTGCGGATCCATATCATGGTTGGGGGTGCCAGCCGTAGGTCTTATCTACCCCATGCCATATGTAACCTATTCAGTCTCAAGTGCACATGGGAGCGTTTCGCTTTCATGTAAGACAACCTCCAAACCAACAAAGCCTCCCCACCCCAACGGCTTAAGGATGTTGGCTTGAGGATCCTACCGTAAGAGAGCCTCCCCATCGAACAGAGCCTCCCCACCTCGTCCGGCTTAAGGATGCTGGGCTTGAGGATCTTACCATCTCCACAACATCATACATACCACAGTGTGAAAACGTGTGCGAGCTAAGCTCTAGCACGTTTCGTGCATCGTCAATAAATTTCCTCGTACGAGCAATGCTCTAGTACGCCTTTAAGCATAAATTCATGAAGAAATCACGTACAAGCATAGCTTCAGTACGGTTATATGCATAAGAAAGTCAATTGAAATCTACGTACGAGCATAAGCTCCAGTACGGTTTATAAGATATCACCACAATTCAAATCAAGGTGCGAGTTATCCTCCAGCATGTTTCATACATGTGAAAACACCAAAATCCAGTACGAGCGAGGCTCTAGCACGATTTAACTCACGTAAACACGATATGCGGCTCTATTTCAACAGAATTTATTTCAAAACAAAGTCAGCACATACCTTGTGCTATTTCATGAATTTACTGAAATCGAATAGCCAGCCTATCCATCAATTTGCTTAAAACAAAGCAATTGTATTTCATAAAGCATCAAAACATGTGATTTATGCAATTATTAGCCTTACTATCCCCTTTTTAAGAATCACTTCAAAACTAAATCATATACCGACAACACTTGTAGTCAATCACTTTCTTAAATAACTATGCACTTTACAAGCCCTATATCCACCAACAAAATACGAGCAGCTATCTCTATACACTCACACAATTCCCTTACCTGGAATCACGTCGAGTGATTCCACTTCCTTAAAGTCGTTTGATTGCGCGGTTCGATTCGCTTCCAACGAATTCTCCGAAACTGCTCGAGATTACATTTCACATCAATTTAGTTGAATAAAACACAACTCTTGTGTTCACTATAGTTGATTCAACCTATAGTATTCCATTAACACTTATAAGGCCTCATTTGATCATTCTACCCATATCTCGAGAGTCTATTGGATTATTTTGAACCTATTGATTCATACTTAATCGATATTTAAGTCCATAGTGTTTCTAGTTCATCTTTTACTTCATTATGGCATTTTGTCAAACACCTTATATACTCATTTCCATAAATTGACCATCCTCACAATGTAGCTTCATTCCATCATCTTAAGATCATTCACATTACCTTCTTAACACCCTAGCATAGTCCATTTATCATTAACTCAACTGTATCACATTTTCTCACTCTAGACTCATTCTAGGTTTTACTTGTTCCACTACATTCCATGTAGTTTTAATCATCAATACACATACCAATCAACTCCAAAATTAATAACTAAACAAATGTACTTGGATTGAAAGATGAAGATTTTTGGAGTAGAAAGGTTAGGTTTTACTTTGGTTTTCAATGGGAATTGTTGCTCTCGAGAAAAATGAAGTGCAGAGTCGTGTATATATAAAATTACCCTTGGAGATCGATCTCCTAATGGTGAGAGATCGATCTGCCCTGTGTTTATCACTTCAGAAAATGATTTTTTATGCTTAGGAGATCGATATGCTCTTTAGCATGAGATCGATTTGCTTAACACAGAATCGTATGGAGATCGATCTGGCCCTTGAATGAGATCGATTTGTTCTACACAAAACCTATCCAAGATCGATCTGCTCCTCTTCTGCTGTAAATATTTCTCAGAATTCACTGTTACATTCATATCCAATTTGCTTAACTACCCGTTTTGCGTTTCTTACACACTTGGAACTTAAAAACATTCATTCCTTATGATTTATATCTGTGAGACCCCGTATATGTAAAGTTGTAATGTGTAATGAATGTGAATGGACTTGTAATGTAAAGTATGATCGATGTAAGTCCATGGATTCAATGTATGTATGTGTAATATGATTTGTAACGTACATACAAGTTCCATTGAGTATGAATATGAAGAAATGAGTTCCTATAAGTGATGGATGTGATTGAAACTCAAAATGGGTAGTGTGGTAAATGGATGGAAGCTGCATGAATATAAATGCTTCCATTTGGTTATATATAGTATACCTTTGGACATACAATGAATGCACACAAGTTTCAATGTGCATAAGGTATGAATGGATGCCATTTTCAAGTTATAAAGGTGGATAGATGAGAAAATGGCCATGGCAGCAGATTAAGGATGTGTTGGTGTGAGTTGCAGCAAGAAAATTGCAGAAAATCTAAAAAGTATGAAGGCCAAATCGATCTCATAAGATGAGAGATCAATCTGGAAGAGCCAGAATGCTCTTCTTGGGCAATGGAATAGAGCAGATCGATCTCCAATGGGGCCAGATCGATCTCCTAAGCATTCTGTAATGAAAAGATCAATCCTCAAGCATCCAGATCGATCTCCTTAGCTCTCTATTTGGGACCAGATCGATCTCATGCTTCGACAGATCGATCTCATGCTTAATATTTGGTGAGAATGAGAGATTTAAGGGGACCAAATCGATCTCCTCTTGGACCAGATCGATCTCCTCAAGCTATTTCTATATAAGAAGGGCTGAAAATCTGAAAATTTCAGGAAAAACACCAATCTTCCATTTCTAACCCAAAAACCTAACTTTCTCTATCTAAAATCAGCCATTTCCAGCAAGAATTGAGGGGAGACCATTAGACATTAAGTTGTTCATCTTGAGGAAGAGAACAACATAGTTGGAACCCAAAATCCCATTGTGGGTATTGAAGGAGATAAGGGCATTGACATTTAGAGCAAGAAGAAAAATCATATTTGGTAAGATTCTAACACTCCAATCCAAGTACATTGTCTATTTAATTGATTTTGGAGTTGTTTGGCATGAGTATGTATGGATGGAAACACCTAGGTTGTGTTAGAAACTAATGTGACCTAGAAAATGGAATGCCTCTAATGTGAGAGTGTGATTTGGGGAGTTGGTGGTTTATAGGCATGCTAAAGTAGTTAAATGAGTAATGTGGATGATTTGGAATGGTTATGTGGAGTTATAATGTGAGTTTAAGTGGAATTATGAAAATGAGTATGTAAATGCTTGATAAAAGCCATAGTGAGGAAATCAATGAAATATGAACACTATGGGCTTGATATCGATTTAATATCGATTTGGAATGAGTTAATAGGCCTAAAAGAATCCATAGACTCGAGTTATGGGTAAAGTAATGAAACGAGGCCTTAAGAGCGTCACTAGAAACTATAGGTCGAATTGACTATAGTGAACGCACGATGTCATATTATACGGATCGAATATAATACGGAATACGATTTTGTGCAGTCTCGAAGAGTCCGTTGGAAACGAATCGAGTGGTACGAGTAGCAGCTTTAAGGAAGTGGAATCACGCATCGCGATTCCAGGTAAGGGAATTCTGTAAGTATATAGAGGTAGCTGCTCGTAATTTGCGGGATTATATGGTGTTTATGAAATGCATGAACGTTTGAGAAATTGATTGCTTGGTATGTGAAAATAGTTGTGAATATTGGATGATTTGGTTTTACATGGATGTATAAAAAGGGATAGTAAGGCTAATAATTGCATAAATCAAGTGTTTTGAATACTTTCACAAAACATGTATTTGGTTTTAAACGAATTGATAGATAGGATGGCTATTGTGGTTTGATGTTTGTGATAGCACATGTGAAGTGCCAAATATGTTTTGAGATAGCTTTAAAAGCTTATGAGCCGCCTATCATGTTTATGTGAATTAAACCGTGCTAGAGCCTAGCTCGCACCGGGTATTGATGTTTTCATTTGTATGAAACGTGCTGGAGCTTAGCTCGCACCTTGATTTGGAAACTATGATGATGTTTATAAACCGTATTGGAGCTTCTGCTCGTACGTGGCTTTTGAGTGGTTTGTCTTATGAGTATAATCGTACTAGAGCTATGCTCGTACGCATCTCTTTATGAGAGGATGCATGAGTCGTGCTAGAGCTTTGCTCGCACAAGTTTGCACATTGTGATACGTATAAGGTTGTGAAAGTTGGTAAGATCCTTAAGCCCTACATCCTTAAGCTAACATCCTTAAACCCAAAGAGGCGGGGAGGCTCTGTTAGGCGGGGAGGCTCTGTTCGGTGGGATCCTTAAGCCAACATCCTTAAGCCCTGGAGGGGCGGGGAGGCTCTGTTAGGCAGGGAGGCTCTCCTACATGGGTACGGTAAGATCCTTAAGCCCTACATCCTTAAGCCAACATCCTTAAGCCCAAAGAGGCGGGGAGGCTCTCTTACGGAAGGATCCTTAAGCCCTACATCCTTAAGCTAACATCCTTAAGCCCGAGGAGGCAAGGAGGCTCTGTTAGGCAGGGAGGATCTGTTCGGCAGGGAGGCTCTCCTTCACGGATATGAAAAACTCTTGGTATGGGGTAGGTAAGACCTAGGAATGGCACCCCCAATCACGATATGAGTTTACGGAGTATGATGTACCGTGTATATCACATGGAGTACGATGTACTGCGTGATGGTTAAGTGATGAGAAAGTCTGGCGAGGGATAATCCATTTTCGTGCCAGTATGATACCCCGCACACCTGGACGCGTGTGGTCTGGGATGATTTATGATGTAGTTGGTCCACATAGGCACTTTTGATATAGTGACCTAGTTTTTATACACATGTGTGAATTGTGAAATGAAAATATGGTTGTGATTGTGAATTGATTTGGTGGTATTTATGTGTTGAGAAAGAGGTTTATGATGTTGGTTTAAAAAGGAGGTTTCTTAATGAATTGCCTTTTTTATGAATTTAAATGAGATTGAGCATGAGATGATTTATACATGATGTTCTTTTTACCATGTTTGATATGCCAATGTACATGATTTTGACACATGATATATATGTATACTCATATGGCATAGTTTTATTCCTCATGCTCCTACCATAAATGATTTATGCATAACACTATCAGCATGTAGATAGAGTAGTTAGCTACCATGCTTGCATTATTGCCTTACTGAGCGTGTGGTTGCTCATCCCTCTCCATTTTCCCCCCTACAGAGCGTGCATAGTAGCCTAGTGAGGACTGAGGCGTGGTATTTTGGACTCCGCTGCATCTCCATCGCTTAGAGGTATATACACAGTGATTCTTTTTGTATCTAAACAATGTAAAAGCACAGTATTCTTTGAGTTGTAATTATGGGGGTTGTAGATGTCAGTAAAACATGCTTTTGTATAAGTACAAGATTAAATGCAAATGTATGACATCGTTTTATTTAACTGAGAATGAATGAGATGTGGAGTTTATTATTGACTCACGGCCCAACAGTGTGTGGTGAGTTAGTTCACGACCGGGTAAGGTAACAGTAAAACGCGAAAAATTTTTAATGATTTTCGGTTAAAGAGAATGGAATTGGGTCGTGACAATATCAAATGTGACTTATCCGTACATCACAAAATCATAAAGAGTACATATTAAATTACAAGCTTTACAATCCTCCCCTCCCCTCCTTAGAGAAATTTGGTCCTTTAAATTAGAACCAAGTCAATCATCAAATAACTGGGAATGTTTCTCTCGCATCAGACTCTCTAGCTCCTAAGCAGCCTCCTCTGAAGTATAATGCTAACAGAGAATCTTCATTAACCTGATGGTTTTCGATCTCAAGACTTTCTCCTTTCTATCCAGTATCTGGATCGGTTTCTCTACAAATGTCAAGTCTTCCTTGAGCTCCAATGGCTCATATCAAATCACATGGTTTGGATCTGGATGATACTTCTGAAACATAGAAACGTGGAAGACATTATGCACTCCTGATAAGTTTGGTGGCAAGGCTAACCTATATGCCTTATCTCCCACTCGATCAAGTATCTCAAAGGGTATAATGTAGCGAGGACTCAGTTTGCCTCTTTTCCCAAATCTCGCTATACCCTTGGAAGTAGAAACCTTCGAAAATACTGACTCACCAACTGCGAACTCAAATGGTCTTCATCTCTTGTCAGCGTAACTTTTCTATCTACTCTGAGCTGTCCTCAATCTCTCAATAATAAACTGGACATCCTCAGAGGCCTGTGTAACCAAGTCAAGAGTAAAAATCTTTTGGTCACCTACTTCTTCCCAACCGATAGGGGAACGACATCTACAGCCATACAAAGCCTCATACGGTGCCATCCCGATACTCGCATGATAACTATTGTTGTAGGCGAATTCGACTAGTGGTAAATGATCATCCCAAGAGCTTCTAAAATCCAGTACACACGCTCTCAACATATCCTTCAGAGTCTGTATAGTCCTCTCTAACTGACCATCTATCTGAGGATGGAAAGCGGTGCTCAAACTCAACTGGGTTCCCATGGTTTTCTGAAAATGTTCCCAAAAGTGGGAAGTGAAACAGGAATCCCTATATGAAACAATGCTCACTGGAACACTATGTAACCTCACTACCTCGCGTACATACAACCCTGCCAATGAACTCAGAGTATCAGTAGCTCTCATAGCTAGAAAGTGAGCTGACTTCGTCAGTCTATCAACGATCACCCATATATCATCGTGATTCCTCCGGGTCCTTGAAAACCCATCACGAAATCCATAGTGATATGCTCTATTTCCATATTAGTATAGGTAGAGGCTGCAATAACCCTGTAGGCTTCTGATGCTCGACCTTCACCTACTGACATATGAGACATCTTGCAATGAAATCTACCACATCTCTCTTCATACCCGACCACCAGTACACCTTCTAGAGGTTCTGATACATCTTGTTACTCCAATGATGTAACGTGTACCTCGACGAATGAGCTTCTGACAATATCAATCTCCTGAGCTCTGGGTCCTCGGGAACACACAATCTACCTCTGAACCTCACTGGTCCATCTGAACTTATCTCAAAATCAGTCATTGTGCCCCTCTGTATCTGACCAGTCAATCAATGTAATACGAATCAGTCTGTTGAGCATGTCTGATCCTGTCCAATAGATCTGGCTCCAAGTGTAGACTAGCTATCATACAGTCTGTATCCATGTCAGAAGGCATAACTCCCAAACTGAGGCTAGCAAACTGCTCTAGCAACTCATGTTTCCTGACCATCATATACGATACCATCCTAAGGCTCTTCCTGCTCAAAGCATCAAATACAATGTTAGCCTTACCCGAATGATAAAGTATCTCACAATTGTAGTCCTTCAGAAGCTCTAGCCATCTTTTCTGTCTCATGTTTAGCTCTTTCTACGAGACCAGATACTTAAGGCTCTTGTGGTCAGTAAAAATCTGAAACTTCTCACCATACAAGTAGTGGTGCCATACTTTCAACGCAAATACTACTGCTGCTAACTCCAAGTCGTGGGTCGGATAGTTCTTCTCGTAGTCCTTCACTATCTGGATCCATAAGCAACTACCCGCCAATCCTATATCAATACACAGCCCAGTCCCTAATGCAAAGCATTGGTATACACTGAAAATCCTCCTGAGCTGGTAGGGATAGTGAGAATCGGAGCAGTGGTCAATCGACCCTTCAACTCCTGAAAACTCCTCTCAAAATCATCGTTCCATACGAATGCTACACTCTTTCGAGTGAGACGTGTCAACGGAGTAGCCAACTTCAAAAATCCCTCAATGAATCTCCGACAGTATCCTGCTAAACCCAAGAAACTCCCGATCTCGGAGACTGTCCTCGACTGTTCCCACTGAACTACAGCCTCGATCTTAGATGGATCTACTGATACTCCATCCCTCGACACGTGTCCCAAAAACGAAATCTCTACCAACCAGAAGTCACACTTACTGAGTTTAGCATACAGTTTCTGCTCTCTTAGGGTCTGCAATACCATCTTAAGGTGTTCCTTAGGCTCATCCTCGGATTTCGAGTATACCAATATGTCATCGATGAATATGATAACAAACTGATCCAAATATGGCTTGAACATATTGTTCATCAAAGCCATGAAAGTTGCAGGAGCATTCGTCAATCCGAATGGCATAACCAAGAACTCATAGTGGCCATATCGGTACCTAAATGTTATCTTGGGTACATCTCCACTCTGAACTCTCAACTGATGATACACAGACCTCAGATCAATCTTGGAAAAGAGCTGCACTCCCCGGAGCTGATCCAACAAATCATCAATGCGTGGAAAGGGATACTTATTCTTGATGGTTGCCTTATTCAACAATCTATAATCTATACACAATCGGAGGCTTCCATCTTTCTTCTTCACAAACAAAACCAGTGCTCCCCAAGGCGAAACACTCGGTCTGATGAACCCCCTATCCAACAATTCCTGCAACTGTCTCTTGAGCTCCTCCAGCTCAACTAAGGCCATGTGATATGGTGGTTTCGATATAGGTTCAGTACCAGGCACCAAATCTATATAGAACTCTATCTCTCTTTCTGGTGGTAACCCTGGTAATTCATCTGAAAAGACATTTGGGAACTCACTAACCACGAGAATTTTTGCTAACTCCGGATGTGCCTTATCCATATCAACCACGTATACAATGAAACCTCTAATCACATACAACAAAGCATCAATTGTTCCTTGGTCTAAGGCATGTACTCGCCCTCGTCCAATGACCTGCTTCCCTCCTTGGAGTAGACATGTCAGCTGGAGCTCTCTCCGGCTCCTTGACCTTCTGTAAGGCAACATCGATAATCTCTGGGCAAACTCTCGCCATATGCCTTGGCTTCCTACATCTGAAGCACAATCCGCTAGAAACAGGACAAGATCTACCGCTATGGAATCTACCACATCTGCTGCACTGCTCAGTGGTAGGTCTTTGTCCTCCAATAACAACTCCTCTTATTGGAGTTATAGCCGGATATGCAAGAGATCTAACAGTCTTCTCCTGTACTTCTTCGATCTTTGGTCTCTTACCGAAAAGTCTCATCCCTCCTCGATATCTGAAACCTCTGGCACTGTCATTCACCGGCCTCTTCCTATCTCGGTCTCTACCATTGCCAACTGTTCTGAACTCAGAAACATTCCTCTTATAGTCTTGCTCACAGAGTTGCGCCATGCGCACTGCCTCATCATAGGTAGAGATGTCAAATGGAACCAGTCTAGACCGTAATACTGGTCTCAGTCCATCAATGAATCAGCGGACCTTCCTGGTCTCACTACTCATGGTATCGGGGTCATACCTACCCAGGGATATAAATCGTGTCTCGTACTCATCCATAGACTGAGTCCTCTGGCTCAACCCCAAGAATTCTAATTGTAGTTTCCTCTGCGCTGTGTCTGAGACATACTGCCTCCTGAAGGCATCCAAAAAGATATCCCAAGTTATCTCTAAATGTCGCGCTCTCAATATAACTCTGCTGGAATTCCACCAATGCTCTGTCGATCCCTTCAGTAGGAACGCAGCAAACGCGACCATCTCGATCGTCGTACACACAAAGAATCCATAAAGCTTCTCTATCTCTCCTAGCCAATCCTCTGCCACTACGGGGTCCTTCACCCCACTAAATGACAGTGGTCCAAGATTTTAGAATTCTCGCAATCTATCAAGCACAACCATACCCCAACGTACTACCGCCCTGTCGTGGAGTAACTTGAGAAGGCGTATCCTAAACTGGTGGGGGTGTAGGAGTATGTCACGACCCTCTTCCGCGACCTTTTACCTTAACACTTACCACTTACAGTTAGGCTGTGAGTCAAATCTAATCCATATTTTACTCATTTATAGTTTAATTAATGTAATTAAACAAACTGAAATAGAAACTGGACTTTTATAACATATGCGAAAACGTTTACATCAGTTTCTATTAACTATACATCCCTTTTTTGTACAACACATTACTAGACTGTGCATTAATTTACAGGATACAAAATTTCTCTTTCATATCATCACATAGTGTATACCTCTCTGTACGGCTAGATGACTAGAGAATACCGTAGCAGGGACGACTGCAGTACTCACTACTGAGTAGTATCTGTGGATGAGGAAATAAGGGGGTGAGCATAACGCGCTCAGTAAGGAAAATGTACAAGCAGGTAGATAACTACACTATTTACATGCTAAAATACATACTTACATTTCCTTATAAGATAATATACATGTTCTTTAAATCTATTTCCATCAATGCGAAACCATTAATTCTCCAGATGGTTATGTGCATATTCACACAGTTTATCATACAAAACCACTGAGTTTAAAACTGCACACAATTCACACTTGAAATCACTTTTCACACAATAAACACATAGCTTCACACAGATCATCTTTCGATACCACACAGATTTACACAACATACTCGATGCACACAAATCACATATAAAAATGCATTATACTTCGTAAATCAATTACACGTTGAGACGTAAATCATGGGTCATCCCATCCCCAGACACATAGCAAAGGAGGATGTCCGTCACCAGTAGTGACAATATCGTATCACACAGATACAGACTTGTGCAACTTTTGCAGACTTATGGTCATAGTCGGATTCCAGGCTACACTGATCAGGTGTGTGGGAACCCCATGCTTAGGGAGACGAATCAACCATCCCTTCAGCATCACACAGATCTCACACAGTTCTCACACAGATAGTCACGGCAAATTGTACCCTATGGCTAACGCTCACGGTACATCGTGCTCCCATGGATCCTTATCACCCATTTCTATTGTCTCAAAATCACGTGCGAGCTCTCGAGTGGAATACACAATATCCTCAAGGCATCAAGCACTCATTTACTTTCTCAAAATCCCTTTGAAAAAAATGTGCGAGCAGGGCTGGTCAATCTACCCTTGCCTCTCATGCTCAACATGACTCCACATAGTAAAGAAATAGAACGGCTCTTTTCACTAAGTATGAGTGAGATGGTAAACTCCTTTCGATCACTCTATCTACACATTTCATACAATTGGTTAAAACCGGAGCCTGTCTATTATTGTTCTTTTTCAAAACATTTGAAAAATCTCTTTTCACAACAATCACAGAAGTCATGCAATACATGTTTATCGACTTATTTTCATATGTAGTTTTCTTATAGATATATCGATATCTATCTATTATCTCATACAATTCACACAGCAGATAAGAAAACATACGTATAGCTATCTCTATAGCTTACATAAATCCCTTACCTCGAATCACACTTAAATCTTTTTCCTTGATTCCAATCGCTTGTGATCCGGTCTTATCAACTCCAACTTTATACTTTATTTCACATGCATGATATTCAAATCAATGCATTTAGCCATTTACTTCTCATTTGCCCTTTTTATGCCTTAGTGGACTTTATCCTCTTACAAGTCCATTTCGAGTCTATAACTCTTTTCCAAGAATCCCTTAGACTCCTCGAGTCTATCGATTCATCTTAAACCGGTATTACACTCTTAATACCTCAAGTTCATGATTTTCGCTCCATTGTGGCATTTCATCAAACACCACATATAGTCAATTTGAGCTACTTTTGTTTCTAGCACATGAACTTCATCAAATCATTTTATAAGCATCTACACATGCTTAATAACATCTAGGCATGCTTAAATCATCATCAAATCCATGCCTACTCAACAACTCTTCATTTTGGCTCATTTAGCCATTTTCTAGGTCATGAATAGTTTAGCACTTCTAAGATGTTTCAACCATTAATTTATATATCAATCTACTCACACCAGTCTATAAATTAACATATATGAGATTGGGATATTGAAATCTTACCAATCTCAGCTTTTCTCCACTTAGCACACCTTGGGGGAAAACTCCTTTTCTCCCTTAAATGGATCACCTCAACTTTTAGCTTCCAACTATGTTGTTCTTCTCCACTCTATGAACAACTTTGATGAAACAAACTTGCCTCCAACCTCTAAGGAAAGTGTTTATAGTTTAAAGGGGGATTTAGGTCACTTAGTGTCAAAATATGGAAAGGTTTTGGTTTTTCCCGTGCAATGCAAGTCAGCAGATCTTGTTTTATAGAAATTGGCTTGATGAGATCGATCTACTACCCCAAGAGATCGATCTTCTCAGCATTTTTCCTCTTGAAACCGATCTTCCAGGCTCAATGAAATCGATCTGCTCCTAGCATGAGATCGATCTGCACAACACTGCACCTTAAGGAGATAGATCTTCTCTTGCATGAGATCGATCTGTTGCAAGTCAGTAGCTTAAGGAGATCGATCTGGTTCCATTGGAGATCGATCTACCCTGTTCCATTGCTCGAACAGAAGTAGTTTTAGCTCTTCCAGATCGATCTTTCCTCCTATGAGATCGATTTGGCATTCATATTTTCCATATTTTACTGCACTTTTCTGCAATAACTCACACCAAACATACTTGATTTTGCTGTCATAGTCATTTTCTCATTCAAGCATCTTTAAGGTTTGAAAATGACATCCATTTATCCTTTATGCATATTAAAACTTGTGTGTATTCATTATATAACCAAAGGTATACAATATATATCAAATGGAAGTATAAAGCTTTATGCAACTCATGCAACTTCCTTCCATTTTACCACACTACTCATTTTGAGTTCTATTCATATTTATCATTGAGAGAAGCCCATTTCTTCACATTCATACATAATAAAACTTGTGTGTACATCACAAACTTATATCACAAGCGTGTACATCAACTTATGGGCTTATATCATTTATGTTTCACATAGCATGTACATGTATATACTTATGCATTTCATAAGGTTTATATACAAAATACGGGTCTTACAGAGTATCTGTAGGCTGTGGCGTCTGAGCTGGTCATACAAGCATATTAGGTGCAACTGCCTCTCTAGGCGCAGTCCCTACATCCTGCCCCTGTCCACCTGGTAAAGTCTGTGCTAGTAAGTCCATTATAGTCTCAAGGGGACGCTCTAATCTCGTGAAGCGTGCCTTGGTACTCTCTGGTACCTGAATAGGACATGTCGTCTCATCTCGGGTCTCAGGCCTACCTCTACGGCCTCGAGCCCTACCTTTAGCCCCTTTACCACGGCTGGTATTAGCCATAATGGCTCAATTTCTGCATTTATAACCATTAATTAGTTGGATTCCCATCTCGTATACACAATTGTAACTGAACAAAGCACAGTAATATGAGGATGTACACTTTCCTAATTACTACTATCGACTCACATCAAACCAACTTCGCTCTGATACCATTCTGTCACGACCTCCCCTCCCGTGACTTACCAAAATCACCACAAATTTTTTGCATTTTACTTATCTTTCCTTCTATCATAACTCAACACCAAACCGTTAGGCTGTGATTCGATATTAGTCACCTCAACCACATTCATTTCATAACATGCATACATGTCAATACAATTATCTATTGACTGTAAGCACTCTTTTCTTAAAAATAAACTCATAAATTAATATAAATACTTGTACATATACATCCTTGACGGTACATTCGTTTACATAATTGTGCTTTTACATTGTTCAGTACAAAACATTTGAATGTGTATACCTTTTGCAAGATGGGTATGCAGCGGATCAAGGAATACCAGTCCTCAGCTGTGTCCACCTACTGTGAATGCTCTGTAGAGAGGGGAAAATAAAAAGGGGGTGACCTCACAGCTCAGTAAGGAAATAAGGTAAGCAAGTAGATAACCACACTATCTACAAAATACAATGCTCATGCCACTAAATCATTTCTTTTTTTACTAATATCTAAAGCATATGTCTTTCTTGAAACATTTATACAATATATACATATAGATACAAATAGTCAGTTATGAACTGAAAACATGTTGGTTTAATAATCTTAACAATTTATGCAAAACATTGCATTTCTCATGTAATTAATGTAAATCACATTTTATCATGTCATTTCAATTAAATCAAAACAATATGGCATATCATCATGTTAAAAACATGGAAATCTGGGCCTCACCCATCCCTCGGGTTACCCTTTATCACACACAAAGTCACATGTTCAGCTAATAAAATCATGTGATAATTCATTCAAGAAATCTTAAGTGAATGAATCGAGATAGGCGACTACATGTTTCTAGATTATGATCATAACTCATTTTCTGTGATCTCGGGCTACACAGTACTCGGTGTGCGAGGTCTCACATTTGCTGTAACGGGAGGTGGGTCAAATCCTCTACTGTTAGCTCACAACTCAATAACATCGTGTTTTCACGGTAAAGCGTACTCCATGTGACATACACTGTACAAAGTACTCAATGGACCCTATCCTCATAGTCGGGGTGCTTGCCATAAGTCTTAGCCCTCATACTATGGTTATACCTCATAGTCAAGGTGCTTGCCATAAGTCTTAGCCCTCCTACTATGGATAATATTTTCGATAGCCCTCGACCATATCTCAAAATATTGCACGTGTGAGCATATAATCGATCGACACATAGTCAGCACAGGCTCCCAACATGACTATTTCATGCTCTCTCTTTCAAAATCTGGTACGTGGGAGTAAACTCCCAACACGACCACATGCACAAGTCATATAAATCTAGTGTGAGCAATGCTCCTAACACTATGTCATGTAAAACTGAGTATGAGCAATGCTCCAATACTCTATCATGCATCAATCAATAAAACTGAGTACGAGCAATGCTCTCAGTACTCTATCATGCATAAATCGCATTAAAATCAAGTACGAGAATATACTCAAGTACTATGTGATGCATATCTCATAAAATCAAGTGCGAGTATCACTCTAGCACCAATGGTTTTCACACAAACCAATAGATGGCTTATTTAAATTGAATTTCACTCAATCAAATCGGCACTCAAATGTGCTGTTTTCGTATATACATGAAAACATTAGCCATTCTATCAATGCAACTATCAAAACTAGTCACAAACATGCTTCCTAAGCTTTTAACCTTTAATTTGGATAAAACCACAATTTACCTTATCGGTTCCTATCACAAATTTTTTATACACAGTATTTCATATACATTATAATAATCAAAATTCTATTCAAAATACGTGTAGCTACCTCTAGCTACGCACGAAATTCCCTTACCTCGGATCACGTCACGTGACCTCACTTTCTCGGTGTTGCTCACTCTCGCAATCCGATCAACTTCTAATATAACTTTCGAAGCTGTTAATAATCATTCACATCAGTATACTTTAATATACTTAGTTTTCACTTGCATGAATCTAAATCAATGCATTTAGGCCTTTTATACTCATTTGGCCTTATTACATCTTATTGGACCTTACTCACCATTTCGATTGTACAACTCATTTCTCGAGGACTTATTAGACTCGTTCAAGTCTACAGATTCGAATTGAACCGGCATAATTCTCCTTATGCCTCAATTTCATCATTTTCTCCCATTATGGCATTTTACCATATATCTCATATACCTATTTTCATTTCTCATTTATTCCAATACATGTATTTCATAAAACTATCTTACAATCATACATACATGCTTATTTCATCCTCAAATCCATGTTTATTCCTCTTTCTCTCATTTTTCCCAATTTCATGCCAATTCTAGGTCATGGGTATTTTTACACATTCAAGGTGTTTTCAGCAAATCAAACTTACACCAATCAACTCACCAAAACACATATATCAACATATATGAAGTTGGTGTATTGAATCTTACCTAGTTTGAATTTTTCCTCTTTTTGTCAAATTTGGGAAAATTCACCTTGCTCCTTCAATCCTTGATTCCAACTTCTAGTTTCCAACTATGTTGTTCTCCTCTTTACTAAGAACAACTTTTTCTGAAATGAATCTCACTCAAAACTGATTGAAAGATGAAGATTTTTGGAGTAGAAAGGTTAGGTTTTACTTTGGTTTTTAATGGGAATTGTTGCTCTTGGGAAAAATGAACTGTAGAGTCGTGTATATATAGAATTACCCTTGGAGATCGATCTCCTAACGGTGAGAGATCAATCTGCCCTGTGTTTATCTCTTCAGAAAATGACTTTTTATGCTTATGAGATCGATCTGCTCTTTAGCATGAGATCAATCTGCTTAACACAGAACCATATGGAGATCAATCTGGCCCTTGAATGAGATCGATCTGTTCTACCCAGAACCTATCCAAGATCTATCTGCATTGAATGAGGGATCGATCTGCTCCTCTTCTGCTACTGCTGTAAGTTTTTTCCAAAATTCACTGTTACATTCATATCTAATTTTCTAAACTACCCGCTTTGCATTTCTTACACATTTGAACTTAAAAACATTCATTCCTTATGATTTATATCAAATGTGACTTATCCGTACATCACAAAATCATAAAGAATATATATTAAATTATGGGCTTTACAAAATAAATCCACGTCTAGTTGGATTGTTAATCTTAGAAGTTATGCAATATGTTGGCCTCAAAGAAACAAAGTTGCATCTCATATCCACTAAGGAGTCTGAGTTTATTGCTTTGGCAACAGTAGGTAAGGAGGCAGAATGGCTGAGAAATATGTGATTTGATATGAAGTTGTGGCCACAACCTGTGCTAGCCATCTCCATGCACTATGCTAGTAAGGCTATAATGTCTAAAGCATGTAATGTATTTGTAATGGAAAATTTAGACATATTAGCCTTATACATGAATATATTCAAGAGTTGATCGTTAATAGGTTATAACCACAAAATATGTAAAATCTACAAACGATCTAACTAATCTTCTCACCAAAGCATTATCAAGAGATGTGTTTAAGAGAACGTAAATAGAAATGTGATTTAAATATATTAGTTAGGCATCAGTAATTAAAAACCCAACTATAGTTTAATAACATCTAAAGTCAAAGCTCAATGGGTAATAACAAGTTATTGCATATGTGTGCTTAGCACTTGATTCTCATTCCTAAATTGTTAAGTCAAGGGTTGTTTGTTGCAAGAGTTGAAAGATAGTGTTACTCTTAATGGAGTTGAAATAAAATGTTTATAGCAAAAGGTACATAAAAGAACTCCACCTAATGTTCATAGAAGTAATGCTGCTTCAAACAAGAAATTGGTAGATTTTCTTATAAAATGATCACGATCACCAGGATGAGCACATGGCCATAATAATGCTACAAAGGTAATAAACCTCTTGAAATAGGCAGACAAGTCTTATGTATATCATATCATTAAATCTAACACTAAGAATTGTGGTTTAATCTGTGGACACCATTAATTTCGTTAGATATTAAGATATAAACACTAATGGTAGGTCCAAATCGAGAGATACCTTCTTTAAGTATATTATTTGTCGTGTGAAACAATGAATTAAGCAAACATTTCAAACTAGTGGGGGAATGCCAACTAGTTTGAAATGTTAAGCTTGAAAATTAAGTTTAGGTTGCCAATAGTTATGTCTGATAAATATTGAATAGGCATATTTTATTAAAAAGTTATGCCTAATGGACATAACTAATCTCAATAAACATAATTAGTCCAAAAGTAATGTCTAAATGATATAACTTATTTGAATAGGTATCTTTTGGATAAAAGTGATGTCTAAAAGACATAACTTATTTCAAGAGGTATCTCTTGGACAAAAGTGATAATTTATTTGAGAAAAGGCTTCTTTCAACCAAGATATGTCTATTCAAAGTATCTATTAGCCCATATAAATATCATACTTATGTACTTAATTTTCAATTTGAAATTTCATACCTATTTTGAGAAAGTTTGTGAGATTTTTTTGTATCTTAGGGATTTTTTTAATTCTTAAGGAAAATGACTAGAATTTGCCCTCAAAATCATTTCTTCTTTATGCTCTATCTCTTATTTTTCTAACACCTATTGTGCGTCCCACTCGTGTGGATACTATTAGAGAGCTTCTCTCCACTAAGAGTATCGAATTAATGATAAACCAAGGGCTAATGGTGAACTATCAAATTTTAAAGTTGAACCTTCCTACACGAGCAATACCAAAAAAGGTAAAATTCTTTTTTAAAAGTAATTTTGTTGAATGATCTTGGTAATGTTGGTTTCTTGGTGTTTTTAATTTGTTGCTTCTCTTCGTATATGGCATGATAAACCAAGACAATGCAACCTTACATAAATGACTAAGAAAATATACTTTTGTCTGTTGTCAAAAATGTTTAAAGATTTGATAAAACACTACGCAGTATGATTAAACAAGACTTTATTGTAATATTAGGCTACTCAATTCAATTACATATAGTAATTAGAGGAAGCGGAACATTGACTAAAAAATAACGTTTACAACACATCTTGAAACCATTTCTTGTTATAAGGTTAGTTTGAATGGTAATGAGATTGGCTCCAATGAAATTGAGAAAAAAAAAAAATGACCATTAAAGTTTAATAAAAAAAATTATAAAGTAAGGGTAAGGGGGTAATTTTACCTCTTATCCATTTTGTCTTTTTTTGCCTTCACTGCACTGCAACAGTCAACCGGAGATCAAAGCTGTCCCAAACTAAGCCATAGTGAGTTTCTATCTTGAAATCCACTTATAAAGAGAGAGAGAGAGAGAGAGAGAGAGAGAATTACTCTTGTTCTTGCAAAAATCAAATCTTGATTAAAGAAAATTATTTTCATCGACTAATTGAATTAACTTTTACTAACTCTGTTAGAATTGCTTACATTGTAAAATCTAAATTATAGAAAAATTTAGGAATTTTAAGCAATCGAAAGCAAAGTCTGTTGCAATCAAGCTATGGGTTAATTAACAATCCAACCTATTGTCTTGATAAAATTTTCCGAGTGAAGTATCTTTGGGAGGACAAACGAAAAAAGTCTTGGTATAATGTTTGCCACAGTACGATGCATATTAATTGCGTTAAAAACGACCATTTTTCTCATTGATGTAAACTTGATAAACCTGAGATTTGAGATATTAAAATTTAAAAAGCGACTATCAGATCTTGCCATGCTCGTAAATGTAATATTTTTGTCTCGGATTATGAATGTTAATAGATACTTTATAAATGAATACTCGACATTACTCAATCTAATTAAATAGGGTTAAAATATTTAATAATTGAGTTTAAGTAGGATTTGGATAATAAATTTACTATTTGTCTCAAGTTCGAATAGTAATCTTAATGTACGTTACTATCGAACGCAATTATAATTAATAATTTTTAAATATTATTATTTATATTTTTATTTATATATTATTTATTATTAATATAATAATTAAGTAAATTAATTTATTAAATATTTTAATTGTGATTTTTAATATTAATTTAATTTTATAAGTTAATTTTAATTTATTAATTAAAGTTTTCTTAATAATGTGTATTAAAATTGATTTTAAATTAAATTTGAAAATTAAACTTTAACTTACTAAACGAGTATTTAACAAGTATTTATTATATTATATGGATAAAATTTCGATAGTAAAAGATCAAAATATTCAGATAATTAATTGAATTTTGATATTATAAAATATAATTAAATTCTAATATTATAAAATGTAATCGATTTTAAATACCTCAAAATTAAATGTTCAATTGCATAAAACAATTAAAATTTAACTTAATAATTATTATCTTTCTTCAAAATAAATTAAATCCACCGTTCAAATCTCCATTTCCATTTAACAAAGACAAAAAAAAAAAGTTAAATTGCATAAATATTAAAGCTTCTTTATTAACAATCTAAATTTAACCTAATAATTATTATCTCTTTTTAAAAAAAATTAAAATTAAGATCAAGATTCGGTTCTTTTTTCTTTCTTTCTTTACCTCTAAAATAAATAATAAATAAATAAAAAACCACTTCATCATCATAGCATTTTTCCAAACCAGAGAGTCGGCTAAATATTGGAACTTCTGAGCGCAAAAATAATAAAGGTAGAGCAGCCGTGTTTCCTGCTCAAATCGCCATTCACATGATGCAAGGACGGGAGAGCTTCTGTTTTAACTTCAAACACCTCAAATCTCACTAATGGAGAGGAGATATAAAAATCAAATATAGCTCTCTAGTGCTGATTTCTGATTGCTAAACAATCATCAAACTACACAATTGAAAAGTAACAACTATGCCAATATCTCCAAATAGTCCATCAAAACACCCTAGTGTAGTAATAAACCTTGACTAAAATGGAGCAAAACTATCTTAGGTTTAACACTAGAACAATAAAACTATATTTTCCCGCAAGTTGAAGCATTCAAAACTCTGCGCAAACTTTCTTTCAACAGGTTCCCCAATAGAAAAAAGAACAAAAAAGATTTAAATACAACTGTGTTGAATTCATTAAAGCTGGTAAACTGTAGTATATCTTTCTGTCAAAAACCCACAAATATCTTTTGTACAATATAACGTGTTCATAACTGTATTCTTGATTTGTCGTTCATGGGGTGAGAACCTATTTCCCACCCTTACCATAGGTGTCCTTAATTGTAACCGTGCGGTTAAAGACAAGATTTTCTGCAGTCGAGTCCTTATCAACAGTAAAATAACCTGAAATTGCAAACCAAAACAAGTGACAAATTAACACACTGCAATGAACCAAAAACTTTTTAAAAAAAAAATACCTATACTTTTAACCTCTAGCAAAAGACAAGATTATTTACTATATTACTCCATAATAGATTTATTAGTTGATATAATAAAGACAGAAAATTATTAGAAATTATTAGGAATTTTCACAAGATTAATTGCTCTATTCTTCATAATAAGCCATACTAAGAAAATTATTAGAAATATTTCACTATACAAAACCAAGAAAGAGGTGCCCTTAGACTGCTGCTCATACACCAATATTATATATTGATGTTATGGTGTTAAGTCATCCAAGAACTCAGAAAGCACAGAATCACACAGGGTATGAAAACCTACCAAGCCTTTCAAACTGAAAAGTATCACCTACAGCAGCATTTCGAAGTGCAGGTACTGCATATGCAGCAGGTATCACCACTTTGGAATGCGGGTTTAGATCAGTGAGCCAATTACCAACTTCAGCAGGATTCTGAAGAAATATTTTAAGTCATGTCAAAAGAATTCAAATACATTGTTGCAAAAAGCAAGAAAAGAATCCAATTTCCAAAATAACAACCAACCTCAGAATTAAAGAGTTTCTCAAACAATCGGACTTCCACTTTCAATGGTTCAGCCCCTGGAGAAGGCTCAGCAACCCAGTGGAGAACCCCCTGTGTGAAAATTTTGAAAAGGGCAAAAAAATAAATAAATATAAATTGTACAACACTTAAAGAACATTATCCAAAAAATTAAAATTAATCAGAAAATTCCAGAGTGACTTCAAAAGATAAACAAATGAAAACCTTTGGCTTGCTTTTCTTAGAAGGATCATATTCAGCTCGAATCTCAAGCACAGTCTCATTATCATCAGCCAATATTACGTCTCTGCATTTTATGGGGAACGCATATCTGCCCAAATGGAAACATGCAAGCTATTAAACTAAAATCTAACAATCAAAACTAACTTCATATATCCTTGTGTGTTTGTGCATGCGTGCATATTCATACCTTAACAGGACTGACTTGCCAGGAGCCAACCCATAGTAATCTTTAGAATCTTTCATCCGGAAATCTGAGCACTCAATATATACAACATTTGAAAAGGGCACCTAAAGTCAGAGCAAAACAAATGGTCATGGTAACTGGCTAGAATAACAAAAAAAATTTGGATCAAAATACAAATTGAAGTTAATATCTGCTTATCGCAATCAAAGAGATTCCTCATTCGGATTAGGAAAAAAAAATTACTTCAAATTCAAGACAACCTAAAACATGTCACTCTCATTTATCCTCACCTTGTAAAAGGCAGATGTGTCATCTGCTTGAGCTTCAGGCCATTTCTTTGCATCAAGATCCATAAGAGAGCCAGATTTGAGGTTGGTTATGACTACCTGAGAATAAAAAGATGATGAACGGGCAATGGAAAAGATCGTTTTTAAAGGAAGAAGTCAGATAGATGATGACCTTAAGAGGATGCAGCACGACCAATACACGAGGCGCTGTCCTGTTTAATTCTTCTCTTATGTGATACTCAAGGCGATCCAAACGAATCAGACTACAATCACTGTGGCACAAGGTGTTAAAACATTCAGAAAAGGCTCAGATAAATAAGAAAAGCCAGGTTTATCTCTAATGCACATTTAGTGTACTGGCCCATAACTACACATAACAAATGCTGAGATGAGAATCTGCATTTTCAACCTTCTAGTGATTCCAATTCCTCGAACAAAAGCATTTATCGCAGTTGAAGTCACACCTCGACGCCGTAAACCAGCTAATGTCATGAGACGAGGATCATCCCAACCATCAACATATTTGTTTGTCACAATGTAATTTAACTAAATCACATAAGAGTAGATGAATGTTAGATTTATAAATCAACTCAATAAAACACACTGAAGTTTTCCATAAACATCTTATTTTGTTTCACCTTCCGTTTAGACATCACAGTGTTTGTAACATTCAGACGTGAGTATTCCCACACATATGGCTGGTAAAGGTCCAGTACGTGTAACAGCCAGTAATATGAAGCACGCCTCGTCTCAAACTCAAGAGTACATAACTACACAAAACAAAAACCCAAAAAGAATATTTTTAAGAAAGAAACGCCACTTTAAATAATTAACTGAACAAAAAGTATAAAGAACTCAATACACTATTTGTCAGGAACAGCTGTCCGTGAGATAACATAGACCTCGCATACCCCTGAAGATTGCATACTTTTTAAATTTTAAGTTTTATTCAGCTTGTGGAAAAAAGAAAAATTTGGAGATCTTTGATGCTGCACCGTTAGGTCTTTGAAGGAAGAAACTAACTTATTAGTTGAAAGAAGTGATAAGCACAAACTGTTTAGCCATGGGGAGGACCAAAATGCTTAGATTTCTTATGATTATTGATGAAGCCTTGAACAATTAACTAAAGGAACAATTTCCAGAATTTTGAGAGGACAGGTTAGCATACATCCCAACATCCAAGCATGAGGACGACCATAGGGCAGGAAAATTTCTCACCGCATGAAAATGTCAACAGTTACAGACAACATAAATAGTGTTCACAATTGTTTAATACAAAGCCTGAGAAACTAGTGAGTAAGCTTTTAACAACTGTGCTTCTAGTTCACTAAACAATGGTAAAGTGATTCTACTCACAACCAAAGAATTAAGCCTCACAACCTACTTTGATAATTGTTTAATACCAAAATGCCCTTTTATAAAATACATTTTTACCATTTATAACTTCACAACACAATTTTTTACAGCTTTTCGACACTCACAGAAACGAATTTCCGGAAACGAAGTGTATCCCAGAAATTCATTTCCAGGTCCTCTTTTGAGCTCTCGGAAATTCACTTCCAGAGCCCTTTTTTTGCTTTCGGAAGTGGCATTTCCAGGAGCCAAATAAGGCTCCCAGAAATGCCACTTCCAAGAGCCCTATTGGGCTCTGTTAGGATGTAGTGAAGGTGATAGCTTACATTGTTGCCAGGTTTGGAAACCACCAGATTTCCTGACTGGGAACTACTACAGCAAGCAAATAAATATTAAAATATGTTTATGTTTAATTATTTTTTATCCTCAGGTTTATTGGGTGTGGTTCAATAAGATTTCTAGAACCATTTGAGCGAGTTAGATTGCTATAATGTGGTCCAAGATTTCTAGGACAATATAAGTCTTCAATGCCTGGTGGAAGCAATGATTATGCCAACTGCTAGCGGAAATTTCTTTCTGCCAGCAGTCCTAAAATAAAAAAATTAAAAAAAAAAAAAAACCCAACATTTATGTGGGTTTCTTTCAAAATTTTAACAAATCTAAATCCTAAATCTAACAAATTAACACATTTTGTGAATAACTTATCTCGGATTTCTTGCAAAATTTGAAGAAATTGAAGAGTGAAGAGATTGAGAGAGGTATTTGTGAGGTTTTAAGAATTGTAGTGTTTAGGGTGAAAGGAGTAGTTTAAGTGTGACGGATTTAGGGTTTAGGTTTTTCTAGCAAATAGGTAGTGAGGCTTAAAAACTAGGCTGTCAATAGAATTTCTCAAAATAGTACTGTAAAATGCTACTTAATCTTCCTCCAGGAAGAATGCAGCAAAAAAATAAATAATTAATTAAATAAATAAACGATGGTAGAGCGTCACATACAAGTAACATGCAAGTTATTTTGTTAATAAAAATCCAAGAATCCTTCACAGGTATATTAAAGAAAGCACTTTAAGTTCAGGTATTTGTCAGTAAGTAAACATTACAGTTGAAAGGCTTTCTTTTTCATTTTCTTCTACAAGTGTTTTTAGGAAATCAATAACAAAATGGTCCATGTTAGAATAACAAAAACCATAAACTTCCATCTAATGCCTTAGGTATATTTAAGAAAGCACCCTTAAGTTCAGGTTTTTGTCAGCAAGTAAAATTTACAGTTGAAAGGCTTTCTTTTTCATTTTCTTCTTCAAGTGTTTTTAGAAAATCAATAACAAAATGGTCCATGTTAGAATATAAAAAGCCATGATCATAATCTTAAAATTAATAGATTTTGATCAAGCTTAGATTATGGCATCATAAGCCTAAAATAAGCACCATTCAAATTTTAAATATATTAATGATCATCAGCCCAGTATTCTATTCATTCAGTCATTATATCCAAAGGGAAACTGACATTGCATCAACAACTTGGCTTGAAAATTTTATTCCCTTGGAAGCCAAAGGCTAATATCAGGAAAGATTCTTTTCATCCAACAGAAAGAGTTCTTGGTAGTTGGATATATGATAGTAATTTATTGATTTGACTAAGTTCCAGTGTTCATGAGTATTCTGGTTTGTTCTGCAGGAATAGGCTGTACTTCTGGTCCATAAAGCATTATTTTGCTTTAGTTAAGTTATTTGGGCTTTTCACGCTCTTTGATTTGCATAAGTTGGGACTCAAAATGAATCTAAGAATCCAAGTCCTAGTTGAACAAGTTAGTATGTGCCAACATATATCTCATTGTAATTTGAGAGTTCTTCCGAGACTTAATGTACAGTAAGCATTTGTGAACTTGAAAGTTCTTGGAGAATTTGTTGATGTAAGGATTTCTCTCTTTCTTCTTTTCTTTCTCTATAGCTACATATCTTTGGTTACCATTGACATACCAGAAAAAGGCAGTTGCTCATTGTAAATGAATTCTTTGCTGTGAAGAGGAAACATTGCATCCAAAAGAGGATATGTGGAGGTGAAGACTGGCACAGACCTAAAGAAACAGTGCAGTGGCAGGTGGTGGTAGAAGGCTGAGTACAAGACTGAGTAGAGAAGGCAAAAGACTGAATAAGGCTTAGATGATACAAGAGTGTAGAGAGAATTTGAGTCTCCGTTAGATTGCTTGGGGAAAGTCCTTTCAAAAATAGTGAGAACTCCTATATATTGATGTGAAGAATGGAAGTTACAAATCTTTGCTATTAATAATATAATAATGAGAATTGACAGTTACAAAAGAATTAATATTTTGTCCAATGGGAGTTTCAATTTTGATACTCACTACTATGTTGTGGAATAAATAGGAAAAAACACTCATTCTTCAAAGAAGAGTTAAGAAAAGAAGTCTTAATTATCTTCATATCTAATCCACCAAGCCAAACTCAACACATCCCAATAGTGAAGTTGACCAAAGAATCCTACACTACTCAAGGATTATTTCCAGTTCTTTTCGGTGAAGGTGTTGTTAATTCTTTTTGGTGAAGATGTTTTGTTAAGAAACTATTCTAAGAAAAGTTATTCTGTGAATTAGTTGGTCTTTGAGGGAGTTTTTCGGAGAAAAGCTATCCTATAAAGGGGTTATTTTGAAAGAGCTGTTTTGAGAAGAGACTATTCTGAGAAGAGTTTTCTATGAAAGGTTGTTCTGCGAATAGGTTGTTCCACGAATAACCTTTAGTAGAACAACATTATTACCTATTCTGAGTCGCATTATCACAGAATGATTCTTAGTGAAAATTTAAGAGAAAATATTTATCACTAAAATCAAATATCTACACTCATAATTAGTAGGGTCAAGTACTTGATAGGAAACTGCACCGTAGCAGAAAATGTATTGTAGTCTCTCTAGCCCAATTTCGAGAAATTTAATCACTTTTAGATTTGTTAACAGTGAAGGACATAACACCATCAAAGAAGCCATTAACTGCATTGATGCCTCAAAAACAAGATGCTAACACGTAATCTTTCGCAACAAATCAAAAATGTTGATTTATATCTCTTCTTATTGATGTGAAATATATATACAATAAGGCTCCGTTTGGTTCGTGGAAAATGATTTTCGAAATATGATTTCTGTATTTTCAGACATTGGGTTGGCAAAAAATTAATTGGTCAACGAAAAATTAGACCATTTTCCTATAAATTCTCACACTTTTGAAAAGAAAACATTTTCCAAAAAATAGCTTACATCAAATATCTATGTGTAAGGTTATTTACCAAGCTCGTGAGTATAATTCTACTCAACCTATACCTTACATATAATTTCTTTGAACTTTAATTTTAATTTAACCCTACATAAAATATTATTATATTAATAATTTTTTAAATTAATTAGATATCAAATTTTAAAAAATAAAATATTAACATTAAATTTTTTTTAATATTTTAAGTTTAAATATTTTATTTTGTATAACATTAATCTTAAATATTTTTAATATTTCAATAATACACAATGTTATATTATTATTTTAATAATAAAAAATAATTTAATAAATTATATATTTATATTTAATAATTTATTAATATTTTAATTTAAGATATAATGTTTTTATATTTTATTTACAAATTTTATATTCTTACTTTAATAAATAAATAAATAATACTTTTGCCATTATGTTCATAATTAATAATTTCAGTATAAAATATAATTATTTTAATATTATAAATATTTTTAATATTTCAAGAATAAATATTAATATAAGTAATAATAAATAGTTTTCTTTTAACTGTTTAATAATATAATATTTTAATATTAAATATTATTTTTAAAATATAATTATTTTTTAATATTATTAACTTAATTAATAAGTAAAAAATATTTTTTAATATTTTATTAGTTAATATTATTTGAAAAAAGAAAACAGATTTTCCAAAAAAAAAAAAAAACAAAATAAAATATTTTTTATTCACTCATCCAAACAACGGAAAATCTTTAGTTTTCCAAAAAAAGAACCCTTTCCGAAAATCATTTTCTAGAAGTCATTTTCAATAAATTAAACGAAACTTAAAAATAAAAATCAACATGCGGCATTCTTTGCTACTTGTCAATAAGAACTCTGGGCATGGTGAAAATCTCAACATGAAAAATGATATTTTGTTAAAATGCAATGTAATATTATATTGAAGTAGAAGTACTGACCAAAAACAGTCACGTTTGGCTTTCCAAGACACATGTCAACAGCCAGCCTTAGGCTTTTTCTTTTTAAATTGTAGTATCACCTATTAATTTACATTTTTCTCCTCTTATCTTTTTTTTTTTTCATTCATCTTGCCCTTCAACCTTTACTTCCAACCAACATTGAGCTGGATCCTCGGCCACTTCCCCTAGCCCGCCCCCCACCCTCTATTTTGTCTCCCTTCCCCCTATCCTATGACATTTCTACCTTCCCCTTCCTTCCTTCCCTCCCTCCCACCCCTGTTCTCCTTCCAAAAACAGTCACGTTCGGTTTTCTAAGACACATGTCAACAGCCAGCCTTTGGCTGTTTTCTTTTTAAATTGTAGTATCACCTATTAATTTACATTTTTTCTCCTCTATCTTTTTTTTTTTCATTCATCTTGCCCTTCAACCTTTACTTCCAACCAACATTGAGCTAGATCCGCAGCCTCTTCCCCTAGCCCGCCCACCCCCCACCCTCTCTTTTGTCTCCCTTCCACCTACCCCATGACGTTTCCACCTTCCCCTTCCTTCCTTCCCTCCCTCCCACCCCTGTTCCCCTTCCTCAAATGATCTTTCTCATACCTCCCTTCCTACTCTATCCCATACTCAACACCCCCTATTTCTCTTTTTCTTTAGCTGTAACAAAATGAAGATCACAGTTAACCAAACCCCATAAGGCTTATCACCAATCAAGCTCCATTGAATTTGGGATAGATTGAAGTTTGCAACATATGGGTTTCTTGAGTCAGGAATTTTGTCTAATTTTTAAGACCAACTTCTACCTGTTATGAATAATTTTGTTTTAGTTTGTAGAAATCTTCCTTTTTCTTTTTTCCCATTGCTGGAGATTGATGAATCAATGGAAAGCTTGAAGATCTAATTAAGTTGTTTGGTTCCTAAGAAACTGGAAGAAAGTGAAATTTTTTCTTCAAATTAAAAAAATAAATTAAAAGAAAATTAAAAGCATGACTAAAGAAAAGAAGTCCGTATTTTTTATTATAAAAAATGCATATGCCATTTTTTTATTATATTCCATTTCTTGGTTAGTTAAAAGGAGAAGGGTCCCGACTCCAAGTGACACGTTCACACTTGGAAAAAAAATATACCACATCAGCAGAAAATATTATCTAAAATCCACATCAATTTGTCAGCAATCTTCTTTGACAATGTTATTAGCTGTAGTCTAGTGTTTTCAGTCCTAAAAGTAAAGAGATTATTAAATTAATCAAAATTTTGAAAAAGGATTAAAATTTTACAAGGGCGTACCAGGTATTTAAACCTAATTCTAGCACTCTATCCCCTTAATTACAAATTGAGATAAAATGTCAATTGAGTCCAACTCTAATATCTACAACTTAACATAATTAGGCATAAACAGTAAAATCTCTAATTTTCTAACCCCAAGCAACACAAACCCTAAGGACCCAAACAAATATTAGACACATCTAGCATTTACATGCCTTAAGAATATAGACTAGTTAAAACTAAAAGGAAAATCACCCAAATTTGTCCTCGAAAGTTGCAAAAATTAAATAGGATGGTTAAAGAAGATAACATACTGAATGAGTGATATTCTCAAGAGAGTCCACGATGCAGTGAGCATAATCATAGCTCGGATAAATGCACCACTTATCGCCTGCATGAGGATGAGGAGTAAACTGGAGAGAAAGGGATAGAAGGAAAGAGAAAGACAGAGTATGTTACAAATAGTGGCTCAAGGAAATGGATTAATTAAGTAATCAAACACATATGGGATGCAAACTTGCCTTGATACGATAAGCAATGAGGTCATACATATTAAAATTGTCACTCTGCATATCTTGCTTCATTCTAAGTGTTGCTTTGCCCTCTTCAATCAAACCTCTCTTCATGTCATCAAAAAGTTTTAAAGACTCAGCAATCGCTCTATCTCTCCAAGGGCTGTTCATCTTCTTTTCCCTGTACTCCTTTATCTCTTCAGGGGTCTAACACCAAGAGAAGCAGTGCTGGTTAGGTCAATAGAGGATTGTCATGAAAGCAAAGATTAAGTGCCAAATGAAAAGAAAAATGTGGCGTGTGCATGTTTCTCCAAATTATGAATATTATCATGCATTATAACCTGGTGATCAACATATGCATGACCCCTTCGTATCAGCTCCACTGCTAACTCGTATAACTCTTGGAAATAATCGCTGGTGTAAGTTATCTACAAAAAATCCAATGCAAAACGGATGTCAAGCAAGAAAAATTTAATAGGACATTCATTACAATGTTTAAGTATGTTATACCTTGAATGGTTCCCAGCCCATCCACTGGACAATTTCTTCGATGTGATTAATATATTCTTTCTTTTCAGCTTCTGGGTTCGTGTCATCATATCTAAAAAAAAGTAATAAAAAATAAAAATAAAAAAACAAAGATAGGATTAGAAAAGCAAGCAGATAGAAACATCACTAATCCAGTTGAGTTGAAAAAGTACATTCAAAAGATATGGAGTTCCATCAAATATTGAGTGCATAAAACAAAGAAAAAAATTTAATAAAAATCTTTATATGATAGTACAAAAAAAGAAACTCTCACCTCAAGTAGCAGCATCCACCCCTCTCTTTTGCAAGACCAAAGTCAACAAACATTGCCTGAAAAATAGTTATAGCATTAGGATCAATTATTATAAATAAAAAAGTATATCAATGCAGTGCTTCTGTCTTTTCTGATTGAATCACCAATAAAACTTACTTTTGCATGTCCAATGTGTAGATATCCATTTGGTTCAGGAGGGAAGCGGGTAAAAACTCTTCCCCCTGTCACCTTCAAGTGTTTGTCAAGCATTTCCCTTGTATTGCAACATCTTAGCACAGAACCATGGCTGAAAAATACTTCCGTGTGCACCTGATATTCACAAGAGAGTTGATTGGACAGTCCAACTGATTTTCCAATGAAAAGGACACTAAAGATCAAGTAAACCCTTGCTTCACTGACATCTTTTCCTCTTGTTTTCTTCATATTTTCCAGGTCCAGTTCTTTTAGAACTAGTTCGATGGGAGTCTATATAAATCAATGTACTTTCTATAGGAAGATATAAAATTATTATCAGGAAATTTCAGCATTAGTTCTTGTGATTGACTGATGCAATTAACCTTAGCTGTAACTCCTAAGGACCCTGGGTTTGAGGATTGGGGATTTCTCCAATCAACCTTAGATATAACTCCAAAGGAACGGTGGCATCAAGCTTAGGAATATCTAACTTTTCTCTAGTTTCATAAGATTTCATATCAGAAAATTGCCTTAACCCTACACTCTTTGTATTGCCATCATATTTTCCCTTTATTTTTGTATTTGTCCAGTCTTGTTAGTTATCATCAGACCAATAAACACGAGTAGGCACAATTATATACAACCAGAACTACAGAAAACAAATATTCTAGTAACAATAATATACTCAGGTGAATAACATTGCTCTTGAATCTTAAATGAATAAAAGGCAAGGGAAGAAGAGAAACTCAGCAAGACAAGTCTATGTATATACCTTTATATTGTCTTCTGGGGCAGGAAATATTGAAAATGGATTAAGTTCTTCTTCAGATGGCTGTGCAGGAGTATCATCAACAACAGCTTTATTCTACACAAGAGCGGTAAGAACAGATGTCAGAGAAAAGTTATTATCACAGAGCATGCAGGTGTAAAATATGAAAAACATGTAATCATGCTCATCTCAACTTTAGCAGGTTTCTCTTTCTTTTCCTTCTTTTTTGAAGGCTTCTCATCATCTGCTGCTGTCCTCTGACCAAGTAATTCATACATTTTTGCATCTACAAGTTGCTGTTACGAAGAAGAGAGCAGAATCAGAAAATTTAATATTACTTAATAGCCTCTTCAGACTTTATATAAAGTATAAATAATCACCTTAGCAATCTTTGGATCAGCCCATGGATGCTTCTTCCTAACGCTCCCCAACAACTCACCAACTAGATATGATGGTAAATGATGAAACGAAATATTAGAAAAATATACTAAATTGCACATCCAGAAGAGAAAAAAGTACAAAAACTCAGACAACATATATCACAATAGAAGGGCCAGAATAAACTGGAAATTCGAGCAAGTTCAAAAGAAAAATAAAGGAATGCGTAAAAGGCTGCTTATGCTTTAAGCACCTATGTTCATGCTGTCTGTGAGTGTGCATTTGTAAAGTCTGCACGTTCTTATACATATACATTCAAGCTTGACCTATTTCATGCCTGCATGTTTCTCTAGCTGTGTACGGTAGCAAGTATATTTTGATCCACTGCATCTGTGTGCATGCCTATATGAGCAAAAGAGCAAGAGTGCAAGAGTGCAAGAGTGCAAGAGTACAAGAGTGAGAGAGAAATGTAACAAACCATTTGTTCGATAACGTCGCTCCAAAATTACAGCCTTATTCTCCTCAAAAATTTCATTGACAGTCTGTGTAATTTCCTCCACAGAAACTTCAACTCCTGTTCACAAGTACAAGAGTAAGGGCAGTAAAGAAAACTCAAGTTAGAACAAACAAACAACTCTATGAAAGAGACACCAACAAGAAAATTAGGAAACAACGCTGGTGAATCTAACAGTATCATTCACGGAAAAGCAAGAACAATTTAATTACATACCAACCCCACATGCTTCTTCAAATTCATTCCGCTTAAAATTCTCGGATGCAACATTTGAGAGAAAAGAAAATGCAGCTTCTAACTGTGCCGGAGTCTTAATCTGCAAAAATTCAACTGCCTTAAGAAATAGTAATAAAATAACATGACAACCAAAGAATCCCTAACACTTCCCTCTGAACCGCTTCAATTTAATTAAGCTAATCAATATTGCGAAGACACAGATTATGTTCCAAACCTTGGAAGAGACAACATATTCAAGTAAATTTGGACGATGCACGAGCGCATTCGCAGGGTACTTCGTGGCAACCTATGAAACACACATAGCAAAAATCACCTCCATTTTTCGATTTTTGAACAAAATTAATAAACATAGAGAAACTAACCAAAAAAAAATAAAGATTCAACTTACAGTGTATAAGAGATTTCCAGTCGTACGGTCACATCCGTTAGTCAAAGCAGCCTTACGGGAACAAATAAATGAATTATTATTATAGTTATAAATTTTTTTTTTTTTTTAAAAAGCCAAAAAAGAAAGAATAAAATGCAGAAGCGTACCTCGTGAATGACGGCAGTGAGATTAGCAGTGACCTTGTTGTTAGCGATGGTGTTACAAGCAGTTCGTTCGTCTAAACCTATCTTTAAGAAGAGATCTAAGGTTTTATCAGAGTTTTCGTCCTTGACCCCCATTTTCTTTCTTGAGGATTTGGATTAGGTTGGAGGAGCGTATGAAGGAAGAGAGACCAGGCCGTGTAAGAGAGAGAATGGGTAAATATTGAAGTTAAAACCCTAAAGTAGGAAAATGGAATCCAGGGTGCGTTTTTGGCGTGGGGGAAAGGGTGAGATTCTATGGAATCCGTAGGAAATTTTCGGTCGCACTTGGAAAGTTAAATTCTGCGTGAAATTTTTTTTAATTCTCTCTCTCACCAGCCTTCGAACCCGGAACAGGTGACTTGGATTCTCTCGCCAACAAGCCGATGCGAGATATTTATGTAAATTAAATACAGTGAAAATTTGAGAATTTCTAAACCCATTACAATTTCTACTCTTTAAATTTCAACTTTTTATAAGACTAAAAAATTTATATATAAAAAGTTAAAAATACCCTAATAAATACTTAATTATCTTCTCTCTCTTCTCTCCCTTTATTCAATTACTTCCATTTTCTTTGTCTCCAAATTTCTTAATAACCCTAAATTGTTTTTACTATTTTATAAAAAAAATTAACATTTTAATTGAAGGTAGTTATTATAATAATATTAAAGAGTATGAAAGCATGAAAACTATTAAAAAAGAGGTATTTTTTATAAAAATCATTTTAAAAATTTTTTTTATAAATTTTAGCGTCTCGCTATTCGCACATGTTCAGTTACACACGTTGAAGTTCCATATGCAAGTTCACTTGCGCTTATTGAAGCTCCACAACTTCCCGTGCAAGTACACTTGCATAGATAGCTCATCCCAGTGCAAGGTGCCTTGCATTGGGACAAGCTCCGCGCATAAGGCAACTTACGTGCAAAGCTTTAATATGCACAAGTGAACTTGAGCACATAAATTATAATTTGTTAATTTAATAAATTTTGTTCTAAATTTTATTGTAATAATTATAATTAATTAATGTTTAATATTTTTAAATTGACAAAAGAATAGCATTGTACAATGAAGAATCCAAAAGTGTGGATGAGGAAATTTCTTACTGTATAGATGCATTTACTACAAACAAGATATGTAAATTAAATTTAATTAATATCTTGTTTTAATAAAAATAATGTAAAAAATAAATTATTAAATTTTATATTTTCTAGGCTTTTAACAGTCAGAGTGCCTTGATTACATGGGTTAGAGAGGTTGGAAAAGTTTGGGTTTTGTTATTGTGATTAGATCATTTGAAGTTAGAGTTCCCGTAAGAAAACTTAGAATTCAACTTGTATGTGAACAAAATGGAACATATAAGTCAAATAAAGAGGAATTCCATCGCTTGGGAATGGGAATAAAGAAGTGTAATTGTCAATTCAAGATACAAGGAGTGAAATTAGAAAGAGATATGATTAGACAGTCAAAGTAGTATATGGGATGTGTTGAGTTAATATATTTTGAAATGACAAAACAAGTAAATTCAATAATATTAAGATGATATAAAAACATGTTTAGAGGTTATCAGTACCAGCACTTAGAGTTCTGTTGATGAGAGATCGATCTGGCTTATGAGAGATCGATCTCCTGGGTCTGTACCTGATGAGAGATCGATCTCATGAAGAAATGAGATCGATCTGCCAAGCTTTGAACCTATACAAAGGTATTAAGGAAGAGTGAGATCGATCTGCAAGGGTTAAGAGATCGATCTGCCTAAAACTAGAGTTGAGGGATCGATCTGATCTAGGAAGAGATCGATCTCCCTTAAGAGCATAGACTGTAGATCGATCTGAAAGATCGATCCACACTCAAACAGAGAACTTATGAGATCGATCTGGTAAGGAAGAAATCGATCTCCTCAAAGTCAGAGAGCTAAGGAGATCGATCTGAGGTATTGAGAGATCGATCTCCCCACTACGAGATCGATCTAAAGATCGATCTTGCCTCAAACAGAGAGATCATGAGATCGATCTTCCTATTCGACAGATCGATCTCCCAAATCATTTTCAAATTAACAGATCGATCTGCTAACCTATGAGATCGATCTCCTTGTGTTATTGTGCTTTGATCTTGCAGGATTTATAACTAAGAGATCGATCTGGCCAAGAAGGCAGATCGATCTGGCACACTACTGGAGGTACCCAACGGCTAGTTTCTGCAAAATCTCAACGGGAAAAACAGCATTTAATGCTCCAACTACCAATCCTTGAGTATTTAACCAAGCATTGAAGACAAAGAGAAGAGAGACATTATTGCTGCACATTTTCTACATTCTCAAGCTTTCAACACTTTCATTCCTTGTGTCTTCATTCCTCATTTATTGAGATTTATTGTATAAGCTTAAGTGCAAAAGCTGTATTTGTCCTACCTACATTAAAACTTCATTTTGTATTCATCCTTATCTTGAGAGAGAAGAGGATTGTTCCTCAGTGAGATAAATTGTAAGAGGGTGAATACATTTTCATATTGCAAAGGGTAGAGAGGTTATTCCTTAACCTGTAAAAGGAACATTGTAAACTTCTGTTGAAGGAGAGTAAGAAAGCACTTGACAAGAAGGTCAAGGAGAGAGGACGTAGGCAAAAGTTTGGCCGAACCTCTATAAACGATTATGTTTGTTTCTCTCTTCTCTATCTTTCATTAAATTGTTTAATTTTATTATATTGCTTATTTTCATTTGCAAATTAAAATAGGATTAAATTAAAATTTGCTATTAACGTTAGAAAACCGATTCACCCCCTCTCGGTAGAGCCATCAATTGGTATCAGAGCTAGGACTCTTTAATCACCTAGGAACAACTTCCTAAGAGTTAGAAACGATCAAATAGCTCATAACAATGTAGCTACTAGTTTGGTAGGAGAGGGGCACTCTACGGTTAGACCTCCAATGTTCAATGGAGAGCATTATGCATATTGGAAGACTAGGATGATGTTATTCATTCAAGCAAATGATTATGAAGTATGGAGAATTATAATTAAAGGACCTCAAATCCCTACAAAGAGAATAGAGGGAAGAGATATTCCTAAGGAAGAAGATGAATGGGATTCAAATGATATTAAATGTGCTCAGCTAAATGCTAAAGCTATGCACACATTATTTTGTGCCTTAGGTCCAAATGAATATAATAGAGTCTCCGGGTGTGATAATGCCAAACAAATATGGGATAAATTGGCAATAACTCATGAGGGTACAACCCAAGTGAAGGAGACAAAGGTAGGTATGCTCACACATGACTATGAGCTTTTTAGGATGAAGGAAGGAGAATCAATTAGTGATATGTTCACTAGATTCACAGATGTAATTAATGGACTAAAGTCCTTAGGAAAAATATATTCTAATATTGAAATGGTAAAGAAAATTTTAAATAGCTTACCTAAATCATGGGAAGCTAAAGTGACTGCAATTGAGGAATCTAAGGATCCTCACACATTGTCTTTAGATGAATTAATAGGATCACTACTCACTTATGAGATGAAATTAAGAAGAAATGAAGAGCCACCCAAGAAAGTGGGAGTTGCTCTAAAATCCACTGCTCAAGAGGAATTAAGAATGAGAGTGGTAGTGAAGAGGACCTTGAGATGGCAATGTTTGCCAAAAGATTTAACAAGTTCATGAGGATGAGAGCTAGTGGTAGTAATAGGAGAAACAATAAGAGAGATCAAGAAGAAGTAGGTAGAAAAGACTCAATTGTGTGTTATGAATGTAAAAAACCAAGACACATAAAATTTAACTGCCCTCTTCTTAAAAGGTCCAATGATAGGTTCCATAAAAAGAAGGCAATGGTGGCAACATGGAGCGACAGTGACTGCTCCGATGATGAATCAAATGAGGACATTGCCAACTTGTGCTTCATGGCTATTGAGGATGAAAAGGTAACTTCAAGCCTCAATGAATATTCTTTTGATGAATTGCAAGATGCCTTTGATGACCTTGCATTAGAGTATGAATCTATGAGTATGAAATATAAAAAGTTAATATCCAAATTGAGAAAAGAAAATGAGATAATGCAATTGGATAAATTAGAATGTGAAAAGAAACTAGAGATTTCAAATCTAGAAATTTGTGACCTTAAAGAGAAAAATAGCAATCTACATAATTCCTTTAATAGGTTCCACATGGGTCAACAAAAGTTAGATAGCATGCTGAGACCCAAAGGGCATTCTTTGACAAAAATGGCTTAGGATATAATGCAAAGAGTAGGGAGACCCACCTTAAAAGTTTTATTGCTAGGAAGAGTATGAATAAACCTGCAATTACTTGTTCATATTGCAATAGAAAGGGACATGCATCACATAATTGCAATATAAAGATGAGAACTCTAAAAGGAAAAATAGTAAAAAGGATATGGATTCCAAAAGAAGTAATTCACTCCAAGGATTGTAATGCATTAGCAAAATGGATCCCAAAGGGATCAAGAATTGCATTCACTAACCTCAAAGGACCCAAGAAAATTTGGGTACCTAAGACTTGAGTTTAAATCTTCTTGTAGGTGATTGAGCATGGCCACACAGCTAAAACAAAGGAAGCATGATACTTGGATAGTGGATGCTCAAGGCACATGACGGGAGATAGAAGCCACTTCAACTCTTTTAAATCAAAGGTTGGTGGAGAGGTCACTTTTGGGGACAACTCCAAAGGCCAAGTAGAAGGAAGTGGCTCAATAGGTAATGATTACTTCTCTTTAGAAAAAGTATTGCTTGTTAGGGGTCTAAAGCATAATTTACTAAGCATAAGTCAACTTTGTGACAAAGGTTACAAAGTAATTTTTGATTGCATGAAATGTAATGTGGTAGATCCTAAGTCTAACAAAGTTCTTTTTCTAGGTCATAGGCAAGGCAATATATATATTGTATATCTTAATGAACTCAAAAATGAAAATATATGCCTAATGATAGACAATAAAAAGGAATCTTGGTTATGGCATAGAAGACTAGGTCATGCTAGCATGCATGTGCTATCTAAGTTAGCTAGAAAGGATCTTGTTATAGGTTTACCCAAGCTATCCTTTGATCATGAAGAAATATGTGAAACTTGTGTTAAAGGAAAACACAAAAGGACAACATTTAAGCCTAAGAATATTGTATCCACCACTAGGCCTCTTCAATTACTTCACTTAGATTTATTTGGACCAACTAGAACAACTAGCCTAGGTGGGAAGCACTATGGATTCGTAATAGTTGATGATTACACTAGGTTCACATGGGTGTTCTTTTTAAGAGTAAAAAATGAAGCCTTAGAAAAGTTCATAGCCTATTTAAGAATTACTCAAAATGAAAAAGGGTATACAATAACTAGCATTAGAAGTGATCATGGTAAGGAATTTGAAAACATAGGATTTGATGAGTATTGTAATGATCAAGGAATTAGTCATAACTTCTCAGCCCCTAGGACACCACAACAAAATGGAGTAGTAGAAAGAAGAAATAGAACTTTGGAAGAAATGGCTAGAACCATGTTGTGTGAGAATAATTTGCCAAAGTATTTTTGGGCTGAAGCTATAAACACATCTTGCTATATAATTAATAGAGCTATGATTAGACCCATACTTAAGAAAACTCCTTATGAGCTCTACAAGGGTAAAAAGCCTAACATTAGTTACTTCCATCCCTTTGGCTGCAAATGTTTTGTCTTAAATAATGGGAAAGATAATTTAGGAAAATTTGATGCCAAAAGTGATGAGGGAATCTTTCTAGGATATGCTTTGAATTCAAAGGCTTATAGAGTATACAACAAAAGAACATTGATGGTTGAAGAATCAATTCATGTGATATTTGATGAGTCAAATAATTTATCTAAAGATTCAACAAACAATGAGGATATTAGAATATTTGATGAAAACTTGGAGGAAAACTCAAAATTAGAAGATGATTTATTAGAAAAACTTGACTTGAATAAAGAAGATAAAGATGAATTAAAAATATTGGAGAGAGAATCTAGAGCACCAAGGGAGTTAGGATATGTAAAAGATTGTGAAATAATGGGAGATCCAACTCTTGGAGTTAGAACTAGATCATCTCTAAGGAATATGTGTCAATATATAGCCTTTGTATCTCAAATAGAGCCTAGGAATGTCATTGAAGCCTTAGATGACAATAATTGGTTCCTAGCCATGCAAGAAGAATTAAATCAATTTGAGAGAAGCAAAGTATGGAAACTAGTTCCTAGGCCTAGTGATCAATCTATAATTGGAACTAAATGGATATTCAAGAACAAAATGGATGAAAATAGTGTGATCATAAGGAATAAGGCTAGGTTAGTTGCTCAAGGCTATAGACAAGAAGAAGGTATAGATTATGATGAAACCTATGCACCGGTAGCTAGACTAGAGGCAATAAGAATGTTACTTGCCTTTGCATGTTATAAAAACTTCAAATTATATCAAATGGATGTAAAAAGTGCATTCCTAAATGGTTTCATTAATGAAGAAGTCTATGTTGAGCAACCTCCTGGTTTTGAAAATCATGAATTTTCTGAACATGTTTTTAAATTATCTAAAGCACTCTATGGATTGAAACAAGCTCCTAGAGCTTGGTATGAAAGGTTGTCAAAATTCTTAATAGAAAAGGGATTTTCAAGAGGAAAAGTGGATACCACCTTATTCATCAAGAATAAAAATAAGGATTTACTAGTTGTACAAGTCTATGTAGATGATATTATTTTTGGTTCAACTAATGAGTCTTTATGCCAAGAGTTTGCTAAGATCATGCAAGGAGAATTTGAGATGAGCATGATGGGAGAACTCACATTCTTCTTGGGACTTCAAGTGAAGCAAACAAAGGATGGAACCTTCATCAATCAAGCAAAGTATACTAAGGATTTGCTCAAGCGATTTGGAATGGACAATTGCAAACCTCAAGCCACTCCAATGGGCACCAACATCAAGCTTGATAAAGATGAAAGTGGTAAGTGTGTAGACACTAAACTCTATAGGTCTATGATAGGCTCATTGCTTTATTTAACTGCAAGTAGACCAGATATTTTGTTTAGTGTATGCCTTTGTGCTAGATTTCAATCCTCTCCTAGGGAATCACATCTATTAGCAACTAAGAGGATCTTTAGATACCTCAAAGACACTCCCTCACTAGGACTTTGGTACCCCAAAGACTCAACTTTTACCCTTCATGCATTTTCAGATGCAGATTTTGGAGGATGTAAAATAGATAGGAAAAGTACTTCAGGTACTTGCCAATTCTTAAGAAATAGATTAATTTCTTAGTTCTCCAAGAAACAAAACAGTGTGGCTCAGTCCACAACTGAAGCTGAATACATAGCAGCTGGTAGTTGTAGTGCTCAAGTGTTGTGGATTAAACAACAAATGAAAGATTATGGTATTGACATGAAACAAGTTTCTATCAAATGTGATAATACTAATGCCATTAATCTATCTAAAAATCCTATTCAACACTCTAGAACCAAGCACATTGAAATTAGGCATCATTTCCTTAGAGATCATGTGCAAAAGGGGGATATAATTCTAGAGTATATTGACACTCTACATCAAATAGCTGATATACTCACCAAACCCCTTGATAGAGATAGGTTTTGCATTCTTAGAGGTGAATTAGGACTTATGAATGCTCCCTAACTTGCTTGTGTTTCAAAAAAATCTTGGTTTTAAGTTGATTTTAAAAGAGTTTTCGCAAAGATTTTCTGGCAACAAGGATGAGAGATCGATCTCCTTGTAATATAGATCGATCTCCATACTTCCATCAAGCCTAAATCATTAAGGTTAAGCTAAGCAGATCGATCTTCTAACCATAAGATCGATCTTCTTACGTCTCTGTTAAAAAGCAGATCGATCTGTCGAATGGACAGATCGATCTCTTCAAGCTTCTGTATTTCTGAAGATCGATCTATGCATTTGGCAGATCGATCTCTCTAAGCCTCTGTTAAACTGAAGATCGATCTGTGCATGTGACAGATCGATCTCCTTAAGCCTCTGTTTGCTAACAGATCGATCTGTGCATGCGAACAGATCGATCTCCCTTGGCTTTTGGAAATGACAGATCGATCTGTCGTCTCGACAGATCGATCTCCTGTGCCCTGGACTATAAAAACTGGCCAGAAATCCCCAAATTTCAAAATCTTAAACTTCAAAATCCCTAACTTCCCTCGCACCACCTCTCTCGATTCCTCCTCAGATCGATCTCGGTACGGCCTTCATTGCGTCTCCGTGTCATTTCCTGGTATAGTAACCAACATTCCTCATTGTTTTCTCAAAAATTTCCTATGATTTGTGTTCAATTTCATTCTAGGGTAAATCTAGTTACTGTTCCATTAATTTTTTCGCTTGTGAATCTGTATTAGCATAATTCTCGTGTCTAGAACCATGCCTAGGCTTAAGACAGTAGGACAAAAACCTCCCCGAACCAATGTAGCAACCGGGTCATCTTCCCAACCCATTCCTCCCTCTTCCATCGCTACCTTCAACCGGTGTTTTAAAACACCTGCGAAGAGAAAGGATACGAAGAATACTTTTCAACCATGCCAATTAAACATTGGCGTACAATCGATTTCTCTTTCCTCAACCGAATTGATTTTCCATATTTGTCTAAATTTGAGGAGTTTGGTTGGATGCCCTTTCTGAAAATAAATACTCCCGTACCTCCAAATATCGTTCGTGCATTCTTTTCCAATGCCGAACTCAACTATGATCCTATCGACTCCTGTCAAATTCTTGGTTTCACAACGTATGTCATGGGAAGGTCCATTGCCGTAACCACTGAAATTTTAGCCCAAGCCTTTGACATACGCGATGAAGGTTTGACGAATGAAGATGAGGAAGTTCCTTTGGAGTTTAACATTCCCGGGGATAAGGCGAGTGAACTCCCAATGCACCCCCAGCTACTCCACCTCATCATCTCGTGGAACCTTCGTCCGTTTGGTACCCGACATTCGACTGTCAGGAGGTTAGATAGGTTTTGGATTCACCATATTCATTCCACCAGTCAAAAACCCAACCTCGTCCACTTTATCTTTCAAGACTGGTTAAAAATTGTACGAGGCCAAGCCACGACGATCGTGTTTCCTCAACCACTGGCGTACTTTCTTCAACGGCTCAAGATAGATAGCAGCTGCGAAATCGGTGAACTGCCCTCTCCCAAGAGCGTCCTCAACATCGGGACCCTCCATGACATGGGATACTACAAAGATTTCCGGGGCGATTGGAAGAAGAAGAGGGAACAGCAGCCTGCTGAAGCTATGGAGGAAGACCCCTCCGATGAGCCTATGGACCCACCTGCTGCACCGGCTACGGGTCCATCGTCCTCGACTCCTCAGACCACTGTACCTGCACCCTCACCTGCTGGCATGGAGCTCATTATGACGATGATGAGTGAGCTCAACCGAAAGATCGATGAAGGCTTTGCAAACCTTCATACAACTCAGCAGCGGAGGTTCGACGACTTGAACCAAAGAGTGGATGCAGTTCATGCAACTCAACAGCGGATGTTCGACGACTTGAACCGAAAAGTGGATGAAGTTCATAAGGCTCAGGAGGTGATGTTTGATGAGATTCAAGACACTCGCACTCACGTTGAGGATCTCATGGATCGCGTTCCTCCTCCACCATAGGATCTAGTTGCTCGATTTAGTTTAGTTATATGTTTTGTTTTTGCTACTTGTTGTTATTTTAACATGAATTTGCTTTAATGAACTGCCATTTGACTGTGTTTTAATGACAATGTTAATTTTGAAATGCCATGAGTACTATTTCGTTTTCTTTCTATTGATATGACAAAAAGGGGGAGAAGAAAACATGTGGTTGTGGTCAAGAGGCATAAAACGTTTTAAGAAGGTTTTTAAGAAATATCTCTAAACGTTTAAAAGAATGGTTAAAATGAGGGAGAGTTAAGATAGTAACAAAGTCAAAAGCTAAAAGAAAGGGGGAGCTCACAAAAAGGGGGAGTTTTTGCAAATTAACTAAACATGTTGATTGAATAAGTTTTGTCATATCAAAAAGGGGGAGATTGTTGAGTTAATATATTTTGAAATGACAAAACAAGTAAATTCAATAATATTAAGATGATATAAAAACATGTTTAGAGGTTATCAGTACCAGAACTTAGAGTTCTGTTGATGAGAGATCGATCTGGCTTATGAGAGATCGATCACCTGGGTCTGTACCTGATGAGAGATCGATCTCATGAAGAAATGAGATCGATCTGCCAAGCTTTGAACCTATACAAAGGTATTAAGGAAGAGTGAGATCGATCTGCAAGGGTTAAGAGATCGATCTGCCTAAAACTAGTGTTGAGGGATCGATCTGATCTAGGAAGAGATCGATCTCCCTTAAGAGCATAGACTGTAGATCAATCTGAAAGATCGATCCACACTCAAACAGAGAACTTATGAGATCGATCTGGTAAGGAAGAGATCGATCTCCTCAAAGTCAGAGAGCTAAGGAGATCGATCTGAGGTATTGAGAGATCGATCTCCCCACTACGAGATCAATCTAAAGATCGATCTTGCCTCAAACAGAGAGATCATGAGATCGATCTTCCTATTCGACAGATCGATCTCCCCTATCATTTTCAAATTAACAGATCGATCTGCTAACCTATGAGATCGATGTCCTTGTGTTATTGTGCTTTGATCTTGCATGATTTATAACTAAGAGATCGATCTGGCCAAGAAGGCAGATCGATCTGGCACACTACTGGAGGTACCCAACGGCTAGTTTCTGCAAAATCTCAACGGGAAAAACAGCATTTAATGCTCCAACTACCAATCCTTGAGTATTTAACCAAGCATTGAAGACAAAGAGAAGAGAGACATTATTGCTGCACATTTTCTACATTCTCAAGCTTTCAACACTTTCATTCCTTGTGTCTTCATTCCTCATTTATTGAGATTTATTGTATAAGCTTAAGTGCAAAAGCTGTATTTGTCCTACCTACATTAAAACTTCATTTTGTATTCATCCTTATCTTGAGAGAGAAGAGGATTGTTCCTCAGTGAGATAAATTGTAAGAGGGTGAATACATTTTCATATTGCAAAGGGTAGAGAGGTTATTCCTTAACCTGTAAAAGGAACATTGTAAACTTCTGTTGAAGGAGAGTAAGAAAGCACTTGACAAGAAGGTCAAGGAGAGAGGACGTAGGCAAAAGTTTGGCCGAACCTCTATAAACGATTGTGTTTGTTTCTCTCTTCCCTATCTTGCATTAAATTGTTTAATTTTATTATATTGCTTATTTTCATTTGCAAATTAAAATAGGATTAAATTAAAATTTGCTATTAACGTTAGAAAATCGATTCACCCCCCTTCTCGGTAGAGCCATCAGGATGCATATTCATTCAGCTGCAAAATAGTTAGAAGGACATTCCTTTCTTGGTCGGTTGAGAGTGGAAGAGCAAAGTGTAATAGCTATATGACAAAGAATATGGTAAGACCAAGAAATATACTAGTGATATTGAAACATTTAAGACCCGTGTTTTTAAGTAGCTTGTTCCTTATGATTTATACATGTACAAACATTGTATTAAGTTATTTGAATCATAAGAAGAGTATTTACTAGATTTAAGTGTTAGTAAAATGTTTTAACACTTCAGAGCTACATAAAAGTAGAAAAAGGGGTAGTATAAGAGCCACATGACTAAACCGAGTGGATCTGAATCATTCTGACTGAAAAGAAATTAAAATGAGAAAATATAGAGAGCTCATGAAGAAAAGTCGGTTTGATTTAGTCCCGAATATAGAGAACAAAAGTAAATGCCAAAAAAGAGGTAAAACAGACCTTTTCAACAGTTTAAGGTAATTTAAGGTATATTTACCTACTGGAAACGGCTAAAACGTAAATACGAGAGTATAAACCATAAGATATGTGTCACGACCTCCCATTTCGTGACTTACCAAAAACCACTACAATTTTTTTTCGCTTTTTACTTTACTTACCTTTCTCTTCACCGACAGTTGGGCTGTGATTCGACATTAGTCGTCACTCTCTCTCTCGTCTTATCATTCTTATTACGTCATATATACATGTCATCATAAGAATCTATTGACTGTAAGTACGTATTTCTCATAAGTAGATTTATTTACATTAACATAATTACATCCCCAAATATTACAAACGTGTACATCACTGTGCTTATACATTGTTCAGATATAAAATAGTACTCGTTGTGTATACCTTTAGCTCTATGGGAAATGCAGAGGACAATAGGAATGCTAGACCTCAGCCGGACTCACTCTACTGCGTATGATCTGTAGAGAGTGGAAAATAAAGGGGGATGAGCAAACAACGCGCTCAGTAAGGAAATCAGGCAAGCAAGTAGACGTCCACACTATCTACTGAAAAATAATGATTTGCTTTTCCTTCTCTCATCTCAAAAGCATGTATCAAAACTGATATAATAGTAGTACAAAATCACTTTCATGTACTTAAAATCATACTGAGTTATCAAATGTAGGCATTCATGCAAAACAGTGCATCTTTATAAAATTAGGAATGCCTTTATCTCAATCATGCCATTTATATTTAAATCATAGTAAATATGACAGTTCACAACACAACACAAACCAGTTTTCGACCTATCTCTCTCAGGTCTAACCGTATCATAAAAACAAGTGATATATCATGCGAGACTCAGTGGCTAAATGCAATACTCTCTTGGACTGTGGTCATATCCTAAAATGTGAAATCCCAGGTAACACATATCTCGGTATGCGGGTATCACTGCTGCAATGGGAGGGGGATCAGTCCATCAAAACCGCTACCTATAAACTCCTCAACTCCACAACTCCACCATACGATACAATGTACTCCATACCACTCACACGGTACAACGTATACCCATGGACCCTCTCCTCATGGTTGGGATGCCTGCCATAGGTCTTAGTCCTCACACCACGGAAATACATCATAGTCGGGGTGCCTGCTATAAGTCTTATCCCTCACACTATGGAATAAATGCCACGTCTCTAAATCCAAGTGTGAACATCTCAACAGTGTGACACTCAGTCTACACGGAGGAAATCGTCATGGTTTTTCTCTTTAACATGTATTATATATCACATAAAAACTACAGTGCGCGTCTTGAGTGCGACTCTCAATCAACTCTCTGCCTCTTAAACACTGTATATGCATCTCAAAATATCAAACACTAGTACGAGTAACTTCTAGCACTAGGTTAATGCATAATTCTCTTTTCAAATCAAGTACGATTTATTACTCAAGTACTATATCATGTATAAATCATGAAAACTGAGTACGAGCAATGCTCCCAATACTCTATCATGTAAAACTGAGTATGAGCAAAGCTCTCAATACTCTATATGCATCAATCACAAACTGAGTACGAGCAATGCTCTTAGTACTCTAACATGCATAAAATCGCATTTAAATCTAGTACGAGTATATACTCCAGTACTTTATGATGCATATCTCAAAATATAGTGCGAGTATTCTCTAGCACTTATGGTTTTCACATAAAACCATATATATGGCTTATTTCAATCACAACTCACTCAATTCAAATCAAATAAACACTCAAACGTGTTGTTTTCGCATAATTAGGAAAACATTAGCCATTCTATCATGCAACTCATGCATTTTGGTCACAACATTCTATTCCGACTTTTTATCCCATTTTTGGATAAAATCACACTTTATCTCATAAATCTCTATCACACACATTAGGCCTATTCATGGGAATTCATATAGCTTACAATATCTAAATGCTATTTAAATACGTGTAGCCATCTCTAGCTACTTACGAAATTCTCTTACCTCGGATCACGTTAAGTGACCTCACTTCCTCGGTGCAACTCACTTTCGCAGTCCGAGCAGCTTCCACGATGATTTTCGAAGCTGTTACAATTATTGGCGTTAGTATATCTCTATATACTCATTTCATTTGCCAAATCTCAATTAAACACATAATTTTCATCACTTCCTCCAAATATGGTATAAAACCACATTTCACATAACTATCTTTGTTTCTCCTTATTTCCAATTTATGCATTTCATAAGATTACCTTATAATCTTTCATACATGCATATTCCATCATTATATCAATGTTAACACCATTTCCTCATCATTTCCTTATTTTCTCACCAATATCTAGGTTATGGTGATTTTTCATGTTCCTTTCATTTCCAACATTTCATATATATACCAATCAACTCATCAATACACCTAGTTTAACATATATCAACTTGGTGTATTAAATCTTACCTAGCTGAAATTTCCTTCATTTGTCACCAAAATGGTAAAATCTTTCTTGCTCCTTCAACTCTTGATTTCAATCCCTTATTTCCAAGTATGTTGTTCTCCTCTTTACTAAGAACAACTTTGCTCACTTATATCTCACTCAAAACTGATCACAAACTGAAGTTTTCTAGTGTTTCTTGGCTAGGTTACACTTTTGCTCTTGAATGAAATAGTAACTCTCGGGAAAAATGAAGTGCAGAAGCCCAGTATTTATAAAATTGTCTTGATGAGATCGATCTGCAACCCTAAGAGATCGATCTGCTCTGCATTTTTTCTCTTGAAACCGACCTTCCAAACTTAATGAGATCGATCTGCTCTAGCATGCGATCGATCTGTTGCAACACAGAACCTTAAGGAGATCGATCTGCTTTTGCATAAGATCGATCTGTTGCAAGTCAGTAGCTTAAGGAAATCGATCTGACCCTCTTAGGATCGATTCCTTTAACACAGAATGCTCAGCAGATCGATCTGACCCCTTTGGAGATCGATCTGACCTGTTCCATCGCCCAAATAAGAGCATTTTTGTCTCTTTAAGATCGATATCTCATCTCATGATATCGATCTCTCATTCATATTTTCCAGATTTTACTGCAGTTTTCTGCAGTAACTCATACCAAATTTCACTTATTTTGCTACCATAGTCATTTTCTCATCCAACCACCTTTAAGGCTTGAAAATGATATCCATTCATACCTTATACACATTAAAATTTGTGTGTATTCTTTGTATAGTCAAAGGTATACAATATAAACCCAAATGGAAGTATAAACTCATTCCATTTTACCAAACCACTCAAAACTCAATATATTCATATTCCACTCATGGAAATATACCTCTTACTCTTGCTATACACTTTAAAACTTGCATGTATTCATTCCATACACATTTACAAACTTCACATATACATTCCTCATGATTTATATTGAATGTGACTTGCTTATACATCACAAGTCATAAAGGTTACATTTAAAATTTTAGGTTTTACAATCCTCCCCTTTTTAAAAGAATTTGATCCTCCAAATTAGAACCAAGTTAGTCTCTAAACAATTGGGGATATCTCTCTTGCATAAGACTCTCTAGCTCCCAAGTAGCTTCCTCTGAAGTGTGATGTTGCCAGAGAATCTTCACTAACCCGATAGTCTTATTCCTCAAGACTTTCTCATTTCTATCCAATATCTGGATCGGTTTCTCTACATATGTCAAATCATCTGTGAGCTCTAATGGCTCATACCGAATCACATGATTTGGATCTGGATGACACTTCCTCAACATCGAAATGTGGAAGACATTATGCACTCCCGATAAATCCGGTGGCAAAGCTAATCTCTATGCCTTATCTCCCACTCTGTCCAATATCTCAAAGGGTCTAATGTAGCGAGGACTCAACTTACCTCTCTTCCTAAATCTCGCTATACCCTTCGAAGGAGAAACCTTTAGAAATATTGACTCACCAACTGCGAATTCAAGTGGTCTTCGTATCTTGTCAGCATAACTCTTTTGTCTACTCTGAGCTGTCCTCAATCTCTCAACAATCAATTGGACATCCTCAGAGGCCTGTGTAACCAAATCAAGAGCAAATATCTTTCTATCACCCACTTCTTCTCATCTGATAGGGGAACGACATCTACGGCCATATAAAGTCTCATACGGTGTCATCCCGATACTCGCATGATAACTGTTGTTGTAGGCGAATTTAGCTAGTGGCAAATGATCATCCCAAGAGCCTCTAAAATTCAGTACACATGCTCTCAACATATCCTCCATGGTCTATATAGTCCTCTCTGACTGACCATTTGTCTGAGGATGATAAGCGGTGCTCAAACTCAATTGGGTTCCCATGGCTTCCTAAAAATGTTCCAAAAAATGGGAAGTGAAGCGGGAATCCCTATCAGAGACAATACTCACTAGAATACCATGTAACCTCACTACCTCGCGTACATACAGTTCTGCCAATGTACTCAGAGTATCGGTAGCTCTCATAGCTAGAAAGTGGGTTGACTTCATCAGTCTATCAACTATCACCTATATAGCATCGTGATTCCTTCAGGTCCTCGATAAACCCCTCACGAAATCCATGGTGATGTGCTCCCATTTCCATGTTGGTATAGGTAGAGGCTGTAATAACCCTGCAGGTTTCTGATGCTCTACCTTCACTTGCTAACATACAAGACATTTTACCATAAAATTCGTAACATCTTTCTTCAGACCTAACCATCAGTATACCTTCCGGAGATTCTGGTACATCTTGTTACTCCCCAGATGTAGTGTATACTTCGATGAATGAGCTTTCGTCAATATCAATCTCCTGAGCTCTGGTTCCTCGGGAACACACAATCTACATCTGAACCTCAAAAGTTCATCTGAACTAATCTCAAAGTCAGTCACTGTGCCCTTCTGTATCTGACCTCTCATGTCAATGTAATACGAATCAATCTGCTGAGCCTGTCTGATCCTTTCCAACAGATCTGGCTCCAAGCATAGACTAGCAATCACATAGTCCGTATCCACGTCAGAAGGCACAACTCCCAAACTGAGGCTAGCAAACTACTCTAACAACTCATGTTCCCTGACCATCATGTACGATATCATCTTAAGGCTCTTCCTGCTCAAAGCATCATCTACAACATTAGCCTTACTTGGATAATAAAGTATCTCACAATCATAGTCCTTCAGAAGCTTTAGCCATGTTCTTTGTCTCATGTTCAATTCCTTCTGTGAGAACAGATACTGAAGACTCTTGTGGTCGGTAAATATCTGAAATTTTTCACCATATAAGTATTGATGCCATACCTTCAACGCAAACACTACTGCTGCTAACTCCAAATCATGGGTCAAATAGTTCTTCTCATGATCCTTCAACTGTCTAGATCCATAAGCAACTACCTTCCCATCCTGCATCAATACACAGCCTAGTACCTGATGCGAAGTATCAGTATACACTAAAAATTCTCTTGAGCTAGTAGGGATAATGAGAATTGGAGCGATGGTCAATCGACTCTTCAACTCTTGAAAACTCTTCTTATAATCCTCGTTCCATACAAATGCTACACCCTTCCTAGTTAAACGTGTCAACGGAGCAGCTAACTTCAAAAATCCTTCTACGAATCTTCGATAATATCTTGCTAAACCCAAGAAACTCCTGATCTCAGTAACTGTCCTTGGCTGTTCCCACTGAACTACAACCTCAATCTTGGATGGATCCACTGATACACCATCCCTTGACACAACATGTCCCAAAAATGAGATCTGTGATAACCAAAAATCACACTTGTTAAGTTTAGCATATAACTTATGCTCTCGTAAAGTCTGCAATACAATCTTGAGGTGTCTCTCATGCTCTTCCTCAGATTTAGAGTATACTAAAATGTCATCAATGAAGACGATAACAAACTGATCCAAATATGGCTTGAACACATCATTCATCAAAGCCATGAAAGCTACGGGAGCATTCGTCAATCCGAATGGCATAACCAAGAACTCATAATGACCATATCTGGTCCTAAATGCTATCTTGGGCATATCTCCACTCTTTACTCTCAGCTGATGATACCCAGACCTCAGATCAATCTTAGAAAAGACTTACGCTCCCTGGAGCTGATCTAACAAATCATCTATCTGTGGAAGAGGATATATATTCTTGATGGTTGCCTTATTCAATAATCTGTAATCTATACATAATCGGAGGCTTCCATCCTTCTTCCTTACAAACAAAACTGGTGCTCCCCAAGGTGAAACACTCGGTCTAATGAAACCCCTATCCAACAGTTCTTGTAACTGTCTCTTAAGCTCCTTCAGCTCAACTAAGGCCATACGATACGATGGTTTCGATATAGGTTCAGTACCAAGCACTAAATCTATACAGAATTCCATCTCTTTGTCTAGTGGCAACTTGGCAATTCATCCGGAAAGACATCTGGGAATTCACTAACCACAGGAATATCTTTCAACTCTGGATGTACCTTATCTGTATCAACCATGTATGCAATGAAACCTTCAACATATTCATTTCTCAGTCAGCATAGTATATTATTAATCACAAATCATAACCACTACTTTTATTTCTTTGCATCAAGCTTTACAACATATTTTTCAGGGTTAGGAAACATAACTGTCTTAGCGGAACAATCTAAAATCGCATGATTTGCAGATAACCAATCCATACCTAATATTACATTAAAGTCACTCATACTCAACAGTATTAGATTGGCTGTCATGTCCTTTTCCCCTACTTTCAACTTACAATCATTCAACACATGCTCCACTAGCTGACTATTATCTATAGGCATACTAATCAACATCATCTTATTTAAAGGAGTGCGCTCTACATACTTTACTAACTTACATGCAAATGAAGGCGATACAAATGAGTGCGTGGAACCAGGATCAATCAATACATGTGCTTATAGACCATAAATCATGATGTTACCTCTAATCACATCCAATGAAGCATCAGCTATCCCTTGGTCCAAGGCATGTACTCGCCCTCATCCCATAACCTGCTTTCCCTTCTCTTCTGCCATCGCACTCCTTCTTTAAGTAGATGTATCAGTTGGAGCTCTCTTTGGCTCTCTGCCCTTCTGTGGTGCAGTCTCAACTATCTCTAGGCAAACTCTAGCAATATGCCCCGATTTCCCACATCGAAAACACATAATGGGACTTATTGGACAAGGTCTTCCACCATGATATCTTCCACATCTATTGCACTGGTCAGTAGTAGGCCTCTGTCCTCCAATCATAATGCCCTTTGTCGGAGCTATAGTCGGGTATGTAGGAAATCTCACAATCTTTTCCTGTACTTCCTTGATCTTTGGTCTCTTATCGAAAAGTCTCTTCCCTCCTCGATATCCGAAACCTCAAGCATGGTCACTCACCTATCTCTTTCTATCTCTGTCTCTACCTTTCTATCTCTGTCTCTACCTTTCCCTGCTGCTCTGAACTCTGAGACATTTCTCTCATAATCTTGTTCACAGAGTTGCACCCTACGCACAACCTCATCATAGGTAGAAATGTCGAATGGAACCAGTTTAGACCGCAACACTGGCCTCAATCCATCGATAAACCTACGGACCTTCCTAGTCTCGTTGTATATGGTATCGGGGTCATACCTCCCCAGGGCTAAAAATCTAGTCTCATACTCATCCACTGAAAGAGTTACCTGGCTCAACCCTAAGAATTCAGCCTGCAGCCTCCGCTGTGCCGTATCTGGAACAAACTGCTTCCTAAAGGCATCCAAAAATATCTCCCAACTAATCTCAGTATGTTAGGCTCTCAATATAGGCCTGGTGGACTTTCACTAATGCTCTGCTGTCTCTTTCAATAGGAACGCAACAAATACGACCCTCTCTGAAGTCGTACACTCAAAGAATCCATACAATTTCTCCATCTCTCCAATCCACTACTTAGCGACAACTGGGTCCTTGACCCTTCGAAAAGATGGTGGTCCAAGCTTCTGAAATTGTCGCAGTCTATCCAAATCACACCCATATCCCAATCCACTACTCTCCTAAATCGGTGGGGGTGTAGGAGTATCTGCAGCCTGTGGCATCTCAGGTGCAGGCTGTACAGGTGTGTCAGGTGCAACTCCCTCTCCTGTCGCAGTCTCTGCATCCTGTCCCTGTCTACTTGGCCTAGTCTGTGCCAGTATCTCCACTATCATCTCTAGGCTACGCTATATCCTCGTGAAACGTGCCTCTACAGTCTCTGGTACCTCATTAGTTCCCACATTCTCATCTCGGGTCTCTATCCTACCTCTACGGCCTCGAGCCCTACCTCTCGCCCCTCTACCACGGCAGATATTAGTCATATAGACTAAATTCCAGCATTCATAACCTTATATTAGTCTGATTCCCATCTTGTATACACAATTGTAACTGAACAAAGCACAATATTATGAGGATGTACACTTTCCTAGACTAATACTGACTTACATCAGACCAACTACGCTCTAATACCATTCTGTCACGACCTCTCATTCCATGACTTACCAAAAACCACTACAAATTTTTTTCGCTTTTTACTTTACTGACCTTTCTCTTCACCGACAATTGGGCTATGATTCGGCATTAGTCGTCACTCTCTCTCTCATCTTATCATTCTTATTACGTCATACATACATGTCATCATAAGAATCTATTGACTGTAAGTACGTATTTCTCATAAGTAGATTTATTTACATTAACATAATTACATCCCCAAATATTACAAACGTGTACATCACTGTGCTTATACATTGCTCAGATACAAAATAGTACTCGCTGTGTATACCTTTAGCTTTATGGGAAATGGCAGCGGATAATAGGAATTCTATACCTCAGCCGAGCTCACTCTACTGCGTATGATCTGTAGAGAGTGAAAAATAAAGGGGGATGAGCAAACAACGCGCTCAGTAAGAAAATCAGGCAAGCAAGTAGACGTCCACACTATCTACTGAAAATAATGCTTTGCCTTTCCTTCTCTCATCTCAAAAGCATGTATCAAAACTAATAAAATAGTAGTACAAAATCACTTTTATGTACTTAAAATCATGCTGAGTTATCAAATGTAGGCATTCATGCAAAACAGTGCATCTTTATAAAATTAGGAATGCCTTTATCTCAATCATGTCATTTACATTTAAATCACAGTAAATATGGCAGTTCACAACAAAACACAAACTGGTTTCCGACCTATCTCTCTCAGGTCTAACCGTATCATGAAAACAAGTGATACATCGTGCGAGACTCAGTGGCTAAATGCAATACTCTCTTGAAATATGTCCATATCCTAAAATATGAAATCCCAGGCAACACAGATCTCGGTGTGTGGGTATCACTGCTGCAACGGGAGGGGGGTCAGTCCATCACAACTGCCAGCTATAAACTCCTCAACTCTACAACTCCACCACACGGTACAGTGTACTCCATGCTACTCGCACGGTACAACGTACACCAATGGACCCTCTCTTCATGGTCGAGATGCCTGTCATAGGTCTTAGTCCTCACACCACGTAAATACATCATAGTCGGGGTGCCTGCCATAGGTCTTAGCCCTCACACTATGGAATAAATGCTACGTTTCTAAATTCACGTACGAACATCTCAACAGTGTGACACTCAGTATACACGGACGAAATCGTCACGATTTTTCTCTTTAACATGTATTATATATCACATAAAAATTACAGTGTGCGTCTTGAGTGTGACTCTCAATCAACACTCCGCCTCTTAAACACTGTATATGCATCTCAAAATATCAAACACTAGTGCGAGTAACCTCTAGCACTAGGTTAATGCATAATTCTCTTTTCAAATCAAGTACGAGTTATTACTTAAGTACTATATCATGTATAAATCATGAAAACTGAGTCCGAGCATTGCTTCAGTACTCTATCATGTAAAACTGAGTATGAGCAAAGCTCCCAATACTCTATATGCATCAATCACAAACTGAGTACGAGCAATGCTCCCAGTAATCTAACATGCATAAAATCGCATTTAAATCTAGTACAAGTATATACTTCAATACTTTATGATGCATATCTCAAAATATAGTGCGAGTATTCTCTATCACTTATGGGTTTCACACAAAACCAGATATATGGCTTATTTAAATCACAACTCACTCAATTCAAATCAAATAAGCACTCAAACGTGATGTTTTCGCATAATTAGGAAAACATTAGCCATTCTATCATGCAACTCATGCATTTTGGTCACAATATGCTATTCGGGCTTTTTATCTTATTTTTGGATAAAATCACACTTTATCTCATAAATCTCTATCACACACATTAGGCTTATTCATGGGAATTCATATAGCATATAATATCGAAATGCTATTTAAATACGTGTAGCCATCTCTAGCTACTCACGAAATTCCCTTACCTCGGATCACGTCAAGTGACCTCACTTCCTCGATGCAACTCACTTTCGCAGTCCGAGCAGCTTCCACGATGATTTTCGAAGCTGTTACAATTATTGGCGTTAGTATATCTCTATATACTCATTTCATTTGCCAAATCTCAATTAAACACATAATTTTCATCACTTCCTCCAAATATGGTATAAAACCACATTTCACATAACTATCTTTGTTTCTCCTTATTTCCAATTTATGCATTTCATAAGATTACCTTATAATCTTCCATACATGCGTTTTCCATCATTAAATCAATGTTAACACCATTTCCTCATCATTTCCTCATTTTCTCACCAATATCTAGGTTATGGTGATTTTTCATGTTCCTTTCATTTCCAACATTTCATATATATACCAATCAACTCATCAATACACCTAGTTTAACATATATCAACTTGGTGCATTAAATCTTACCTAGCTGAAATTTCCTTTGTCACCAAAATGGTAAAATCTTTCTTGCTCTTTCAACTCTTGATTTCAATCCCTTGTTTCCAAGTATGTTGTTCTCCTCTTTGCTAAGAACAACTTTGCTCACTTATATCTCACTCAAAACTGATCACAAACTAAAGTTTTCTAGTGTTTCTTGGCTAGGTTACACTTTTGCTCTTGAATGAAATAGTAACTCTCAGGAAAAATGAAGTGCAGAAGCCTAGTATTTATAGAATTGTCTTGATGAGATCGATCTGCTACCCTAGGAGGTCGATCTGCTCTGCATTTTATCTCTTGAAACCGACCTTCCAAACTTAATGAGATCGATCTGCTCTAGCATGCGATCGATCTGTTGCAACACAGAACCTTAAGGAGATCGATCTGCTTTTGCATGAGATCGATCTGTTGCAAGTCAGTAGCTTAAGAAAATCGATCTGACCCTCTTGGGATCGATTCCTTCAACACAGAATGCTCAGCAGATTGATCTGGCCCCTTTGGAGATCGATATGACCTGTTCCATCACCCAAATAAGAGCATTTTGTCTCTTTAAGATCGATATCTCATCCCATGAGATCGATCTCTTGTTCATATTTTTTAGATTTTACTGCAATTTTCTGCAGTAACTCATACCAAATTTCACTTATTTTGCTACCATAGTCATTTTCTCATCCAACCACCTTTAAGGCTTGAAAATGACATCCATTCATACCTTATACACATTAAAACTTATGTGTATTCTTTGTATAGTCAAAGCTATACAATATAAACCCAAATGGAAGTATAAACTCATTCCATTTTACTTAACCACTCAAAACTCAATATATTCACATTCCACTCATGGAAATATACCTCTTACTCTTGCTATACACTTTAAAACTTGCATGTATTCATTCCATACACATTTACAAACTTCACATATACATTCCTCATGATTTATATTGAATGTGACTTGCTCATACATCACAAGTCATAAAGGTTACATTTAAAATTTTGAGTCTTACAATATGACACTTTCGAATTTTTGAGAAAAAGTCAACGTGATCAATGATTAAGGAAAAAGTCAACTATAATTTGGAAAAGTGGACTTTTACCATAGTTGATTAACTGTAGTTAAAAATTAAACTAAGTGTGGAGAAAAATTTGGAAAAAATATTTTTGGTCAGAATACAAGATAATCATCCCTGGAAGTAAGGAAAATTTATTCGGATGAATTTCGGGTTAAATTTAACAGGTAAAAACGTATTAGGCCAAAGTGAAGACTTTAAAGCTCATTAAGGTATAATAAGTGTAGATCAAATTTCTTATGTCCATTAGATCGAATTGTTGGACCGATTGAGAGGCCGAATATTTAGACAATTAAAGGCCCGATGTAAAGTAAAAATTTCAGCCCGAAAGCTCATTAGGAAGGCCCAAACTGAGAAGCCCAAATGCTAGGCCCAAATTGATAAAAATCAAGCCCATTAGTAAAGGAAACCATAGCCAATTTGGTAACCATTACCTAAATCAATTCAAATTGAATTTTGTTAGCTGAAAAGTAAGGCTTAATGACTAAGTAATGAACTTATAAATCAGCCAACACAACTACATCTTCTTCGTTAAGAGTTTAGCTAGAAGAAGGAAACCATTAAAACACATATAGCTAAGCTTTCTCTCACTAGAAATCACTAGAAAAAATGCATATTTGAAACTTGCATTCTTCATGAAAGTTGTTCCAAATTGAGAGAGGATTAACATATGTTGGAATTGGCTATCAAGGAGCCATAGTGTGCAAACCGAGAGGCTTAAAAGTTTTGACCAAGTGTGAACGCATATACTAGGTATAATTTTAAGCTTTCAAATTCATATATGTTAATCTATGAATTATTCTAATTATATTGGTATATGTTTTAAGCATTGAAACACATGGAATCACTATGAACATGAATTTGCCGAGAGTGAGTAGTGATAAATTGATGAACGCCCATATGATTTGAAGGCATGAATGAGTTAATATAGACGTGCTCATGATTATGGTATAGTTAGAATTAATCAATTTGATCAATTGGTGGATGAATTAAGTTGGCAATCAAGGTGTTTGATAAAATGCCTAAATGAACTAAGAGAAGCTTAAGAACATTGTCAACCAAGTGTTTGTGAAAATACCTAAGTGAATTGGCTAGCAAATGGCTGATAGTGGTGTTGTGCTCGGCATGGCTAGGCATGTGTGGTCTCGGCCATGGCATGTGACCGAGAGGTCCAATGGTCCAAGCCCAATTGGTTTCGACCCAATGTGATGTAATGGGTCTCAGATAAGCCTAATAAGAGTTAGTGGATCCCACAAGCCCAATAGGCCCAATGAAAATGAATAGTGAAATGGAAATGGGCTTAAGGCAGAGTTAGGCCCATTAAGGTTTATTAAAGCCCATTAAGTGAAATAGGCTGTATTAAATGTTTAATACTGTAAGAAAAGTAAAATTAACTTGATGAATGGTTATATGCAGCTCCAGAGATTATTGGAGGAGCTAATCGGACTGTTGGATCGAGCAGCGTTGAGAAAGTAAAATTTCTCGAGTGATTGCAGGTAAGGGACTTTTGTGAGTAGTTAGAGATACCTGCATGTATTTTCGTCTACTTTTACATTCACTTAAAAACTCTAAGGGTCAGAGAAAGTGAATAATAATTATACTGACCCGATGTGGTAAATTACGATTTTACCCTTAGTTAGCAAAAAAGTCAACTTTTGAGAAAAGTTGTAAAAAGCATGGAAACCATAATTTTGAGTGTTTTTATTGCTGTTTAGCAAAAGAGTAGGTAGATGGGCTAATTTTTTCTTGGTTGATGAAAACTAGCACAATTTATAGTGCTGATTTTGATATTTTAGAAATTATCTCTTTTTAAAGAGTCATTTATCGAATTATGTGAGAATAAATTGTGCTAGAGCACAGCTCACACTTGATTTCATATATTTTTCACATATATTAGTGCTGATGTGTGATTCACACTAGATTTCCATGACATGCATGATAGAGTGCTGGAGTTATTGCTCGTACTCGAATTTTACATGAGATGCATGACAGAGTGCTAGAGCGTTGCTCGTACTCAATTTTTCATGATTTATACATGACATAGTACTTGAGCGATTTGCTCGTACTTGATTTGATGAGTTTTATGCATAGCATGGTACTGGAGCGATTGCTCATACTTGATTTGAAACATGAACTATGCATGACCTAGTGCTGGAGGTTTACTTGCACTAGAGTTTGAGTTTGTGATGTGAAACAGTATTTGAGCGGAGTGTCGACTGTGAGTCACGCTCAAAGGCGTGCACTATAGTTTTATGTGATATATAAGACATGTTGAAAACCATGCTGATTTCCTCGTGTAGACTGAGTGTCACACTGTGAGAGGTTCGCATGTGGATTTAGAGACGTGGTATTGACTATCCATTAAGATAGGATCCACGAGTGTACGTTGTACCGTGCGAGTGGCGTGGAGTACACTATACCGTGTGGTGTTGTGGAGTTGAGGAGTTTATAGCTAGCAGTTGTGATGGACTGACCCCCCTCCCGTTGCAACCGTGATGCCCTGCACATTAGGTACCGTGTAGCCTGGGATCACCATTATAGGATATGACCATAGTCCAGGATATTATTGCATTTCACCACAGAGTCTCACATGATATATCACTTGATTTATTTTATGATACGGATAGACCTGAGGGATGGGTCGGAATCCGATTGTTGTGTTGTGAATGATTTAAATGTCATATTTGCTGTGATTTGAATATAAATTGCATGATTTCTCTAAAGGCATTGTGAAATTATACAAATGCATTATTTTGCACGAAATGCCTACATTTGAGAACTAAGCATGATTTCTGTACATGGGATTTAATCTGTACAAGTGTATATATATATATATATATATATATATATTTAAAGACATGCTTTTAAAGTGAGTTAAGGAAATGATATTTTCGAGGCATAGCATTATTTTGAGTAGATAGTGTGGATGTCTACTTGCTATTCTGATTTCCTTACTAAGTTGTGAGCTCACCCCTTCTTTTTTTCACCTCTCTATAGAGCACCCGCAGTAGAGCGAGTACGAGAGAGGGATAGTGTTCCTGTTATCCGTTGTCATTTCCTATTGATCGACAAGTATACATATTTTTTACAGTTCTGTATCTAAACATATAAACAACATAGTGATGTAAATGATGTAAATTATGGGGAATGTATTTGTATTAGATTTTATACGAGCTCACTTATATTATAAAAGAAATTATAGTCAGTAAATAGTATATTGACATGTATGTATGATAATGAATAGTATGGTAAGCGAGGATGCTAACATCGAATCACAGCCCAACTGTTGAGAAGAAGAAAGGTAAGTAAAAAATAAAAAATTTGTACTGGTTTTGGTTGAGTCACAGGGGTCGTGACAAAACAACATGATGAGAAGAATGTGACCACCATAAAGACCATATACAATGCACGACCAAGTATAGAATTATTGAGAAAGCTAGTAGATCACAAATGCAACAACTCATGAAACACTTGAATGATTGTAAATATGTTGATGACATAGGAGCGATGAGTCAAGTAATTGTGTTAAAGACATATTTTAAGCACATCCGATGGCTATGGATTTGTTGAATGTTTTCCTAATGTGTTGGTCATAGATTGTACATATAAAAACTAATAGACACCGACTCCCACTTCTTGAGATTGTTGGTGTTATATCTACAAATTTGACATTTTGCATTTGTTTAGATGAAGGCTGAGCGCAATGATAACTACACTTGGGTACTAGAGAAGTTGAGAAGCTTGATGTCTTCTAATTCAACACCTTCTGCCATTGTTATTGATAGGGATTTGGCATTGATGAAAGCAGTACAAACAATATTCCCTAAAACAACTAATCTCTTACGTAGATGGCATATATCAAAGAATTTATTTGCTAATTATAAAAAGCTGTATGAGTGAAGGAGGAGTGGGAGGCATTTATGTCAGCTTGGGGCGTTCTTTTATTCTCTTCAAATGAGTATAAATACGAAAAAAATTTAAGTTAAATGGTAACCAATTACCATTCTTATCTTAGAGCACTCTAGTACTTAGGAGATACATGGTTGGATCAGCATAAAAAGGGATTTATTGCTGCGTGGACAAATAAAGTAAAGCACTTTAGAAATGTTACAACAAATAGGTATGTAGGTTTATAAGGTTAAAGAATTTGTTATTTTCACATTTTATAGAATTGTTTCATTAAAATATATATTTTTGTAGTGTCATGTTTGAGAGTGCACATGCTAAATTAAAAAGACTTTGGATTGTCTCAAAAAGATTTTGGATCATCTCAAAAAGATTTTGTTACATCTTGGAATGTTATTAACTCCTTGATCGAGCTGCAATGTACGAAGATAAAGGCTTCATTCGAGAGAAGTCTTACTACTATTGAACATAATTTTCGGCCAACTTTATTTAGGGAGTTATTCCAATTGGTGTCTAGGTATGCATTGAATATTATTTTGAAGGAGGCCTATGAGCAAATAATATTAGCATTGATCATCTTACATGCAATTGCATCATTAGAGGCACACATGAGTTATATTGTGCTTACAAGATTGTTAAATTCATAAGGGGTGGAAAAATAATTTCGTTATCCATTGTGCATCGTCATTGGTCGAAGTTAAACCTAAAGAAGATCAAAGTTGATGAGGTAGACCTTATACTGACATGCTTTAATGTGTGTAATGTCTCAAGAAAATTAGCATTAAAGAAAAAGTTAAAAAAACTAGGTGATCCGGCAACTACATTCATTGCTCCTTTGCTTAAAAAGGCTAAGACTAAGGGTCATTAAGGGTTAAAAATAGACAAATAAACTCGACATGCCCTTCATACTTTGAGATTATTGAATCTCAACATTATAACGCCTCAAAACCCGTCTTAGTTAATTTAGTGATGAAGAAGAAACTACCAGTTCATCGAAAAAGGAAAGTGAAATTATTGATTCTTTCTCATTGGAGATATGTCAACACATACAATTTACATTGGATGTTGATGCAGATGGCCACTGTGGTTTTCGAACTATAACCGGTTTGCTAGGTTTAGGTGTTGATGCATGGTCCAAGGTGTGATAAGATTTGATTCATGAGATATGCGATTATCGAGGTTATTGTGTTAATCTCTATGAATTCGAAAAACGTGTTGATGAATTGATAAAGACTTTATCATATTTCTACACACTGACTACTTTTGATAAAATGGTTTACCTTATCTGATATGGATCATTTGATAGTAACACGATATAAAGTTGTGTTAGTCCATTTATCTATGAGACAGCGCCTCGCATATTTCTCACTCAAAGCTGCACCACCTCCACCACTATAACACGGATTCATTGCAGTTGGACTTGTTAACAATTCTCATTTTGTTGAGGTATTAATAATAATATGCATGTCAGACATGAGATTTTTTTATTTTTACATACGTTTAAAAGTGTTATTTTTTAGGTATTCATGGATTTGTTCGCACCCATACCTTCGGTTGCATGCAATTGGCATCAGTATTGATATGATAGTGCTCGTGAGTGGGAGCTTCCATATGTATCACACATTGAGGATTTCAAAAATTTGTTTAGAGATCAGATGTTGCCACTAAAGAAACTATTGACTTGGATGAACTATGATATTGTATAAAAAATTGTTGTATTTTGATAGTTATGCCTTTTTTGGCAGTATAATCCATATATGTATTGTATCTATCTTAATGTATATTTATTATGCAACGAAAGTAATGAACGAGGATGAAAACATAATTACAAAATAGAAGAAAATAAATAACATTATCGTTTATCATAAATATAAATTGTATGTTTAAAAAGAAAACATCACTAAATACAAAACACTTTCAGTACTGTCACGACCCAAACTACCCAAAAATCAGAGTTAATTTTTCGCGTTTTGTTATTTTTATTACTTAAATTCTTACCTGTCTTCTGATCGTGACCACACTTTTAAAATCAAAGTTAATTGGGCTGTGCGTCAATGCCAGTCCCACCATACATTTACCATGTAACTTATTTCTTCTCTAGTCATTTATAATTGTTTACATTAATTATACATCCCCTAAAGTTACTTACAAACATGTTACTGTGCTATGCTTATGTAGATACAATATGTACAAGTGTATATACCTTATGTTGATGGGCAGCAACGGATATCCAGAATGCAGTACTGAGTCGCCTCAACTTCAACTGGAGATTATCTGTGGGAGAAAATGAAAGGGGTGAGCACATCAAGCTCAGTAAGGCAACCCTACGAACAAGTAGGTAACCATACTACCTACATGAACGTAGTGCCATGCATAAACCACCCTTTCTCCACACATTTTAAAACAAATTATATGAGTTATGATGTTATGTAAAACACATCTGCACGGAAAATTCCACATGCAATTATATTCAAAATCATATCTTTCTCATTTAAAAATTTCACAATAAAGTCAAGACTCGACCCCTCCTTCGGGTGATCTTGACTCACACAAAACCATGAAAATCGGTTTACATTCACACATGGGTTAAAAGCATGGAATAACCATCATGCACATTTAGTTAAAAGCCCAGTTTAAATCATCGAAATCGTCGACATGCGAGACGAGGCAATATCTGTATAACGGTAATAACCAGGACTATGGCCATATGTGTCCTCGGGAGTTCCTCAGCTACACGGATCCTAGTGTGCGGGTTCTCACCATGATCGGGAACCGCCCGGGAGGTGGGTCAATCCAACCCGTCAGTCTTATCCGATCCCATGCATCCGAAGATGCTAACGTATCACAAAGATACCAAGTATCACAAAGATACCAACATATGCAAAATAACACACGGTACATCGTACTCCATGCTACTTGCACGGTACATCGTACTCCGTGGACCCATTGTAACGGCCAACCCCTGCCCGGCCAACCCCTGCCAACGGCCATGGCAACCCCTTTTGGGCCCATCGACAACGCTGGTGGTCTAACAACGGGTGGTCCAACAATGCTACGCATGTGACGGTCGACCCCTGCTCGGCCAACCTCTGCCAACGGCCATGGCAACCCCTCTTGGGCCCATCGACAACGCTGGTGGTCTAACAACGGGTGGTACAACATCGTCAACAATTCCACGTATTGTCCGCTTTGGGCCGAAGCCCGTACGGCTTTGTTTTATTCGGGGTCATTCTTGCTTAAGGGCCTTTTTCCCTGATGCCATGTCTCAAAACGCACGTGCGGGCCAATTTAATCGGTGACACACAGTCTACCCGATGCTCCAAGCACGGCTTATCGTATGATCTCTGAAAAGTAGTGCGAGCGGTGCTCTAACACTGTTGGTAAATCGAGAAAAACTAGTGCGAGCTAAGCTCTAGCACTCTGTATGTAAATCATGTGAAAATCTGGTGCGAGTTAGACTCTAGCACCGTGTCACGAAAAAGCATGTGAAATCTGGTGCGAGTTATACTCTAGCACCTATGCATGTAAAACTCTAGTGCGAGCTCTCGCTCCAGCACTAATGCATGCATCACACAAATCAAACATCGTGCGAGCTGAGCTCTAGCACGTCACATGTAAATAAAAACACGTAGGCGGCTCTGTTTCCTCAAAACAGTTTTCAAAACAATTTCATCGTTGAAACTATGAAATGCTGTGCATTTTTTTCTTTCAAGGTGAGCCAGCCTACTCATGTATGTGTTAAAATACCTCCAGAACGAGCAGGAACCTCTTGTCCTTGCTCCTCCCAATTTTTCCTAATTTGTAAGTTCTACCCTTAACAAAGGGTATTTTTAGTAATTTGCCCATTCGGGGCACTAAAATTATTATTCGACCTCTAGACCCTTCAGATAAATTTTAAAGACTGCAAGTGAACTTAAAATTGCGTAAAGTTACCTCTAGCAGTCCGCAGAATTCCCTTACCTTATTTTCCTGTCGAGTCTGACCTTTTCTTTTCCACTGTTGTCACGTCGCGCAGTCCGTTATGCTCCCAATCAAATGCCCGGAACTGCGTATCAATATTCCTCAGGTCAGATATCATACAATTTAATCGTATTTAATACTTTCTGGGCTTAATTTAAATCGTTGGGCCCATTTACCCCTATTGGGCCCGATTGCACCTTAATGGGCCTTAATCGGCCTTAAGCCCGTTTACCACTTAATTTTCACTTTATCGAGGCCTATTGGGCTCATTGGGTCCACCAATAATTTATTGGGCCTCGTCCTAGCTCTCGAATAGCTAAATTCACTATTTACGACAATTATCTAAATTTTCATAATTTAATTCAATTTATGCGGAATTTAAATCAATATCACGCATAACGAGGTAATTGTCGTTAATAAGGGTCACTTACCCGAGACTCCATGCTAGTACGAAATTCGAGGCTGTCTCGAGCCCTCGGTGGATGCCAATCGTCGAGCTACACAATTCCACAATTTTCCCGGGTAAGTTTTCAGCCCAAAATTAATTAATAAAATATTCCAAAATTTAAATCGGTCAATTTGACCGCTTATCGACTTACCCGAAGCTCGATTGCATCACTGGAATTTTCCCCAACTTTTTCTCTTTTTCTTTTTCCCTTTTTTTCTCCTTTTTTCCTCTCTTTTTGGCTGAACCGGTTCAGTCCGGTTCGGACCGGTTCAGACCACCGGTTCACCCCGGTTCGGCCGGTTCACCGCCGGTTCACTGCCTTGCCGACCGGTTCTCCACCGGCTTCCACCGCCAGCAGCTCCGTGAGGCTGTCCGCATCTCAGATCTGGGCTTGGTTCGCCTCAACGTCGCCGAAAAATGGCCGGTCCGGCTGTTCTCCTCTTCACCGTCGGACCCATTTCTTCCTCTTGGCCGTCGCCGGCGTTTCCGCCGTTTCGTCGGCTGACACCGGTGCAGAAAGGACCGCCGTCGCCTGGGCTTTCGGAATTGGGCCTCGGTTCCGCCCGAATCGCCGCCGTTCGCCGCCGGTGGCCATCTCTTTTCCCGCGGCTTCTCCTCCGTTTTTCGCCGGATTCCGACGTCGGTTGGCCGTGCTGCCGGTGCCAGGGAGATAGCCGGCCTCTGCTCTTCCTTTTCCGGCCCTTAGCCTGGCCATCGACCGCCGGACGGCTCGTCGGTCTCCCTCAGGTTCTCGGCTCCGTTTTCGGGTTCTCTCTCCCCGATTGTTTTCTTTCCAGTTTCCCTTTTTTTTGTTTTATTATTATTTATTTTTATTTATTTATTTTTATACTATTCATTAAAATATATTAAAATACCCAAAATATCACTTAAAATTATAATTTTATTCTAATTTAATTAATTTAATTTTATTTAATTTATTTATTATATTTAACCTCTTTTTCGGGTATAATTTCTCCGTATTTTCGGGATGTTGTCCCGGGTGACTTTTCGGTATATTTTTCGATTATTTTCGGGATTATTTTTTCGTACTAAGAATTTCAATTAATCCCGATTAATTTCAATAAATTAATATCTTGATCAGTTTAACCCAAAATAAATTTATTTCACCTTTATTGACCAAGATTTCTTAAATCCATGTTTTAATTAAATTTTTCTTATCGAAATTATACCGACCTTTGGTCTTTTGACCATTTTGCCCTTACACGTGTTCGGGATTAATTTAACCCGACTTCCTTCATACTTTCCCCATCTTTTCTTATGTAATTTCCGTATTTTAATTAAATTCGGGTCTTATAAGTACATTCAGTAAGATCGTTTATAGCCTTCCCCTTCTTACTATAGAATACGTATACGTGGACGAGCTGTCTTTAATGTAGCTTGGAGAGGAGCTGCCTCTGATGTAGCTGGGATAGGAGCTATCTCTGGTGGAAGTAGGGGAGGAGCTATCTCTGATGTAGTTCGGAGAGGAACTGTCTCTCATGGAACTCGGGGAGGAGCTATCTCTGATGTAGCTCAGAGAGGAACTGTCTCTCGTAGAACTCGAGGAGGAGCTGTCTCTGATGTAGCTTGGAGAAAAGCTATCTTTTTGTGAAACTTAGGGAGGAGATATCTCTGATGTAGCTCAGAGAGGAGCTGTCTCTGGTGAAATTAGGGGAGGAGCTGTCTTTAGTGGAACTGGGGAGCTACCGTCCTACAGGAGGAGTGGATGTAATGGGTGCTAGTCTAGAACAAATGCTACTACCTGCACCTCATGACCTATATAATATGTTTTGCTAGTCATAAAGTCCTTTTGTCAATGTCTCAACATCCTTATCGCCATTGAGGGGTACTTGAATGTGAAACATAGCCCTTAACAAGTGCTATAAGTGAAGGCAATAAAGAAATTTTATCAAATCAATTAGTATAAACATAAATTTATTCACATAGGTTTATGGTTAATAACTTACATCAAAATAATCAAAATTGACTAGTCTAGCTTTGAAACTAATCTGCATGCAGGATTTTCTATAAACTGATGAGAAATTGAGTAGTACCAAGCTATGTAGTCAAGAGCTGTCTCACCTAAGGTTACACACTTTTGCCCTCTATTCTCTTCTATGAGCACATATATAATCTTTTTCTCCCACAAGTGATCGACGAACTTATAAGCAACATGATAAGTGGTACTCGTATTACCTCTTTGTACTCAATATGGTGTCAAAGGTGTCAGAGTTATAATCTGTATGTAATCCCACTGTCATAGCACTCTTTCTGGATGATACGGCTCCTTAACATCTCCAAATTTTAAGCTGACCGTGAAAAATGCAATTGAAGGTAATGGATGCTGCCTCCGACTGTCTTTATATGGATCCTAACAAACATGATGACATTGGCGGTTATCTAGCCGCTCTTATAAGACATCAACATTTTGGCCGTAACTATGTGGCTTTCATCGTTGAGCCCAAGGCAAACTCTCATCATACATCAAGTTCACTTCCAGACTCAATGACGAGAAGTGCTCATAATCCAAGCTTACATAAAATAAAATATCAATTATTAATAAATTATTTATAAAGTAATAATAATTAAATAATTATTTAGAATTATAAAAATAATACTTGCATAAGGGTCATATACTTGACAATTCCTTTTACGTTTGACTTGTTTGCAAGACTAAGCTATTTTTACATATACGTAAGAGCAACTGCACTTTACGCATGTCCGCTGATTGTCAATAGATCCTCTAAATAAGCCAATAATGCTACAAGAACATGCTATCCACTCTTATATACAAAAAAATGTGCAACCCAATAAGTGCAGCAAGTATGCTCAAGTGGCATACACTATGCTCTCATCATTTTTTCTATTAGTCACATCGCCAAACTGCAATCTCAGCCAATGCAATTAAACATTTGGCCCACAACCAATACACGTCACTGCTATCGTTTCCATGAGAGAGATGCCTAATAAACATACTAACATTTTGTTTACTTGCCTAATTGACAAATCCTGGCATGGAACGATCCGACTAACCATTGGTATGCTAAGGAGTATTGCTACATTGTCTAGGGTAATCATCTTATCTCTAAATGGCATATGGAATGTCTTCGTCTCCAACTTCCACCTTTTCACAAATAATAGAGATGATGGTGCTGTTGCAAGTGCGATCACTGCACTTAACCAAACTACTTAGGCCGAACTATAAGACAATAGAGCAAATACGTGTTCGATTTTCGTCTAAAGGCCATTGAGAGATTTTCGAGCTATGATTAAGAACCTTCAAATTGGCTCGCTCTTATATCATAAACAACAAACAATAAAAATCTCTATTGTTCAACTTTTCAAAATAATTACTTGACCATCCCATATGGAAAAGCAACATGTGATTTAAAACTTTTAAGAATTAAGGTATCAATCGGGCCTTCAAGATGAGGCTTGAATACCTCCATTGCATCTTTTGAATCCACATGCATGACATGTTTAGCCTGATCGACATGCTCGACCTGCTCAATATGCTCCTCAATGACAATGTCTATCCTAGCTCGTTAGCTCCTCGTAGAGGCGATGAGTTGCTCTCGTCTTCTATCAAGCAACGGATCAGTGTATCCTCGAGATAAACCTGTACCTCGTGTACGTGCCATGTCAATAAAAAAATACATTTAAATAATTATAAATAAAAGCAGAAATGCACATGCTTAAGCTTAACAGTTCTTGATGATTACTTATGCATTATGTAATCATGCAAGCCAAGAAGCTTAGTTACACCATATGAAATAGTACAAAATTAGTTATATTTTCTTTGTTTTCCTTTATGTAATCTGCATAAACAAAAGAAGATATTCATAACTATGATACTTATTAGCCTAGGTGAAATCAAACACTAATATTTTTCCATGAAACTGAAAGTAAGCTAACTGATTAATCATCTCATGCAAGCCATTATACATACAACACCAATTAAGAAATCAAGAATCACAGCAATTCACAACAACATTTTCCCCCATAATATGTTAATGAAATTTTAATGTTAAGGAAAAACACTTGGGAGGCAAATAAATATGCCACAAAACAATCAAAAGAAACCCGACTAGTAGCCATACCAACAGCGCCAAGACATGACCCCAAAAGGTTGCCCTATCCGAAAGCCATCAACAACAACCCAAGCCTTTTGAACATAAAGCAACAAATAAATCCACATATCATTTGTGAATCATGTTACCTGCTTAAAAGTCTTAAGACACTAATATAGTAACCAAGTAAATAAAGGTAATAATCAACCTAATATGGGAATCCATGGAGAATAAGTTTATAAGATTAGTTCTCCATGCATATAAAATATTGCTTCAAAAACAAACTCTTACACCATTAAATATAAAATGCATTCAAAACTTTTTAAAGTGCAAGCTCAAGGGAACCTCTTACGAAGATAATCTTCATTCATATTTCCTTGTTAGCAAATGAATAAACACAAAAATAAATCTCAAAATTCTATTAACTTTGACAAAATGAATAACAGTAGTAAGGTCAATCAGTCTTTTATAAGGTAATATTTTTAGTGTCACCACATCTAATAATAGTAAGTTATTCATTTATATGCAATTTTCTAACAAAAGAATCAAAATCACATGATTCTATGATCTGAAACTACAAGCAACAATGTTGCATATTACTTATCCATATTCCAGAAAAAAAAGTTAAGGACACAAATATGAACATAGGATGTGTATGCGTAAGGAAATAAACCACCAAATATGATTTTTGAAACAAATTAATTTAAAATTTTAACCAAAACAAAGACGAACCATTACACTTTATATTACAATCTAAGTCAACAGTGGTTTTTACTGATGTTGGCCGTAGCCAAATCAACATTTTATGCATCAACAAAATCAAGTATGACTTCTTATCGGATATAAAACTAGGGTGAGAGTATGTAATAATTGGTAATGCTTGATCTTAACAAATCATTTCATTCAAGAACCTGTAAAAACGACCTCCAGATATCCTAGTTATTCTCAAATGAAGTCAAAACAAGCTACCAAATTTCCTCAAGTCTACAACAAATACAAGGGCATGAGACCACAACTAATCTAAGTATAAATCATGACGAATAAATCCTATAATATAATTTTCGTACATGTGAACAATATGCAAAGTATACCCTGGACAATATTGATGAATTGCCCTTATTAATTAAATATTTATTTTTGACAATCTAACAAAAGAGGTGAGTGCAAATAGGAAAAGTTAAAAATATAAATTTATGAAGTATGATTAGTATTTTTGGTGGTGTCAATAGACATGTGGTATGAAGAAGAAAAAAATTAGTGCATATAGTAATTCCTTGGAAAGTAATATCTTATTTTAGTAATTTTACGTCTTATGGTTAGCAATCGTGATAGGCACTTTTTAAAACAGAGAATTTGAGGATACTTATAACTCCAAGAAATCAAGAGAGAAAACTAAAAGAATTGAATTGAGTATTTCTTCATGACATAATCTAAAATAGTACCGATCTTCTTATGAAACATGTCTCCTTATGTAATAACTTTTATAACTACCACTTTCTAACTTTGCAAGAACTGAATACCAAAGAAAAAAAAGAACAAAAGAATAAAAGAATAAATAAATTTTCCACTCATTTTAATGATGAAGCTCGATCCTTCTTTATAGCTGAAAACGTGACAAAACTTTTACTGCCATCGTGGTGTCTAACGTAGCTTACTAGAACACCTCATTAAGCTCTTATTCTACTATAGCCTCGTATCATCCCCCAACCATCCAGATTAACCTTGCCCTCAAGGTTAAAATGAGGATAGCTTTACAGAATTCCAAATAAGGAATCCAAGATAAATCTTCTGGTTGCAAACCTTCACATTGCACTGATAACTAAATTTCATATTCAGTACCCATCAAGAGTGTCTTTTGCCGCAGAATAGTTAATGATGTCAACAACAAATGGTTGTCTATAAATGTAGCTGGTAGTTGTGTTGGATGGAATGATGCATCATGAAATAGGGCTTTAATAAGTATACATGAAAAACTGAGTGTATTCTTACATATTCGAGCAAATCCAACTTGTCGCTATAGCTCCTATTTTAGCCACCACAGAAAAGGGTCCATAAAAGCATTTGTTCAATTTAGAATAAGGTTATTAAGCTAAGTATGTCTAGTCATAAGGTTGCAACCTTACTAACATTAAATCCCCCTGGAACACCAACTCTTTATGTTTCTTATCAGCCATTTACTTCATTTTGTTTCACGTTTGACATAAGTTTTACTCCAATTGCATAAACGGATGATTTTTGTCATGCAACACTGTCTCCATCGCCTTTACAGCCGTGACATTACCATCTAGAGGTAGCATCTATCACGACCCTTTTTATCCATTTCGTCTAGAAATCACTATAAATTTTTCGCTTTAACCGTTAACGTACCCGGTTGTGAACATCCCTCACAAATACAGTTGGGCTGTGAGTCAGCAAATAATCACCATTTCCATACATCTTTCAATTAATCAAAAACAATTTCATACATTTGAAAGTTAAGTCGTGTTCTTATACATGACATGTTTACTAACATTTACATCTTCCATATTACAATTCAAAAGGATTACTGTGCTATTACATGTTTAGATATAAAAAGAATTTTAGTGTGTATACCTTTGGGCGATGGAGAGTAGCAGATACCAAAATATAATGCCCCAGTCCTTGACTAGGCTACTGTGCGCGCTCTGTAGATGGGTAAATGAAGGGATGAGCAACCACACGCTCAGTAAGGCAATAATGCAAGCATGATAGATAACTACACTATCTACATGCTTATAATGTCATGTCATAAATCATTTACAATCAGAGCATGAGGAAATAATAAAACTATGCCACATGTATATACATATATCACGTACTGAAAACATGGAAATAGACATTTAAACATGGAAATCATCATGTGAAAACCTTTCATGCTCGATATGATAAGCATTTATCGATTGCATCTCAAATCACAAGATTTATCATAAATCTTTCCCTCAAAGTGTAACACACTGTTAAAAAATTAGCAAAACTCATTAACATCATGCATCATTCCTTTAAATCACACCACTAGGTTCGACCCCTCCCTCGGGTCTACCCTGGACAAAACAAATCATCATCGGTATCTAAAGCCATATGATATCATGTGAGACAAGCGGTCACTATAAATTAAGGACTATATTGGTCAACTATTTCACAATCATCCAGACCACACAGATCCCAGTGTGCGGGATATCATGCTGGAACGAAGGTGGGTTAGTTCTTCGTCAGACTTTTAAATCAACGTCACAAATCACACGATACAGCGTACTCCATGTGATTTACACAGTACAACATACTCCGCGGACCCATCTCATGTTTGGGGGTGCCTGCCATAGGACTTATCTACCCCATGCCATGTGTAACCTACACAGTCTCAAGCGCACGTGAGAGCATTTCGTTTTCATGTAAGAGAGCCTCCCCACCCCAATGGGCTTAAGGATGTTTAGGCTTAAGGATCTTACCAATTTCATTTCAATGTAAGAGAGCCTCCGCACCTAACAGAGCCTCCCCACCCCTACGGGCTTAAGGATGTTAGGTTTAAGGATCTTACCAGCTCCACGGCTCATACGTACCACAATGTGAAAATCCAGTGCGAGTGAAGCTTTAACACAATTTCATATATCATCGGCAAATATCCTCGTACGAGCAACACTACAGTACAGTTTTATGCATAACAAATAATAAGGAAATCACATACGAGCATAGCTCCAATACGGTTGTATGCACAAGTAAGTTAAGGAAACCCATGTACGAGCTATTAGCTCCAGTACGACTTTTAAAATATCGCGAATCAAAATATGGTGCGAGCTAGGCTCCAGCACAATTTAACTCATTTATGTATGATAGGCGGCTCTTTTTCAACAAAACACGTTCAAGACAAAGGGTAGCACCTCACTTGTGCTACTTTACAATATATGAAATCACTGGCCCGCCTATCCTTTAATTTTTCTTAAACTAAGGCAAAGTATTTCATAAAAACATCAAAACATGTGATGCAGTTATTAGCCTTACTATCCCTTTTTTAATATACACTTCAAAAACCAAATCATATACATATATACTTGTAGTCATTCACTCATACCATCAATCACTCTTCTAAATAACCATGCATTTACAAAGCCCTATATTCACCCACAAAGTACGAGCAACTATCTCTATATACTCACAAAATTTCCTTACCTGGAAATTGCGTCAAATGATTTCCTCTTCTTTAGAGCTGCACGTTTGTGCGGTTCGATTCAGAATTCGCCTCTAACAAAATCTTCGGGGACTGCACAAAATCATATATCACATAATTTGGTCTAATATAACACAACTCTTACGTTTACTATAGTTGATTCGACCTATAGTTTTCATTAACACTTATGAGGCCTCACTTCCTCTTAAGTCCATATTGATCGCTTTATTAATTTCTCGAGAGTCTTTTGAACTCTTGTAGGCCTATTAATTCCCAATAAATCGATATTAAGCTTATAGTGCCTCTAGTTCACCATTTACCTCGCTATTACATTTTGTCAAACACCTCATATACTTATTCATTTAACTTGGCCAATCTAACAATGTAGCTCCATTCTATCATCTCGGAGTCATACACATCATCTTACTAACACTTTAATTCAGTCATTCATCATCAACTCAATCATGTCACACTTTCTCACACTAGGCTCATTCTAGGTCATACTTATTCCATTACATTCTAGGTAGTTTCAATCATTAATACACACACCAATCAACTCACAATCAATAACTAGATAAATGTACTTGGGTTGGTGTATTAGAAACTCATCTTGCTTGATTTTCTTCTTGCTCCAATAAGAACACTCATTTTCTCCTTCAATCCAACCAATGAAGTATGGATTCCAAACTATATTGTTCTTCTCTTTATACTGAACAAATTTGCTCTAATAGTTTTTTCTCGAATCTTTATGAAAATGAGACAGCTTTAGATAGAGAAAGCTAGGTTTAAGGCTAGAAATGGAAGAATGAACTTGTTTCCCATGAAAATACAGATCCAACTGCTCCACTTTTATAGAATTGGCACTAGGAGATCAATCTGCATAAGGTGGAGATCGATCTGGCCTTACTTGAATCCTTAGAATTTCATCCATTTGGCAGGCAGGAGATCGATCTGTTGGGTGTAGGAGATCGATCTATCGTGATGCATGAGATCGATCTGCACAATGGAAATAGGATCAATTTCTTTCAGGTCGAGAGTTTAGGAGATCGATCTAGCCATTAAGAGGAGATCGATTTGGTCCAACCCGAGGTTAATGGAGATCGATCTGCTTGAGTGAGGGATCGATCTCCCTCTTTTAGAATGCTTGGCATTGTGTTTTCCAGGCCATGAGATCGATCTCTTCTTGCATAGGATCGATCTGGCCTTCATCCTACACCCTTTTGCTGTAAATTTTCCCATTTAAACTCATACTCCATCATTTCCACACTCATTTATCAATCCATTCACACTTAGAACTTAAAAAAAATTTATTTCTTGTATTTCATATGTAATGTAACTTGTCTATACATCAAATAATCATATACATTACATTGAAATTTACGAGTCTTATATCCTTCCCTCCTTCAAAAAATTTGGTCCTCCAAATTCTTGCATCATACTTTCTAACTCCCATGTAGCTTCCTCCAGAGTGTGATATTGCCAAAGAACTTTCACAAAGGGAATCGTCTTCAACCTTAGCACCTTCTCCTTCCTATCCAATATCCGAACCGGCTTCTCAACATACATCATACTCTCATTGAGCTCCAATGGCTCATATCTTATCATATGTGTCAAGTTTGGGTAATACTTCTGAAGCATAGAGACGTGGAAGACGTTATGAATACTTGCTAAGTATGGTGGCAACGCCAACCTATAAGCCTTATATCCCACTCTCTCTAGAATCTCAAAGGGTTCGATATACCGAGGGCTCAACTTTCCCTTCTTACCAAACCTCATAATCCTCTTTGAAGGAGAAACTCTAAAAAATACTGACTCACCCACAACAAACTTTAGCGGTCTCCGTTTCCTGTTAGCATAGCTCTTTTTTCGGCTCTGAGCTGTACGTAATCTCTTGCATATCAACTGGACGTTCTTAGAGGCCTGTTGCACTAAATCGAGAGCAAAAATTTATCTGTCACCAATCTCTTCCCAACCAATAGGGGATCGACATCTGCGTCCATACATTGCCTCATATGGTGTCATCCCGATACTCGCATGATAGTTGTTATTATAGGCGAACTCGGCTAACGGTAGGTGATCATCCTAGGAGCCTCTAAAATCCAGCAAACACGCTCTCAACATATCCTCCAGGGTCTTTATAGTCCTCTCTGACTGACCATCTGTTTGAGGATGAAAAGCGGTACTAAAACTCAAGTGGGTCCCTATCGCTTCTTGGAAATGTTCCTAGAAATGGGAAGTGAAACAGGCATCCCGATCAGAAACAATGCTCACTGGTACACCATGTATCCGAACTATCTCTCGAACATACAAGTTCGCTAACTGACTTAGAGTATCGGTAGCTCTCATAGCTAAGAAGTGGGTTGACTTTGTCAACCGATCCACAATAACCCAATGGCATCATGACCTCTGCGGGTCCTCAGTAATCCCATCACAAAATCCATGGTGACGTGCTCCCACTTTCATGTCGGTATTGGTAGAGGCTGACCCTGCAGGCTTTTGATGCTCTACCTTCACTTGCTGACAGACGAGACATCTAGCGACATATTCAACAATGTCTCTTTTCATTCCAGACCACCAATAAACTTTCTAAAGGTTTTGATACATCTTAGTACTCCCCGGATGTATCGTGTACTTCGATAAGTGAGCCTCTATTAAAATTAACCTCCTGATCTCTGAATCTTCGGGAACACATACTTTGCCCCTGAACCTCAATAATCCATCTGTACTCAGCTCAAAATCAGTACCAACACCTGTCTGTATCTGACTCAACCAATCGATACATTGTCGATTACTCTGTTGAGCCTATCGAATATAACAAATCAACTCTGGCTCCAATCTCAAACTAGCCATAATATCCAATCTCTCTAAACCATGTGGGGTTACATCCAAACTGAGGTTCACAAATTACTCTAACAACTTGTGTTCCCGAACCATCATATAAGACACCAACCCGAGGTTCTTCCTGCTCAAGGCATCGGTAACTACATTCGCCTTACCCGGGTGGTACATGATCTCACAATCATAATCTTTCAGGAGTTCGAGCCATATTCTCTATCTCATATTTAACTCTTTCTGCGAAAATAGATACTTAAGGCTCTTATGATCCATATATACCTAGAATTTCTCACCATAAAGATAGTGGCGCCATATCTTCAATGTAAACACTACGACCGGTAACTCTCAATCATGTGTCGGATAGTTCCTCTTGTGATCTTTTAACTGTTTGGATCCATTGGAAACTACCTTCCCATCCTGCATAAGTACACAGCCCAGTCCCTGGTGTGATACATCCGTATACACAGAGAAACCTCCTGAGCTGGTAGGAATGGTAAGAATCAGAGCAGTGGTCAACCGACGCTTAAACTCCTGAAAACTCCTCTCACAAGCTTCATCCCATACAAACTTAACATCTTTCCTCGTGAGGCATGTTAACGGAGCAGCTAGTTTGGAGAAACCCTCAATAAATCCCCGATAATAACCTGCCAATCCCAGAAAACTTTTGATCTCAGTAACTATCTTGGGCTGTTCCCATTGTACAACTGCCTCAATCTTTGATGGATCTACTGATACCCCATCCTTCGATACAATATGACCTAGAAATGAGATCTGCTCTAACCAAAAGTTACACTTACTGGGTTTGGCATATAATTCCTTCTCTCGGAGGATCTACAGAACTATCCTCAAGTGCTCCTCATGATCTTCCCTAGACTTGGAATAAACTAATATATCATTGATGAACACTATCACAGACTGGTCCAAGTATGACTTAAATACATCATTCATCAACACCATGAATGATGCGGGGGCATTCGTCAATCCGAATGGCATAACCAAAAACTCATAATGGCCATAACGGGTATGAAATGCTGTCTTGGGTACATCTCCACTCCGTATCTTCAACTAATAGTGCCCAAATCACAGATCTATCTTAGAAAAGCCCTATGCTCCCCGAAACTGATCCAACAAATCATCAATGCGTGGAAGGGGTACTTGTTCTTAATGATGGCCTTATTCAACAATCGGTAATCTATACACAGTCAGAGGCTTCCATCATTCTTCCTTACAAACAGAACTGGAGCTCCCCAAGGTGAGACGCTCGGTCTAATAAACCCTTTCTCTAGCAACTCTTGCAACTGCTTCTTTAACTCTTCCAATTCAATCGGAGTCATTCTATACGATGACTTATATATCGGCTCCGTACCAGGTACTAACTCTATATAAAACTCCATTTCCCTATCAGGTGGTAGCCCTGATAAATTATTCGGAAAGACATCAGGAGATTCTGCAACTACTAGAATGTCTCTCAGTTCCGGGTGTGCATTATCTATGTCAACCACATATGCGATGAACCCTTCATATTATCCTTTCCATCGTTAGCAGCACAAGTCACCACTTTAACATTCATAAATAATAAATAATTTCATCTCTCAGATATGATGGATTAAAATTCTACTTTTTACATTTACAATAATCACGTTCTTCATTTCTTTTCAACAAAGCTTACAACAAGATTATCTTTCTCTGAAAACATCAATGTCTTAGCATGACAATCCATAAAAACATGATTTGCAACCAACCAATCCATTCCTATGATTACATCAAAATCACTCATACTCAGTAAAATTAAATTGGCTGCCATTTCCTTTTCTCATATCCTCAACTTACAGTTCCTATATACATACTCAATCAACTGACTATCATTTATCGATGTGGAAATCATCAACATCCTATCTAACAGTGTGAGTTTTACATGCTTTAACAATTTATGTGCAAAGGAAGGCGATACGAAAGAATGTGTGACACCAGGATCAAACAATACAAATGCTTCTAAATTAAAAATTAGGATGGTACCTCTAATTATATCTGTAGAAGTGTTTGCGGTGTCCTGATCCAGTGCATGCACTCGCCCTCTGCCAACGCCAACCGCTTGTTTCCCCTTTTCCTCGACTGTAGCCCTCCTCCTCAGAGCAGTTGTCTCAATTAGAGCTTTATCTGGCTCTTTGCCGTTCTGTGGGGTAGTCTCAATCATCTCAAGACAATGCCTAGCAATATGCCCTGGCTTCCCACATTTAAACATGAAATAGGGGTTGTCAGACAGGACCTAGTTCCATGGAATCTGCCACATCTCCTACATTGCTCAGTAGTAGGCCGTGGTCCTCCAATGATCATACCCATCGGTGGAGCTAAAGCTGGGTACATAGGAGGCCTAGCAGCTCTCTCCTCAACCTCCTCAATCTTTGGCCACTTCTCAAACAATCTTTGGCCTCCTCTTCTGACCACTCTATCAATGTCGGATCTCTTTCAGTCTTTATCTTTTCGGCCACTAACTTTCCCAAGCTAGGAGGCATTCCGTTCAAAGTCCTATTCACACAATTGTGCCCTGTGCACTGCCTCTTCGTAAGTATGAATGTTAAATGGAGCTAATTTAGTCCGGATGGCTAATCTTAATCCATCCATAAACTTCTAGACCTTTCGAGTCTCACTTCTCATCGTATCTGGGTCGTATCTCTCCAAAGACATGAACCTCGACTCATACTCATCCACAGAACGATTCCCCTAAACTAGGTTCATAAACTCCATCCGCAATTTCCTCTATACGGTAGCCAAAATATATTGCCTCCTAAAGGCCTCCAAGAATATCTCCCATGTGATCTTAGAGTGTCGGGCCCTCAAAATAGATTCAGTGGATCTCCACCAGTGCTCTGCCTTGCCTTTAAGCATAAATACGGTAAATGCCACTTTCTCAGCCGATGTATATCTGAAGAACCTATACAATTTCTCCATATCATACACCCAATCCTTAGTAATGATCGGGTCTTTCACTCCTCTAAATACTGGAGGTTTCAACTCTTGAAACTGGCATAGCCTACTCAATTCACAATCATACCCCAGGTCGCTGTCGCTCGGTTATGGAGCGATAGGAGAAGTTGTATCCTGTACTGGAGGTGTAACGGTAACAGTCTCTGCAGTCTGAGGTCTCTCCGCCTCTGCAGCTGCCTGTCCAGTAATAGTAGGCTGTGCTGTGGGACCTCGTCTATCACCGACACCCAAGGCCTTTATGACTATCTCAACGAGGCTCTCGATACTCCTCTCTATCCTAGCGAAGCGTGCCTCTGTATCCCCTGGTCTCTCAGCAGGGTCCTGTGGAGCCTGGTCAGTCTGTGGCTCTGCACGGCTCTCAGGCCTACCCCTACGGCCTCTAGCGCGTGCACCTGCCCTGTTACCTCGATGTGTAACAGGCATAATGTCTAACTTCCTGTATTCATAACCATTTATTAGTCTAATTTCATCTTGGTATACACAGTTATATCTAAATAAAAACACAATAATATGGGGATGTAACTTTCCTACTTATTAGTACTGACAAGGGATGTAAATGGGTAGTGTGTAAACGGGTACCCGGCACTACCCGTCCCGTTTAAGTCGAATTCGAGTACCGGTAAACGAGTTTTAATCAGGTTAGGGTAGTAATTTCACTATCTGGGATGAGTTCGGGTAGTAACCCTCGGATACCCGGTACCCGAACCTGATTAATGTAACCGGGTTAGGGTACCTGAACCTGTTTATTTTTTGCTTACAAAATATAATTTTTAAGGTTGTGGGACTTGAACCTTCATTTTTAATCTTTATACAATGAACTTGCCAAGTAAGCCATAGCTTTTATTTGATATAATGTGTTCTAAAAAATATTTATACAATAAAATTTTGCATGTTTAAAAAAAATTAGTAATTAACATAATAAAAATAATTATGAAATTAAAATAATTGATTATACTTAAAATAATAAGTTTTAAAATTTTAAATATAATGTACTAAAATTAAATTAAAAAAATTTCATAATTAGTTAAAATGTAATTCTTACACATTAATGATTAGCCATTTGCATATATGATATCAATTCATAGTATATTTATATGATACAAATTGTATTTAAAATTGTAATTTTTAATTTTAATAAAACATTGTTGACTAAAAAAATTAATAAAAGATAATAATAAAATAAATTATTATGAAATTAAATTGGGTTAATTATGCTTAAGATAATATGTCTTAAAATTTTAAATATGAGGTACTGAAATTGAAATAATAAAAGTTTCATATTTAGTTAAGATCAAATTTTTATATATATATATATTTATTTATATACACATACTAATATAGTATTTGTATATGATGCAAATTATACTTAAAATTGAAATTATCAATTATAGTAAAACATTTTTTAGTCAAAAAATTAATGAAACATTATAATAAAATAATTATGAAATTAAATTAGTAAATTATGTTTAAGATAATAAGTATTTAAATTTTAAATATAAACTATTGAAATTAAAATGTAAAAGTTTCAAATTTGATTAAGATGTAATTCTTACAAATTGACTATTTACATGTATTATATATGATACTAATATAGTACATGCATATGATACAAATTGTACTTAAAATTGAAATTATAAATTATAATAAAACATTGTTTACTCAAAAAAATCAATGATTCAAATTAAAAATTTAAGTATATGATAAATTGATAACTTCATATTATAGTATATGATATTATAGTATAATTATAATATATGATATTATAGTATAATTATAATATATGATATTATAATATATGATCATTTACATATATGATACTATAGTATATGTATATGATACAAATTGTAATGAAAATATTCATTATCAATTTAAGGTCTACATCTTTTTAATCATTTAATTTTATTATCATTGATTAAATTAATTTACATTACATAAATATATCATAACTTCATAAGAAATCAAATGTATCAAATTAGAAATACTATGGTATATATTATGCACTCATAATGGTTTTAAGTTACTTGTTGAACTATTAAAGTTTGTTTAATTATGATGGAACATGTATGTTTTTATTTAATTTTATGTTTTTGATTTTTGATGTTAGAATAATTTTTTTTCATAGTCGGGTTTCGGGTTCGGGTTAATAAACGGGTTGTCAAAATATAAATTGAATAATCGGATAATTACATGGGTTCGGGTATTTAACGGGTAGTGTAAAATTTATTAGGGTAGGGTTCGGGTAATTGTTTCAAAAATTAATTGGGTAATTATAAGGTTCAGGTTTTGTAATTATTAATCGCGTTTGAGGTCGGGTAGTCCAAAATTAGCGGGTACCCGCCCCGTTTACATCCCTAGTACTGACTCACATCAGACCAACTCAGCTCTGATACCAATCTCTGTCACGACCCTTTTTATCCATTTCGTCTAGAAATTACTACAAACTTTTCGCTTTAACTGTTAACGTACCTGGTCGTGAACATCTCTCACAAATACAGTTGGGCTGTGAGCCAACAAATAATCACCATTTCCATACATTTTCCAATTAATCTAAAACAATTCCATGTATTTGAAAGTTAAGTCGTGTTCTTATACATGACATGTTTACTAACATTTACATCCCTCATATTACAATTCAAAAGGATTACTGTGCTATTACATGTTTAGATACAAAAAGAATTTCTGTGTGTATACCTCTGGGCGATGGAGAGCAGCAGGTACCAAAATATAACGCCTCAGTCCTTCACTAGGCTACTGTGCACTCTCTGTAGAGGGGAAAATGAAGGGATGAGCAACCACACGCTCAGTAAGGCAATAATGCAAGCATGATAGATAACTACACTATCTACATGCTTATAATGTCATGGTATAAATCATTTATAATCAGAGCATGAGGAAAAAATAAAACTATGCCACATGTATATACATATATCACATACTGAAAACATGGAAATAGGCATTTAAACATGGAAATCATCATATGAAAACCTCTCATGCTCAATTTGATAAACATTTATCATTGCATCTCAAATCATAAGATTTTTCATAAATCTTTCCTTCAAAGTGTAATGCACTGTTAAAACATTAGCAAAACTCATTAACATCATGCATCATTCCTTTAAATCACACCACAAGATTCGACCCCTCCCTCGGGTCTACCCTAGACAACACAAATAATGTCACGACCTCATTCCGTGACTTACCAAACCACTACAAACTTTTCACTTTTTACTTTACTTACCTTTCTCTCATCGACAGTTGGGCTGTGATTCGATATTAGTCACCCACTCACATTCATTCACAATATACATAGAATTTAGTATTTTTTTCGATAACATAAACTGTTATACATTATTTGTACATATACATCCCGACCGTACAATTGTTTACATAACTGTGCTTATACATTGTTCAGTATAAAATGTTCGAGTGTGTATACCTCTCGTAAGATGGATAGGCAGCGAATACAATGAATACTATACCTCAGCCGGGCTCACTTTACTGTGTAGGATTTGTAGAGAGTGAAAAATAAAGGGGGATGAGTAAACAACGCGCTCAGTAAGGAAATCAGGCAAGCAAGTAGACGTCCACACTATCTACCGAAAATAATGCTTTGCCTTTCCTTCTCTCATCTCAAAAGCATGAATCAAAAATGGTATAATATTAGTACAAAATAAATCTCATGTACTTAAAATCATGCTTAATTATCAAATGTAAGCATTCATGCAAAACAATGCATCTTATAAAATTAGGAATGCCTTTTATCTCAATCATGCCATTTACATTTAAATCACATTAAATATGGCAATTCTCAACACAACACAAACCGATTTTTGACCTATCTCTCTCAAGTCTAACCGTATCATGAAAACAAGTGATATATCATGCGAGACTCAGTGGCTAAATGCAATACTCTCCTGTACTATGACCATATCCTATAATGTGAAATCTCAGGCAACATAGATCTCGGTGTGCGGGTATCACTGCTGTAACGGGAGGGGGGTCATCCATCACAACCGCCAGGTATCAACTGCTCAACTCCACCACACGGTACTCTATGCCACTCGCACGGTACAACGTACACCTATGGACCCTGTCCTTATGGTCGGGATGCCTGCCATAGGTCTTAGTCCTCATACCATGGAAATACATCATAGTCGGGGTGCTTGCCATAAGTCTTAGCCCTCATACTATGGAATAGTTGCCACGTCTCTAAATCCATGTGCGAACATCTTAACAGTGTGACACTCAGTCTACACGGAGGAAATCGTCACGGTTTTGCTAACATGCCTTATATATCACGTAAAAACAACAATGCACGTCTTGAATGTGACTCAAAATCAACACTCCGCCTCTTAAACACTGTGTATGCATTTCAATATATCAAACACTAGGGCGAGTAACCTCTAGCACTAGGTTAATGCATAATTCTCTTTTCAAATAAAGTACGTGTTATTACTCAAGTACTATATCATGTATAAATCATGAAAACTGAGTATGAGCAACGCTCCCAGTACTCTATATGCATCAATCACAAACTGAGTACGAGCAATCCTCTCAGTACTCTAATATGCATAAAATAACATTAAAATATAGTACGAGTATATCCTCCAGTACTATGTGATGCATATCTCAAAATATAGTGCTAGTATTCTCTAGCACTTATGGTTTTCACACAAAACCAGATAGATGGCTATTCAAATTGCATTTCAATCATTTCAAATCAAATTAGCACTTAAATGTACTGTTTTCGCATACACATGAAAACATTAGAGATTCTATAATGCAACTCATGAATTTTGGTTTACAACATGCTTCTCAGGCTTTTTATCCTATCTTTGGATAAAACACACTTTATCTCATTTGACTCTACCACACATAGGGCCTATTTATGGGAATTCATATAGAGTATAATATCAAAACTCTATTTAAAATACGTGTAGCCATCTCTAGCTACTCACGAAATTCTCTTACCTCAGATCATGTCAAGTGACCTCTCTTCCTCGGTTCTGCTCACTCTTGCAGTTCGATCAGCTTTCGATGTGATTTCCTAAGCTGTGATAATTATTGGCATTAGTATATCACTATATACTCATTTCATATGCCAAATCTCAATTAAACACATAATTTTCATCACTTTCTCTAATATGGTGTAACTCCACATTTTCACATAACTATCTTTATTTCTCTTTATTTCCAACTTATGCATTTCATAAGACTAACTCATGATCTCTCATACATGCATATTTCATCATCAAACTCATGTTAACACCATTTCCTCATTTTCTCACCAATATCTAGGTCATAGTGATTTTTCATTCTCCTTTCATTTCCAACAAATCATATATACACCTATAATCTCATTAACACATCTAGTTTAACATATATCAACTTGGTGCATTAAATCTTACCTAGCTGAAATTTCCTCTCTTTTTCACCAAAATGGTAAAATCCTCATTGTCCTTCAACTCTTGATTTCAATCCCTTGTTTTCAAGTATGTCGTTCTCCTCTTTGCTAAGAACAACTTTGCTCAATTGTATCTCACTCAAAACTGATCACAAACTGAAGTTTTCTAGTGTTTCTTGGCTAGATTTAGGTTTGTTTCTTAAATGGAATAGTAACTCTCGGGAAAATGAAGTGCAGAAGTCCAGTATTTATAGAATTATCTTGATGAGATCGATTTGCTACCCTAGAAGATCGATCTGCTCTACATTTTTTCTCTTGAAACTAACCTTTTAGACCATATGAGATCGATCTGCTCTTACATGAGATCGATCTGTTGCAATACAAAGCCTTAAGGAGATCGATCTGCTCTTGCATGAGATAGATCTGTTGTAAGTCAATAGCTTAAGGAGATCGATCTGACCCTTCAGAGATCGATTCCTTCAACACAAAATGTTTAGCAGATCGATCTAGCCCCTTTGGAGATCGATCTGACCTGTTCCATCGCCCAAATAAGAGCATCTTTGGCTCTTCCAGATCGATCTCTCATCCCATGAGATCAATCTCTCATTCAAATTTTTTAGATTTCACAGGAGTTTTCTGCAGTAACTTATCTCAAACTCTCTTAATTCTGCTGCTATGACCATTTTCTCATCCAACCACACTTAAGGCTTAAAAATGATATCCATTCATACCTTATACACATTACAACCAAATGGAGTACAAAACTTATGCAACTTATGCATACTTAAATCCATTTTACCACACTACTCAATTTTTCATATATTCCCATTCATCACATACTAAAGTCCATTTCTTATTATTCATACATAACGTAATTTGTACGTACATCACTAACTCATATTACAAGTATGTACATTCAATCTATGGAATTTACATCATTCATGCTTCACATAGCATGTACATGTATGTACTTAGAAATTTAAGGGTCTTACAAATAATCATCGGTATCTAAAATCATGTGATATCATGTGAGACAGGCGGTCACTATAAATTAAGGACTATGTTGGCCAACTATGTCATAATCATCCCAGACCACACGGATCTCAATGTGCGGGGTATCATGCTGTAATGAAGGTGGGTTAGTTCTTCGCCAGACTTTTAAATCAACATCACAAACCACACGGTACAACGTACTCCATGTGATTTAAACGGTACAACGTACTCCACGGACCCATATCCTGTTTGAGGGTGCCTGGCATAAGACTTATCTACCCCATGCCATGTGTAACCTCCACAATCTCAAGCGTACGTGAGAGCATTTCATTTTCATGTAAGAGAACTTTCCCACCGAGCAGAGCCTCCCTACCCAAACGAGCTTAATAATGTTTGGGCTTAAGGATCTTACTAATTTCATTTTAATGTAAGAGAGCCGCCCTACCTAACAGAGCCTCCCCACCCCTATGGGCTTAAGGATATTGGGCTTAAGGATCTTAACAGCTCCACGGCTCATACGTACCACAGTGTGAAAATCCAGTGCCAGCGAAGCTCTAGTACGATTTCATGCATCATCAGTAGATATCCTCATACGAGCAACGCTCCAGTACGCTTTTATGCATAAAGAATAATGAGGAAATCACGTACGAGCATAGCTCCAGTACGGTTGTATGCACAAGTAAGTCAAGGAAACCCACGTACGAGCTATCAGCTCTAGTACGACTTATAAAATATCGCTAATCAAAATATGGTGCGAGCTAGGCTCCAGCACGATTTAACTCATTTAAGTATGATAGGTGACTCTTTTTTAATAAAACACGTTCAAGACCAAGGGTAACACCTCACTTGTGCTACTTCACAATTTATGAAATCACTAGCCCTCCTATCCTTTAGTTTTGCATAAACCAAGGCAAAGTAGTTCGTAAAAACATCAAAACATGCGATTTTTGCAGTTATTAGCCTTACTGTACCTTTTTAAGATACACTTCAAAAACCAAATCATATACATATATACTTGTAGTCATTCACTCATACCATCAATCACTTTTCTAAATAACCATGCATTTTACAAAGCCCTATATTCACCCACAAGTACGAGCAGCTATCTCTATACTCATAAAATTCCATTACCTGGAAATCCCTTCGAATGATTTCCTCTTCTTTAGAGTTGCCCGTTTGTGCTGTTCGATTCAGAATTCGCCTCCTACGAAATCTCCAGGACTGCACGAAATGATGTATCACATCAATTTGGTCCAATATTGTAAACCCCATGAATATTCATGTATTCGGTTTAAATAATAATGGAGAATGCGCTTATTGGCGGATAATTAATTTGAATTAAAATATGAGAAACTTGGGCGAGGCTAAAATACTAAAATATTTTGATTTGAGGAATAAATAATTATGAGGTGTAAAAATAAAATTTTTAAGCTAGATTTAATATGTGTATATTCCTCCATACTAGATAAGTACTAATAATAGGCTGATTACGCTTTGAACATAATACATGGTGAAGTATAAAATAACTACTTAAAATTTATTAATAAAATAAATTAAATGAGTAAATAAATAAACAACTAAATAAATAAATAAATAAATAATTTATTTAAGTACATGGGTGTACACATGTATGTATATATATAAATAATTACATGTGTTGCTATAAGTATTTCCCAATTTAATTTAGATATACGTATATGTACGTATATGTATACCTAAATATATAGATATATATTTAAATATACATAAGTGTATACGTGATATATATTTATATATGTAGGATGGATAGCCACTGTAGAGGAAATAAAATATAGTCTGAACTGAAAAGAAAGAAAGCGTGGAAGGATAGTTGGAAAACCTGAAGCAGAAAACGTGTGCAGGAGGTGGTGATTTCGGTGGAAGAAATAAATGGAAAAAAATGGAAATGAATGATGATGATGGCCATACAGTAGAAAAAAAGGTTAGAGTAGGAAAATGATATAGGTGCAGTTGGTTAGGTCTGAACCGAATGGAGGGATGGATTGTAGCTGATGGTATGACAGCTAAAAAAAAAGAGTCAGACCGAAATGATAGTTTGCTGTTGTATTTTGTGAAGTGGTCTGCTACTGAAATGAAAACCAACCGAGAGAGAGACTAAACAAAAATATGGAGAAGCTTGAAATGAAAAGATAGGAAATAATAATAAAACAATGGAAGGCTCGAAATTGAACTTGGCAGAACCGAGTGATGAAGAGGGGAGTGTGAGCTGGAAACGAGGGGAGACGTCAGGAATTGGCTGGGAATGAGAAAGAGGATGTATTATCATGGCTTTCAATAATGGGATGATCTGGAGAGGAATTATACGTGCAAATAAAACTATGCAATTGGAGATATAACAGTGGAAGAAAGAACATGAAGGAAACTTGAAGCAGGATAGGCGCTGGTCGTGGAGTTGTTTTGGGCGCCTTTGAGGTGGGTGATTGCCTAGGGAGGAAGAGAGCAGGAAGGCAGAGGGCAGAAAACAAAAATAGAATGATGAGGAGAAGAGGACACTGGGGAGAGGAGGGAGGACACTGGGGAGAGGAGGGAGGAACAGGGAACTCCACCTCCCTGGAAACTGAGAACCAAAATAGAGGCGAGGAGGACTGGTGGGAAACTTGAGAAACGTGTGAGTGAGAGAGCTTCGAAACGATAGTTGCACCGAGAGGGGGTCGGGACGACTGTAACCAAGTTGACGAGGTAGGAGGAGGAAATCGAAGCATTTCGACCTTCTCCATTTGGTGGCAAACTGAAGACGAGAACAGGGGTCCTCCTCAGTTCCAAGGGACGATAGGAGAGGTGCTGAAGACGGTGATCAGAGATGATGGTGGTGCCGGAAGGGGTGGAGAAAGACGTCGAAATGGTGAAAGATGAAGGGAGAACTGGTAGCGCTGAGGAGGTGTGAAGACGATGAACAGAGGTTGCAGGCAGGAAGGAATAGTAACAAAGAAGAAAGAAGAAAAGAAAAAGAAAGTGGCGGGAAAAATTCAAAGGAAAGGAAAAAAAAAAAAAAAAAAGAAAAGAAAAGGATAAATAGTAACCAAAAAAAAAGGGGGGAGAGGAAGAAAGTAATATATATATTTATTAAATATATATATATATATTATTAAAAATAGAGGAAAAATTGAGGAAGAAAAATAAGTGTACAAAATTTTGGAAATTCGAGGAAGAGCCCTGGGAAATTTACCGAGAGAACCGGACCCGTCAACTTGCTAAGTCGAAGTAATCAAGGATTACGGACAGACATCGAGGTAATAAATTTATACAAGTTTTAGAGATAATTATACGTATTTTATAATTTCGAGTGTATTTTCCCAGGGTAAGCAAGGTTACGATTTTGACGCATCGTAGTTAATTCGATAGATAGGATACTAAGAAATACAAATTTCGGTGTAGGAGAATCGTAGAAGGATTTAAGGGAGATACTAAGAGGCGTCACCACTCGAATTCAGGATTTTCGATAAATCGAGGTAAGGGGATATAATTTAAAACGGTAATAGTTACTTTCTGAACCAAGATTAAAGAAAGCTTACAAAGACATGAAGTATGATTTTCATGCATGTTTCTAAATTTATATTTCTGATCAAGAATATGCTCTCTGTATTTGTGTTTTTGACTAATTGCATATTTTCAAATTTGACTTCTGAAACGAGAGCATGTTCTCTGAAATTGTCTTTTGAATGAGATGATTTTATTTCGATATTTTTATATACGAAAACTATAGTATGTTTTGAGACTAAGGGTCATTTATGTTGTATGCTTACGCATGTCAACTTCGCCTGTCTGGCGTCTGAACTCGCCTGTGTGGCATCTGAAATTTACCCTCGGGTTCTGAATTTACCTTTAGGTTTTGAAATTACCTTCAGGTTCTGAAATTTACCTTCGGGTTCTGAATTTACCTTCGGGTTCTGAAATTTACCTTCGGGTTCTGAATTTACCTTCGGGTTTTGAATTTTACCTTCTGGTTCTGAAATTTACCCTCTGGTTCTGAATTTACCTTCGGGTTCTGAATTTACCTTCGGGTTCTGAAATTACCTTCGAGTTCTGAATTTACCTTCGGTTTTTGAAATTTACCTTCGGGATCTGAATTTACTTTCGGGCTCTGAAATTTACTTTCGGGTTCTGAAATTTACCTTCGAGTTCTGAATTTACCTTCGGGTTCTTAAATTTACCTTCAGGTCCTGAAATTTACCTTCGGGTTCTGAATTTGACCTTCGGGTTTTGAATTCCCTCTACGAAGGATGATTTGGTTATTGCCGCATGATAATTATATCGGCCAATGTAGTCTCTATCTGAATTAAACTCTGTTTTCGGAATGTGATTTTATAATATGTGATTTGACATATATTCTTGTTTTGGAATTCTGATTAGATGAAAAGTTTACGTAATATCTGTTAAGTTCATGTACTTAAAGAATTATGTTTTGAATCATGATGTTTTCGATTTTTCTTAATTTTGAATGCCCTTTATATTAGTTTCAGAAAGAAATCATTATACGTATATTTATGTTTTTCTACATATTTGAATCACTAAGACCGTTTTAAATGCATTCTTCTTACTGGGCTTTTTCCCATAAGCTCACCCCTTTACCTCTCAGATATTTGTAGTGGATTACAGTTAATAAATGCTGCGTAGATGACGTAGGCTGGTGGATATGAGCTTCCCCAGACTACCTTTTATACATGCGTAAGGTATACATTCTTATCTCTTTACCAGACCATTTGTATGCACAGACATCTATTGAAAGTAATGTGTCGGGATGGAACCTATATAAGAATAAATGAAATAGAATATTTTTAAGGATTGACACTGAACAGGAATACAGCCTAAGTGAATAAGGGAATAAGTGGGTAAATTAAGTTTCAAAAAAAAATCTCCCGATTTTCAAGGGTCAAGGGTCATTACATTTAGTGGTATCAGAGCAAAAGTTGTCTAGTACTATCAGTGTCAATAATAAGGGTAATATTACATCCCAAATGTCTGTGCTTGTCTGGTTGTAGACTACGTATACCTAATTAAGTTAAGACTTAATGTTTGGTTTACATGAGGAATTAGATCACGATCTAGAGACCGCAGAGGTAGGCCTGAGAATCATGCAGAGTTGTCATAAGAGACTCATAAATGATTCTGAGATTGAAACTGATGTCAAACTAGCTTCATCAGGTCCGGTGGAAAGGACAGATGATATTGAGATACACTTTGCCAAGATTGAACGGAGTATTGAACATATCATGGAAAAATTGGGACACAGTTGTCAGACCTGAGTTTTTTATTTACGTATGTAGCTTGTACCTTATGATTCCTATGTGTACGAACATTATATTTCATAGCGATTAGCTCGTGCTTGAGTTTTACATGAGATGCATGACAGAGTGCTGGAGCGTTGCTCGTATTCGATTCTTTATGATTTGTACATGACATAGTACTTGAGCGATTTGCTCATACTTGATTTGAAATGAGAACTATGCATGACCTAGTGCTGGAGGTTTACTCACACTAGTGTTGATATTTTGACATGCATATACAGTGTTTTGAGGCGGAGCATTGATTGTGAGTCACACTCAAGACGCGCACTGTAGTTTTACGTGATATATAGACATGTTAGAAAAATCGTGATGATTTCCTCCATGTAGACTGAGTGTCACACTGTTGAGATGTTCTCACATGGATTTAGAGACGTGGCATTTATTCCATAGTATGAGGGCTAAGACCTATGGCAGGTACCCCACTATGATGTATTTCCATGGTATGAGCGGCTAAGACCTATGGCAGGCACCCCGACCATGATGTATGGGTCCACGGGTGTACGTTGTACCGTGCGTGTGGCATGAAGTACACTGTACCGTGTTTTGTTGTGGAGTTGTGGAGGAGAGTTGTTGATAGCTGGCGGTTGTGATGGATTGACCCCCCTCCCGTTACAGCAGTGATAACTCGCACACCGAGTACTGTGTTGCCTGGGATTTCACCACATGTTAGGATATGGCCATAGTCCGGAGATGCTCTCTTACGGTAAGATCCTTAAGCCCAACATCCTTAAGTCAGAGTGGGCGGGGAGGCTCTGTTCGGTGGGAGGCTCTCTTACATAGTCTGGAGAGATTGCATTTAGCCACTGAGTCTCGCATGATATATCACATGTGTTTTATGATACGGGTAGACCTGAGGGATGGGTCGGAACCCGATTTGTTTGTGTTGTGATGAGAAATGCCATATTTACTGTGTTTTGAATGTAAATGACATATTTTATATAAAGGCATTCTTAAATGATTAAATATGCACTGTTTTGCACGAATGCCTCTGATTGATAAACCGACATGTGTTTAGTACATGGGATTTTAAATCTGTACTATATTATATATATTTTAAACATGCTTTTGAATTGAGAGAAGGAAAGGCAAAGCACTATTTTCAAGTAGATAGTATGGATGTCTACTTGCTTGCCTGATTTCCTTACTGAGCACGTTGATAGCTCATCCCATTCATTTCCCCCCATCTCTACAGATTCTCGTCAGTAGATTGAGTCGGCTGAGGTATTGCATTCCTTTGGACCGCTGCCATTCCCCATCTAGCGAAAGGTATACACATGCGTACTCTTTTGTATCTGAACAATGTATAAACACAGTGATGTACACATTTTAATATGGGGGATGTAATGATATAATTATATTTAAGTATATGAATTTACTTATGATATGAATATCATGTATGTATGATACGAAAAAGAATGGTAAGGTATGTATGGATGAGGAGACTAATGCCTATTCACAGCCCAACTGTTGAGGAGGTAAAGGTAAGTAAAAAAATGAAAAAAATTTATTGTGATTTTTGGTAAGTCGCGTGTGGGAGGAGGGCGTGACAGAATAGTATCAGAGCGTAGTTGGTCTGATGTGTCTAGGCATTAGTAATTAGAAAAAAGTTTACATCCCCATATCATTGTGTTTTGTTCAGTTACAATTGTGTATACAAGATGGGAGTTGACAAATTAATGTTTGTGAATGCAGGAATCTAGCCATTATGGCAATTACCCGCCGTGGTAGAGGGACAAGGGGTAGGGCTGGAGGCCGCAAAGGTAGGTCGGCTAGCCAGGTGGAGTCTTCGACTACCCATACACCTTCAGGTACTGCTGAGGTACCAGATACGACTGAGGCACGCTTCACGAGGATAGAAAGTAGTCTAAAGGCGATAGTAGGGCTGTTGGCACAGACTTTGCCAGGTAGTCAGAGACAGGATGCAGAGACTGTGACTGGAGAGGTAGTTGCACCTGATACACCTGCGCAGCCTGTATAGAGGCCACAGACTATTGATACTCCTGCACCCCCACCAGTTCAGGGTGGTAGAGGATATGGGTGTGATTTGGATCGGTTGTGACAGTTCCAGAAGCTTGGACCTCCATCTTTTCGAGGGGTTAAGGACCCAGCTAGTGCAGAGGAGTAGATTAGCGAGATGGAGATGTTGTACGACTTCTTTGATTATACGACTTCAGAGAGAGTCGCATTTGCTGCGTTCCTACTGAAGGGAATGGCAGAGCATTGGTGGAAGTCCACCAGACCAATATTGAAAGCACCACATGCTGAGATCAGTTGGGAGATGTTTCTGGAGGCCTTCAGGAGGCAGTTTGTTCCTGATACAGCGCAGCGTAGACTGCAGGTCGAGTTTTTGGGATTAAGCCAGGGGAGTCTCACAGTGGATGAATACGAGACTAGATTTTTGGCCCTGGGGAGGTATGATCCCGATACCATGTACAACGAGACTAGGAAGGTCCGCAGATTTGTTGACAAATTGAGACCGGTGTTGTGGTCTAGATTGGTACCACTAGACATTGGTTCATATGATGAGGCAGTGCGCAGAGTGCAGCTTTGTGAGCAGGATTACGAGAGAAATGCCTCTGAGTTTAGGAAGTTCAGTCGGAGCCAAGATAGAGAGAGGAAGAGGCCGGGTAGAGATAGAGGGTTCAGTTATCGAGGAGGGAGGAGACTCTTTGGTAAAGGACTACGGATAGAGGAGGTGCGAGAGCGACCGTTAAACCTCCTACATACCCGGCCATAGCTCCGGCGAAGGGCGTTGTGATTGGAGGATCGATGCCTACTACTGATCAGTGTAGCTGATGTGGTAGACATCATGGCGGTAGACCTTGTCCATTGAGCCCTGTTGTATGTTTTCGATGTTGGAAACATGGGCATATTTCTAGAGAGTGCCCAAAGACATTTGTGACTGCCCCATAGAAGGGCAGGGAACCTGATAAAGCTCTAGCTGGTACGTTTGCTCAGAGAGGTAGAGCGATGACAGAGGAGAAGGGGAAACAGGTGATGGGTCGAGGGCAAGTACATGCCTTGGACCAGGACACAACTGATGCTTCTACGGATGTGATTCGAGGTTTCATTACGTACGTGGTGGATACAGATAAGGTACATCCGGAGTTGGTAGATATTCCTGTGGTCAGTGAGTACCCAGATGTTTTCCCGAATGAGTTGCCAAGGTTACCACCAGACAAAGAGATGGAGTTCTGTATAGATTTGGTGCCTGGTACTGAGCCTATTTTGAGACCACCGTATCGCATGGCCTTAGTTGAGCTGGAGGAGCTCAAGAGACAGTTGCAGGAGCTGTTGGATAGGGGTTTCATTCGACCGAGTGTTTCACCATGGGGAGCACCGATTTTGTTTGTGAGGAAGAAGGATGGAAGCCTCCGATTGTGTATAGATCACAAATTATTGAATAAGGCTATCATCAAGAATAGATATCCCCTTCCACATATTGATGACTTACTGGATCAGCTTCAGGGAGCGCAAGTCTTTTCTAAGATTGATATGAGGTCTGGGTATCATCAGTTGAGAGTCCAGAGTAGAGATGTACCCAAGACGGCATTTAGGACTCGATATAGTCACTATGAGTTCCTAGTTATGCCATTCGGACTGACGAATGCTCTCGCAGCTTTCATGGCTATGATGAACGATGTGTTCAAGCCATATTTGGATCAGTTTGTTATCGTTTTCATCGATGACATATTGGTGTATTCGAGATCCGAGGAGGAGCATGAGGAGCACCTCAGGATCGTATTACAGACTCTACGAGGGCAGCAGTTGTATGCTAAACTCAGCAAGTGTGATTTTTGGTTGACAGAGATCTCATTTTTTGGACACATAGTGTCGAGGAATGGTGTGTCAGTAGACCCATCCAAGATTGAAGCTGTAGTTCAGTGGGAACAGCCGAGGACAGTTACCGAGATCAGGAGTTTTATGGGTTTAGCAGGGTACTATCGGAGATTCATTGAGGGATTTTCAAAGTTGGCTGCTCCGTTGATATGTCTCACTCGAAAGAATGTTGCATTCGTGTGGGACGAGGATTGTGAGAGGAGTTTTCAGGAGCTAAAGAGTCGATTGACCACCACTCCGATTCTCACTATTCCTATCAGCTCAGGAGGATTTTTAGTATATACCGATGCTTCGCATCAGGGACTGGGCTGTGTGTTGATCCAGGATGAGAGGGTAGTTGCTTATGGATCCAGACAGCTGAAGGACCATGAGAAGAACTATCCGACCCATGATTTAGAGTTGGCAACAGTAGTGTTTGCGTTGAAGGTATGGCGCCACTACTTGTATGGTGAGAAGTTTCAGATTTTTACCGACCACAAGAGCCTCAAGTACCTGTTCTCACAGAAGGAGCTGAACATGAGACAGAGAAGATGGCTAGAGCTTCTGAAGGATTATGATTATGAGATACTTTATCATCAGGGTAAGGTTAATGTTGTAGCAGATGCTTTGAGTAGGAAGAGCCTTGGGATGGTATCGTATATGATGGTCAGGAAGCACGAGTTGCTAGAGCAGTTTGCTAGCCTCAGTTTGGGAGTTGTGCCTTTGGACAGAGATGCAGATTGTATGGTTGCGAGTCTACGCTTAGAGGCAGATCTGTTAGACAGGATCAGACAGGCTCAGCAGACAGATTTACAGTGCATCGATGTGATTGGTCAGATGCAGAGGGGCACAGTGACAGATTTTGAGTTGAGTCCTGATGGACTACTGAGGTTCAGAGGTAGATTGTGTGTTCCCGAGGACCCAGAGCTCTGGAGATTGATATTGTCGGAAGCTCATTCATCGAGGTACACGTTACATCCGGAGAGTGGCAAGATGTATCAGAACCTCCGGAAGGTGTACTGGTGGTCAGGTATGAAGAGAGATATGGTAAATTTTGTGACGAGATGTCTCGTATGTCAACAGGTGAAGGTAGAGCATCAGAGACCTGCATGATTGTTGCAGCCTCTACCTATACCGACATGAAAATTGGAGTACATCACCATGGATTTCGTAATGGGTTTATCGAGGACCCAGAGGAATCACAATGCTATATGGGTGATCGTAGATAGACTAACGAAGTCAGCCCACTTCCTAGCTATGAGAGCTACCGATACTCTGAGTACATTGGCAGGGTTGTATGTACGCGAGGTAGTGAGGTTGCATGGTGTTCCAGTGAGCATTGTCTCGGATAGGGATTCCCACTTCACTTCCCACTTTTGGGAACACTTTCAGGAAGCTATGGGAACCCAGTTGAGTTTGAGCACAGCTTTCCATCCTCAGACAGATGGTCAGTCAGAGAGGACGATACAGACTCTGGAGGACATGTTGAGAGCATGTGTGTTGGATTTTAGAGGCTCCTGGGATGATCATTTGCCACTAGCCAAGTTCGCCTACAACAACAGTTATCATTCGAGTATCGGGATGGCACCGTATGAGGCCTTGTATGGCCGTAGATGTCGTTCCCCTATTGGATGGGAAGAAGTGGGTGACTGAAAGATTTTTACTCCCGATTTGGTTACACATGCTTCTGAGGATGTCCGATTGATAGTTGAGAGATTGAGGACAGCTCAGAGTCGACAGAAGAGTTATGCTGACAAGAGACGTAGGCCACTTGAGTTCGCAGTAGGTGAGTCCGTGTTTCTGAAGGTTTCTCCTTCCAAGGGTATAGCGAGGTTTGGGAAGAGGGGTAAGCTGAGTCCTCGCTACATTGGACCCTTTGAGATACTCGATCGAGTGGGAGATAAGGCCTATAGGTTGGCATTGCCACCAGATTTGTCACCAAATTTGTCAGGCGTGCACAACGTCTTCCACATCTCGATGCTTCGGAAGTATCACCCAGATCCGGCACATGTGATTAGTTATGAGCCTTTAGAGCTCAGTGAGAACATGTCATATGTTGAGAGGCCGATTCGGATACTGGATAGGAAGGAGAAGGTTTTGAGATCGAAGACTATCGGGTTAGTGAAGGTATTATGGCAGCATCACACTTCCGAGGAGGCTACTTGGGAGTTAGAGAGCTTGATGCGAGAGAAGTACCCTCAGTTGTTTGACGATTGATTTAGTTCTAATTTAGAGGACCAAATTCTTTTAGTTGGGGAGGATTGTCAGACCCGAGTTTTTGATTTACGTATGTAGCTTGTACCTTATGATTCCTATGTGTACGAACATTATATTTCATAGTTGAATCATAAGAAGAGTATTTACTATCATGCAATCGATTTATTGAGAATTAAAAATGCGTGTAAGCTACATAACAGCGAGATAAGGGTTCAATTAATTTTTGAGTAAGTACAGGGGTAAAACGGTCAATTGATCGAAATTCGATATAAATCCGATGAGAAAATTTCATTAAAAATATGAAATCGAGAAATCTTGATCAATAACGGGGCAAATATTGAATTTCGAGTCCAATTGATCAAGATATGAATTTCTTTAATATTTTCAGAATTTTCGCTGCGAAAACGAGCTCAAAAATAATGGAAAAATATACCGAAAATGTAAAATCGGACTGATAAATTCATTTACGGACTAAATGAATTTAATATGAATTTTTGTGATATTTTTAGGATATTTTAGGATTTTTATTATTATTTTAAGAATAAAATAATAATAAAAATATATTATAAAATGAATTTAAAAAAAAACGAAATCAGAGAATTGGAAAGAATCAGGGAGAGAGAAACGAAGCCGACCCGAGGAGAAATCTTCACCGGCGACGAACCAGCTGCCGACGGCGCGAGGAGTGCTGGGCAAAGGAACGACCGGCACCGGGGGAGAGTTCGACGCCCACCACGCGCCTGGAATCGCCGCCGATGAGGAGATCGAAGACGGGGGAGGCCGTGGGAGAGAAGGGTAAATCGGGCGAAATCCGACGCCGATTTACCCCAGCCAAGGCCAAAAGAAGCCTCTAGAGGCGATGTCGAACCGTTTGGTGGTGGAATCGGCCGGAGAACCGATCAGACGATGCTGGAACGGCGAAAGGAGCCCTGAACCGGTCGGTCGGTTCAGTGGGAAGTGACTGTGCTGAACCGGACCGAACCGGTTCAGCCAAGGAGAAAAAGGGGAAAAAGAGGAAAAAGAAAGAAAAAGAAAAAGGGAAATTTTTGAGATTTCACCGGACTTCGGATAAGTCGATACGAGGTCAAAAGTGACCAATTTAATTTCTGATAAATTTATTTAAATTATATTTAATCAGAAATTGACCCGGAGTTAAATATACAAAATTGTGCAGTTCGACGATAAATTCTGAACGGAAGCCTGATTGAACTCCGATTCGTGCACCATCGCACAATCTCGGCTAAGTAAAACTCATTTACGATAATTTATGTGATTATTGCGTATTTAAGACTTATTTTATGCATTTCAGATTTAATTGCGCAATTAGTTAATTATATTCGAAATTTTGAAATAAATGTCGTAAATGATATACGGGCTATCCAAAGAGCTTGGAATAAAGCCCAATGGGTATTGATAGGCCCAATGAGTCGATAGACCCTGATGAACGGGCTTAATACGGATTAAGGCCCAATTAACGTGTTTAAGGCCCAATAACTATAAACGAGCCCATTTAAGTGAATTGAACTGTATTAAATGTGTAATACAGTAGGAAAAGTGTACTTAACTCACTGAATGATTAAATGCAGCTCTAGAGTCATATTGAGAGTTGACCGTACTGCCAGAATAGAACAGCACAGAGGAAGAGAGGTTACGCTACGTGATCCGAGGTAGGGGACTCTTGCAAGTAGCTAGAGATTGTACATTCACTGAAATTGTTTGAGGGTCAGAGAAAATCGATAATATTCTAGGGACCCGATATGGGTAAATTACGATTTTACCCCTAAATAGGCAAAAAAGTAAACTTTTGGGAAAAGTTGTAACAAACATGGAAATGATGTTTTTAGTGGTTTTTACTGCTGTGTAGCAGAAGAGTAGGTGGGTGAGCTAATGTTTTGAGGTTAATGTAAACTAAGCACACTTTATAGTGCTGATTTTAATGATTTTAAACATCCCTATTTTTAAAGAGCCATCTACCGAATTATGTGGAAACAATCGTGCTGGAGCATAGCTCGCACTTGATTTCAGATGTTTTTCACATACCTTAGTGCTGGAGGTTTACTCGCACTGCATTTATTTGACATGCATTATAGAGTATTGGAGCATTGCTCGTACTCAGTTTTCTGTGATTTATGCATGATAGAGTGCTGGAGCGATTAGCTCGTGCTCGAGTTTTACATGAGATACATAACAGAGTGCTGGAGCGTTGCTCGTATTCGATTCTTTATGATTTGTACATGACATAGTACTTGAGCGATTTGCTCGTACTTGATTTGAAATGAGAACTATGCATGACCTAGTGCTGGAGGTTTACTCGCACTAGTGTTGATATTTTGACATGCATAAACAGTGTTTTGAGGCGGAGCATTGATTGTGAGTCACACTCAAGACGCGCACTGTAGTTTTACGTGATATATAGACATGTTAGAAAAACCGTGACGATTTCCTCCGTGTAGACTGAGTGTCACACTGTTGAGATGTTCTCATGTGGATTTAGAGACGTGGCATTTATTCCATAGTATGAGGGCTAAGACCTATGGCAGGTACCCCACTATGATGTATTTCCATGGTATGAGCGGTTAAGACCTATGGCAGGCACCCCGACCATGATGTATGGGTCCACGGGTGTATGTTGTACCGTGCGTGTGGCATGGAGTACACTGTACCGTGTTTTGTTGTGGAGTTGTGGAGGAGAGTTGTTGATAGCTGGCGGTTGTGATGGATTGACCCCCCTCCCGTTACAGCAGTGATAACTGGCACACCGAGTACTGTGTTGCCTGGGATTTCACCACATGTTAGGATATGGCCATAGTCCGGAGATGCTCTCTTACGGTAAGATCCTTAAGCCTAACATCCTTAAGTCAGAGTGGGTGGGGAGGCTCTGTTCGGTGGGGAGGCTCTCTTACATAGTCTGGAGAGATTGCATTTAGCCACTGAGTCTCGCATGATATATCACATGTGTTTTATGATACGGGTAGACCTGAGGGATGGGTCGGAACCCGATTTGTTTGTGTTGTGATGAGAAATGCCATATTTACTGTGTTTTGAATGTAAATGACATATTTTATATAAAGACATTCTTAAATGATTAAATATGCACTGTTTTGCACGAATGCCTCTGATTGATAAACCAGCATGTGTTTAGTACATGGGATTTTAAATCTGTACTATATTATATATATTTTAAACATGCTTTTGAATTGAGAGAAGGAAAGGCAAAGCACTATTTTCAAGTAGATAGTATGGATGTCTACTTGCTTGCCTGATTTCCTTACTGAGCACGTTGATAGCTCATCCCATTCATTTCCCCCCATCTCTACAGATTCTCGTCAGTAGATTGAGTCGGCTGAGGTATTGCATTCCTTTGGACCGCTGCCATTCCCCATCTAGCGAAAGGTATACACATGCGTACTCTTTTGTATCTGAACAATGTATAAACACAGTGATGTACACGTTTTAATATGGGGGATGTAATGATATAATTATATTTAAGTATATGAATTTACTTATGATATGAATATCATGTATGTATGATACGAAAAAGAATGGTAAGGTATGTATGGATGAGGAGACTAATGCCTATTCACAGCCCAACTGTTGAGGAGATAAAGGTAAGTAAAAAAGTGAAAAAAATTTATTGTTGTTTTTGGTAAGTCGCGTGTGGGAGGAGGGCGTGACAACAGGCTATGTTAGGTGATAGGGTAGACAGAAGAATAGACTTGCAGATTACTTCCGATACGCCCGCATAGCCTGTAGAGATGTTTCAGAATTATAAATATGTCTGCTCCAGTAGCTACACAACAGAGCGATGATGACTTGGGTTAGGATGTAGGAGCTACACTAAACGAGACAGTTCCAGAACCGTAGACTACCATTGTTAAATGGGATAAAGGACCCAATAGTTATAGAGAACTGAATGAATGAGATTAAGAAAACTACGAATGGAATTTATGAGTCTAGCACAAGGAAATTGATTTGTCTATGAGTATGAATTATGAATTTTATCCCTGAAAATGTATGACCCAATGTTATGGGCAGTGAAGTCAAGAAATGTCTGTAAGTTCACAAACGGATAGAGACCGAGCTAATTTCGAAGGATAGTATGGTATTACATACTGAAATCAAGAATCTAATGGTAATAGAAAACTGGAAAATTAAATGGGAAAATTTGGATGGATTCTTAGAGTATGACTGTAAGCTTAATAGACTGGGGGCAGTTTCAAGAGTTTAAGCCTTCATTTTTCAACAAGGTTAAGAATTCAGCAATTCTAAGTGTTGAATGAATGAGATAGAAAAGCTTGATGATTTTAGAAGTAACTCTATCGAGAAAGTTGCCTTTGCAACTTTTGTGTTAAATGATTGGAGAAGCTACACAGATTTTCAAAGTGTGCTACTATAAAGAAAGTAACCCTTGTAGCATCAATATTAAGATGAAAAGTCAAACTCGGAAGGAAGTTCCCCGATTTAATCTGGGAGCCGACATCAGAAAATTTCATAGGACATATTCTGAAGGCCTTTAGACGACAGTACATTTCGGATGAAATAAAGTGGCAATTATGAATGAAATGATTGAAATCGAACATGAAGTAACAAGACTATGGATGATTATGAACTTGAATTTATAGCTTTGGAAAAAGAATGATCTGGATAAGTAGAGATGTGAAATGGAGAAAATCTAGGAAACTCATAGGAGGTACTGAGATCCTCAATTGAGCTAAGTTAGCTCAACTTGATGTTATTTTGAGAGAGCAGTGCGTAAGGCGCAACTATGAGAATATGAGATATATACTTTCGAGGTTATTAAGATCATGAAAAGGTAAAGAGAGTGACAAAAAGGTGATGTACTAAGGAAGCAGTGAGAGTGATAGAGTAAAGTCACTGTAACTAAAAAGGTGAATTACAAAACTAAAAGTATAAGTGAAGGTCACACTGCTTACAGGATTGATAAAGTTAGGGCGTGTTCGGAGTAAAACGACACCCCAGTAGACAGAGGGATTTTCGACATGTATTCGGATAATCTATCAGAGTTACCACTAAATTGAAAGGTAAAATTTTGAAATTAATTTAGTACTTGGCATCGAATTAATTATTCAGATCCTTGTACTGAATAGTTTTGATTGAATTAAAAATGCTGAGAAAACAATTATAAGGATTACATGAAAAGGAGATTATCAGACCAAGTGATTCACTTCGATGTGTACTAGCATTAATTGTTAAGGAGACCCGGAGTCATTTTGGTCACGATATGTTGAGAACGGGTGTTAATTGGATTCCCAAGACAAGGATTATAAATCAGTGGGAAAAGACCCAAAACTGTTAAGATGATTCGGGGTTTGGGTTATAAGGAGACTTTGGAATATGGATTACATATCGAGTTTAAGGATTGTAAATTGTTTATGCTTACGTTTTGTATGTAAGACTCAATTTGAGTAAGAAAATGATTTCGTTATAATTGATAAACGAAATGAGACAAGCGTTGAAGTGTGATAAATTTTAAATGCAAGTTATATTGGAATAAGAGATGTATACAAGGAAAGAATATCTTTGGTATGTGAAATGAATTCAGATTAAGTGATATGAACTGAAAATGAATTGCGACCAAAGATTAAATGTTAAATTACCCAAAGATCGTCTGATACAAGAAAAAAAGTGGATGACTCAGGTTAGTGCTTTAAGCAGAAGTGATCACAACATGACATTATGTATATTGTTCAAGGACATTAGTTATTGAAATATTTAGCGAACCTCAACTAGATGTGGTTCCTTTCTGATGCTGATACTTATATCGTAGTAGCGAGCCTGAGAGTTGAAAACTGGACTTGATTTGAATGAATCAGGCAGACTCAGTGCAATGATAAACACTGTATTGATGTAGCTAATCAGACCCAGATGAGTCTTGCAATTAGCTTGAGTATTGGTACTGATAATTTGTTGAGATTTAAAAACAGAATTGTATATCAAATGATCTATAGTTAAGGGAAATTGATGTCGTCAGAAACTCATTTACAGAGACATACCCTACATTCAGAGAATAATAGAATTTATCAAATCTTCTGAAGATATATTGGCAATCAGGGACAATAAGAGATATAATTGAAAGGGATAATAAGAGATATAATTGGAAGATACTACGCGGGAATTAGAAAGTTTAATATGAGAGAAATACCCGCAATTGTTTAAAGGCTAATGTAATATTAAATTTGGGGACCAAATTTCCTAAGGTGGGGAGAATGTAAACCCCACGAATATTCATGTATTCGGTTTAAATAATAATGGAGAATGCGCTTATTGGTGGATAATTAATTTGAATTATAATATGAGAAACTTGGACGAGGCTAAAATACTAAAATATTTTGATTTGAGGAATAAATAATTATGAGGTGTAACAATAAAATTTTTGAGCTAGATTTAATATGTGTATATTCCTCCGTACTAGATAAGTACTAATAATAGGCTGATTACGCTTTGAACATAATACATGGTGAAGTATAAAATAACTACTTAAAATTTATTAATAAAATAAATTAAATGAGTAAATAAATAAACAACTAAATAAATAAATAATTTATTTAAGTACATGGGTGTACACATGTATGTATATATATAAATAATTACATGTGCCGCTATAAGTATTTTCCAATTTAATTTAGATATACGTATATATACGTATATGTATACCTAAATATATAGATATATATTTAAATATACATAAGTGTATACGTGATATATATTTATATATGTAGGATGGATAGCCACTGTAGAGGAAATAAAATATAGTCTAAACTGAAAAGAAAGAAAAGAAAGAAAGCGTGGAAGGACAGTAGGAAAACTTGAAGCAGAAAACGTGTGCAGGAGGTGGTGATTTCGGTGGAAGAAAGAAATGGAAAAAAATGGAAATGAATGATGATGATGGCCATACAGTAGAAAAAAAAGGTCAGAGTAGGAAAATGATATAGGTTCAGTTGGTGAGGTCTGAACCGAATGGAGGGATGGATTGTAGCTGATGGTATGGCAGCTAAAAAAAAAGAGTCAGACCGAAATGATAGTTTGCTGTTGTGTTTTATGAAGTGGTCTGCTGCTGAAATGAAAACCAACCGAGAGAGAGACTAAACGAAAATATGGAGAAGCCTGAAATGAAAAGATAGGAAATAATAATAAAATAATGGAAGGCTCGAAACTGAACCTGGCAGAACCGAGTGATGGAGAGGGGAGTGTGAGCTGGAAACGAGGGGAGAGGTCAGGAATTGGCAGGGAATGAGAATGAGGATGTATTATCATGGCTTTCAATAAGGGGATGATCTGGAGAGGAATTATATGTGCAAATAAAACTATGCAATTGGAGATACAACAGTGGAAGAAAGAACATGAAGGAAACTTGAAGCAGGATAGGCGCTGGTCGTGGAGTTGTTTTGGGCGCCTTTGAGGTGGGTGATTGCCGAGGGAGGAAGAGAGCAGGAAGGCAGAGGGCAAAAAAAAATAGAATGACGAGGAGAAGAGGACACCGGGGAGAGGAGGGAGGAACAGGGAACTCCACCTCCCTGGAAACTGAGAACCAAATCAGAGGTGAGGAGGACTGGTAGGAAACTTGAGAAACGTGTGAGAGAGAGAGCTTCGAAACGATAGTTGCACCGAGAGGGGGTCGGGACGACTGGAACCAAGTTGACGAGGTAGGAGGAGGAAATTAAAGCATTTCGACCTTCTCCATTTGGTGGCAAACTGAAGACGAGAACAGGGGTCCTCCTCGGTTCCAATGGACGATAGGAGAGGTACTGAAGACGATGACCAGAGATGATGGTGGTGCCGGAAGGGGTGGAGAAAGACGCCGAAATAGTGAACGATGAAGGGAGAACTGGCAGCGCTGAGGAGGTGTGAATACGATGAACAGAGGCTACAGGCAGGAAGGAATAGTAACGAAGAAGAAAGAAGAAAAGAAAAAGAAAGTGGCGGGAAAAATACAAAGGAAAGGAAAAAAAAAGAAAAAAGAGAAAAGAAAAGGATGAATAGTAACCTAAAAAAGGGGGAGAGAAAGAAAGTAAAATATATATATATATATATATATTTATTAAATATATATATATATATTATTGAAAATAGAGGAAAAATCGAGGTAGGAAAATAAGTGTACTAAATTTTGGAAATTCAAGGAGGAGCCCCGGGAAATTTACCGAGAGAATCGGACCCGTCAACTCGCTAAGTCGAAGTAATCAAGGATTATGGGCAGACATCGAGGTAATAAATTTATACAAGTTTTAGAGATAATTGTACGTATTTTATAATTTCGAGTGTATTTTCCCGGGGTAAGCAAGGTTACGATTTTGATGCATCGTAGTTAATTCGATAGATAGGATACTAAGAAATACAAATTTCGATGTAGGAGAATCATAGAAGGATTTAAGGGAGATACTAGGAGGCGTCACCACTCGAATTCAGGATTTCTGATAAATCGAGGTAAGGGGATATAATTTAAAACAGTAATAGTTACTTTCTGAACCATGATTAAGGAAAGCTTACAAAGACATGAATTATGATTTTCATGCATGTTTCTAAATTTATATTTCTGATCAAGAATATGCTCTATGTATTTGTGTTTTTGAATAATTGCATATTTTCGAATTTGACTTCTGAAACGAGAGCATGTTCTCTGAAATTGTCTTTTGAATGAGATGATTTTATTTCGATATTTTTATATACGAAAACTATAGTATGTTTTGAGACCAAGGGTCATTTATGTTGTATGCTTACGCATGTCAACTTCGTCTGTGTGGCGTCTGAACTCGCCTGTGTTTGAAATTTACCCTCGGGTTTTGAATTTACCTTCGGGTTTTGAAATTACCTTCGGGTTTTGAAATTACCTTCGGGTTCTGATATTTACCTTCGGGTTTTGAAATTTACCCTCGGGTTCTGAATTTACCTTCGGGTTCTGAAATTTACCTTCGGGTTCTGAATTTACCTTCGAGTTCTGAAATTTACCTTTGGGTTCTGAATTTACCTTCGGATTCTGAAATTTACCTTCGGGTTCTGAAATTTACCTTCGGGTTCTGAAATTTAACTTCGAGTTCTGAATTTACTTTCAGGTTCTGAAATTTACCTTCGGGTTCTGAATTTCACCTTCGGGTTCTGAATTCCCTCTACGGAGGATGATTTGGTTATTGCCGTATGATAATTATATGGGCCGATGTAGTCTCTATCTGAATTAAACTCTGTTTTCGGAATGTGATTTTATAATATGTGATTTGACATATATTCCTGTTTTGGAATTCTGATTATACGAAAAGTTTACGTAATATCTGTTTAGTTCATGTACTTAAAGAATTACGTTTTGAATCATGATGATTCCGATATTTCTTAATTTTGAATGCCCTTTATATTAGTTTTAGAAAGAAATCATTATAGTATTTTTATGTTTTTCTACATATTTGAATCACTAAGACCGTTTTAAATGCATTCTTCTTACTGGCCTTTTTCCCGAAAGCTGACCCCTCTACCTCTCAGATCTTTGCAGTGGATTGCAGTTAATAAATGCTGCGTAGATGACGTAGGCTGGTGGATATGAGCTTCCCCAGACTACCTTTTGTACATGCATGAGGTATACATTCTTATCTCTTTAGTAGACCATTTGTATGCACAGACATCTATTGAAAGTAATGTGTCGGGATGGAACCTGTATAAAATAAATGAAAAAGAATATTTTTAAGGATTGACACTGAATAGAAATAAAGCCTAAATGAATAAGGGAATAAGTGGGTAAATTAAGTTAAAAAAAAATCTCTCGATTTTCAAGGGTCAAGGGTCGTTACAAATATAACACAACTCTTGCGTTTACTATAGTTGATTCGACCTATAGTTTTCATTAACACTTATGAGGCCTCACTTCCTCTTAAGTCCATTTTGATCGCTTTATTAATTTTTTGAGAGTCTTTTGAACTCTTGTAGGCCTATTAATTTCCACTAAATCGATATTAAGCTCATAGTGCCTCTAGTTCATCATTTACCTCGCTATGGCATTTTGTCAAACACCTCATATACTTATTCATTTAACTTGGCCAATCTAACAATGTAGCTCTATTCTATCATCTTGGAGTCTTACACATCATCTTACTAACACTTTAATTCAGCTATTCATCATCAACTCAATCATGTCACACTTTCTCACACTAGACTCATTCTAGGTCATACTTGTTCCATTACATTCTAGGTAGTTTCAATCATTAATACACACCAATCAACTCACAGTCAATAACTAGATAAATGTACTTGGGTTGGTGTATTAGAAACTCACCTAGCTTGATTTTCTTCTTGTCACGCCCCGGAAGTGCGAAAAATAGGGCTAATTTAAAACTTTTTATTTATTAATTCATAATTAAGGGTGCATTCCTGTGAAGTGTCATACATCATCATAGTTATCATGCCTCAGGATCTTATCATAATATAGTGTATATTGTATCATATACATTACTCAATTCCAAGTTAATTAATCCTAATACATCCCATACAATGTTATACATCAAGTGTCTGCAATTACAGTAATTGTCTGGATACATGAAAAGATAAAAGATACCTCAAATACAATATATATGGCCTGGAGCTCAAGTCCTCCACTAGCCACTACTCCGTACGTCGCAGGGAGATCCTTTTTCACTTGAAGAACTCTGGGGGGAAAGAAAACAGGGTGAGCTTCTAAATCGCTCAGTAAGGGGGGTAAGGAACTCATTTCATAAACCAAAATGCACATCACAAAATATTTATTTGTATGTGAAACTCATTTGAAAACCATAGCATGAAAGTACTCAAAACGACATTCTCATGTCTCAAATCATGTGAAAACATGAAGTAAAAAGGCTCAGTCTAGAGCAATAACAAAGCCTGTGAAAATAACGCGATAAACGCTTTCTCAAATACGTGATAAAATCACTATAATAATAATGCACGTGGCACAACCACTAAACACACGTGGCATAGCCACTGATTTAAATTCACACGTGGCATAGCCACTAAACACACGTGGCATAGCCACTGATTTAGATTCACACGTGGCACAGCCACAGAATAGGGTTTCACGTGGCAACGGCCACTAATTAGGGGTTCTCACGTGGCAACGGCCACCGATAGGGTTTCTCACGTGGCAACGGCCACCAAATGGGGTTTCTCACGTGGCAACGTCCACCAAATGGGGTATCACGTGGCAACGGCCACCAATGAGGTTTCTCACGTGGCAACGGCCACCAATGGGGTTTCTCACGTGGCAACGGCCACCAATGGGGTTTATCACGTGGCAACGACCACGAAATGGGGTATCACACGTGGCAACGACCACTAAGTATACGTGGCACAGCCACAGAATGGGTTATTCTCACGTTACCAGAACAGAGAAGAAATCGGGCTTACATGCTACCAGAGCAATGCCCGGTGTGTACTCAAAATTACACATCTAAGTCTTGTCACACAAGACTGGTTTGCCTTCACGTACAACTCATAATGGTTTTTCTCTCATAAAACTCATTTGAAAACCGTTTTGTACTCGACACAAAACATAATAAAAATCGAGTTCCAACCGGCAAAGCACACACACATTTCTCAAATCTCGATATTGCCTTAACGTAGAGCCCAATTCATTACTCACACAAATTCGACGGTTTATAAAGTAATTTCACACTCAGCTTATAAACGCATAAAACAATGGGCTCCAACCGGCTATAAAAACCGTGTGCAATTAAACTCAACACAACACTCAACATGCTTGTTTTATAAACCACAAATCATGCTATAATAGTTTACAAATCACATACACAAATGGTTTAGATTTCCCTTACCTCTTTGCACCTCGTATAGTGCAATCGTTTCCCCCGTATCACGGACTAGCCTCGCATTCCACTCTGGAACTCCCGAGCTGTCCAAACGATGTTAAAACATCAATACTCAATTATCTCATAAACCTCAATTCTCAAAATCGAGCATAATTGCTCATAACACCTCAAATCTCTTGATTCTCGTAACTCTACCCCAAACTACAACCTACAACCTCATTCACAACATCTCGACGTCCTACATTTCTCATGTCAAATCACCTACGCTAATTCACCACATTGTCTAAATTTCTATTTATAGCTCAAATTCCCAAAATTACCAAAATTGCCAAATATCAACATTACTCCAACTACATTGTAATTTCATCAATCCCTAATCATTTTTCAGCTATTTCAACGAAATGCTAACAACTAACATCACCAAAATCACCTCAAATAGAAGGATCGAAGTTTAGAAATTACCCAAAACTTGTGGAGAGCTTATCTCTTGCCTCGATTCGATCCGTCTTTCGATTTCCAAGTATGTTGTTCTCCTTTTGATGAGGAACAACTTCCCTTCTTGCCACAACCTCTGATTCGGTCGAAAATGGGTGCTTTGGATGAGTGAGAAAGCTAGGTTTTGGTGAAAATGGGGGTTGGAAGAGAGAGAAAGTGAAATTGTAAGAGAAAAACAGGGGTTCCTTATATAGGCTGAGGGCAGGAGATCGATCTGGCTCTTTATGAGATCGATCTGCGTTTGAATTTTGAGACGATCTGGGGCAATTTATGCCTAGGAGATCGATCTGTCGAGGGGTGAGATCGATCTCTTTATGGCTTTATGAGATCGATCTGCTCCTTGAGGAGATCGATCTTCTCCCAAACAGAATCGTTTGGAGATCGATCCCTTCCTCATGAGATCGATCTTCTCTCAAACAGAATCATAAGGAGATCGATCCTCTTCCATTGGAGATCGATCTGCTCCTTAAATTCCTCATTCCTCGTCATTTATAACCCACCAGATCGATCTATCCTTCTCCCAGATCGATCTGCTCCTTAAATTCATCTTTCCTTGTCATTTATAACTCACCAGATCGATCTCTCCTTCTCCCAGATCGATCTGTCCTCATAGTCTCACACTTATTTTAAACACTTAACATATAAATCTCCAATTATCATTCCCCAATTCACTTAGCTCAATAAATTACACTTCAAATTCTTATTACATAATTAAAATATGTCTGAAATTCTCAGATCTCACATCCTCCCCACCTTAAATAGAATTTGGTCCTCCAAATTCAACTCAACTAGTCGAATAGATGGGGGTATTTCTCCTTCATGAGACTCTCTAGTTCCCACGTTGCCTCTTCCATTGAGTGATGTTTCCACAAAACTTTCACTAATGGGATGCTCTTAGTTCTCAGTACCTTCTCTCTTCTATCGAGAATCTGGAGGGGTTCCTCAGTGTAGCTCATATCCTCTTGAATGTCCATCTCGTCATACTCTATGACATGAGAAGGGTCCGGGTGGTACTTCCTCAACATAGACACATGAAAAACATTGTGTATTCCGGACATCTGTGGGGGTAATGCCAATCTGTAGGCTACCTCTCCCACTCTCTCAAGAATCTCGAATGGTCCCACGTATCGAGGACTCAATTTCCCTTTCTTCCCAAATCGCATGATACCCTTACTCGGTGATAATTTTCAGAAATACTGCATCACCAACGTCAAACTCGAGTGGCCGTCTACGCACATCCGCGTAGCTTTTCTGTCTATTTTGTGCAGCCCGTAACCTCTCACGTATGAGTTTCACACTCTGTACGGCTTGCTCAACAAGCTCGGGAGCAGTTATCTTTCTGTCACCGACTTCTTCCCAAACTACAGGGGATCTACACCTCCTACCGTATAGAGCCTCAAAGGGTGCCATTCCAATACTCGCATGATAGCTGTTATTGTATGCAAACTCTGCTAGGGGCAGGTGATCATCCCATGATCCCTTAAAATCCATCGTACACGCCCTCAACATATCCTCCAGGGTCTGAATAGTCCTCTCTGACTGACCATCTGTCTGAGGATGATAGGCGGTACTGAAACTCAATCGAGATCTCATGGATTCCTGAAATTGGGTCCAAAATCTAGAAGCAAATCGGGAATCTCTATCAAAAGTAATACTCACTGGAGCCCCATGTAATCTAGCTATCTCGCTGACATACAGCTCAGCTAAGGCATCCACAGTATCTGTGCTCTTGATGGCAAGGAAGTGGGCACTCTTGGTCAATCTATCCACAAGACCCATATCGCGTCACGACCTCTTTGGGTCCTCGGTAAACCCATAATAAAGTCCATAGTGACATGCTCCCATTTCTATGTAGGTACAGGTAAGGGCTGTAGTAATCCTCTGGGCTTCCGATGCTCAGCTTTCACTTGCTGGCATACTAAACACCTGGCCACATACTCTGCCACATCTCGTTTCATACCACTCCACCAATACACCTTTCTCAAGTCTCGGTACATCTTAGTACTCCCTGGGTGCATGGTGTATCGCGAGCAGTGGGATTCTCTCAGTATCTGTCTCTTCAGGGTATCATCGTCCGGTACACAAATCCGTCCTCTGAATCTCAACAATCCATCCTCACTGATGGTGAGATCCGACTGTGAACTCTGCTAAGCTTGGCTAACCATATCTATCAATCTCTGATCACTGCGCTGCCCAGTTCTAATCTGATCCATGATCCTGGGCTCTATCCGCAAGCTAGCCAAAAATCCAGTCTCTACCTCTTTAACTCTGATTCGAAGTTCGGCGAACTGCTCTAACAAATCCCATTCCCTGATCATCATAGCAGATATCATACTCTTCCTACTCAGGGCATCAGCAACTATATTCGCCTTACCCAGATGATAAATAATCTCGCAGTCATAATCCTTAAGGAGTTCCATGCATCTCCTTTGTCTCATGTTTAACTCTTTCTGATCAAAGAGATATCTCAAACTCTTGTGATCAGTGAAGATCTGGAATCTTTCCCCATATAAGTAGTGTCGCCAGATCTTCAAACCAAATGCCACAGCGGCTAACTCCAAATCGTGCGTGGGGTAATTTCGCTCAAGGTCTTTCAGCTGTCGCGATCCATATGCGACCACTCTTCCGTGCTGCATAAGCACACACCCCAATCCTTGATGAGATGCATCACTATACATCGAGAATCCTCCTGATCCCTCAGGAATAGTTAACACAGGTGCCGCTGTCAATCTCCTCTTTAATTCCTGAAAACTGAGCTCACATTGATCAGTCCATATAAATGGAGTCTCTTTGCGCGTGAGCTTAGTCAAAGGGGCGACAATCCGGGAAAATCCTTCCACAAATCTTCTGTAATACCCTGCCAAACCAAGGAAGCTTCGTACCTTAGTAACTGTCCTCGGTCTCTCCCAATTAAGCACAGCCTCCACCTTGCTTGGGTCCACTGATACTCCTTCCTCTGAGACTATATGACCAAGGAAAGCTATCCGATCCAGCCAAAACTCACACTTACTAAGCTTTCCATATAATTGCTTATCTCGGAGTATCTGAAGTACTAACCACAAATGCTGTGCATGCTCCTCATACGACCGAGAGTATACCAGGATATCATCAATAAAGACTATCACAAATTTATCTAGATAGTCTCTGAACACCTCGTTCATCAATCTCATAAACGCTGCAGGGGCGTTCGTCAATCCAAAGGACATCACCAGAAATTCGTAATGGCCATACCTCGTCCTGAAGGCCGTCTTTGGAATATCTTCTTCCTTGATCCTCAATTGGTGATAGCCCGATCTCAAATCAATCTTAGAAAAGACTGATGCCCCTCTCAGCTGATCAAATAGATCATCAATCCTGGGCAATGGGTATTTATTCTTCACCGTGGCTTTGTTCAACAACCGATAGTCTACGCATAATCTGAGACTACCATCCTTCTTCTTGACAAATAAAACTGGTGCTCCCCACGGTGGAACACTGGGTCTAATAAACCCTTGATCCAATAACTCCTGTAGTTGTTTCTTCAATTCCGCAAGTTCCACTAATGCCATCCTGTAGGGAGATTTAGAGATCGGCTGAGTATCTAGTACCAAATCAATGGTAAACTCTAGCTCTCTCTCTGGTGGTAAACCTGGCAATTCATCTGGGAAAACATCCAGAAATTCATACACCACAGGTATATCCTCAATCCTCGGATGTTCCCGCTCATCGTCTGAGATGAGTGTCTCATAACCTTCACATGAACAATCATATTTAATATTCTCCAAAATAATATAAAAATTCTCAAATTACTTACTAGAAATCCACATAATCATTTCCTCAATATCTCAATCGTACATTGTAAGGTTCAGGTAGGGAGAAAGTTACAACCTTAGTGTAGCAATCTAAACTCACTCGATTGGTCGCCAACCAATCCATTCCCAAAGTTACATCAAACCCATGAATATTCAACAGGATTAGATCTGCTAACATCACTCTATCTCCCACCTTTATCTCACATCCTCTACAAATTAACTCAGTTCTCTGAGATTCACGCATAGGGGTATTTACATGTAGTATATATTCTAGAGGTTCAAACTTCAAGTTTAATCTACATGCAAAATGCTCAGAAATAAACGAATGCGTGGATCCTGAATCAATCAACACATGAGCCTTATGATTACAAACAGAGAGTGTACCTCTTATAGTTTCTGCCGAAGTGTCTGCGGTCTCCTTATCCAGGGCAAACACACGTCCCTGTGCCACAGGTTTCTTCCCTTTCTCTGCCGTAGTGGCCCGCTCCGGGGATCCACTCTCTGAGGCTGTTGTCTAGTGGGCTCCAAGACATGTGGTTTCTGAGGTTGAGGGCAATCCTTCACCATGTGACCCATGTCTCCACATCTAAAACATCCATGGATCGACCCAGTACAACTTCCCTCATGCATTCGGCCACAATCTCTGCAAAACCTTGTCTTAGGCCTGACATCTCGAGGGGTCTCTCTAATGTTAGGGTAATCTCTGGGTCTCTCTAATCTGCCCTTCTGTACCTCAATCCTTCCTCTTCTGAAGGAACCTCTCCTAGCCTCTGTTTGAAAAATCGCTGGCCTCTTGCCCTTATCTCTATTCACCGCTCTGAGCTCATTCTGGGATTGTACCATCTCAATTCCTCTTTCAATCTCTTGTGCTCGTCTCAGAGCATCTCCAAACTCAGTAATACATAGCCCTATCAATCTATCTCTGATGACGGGCTTCAACCCATACACAAACTTCTCTGTGCGGAGCTCTTCACTCTTGAAGGTCTCTGGGTCATATCTCAATAGTGCAGTGAATTGGCTCTCGTAGTCATCCACAGACATGTCACCCTGTACCAAACTCAAAAACTCAGCTTGTTTCTTTCTCTGGGCGGCTCGTGGTACATATTGGGTCCTAAAGGCTGTCTGAAACTCTTCCCAACCAATCACATCATGGTGGGACATCAAAATACCCTGGGTAGTACCCCACCAATCTCGAGCTCTCCCCTTCAGCATATAGGCACTCATACTGACCCTCTCAGCATCGGTGCACCCCAGGAAATCAAATATAATTCTTAATTTCGTCAACCACTCCTCAACCTCTGTAGGATCCTTCTTTCCCTTAAATGCGGGTGGATTCATCTTCAGAAAATCCCTTAGTCGGACTATACTTCTATCCTCAGGCTGGGTGACGGGAGGCACTGGGGGTATAGGAGGTCCTTGTGGTGGTGTAGGAGTAGTACCCGAGGCATTAACTCCAAAGTGTTGCGCGAATAATGCTGCCATCTGCTCAAAACCTTGCCTCACATCGGTTTCAATCTGATTAAATCGAGAGTTAGGACTCTCTGGTTGTGGGACAGGTGGCGGAGGGGACTCTACCTGCCTCCTCGAATGACCTCGTCGTTTACTCATTCTCTATCTCAACTCGTCTCCTGCGCGTACATATTAGAATTGATTGAAATCTCAATCCTCCATTTCAGTTCATGACTAGACTATTACAAACACTTGGGATGTATTCTATTTCACTTAACCGACACTGACAGTACTAGACACCCTAAACTCTGATACCAAGAAAACTCTGTCACGCCCCGGAAGTGCGGAAAATAGGGCTAATTTAAAACTTTTTATTTATTAATTCACAATTAAGGGTGCATTCCTGTGCAGTGTCATACATCATCATAGTTATCATGCCTCAGGATCTTATCATAATATAGTGTATATTGTATCATATACATTACTCAATTCCAAGTTAATTAATCCTAATACATCCCATACAATGTTATACATCAAGTGTCTGCAATTACAGTAATTGTCTGGATACATGAAAAGATAAAAGATACCTCAAATACAATATATATGGCCTGGAGCTCAAGTCCTCCACTAGCCACTACTCCGTACGTCGCAGGGAGATCCTTTTTCACTTGAAGAACTCTGGGGGGAAAGAAAACAGGGTGAGCTTCTAAATCGCTCAGTAAGGGGGGTAAGGAACTCATTTCATAAACCAAAATGCACATTACAAAATATTTATTTGTATGTGAAACTCATTTGAAAACCATAGCATGAAAGTACTCAAAACGACATTCTCATGTCTCAAATCATGTGAAAACATGAAGTAAAAAGGCTCAGTCTAGAGCAATAACAAAGCATGTGAAAATAACGCAATAAACGCTTTCTCAAATACGTGATAAAATCATTATAATAATAATGCACGTGGCACAGCCACTAAACACACGTGGCATAGCCACTGATTTAAATTCACACGTGGCATAGCCACTAAACACACGTGGCATAGCCACTGATTTAGATTCACACTTGGCACAGCCACAGAATAGGGTTTCACGTGGCAACGGCCACTAATTAGGGGTTCTCACATGGCAACGGCCACCGATAGGGTTTCTCACGTGGCAACGGCCACCAAATGGGGTTTCTCACGTGGCAACGGCCACCAAATGGGGTATCACGTGGCAACGGCCACCAATGGGGTTTCTCACATGGCAACGGCCACCAATGGGGTTTCTCACGTGGCAACGGCCACCAATAGGGTTTGTCACGTGGCAACGGCCACCAAATGGGGTTTCTCACGTGGCAACGGCCACCAAATGGGGTATCACACGTGGCAACGGCCACTAAGTATACGTGGCACAGCCACAGAATGGGTTATTCTCACGTTACCAGAACAGAGAAGAAATCGGGCTTACATGCTACCAGAGCAATGCCCGGTGTGTACTCAAAATTACACACCTAAGTCTTGTCACACAAGAGTGGTTTGCCTTCACGTAGAACTCATAATGGTTTTTCTCTCATAAAACTCATTTGAAAACCGTTTTGTACTCGACACAAAACATAATAAAAATCGAGTTCCAACCGGCAAAGCACACACACATTTCTCAAATCTCGATATTATCTTAACGTAGAGCCCAATTCATTACTCACACAAATTCGACGGTTTATAAACCAATTTCACACTCAGCTTATAAACGCATAAAACAATGGGCTCCAACCGGCTATAAAAACCGTGTGCAATTAAACTCAACACAACACTCAACATGCTTGTTTTATAAACCACAAATCATGCTATAATAGTTTACAAATCACATACACAAATGGTTTAGATTTCCCTTACCTCTTTGCACCTCGTATAGTGCAATTGTTTCCCCCGTATCACGGACTAGCCTCGCATTCCACTCTGGAACTCCCAAGCTGTCCAAACGATGTTAAAACATCAATACTCAATTATCTCATAAACCTCAATTCTCAAAATCGAGCATAATTGCTCATAACACCTCAAATCTCTTGATTCTCGTAACTCTACCCCAAACTACAACCTACAACCTCATTCACAACATCTTGACGTCCTACATTTCTCATGTCAAATCACCTACGCTAATTCACCACATTGTCTAAATTTCTATTTATAGCTCAAATTCCCAAAATTACCAAAATTGCCAAATATCAACATTACTCAAACTACATTGTAATTTCATCAATCCCTAATCATTTCTCAGCTATTTCAACGAAATGCTAACAACTAACATCACCAAAATCACCTCAAATAGAAGGATCAAAGTTTAGAAATTACCCAAAACTTGTGGAGAGCTTATCTCTTGCCTCGATTCGATCCGTCTTTCGATTTCCAAGTATGTTGTTCTCCTTTTGATGAGGAACAACTTTCCTTCTTGCCACAACCTCTGATTCGTTCGAAAATGGGTGCTTTGGATGAGTGAGAAAGCTAGGTTTTGGTGAAAATGGGGGTTAGAAGAGAGAGAGAGTGAAATTACAAGAGAAAAATAGGGGTTCCTTATATAGGCTGAGGGCAGGAGATCGATCTGGCTCTTTATGAGATCGATCTGCGTTTGAATTTTGAGACGATCTGGGGCAATTTATGCCTAGGAGATCGATCTGTCGAGGGGTGAGATCGATCTCTTTATGGCTTTATGAGATCGATCTGCTCCTTGAGGAGATCGATCTTCTCCCAAACAGAATCATTTGGAGATCGATCTCTTCCTCATGAGATCGATCTTCTCTCAAACAGAATCATAAGGAGATCGATCCTCTTCCATTGGAGATCGATCTGCTCCTTAAATTCCTCCTTCCTCGTGATTTATAACCCACCAGATCGATCTCTCCTTCTCCCAGATCGATCTGCTCCTTAAATTCCTCCTTCCTTGTCATTTATAACTCACCAGATCGATCTCTCCTTCTCCCAGATCGATCTGTCCTCATAGTTTCACACTTATTTTAAACACTTAACATATAAATCTCCAATTATCATTCCCCAATTCACTTAGCTCAATAAATTACACTTCAAATTCTTATTACATAATTAAAATATGTCTGAAATTCTCAGATCTCACACTTCTCGCTCCAATAAGAACACTCATTTGCTCCTTCAATCCAACAAATGAAGTATTGATTCCAAGCTACATTGTTCTTCTCTTTATAGTGAACAACTTTGCTCTAATAGTTTTTTATCAAATCTTTGTGGAAATGGGATAGTTTTAGAGAGAGAAAGTTAGGTTTAAGGTTGGAAATGGAAGAATGAACTTGTTTCCCGTGAAAATGCAGATCCAATTGCTCCACTTTTATAGAATTGGCACTAGGAGATCGGTCTACATAAGGTAGAGATCGATCTGGCCTTACTTGAATCCTCAAAATTTCATCCATTTGGCAAGCAGGAGACCGATCTGTTGGGTGTAAGAGATCGATCTATCGTGATGCATGAGATCGATCTACACAATGGAAATATGATCGATTTCTTTCAAGCTGAGAGTTTAGGAGATCGATTTGGCCATTAAGAGGAGATCTATCTGGTCCAACCTGAGGCCAATAGAGATCGATTTGCTTGAGTGAGGGATCGATCTCCCTCTTTTAGAATGCTTGGCATTGTGTTTTCCAGGTAATTAGTTCGATCTCTCCTTGCATAGGATCGATCTGGCCTTCATCCTGCACCCTTTTTCTGTAAATTTTCCCATTTAAACTCATACTTCATCACTTCCACACTCATTTATCAATCCATTCATACTTAGAACTTAAAAACGTTTATTTCTTGTATTTCATATGTAATGTAACTTGTCTATACATAAAATAATCATATACATTACATAAAAATTTACGGGTCTTACAGTATCCTTGAAGAAGGTCACTCATATACTACCTCAAATACCCCATCGCTGAGTGTCAAGAAGTATTATAGGAGAATTCAGCCCATGGCAAATACTGAACCCAAGCTAAAGGATTATCCATGACAAAGCATCGAAGAAACTATTCCAATCCTTGATTGTGATCTTTGTTTGAGCATTTGACAAAAGATGATGAAATGTACTATAGCATAACTAAGTTTCATTAAGTCTAAATACTCATGCCAAAACATACTAAGGAAAAGTGGATCTTGGTCATTCCCAAGAGACTTAAGCAACCCATGCAACTTAGCATCATTAAAGACAAAGATTTGCGCCACTTTGACAGTTGTAAAATTTTCAAACAATGCACTAAAACAGACATATTTTGACAGTCAACCTTTCCATGAGATAAAGGCAAGCCCAAAATAAAATCCATAAATATATCTTCCAAAAACCATAGATGGAATTGCTAAGGGTTGTTGTAACCTAGCAGGTGCTTTGTTTCATACTTAGAAGTTTGGCAAATAGGACAAGTTCTCATGAATTTCTTAATATCATCTTTCATTTTGGGCTAATAAAATTGTGCCATCACCCAAGCTAAAGTTGGTTTGTTCCTACCATGTTTAGTTGTAAGAGAACAATGAAAACCTCTCATAATTGTTATCTTTCATTTAGCGTTAGAACTCAATACGAGTATGCCTTTAAACAATACCAACCTATCTTTCAATTGATGGTTAGGATAATGGGTTGGAATTTGTTCAACTCCAATAACCAGCTTTTGTATGTCCTCTAGTTGATTAGTTTTCCCTCGAATATTATTCAAAAGATGATGACATGCCACTTGCGTCGGTACTGCCAATGTGCTTTCCAACAACAGTTGTTTACCCTTGCTATCCTCGACCAGCCCCTCATTGAGACCATACTCATCTAGTCTGGATAGTGCATCAGCCACGTAATTACTAGGACTTCGTTTATGGTGTAAGTCAAAGTTAAAGCCTAAAAGCTTTACTCGAAACCTCTGTTTTTTGGGGGTCTGATCTAGTAGTTATATCAAACTCTTTATACTCCTTTGATTCGTAAAAATAATAAATCGTGAACCCTACAAATACTGAGGCTACTTAGCAATAGTTTCTATAATCGCATACAACTAGCACATATATCTTAAAGCGCGTTGCATTTGAAGAGTAAGTTTCTCACTGAAAAAGGCTAATGGGTGTAAATCTTGCATTAACACTACTCTAGCAGCCACCCTTAAAGCATCTGAATCCATAATAAAAATCTTTAAAAAATCTGGCAGCACTAGCACAAGTACACTGGTCAGAGCCCTTTTAAGAGCTTGTAAAGCTTGGTCAGCTTATTCAGTCCAAGTAAAAACATCCTTTTGTAGCAGAGAAGATAAAAGAGCTACTATGGTGGCATAATTTGGTGCGAACTTTTTATAATACCTTGCCAATCCCAAAAGGCTACAAAGTTGTTTCACATTTTTGGGAGAAGACCAAGCAACAATCGCTTGAATCTGAGTAAGGTTAGGAGCCACACCTTCGTTAGTAACCATATGCCCAAGATATTCAATAGAGGTTTGACCAACATCACATTTATTGTGTTTAGCTATTAAGCAATTAGCACGTAAATAGTCCAAGACCAACCTCAAATGAGCAATATGATCAATCAAAGTACAACTATAAACTAAGATATCGTCGAGGAAAACCAAAGAAAAACGATGCAAATTGGTTTCAGGACTTTATTCATTACTTTCTAAAATGTAGCTGGTGCATTAATCAAACAAAAAGGGATTACCAGAAATTCATAATGTCTTTCATGTGTATGAAATATCGTCTTGAATATATCTTCCTCAGCAATCCTTATTTAATGCTAACCAGCTTGCAAATCCATTTCAAAGAAGAAATTTGTTCCATACAATTTGTCAAAAAGTTCATCCAAAGTAGAAATTGAAAAAATTTGGAACTGTAAGTTGATTTAAAACACAGTAATCCACACAAAATTGTTATAATCCATTATTCTTCTTCATTAACAGCACATGAGAAGAATATGGACAACGACATCCTAATCACACCTGTAGCTAACATTTCTTGAACAAGCTTCTCTATCTCAATCTTTTGCTAATATGGATAATGGTTTAGTTGAACATTGACTAGCTTAGAGTCTGGCAACAAACGAATCTAATTATCAACATCTCACCAGGGAGGAAAAGCAGTAGGTTTATGAAAGACATCCTCAAATTTTGCCAAGATTTCTTGTATCTCGAGCTATAAGTCATCTTCTTCTATCAACTTAATGTTGTGGTTAGTGGTTAAAGACTAAAGATGGAAACATATGCCAACAAAATACGAATATGCTATCTTTCTAAACTAATTGAAATGAATTGGACCTATAAAGGATCTATGGTCACCACATAACTTCACAGTTTGCCTTTTCTAAGTAAATTCCATAGTAAGATCTTTGTAGTTGCTGACTATCGGTCCAAGTAATCCCAAGGACAATATTTGTCATGACCCGAAACTGTAAACTTTTCAATAATTTATTGTGAAAGTGTAAAAATGTGAACTAATTTTTTTTTTCATTTTCCTTTCCATACATTGTTTGTTATATGAGTACAGTCGTAACTATTTAGAGGTCTCAAACTACCTAGCTTGGTTTAAGGTTATGAACCTAAAGTCCCAGTCTCTTCTTATTAACTTTTGTAATCATTTTTTAATTTAATACACATCCCGACACATATACTATAAAGTAACTATCTAAAAAAGTACAATTAAATAGTATAAGTAACTGTACTGTTATGAGCTATGAAATCTTGAAGCGTTTACTTCGAAGCTGATACCGATATCATTGTCAATGCAACTCTGGTCTAAACCTGTGATGGAAAGAAGAAGGGGTGAGCTTTGGGAAAGCTCAGTAAGTAAATCACACAAGCACAAAGGTAATAACCTACACAATACTGAATTTCTAATGCATGACTAACGTATTTTCATTCGATCATTCTTTCTTATTTCTTATCCGAATCACAATCCGATACTTTTCATATTTCAAAACATACCTTATCCCAAACATACTTTGCAGTTCGGAACTTATCGATGATCACACTTCTCTTTGGGTTTTTGGATTAGACTGCTATCTAGACGCTGTCAAGTTTTTCAGGTAGGGAGGATTTTAAAATATCTTAATTAGCCATCAAACCTGACCACCCGAACTAATGATAGTTATAGGGGTTCAAAATTCGAAACATAGTCGAAAGCAGAAAACCAAAACTTATTGTAGTCCCCGTTCATCCTTCGGACACAATCATTCACAAATCATATTAGTTAATTCCAAATCATACCACATATAAAGTATTTATATATCAAAAACATCACTTATTCAAAATATAACCAGTATCCAAAACTTATTATTCAGACTATAGCCTGTATTCGAAACTTATTGCACTTCAAAACTTGTCTTATTTCAAACATCATCTATATCAGTGTAATTTCCTTACTTGGAATAGGTTTCACATCCGAAACATATTTACATCCGTAACATAATCCTTATATTCGAACAATATTTCATATCCTAAACTCTTTTCACATTTCGATAACATAGTATTTATTTCAAAACATATTTCACAACTTGAATCGTATTACATATTATCTTTTGCTAACTATTTTAAACTGTTAGCAGGGACACTACTGACTATTATTATCTCTTTAGTTGGGACTCCATCACTAACTATTATCATCCCCGTTAGCAGGGGCAACAATTATGCTTAAAATGCCATGCTTATGGAGTAAAATGGTACCATTCTGAAAGCAGTAACAGTAAATGACACGACTCTCAACTTTTCAAAAATCACTACCAATTTTTCATTTTTCGTTTCTTATTTAATCCATTTCTTACCTTACTCTGATCGTGAACAGTTACACCATTAATAGTTGGGTTGTGTATCGATGTTAATCTCATCCAACCATACCATTTCAATTTACATTTTATTTAAAGGTAAACACTTGCATTTCATTAATCAGAGTTGCTATTTACATGTGTTTACAATTCTTTACATCCCCAAATGTTACATTCAAAATATTACTGTGCTATTGCATGTCTAGATACAAAACTGTACAAATGTGTATACCTTTATGTGATGGTATGGAGCGGACTCTAAGAATCAACTCCTCAGTCACTCTCAGTCTACTGAAAGTGCTCTGTAGAGGGGGAAAATAAGGGGAGGTGAGCGAACCATGCACTCAGTAAGACAATCATACGAGCAGGTAGATAATTGTACTATCTACATGATCGTGATGCCATGAGTAAAACAAATAGTTACTCATCATACCCAAAAACATCAGTTCATGCACGTGTTCATGATATATAAAGCAGTTCATGTTATTTAAATCAGTGCACAAATCATAAACAAAGCACGAAAATCATCATGCGTAAATCGTAAATAAAGCATGGAAAATCATCATGCGAGGTGCACTTAAAAACAATTCATACTTAACACAAATCAACATTCGTCAGGACTCAGCCTCTCCCTTAGATTGTCCTGACCCATAAAACAATTTAAAAACATATGATGCCCCAGAAGCGCAAAAAACAGGGCAAATTTAAAACTTTTTCACATCCATTCACAATAAAGGGTGCATTCCTGTGCAGTGTCATACATTGTCATACATATCACACCTCAGGATCTCATCATCTCATAATTATATTTCATACAATATACATTACTCAATCCAAGTTAATTAATCCTAATACATCCCATACATCATTGTACATCAAGTGTATGTAAATACACATTAGTCTGGGTACATGAAATGTAAATTATATCTCAAATACAATTATATAGCCTGGAGCTTAACTTCTCCACTAGCTAATACTCTGTACGTCACAGGGAAGAAGTCTCTTTACTTGAAGAAATTTGGGGGGAGATAAAACAGGGTGAGCTTTTAAATCGCTCAGTAAGGAGGTAAGTGACTCATTAATGAAACAATGATTTGCACAACACAATCATTTTATCTCGTAATTGAAACTCAATTAAAAACGTAGCATAAACTCATTAAAATATCATTCCCATCTCATTTCTCTAAAATCATGTAAAAACATGAGAGTACATAACTCAGTATAAATCACAGTCACAAGCATGTGGAAATTAGAATGCGATAATGGCTTTTCTCATTAAAGCGTGATAAAAATCACCTCAATAGAATGCACGTGGCACAGCCACAAAACACAAGCTCATGTGTATAAAAAGGAGACTAGGCAAGAAAACTCATATAAAACTTGTTATGGCACATCATAATAAATCTCCTCTGGGTGCGCATCCCATGCATCCTCAAAAGAGGGAACGTTGACAATATGGGCGTGTACATGGTATATTGGACTTACGCGTTACCAGAACAAGGCCCGGCCTTACATGCTACCAGAGCAATGCCTTACCTCATGCACACTATCGGTCTTACATGCTACCAAAGCAAGGCCCGGACTTACATGCTACCAAAGCAAGGCCACCCAGCGTTACCAGAACGGGGGTCATCTCACGTTACCAAAACGGAGGCATCTCTTGTTACCAAAACGGAGGAATCTCTCGTTACCAAAACGGAGGAATATCGGACTTACATGCTACAAAAGCAAGGCCCGAACTTACATGCTACCAAAGCAAGGCCCGATGTGTATTCAACATGACACGCCTAAGTCTCAATCATTAGCCATTATCATATAAAACGTTTTGCCTTCACGTAGAACTCATAATGGTTTCTCTCATAGATCTCATTTAAAACATTTGTATACTCAATACAAAACATGTTAAAATCGAGTTCCAACCGGCAAAACCACGCAACGTAGGGCCCAAATCTCTTTTCACATTTAAACACAAAACAGTTGTAAAACATTTTTACATTTTGTTTACAATTCATAAAGGTTGGGCCCCAACCGGCTATAAAATCATGTGCAATACTCATTCACAACACATAAAACATGCTTGTTTTCTCAAATCACAATTTCATGCTACTATATTGTCACAAATCACATGCACAAATGAGTTTAAGTTTTCCCTTACCTCTTTGCACCTCGTATAGTGCAATCGTTCCCCCGTATCACGGACTAGTCCCGCATTCCACTCTGGAACTCCCGAGCTGTCCAAACGATGTTAAAACATCAATAACTTATCTCAAACACCTCATCGAGCACATATTTGCTCATATTTTTCATTAACCTCTCCAATAGCCCAATTCTCATAATTCTATCACAATTCACATTCTCATCCACTACATCTCAAAATTCTACATTTCTCATACCATATTCCATGCTTAATTCACCTCATTGCCTTAATTCCACATTTATAGTCAAAAATCCCAAATTACCACAAATTGCCTAACGTTACCTTTACTCCAACAAAATCATAGTTTCATCAATCCTTAACCACTTCCTAGCTATTTAATCACACTGCTTACAACCATAATCACCAAAATCACTCTAAAATCCAAGATTGGAGTTTAAAAATTTACCCAACTTGTGGAGTGCTCAACTCTCGACTCGATTCAATCTGACTTTTGATTTCCAATATGTTGTTCTCCTTTGAATCAGGAACAACTTTTCCTCTTGCCACAACTTTCGATTTGGACAGAAATGGGGGCTTTGGAAGAGAGAGAAAGCTAGGGCTCGGTTGAAATGAAGGTTTAGGAGAGAGAGAAAAGATGAAATACAGGAAAACACAGGGGTCTTTATATAGGCGGAGGGCAGGAGATCGATCTGGTCCTTGATGAGATCGATCTCCGTTTGAATTTGGAAACGTTTTGGGAAAATTTTATACCTAGGAGATCGATCTGTTATGGGGTGAGATCGATCTCTTAATGGCTTTATGAGATCGATCTGCTCGAATTATGAGATCGATCTTCAGTTTACAAAATGCTTCATGAGATCGATCTGCTCCTTGAGGAGATCGATCTTCTCCTTACAGAATGCTTCATGAGATCGATTTCTTCCTCATGAGATCGATCTCTTCATTACAGAATCCTAAGGAGATTGATCCTCTTCCATTGAAGATCGATCTGCTCGCTTAAATCCCTCATTCCTTGTCACTTTGGCTTACTAGATCGATCCTCTCTTCCCCTAGATCGATCTGGCCTCATAGTTTCACACTTTCGTTAAACACTTAACAAAAAATCTTCACATGTAGTTGCCATAGTTTACTCCATTGATTATTTCTTATTCATTACTCATTTATCACTTAGAAATTTTCATTCCATACCACCTCAATATATGAGTATATCACATTTAGCTCAATCAATTACACTTTATGTTCTCGTTACATAATTTAGATATGTATAAAATTCTCAGATCTCACAAAACATGAATTCATCATAAACCAAATGACATGTGAGATTAGGCAAATAATAACAAGGGTAATAACTAGGACTATGGCCATATCCTCTGTGATCCCAAGCTACACGGATCCTAGTGTCCGAGGTATCACCTCTATCTGCTTCTGTACAGGAGGTGGGTCATGTCCAACCCGTCGGTCCATAATAGATCTAACCTTCGTCTGAAGATGGTATATATATATCCATACACGGTACAATGTATTCCATGCTATATGCATGGTACAACGTACTTCGTAGACCCATATCATCCCATCATATCATACCACATCTCATAACGCACGTGCGAGCCTATTTAATCGGTGTGACACACAGTCTACCGAAAGCTCCTAGCATGGCTCCCAACATGTCATAAAAATCACGTGCGAGTAATCTCTAGCATGACTGCAAATATATAGTAGACATCTAGTGCGAGCAACACTCCAGCACCATGCCATAAAATCTATGTGAAAACTAGTGCGAGCTAGGATCCAGCATAATGCCATAAAATCCATGTGAAATCTAGTGCGAGCTAGGCTCCAGCAATCATGGAAGTAAAACTCTAGTGCGAGTATCTCTCAAGCATTACTGCATTTTTAAACATATCAAACCTCGTGCGAGCAACGCTCTAGCACGCTTATTTCCATAAAATTCATGTAGGTGGCTAATTCTTTTGCAAAGCATGATTATTAAAACCCAATCAAGCTATTTTCATGCAAATCATTTAAATGCTAGCCTACCTATCCACATGCTAAAAAGCAGTAAAAAGACTCAAGAACATCTTGTTCTTGCTTTTCATGAACTTTTCTAAAATCCCAATTTCTTTGCCCTTCAAACATTCATTTCTTTTCTATAACCCTCAAACAATTTAGAAACTGTAATGCGCCCGAAAGTACGTACAGGTATCTCTAAGAGCCAACAAAATTCCCTTACCTCAATTCTCTACATCGTTTGACTTTTTGAACGCTGAGTATTCCGCTCAGTTCGATTTGCTCCCAATCAACTCTCTGGAGCTGCATATAACCATATATAAGGTTAATTACGACACATTCATCAATCATTTCAATCTACACTTATAACTCATTATTCCGACTTCAACTTAGTCAATATGTCTTATTGGCCTAATTACACCTCAATGGCCTTATCCTATTTTAAGTCCATTTACTCAACTCTGTTCATTTCACCTAGGCCTATGAGGGCTAAGACTTTGACAAGCACCCCAACTATGAGGATAAGGTCCATGGAGTACTTTGTACCGTGTATGTCACATAGAGTATGCTATACCGTGAGTACATGATGTTATTGAGTTGGGAGTGGAAGGTAGAGGATTTAACCCACCTCCCGTTACAGCAAATGTAAGACCCCGCACACTGAGTACTGTGTAGCCTGGGATCATGAAAAATGAGTTATGATCATAATCTCGAAACATGTAGTCACCTATCTCGTTTCATTCACTTGAGATTTCTTGAATGAATTATCACATGATTTTATTATCTGAACATGTGACTTTGTGTGTGGTAAAAGGTAACCCGAGGGATGGGTGAGGCCCAGATTTCCATGTTTTTAACATGATGATATGCCATATTGTTTTGATTTAATTAAAATGACATGATAAAATGTGATTTACATTAATTACATAAGAAACGCAATGTTTTGCATAAACTGCAGAGATTATTAAACCAGCATGTTTTCAGTTCATAATTGACGATTTGTATCTATATGTATATATTACATAAATGTTTCAAGAAAGACACATGCTTTAGATATGAGTAAAAAAGGAAATGATTTAGTGGCATGAGCATTGTATTTTGTAGATAGTGTGGTTATCTGCTTGCTTGCCTTATTTCCTTACTGAGCTGTGAGCTCACCCCCTTTTTATTTTTCCCTCTCTATAGAGCATTCATAGTAGGTGGACACGGCTGAGGACTGGTATTCCTTGATTCGCTGCATACCCATCTTGCGAAAGGTATACACATTCGAATGTTTTGTACTGATCAATGTAAAAACACAGTTATGTAAACGAATGTACCATCGGGGTTGTATATGTACAAGTATTTATATTAATATATGAGTTTACTTTTAAGAAAAGAGTACTTACAGTCAATAGATAATTGTATTGACATGTATGCATGTTATGAAATGAATGCGGTTGAGGTGACTAATATCGAATCACAGCCCAACGGTTTGGTGTTGAGTTATGACAGAAGGAAACGTAAGTAAAATGTAAAAAATTTGTGGTGATTTTGGTAGGTCACGGGAGGGGAGGTCGTGACATATTTTCTCTTTTATTAGTAATCCAACTTGCATCTTTATAACTTTCTAAAACGGCTAGATAATCTGAGTAAAACAAAGCAAGTTCCTTTGTTTTCTTTAAATAGCCAAATTTCTTTTAATGACTTTTCAATGTTCATCATTTGGTTTACTTATATATCTTGATAATTTACATATAGCAAAAGCTATATCTGCTTAGTGCAATGCGTTGCATACATTAGACTCCTAACTGCACTTGCATACTCCAATTTAGCTCAATTTCATATTGGATCGTATGGAGTGACAAATTTATATTAAGGTGTTAGAATTTATCCAACATATTCTCTATAATATAATTGCTTAAATAAGTAATCATTGTCATGTCTCTTTATTTTAATTCCCAAATAGTATCTATTACATTAAAATCTTTCACTTTAAAGATTGAATATACCTTTTGGTCTCATTTACACTAAACATGTTGGCACCAAAAAATTAACACGTCATCAACATATATTCATACTATCACTCTATAATCACTGATAAACTTTGAGTAGATACACTTACCTGCATCTTTGTTTGGGAGCTTGAGAATGAGAGCTTAGGCAATATAGTGACTTAATCAATTTTGCATTTTTTTTTTCATTTTCAAGAAGTACAAAACATCTGAATACTTTATATGTACTTCCTTACCTAATTCGCCATTTTACCATAATAAACATGCCATGTTGGTAATCGTAATTACATTGATTTATCCTTCTATTTTTTATGGATTACAATATTCAATGTCATATTATATTGTCTTAAATATGTTAAGACAATCTCAATAAAATTATATTTACTAACTTTTGTGATCACAAAAGTTATACCTCCACTATATGTCATAGCATACATAGAGTAATTAATTGCTTTTGTATTTTCCATTGTGCAACAACATATCTCATATAATGTTGCATTTGTTGCACAACTAAAATGATAAATTCTTTTTAGAAATTTTCTAATATAGCTAAATGGCAAAAATGATCTTGTCATTCTCAAATTTATTATTCCCAAATATGCAACACTTATGTCTTTTATAGCAAAATTGCTAAACAAAAACCTTTAATTTAATTCTTGATCTGTACTAAAACTAACATGCTATCTTCATATAGTCATTTGATAATATTTTGTTGAACTTACTATAGATATAAGCCAAAATTATGTCATCAAATTGTGATGTCTTTTCTTTAAGATCTGGTTAAGTTCATTCAAGAACTTGACTAATTTACACACTTTTATTTTTGTCATGGATCAATAACCATTTAGGTTATTCCATATACACCATGTAATCATGTGAATTCTCATCCTTTGGTGAATTAACATCAATTTTAAATTGATATGAATGCAATAAACATTCTCTTTGTAGCAATTAATTCTAGCAATAGTGTATGAAAGTAATCATTCCATATTTGTGTAAATCTTTCCTTAATTAGCCAAACATTTAGCTTCTTTTCTATAGTCGTATCAACTTTACAATTAAGTTCATATGATCAAAATACATCTAATGGCTATATTTTGCATCATGAAATCATATCACTACTTCAATAATTAACATAGAAGTCATGTACTAATTCATTCCTCATATCAAAATGATGCTATATAAAAACTATGCACTAACTCAAATAGTTTTAAAAGCAGTTTTATCTTAGGAGTTAAATTCATAAAGAACTTAATAAGCATGTAATTTCACAAATATAACAACTAATACATGTTTAACCAATATTCATTTTAAAACATGAATTTCTTAAAATACTTTTATAATTGCATTCATTAATAATCCAGTTTAGTCATATCAAACATATTTTTATCAAGAACAAGCTTAAATAATTTATCTTAAACAAAGATCAGTTATTGCAAAATAAATTTCAACATGTCCTCACACATGTAGTTCTTTCCAAATGTTCTAACTTTAGACAAGACAATTTATTTTTGTCTAAAAACTAAATTTATCAAGTAATCTATAAATTTTCATTTAAAAAACTTCACATTTGGTTTCAATATTGAAGGAATTTCAAGTATGTCACATTTCCTTCATTATCTTACTTGGAATATCTCTTAAACAAATACTAATTCCTACTAACTAGTCATTATTCACCATACCTCACATATGCAAGTTTTTGAACTTGAATATTATTGTAAGAAATTTAATTTGTTACTATCGATGCATAATTTCCTTCTTTGAGAATAAGTAACGTCATTCTTTAAGAAATTTATTTTTCATAATTAAAACATGCATCCTTTACATTTTTTTAATCTCATGGGCATGCATTACATAAGATTTTCCCTTTTTATTTGTTGCACTATCCTTCTTCCATCTCATATTCTAACATTTCCTTATATTTCTTGTGGTACTATATTTCTTATTAGAAAATTACGCATAAGCTTTTTAAGGGATATTTTTCAATTTTATATAAAATGATTCTCTTGAAATCTTTTCATGATGATAGGGGAATATATAATTTATTGAAGATAAAATAGAATTCATAAGTTCAAATAGTTCTTACCACATAAGCCAAATCAGTTATGTAACAACTAATAACTGGAGCAATCATACATAAAATTCAAGAATTCAATGAAATTTATCTCTAAATTTGATGAAAGGTCATTAGCCTTTTCATTTTCTTTTTTTTTTTTTGGTGAGAAATATTCACTTTATCCTCTTCACACTCTAGCTTTTCCTTCTTCACATCTTCAGATTCTTTGGTGTTGGTATCGATGACATACTTGGATTAAGCACATAAAAAGTCTCTTGATTTAGAATATTGAAACTTGTATTAAAAGAAAGTGATAATTTTTGAATCCTTAAGATCGTTAGAAAAATAAGAAATAGAATAAAAAAGAAGAAATAATTCTGAGGCGTGAATTTTAGACAATTTCCTTAAGGATTCAAAAATCCCCCAAAATACAACAAAATTTCACAAACTCTTTCAAAATAGGTATGAAATTTTAGATTGAAAATTAAATACATAAGTTTGATATTGTAACACTTGTAATTTTAACATGTACTCTTTATGACTTTGTGATGTACGAACAAGTCACAATTGATATAAATCATAAAGAATGAATGTTTTTAAGTTACAAATGCGTATGAAATACAAAACGGGTAGTTAAAGAAATTGAATATGAAAGTAATAGTGATTTTTGGGAAAATTGCAGCAGAAACTGCAGCTGAAGAGGAGCAGATCGATCTCATTAGCAAGGAAGATGGATCTCATAGCTTGGAAATGCAATGTCACAGCATCTACAAGAGGCAAATCGATCCCTCAATAATGCAGATCGATCTTTAGCAAGTTCTGGCTGAAGCAGATCGATTTCCAAAGGGTTCTGGATGGAATAGATCGATCTCATGCAGCGACCTGATCGATCCCCTAAGCTTAAAAAGTCATTTTTTGAAGGGAAATATGCAGGGCAGATCGATCTCATTTAGTTAGGAGATCGATCTCCAAGAGCAATTCTATAAATACACGACTCTGCACTTCAGTTTTCCCGAGAAACATTAAACCCTTTATGAACCAAAGTGTAACCTAACCTTTCTACAGTAGAAATCTTCATCTTTCAAGCAGTTTTGAGTTAGATTCATTTTAGCAAAGTTGTTCTTAGTAAAGAGTAGAACAACATAGTTGGAAACTAGAAGTTGGAATCAAAGATTGAAGGAACAAGGTGGATTTTACCAAATTTGGCAAAAAAAAGGAAAAATCAAGCTAGGTAAGATTCAATACACCAACTTCATATATGTTAATCTAGGTGACTTGGTGAGTTGATTGGTGTATATTTAAATTGCTGAAAACACCTTGATCATGAAAAATATCCATGACCTAGATATTGGCATGAAATTGAGAAAATGATGAGGAAGTTAAGTAAACATGGATTTAAGGATGAAATAAGTATGTATGGAAGATTTTAAAATGGTTTTATGAAATACATAAATTGGAATAGATGAGAAATGAAAATAGGTATATGAGAATTTTGGTGAAATACCATAATGGGAGAAAAGGATGAGATTGAGGCATTGAGAGGAGTTAAATGCATTGATTTAGAGTCATGCTAGTGAAAACAAGTATATTAAGGTATACTGATGTGAATAATTATTAACAGCTTCGGAAGTTGATATTGGAAGCTGATCGGACTGTGAGATTTAGCAACACCGAGGAAGTGAGATCACGCGACGTGATTCGAGGTAAGGGAATTTCGTAAGTAGCTAGAGGTAGCTACACATATTTTGAATAGAATTTCGATTATTATACTATATATGAAATCCCGTGTATAGAAATGTCATGATAGGAAATGATAAAGTAAAATGTGATTTTATCCAAATTTAGGGCAAAAAGCCTAAGAAGCATGTTTGTGACTAATGGTTATAGTTGCATTAATAGAATGGCTAATGTTTTCATGTATATGCGAAAATAGCACATTTGAGTGCCTATTTGTTTTAATTGAGTGAAATTCAATTTGAATAAGCCGTCTATCGGGTTTGTGTGAAAACCATGAGTGCTAGAGAATACTCGCACTATATTTTATGAGATATGCATCACATAATACTTGAGTATATTCTCGTACTTAATTTTAATGCGATTTATGCATGATAGAGTACCGGGAGCATAGCTCGTACTCAGTTTTATTGATTGATGCATGATAGAGTATTGAGAGCATTGCTCATACTCAGTTTTACATGACATAGTGCTGGGAGCATTGCTCGCAATAGTTTTATATAACTTATGCATGAGATCGTGTTGGGAGTTTACTCACACGTACCAGATTTTTAAATAGAGAGCATGAAACAACTGTGTTGGGAGCCTATGCTGACTGTGTGTCGCACCGATTATATGCTCACACGTGGAATATTTTGAGATATGGTCGAGGGCTATCGAAAATATTATCCATAGTATGAGGGCTAAGACTTCTGGCAAGCACCCTGACTATGAGGTATATCCAGGGTATGAGGGCTAAGACTTATGGCAAGTACCCCGACCTTAAGATTGGGTCCATAGAGTACTTCGTACCGTGTATACCACATGGAGTATAATGTACCATGAGTGCACTATGTAATTGAGTTGTGAGCTGACAGTAGATATTTGACCCACCTTCCGTTACAGCAAATGTGAGATCCTGCACACCGAGTACTGTGTAGCCTGGGATCACAGAAAATGAGTTATAATCATAATCTCAGAACATGTAGTCGTCTATCTCTTTTCATTCAATTGAGTTTTCTTGAATGAACTTTCACATGATTTTATAATCTGAACATGTGACTTTGTGTGTGAAAAGGGTAACCCGAGGAATGGGTGAGGCCTAAATTTTCATGTTTTTAACATGATGATATGCCATATTGCTTTGATTTAATTGAGATGGCATGATAAAATGTGATTTATATGAATTCCATGAGAAATGCAATGTTTTGCATAAACTGCTGAGATTGTTAAACCAACATGTTTTCAGTTTTATAACTGACGATTTATATCTTTATGTATATATTGCATAAATGTTTCAAGCAAGACACATGCTTTAGATATGAGTCGAAAAGGAAATGATTTAATGGCATGAGCATTGTATTTTTTAGATAGTATGGTTATCTACTTGCTTGCCTAATTTCCTTACTAAGCTGTGAGCTCACCCCTTTTTTTTCCCCTCTCTACAGAGCGTTCATAGTAGTTAAACACGGTTGAGGATTGATATTCCTTGATCCGCTGCATAACCATCTTACGAAAGGTATACACATTTGAGCGTTTTATACTGAACAATGTAAAAGCACAGTTATGTAAACAAATATACGGTCGGGGATGTATATGTACAAGTATTGTATTTGTCACGACCCAATTCCATTCTCTTTAACCGAAAATCACTGAAAATTTTTCGCGTTTTACTGTTACCTTATCCAGTCGTGAACTAACTCACCACATACTGTTGGGCTGTGAGTCAATAATAAACACCACATCTCATTCATTCTCAATTAATTAAGACGATGTCATACATGTGTATTTAATCGTGTACTTATACGAATACATGTTTTACTGACATCTACATCCCCCATAAGTACAACTCAAAAGAATACTGTGCTTTTACATTGTTTAGATACAAAAAGAATCACTGTGTGTATACCTCTTAGCGATGGAGATGCAGCGGAGTCCGAAATAATACGCCTCAGTCCTCACTGGGCTACTATGCACGCTCTGTAGGGGGGAAAATAGAGTGGGATGAGCAACCACACGCTCAGTAAGGCAATAATGCAAGTATGGTAGATAACTACTCTATCTACATGCTGATAGTGTTATGCATAAATCGTTTATAGTAGGAGCATGAGGAATAAAACTATGCCATGTGAATATACATATATATCATGCATCAAATCATGTGCATTGGCATATAAAACATGGTAGAGACATCATGTATAAAACATCTCATGCTCAATCTCATTTAAGTTCATAAAAGGGCAATTCATTTAGAAACCTCCTTTTTGAACCAACAACATAACACCACCAAATCAACTCACAATCACAACCACATTTACATTCCACAATTCACGCATGTGTATAAATCTAGGTCACTATATCAAAAGTGCCTATATGAACCATTACATCATAAATCATCCCAGACCACACGCATCCAGGTGTGCGGGGTATCATGCTGGCACGAAGATGGATTATCCCTCGCCAGACTTTCTTATCACATAACCATCATGCGGTACATCGTACTCCATGTGATATACACGGTACAGCGTACTCCGCAACTCATATCGTGATCGGGGGTGCCATTCTTAGGTCTTATCTACCCCATACCAAGAGTTTTCCATATTCCGTGAAGGAGAGCCTCCCTGCCGAACAGAGCCTCCCCGCCTAACAGAGCCTCCCTGCCTCATCGGGCTTAAGGATGTTAGCTTAAGGATGAAGGGCTTAAGGATCCTTTCCGTAAGAGAGCCTCCCCACCGAACAGAGCCTCCCCGCTTAACAGAGCCTCCCCGCCTAACAGAGCCTCCCCGCCTCTTTGGGCTTAAGGATGTTGGCTTAAGGATGTTAGCTTAAGGATGTAGGGCTTAAGGATCTTACCTTTACCGTACCTATGTAGGAGAGCCTCCCTGCCTAACAGAGCCTCCCCGCCTCTTTGGGCTTAAGGATGTTGGCTTAAGGATCCCACCGTAAGAGAGCCTCCCCACCAAACAGAGCCTCCCCGCCTAACAGAGCCTCCCTGCCTCCTCGGGCTTAAGGATGTTAGCTTAAGGATGTAAGGCTTAAGGATCTTACCCACTTTCACAACCCTATACGAATCCCATTGTATAAGCTTGTGCGAGCAAAGCTCTAGCACGACTCATGCATCATGCATCTTCTCATAAAGAGGCGCGTACGAGCATAACTCTAGTACGGTTATACTCATAAGATAACCATTCACAATCCACGTACGAGCAGAAGCTCCAGTACGGTTTATAAACATCATCACAATTCAATTTCAAAGTGCGAGCTAAGCTCAAGCACGTTTCACACAAGTGAAAACATAGAAATCTCGCGCGAGCGAGGCTCTAACGCGAATTATATCACATACACGCGATAGGCGGCTTACATGCATTCAAAACATCTCATAATATGCTTAGTGCCTCGTATGGGCTATTTCACAACATCATTCAAGTACTGGCCAGCCTATCCTTTTATTTGCTCAAATCAAAGCATTGTGTTTTGTAAAAGCATTCAAAACACATGATTTATGCAATTATTAGCCTTACTATCCCTTTTTCATAACATCCACTTCAAATCCAAAACCACGCATATACCCATCATCTTTCACGAATACTATCAACATTTATTTGAGAAATCATGCATTTCATAAAAACACCCGATATTCACCCACAAGTTCAAAGTACGAGCAGCTACCTCTATATACTCACAAAATTCCCTTACCTGGAATCGCGATGCGTGATTCCACTTCCTTAAGCTGCTTTCTCGTACGGTTCGGTTCGCCTTCAACGAACTCTTCGGGACTGCACAAAATCGTATCCCGCATTATATTCGATCCATATATTGCAACCCTTGTGCTTGCTATAGTCAATTTAATCTATAGCCTCTATTAAAGCTTATTTGGCCTCGTTTCATTACTTTACCCATAACTCGAGTCTATGGATCTTCTTAGGCCTATTAACTTATTCAAAATCGATGTTAAATCGACATTAAGCTCATAGTGTTCATATTCCATGAATTCCCTCACTATGGCATTTATCAATCATATACATATCCATTTTCACAATTTCTCCAACTCACCAAGTAATTCCATCTAACCATCTAGAATCATAAACATTACCCCAATAACAACTTTAGCATGCCATAAACCATAAGCTCATTCAATCCCACATATCCTCACATTATACCCATTTTAGATTTCTAGGTCACACCAATTCCACTACATTCCTAGGTAGTTTATCCATCAATACTCATACCAATCAACTCCAAAATCAATTAAATAGCTAATGCATTTGGATTGGAGTGTTAGAATCTTACCAATATGATTTCTCTTCTTGCTCCAATTGGTAATGCCCTTAACTCCTTCAACTCCAAGAATGGGAAAATGCCCTCTCACTATGTTATCCTTCTCTTTGATAGGAACAACTTTGCCTCTAATGATCTCTCTCCAAATCTCACTGAAAATGGCTGATTTTAGAGAGGGAAAGTTGGGTTTTTGGGGTTGAAATTGTAAAGTCTGGTGTTTTTTCCGGGATTTCCAGATTTTCAGCTCTCCTTATATAGAAATGACTTGAGGAGATCGATCTGGTCCAAGAGGAGATCGATCTGGTCCCTTAAAATCCCTCTTTTTCACAGCATTTTTAAGCCTGAGATCGATCTGTCGAAGCAATGAGATCGATCTGTTGAGGCATGAGATCGATCTGTCGAAGCATGAGATCGATCTGGTCCCAAACAGAGAGCTAAGGAGATCGATCTGGGTGCTTGAGGATCGATCTTTTCACTTACAGAATGCTTGGCAGATCGATCTGGCTCCATTGGAGATCAATCTGCTCGATTCTTTCGCCCAAATAAGAGCATTCTGGCTCTCCCAGATCGATCTCTCATCCTAGGAGATCGATCTGGACCTCATGTTTTCCAGATTTCCTGCAGTTTCATTGCTGCAACTCATACCAACACACCTTCAATCTATTGCCATGGCCATTTTCTCATCCATCCACCTTTATAACTTGAAAATGGCATCCATTCATACATTATGCACATTGAAACTTGTGTGCATTCATTGTATGTTCAAAGGTATGCTACATAAAACCAAATGGAAGCATAACTCCATTCCATTTTACCACACTACTCATCTTGAGTCTCAATCACATCTATCACTTGCTAGAACACATTTCTCCGTATTCATACTCAATGAAACTTGTATGTACGTTACAATTTATAGTACACATACATACATTGAATCCATGGACTTACATCAATCATACTTTACATTACAAGTCCATTCATATTATTTGATCCAATTACACACATTACCCTTATACATATACGGGGTCTTACATTCTCCCCTCCTTCAAAATTTGGTCCTCCAAATTAGAACCAAGTCACTCTTCAAACAGTTGGGGGTACTTCTCCCGTATCAAGTTCTCCAATTCCCACGTGGCCTCTTCCGCCGTGTGGTGTTGCCAAAGCACTTTCACCAAGGGAATTGTCTTATTTCGCAACACTTTCTCTTTTCTGTCCAATATCCGAACCGGCTTCTCAACATACGTCATACTCTCCTGGAGCTCCAACGGCTCATATCTTATCACGTGTGCCGGGTCCGGGTGATACTTCCAAAGCATCGAGACGTGGAAGACGTTGTGGACATTTGCCAAGTCCGGTGGCAATGCTAATCTATACGCCTTATCTCCCACTCTCTCCAAAATCTCAAAGGGTCCGATATATCTAGGGCTCAGCTTGCCCTTCTTACCGAATCTCATAATACCCTTCGATGGTGAAATTCTCAGAAATACCGACTCACCCTCATCAAACTCCAGTGGTCTTCGTCTCTTGTCAGCATAACTCTTTTGCCGGCTCTGAGCTGTCCGTAATCTCTCACATATCAATTGGACGTCCTCAGATGCCTACTGCACTAAGTCCGAAGCAAAAATCTGTCTGTCACCAACCTCTTCCCATCCAATAGGGGAACGGCATCTACGCCCGTATAATGCCTCATAGGGTGCCATCCCGATACTAGCATGATAGCTATTATTATAAGCGAACTCGGCTAACTGCAGGTGGTCATCCCAGGAGCCTCTAAAATCCAGCACACACGCTCTCAACATATCCTCGAGGGTCTGTATAGTCCTCTCTGACTGCCCATCTGTCTGAGGATGAAAAGCGGTGCTAAAACTCAATCGGGTCCCCAGCGCTTCCTGAAAGTGTTCCCAGAAATGGGAAGTGAAGCGGGCATCCCTATCAGAAACAACGCTCACTGGTACACCATGTAGCCGTACTATCTCTCGAATATACAGGTTCGCCAACTGACTCAGTGTATCGGTAGCTCTCATAGCCAAGAAATGGGTGGACTTAGTCAACCGATCCACAATAACCCATATGGCATCATGACCTCTACGGGTCCTCGGTAACCCCATCACAAAATCCATGGTGACATGCTCCCACTTCCAGGTCGGTATCGGTAGAGGCTGCAATAATCCTGCAGGCTTTTGATGCTCTACCTTCACTTGCCGATAAACGAGACACTTAGCGACATATTCCGCAATGTCTCTTTTCATTCCAGACCACCAATAAACCTTCCGAAGGTTTTGATACATCTTGGTACTTCCCGGATGTATCGTATACTTCGATGAGTGAGCCTCTGATAAAATCGTTCTCCTGATCTCAGGATCTCTGGGAACGCATACTCTGCCTCTGAACCTCAATAAGCCATCAGCACCCTGCTCAAAATCACTACCCACACCTATCTGTATCTGCCTCAGCCAATCGATACACCGTCGATCGCTCTGCTGGGCTTGCCGAATACGGCCTATCAACTCTGGCTCTAGTCTCAAACTAGCCATGATCTCAAGTCTCTCAGATCCAGGTGGGGTTACATCCAAACTGAGGTTCGCAAAGTGTTCTAACAATTCATGTTCCCTTACCATCATATAAGACACCAACCCAAGGTTCTTTCTACTCAAAGCATCAGCAACTACATTTGCCTTACCCGGGTGGTACATGATTTCACAATCATAGTCTTTCAGGAGTTCGAGCCATCTCCTCTGTCTCATATTCAGCTCTTTCTGCGAGAACAGGTACTTAAGGCTCTTATGATCTGTGAACACCTAAAATTTCTCACCATAGAGATAGTGGCGCCATATTTTCAAAGCAAATACTATGGCCGCCAACTCTAAATCATGTGTCGGGTAGTTCCTCTCATGATCTTTCAACTGTCTAGATCCATAGGCAACTACCTTCCCATCCTGCATAAGCACACAGCCCAGTCCCTGGTGTGATGCATCCGTATACACCGAGAATCCTCCTGAGCTGGTAGGAATGGTGAGAACTGGAGCAGTCGTCAATCGACGCTTAAGCTCCCCAAAACTCCTCTCACATGCCTCATCCCATGTAAACTTAACATCTTTACGCGTGAGGCGTGTCAACGGAGCAGCTAGTCTGGAGAAACCCTCTACAAATCTCCGATAATATCCAGCCAATCCCAGGAAACTTCTGATCTCAGTTACTGTCTTGGGCTGTTCCCACTGCACAACTGCCTCTATCTTGGATGGATCCACTGATACCCCATCTTTTGACACAACATGCCCCAGAAATGAGATCTGTTCCAACCAAAAGTTACACTTGCTGAGTTTGGCATACAATTCTCTCTCTCGGAGGGTCTGCAGAACTATCATCAAGTGCTCCTCATGATCTTCCCTGGACTTGGAATACACCAAAATGTCATCTATGAAAACAATTACAAACTTGTCCAGGTATGGCTTGAATACGTCATTCATCAAAGCCATAAATGCTGCGGGAGCATTCGTCAATCCGAATGGCATCACCAAAAACTCGTAGTGGCCATAACGGGTACGAAATGCTGTCTTGGCTATATCTCCACTCCTAATCCTCAATTGATGATACCCTGACCGCAGATCTATCTTAGAAAATACTTCGGCTCCCTGGAGCTGATCCAACAAATCATCGATTCTTGGAAGGGGGTACTTGTTCTTAATGGTGGCCTTATTCAACAACCGGTAATCTATACACAGTCGGAGGCTTCCATCCTTCTTCCTTACAAATAGAACCTGTGCTCCCCAAGGTGAGACACTCGGTCTAATAAACCCCTTCTCCAACAACTCTTGCAGCTGTTTCTTCAGCTCTTCCAATTCTATCGGAGCCATTCTATAGGGTGGCTTTGATATCGGCTCTGTACCAGGCACTAACTCAATGTAAAATTCCATTTCCCTTTCAGGTGGTAGTCCTGGTAATTCATCCGGAAAGACATCAGGGTAGTCCGTAATTACGGGTATGTCCTTCAATTTCGGGTGTGCCTCATCTATATCGACCACATAGGCAATGAACCCTTCACATTGTCCTCTCCATCGTTAGTAACATAAACCATCGCTCCACATTCAACATTTATCATAAACAATAAATTTATCTCTCAAGCAATATGAATTTAAAATCATACTCCTTTATTTACAACAAACATGCTATTTTCATATCATTTCCTTTCATCAAAATTTACAATAGATTGTCTAATCCTGAAAACATCAATGTTTTGGCATGACAATCCATCACAACACGATTGGTAGCCAACCAATCCATTCCCAAAATTACATCAAAATCATTCATATTTAATAAAATCAGATCGGCTATCATTTCCTTTCCCTCTATCTTTAACTTACAATCTCTACATACATGCTCCGTCAATTGACTATCATTCATGGGTGTGGAAATCATCAACATTTTATCCAACAATGTTGGTTTCACATATTTCAACAATTTATGTGCAAAGGAAGGTGATATGAAAGAATACGTGGCACCAGGATCAAATAATACCAATGCTTCTAAATCAAAGATTCGGATGGTACCTTTTATCACATCCGTCGAAACATCTGCGGTGTCCTGATCCAGTGCATGTACTCTTCCTCTGCTCACACCCGCAGCCTATTTCCCTTTTTCCTCAGCTGTAGCCCTCCTCCTCGGGGCTGCTGTCTCAACTGGAGCTCCCTCAGGCTCCTTGCCCTTCTGTGGGGCAATCTCCATCTTCTCGGGATAATACTTAGCCATATGTCCTGGTCTCTCGCATCTAAAACACACCATAGGGGTCATCGGACAGGGCCTATTCCCATGGAATCTCCCACATCTCCTACACTGATCAGTAGTAGGTCGTGGTCCCCCAATAGTCATGCCCCTCGGCGCAGTCAAGGCTGGGTTTACGGGAGGTCTAGCAGCTCTCTCCCGCACCTCCTCAATCTTTGGCCTCTTCTCGAAAAATCTTTGGCCATCTCTCTTGGCCACTCTTCCAAACTCGGATCTCTTCCGATCCTTGTCCTTTTTAACACTGACTCTCCCAAGCTCGGAGGCATTTCGCTCAAAGTCCTGTTCACATAACTGAGCCTTATGTACCGCCTCCTCATAAGTCACAATATCGAAGGGAGCTAGCTTAGTCCGGATGGCCAATCTCAATCCATCCATGAACTTCTGAATCTTTCGGGTCTCACTACCCATCGTGTCCGGGTCATATCTCCCCAAGGACATAAACTTGGACTCATACTCGTCCACAGTACGGTTCCCCTGAACCAAGTTCATAAATTCCATCCGCAGTCTTCTCTGTGAGGTAGCTGGGATGTACTGTCTCCTGAAGGCCTCTAGAAATATCTCCCATGAGATCTCAGAGTGTCTGGCCCTCAAAATAACCTCGGTGGACCTCCACCAATGCTCGGCCTCGCCTTTCAGCATAAAAACGGCAAAGGCAACCTTCTCACTTGAAGTGCATCGAAAAAACCTATACAGTTTCTCCAACTCATACACCCAATCCTCCGTAATCACTGGGTCCTTCACCCCTCTAAACACTGGGGGTTTCAGCGCTTGAAACTCTCGCAACTTGCTCAAGTCGCAGTCATAACCCACATCACTACCGCTCTGCTGTGGAGCGATAGGAGAATCTGTATCCTGGGCCGGAGGTGGTGTAACTGTAACTGTCTCAGCAGTCTGAGGTCTCTCCGCCTCTGCAACTGCCTGTTCCGTAGTAGGCTGTGCTGCGGGACCTCGTCTGTCACCGGCGCCCAAGGCCTGCGTGACTATCTCCACCAGACTCTCAATACTCCGCTCTAATCTAGCGAAGTGAGCCTCAGTATCACCTGCTCTCTCAGCAGGGTTCTGTTGAGCCTGCTTAGTCTGTGGCTCCGCACGGCTCTCAGGCCTGCCTCTACGGCCTCTAGCACGTGCTCTCACCCCTCTACCTTGGCGTGTAACTGGCATAATGCCTAACTCCCTGTATTATAATAATTTATTAAGCTCAATCCATCACAGTATACACAGTTATATCTAAACAAAAGCACAGTACTATGGGGATGTACTTTCCTACGTTTTATTAATGACTCACATCAGGCCAACACAGCTCTGATACCAATCTCTGTCACGACCCAATTCCATTCTCTTTAACTCAAAATCACTGAAAATTTTTCGCGTTTTACTGTTACCTTATCCAGTCGTGAACTAACTCACCACATACTGTTGGGCTGTGAGTCAATAATAAACACCACATCTCATTCATTCTCAATTAATTAAGACGATGTCATACATGTGTATTTAATCGTGTACTTATACGAATACATGTTTTACTGACATCTACATCCCCCATAAGTACAACTCAAAAGAATACTGTGCTTTTACATTGTTTAGATACAAAAAGAATCACTGTGTGTATACCTCTTAGCGATGGAGATGCAGCGGAGTCCGAAATAATACGCCTCAGTCCTCACTGGGCTACTATGCACGCTCTGTAGGGGGAAAAATAGAGTGGGATGAGCAACCACACGCTCAGTAAGGCAATAATGCAAGTATGGTAGATAACTACTCTATCTACATGCTGATAGTGTTATGCATAAATCGTTTATAGTAGGAGCATGAGGAATAAAACTATGCCATGTGAATATACATATATATCATGCATCAAATCATGTGCATTGGCATATAAAACATGGTAGAGACATCATGTATAAAACATCTCATGCTCAATCTCATTTAAGTTCATAAAAGGGCAATTCATTTAGAAACCTCCTTTTTGAACCAACAACATAACACCACCAAATCAACTCACAATCACAACCACATTTACATTCCACAATTCACGCATGTGTATAAATCTAGGTCACTATATCAAAAGTGCCTATATGAACCATTACATCATAAATCATCCCAGACCACACGCATCCAGGTGTGCGGGGTATCATGCTGGCACGAAGATGGATTATCCCTCGCCAGACTTTCTTATCACATAACCATCATGCGGTATATCGTACTCCATGTGATATACACGGTACAGCGTACTCCGCAACTCATATCGTGATCGGGGGTGCCATTCCTAGGTCTTATCTACCCCATACCAAGAGTTTTCCATATTCCGTGAAGGAGAGCCTCCCTGCCGAACAGAGCCTCCCCGCCTAACAGAGCCTCCCTGCCTCCTCGGGCTTAAGGATGTTAGCTTAAGGATGAAGGGCTTAAGGATCCTTTCCGTAAGAGAGCCTCCCCACCGAACAGAGCCTCCCCGCTTAACAGAGCCTCCCCGCCTAACAGAGCCTCCCCGCCTCTTTGGGCTTAAGGATGTTGGCTTAAGGATGTTAGCTTAAGGATGTAGGGCTTAAGGATCTTACCTTTACCGTACCTATGTAGGAGAGCCTCCCTGCCTAACAGAGCCTCCTCGCCTCTTTGGGCTTAAGGATGTTGGCTTAAGGATCCCACCGTAAGAGAGCCTCCCCACCAAACAGAGCCTCCCTGCCTAACAGAGCCTCCCTGCCTCCTCGGGCTTAAGGATGTTAGCTTAAGGATGTAAGGCTTAAGGATCTTACCCACTTTCACAACCCTATACGAATCCCATTGTACAAGCTTGTGCGAGCAAAGCTCTAGCACGACTCATGCATCATGCATCTTCTCATAAAGAGGCGCGTACGAGCATAACTCTAGTACGGTTATACTCATAAGATAACCATTCACAATCCACGTACGAGCAGAAGCTCCAGTACGGTTTATAAACATCATCACAATTCAATTTCAAAGTGCGAGCTAAGCTCAAGCACGTTTCACACAAGTGAAAACATAGAAATCTCGCGCGAGCGAGGCTCTAACGCGAATTATATCACATACACGCGATAGGCGGCTTACATGCATTCAAAACATCTCATAATATGCTTAGTGCCTCGTATGGGCTATTTCACAACATCATTCAAGTACTAGCCAGCCTATCCTTTTATTTGCTCAAATCAAAGCATTGTGTTTTGTAAAAGCATTCAAAACACATGATTTATGCAATTATTAGCCTTACTATCCCTTTTTCATAACATCCACTTCAAATCCAAAACCACGCATATACCCATCATCTTTCACGAATACTATCAACATTTATTTGAGAAATCATGCATTTCATAAAAACACCCGATATTCACCCACAAGTTCAAAGTACGAGCAGCTACCTCTATATACTAACAAAATTCCCTTACCTGGAATCGCGATGCGTGATTCCACTTCCTTAAGCTGCTTTCTTGTACGGTTCGGTTCGCCTTCAACGAACTCTTCGGGACTGCACAAAATCGTATCCCGCATTATATTCGATCCATATATTGCAACCCTTGTGCTTGCTATAGTCAATTTAATCTATAGCCTCTATTAAAGCTTATTTGGCCTCGTTTCATTACTTTACCCATAACTCGAGTCTATGGATCTTCTTAGGCCTATTAACTTATTCAAAATCGATGTTAAATCGACATTAAGCTCATAGTGTTCATATTCCATGAATTCCCTCACTATGGCATTTATCAATCATATACATATCCATTTTCACAATTTCTCCAACTCACCAAGTAATTCCATCTAACCATCTAGAATCATAAACATTACCCCAATAACAACTTTAGCATGCCATAAACCATAAGCTCATTCAATCCCACATATCCTCACATTATACCCATTTTAGATTTCTAGGTCACACCAATTCCACTACATTCCTAGGTAGTTTATCCATCAATACTCATACCAATCAACTCCAAAATCAATTAAATAGCTAATGCATTTGGATTGGAGTGTTAGAATCTTACCAATATGATTTCTCTTCTTGCTCCAATTGGTAATGCCCTTAACTCCTTCAACTCCAAGAATGGGAAAATGCCCTCTCACTATGTTATCCTTCTCTTTGATAGGAACAACTTTGCCTCTAATGATCTCTCTCCAAATCTCACTGAAAATGGCTGATTTTAGAGAGGGAAAGTTGGGTTTTTGGGGTTGAAATTGTAAAGTTTGGTGTTTTTTCCGGGATTTCCAGATTTTCAGCTCTCCTTATATAGAAATGACTTGAGGAGATCGATCTGGTCCAAGAGGAGATCGATCTGGTCCCTTAAAATCCCTCTTTTTCACGGCATTTTTAAGCCTGAGATCGATCTGTCGAAGCAATGAGATCGATCTGTTGAGGCATGAGATCGATCTGTCGAAGCATGAGATCGATCTGGTCCCAAACAGAGAGCTAAGGAGATCGATCTGGGTGCTTGAGGATCGATCTTTTCACTTACAGAATGCTTGGCAGATCGATCTGGCTCCATTGGAGATCGATCTGCTCGATTCTTTCGCCCAAATAAGAGCATTCTGGCTCTCCCAGATCGATCTCTCATCCTAGGAGATCGATCTGGACCTCATGTTTTCCAGATTTCCTGCAGTTTCATTGCTGCAACTCATACCAACACACCCTCAATCTATTGCCATGGCCATTTTCTCATCCATCCACCTTTATAACTTGAAAATGGCATCCATTCATACCTTATGCACATTGAAACTTGTGTGCATTCATTGTATGTTCAAAGGTATGCTACATAAAACCAAATGGAAGCATAACTCCATTCCATTTTACCACACTACTCATCTTGAGTCTCAATCACATCTATCACTTGCTAGAACACATTTCTCCGTATTCATACTCAATGAAACTTGTATGTACGTTACAATTTATATTACACATACATACATTGAATCCATGGACTTACATTAATCATACTTTACATTACAAGTCCATTCACATTATTTGATCCAATTACACACATTACCCTTATACATATACGGGGTCTTACAGTATTAATGTATATGAGTTTAGTTCTAAGAAAAACATATTGACATGTATGTATGTTATGGAATGAATATGGTTGAGGTGACTAATATCGAATCACAGCCCAATGGTTTAGTGTTGAGTTATGACAGAAGGAGAGGTAAGTGAAATGCGAAAAATTTGTGGTGATTTTGGTAGGTCACGGGAGGAGAGGTTGTGAGAGATATTTACAGTGATATACACTTTGAATAGATATGTCTTGTCAAAGGATACATTTTCAAATAAATTATCACTTTTACTTAAAAGATACATCTTCAAATAAGTTATATCTTTTAGACATCACTTTTATCCGAAAGAAACATATTTAAATAAGTTATATATTTTAGACATCACTTTGTCCCGACCCTTTTATTCTTTTTAACCGAAATCTCAATAAATTTTTTCGCATTTATTCCTTTCTTTACTTGGTCGTGAACAAACTTACCACTACACTGTTGGGCTGTGAGTCAATAATAATTCACTCCAATGTTCATTCTCAGTTAATAAAAGTGATGTCATACATTTGAACATTAATAATTCATTTATACAAAATATGATTTTTGACACCTACATCCCCCATAATTACATTTCAAATGACTACTGTGCTTTTACATTGTTTAGATACAAAAAGGAATCACTGTGTATATGCCTCTCAGTAATGGAGATGCAGCGGATGTCTTAACCAAAATGCCTCAGTCCTCACAGGGCCACTATGTACGCCCTGTAGAGGGGGAAAATAGAGAGGGATGAGTAACCACACTCTCAGTAAGGCAATAACCCAAGCATGGTAGATAACTACTCTATGTACATGCTGATAGTGTATGCATAAATCATTTATAGTTCGGAGCATGAGGAAAACAAAACTATGCCATATGCGTATACATATATCATGTATTAAAATAATGTAAATTGGCATAATAAAACATGGTAAATCATCATGTACAAACCATCTCATGCTCATTTTTTAGATCACATAATAAAAAAGGAAATTCACTTGAAACATCCTCTTTAAAACTCATCTCTTTCTCAAATACATCACAATCCCATAAAAATCAATTCTTAATCACAAACATCATCATCGTTTCACAAATCAAGTCCACAAGGCTCGACCCCTCTCTCGGGTCTACCCTGGATAGTCACAATCACACTTATAGATTAAAATCATGTGGTAGTAAGTAAATCAAGCAAGGAGACAGGTCACTATATCTCAACTGACTATGTTAGCCAACTATGTCACATATCATCCTAGACCACAGAGATCTCGGTGTGCGGGGTATCATGCTGGTACCAAGGTGGGTTAGTTCATCGCCAGACTTTCTCAAATCAAGTAATCACCACGTGGTACATTGTACTCCACGGACCCATAACATTGTTGGGGGTGCCTGTATTAGGTCTTATCTACCCTATACCGAGTAAAACCTCTAGTCTCAAGTGCACGTGGGAGTACTCTTAATACCAGGTCCTAGCCCTCATGGCCTTGCTTGCCCCTGTTGGGTTCCCTGATTCAGGTCCTAGCCCCTCACCCTCACCCCACTCAAGAGGTCTGTTAGGCCTGTTGGGTTCCCTGAATGGATTATGCCAGGTCCTAGCCCCTCACCCTCACCCCACTCAAGAGGTCTGTTAAGCTTGTTGGGTTCCTTGAACACCAATCCGTATCACTCTCACCACGACCTCATACATACCATAGTGTGAAAACTAGCACGAGCTACGCTCTAGCGTGAATTCATGCATCATAATAAATCACCTCGTATGAGCAACGCTCTAGTACGGCATTTATGCATAAAAATATGAAGAAACCATGTACGAGCATCGTTCCAGTACGGTTATATGCATAAGAAAACCACTCAAAATTCACGTACAAGCAAAAGCTCCAATACGGTTTATAAAACATCGTCATAGTTCCAAAACAAAGTGCGAGCTAAGCTCTAGCACGTTCAAACATGTGAGAACATCAATACCCAGTGCGAGCTAGGCTCCAGCACAGTTTAATTCGCATAAACATGATAGGCGGCTCATGAGTTTTCAAAACCAATCTCAAAATATATTTAGCACTTCACATGTGCTATCACACAACATCAAACAACAATAGCCAGCCTATCTATCAACTAGCTCAATACAAAACACATATTTGGTGGAATCATTCAAAACATTCAATTTATGCAATTATTAGCCTTACTATCCTATTTCTTTATAATACGACTTCAACAACCAAATCTCACGTAAATACTCGTAATAATTTTCATACATTGTCAACCACATTTTCACAAACTCATGCACATTTCCAAAGCCCTATATACCGCACGAGTTCAAAATACGAGCAGCTACCTCTATATACTTACAAAATGCCCTTAACTAGAATCGCGACGTATGATTCCGTTTCTTTAGCGCTGCGGTCTGATTCGTCTCCTACGAACTCTTTGGGACTGTACACAATCATATTTCACATTATATTCGATCCATATAACAGGACATAGTGCGTTCACTATAGTCGATTTGACCTATAGTTTCTATTAACGCTCATAAGGCCTCGTTTTATTACTCCACCCATAACTCGAGTCTATGGATCTTCTTAGGCCTATTAACTCATTCCAAATCGATATTAAATCGATATTAAGCTCATAGTGTTCATCTTTCATTAATTTCTTCACTATGGCATTTTATCAAGCATCTCACATTCTCAATTCCATAAATCCACTAAACTCAGAATGTAATTATATTTAACTATCTCATATCATCCATACTACACCAATAACAACTTAACATAACCCATAAATCATCAACATACCCAATTTACACTTTCTCACTCTAGACTATATCCATTTTCTAGGTTATATGTGTTCCATTGCTTTCTAGATGATTTCTATCATCCATATGCATGCGAATCAACTCTAAAATCAATAGAATAGACAATGTACTTGGATTGGAGTCTTAGAAGCTTACCAAATCTGATTTCTCTTCTTGCTCCAAAGAGAAATGTTCCTTGCTCATTCAATACCAACAATGGGATTTTGGGTTTCAACTATGTTGATCTCTTCCTTAAGATGAACAACTTGGTACCTAATAGCCTCCCTTCAATTCTTACTGGAAATGGTTGACTTTAGAGAGATAAACTTAGGTTTTGGGTGAAAAATGGAAGGGTGATGTTGTTTTCTCGAAATTTTTAGATTTTCAGGGCTCTTTTTATAAAAATAGCTTGAGGAGATCAATCTGCACTAGGAGGAGATCGATCTGGTCCCCTTAAATCCCTCTTTTTCATGGCATTTTAAACATGAGATCGATATGTCGAAGCTTGAGATCGATCTGCTCCCAAATAGAGAGCTAAGGAGATCGATCTGTATGCTTGAGGATCGATCTTTTCTTTACAGAATGGTTAGGAGATCGATCTGGCCCCATTGGAGATCGATCTGCCCTATTCCATTGCTCAAATAAGAGCATTCTGGCTCTTCCAGATCGATCTCTCATCCTATGAGATCGATCTGGCCATCATATTTTCAGATTTTCTATAGTTTTCCTGTTGTACCTTACACCAAAACATCCTTAATCTGCTGCCATAGTCATTTTCTCATCCATCCACCTTTATGACTTGAAAATGACATCCATTCATACCTTATACACATTGAAACTTGTGTGCATTCCTTGTATATCCAAAGGTATACTATATAAAACCAAATGGAAGCATTTATATTCATGCAACTTCCTTCCATTTACCACAGTACTTATTTTGAGTTCCATTCACATTCATCACTTATAAGAACTCATTCCTTCATATTCATACACAATGAAACTTGTATGTACATTACAAATCATATTACACATATGTACATTGAATCCATGAACTTACATCAATTATACTTTACATTACAAGTCCATTAGCATTCAGTGATCCAATTACACACATTACAATCATACATATACAAGGTCTCACATTCTCCCCTCCTTCAAGGAATTTGGTCCTCCAAATTAGAACCAAGTTACTCTTCAAAAAGTGCGGGGTACTTTTCCTGTATCAAGTTCTCTAATTCTCATGTGGCCTCTTCCACTCTGTGATGTTACCAAAGAACTTTCACGAAGGGAATTGTCTTATTCTGTAACACTTTCTCTTTTCTATCCAATACCCAAACCAGCTTCTCAACATATGTCATGCTCTCATTGAGCTCCAACGGCTCTTATCTTATTACATGTGCCGGGTTCGGGTGATATTTTCGAAGCACCGAGACGTGGAAGACGTTATGAACATTTGTTAAGTCTGGTGGCAACGCCAACCAATATGCCTTATCTCATACTCTCTCTAAAATCTCGAAGGGTCCGATATATCTAGGCTCAGCTTGCCCTTCTTACCGAATCTCATAATACCCTTCGAAGGAGAAACTTTCAAAATACCGACTCACCCTCATCAAACTCTAGTGGTCTCCATCTCTTGTCAGCATAACTCTTTTATCGACTCTGAGTTGTCCGTAATCCCTCACATATCAATCAGACGTCCTCAGTTACCTGTTATACCAAGTTCGGAGCAAAAATCTGTCTGTCACCAACCTCTTCCCATCCAATGGGGGATCGACATCTACGTCCATACAGTGCCTCATAGGATGCCATTCCGATACTCGCATGATAGCTATTATTATATGCGAACTTGGCTAACTGTAGGTGGTCATCCCAGAAGCCTCCAAAATCCAGCACACACGCTCTCAACATATCCTCGAGGGTCTGTATAGTCCTCTCTGACTGCCCATCTGTCTGAGGATGAAAAGCGGTGCTAAAACTCAGTCAGGTCCCCAACACTTCCTGAAAATGTTCCCAGAAATGGGAAGTGAAGCGAGCATCCCTATCAGAAACAACGCTCACTGAAACACCATGTAGCCGTACTATCTCTCAAATATACAGGTTCACCAACTAACTCAGTGTATTGGTAACTCTCATAGCTAAGAAATGAGCGAACTTAGTCAACCGATCCACAATAACCCATATGGCTTCATAACCTCTGCAGGTCCTTGAGAACCCCATCACAAAATCCATGGTGACGTACTCCCACTTCCATGTCGGTATTGGTAGAGGTTGCAATAACCCTGTAGGCTTTTGATGCTCTACTTTACCTGCTGACAAACGAGATACTTAGCGACATATTCTGCAATGTCTCTTTTCATTCCAGACCACCAATAAACCTTCTGAAGGTTTTGATACATCTTGGTACTCCCCGGATGTATCGTATACTTCGATGAGTGAGACTCTGATAAAATTAACCTCCTAATCTCAAGATCCTCGAGAACACATACTCTACCCAATAAACCTCAATAAGCCATCAGCACTCAACTCTACATCAATACCCACACCTGTCTGTATCTGCCTCAGTCAATTGATGCACCGTCGATCACTCTGTTGGGCCTGTCGATCCAGGTGGAGTTACATCCAAACTGAGGTTCGCAAAGTGTTCCAACAATTCATGCTCCCATACTATCATATAAGACACCAACCCAAGGTTCTTTCTACTCAAAGCATCGACAACTACGTTTACCTTACTCAGGTGGTACATGATTTCACAATCATAGTCCTTCAGGAGTTCGAGCAATCTCCTCTGTCTCATATTCAGTTCTTTCTGCGAGAACAGGTACTTGAGGCTCTTAGGATCTGTGAACACCTGAAATTTCTCACCATAGAGGTAGTGGCGCCATATTTTCAAAGAAAACACCACGGCTGCCAACTCCAAATCATGTGTTGGGTAGTTCCTCTCGTGATCTTTCAACTGTCTAGATCCATAGGCAACTACCTGCCCATCCTGCATAAGCACACAGCCCAGTCCCTGGTGTGATGCATCCATATAAACCGAGAAACCTCCTAAGGTGGTAGGAATGGTGAGAACTGGAGCAATGGTCAATCGACGCTTAAGCTCCTCAAAACTCCTCTCACATGCCTCATCCCACACAAACTTAACATCCTTCAATGTGAAGCGTGTCAACGGAGCAGCTAGTCTGGAGAAACCCTCTACAAATCTCTGATAGTACCCTGCCAATCCCAGAAAACTTCTGATCTCAGTAACTGTCTTGGGCTATTCCCACTGTACAATCGCCTCTATCTTGGATGGATCCACTGATACCCTATCCTTTGATACAACATGGCCCAAAAATGAGATTTGCTCTAACCAAAAGTCACTCATTCATAAGTACAAAACTATCTTTACTGAGTTTGGCATATAACTCTTCCTCTCAGAGGGTCTGCAAAACTATCCTTAAGTGCTCCTCTTGATCCTCCCTGGACTTGGAATATACCAAAATGTTATCAATGAAAACAATTACAAACTTGTCCAAGTATGGCTTGAATATATCATTCATCAGTGCCATAAATGCTACGGGGGCATTCGTTAATCCAAATGGCATCACTATAAACTCGTAGTGGCCATAACGGTATGAAATGCTGTCTTGGGTACATCTCCAATCCTAATCCTCAACTGATGGTACCCTGACCACAGGTTTACCTTAGAAAACACTTGGGCTCCTCAGAGCTGATCCAACAAATCATCTATTCGCAGAAGGGGGTATTTGTTCTTAATGATGGCCTTATTCAACAACCGGTAATCTATACACAGTTGGAGGCTTCCATCCTTCTTCCTTATAAATAGAACCGGAGCTCCCCACGGTGAGACACTCGACCTAATAAACCCCTTCTTTAGCAATTCTTACAGCTGTTTCTTTAACTCTTCCAACTCAATAGGAGCCATCCTATACGGTGGTTTCGATATCGGCTTGGTACCAGGCACTAACTCTATGCAAAATTCCATTTCCCTTTCAGGTGGTAGTCCTGGTAATTCGTCACGAAAGACATCAGAGTAATCCGCAATTACGGGTATGTCCCTCAATTTCTGGTGTGCCTCATCTATATCGACCACATAGGTAATGAACCCTTCACATCATTCTTTCCACCTTTAGTATCGCAAGTCATTACATCAACATTCAACATAAACAAATGGATTCATCTCTCAAATATAATATGTTAGGATTATACTCTTTCATTTAACACAAAGATACTCTTTTCATATCATTTCTTTTCATCAAAATTTACAATAAGATTGTCTAATCCTGAAAACATCAATGTCTTGGTATGACAATCCATAACAACACGATTGGTAGCCAACCAATCCATTCCCAATATTACATCAAAATAATTCATGTTCAATAAAATTAAATTGGCTATCATTTCCTTTCCCTTTATCTTTAACATACAATCTCTACATACATGCTCAGTCAATTGACTATCATTCATGGGTGTGGAAATCATCGACATTCTATCCATCAATGTAGGTTTCACACACTTCAACAATTTATGTGCAAAGGAAGGTGATATGAAAGAATGCATGGCACTAGGATCAAATAATACCAATGCTTCTAAATCAAATATTCGGATGGTACCTTTAATCACATCCTCGATGCGTCTGCAGTGTCCTGATCCAGTGCGTGCACCCTTCCTCTGCTCACACCCACAACCTGTTTCCTTTTTTCCTCAGCTATAACCCTCATCCTCGGGGTCGGGTTCTCAACTGGAGTTCCCTCTGGCTCCTTGCCCTTCTGTAGGGCGATCTCAACCATCTCGGTATAATATCTTGAAATATGTCTGGGCTTCCCACACCTAAAACATGAAACAGGGGGCACCTAACATGGTCTAGACCCATGGTATCTGCCACATCTCTTACACTGATCAGTGGTAGGTCGAGGTCCTCCAATAGTCATACCCCTCGACGCAGTCAAAGTTGGGTACATGAAAGGTCTAGCAGCTCTCTCCTCCACCTCCTCGATCTTAGGTCTCTTCTCAAAATACCTTGGGCCTCCTTTCTTGGCCACTCTATCCCTCCCGGATCTCTTCCAGTCTCTATCCTTCCTGACACTAATTCTCCCAAGCTCGGAGGCATTTCACTCAAAATCTTGCTCGCATAACTGAGCCTTATGTACAGCCTCCTCATAGGTCAAAATGTTGAAGGGAGCTAGCTTAGTCCGGATAGCCAATCTCAATCCATCCATGAACTTCTGTATCTTTCGGGTCTCACTACCCATCGTGTCTGGGTCATATGTCCCTAAGGACATAAACTTGGACTCATACTCGTCCACAATATGGTTCCCCTGAACCAGATTCATGAATTCCATCCACAGTTTCCTCTGTGCGGTAGCTGGAATGTACTGTCTTTTAAATGCCTCCAAGAATATCTCCCATGTAATCTTGGAGTGTCTATCCCTCAAAATAGCTTTGGTGGATCTCCACCAGTGCTCTGCCTCACCTTTCAGCATAAACATGACAAAGGCAACATTCTCTACTATAGTGCATCAAAAAAACCTATATAGTTTCTCCATCTCATACACCCAGTCATCCATGACAACCGGGTCCTTCACCCCTTTGAACACTGAGGGTTTCGATGCTTGGAACTCTCGCAGTCTGCTCAAGTCACAGTCATAACCCAAATCACTACCGCTCTGCTATGGAGTGAAAGGAGAATCCGTATCCTGTACTGGAGGTGTCATCGTCTCAGTAGCCTGAGGTCACTCTGCCTCTGCAGCTGCCTATCCAGTAGCATCAGGTTGTGTTGCGAGACCTCTTTTGTCACCGGCACCTAAGGCCTGCGTGACTATCTCCACCAGGTTCTCAATACTCCACTCTATCCTAGCGAAGCGAGCCTTAGTATCTTTTACTCTCCCAGCAAGGTCTGGTGGAGCCTGGTCAGTTCGTGGCTCCGCACGGCTCTCAGGCCTACCTCTACGGCCTCTAAAACGTGCCCTTGCCCCTCTACCTTGGCTCGTAATTGGCATAATGCCTAACTTCCTATATTTAAAATCATTTATCAAGCTCAATCTATCTCGGTATACATAGTTATATCTAAACAAAAGCACAGTAATATGTGGATGTAACTTTTCCTACGTTTTATTACTAACTCACATCAGGGCAACACAACTCTGATACCAATATTTGTCATGACCCTTTTTTATTCTTTTTAACCGAAATCTCAATAAATGTTTTCGCATTTATTCCTTTCTTTACTCGGTGAACAAACTTACCACTACACTGTTGGGCTGTGAGTCAATAATAATTCACTCGCAATGTCCATTCTCAGTTAATAAAAGCGATGTCATATATTTGAACATTAATCATTCATTTATACAAAATATGATTTTTGACATATACATCCCCCATAATTACATTTCAAATGACTACTGTGCTTTTACATTGTTTAGTTACAAAAAGGAATCACTGTGTATGTACCTCTGAGTGATGGAGATGCAACAAATGTCTTAACCAAAATGCCTCAGTCCTCACTGGGCCACTATGTACGCTCTGTAGAGGGGGAAAATAGAGAGGGATGAGTAACCACATGCTCAGTAAGGCAATAATGCAAGCATGGTAGATAACTACTCTATCTACATGCTGATAATGTATGCATAAATCATTTATAGTTCGGAGCATGAGGAAAACAAAATTATGCCATATGCGTATACATATATCATGTATTAAAATCATGTAAATCGGCATAATAAAACATGGTAAATCATCATGTACAAACCATCTCATGCTCAATTGTCAGATCACATAATAAAAAAGGAAATTCACTTAAACATCTTTTTTAAAACTCATCTCTTTCTCAAATACATCAAAATCCCATAAAAATCAATTCTCAATCACAAACATCATCATCGTTTCACAAATCAAGTCCACAAAACTTGACCCCTCCCTCGGGTCTACCCTGGACAGTCACAACACACTTATAGATTAAAATCATGTGGTAGTAAGTAAATCAAGCAAGGAGACAGGTCATTATATCTCAACTGACTATGTTGGCCAACTATGTCACATATCATCCCAGACCACACGGATCTTGGTGTGCGGGGTATCATGCTGGTATGAAGGTGGGTTAGTTCTTCGCCAGACTTTCTTAAATCAAGTAACCACCACGCTGTATATCGTACTCCATGTGATATACACGGTACATAGTACTCCGTAGACCCATAACATGGTTGGGGGTACCTACATTAGGTCTTATCTAACCCATACCGAGTGAAACCTCTAGTCCAAGTGCACGTGGGAGTACTATTAATACCAGGTCCTAGCCCCTCATAGCCTTGCTCGCCCCTGTAGGGTTCCCTGATTCAGGTCCTAGCCCTTCACCCTCAGCCTACTCAAGAGGTCTATTAGGCATGTTGGGTTCCTTGAATGGATTATGCTAGGTCCTAACCCCTCACCCTCACCCCACTCTATAGGTCTGTTAGGCCTGTTGGGTTCCCTGAACACCAATCCGTATCACTCTCACCACGACCTCATACATACCACAGTGTGAAAACCAGCGCGAGCTACGCTCTAGTGCGAATTCATGCATCATAATAAATCACCTCGTACGAGCAACGCTCTAGTACGACATTTATGCATAAAAATATTAAGAAAGCATGTACGAGCATCGCTCCAGTACGGTTATATGCATAAGAAAACCACTTAAAATCCACGTACGAGTAAAAGCTCTAATACGATTTATAAAACATCGTCATAGTTCCAAAACAAAGTGTGAACTAAGCTCTAGCACGTTCAAACATGTGAGAACATCAATACCCAGTGCGAGCTAGGCTCCAGCACGGTTTAATTCGTATAAACATGATAGGCGGCTCATGAGTTTTCATAACCAATCTCAAAATATATTTAGCACTTCACATGTGCTATCACACAACATTAAACCACAATAATAGCCAACCTATCTATCAACTCGTTCAATACAAAACACATGTTTGGTGGAATCATTCAAAACATTCAATTTATGCAATTATTAGCCTTACTATCCTATTTCTTTATAATACCACTTCAACAACCAAATCTCACGCAAATACTCGTAATAATTTCCATACATTGTTAACCACATTTTCACAAACTCATGCACATTTCTAAAGCCCTATATACCACACGAGTTCAAAATACAAGTAGCTACCTCTATATACTTACAAAATCCCCTTACCTGGAATCGCGACGTGTGATTCCATTTCTTTAGCGCTGCCCACTCGTGCTGTCCGATTTGTCTTCAACGAACTCTTCGGGACTGCACACAATCATATTTCACATTATATTCGATCCATATAATAGGACATCGTGCGTTCACTATAGTCGATTCGACCTATAGTTTCTATTAACGCTTATAAGGCCTCGTTTTATTACTCCACCCATAACTCGAGTCTATGGATCTTCTTAGGCCTATAACTCATTCTAAATCGATATTAAATCGACATTAAGCTCATAGTGTTCATCTTTCATTGATTTCTTCACTATGGCATTTTATCAAGCATCTCACATTCTCAATTCCATAAATCCTCTAAACTCAGAATGTAATTACATTTAACTATCTCATATCATCCATACTACACAAATAACAACTTAACATAACCCATAAATCACCAACATACCCAATTTACACTTTCTCACTCTAGACTATATCCATTTTCTAGGTTATATGTGTTCCATTGCTTTCTAGATGATTTCTATCATCCATATAAATGCCAATCAACTCCAAAATCAATAGAATAGATAATATACTTGGATTGGAGCCTTAGAAGCTTACCGAATCTGATTTCTCTTCTTGCTCCAAAGGGAAATGTTCCTTACTCCTTCAATGCCAATAATGGGATTTTGGGTTTCAACTATGTTGTTCTCTTCCTCAAGATGAACAACTTGGTACCAAATAGCCTCCCCTCAATTCTTACTGGAAATGGCCGATTTTAGAGAGATAAACTTAGGTTTTGGGTGAAAAATGGAAGGGTGATGTTGTTTTCCCAAAATTTTTAGATTTTCAGCGCTCTTTTTATAGAAATAGATTGAGTAGATCGATCTGCACTAGGAGGAGATCGATCTGGTCCCCTTAAATCCCTTTTTCTTCACGATATTTTAAGCATGAGATCGATCTGTCGAAGTTTGAGATCGATCTGCTCCCAAACAGAGAGTTAAGGAGATCGATCTATATGCTTGAGGATAGATCTTTTCATTACAGAATGGTTAGGAGATCGATCTGGCCCCATTGTAGATCGATCTTCCCTATTCCATTGCTCAAATAAGAGCATTCTGGCTCTTCCAGATCGATCTCTCATCCTATAAGATCGATCTGACCTTCATATTTTCTAGATTTTCTGCAGTTTTCTTGCTGCAACTTACACCAAAACATCCTTAATCTGCTGCCATTATCATTTTCTCATCCATCCACCTCTATGACTTGAAAATGACATCCATTCATACCTTATACACATTGAAACTTGTATGCATTCCTTGTATATCCAAAGGTATACTATATAAAACCAAATGGAAGCATTTATATTCATGCATCTTTCTTCCATTTACCACACTACTCATTTTGAGTTCCATTCACATTCATCACTTATAAGAACTCATTCCTTCATATTCATACACAATGAAACTTGTATGTACATTACAAATCATATTACACATATGTACATTGAATCCATGGACTTACATCAATTATACTCTACATTACAAGTCCATTAACATTCATTGATCCAATTACACACGTTACAACCATACATATACAGGGTCTCACAAATATTGATTAGACATAAGTTTTGGCAACTTAAATTAATTTCCAAACTTACATTTCAAACTACTTAACAATAAAACTTTTACCGGGGATAAAATGTAGTCTGGGACAAAATGAGGAGAGAAGGGATTGTTTTGTGAGTGCTAGCCCCAAGAGGCAGAATGGCTACGTTATCTAATGTCTACATTTTTTCAGACTTAATATTATTTATATAGTGCGTTTTAACTAAACCTTAAAAAAGCCATAACCCTAGTCTAACTAAATTGGGTCTTTTTTTTGAGCCTTTTAAAATTACTTAATCCAAACCCAATTTGGATTAATAATTGAATCAACCATGAATTATTAAATTACTAGATAGACTTATCCTAAATAATGTGCATTTCACATTTGTCACAGGTTAGATAAATAACAACTTTTAATCTATTTTATACATCTAATCTCATCGTAAGATACGTGCAACCTACTTATCTAAGATAATAGTTCTTTACACTATTCCTATTAACATACCATAAACATCATTTATACAAATCCATAAAATATTCATCGTTAAGTTGCATGTACACAAGTATCTAAATTCAAATTACACCTCAAAGACTCAAAATTATATCCCAATAAACGTTTACTAAAAAATAGTATAATTACAAATTAAAGACACCTCTACATATACCTCTCTGATAAAGATGGAAGAACCTTGTAATACTACTGCTCATCAGAGTACATTGAAGGCTGCTCAATATATAACATTTAATAATGGATTAGTGAGTTAACACCTAGTAAGTAACTAAATCAAGCACACAAGATTAGTACCAGATAAAGGTAGATAGGAATAAAAATAGAACATTTATTCTAAAATCCAATTTCAAATGAAAAGGTATCATGACATAGGTTTTCAAACATGTAATTGAAAACAATGAGTGTTATTTATAAAACTAAACCAAAAGGAGTACATGTCATGATGGTACTCATGCGTACATGAAAACTGTAAGAAAACATAAAAGTACACATGCTTAGGTTTATTTCGAAATACCATCATGAAATCCCATCTTGATTGCCTCAAACAAAAATAAAACATCAGTATACAAATCATCAAAAACAAAAATCATGATCATACTGAAGTAAGTAAAATATGGGTTAGTGATCTCCTAAAACTACTGTGGTAGGTCAAAAAATCTGCTGTTGCATAGGCAGTTATACTCATACCCTCATGAAGCAAATACATCCACTCTAATCACTGGTCAAGCATTACTAATGTCATGCAGGCACTCTAGTAACACGTTCCTCGTTGGAAACACAAAAATTAGTAATATGCGTACTACAATGGGCTCCATATCCATGCATTGAGATTGGGTATCCCACTACCCGCAGATGTCTCGATCGGTCCTCATTTCAATGTGAGCCAGCCATAAATCATCCCACTATCATAAAACCATTTGTCCTCATACCCTCATAGGACATATCCTAGTTATCAGTTACAAAATTCCTACATAGTTCTAGTGGAGGGCCCAAATCTCCAAATTAAAACACAATCTCCACGAAGAGAGTCACACAGTTCACAAAAACTGTAATGATCTAAAAAGTGGAAATTTTGGCTAAAATTTTCTTTTCCTTACTTGATTTGTCATTGTGCAGTGTAAGTGTTTACTTAACAAGTAACTTATCACTTGCCTTACTTTAAGACTAAAGGCCTAAAGTCCTAATTCGATTACCCCCGTGATATATGATAAGGAAATCAAAGTCATATAATCAACATAAACCAATCACATTCATAATCATATCCATCCATTTATTGTAATCAAATTTAACCTTATTTACATCACTAAGTAAATAGGATTTAATATCCATAGCCATAAATGTTAACTTACATCCTTTACTTAATATTATTGTGTACATAACTTGTCTAGAATATAAACAATTAAATACAATAAGGATTATACCTCCATAAACTATGCGTGTGCTTCAAATGACGCGGTCGATTTAGGTCAGTGTCTACTATCACATGTAAAGCCTAACAGAACAATCAGTAAAGAAATGAATAGTGGCTGAGCTTACGCCTAGTTGGTAATATATAAAGGTAAATTATGCTCATATCACACTAATGAGTATGTGTAGATGCATAAAATGGTTTTAAAGTATATATAACAATGCCTTACGCATCTATGTTATGCATTCCTAGCATTCCTTGATAAAAATCAATCTATCACTCAGATATCCACACTTAATCTATTTAACTCTGCGTTAGGCTTTATATGGTATTAGTTGGACAGATACTTTGAAGTACCTTATTTCCTCATATCCTAACACCTATACTTGATATTAACACTTATACAAAACTCTATATGTCTGCATGCATGCATTATGCATTAAGAAACAATTATAGTGATGCAGTAAGAAAATACAGTATCAGATACAGTTACAATGATGGTAGAAAATGGTTATAATAAAATTGTACTTTAATATAGAAGCAACATAGTATAAACAATATTCGAAAGCAAAAACTAGTCGTAGTGTAAATAGTAAAATAGTTACAATAGAAAATAGTGACAGTACAGAAAGCAGTTTCAGTAAAAGATAGTAACGGTAGTTTTAGTAGGGAATAGTTACAGTACAAGACTAGGCATAGCTTCTCATGACCAATAATAATTGTCACAATCTTAATTATAGTTTATAGTTTTAGTTGTAGTTTCAGTTTCAGTTTCAGTTACAATTTTAGTAACAATTTCACTAATAGTTTTAGTTTCAGTAATAGTTTCAATTCTAGTTTTAAGTTCTAGTTGCAATTACAGTTTCGATTGTAGTAACATTTATAGTGACAGTTTCCAGTGTAGGATTACAATCATGTTTACAGCAATACCTATGGCCATAAGTCTTCCCAAAATGAGGAATAAGTCCATAGCTATTGCCCAACTTGTACAGTTACAATTACAGTAATTGGTCTACGATTATTGTCGGACCTTAACAGTAAAAAGCAACAGATGGTCTACGATTATTGTCGGACCTACTGTAAGACTCGTATTTCATATGTAACTTTATGACTTCGTACGTATGTATATGTACATGTAATGTGAGTCATAAGTGATGTAAAGTCCATAAAATCGATGCACACCCTTGTAATATGAGTTGAGAATGTACACATAAGTTTCATTATGTATGAATATGAAGAAATGGACTTTTGTATGTGATGAATGTGAGAGGAATACAAAATGAGTAGTGCAGCAAAGGAATGAAATTGCATGAGTTGCATAAATCTTTGTACTTCCATTTAGTTTTGTATTGTATACCTTTGGTTATACAATGAATGCACACAAGTTTTAATGTGTATAAAGTATGAATGGATGTTATTTTCAAGTCTTAAAGGTGGTTGGATGAGAAAATGACTATGGCAGCAAAATTAAGGATGTTTGTGTGAGTTACTGCAGAAAACTGCAGTAAAATCTGGAAAATATGAATGCCAGATCGATCTCATAGAATGAAAGATCGATTTAGAAGAGAAAAAAATGCTCTTATTCGAGTAATGGAACATGGCAGATCGATCTCCAATGGGGCCAGATCGATCTGATAAACATTATGGAATTAAGAGATCGATCCTCAATGCAAGCCAGATCAATTTCTTTAGCTCTCGGATTAGAGAAGATCGATCTCCTCACTTAGCCGGATCGATCTCAAGCCCTCGATAGATTGATCTCATGCCTTCAAAATGTCGTGAAAATTAGGAATTTAAGCAAGGCAGATCGATCTTTACCCAATGTAGATCGATCTCTTCAAGCCATTTCTATAAATAGGTGCAGTTGAAATTTGCATTTCACGGGACACAACCATTCCTCTCCATTTACAATCCAAAACCTAGCTTTCTCACTCCTAAATCCACCCATTTTCATGAAGATTTGAGGGAAGGCTATTAGATACAAAGTTGTTCACATCAGAGAGAAGAACAACATAGCTTGGAGTCATTACCCCATTTGTGGGATTGAAGGAGCAAAGGCGCATTTCCATTTGGAGCAAGGAGGAAATCAATCTAAGTGAGTTTCTAATAAACCAATCCAAGTTTATTTGTTTAGTTATTGATTTTGGAGTTGATTGGTATGTATATTAATGGTAGAAACTACCTAGAAGCAAAGGAACAATTATGACCTAGAATGAGTCTAGTGTGAGAAAGTGAAATTATTGGAATTAATGATGAATGAGATATCTTAAGGTGATAATGGTGTTGTGGGTATGATTTTAAGATGGTGTTATGGAATGAAATTGTGAGACTTACCCAAAAAGGGTAAAATGTGTATTTAAGGCATTGGGTAAAATACATAAATGAATGAGAGAGTAAGGGTAGAGTATTTCACATCAAGTCCTAAACAAGTAACTAAGTGAGTTACTAGATAAGTTAGGTTAGAAGGCTTGATGATGGCCAAATGCAAAAATGGGCTAAACTTAGCGAAATAGGCTCAATGAAATATATTGACCAGTTGAAGTCATAATGTAAGTTATCAATATTAACTCAAGTGATTGGTGAATGATTTACTGCTTCCAAGGATACACCCGGAGCAAGTTGAGTCAAAGCGCGAGAAGCTAAGAGGAAGAGAGTCGCACCCTGAGTAAATCGAGGTAAGGGAATTGTGTGGACTCTTAGAGATATCTATGCGCAATTTGGGCGCATAATGTTTTTCTAGAATGCATGTGGTAATAGGAAATGAAATGGGTGATTGAACGGCAAGAGTTGGGTTTTTGTGAGAAATGTGCATGAAAACAAAAGCAATATGCTTTGAAAATCTTATTTTATTCCTTTTTAGCAAGTGATTGGTAGGTTGGCTAACATTTGAAATGATTTGCAAAAGAAATGACTTGATTTGGTTTATAACCATGCTTTGTAAAGAATTGAGCCACCTATATGAATTTCGTGAGAATGAAAGCGTGCTAGAGTATGACTCGCACGAGATTTGATGTGTTTTAATACGCATGAATGCTGGAGCTTAGCTCGCACTAGTTTTTATATGGATTTTTGTGATGTGCTGGAGTTTAGCTCGCACAGATTTTATACGGGTTTTGACATGGTGAAGGAGTATAGCTCGCATTAGATGTCCACCATACTTATTACCGTGCTTGAGATTACTCGCACGTGTTTTTATGACATGTTGATAGCCGTGCAAGGAGCTTCGGGTAAATGGGGTATCGCACCGATTAAATAGACTCGCACGTGCATTTTGAGATGTGGCGTGATATGATGTGTTGATATGGGTCCACGGAGTACACTGTACTGTATAGGTAGCATGGAGTATGTTGTACCATGTTGAGATTGTGATATGCCATCTTCGGACAATGTTTAGTTTTGCTATGGACTGATGGGTTGGACGTGACCAACCTCTCGTGCGGAAGCAGATGCATGATGATTTTCCATGCTTTATTTGTGAAATACGCATGATGGTTTTCCATGCTTTGAATTTGATTTGTGCACTGAATTAAATAACATGATTTGCTTTGCAGGCCATTAACACAAGCATAAACTAATGCTTTTGAGGTGTGAATGAGAAATTATATGGTTTTGAGCATGGCATCACGATCACATAGATAGTGCATTATCTACCTGTTCGCATGATTGCCTTACTGAGCGTGTTGCTTGTTTACCCCCTTATTTTCCCCCTCTCTACAGAGCATTGAGTATAGACTGAGGGCGATTGGAGGTTTCCTTTTTGGTATTCGCTTCATCCCATCACGAAAGATATACACACTGATATAATTTTGTATCTAAACTTTTCATAGCACAATAGCATTTTGAATGTAATCATTGGGGATGTAAAGCAATGTAAACACATGTAAAGCAACAACTCTGATTTATTTATACAAGCGTTTACTTCTAAATTTTAATGCAAATCAAATTGTTATGGTTGGATGAGATAGACATTGACACACAGCCCAACTGTTGAGAGTGTAGCTGATCACGATCGAGGCAACATAAGGACGTATAATAAATAATGCATGGAAAGTAAAAAATTAGTGATGATTTTTGGTAAGTTGAGGGTCGTGACAAAAGTTGGTATTAGAGCTGAGTTGGTCTGATGTGTGTCGGTGTCTAAAATACTTAATAAGTAGGATAATTACATCCCCATGTTACTGTGCTTGTTTAGATATAAATTGTGTGTGTGTCGATGGGTTGACTAAGAAATTGATGTGAATGTAAGGAATTGAGCAATATGCCTAACACCAATCGTGGTAGAGGGGCGAGAGCACAAGTTAGAGGCCGTAGAGGTAGTCCTGGGGGTAGTGTTGAGCCAAAAACACACAAGACTCAGGAAGAAATTACAGTGGAGGTTGAGGTTGAGCATGCTCCACAGGGTCCAGAGGAGAGACCTAAGAGTTCTGGGGCACGCTTCGTGAGGATTGAGCGGAGCATAGAGATGATCTTGGAGTTGGTCACTCAATCTTTACCTAGAGTTGGAGGCAGATAGAGTCCCGCTACACAGGATGATGCCGAGCAGGTGGCAGCTCCTGAGGCACGGGTACGACCAGCCTAGAGACCTTAGACGACAGATACACCTACACCCCTACCCGTATAGGATATGCCTACACCTGTTGCTACACTACATGGCAGTAGAGGTTGGGGTTACCGTTGTGATTTGGATAGATTGCGACAGTTCTAAAAGTTTGGACCGCGCTTTTTTTAGTGGAGTTAAGGACCCAATAGCTGTAGAGGATTGGATAAATGAAATTGAGAAGTTATATGGGTTCTTCGAGTGCACTACTATCGAGATGATAGCGTTTATCGCATTCATGTTGAAGGGATCAATAAAACATTTGTGGAAATCCACTAGGTCGATTTTAAGAGCCCGGCATACAGAGATCAGCTGAGAAGTATTTTTGAAGGCTTTCCAGAGATAGTATGTTCTGGATACTGCGCAGCGAAGGCTGAAGATGGCATTTTTGGGGCTGCCCCAAGGGAGTAGGATGGTGGATGAGTATGAGACGACCTTTATCTCCATAGGCAAATATAATCCTGATACTATGGGTAATGAGGTCGAAAAGGTCCAAAAGTTTGTGGATGGACTAAGACTAACCATCAGGTCCATATTGGTTCCCTTGGATATACCGACCTACGAGGAGGCAGTGCGCAGAGCGTAATTGTGTGAACAAGATATTGATAGGATCACCTCAAAGTTTGAGAAAGTCGGTAAAGTGAGGGATAGAGATAAGAAGAGACCAGTGCTGGATAGAGGCTTCAGTTATAAGGGAAATAAGAGACTTTCTGGGAAGAGGCCGAGGATTGAGGAGATCCGAGAGAGGACAATTAATCCTCCCATGTATCCAGCCATAGCTCCAACTAAGAGAATTATGATTGGAGGGCCACGACCTACTACAGAGCAGTGCAGCAAGTGTGGTAGGTACCATGGTACTCGACCATGCTATAGAGCTCCTGCAGTATGCTTCAGATGTGGGAAACTAGGGCACATAATCCGAGATTACCCAGAGATGACAGAGAGAGTCCCACAGAAGGGCAATGAGCCAAAGAGAGCTCCAGTTGGTACAATTGTTTCGAGGAGGAGGGCTACAGCTGAGGAAAAGGGGAAGCAGGCAGTGGGCGTGAGCAGAGGACGAGTGCATGCACTGGACCAGGACATGACGGATCAGTCTTCGGATGTGGTTAAAGGTACCATCCAAATCTTTAATTTAGAAGCATTTTTATTGTTTGATCCTGGTGCCAAACATTCCTTTATACCGAATTCTTTTTGCACATAAATTGTTGAAGCATGTAAAACCCGCACTGCTAGATAAGATGTTGATGATATCTACCCCTATGAATGATATCAATTGACTGAGCATGTATATAGAAATTATAAGATGAGGATAAGAGGTAAAGAAATGGCAGTCGATTTAATTTTATTAAATATGAGTGATTTTGATGAAATCCTATGAATGGATTGGCTGGCTGCAAACCATGTTGTGATGGATTGTCATGCTAGAACATTGACTTTTCCAGAGATAGATAATCTTGTTGTAAGTTTTGGTGAAATGAAATGAAGGACACGTTTACTATAAATAAAAGAGTATGATCTTAATACATGATATTTGAGAGATGAATTTGTTTATCAACTATAGATGTTAATGTGATGATTTGTGTTACTAACGGTGGAAAGGATAATGCGAAGGGTTCATTGCTTTTGTGACTGAGACGGATAAGGCATGTCCGGAGTTCATAGACATCCCAATGGTCTGGGAATTTCCAGATGTCTTTTCGGATGAATTACTGGGGTTACCTCCAGATAGAGAGATGGAATTTGGTATAGAGTTGGTACTTGGTATAGAGTCGATATCCAAGCTACCATACAAAATGGCTCCGATAGAGTTGGATGAATTAAAGAAGTAGTTACAGAAGTTGTTGGAGAAGGGGTTCATCAGGCCGAGCATCTCACCTTAGGGAGCACCGGTTCTGTTTGTAAGGAAGAAGGATGGAAACCTCCGATTGTGTATAAATTATCGGTTGTTGAATAAGGTGACCATCAAGAATAAGTACCCCCTTCCACGTATCGATGACTTGTTGGATCAGCTTAGGGGAGCGGAGGTCTTCTCTAAGATAGATCTTAGATCTGGGTATCATTAGTTGAAAATTCAGGGTAGAGATGTACCCAAGACAGCTTTTCGCACCCGGTATGGACATTATGAGTTTATGGTTATTCCATTCGGGTTGACAAATACGCCCGCAACTTTTATGTCGTTGATGAATGAGGTGTTTCACCAGTACTTGAATCAATTTATTATTGTGTTTATTGATGATATACTGGTGTAGTCAAGATTTAGAGAGGAGCATGAACAACATATAAGGATAGTGCTACAGACCCTCTGAGAGAAGAAGTTGTACGCTAAACTCAGTAAGTACGACTTTTGGTTGGAACAGATCTTTTTTTTTGGGTCATATAGTATCGAAGGATAGTGTGTCAGTGGACACATCAAAGATTGAGGCAGTGATACAGTGGCAGAGACCCCAGACTGTAACAGAGATTAAATGTTTCTTAGGTTTAGCTGGATATTATCGAAGGTTTGTGGAGGGATTCTCGAGATTAGCTTCTCCTTTGACACGTCTTATGAGAAAGAATGTTGAATTTGTGTGGGACGATAAGTGTGAGAAAAATTTTCAGTAGTTGAAGCGTTGTTTGACTACAGCTCCGATACTCACCATTCCTACCAGCTTAGGAGGTTTCTCGGTGTATACGAATGCATCACATTAAGGACTTAGCTGTGTATTGATGCAGGATGGGAAGGTAGTAGCCTATGGATCAAGATAGTTGAAGGATCATGAGAGGAACTACCCGACCCATGATTTAGAGTTGGCGGCTATAGTGTTTGCATTGAAAATATGGCGCCACTATCTCTATGGTGAGAGATTTCAGGTTTACACTGATCATAAGAGTCTTAAGTACCTGTTCTCGCAGAAAGAGTTAGACATGAGATAGAGGAGATAGCTCAACCTTTGAAAGGATTATGATTGTGAGATCCTGTACCACCCATGGAAGGTAAACGTAGTTACTGATGCATTGAGTAGAAAGCATCTCGGGTTGGTGTCATTCATGATGATCAGGGAACACGAGCTGCTGGAACAATTCATGAACCTCAGTTTGGATATGACCCCACCTGATGCTGATAGTGGATTTATGATACATAGACTGTAGTTGGAACCAGATTTGGTAGATCGAATTGGGGAGGCTCAACGAATGGATCATTAGTGTAGTTATATTGTCGGGCAGATATACAGGGGTACAGAGACGAACTTTGAATTGAGTTCAAATGGATTGTTGAGGTTTAGAGGTAGGATATGTGTTCTTGATGATCCAGAGATCAGAAAGTTGATCTTGACAGAGGGTCACTCATTGAGGTATACGATACATCTAGGGAGTACTACGATGTATCAAAACCTGCGAAAAGTTTATTGGTGGTCTGGGATGAAGAAAGACATTGCTGAATATGTCGCTAGATGTCTCGTCTATCAGCAGGTGAAGGTGGAGAATCAGAAGCCTGCAGGGTTATTGCAGCCTCTACCGATACCGACTTGGAAGTGGGTGATAATTCTATTTTTAATAGAATTATTTGTGCTTAATTTCCTAATTAATTATTTAAATCCCCAATTTATTTTATGTATTATCCCCTTTATTTAATTAAAATTCTTTAATGTGTAGGTAAATTAAATCCAGATGAAACTCAGTCATTTCAGTCAAAAATGGGCTGAAAACAGGCTAAAGGAGACTGGACCACTTCCAATTTGTGATAATTCTATATTTTTAGAATTATTTATGCTTAATTTCCTAATTAATTATTTAAATCTCTAATTTATTTTGTTAATTATCCCCTTTATTTAATTAAAATTCTCATGTTTGCAGATAAATTAAATCCGAATGAATTTTGAATATTTCGGTAGAAAATGGATCGAAATTGGGCTAAAATCGATATTGGACCATACGGACAACACGAGCCTAGCACATCCAATTGGATAAAAAAGACAAATGACATGGAAATATTATTTTTCAAGGAGCCAATGGTGTGAAGATAAGTGGCCAAACAATGCCAACTCATCTAGGATGGAAAAATTACCAATGTACCCCTAAGTGTGTGTATAAATAGAAAAAGATGGCAATTGAAAAGAGGAGTAGCCTAGGTTAGAATAGAAGTAATTTAGGATTAGGAGTAGATGTAATTTTAGGGTAGAATAGTTTTAGGGTATATTTAGGCTTTGTTTGTTCTTAAGTTTTTTTTTTTTTTTCCGTTAGTCATTTTCTCAATGTTTTACTATTCATTTAATGTTATTCATTAGTCTTTGTTAAATTTTATTTCAATGGAAATCACTTTCACTTTCATGTTCTCGGTTTGATAAAGACTAGTTCTTTTATTGTTAAGTTCTATTTTGCATAGTTGATTTACTAGCTTATTTAGTTGCTCTCGATTGTGCTCTCTTGATGCATTCGGGTTCATAAGTTTTCATCCATTTTTCTCCCTTTTGATTCTGTTGTCTTAATATGGGTTGATGCTAAGCATTATCCCACATCAAGAATAATGTGGAATCTCGGTTGGAGAAGAGAATGAAGTAAATCGAGAATGATAAGTTCCTTGTTTATGTGTTGAAGCTCACGGATGAAGTTTACAATTGTGTTGTTTCTTTTTTAATTCCTTTCGGGTTTAAAATCAGATGCTGGTATGCTTTATTGTTCTTCCCTTCTCTTATTTCATTGTTATTATTCTGCATTTCATGCATCGAGTTGATTTGTTTATTGCATTTCACATTGGTTTGCATTGTTTTACTGCATGATGTTAAGGTTTATTGTCGGAAGCAATTGCTGCATTTCATGTTAGAAAGTCTTCATTTATCCAACTAGATTTTTCAACTAATTCATGTGTGATAAAAGTTGATTTTAATAGGTGCATTTAGAGGCATTGTTGTTGTTGCTTTGTTCGGCTCTGTTAAGTTGGTAGTGTACTGTTTAGTTGGTTATTTTGCCGGAATGCTTATGCAGTGATTGTGGGAGTCTGAGAAGAGCAAGACAGGTGCAAGAGGAGTCGTTAGATTGACCTCAGCAGCTGCAAACCTTGAGGAATATCCTGCTTGGGTATAGGTTGCTGCTGCTGTTGAAGCAATCCCTGGGTGCCCGGCTGTTGTACACGATTTGAGCTGGTGCAGAACCTGAGCAGACAGTAGTAAGCTGGGCAAAAACTGAGACCAGGATAGCGCTTGGAACCAAGAATGCCTGGAGCAACAGCAGATTGCAGAACCGAGAAGCAGAGTGCAGCATGCCAGTAGCTGAACCCGTGAGCACTTGGAACCAAGACACACCTAGACAAACTAAAAAGAAGCAGGAGCCAGTGCAGCAGAATATAGCTGAAAGCAGGACAGTGTACATAGGGCAGAAACAACAGAAGTGGACCTTGCCTGGAGAAGTGTCTGGTCAGAACAGAGAAGTAGAGTGTAGCGTGCCGAAACCGTGAAAGCTTGGAAAGAAACATGAATTTGGAAAGATAATGAATAGTGCAGTATCGGGACCACTCATGGTTTCCAAATTCGGTTAAGGCCATGTTTGGCAATTAAGATGTTATTTCATGCTTTTACTTTAATGAATTAAATTGATTAATACTTGTTAGTTGTTATTTAGGTAATGTAACTAACTAATGGTAGGTTTGCTTTATTTCTTTGCATGTCAATTTAATTTTCAGTTTTAAATTTTAGTTAGTAGTTAATTTTATATTATGTTTTAGGATTATATTTTAGTTTAGCTGCACTTAGAATTTAATTCATGCATTTTTAATTTAGTCATTATCTTTATTAAATTTTAGGTTAGTTTAATTTGAAATTTTTATTAGTTTAATTACATGCATTTTTAGTTTAAGTTTGTTTAAATTTTAGTTTAATTTTAGTTCTTTATTTTCATATTTGCATTTTATTTTAATTGCGTTAATTAATTTTAACTGTTTTAATTATTCTCGTAGGTATTTGCTTTTAATTGCGTGAAGCTCGGTAAGTAAATCTCAGCTCGGTTTTATTTAGTTTTTATTATTTTATTATTTTATTGTTTTTCAGTAATTTTTAATTAGCCTTAGTAGATCACAAACTAAACTTCATAATTTGCTAGAATATACTTAGGGTAAAATTAACCGGTAGTTGATTAGGCTAGTCAACTTCTCTGTGGGACTATAACTCGGGACTCAAATCCTATTATTACTTGTACGACCCGTGCACTTGCGGATAATACCCTTTGGGCGTATCAAGTTTTTGGCGCCGTTGCCGGGGAAGTTTTAATTAGTCGTTAATTAATATCGGTGAAATTATGTTTAGGTGTAATTCTAGCTTGTAAATATTTAGATCCTTAGTTTAGTTTAATTAATTTTCACATAACTAATTAAAAAAAATAAAAAATTAAAAAATTTTCTAAGGACTTTCTGATGTTTGCATGCGTAGAGCCAGGAGTTATGATAGCTTTCCTCTAGATCCTGAAATTGAAAGAACCCTTAGGAAAATTCGAAAGGATTCTAGGAAATTAATAGCTCCACTGCAAAACATCTTGGCAGAAAATAGGGAAATTAGAACCATTGGAGATTATGCAATGCCGACGATTGGAGGATATTATACCGGCATTAGGCCACCAGTTGTCCCTACTAATAATATTAAAATTAAGCCTTCAATCCTCCAGATAATCCAGACCTCTTTATAGTTCAGTGGGCTTCCACACGATGACCCACATGCTCACCTTGGGCAATTCCTGGACTTGTGCAACATGTTCAAACACAATGGATTATCTGATGATGCATTTAGGCTTAGATTATTCCCTTTCTCGCTTAGGGATAGGGCGCGACACTGGTTAACCTCCCTGCCTCCAGGATCCATCTCTACATGGGACGAGTTAGCCCATCAATTTCTATCTAAGTTTTTCCTTCCCTCTAAAATGGCCAGACTCCGTACTGATATATCTTCCTTTGCCCAGTTCGACTCTGAATCTCTTTACGAAGCATGGGAACGATATAAAGAGCTTCTTAGGAAGTGCCCTCACCATGGCCCACCTCTGTGGTTGCAAGTCCAGACCTTCTACAACGGACGTACAAGCCCAAATAGGACTATTGTTGACGTTGCTGCGGGTGGAGCGCTAATGTGTAAAACAAAGGAGGAAGCTTACGAGTTGTTGATAAGATGGCGGCTAACAACTATCTATGGTCCTCGGAGAGGCAATTGCCAAAAAAGTCGACGGGTATTTATGAGCTTGATACACTATCTACCTTAACCTCTTAAATTGCTAATCTTACGAAGAAGGTAGAGTCGTTCAGTACCCAGCATAATCCTTCCTCCAGTCCTAATCATGTTTATTCTGTCTGTTGGCTCTACCGAGAGGGGGGTGAATCGGTTTTCTAATGTTTATGGCAAATTTTAATTTAATCCTAATTTAATTAGCAAATGATAGTGAGCAATATAATAAAATTAAACAATTTAATGCAGGATAGGGAAGAGAGAAACAAACACAATCGCTTATAGAGGTTCGGCCAAACTCTTGCCTACGTCCTCTCTCCTTGACCCTCTTGTCAAGTGCTTTCTTTCTCTCCTTCAACAGAAGTTACAATCTTCCTTTTTCAGGTTAAGGAATAACCTCTCTACCCTTTGCAATACAAAGATGTATTCACCCTTTTACAATTTTATCTCACTGAGGAACAATCCTCTTCTCTTTTAAGGTAAGGATGAATACAGAATCAAGCTTTTAATGTGGGTAGGACAATTACAGCTTTTGCACTTGAGCTTATACAACAAACTCAATAAATGAGGAATGAAGACACAAGGAATGAAAGTATTAAACTCTTGAGAATGTAAGAAATGTGCAGCAATAGTGTCTCTATTCTCATTGTCTTCAATGCTTGGTTAAATACTGAAGGAATGGTAGTTGGAGCATTAAATGCTATTTTTCCCGTTGAGATTTTGCAGAAACTAGCCGTTGGGTACCTCCAGTAGAGTGCCAGATCATTCTGCCATCTTGGCCAGATCGATCTCTTAGTTATAAATCATGCAAGATCAAAGCACAATAACACAAGGAGATCGATCTCATAGGTTAGCAGATCGATCTCTTAATTTGAAAATGATAGGGGAGATCGATCTGTCGAATAGGCAGATCGATCTTCCAATCTCTCTGTTAAAGGCAAGATCGATCTACAGATCGATCTACCATGCAATCTCGCAGTGGGCAGATCGATCTCTCAATAACCCAGATCGATCTCCTTAGCTCTCTGACTTTGAGGAGATCGATCTCTTTCTTATCAGATCGATCTCATAAGCTCTCTGTTTGAGTGTAGATCGATCTTACAGATCGATCTACTGTCTTTGCATTAAGGGAGATCGATCTCTTCATAGATCAGATCGATCCCTCAACTCTAGTATTGGGCAGATCGATCTCTTAACCCTTATATATCGATCTTACTCTTCCTTAATACCTTTGTACAGGCTCAAGGCTTGGCAGATCGATCTCATGTCTTCCTGAGATCGATCTCTCATCCAAGATAAACCCAGGAGATCGATCTCTCATAACCCAGATCGATCTCTTATCTATAGAAAACCCAGGAGATCGATCTCTCATAACCCAGATCGATCTCTCATCAACATAACTTTAAGTTATGGTACTGATAACCTCTAAACATGTTTTTGTATCATCTTTATATTATTGAATTTACTTGTTTTGTCATTTCAAAATACATTAACTCAACAATCTCCCCCTTTTTGATATGACAAAACTTATTCAATCAACATGTTTAGTTAATTTGCAGAAGCTTCCCCTTTCTTTTAGCTTTTGACCTTGTTACTATCTTAACTCCCCCTCATTTTAATCATTCTTTTAAAACTTTAGAGATGTTTCTTAAAGCCATTTACACATCTTTTAATTAACCTTATGTTCTCTTTTCTTCTCCCCATTTTTGTCATATCAATGGAAAGAAAGAAATAATATTCATGTCATTTCAAATTAACATTTTCATTAAAACTCAGTCAACAAGAGGACAAATGGCAGTTCATTCAAGCAAATTAAGTTCAAATAACAAAGAGTAATGAAAACATATAACTAAACTAGATCTAGCAACTAAGTCCTATGGTGGAGGAGGAAATCGATCCATGAGATCCTCAACGTGAGTGCGAGTGTCTTGAAGCTCATCAAACATCGCCTCCTGAGCCTCATGAAGATTTGCAAGACCGTCATCCACTTTGCGGTTCAGTTCCTCAAACATCCGCTGCTGAGTTGCATGAAGGTTTGCAAAGCCTTCATCGAATTTTCTGTTGAGGTCACTCATCATCGTCATAATGAGCTCCATGCCAGCAGGTGAGGGTACAGGTGCAGTGGGCTGAGCAGGTGGAGATGGTGGATGCGCAGTCGGTGTAGCCGGTGGATCGACAGGCTCATCGAAGGGATCTTCCTCCATAGCTGCTGCAGAAGGCTGTTCCCGTTTCTTCTTCCAGTCGCCCCGGAAGTCTTTGTAGTAGCCCATGTGATGGAGTGTCCCAATGTTGAGGACGCTCTTCAGAGAGGGCATTTCGCAGGTTTCGCAACTGCTATCTATTCCGAGTCGGTGGAGAAAGTACACCAGTGGTTGCGGAAACACGATCGTTGTGGCTTGACCTCGTACGATCTTCAACCAGTCTTGATAGATAAAGTGGATGAGGTTGGGTTTTTGACTGGTGGAATGAATGTGGTGAAGCCAGAACCTATCTAACCGTCTAACAGTGGAGTGACGGGTACCAAAAGGATGAAGATTCCAAGAAATGATGAGGTGGAGTAACCGGGGGTACATTGGGAGGTCACTCGCCTTATCCCCGGGAATATCAAACTCCAAAGGAACTTCCTCATCTTCGTTTGTCAAGCCTTCATCGCGTATGTCAAACGCTTTGGCAAGGACTTCAGTGTCGACGACAATGGATTTACCCATGACATACGTAGTAAATCCGAGAATGTTACAAGTGTCGTTGCGATCATAGTTGAGTTCGGCATTGGAAAAGAATGCACGAACGATATTTGGAGGTACGGGAGTATTGATTTTTAGGAAAGACATCCATCCCAAATCTTCAAATTTGGACATATACGGGAAATCAATGCGGTTTAGGAAAGAGAAATTGATTGTGCGCCAATGTTTAATTGGCATGGTTGAAAAGTATTCTTCATATCGCTTCCTTTTGGCAGGTGTTTTAAAACACCTGTTGAAGGTAGCAACGGAAGAGGGAGGAATGGATTGAGAGGATAACCCGGGTTCTACATTAGATCGGGGAGGATTTTGGCCTACTCTCTTAAGTCGAGGCATGGTTCTAGACTCTAGTTTGAATCTTAAGGCTAGTTCTCTAGACACCTATTCAATGAAACAGTGTAAAAATTGCCCTAACTAAGATTACACAAAAACTAGACAAATTTTGAAGAAAAATTTACCAATGTAGGTTACTTGACCCTGATTGACGAGAGATTTAGGCAAGATTCTTACCGAAGATCGATCTAGAGGGAGAATTGAGAGAGGATGTGCGACAGGAGCTTTAGGGATTTGAGAATTGGAGTTTTGAAATTTGGGGATTTTTCGCCAGATTTTATAGTGCAGGGCACAGGAGATCGATCTGTCGAGACGACAGATCGATCTGTCATTTCCAGAAGCCCAAGGAGATCGATCTGTCGTATGCACAAATCGATCTGTTTCGAACAGAGGCGTAAGGAGATCGATCTGCCAAATGCATAGATCGATCTTCAGAGGACAGAGACTTGAGGAGATCGATCTGTCGTATGCACAGATCGATCTGTTATCTAACAGAGGCTTACGGAGATCGATCTTCCTAGCTTAACCTTAATGCTTTAGGCTTATTTGAGGTATGGAGATCGATCTATATGAATGGGAGATCGATCTCTCATACTTGTTGCCTAGAAAAATCATTGAAAATCACTTTTAAGACAATTTGAAATCAAGATTTTGAAGCACAAACATCTTAGGGAACATTCATAAGTCCTAATTCACCTCTAAGAATGCAAAACCTATCTCTATCAAGGGGTTTGGTGAATATATCAGGTATTTGATGTAAAGTGTCAATATACTCTAGAATTATATCCCCCTTTTGCACATGGTCTCTGAGGAAATGATGCCTAATCTCAATGTGCTTGGTTCTAGAGTGTTGAATAGGATTTTTAGATAGATTAATGGCACTGGTATTATCACATTTAATAGAGACTTGTTTCATGTCAATACCATAATCTTTCATTTGTTGTTTAATCCACAACACTTGAGCACTACAACTACCAGCTGCTATGTATTCAGCTTCAGTTGTGGACTGAGCCACACTGTTTTGTTTCTTAGAAAACCAAGAAATTAGTCTATTTCCTAAGAATTGGCAAGTACCTGAAGTACTTTTCCTATCTATTTTGCATCCTCCAAAATATGCATCTGAAAATGCATGAAGGGTAAAAGTGGAGTCCTTGGGGTACCAAAGTCCTAGTGAGGGAGTGTCCTTAAGGTATCTAAAAATCCTTTTGGTTGCTAATAGATGTGATTCCCTAGGAGAGGATTGAAATCTAGCACAAAGGCATACACTAAACAAAATATTTGGTCTACTTGCAATTAATTAAAGCAATGAGCCAATCATAGACCTATAGAGTTTAGTGTCTACACACTTACCACTTTGATCTTTATCAAGCTTGATGATGGTGCCCATAGGAGTTGCTTGAGGTTTGCAATTGTCCATTCCAAATCGCTTGATCAAATCCTTAGTATACTTTGCTTGATTGATGAAGGTTCCATCCTTTGTTTGCTTCACTCGAAGTCCCAAGAAGAAAGTGAGTTCTCCCATCATGCTCATTTCAAACTCACCTTGCATGATCTTAGCAAACTCTTGACATAAAGACTCATTAGTTGATCCAAAAATAATATCATCTACATACACTTGTACAACTAATAAATCCTTATTTTTATTTTTGATGAATAAAGTGGTATCCACTTTTTCTCTTGAAAATCCCTTTTCTATTAAAAATTTTGACAACCTTTCATACCAAGCTCTAGGAGCTTGTTTCAAGCCATAGAGTGCCTTAGATAATTTGAAAACATGTTCAGGGAATTCATGATTTTCAAACCCGGGAGGTTGCTCAACATAGACTTCTTCATTAATGAAACCATTTAAGAATGCACTCTTTACATCCATTTGATACAATTTGAAGTTTTTATAACATGCAAAGGCAAGTAACATTCTTATTGCCTCTAGTCTAGCTACCGGTGCATAGGTTTCATCATAATCTATACCTTCTTCTTGTCTATATCCTTGTGCAACTAACCTAGCCTTATTCCTTATGATCACACTATTTTCATCCATTTTGTTCTTGAATATCCATTTCGTTCCAATTATAGAGTGATCACTAGGCCTAGGAACTAGTTTCCATACTTTGCTTCTCTCAAATTGATTTAATTCTTCTTGCATTGCTAGGAACCAATTATTGTCATCTAAGGCTTCAATGACATTCCTAGGCTCTATTTGAGATACAAAGGCTATATATTGACACATATTCCTTAGAGATGATCTAGTTCTAACTCCAAGAGTTGGATCTCCCACTATTTCACAATCTTTTACATATCCTAACTCTCTTGGTGCTCTAGATTCTCTCTCCAATATCTCTATTTCATCTTTATCTTCTTTATTCAAGTCAAGTTTTTCTAATAAATCATCTTCTAAGTTCGGAATTTCCTCCAAGTTTTCATCAAATATTCCAACATCCTCATCATTGGTTGAATCTTTAGATACATCATTTGACTCATCAAATATAACATGAATAGATTCTTCAACCATTAATGTTCTTTTGTTATATAGTCTATAAGCCTTTGAATTCAATGAGTACTCTAGAAAGATTCCTTCATCACTTTTGGCATCAAATTTTCCTAAATTATCTTTCTCATTATTTAAGACAAAACATTTGCAGCCAAAGGGATGGAAGTAACTAATGTTAGGCTTTTTACCTTTGTAGAGCTCATAAGGAGTTTTCTTAAGCATGGGTCTAATCATAGCTCTATTAATTATATAGCAAGATGTGTTTATAGCTTCAGCCCAAAAAAACTTTGGCAAATTATTCTCACACAACATGGTTCTAGCCATTTCTTCCAAGGTTCTATTTCTTCTTTCAACTACTCCATTTTGTTGTGGTGTCCTAGGGGCTGAGAAGTTATGACTAATTCCTTGATCATTGCAATACTCGTCAAATCCTATGTTTTCGAATTCCTTGCCATGATCACTTCTAATGCTAGTTATTGTATACCCTTTTTCATTTTGAGTAATTTTTGTATAGGCTATGAATTTTTCTAAGGCTTTATTTTTTACTCTTAAAAAGAACACCTAAGTGAACCTAGTGTAATCATCAACTATTACAAATCCATAGTGTTTCTCACCTAGACTAGTTGTTCTAGTTGGTCCAAATAAATCTAAGTGAAGTAATTGAAGAGGCCTAGTGGTGGATACAATATTCTTAGGCTTAAATGTTGTCCTTTTGTGTTTTCCTTTAACACAAGCTTCACATATTTCTTCATAATCAAAGGATAGCTTGGGTAAACCTATGACTAGATCCTTTCTAGCTAACTTAGATAGCACATGCATGCTAGCATGACCTAGTCTTCTATGCCATAACCAAGATTCCTTTTTATTGTCTACCATTAGGCATATATTTTCATTTTTGAGTTCATTAAGATAGACAATATAAATATTACCTTGCCTATGACCTAGAAAAAGTACTTTGTTTGACTTAGGATCTACAACATGACATTTCATGCAATCAAAAATTACTTTGTAACCTTTGTCACAAAGTTGACTTATGCTTAGTAAGTTATGCTTTAGACCCCTAACAAGTAATACCTTTTCTAATGAAAAATAGTCATTACCTATTGAGCCACTTCCTTCAACTTGGCCTTTGGAGTTGTCCCCAAATGTGACCTCTCCACCAACCTTTGATTTAAAAGAGTTGAAGTGGCTTCTATCTCCCGTCATGTGCCTTGAGCATCCACTATCCAAGTACCATGCTTCCTTTGTTTTAGCTTTGTGGCCATGCTCAATTACCTACAAAAAGATTCCAACTCAAGTCTTAGGTACCCAAATTCTCTTGGGTCCTTTGAGGTTAGTGAATGCAATTCTTGATCCCTTTGGGATCCATTTAGCTAATGCATTAACATTCTTGGAGTGAATTACTTCTTTTGGAATCCATATCCTTTTTACTATTTTTCCTTTAAGAGATCTCATTTTTATATTGCAATTATGTGATGCATGTCCCTTCCTATTGCAATATGAACAAGAAGTTGATAGTTTATTTATACTATTTCTAGCAACAAAGCTTTTAAGATGAGTCTCTCTACTTTTTGCATTATATCCTAACCCATTTTTGTCAAAGAATGCCCTTTGGGTCTCTAGCATGCTATCCAACTTTTGTTTACCCATGTGGAACCTATTAAAGGAATTATGTAGGTTGCCATTTTTCTCTTTAAGATCACAAATTTCACGATTTGAAATTTCTAATTTCTTTTCGCATTCTAATTTGTCCCTTAGCATTAACTCATTTTCTTTTCTTAATTTGGATATTATCTTTTTATATTTCATGCTCATACATTCATACTCTAATGCAAGATCATCAAAGGCATCTTACAATTCATCAAAGGAATATTCATTGAGGTTTGAAGTTACCTTTTCATCCTCAATAGCCATGAAGCACAAGTTGGCAATGTCCTCATTTGAGTCATCATCGGAGTAGTCACTGTCGCTCCATGTTACTACCATTGCCTTCTTTTTGTGGAACCTATCATTGGACCTTTTAAGAAGAGGGCAGTTAAATTTTATGTGTCCTGGTTTTTTACATTCATAACACACAATTGAATCTTTTCTACCTACTTCTTCTTGATCTCTCTTATTGATTCTCCTATTACTACCACTAGCTCTCATCCTCATGAACTTGTTAAATCTTTTGGCAAACATTGCCATCTCAAGGTCCTCTTCACTACCACTCTCATTCTTAATCTCCTCTTGAGCAGTGGATTTTAGAGCAACTTCCACTTTCTTGGGTGGCTCTTCATTTCTTCTTAATTTCATCTCATAAGTGAGTAGTGATCCTATTAATTCATCAAAAGACAATGTGTGAGGATCCTTAGATTCCTCAATTACAGTCACTTTAGCTTCCCATGATTTAGGTAAGCTATTTAATATTTTCTTGACCATTTCAATATTAGAGTATATCTTTCCTAAGGACTTTAATCCATTAATAACATCCGTGAATCTAGTGAACATATCACTAATTGATTCTCCTTCCTTCATCCTAAAAAGCTCATAATCATGTGTGAGCATCCCTACCTTAGTCTCCTTCACTTGGGTAGTACCTTCATGAGTTATTGCCAATTTGTCCCAAATTTGTTTGGCGTTATCACACCCGGAGACTCTATTGTATTCATTTAGACCTAAGGCACAAAATAATGTGTGCATAGCTTTAGCATTTAGCTGAGCACATTTAATATCATTTGAATCCCATGCATCTTCTTCTTTAGGGATATCTCTTCCCTCTATTCTCTTTGTAGGGATTTGAGGTCCTTTAATTATGATCCTCCACACCTCATAGTCATTTGCTTGAATGAACAACATCATCCTAGTCTTCCAGTAAGCATAATGCTCTCCATTGAACATAGGAGGTCTAACCGTAGAGTGCCCCTCTCCTACCAAACTAGTTGCTACATTATTGTGAGCCATTTGATCGTTTCTAACTCTTAGGAAGTTGTTCCTATGTGATTAAAGAGTCCTAGCTCTGATACCAATTGTTGGCTCTACCGAGAGGGGGGGTGAATCGGTTTTCTAATGTTTATGGAAAATTTTAAATTAATCCTAATTTAATTAGCAAATGATAGTGAGCAATATAATAAAATTACACAATTTAATGCAGGATAGGGAAGAGAGAAACAAACACAATCGCTTATAGAGGTTCGGCCAAACTCTTGCCTACGTCCTCTCTCCTTGACCCTCTTGTCAAGTGCTTTCTTTCTCTCCTTCAACAGAAGTTACAATCTTCCTTTTTCAGGTTAAGGAATAACCTCTCTACCCTTTGCAATACAAAGATGTATTCACCCTTTTACAATTTTATCTCACTGAGGAACAATCCTCTTCTCTTTTAAGGTAAGGATGAATACAGAATCAAGCTTTTAATGTGGGTAGGACAATTACATCTTTTGCACTTGAGCTTATACAACAAACTCAATAAATGAGGAATGAAGACACAAGGAATGAAAGTATTAAACTCTTGAGAATGTAAGAAATGTGCAGCAATAGTGTCTCTATTCTCATTGTCTTCAATGCTTGGTTAAATACTGAAGGATTGGTAGTTGGAGCATTAAATGCTGTTTTTCCCATTGAGATTTTGCAGAAACTAGCCGTTGGGTACCTCCAGTAGAGTGCCAGATCATTCTGCCATCTTGGCCAGATCGATCTCTTAGTTATAAATCCTGCAAGATCAAAGCACAATAACACAAGGAGATCGATCTCATAGGTTAGCAGATCGATCTCTTAATTTGAAAATGATAGGGGAGATCGATCTGTCGAATAGGCAGATCGATCTTCCAATCTCTCTGTTAAAGGCAAGATCGATCTACAGATCGATCTGCCATGCAATCTCGTAGTGGGGAGATCGATCTCTCAATAACCTAGATCGATCTCCTTAGCTCTCTGACTTTGAGGAGATCGATCTCTTTCTTATCAGATCGATCTCATAAGCTCTCTGTTTGAGTGTAGATCGATCTTACAGATCGATCTATTGTCTTTGCATTAAGGGAGATCGATCTCTTCATAGATCAGATCGATCCCTCAACTCCAGTATTGGACAGATCGATCTCTTAACCCTTATAGATCGATCTTACTCTTCCTTAATACCTTTGTATAGGCTCAAGGCTTGGCAGATCGATCTCATGTCTTCCTGAGATCGATCTCTCATCCAAGATAAACCCAGGAGATCGATCTCTCATAACCCAGATCGATCTCTTATCTATAGAAAACCCAGGAGATCGATCTCTCATAACCCAGATCGATCTCTCATCAACAGAACTTTAAGTTCTGGTATTGATAACCTCTAAACATGTTTTTGTATCATCTTTATATTATTGAATTTACTTGTTTTGTCATTTCAAAATACATTAACTCAACACTGTCCAAATGTTGATAGGTGTCCGCTCAACTTAGAATCGGTTCAGTATGTTGCCCCTTCTCAAATGCAACAGAATATCCCATTTTCAAACACCTACAATCCAGGGTGGAGGAACCATCCTAACTTCTCCTGAAGCCAAAACCAAGGGCAAACTTCTAACTCCATATCTGTAGGACCCCTTAGTTTTCAAGCTCTACTGGTTCAGGTACCACCACAGTCGCAAATTCCATACCATCCACCCAATCATCCCCATCCACCTCAATTTCAACATCATCCACCTCACTTCCATCAACCACCACTGCCACAACCTATACAGCCCCAACATTTCCACGCATCAGCAGCTGAGAAGAAGCCTACACTAGAAGAGATGTTCTCAACGATCCTACAAAATCAAGCTGCTTCAATTAAGAACTTAAAGGTTCAGGTGGGACAAATAGCAAATGCTCTTAGCCAGCGTCCTCACGGGACCCTTCCTAGTAACACTAAAGCCAATCCTGTTAGGCAAAGGGAAGGTAAAGAACATGTGAAAGCCATTAACCTTAGGAGCGGTAGAGAGCTAGATGATGATCCACAAGTTAAGTCCCAACCTGAACAACACATAGTTGAAGAATCCTTAAGTTCTAACGAGGCAGCTCAGAAAGAGCAGGAACATCAAGATCGGGTTGCAAAAGAAACAAAGCTAGGCACTTCTTCATCTATACCTTCTTCTACTTCAATGCCTACCTCGGCCTCGGATGCTATACATGTTTCCATTACATCCCCTTCGGTTAGACCACCAATACCTTTTCCTCAGAGGTTCCAGAATTAAAAACTCGATCAACAATTCGCTAAATTTCTTGAGGTTTTTAAGAAACTTCACATTAACATTCCTTTCACAGATGCCTTAGAGCAAATGCCAAGTTATGTGAAGTTTCTGAAGGATATCCTCTCTAGGAAAAGGAGATTGGAAGACTATGAGACAGTAGCCTTAACTGAGGAATTTAGTGCAATTATCCAGAGGAAATTAACCCTCAAGCTCAAAGATCCTGGGAGTTTTACCATACCCTGCACTATTGGAAATTTATTCCTTGGTAGAGCCCTGTGTGATTTAAGAGCTAGAATAAATTTAATGCCATGGTCTATTTACCAAAAGTTAGGAATAGGGGATGTCAAGCCCACCACAGTGACCCTTCAGCTAGCTGATCTATCCATTAAATATCCGAAGGGGGTAATTGAGGATGTCTTAGTAAAGGTGGACAAGTTTATTTTCCCTGCGAATTTTATTATTTTTGACATGAAGGAAGACAGGGAAGTCCCCATTATACTAGGCAGACCTTTCCTAGCGATTGGTAGAACTTTAATTGATGTGCAAAAGGGGGAGTTGACTATGAGAGTCCTAGATCAAGAGGTAACATTTCATGTTTTCAAACCTTTGAAGATCCTTGATGACTCTCAAGACTGTTTTAGGATGGAGGATATAAGGCTTGAACATAAGAAATCTGAAAGAAGGAGGGAAATAAATAGAGCTCAGGAGGATTTAATTGTTGCTGATCCTCCTACTCTTCGCCCTGCTGCTGAGTGTTGTGTTCTTTAGCTGCATTTGAAGTGGCTTAATTTGTCTTTTCACTTGTATATAGTTCTTTTTCTTTTCTGCTGTTTCCTTCTTTGTTTATTTTGCAGATTTCTTTTATAGCATTATGTTTTCAATCAAGTTTCGGTTGTTCATTATCATCATCAGATAGGGGAGTATTCTGTTCCTGAACTTCAATTCTTATATTATCTGCACACTGAGGACACTGTGCACTTCAAGTTTGGGGAAGGGGATATTACTTGAGCATTTTTTCAAAAATTTAGGCAAAATTGAAAAAAATTTCAATTTTTTTTGAAAATCTAAGCTTAAATTGTTTGATTTTGGATGATTTAGTGCTTAGCATGTAGTTTTTCCATATTTCGATGATATGACCCCATGATTTAGTCAAACTTTGATTAACTGAGAATCATGATTATAGGAAAAACATGAAGTCATTCTTGAATTTGTCTTAATTTTGATTGTGATTGCCTCATCTTATGCACATGTCATGTCATGAATCTGTATATTTATTTAGAGAAAGCTTATGTGGACCTAGGATTGCATTTGTTCAGTTGATTTTGTGTATCATATTCTAGAATTTGTTTAATCTTGTCTCGAGGCGAAATATTAGATCACACTTAATTGGGAGATCATTTAGGCCATCTTTGGATCGTTTGAGCCTTTCTAGCCATCCCTGTATATATTTTACCCCTAGTCACCCATCTGGGCCAAATAAGCTTTTCTCTGTAAATACACTAGCTTATAATTTTCTTTAGCTTAAATTCTCTTTTCCTATCCCTTACCCCGAAAGCATGAAAATTTATTGGGATATATTGTGAGCTTTGTACATTTGGGTATCTGGTGATAGTGAAAATTCAAAAAAAAAAAATGAAAAAGAAAAAGAAAAAGAAAAGAAGAAAGATGAAAAATACAAAAATAGAATAAAATGTCTAGCAAAATAAATAAGTTTGGGGGAAATGATTTGATCTCTTACATTAAGATCTTAGAAGTAATGCATATTAAGGGGTAATTAAACCTAAATCGACTTTATCATACCCTAACCCCAGCCTTACATTACAAGCTTAATGAAGTCCTATATATCTTTGGTTAAGTGTGACTACATTAGTGGAGAGAGAAGTGAAAAGCAAACTTATGGGAATGATCACATGTCATTGACTTTGCATTCACTGTGTTTGCATAATCTGATCCAGATAATGTACTGCGAAATGACTTAGACATTTTTCACACATTCACGAGGAGTCCAATTTGGGTTAGGACTTATGATTGAATAATTCTAAGGTTAGGACTTATGATTGAATAATTCTAAGTGCTGGACTTGTAATTGTGAGTCTTTGATTTCATAGTGTATACTTTTTCTTTGAGGATAATATTTGGGAAATTATTGTGTTTTGTACTTGTCATTCCTACAATTATTTTGTTTTGCTTGAGGACAAGCAAATGCTCAAGTTTGGGGGTGTGATAATTCTATATTTTTAGAATTATTTGTGCTTAATTTCCAAATTAATTATTTAAATCCCCAATTTATTTTGTTAATTATCCCCTTTATTTAATTAAAATTCTCATGTTTGCAGATAAATTAAATCCGGATGAATTTTAAATATTTCGGTAGAAAATGGACCAGAATTGGGCTAAAATCGAGATTGAACCACGCGGACAACACGAGCCTAGCACATCCAATTGGACAAAAAGATAGATGACATGAAAATATTATTTTTCAAGGAGCCAATGGTGTGAAGACAAGTGGCCAAACAATGCCAACTCATCTAGGATGAAAAAATTACCATTGTACCCCTAAGTGTGTGTATAAATAAAAACAGATGGCAATTGAAAACATGAGTAGCCTAGGTTAGAATAAAAGTAATTTAGGATTCGGAGTAGATGTAATTTTAGGGTAGAATAGTTTTAGGGTATATTTAGGCTTTATTTGTTCTTAAGTTTTTTTTTTTTTTCGTTAGTCATTTTCTCAATGTTTTACTATTCATTTCATGTTCTTCATTAGTCTTTGTTAAATTTTATTTCAATGGAAATCACTTTCACTTTCATGTTCTCGGTTTGATAAAGACTAGTTCTTTTATTGTTAAGTTCTATTTTGCATAGTTGATTTACTAGATTATTTAGTTGCTCTCGGTTATGCTCTTTTGATGCATTCGGGTTCATAAGTTTTCATCCATTTTTCTCCCTTTTGATTCTGTTGTCTTAATGTGGGTTAATGCTAAGCATTATCCCACATCAAGAACAATGTGGAATCCCGGTTGGAGAAGAGAATGAAGTAAACCGAGAATGATAAGTTCCTTGTTTACGTGTTGAAGCTGACAGATGAAGTTTGCAATTGTGTTATTTCTTTTTTAATTCCTTTCGGGTTTAAAATCAGATGCTGGTATGCTTTATTGTTCTTCACTTCTCTTACTTCATTGTTATTATTCTGTATTTCATGCACCAGGTTGATTTGTTTATTGCATTTCACGTTGGTTTGCATTGTTTTACTACATGATGTTAAGGTTTATTGTCGGAAGCAATTGCTGCATTTCATGTTAGAAAGTCTTCATTTATCCCACTAGATTTGTCAGCTAATTCATGTTTGATAAAAGTTGATTTTAATAGGTGCATTTAGAGGCATTGTTGTTGTTGCTCTGTTCGGCTCTGTTAAGTTGGTAGTGTACTATTTAGTTGGTTATTTTGCTGGAATGCTTATGCAGTGATAGTGGGATTCTGAGAAGAGCAAGACATGTGCAAGAGGAGTAGTTGGATTAACCTCAACAGCTCCAAACCTTGAGGAATATCCTACCCGGGTAAAGGTTGCTGTTGCTGTTGAAGCAATCCTTGGGTGCCTAGCTGTTGTACACGATTTGAGTTGGTGCCGAACCTCAGCAGCGAGCTAGGCAAAAATCGAGACCAGCATAGTGCCTGGAATCGAAAAGCAGAGTGCAGCATGCCAGTAGCTGAACCTGTGAGCACCTGGAATCGAGACACACCTGGACAAACCAAAAAGAAGCAAGAGCCAGTACAGCAGAATAGAGCTGAAAGCAGGATAGTGTACACAGGGCAGAAACAGCAGAAGCGGACCTTGCCTGGAGAAGTGTCTGGTCAGAACCGAGAAGTAGAGTGCAGCGTGCCAGTAGCCAAAACCGTGAAAGCTTGAAAAGAACCATGAATTTGGAAAGATAATGAATAGTGTAGTATCGGGACCACTCATGGTTTCCAAATTCGGTTAAGGCCTTGTTTGGCCAATTAATATGTTATTTCATGCTTTTACTTTAATGAATTAAATTGATTAATACTAGTTAGTTGTTATTTTGGTTATGTAACTAACTAATGGTAGGTTAGCTTTATTTATTTGCATGTCAATTTAATTTTAAATTTTAGTTAGTAGTTAATTTTATATTATGTTTTAGGACTATATTTTAGTTTAGTTGCACTTAGAATGTGATTCATGCATTTTTAATTTAGTCTTTATCTTTATTAAATTTTAGGTTAGTTTAATTTGCAATTTTTTTTTTAGTTTAATTACATGTATTTTTATTTTAAGTTTGTTTAAATTTCAGCTTAATTTTAGTTCTTTATTTTCATATTTGTATTTTATTTTAATTGTGTTAATTAATTTTAACTGTTTTAATTATTCTCGTAGGTATTTGCTTTTAATTACGTGAAGCTCGATAAGTAAATCTCAGCTCGGTTTTATTTAATTTTTATTATTTTATTGTTTTATTGTTTTTCAGTAATTTTTAATTAAGCCTTAGTAGATCACAAACTAAACTTCATAATTTGCTAGAATATACTTAGGGTAAGATTAATTGGTAGTTAATTAGGCTAGTCAACTTCTTTGTGGGACGATAACTCGAGACTCAAATCCCATTATTACTTGTACGACCCGTGCACTTGCGGATAATACCCTTTGGGCATATCAATTCGTAGACCAAGTCACCAGTTGTTTGGACACGTGTGATGCCGGGTGTTAGTATTTTATTCGTTCCGAAATGATAAGATCGACAGATACCGTGCCAACCTTCTGGAAGACACACGCCGAGCCACATTGCATAGCCAAGTGTACTAGAAGACGGATGATGTGGAAATATCTACTCTGCAGCAAATAAAATGAAGACAAGTGGCCAAACAATGCCAACTCATCTAGCATGGAAAATTACCACTATACCCCTAAGTGTGTGTATAAATAGAACATGATGGCAATTGAAAAAAATTAAGCAGTTAGGGTAGAATAGTTTTTAGGGTAACTTTAAGTTAGAATTTTATTTTCCTTGTTTTCCCAAATAGTTTCTTTTAGCCTCCATTTTTCTCCATAGCTACTGTTCAATTCAACTTATTTTGTTATGAAAAGTTTTTGTTTCCAGTTCATCATTAGTGTTGCTTTTTAATTTTTTTTTTTAGTATTTCATTTTTACTTCACCCATTACTATTTTGCTTTTGTTATCGGTTTTATTTACTCCATTTGCGTTTGTAGTCTAAAGCATTTGTGATGCTTTAATCATCAATGCCATTACCATGTTCTGGTGCAGTATTGCCAGTCTAATACGGTGTATTGTCTTGCAATACTGAAATGGTGGAACAATATTGGCATGAATGGAGAGTGAACTAAACCATGGCCACTGGAACTTACTGTTTTGATGTTTTACAATTTTCTTCATTTATGGTTTAGTTTTCAAGTGTTAGTTTACAGCATTTCTATTTTTCTTAGCTTGCTTAAATGTGTTTCTGTGTAGTGCCGAGAGAGTGTTGTTCGGTGGGTAGCTGAACGGTAATGAGGAAACAGATTATCAGACCAAAATCATGCTCTATTCTCCTTTGTTCTTCATCATCTTCTACTGTTCATCTTCTTCATATTTTTATTTCTATGATTTAGATCTTCTGTCCTCTCGGTGTCTCTTCTATTATAGTTTCTTTACATATTAGCAGTTTTTTAGTCATATTTACTTGTAAGTTGGTATTACTACAGGTTATGTCTTTGCTTCTTCAACCATGAGTTTTGTGGTGAACATGACCAACACCTTCTCCTCTATTCTCCCCTGTTTTCTGCATCATTTACTGTTCATAAGTTTTGTTATTTTTCATCAATGTGGTTATCATCAAAGTTTATATTTGCAGTTACATTTACAACTTTAAATTTCCTTGTTATCAGCTGCTGCTTGTGTGTGTTTCTCAGTGTTGCATTACCGAGTATTGCTTGAGTGTGGACTGGGAGTTTGCTACTGTTGAGAACAATGCAGGAGCCAATTCCACGATAGAGCAGTTTTCTGGACACTGCTACTGACTTAGGGTGCTTAGCTGTTCGTGGCAGGGAAGCTACCTGTGTAGCCGATGAATGGTACCAGGATTCAGCGAAGCAGACAGAACTTGAGGCAGCATAGGACAACGCCTAAAGCAGGACGTGGTGTTGGTGACGTCGGACAGCACCTGGATAGTGGACTGGAGCAGTACCTGGAGACAACGTGAACCAGCAGTGGAGCACCTGGAAATGAAATCTGGAGACAGCACGAACCACACCTAGAAATGAAGCCTGGAGGAGAAGCGTGTACAGTGCACAAGTCAGGACCGCAAGCAGCCAGCTGGAAGTTGTAGTTAAGGCCACGTTTGGCCATACTGCTTACTGTTGCAATTACTTTAAGCATGTTTGGGATTTATTTTTTTTTATGTCATTTACATTATTTGTGAAGTTAGGAAAAATAGATTTTCATTGTTTGTTAAATTAGTGATTAGTGTTAATTAGGATAATAGTTAATTTTTTTATTACATTAGGGTGGTAATTTTATTTTTCTTAAGAAACTTATGTGTTGCATTTAGAATTAATTTAGAGATAGAGTTAGTTTATAATTTAGTTTTTAATTGAAATATATATATATATATATTTCTCATGCATTATTTAGCTTTTGTTTTAGTATTAGTAATTAGTTAGAGTTGGATTTAATTTAGGATTATTTCATAGGTAGTTAATTTCTTAGTTAGATTTAAGAATTTCTTTAGGTTAATTGGAATTTTATTAGACTTTAGGTTAGTTTAATTTGCATTTTAGTTTAATTACATGCATATTTTATTTTAGGATTGTTTAATTTTAGTTTAATTAATTTGTTTCTTTATTTTCATATTTGCATTCCAGTTTAATTGCATTAATTAATTTTAACTATTTTTATTATCTTTTGTAGGTTAATGCTTTTAATTGCTTAGAGTATCTGTAAGTAATTTTTGCTCTGTTTTATTTTCATTAGTTTATAATTTTTATTGTTTTTAGTATTTTTAATTTCAGACTTAGTAGATCACCCACTAAAACTTCATAATTTGCTAAGATATACTTAGGGTAAGATTAACCGGTACTTAATTAGACTAATCAACTTCTCTGTGGGATGAGAATCCGGGACTCAAATCCCATTATTACTTGTACGACCCGTGCACTTGCGGATAGAAAGTCTAGTTCACTTATAGTGGGCGTAGTTGGTCATCAGTGGGAGCACATCACAATGGATTTTGTGATGGGATTACCGAGGATCCACAGAGGTCATGATGCCATATGGGTGATTGTGGATCGGTTGACGAAATCAACCTATTTTTTAGCTATGAGAGCTGCCGATACTCTGAGCCAGTTAGCGAACTTATACGTGCGCGAGATAGTGAGGCTACATGAAATTCTAGTGAGCATTATTTTTGATCGGGATGCCCGCTTCACTTCCCATTTTTGGGAACATTTTCAGGAAGCGATAGGGATCCAGTTGAGTGTTAGCACCGCGTTTCATCCTCAGAGAGATGGTCAGTCAGAGAGGACTATACAGACCCTGTAGGATATGTTGAGAGCATGTGCGTTGGATTTTGGAGTTCCTGGGATGACCATTTGCGACTCGCAGAGTTTGCCTATAATAACAGTTTTCATGCGAGTATCGGGATGGTAGCATATGAGGCGTTGTATGGGCGTAGATGCCGTTCCCCTATTGGATGGGAAGAGGTTGGTGCTAGACAGATCTTTGCTCCTGACTTTGTTAGACAAGCCTCTGAGGATGTCCAGTTGATTTGTGAGAGGTTATAGACAGCTCAGAGTAGACAAAAGAGTTATTCTGACAGGAGATGGAGACCACTAGAGTTTATGGTGGGTGAGTCAGTGTTTTTGAAGGTTTCTCCCTTGAAGGGGATTATGAGATTCGGGAAGATGGGGAAGTTGAGCCCTCGATATATAGGGCCATTTGAGATACTTGATAAAGTGGGAGATAAGGCATACGGGCTAGCATTACCACTTGAACAAGCGAATGTACATAACGTCTTCCAAGTATCGATGTTACGGAAATACCACCCAGACCCGACGCATGTGATAAGGTATGAACCATTGGAGCTTAATGAAAGCATGACGTACATTGAGAAGTCGGTTCGGATATTGGATAGAAAAGAGAAAGTGTTGAGGACAAAGACAATTCCCTTGGTGAAAGTTCTTTGGCTACATCACACGGTGGAAGAGGCCACATGGGAATTAGAGAGTTTGATGGGGGAGAGGTATCCCGAGTTATTCACAGAGTGATTGGTTCCAATTTGGAAGACCAAATTCCTTGAAGGAGGGGAGGAATGTAAGACTCGTATTTCATATGTAACCTTATGACTTCGTACGTATGTCTATGTACATGTAATGTGAGTCATAAGTGATGTAAAGTCCATAAAATCGATGTACACCCTTGTAATATGAGTTGGGAATGTACACACAAGTTTCATTATGTATGAATACGAATAAATGGACTTTTGTATGTGATGGATGTGAGTGGAATACAAAATGAGTAGTGCAACAAAAGGAATGAAATTACATGAGTTACATAAATCTTTGTACTTCCATTTAGTTTTGTATTGTATACCTTTGGTTATACAATGAATGCACATAAGTTTTAATGTGTATAAAGTATGAATGGATGTTATTTTCAAGTCTTAAAGGTGGTTGGATGAGAAAATGACTATGGCAGCAAAATTAAGGATGTTTGTGTGAGTTACTGCAAAAAACTGTAGCAAAATCTGGAAAATATGAATGCTAGACTGATCTCATAGAATGAAAGATCGATCTGGAAGAGCAAAAAATGCTCTTATTCGAGCAATGAAATAGCGTAGATCGATCTCTAATGGGGCCAAATCAATCTGATAAACATTCTAGAATTAGGAGATCGATCCTCAATGCAAGCCAGATCGATTTCGTTAGTTCTCGTGTTGGAGAAGATCGATCTCCTCCCTTAGTCAGATCAATCTCCTTAGCTCTCTGCCTGATACAGATCGATCTCAAACCCTCGACAGATCGATTTTTTACCTTCAAAATGTTGTGAAAATGAGGAATTTAAGCAAGGCAGATCGATCTTTACCCAATGCAGATCGATCTCATCAAGCCATTTCTATAAATAGGAGTAGTTGAAATCTGCATTTCACGAGACAAGACCATTCATCTCCATTGTCAATCCAAAACCTAGCTTTCTCACTCCTAAATCCACCCATTTTCATGAAGATTTGAGGGAAGGCTATCAGATACAAAGTTGTTCACATCAGAGAGAAGAACAATATAGCTTGGAGTCATTACCCCATTTGTGGGATTGAACGAGCAAAGGTGCATTTCCATTTGGAGTAAGGATGAAATCAATCTAGGTGAGTTCTTAAAGCACCAATCTAAGTTTATTTGTTTAGTTATTGGTTTTGGAGTTGACTGGTATGTATATGAATGGTAGAAACTACCTAGAATGCAAAGGAACAATTATGACCTAGAATGAGTCTAGTGTGAGAAAGTGAAATGTATTGGAATTAATGATGAATGCGATATTTTAAGGTGATAATGATGTTATGGGTATGATTTTAAGATGATGTTATGGAATGAAATTGTGAGACTTACCCAAAAAGGGTAAAATGTGTATTTAAGGCATTGAGTAAAATGCATAAATGAATGAGAGAGTAAGGGTAGAGTATTTCACATCAAGTCCTAAACAAATAACTAAGTGAGTTATTAGATAAGTTTGGTTAGAAGGCTTGATGATGGCCAAATGCAAAAATGGGCCAAAATTAACGAAATAGGCTCAATGAAATATATTTACCAGTTGAAGTCATAATGTGAGTTAGCAACATTAACTCAAGTGATTTGTGAATGATTTGCAGCTTCCGAGGATACACTCGGAGCAAGTTGAGTCAAAGCTCGAGAAGCTAAGAGGAAGAGAGTTGCACCCCAAGTAACTTGAGGTAAGGGAATTGTGTGGACTCTTAGAGATATCTGTGCGTAATTTGGGTGCATAATGTTTTTCTAGAATGCATGTGGTAATAGGAAATGAAATGGGTGATTGAAGGGCAAGAGTTAGGTTTCTGTGAGAAATGTGCATGAAAACAAAAGCATTATGCTTTGAAAATCTTGTTTTATTGCTTTTTAGCAAGTGATTGGTAGGTTAGCTAACATTTGAAATGATTTGCAAAAGAAATGACTTGATTTGGTTTATAACCATGCTTTGCAAAGAATTGAGCCACCTACATGGATTTCGTGAGAATGAAAGTGTGCTAGAGTATGACTCGCATGAGATTTGATGTGTTTTAATATGCATGAGTGTTGGAGCTTAGCTCGCACTAGTTTTCACATAAATTTCTGTGATGTTGTGCTGGAGTTTAGCTCGCACAGATTTTATACTAGTTTTGACATGGTGTTGGAGCATAGCTCACATTAGATGTCCACCATACTCATTACCGTGCTTGAGATTACTCGCACGTGGTTTTATGACATGTTGATAGTCGTACTAGGAGCTTCGGGTAGACTGGGTGTCGTACCGATTAAATAGACTCACACGTACATTTTGAGATGTGGCATGATATGATGTGTTGATATAGGTCCATGGAGTACACTGTACCGTGCAGGTAACATGGAGTACGTTGTACCGTGTTGAGATTGTGATATGCCATCTTCGGACAATGTTTAGTTCTGATATGGACCGACGGGTTGGACGTGACCCACCTCCCGTGCGAAAGCAGATAGAGGTGATACCCCGCACACCTGATCTGTGTAGCCTAGGATCACAGAGGATATGGCCATAGTCCTAGAAGATATTTCCTTGTTATATTGCCTATCTCACATGTCTCTTATTTATGATTGAATCCATGTTTTGAAATGTATTATGAGTCAGGACAGTCCGAGTAAGGGGCTGAATCCTGACAAGTGTTGATCTTATTGAGATGAGAAAACATGATAATGCCGTTAAAGTGCACTGATGCATGATGATTTTCCATGCTTTATTTGTGAAATACTATCATGACCCTCAACTTACCAAAAAACGTCACAAAATTTTCACTTTTCATACATTATTTATTATACATCCTTAGCTTATCTTGATCGTGATCAGCAACACTCTCAACAGTTGGGTTGTGTGTTAATGTCTATCTCATCCAACCATAACAATTTGATTTGCATTAAAATTTAGAAGTAAACACTTGTATAAATAAATCAGAGTTGCTGTTTACATGAGTTTACATTGCTTTACATCCCCAATGATTACATTCAAAATGCTACTGTGATATGAAAAGTTTAGATACAAAATTATACAAGTGTGTATATCTTTCGTGATGGGATGCAGCAGATACCAAAAAGGAAACCTCTGGTCACCCTCATTCTATACTCAATGCTCTGTAGAGAGGGGGAAATAAGGGGGTGAGCAAACAACACGCTCAGTAAGACAATCATGCGAACAGGTAGATACTGCATTATCTACGTGATCGTGATGCCATGCTCAAAACCATACAATTTCTCATTCACACCTCAAAGCATTAGTTCATGCTTGTGTTAATGGCATGTAAATCAAATCATGCTATTTTGTTCAGTGCACAAATCGAATTCAAAGCATGGAATAACCATAATGCATATTTCATAAATAAGGTATGGAAAACCATCATGGATAAGTGCACTTTAAAGCCATTATCATGCTTTCTCATCTTAATAAAATCAACACTTGTCAGGACTCAGGCCCTCCCTCGTATTGTCCTGACTCACAAAACATTTCAAAACATGGATTCAACCATAAATAAGAGACATGTGAGATTGGCAATATAATAGGGAAATAACCTCTAGGACTATGGCAATATCCTCTGTGATCCCAGGCTACACTGATCAGGTGTGCAGGGTATCACCTTTATCTGCTTCCGCACGGGAGGTGGGTCACGTTCAACCCATCGGTTAATAGCAGAACTAAACATTGTCCGAATACGGTATATCGCAATCTCAGCACGGTACAACGTACTCCATGGACCCATATCAACACATTATGTCATGCCACATCTCAAAATGTACGTGCGAGCCTACTTAATCAGTGCGGCACCTAGTCAACCTGAAGCTCCTAGCACGACAATCAATCATGTCACAAAACTACGTGCGAGTAATCTCAAGCACGATAACAAGTATGGTGGACATCTAATGCGAGCTATGCTCCAGCTGTGAGAACTATGAATTTTATGTATCCCAGTTATGAGAATTGTAATTTGGTGTATGTAATTATGATATGTGGATGTGCATGCAAGTTTTAAATATGATGAAGTATAAGAAGATTTTTAAGTCTTAAATGTGTATGAATTGAAATATGGACTATGGGATAGATTATGGGAAGTTTTACTTTGAGTTTTCTGCAAATTGATACAGCAACAGTGCAATCTGCGAAGGCTAGATCAATCTCCAAGGATGAGAGATAGATCTCATGGCTCCAGAATGCAGGAAATACATAAGAATTGATAGGCAGATCAATCCCATAAGCAAGTAGATCGATCTCTAAATGTTTCTGTAAAGGGTCGATCGATCTTCTACAGGAGCAGATCGATCTAAAAATATTTCTATAAATAGCAGATCGATCTCCTCACAAGGAGCAAATCGATCTCCTCAAGATCATGAGATCGATCTTACCCCTCGACAAATCGATCTGGTAGGCATCAAAAGTGCCCAAAACATTCCTAAATTCAAATGCAGATCGATCTCATACAAGAGCAGATCGATCTCCTGCCCTCCGCCTATAAAAGGACCCTTGCATTTTTCATGCATTTCATAATTTCTCTCTCAAAAAAACTGAAAACCCCCATTTTTTGGCCGAACCCTAGCTTTCTCTCTCTTTCAGAATAGCCATTCCCGTTCAAATCAGAGGTTGTCGCAAGAAGGAAAGTTTTCCTCATCAAAAGGAGAACAACATACTTAGAAATCGAAAGACAATTTAAGCTGAGGCGTGAGTTGAGCACTCCACAAGTTTTGGGTAAATTTTTAAGCTTTAATCTTTGGTTTGGAAGTAAATGTCTGTGATTGTGGCTGTAGATGTTGTGATAAATAGGCTAAAAATGATTAGGGTTGATAGGAATATTGAGAAATTATGAGGAATTTGGTTAATAAGGATTTTGAGATGTTAAATGAGAATGTGAGCAATTATGCTCGATATTGAGATTTGAGACAATGTGATAACGTATTGATGATGTTTTTACATCGTTGGGACAACCCGAGAGTTCCAGAGAGGAATGCGAGGCTAGTCCGTCGTTTGGGGGAACGATTGCACTATACGAGGTGTAAGGAGGTAAGGGAAAACTTAAAACTTATTGTGTGTGTGATTTTGTGATGATAATTGTAGCACGAAACGTTTTGAGAAAACAAGCATGTTTTATGAGTTGTGATTGAGTTATTGCACACGATTTTATAGCAGATTGGGGTCTAATTTTTTTGAGATGTAAACAAAGTGTGAAATTGTTTTACTAACCATTTGAGTTTAAAATGTGAAACGAGATTTGGGCTCTACGTTAAAGCGTACTGAGATTTGAGAAATGTGTGCGTGCCTTTGCCAGTTTGAGCTCGATTTTGACAAGCTTTGTAAACGAGTACAAAATGGTTTTTAAAAGAGTTTTATGAGAAAAAACCATTATGAGCTTTACGTGAAGGCAAAATGATTTTACAGGATAATGGTTGATATTGAGACTTAGGCGTGTCATGTGAATACACATCGGGCCTTGCTTTGGTAGCATGTAAGTTTGAGCCTTGCTTTGGTAGTATGTAAGTCCAATATTCCTCCGTTTTGGTAACGAGAGATGCCTCCGTTCTGGTAACGTGAGATGACCCCCGCTCTGGTAGCCCTGGGTGGCCTTGCTTTGGTAGTATGTAAGTCCGGGCTTTGCTTTGGTAGCATGTAAGATCGATAGTGTGCATAAGGAGAGGCCATGCTCTGGTAGCATGTAAGTCTGGGCCTTGTTCTGGTAACATGTAAGACCAATACACCATGCATACGACCATATTGTCGACGTTCCCTCTTCGAGGATGTCTGGGATGCGCACCCAGAGGAGATTATATTGATGTGCCATGACGAATGCTTTATCTGAGTTTATTTGCCTAGTCTCTATTTTTACACATGAGATTGTGTTTTGTGGCTACGCCACGTGCATTACTACTGAGGTGATTTTTATCACGTTCTTATGAGAAATGCCATTATCGCATCCTTATTTCCATATGCTTGTAACTATGGTTTTCATACTGAACCATTTACTCTCATGTTTTTACATGATCTTTGATAAATGAGATGATGATGATATTTTAATGAATTCATGCTACGTTTTCTACTGAGTTTATTGAGTATTAGTTGTAAAATAAAATGATTATGCTGCACAAATCATTATTTTATTAATGAGATCCTCACCCCCCTTATTGAGCGATTTAGAAGCTCACCCTATTTAGAGTTTTCCTGCGACGTATGGAGTAATGGTTAGTGGAGGGCTTAAGCTCCAGGCCATATATTGTACCTTGAGGTATATTTAACATTTCATGTACCCAAACTAATGTTGTATTTACAGAAAGTTAATGAACAATGATGTATGGGATGTATTAGGGATTAATTAAATCTGTATCGAGGGTTGTATGCGCTATGATATATTAAATGCTGAGATCCTAAGGTGAAACTTTTCTAGTACATACTTATATTGATGCATGACACTGCACAGAAATGTACCTAGAATTGTGTATTGATGAAAATAAGTTTTAAATTTGCCCTGTTTTTCCGCACTTCCAGGGCATCACAGAGTTTTCTTGGTATCAAAGCTTAAGGTGTTTAGTACTGTTAGTGTCAGTTAAGTGAAATAGAATACATATCAAGTGTCTGTATAAGTCTGGTCATGAACTGAAATTAAGGATTAAGATTTCAATCAAGTTTGATGTGCATGCGTAGTAAACGTATTGAGATTGAAAAATGAGTGGATGACGAGGTCGTTCGAGGAGGCAGGCAGAGCCACCTCCGTCACCTGGCCAATAACCGGAGAGTCCTAACTCTCGATTTAACCGGATTGTGACAGATGTACGGCAGGGTTTTGAACAGATGGCTGTGTTATTTGCGCAACATTTTGGAGTTAATACCTCGGGTACTACTCCTACACCACCACAAGGACCTCCCACACCCCTAGTACAGATGGACCCAATGCCTCCCGCCACTCAGCCCAATGACAAAAATATGGTCCAACTGAGGGACTTTTTGAAAATGAATCCACCCGTATTCAAGGGGAGAAAGGATCCCGTAGAGGCTGAGGAGTGGCTGACAGAGTTGATAGTCATATTTGACTATTTGGGGTGCATTGATGCTAAGAGGGTCAGTATGGGTGCTTATATGTTGAAAGGGAGAGCCCGAGATTGGTGGGATACTACTCAGAGTATTCTGATGTCCAGACAGGATGTGATTAGCTGGGAAGAGTTTCAGAAGGTCTTTGGAGCCCAATATGTACCCGAGCTTCCCATAGAAGGATGTAAGCTGAGTTTTCGAGTCTGGTAAAGGGCGATATGTCTATGGATGACTATGCGAGTCGATTTACTACTGTAAGACCCGTATTTTTTGTATGTAAACCTTATGAAATGCATAATTATATACATGTACATGCTATGTGAAGCATAAATAATATAAGTCCATAAGTTGGTGTACACACTTGTGATATAAGCTTGTGATGTACACACGAGTTTCATTATATATGAATGTGAAAAAATGGACTTTTCTCAATGATGAATATGAATAGAACTCAAAATGAGTAGTGTGGTAAAAATGGAAGGAAGTTGCATGAGTTGCATAAAGCCGTATACTTCCATTTGATATATATATTGTATACCTTTGGTTATACAATCAATGCACACAAGTTTTTAATATGCATAAAGGATAAATGGATGTCATTTTCAAGCCTTAAAGATGGTTGAATGAGAAAATGACTATGGCAGCAAAATCAAGTATGTTTGGTGTGAGTTACTGCTGAAAAGTGCAGTAAAATCTGGAAAACATGAATGCCAGATCGATCTCATTGGAGAAAAGATCGATTTAGAAGAGCTAAAACTTCTTCTGTTCGAGCAATGGAACAGGGCAGATCGATCTCCAATGCAACCAGATCGATCTCCTTAAGCTACAGACTTGCAACAGATCGATCTCATGCAAGAGAAGATCGATCTCCTTAAGGTTCTATGTTGTGTAGATCGATCTCATGCTAGGAGCAGATTGATCTCATTAAGCCTAAAAGGTCAGTTTCAAGAGGAAAAATGCTGAGAAGATCGATCTCTTGGGGTAGTAGATTTATCTCATCAAGGCAATTTCTATAAAACAGGACCTGCTGACCTGCATTCACGAAAAAAAAAACCTTTCCATATTTTGACACCAAGTGACCTAAATCCCCATCTAAACTAGAAACACTTTCCATAGAGGTTGGAGGCAAGTTTGTTTCATCAAAGCTGTTCATAGAGTGGAGAAGAACAACATAGTTGGAAGCTAGAAGTTGAGGTGATCCATTTAAGGGAGAGAAGGACTTTTCCCCCCAAACTGTGCTAAGTGGAGAAAAGCTGAGATTGGTAAGATTTCAATATCTCAATCTCATATATGTTAATTTATATACTTGTGTGAGTAGATTGGTAAATAAATTAATGGTTGAAACATCTTAGAAGTGCTAAACTATCCATGACCAAAAAAATGGCTAAATGAGCCAAAATGAAGAGTTATTGAGTAGGCATGGATTTGATGATGATTTAAGCATGCCTAGATGTTATTAAGCATGTAAAGATACTTATAAAATGATTTGATGAAATTCATGTGCTGGAAACAAAAGTAGTTCAAATTGACTATATGTGATGTTTGATGAAATGCCACAATGAAGTGAAAATCATGAACTTGAGGTATTAAGAGTGTAATATTGGTTTAAGATGAATCGATAGACTCGAGGAGTCTAAGGGATTCTTGGAAAAGAGTTATAGACTCGAAATGAACTTGTAAGAGGATAAAGTCCACTAAAGCATAAAAAGGGCAAATGAAATGTAAATGGCTAAATGCATTGATTTGAATATCATGCATGTGAAATAAAGTATATGACAGTATACTGATGTGTGTGATACACAATTTCAGTTACGAAAGATAACGGTGAAATTGATATGACCGGATCACAAGCGAGTGGAATCAAAGAAAACGATTCAAGCGTGATTCGAGGTAAGGGACTTATGTAAGCTATAGAGATAGCTATACGTATGTTTTCTTATCTGCTATGTGAATTGTATGTGATAATAGATAGATATCGATATATCTAGAAGAAAACTACGTATGAAAATAAATCGATAAGCATGCGTTGCATGACTTCTATGATTGTTGTGAAAAGAGATTTCTCAAGTGTTTTGAAAAAAGAACGATAATAGACAGGCTCTGATTTTAACCACTTGTATGAAATGTGTAGACAGAGTGATCGAAGGAAGTTACCCTCTCACTCATACTTAGTGAAAGGAGCTATTCTATTTCTTTACTGTGTGGAGTCGTACTGAGCATGAGAGGTAAAGGTAGATTGACTAGCCCTGCTCGCACATTGTTTTCAATGGGATTTTTTGAAAGTAAATAAGTGTTTGATGCTTCGAGAATATTGTGTGTTTCACGCAAGAGCTCGCATGTGATTTTGATACAATAGAAATGGGTGATAAAGATCCATGGAGCACGATGTACCGTGAGCATTAGCCATGGGGTACGATGTGCCGTGACTATCTGTGTGATAACTATGTGATAACTGTGTGAGATCTGTGTGATATTTGTGTGATACTGCATGGATGGTTGATCTGCCTCCCTAAGCATGGGGTTCCCGCACACCTGATCAATGTAGCCTAAAATCCGACTATGGCTATAAGTCTGCAAAAGTTACATAAGTCTGTATTTGTGTGGTACGATATTTTCACTACTGTGTGAGGTGTCAAATATCCTCCTTTGCTATGTGTCTGGGGATGGGATGACCCATGATTAATGTCTAAACGTGTAACTGATTTACAAAGTATAAAGAAATTTCTATATGTGAGTTGTGTGAATCGAGTATGTTATGTAAACCTATGTGGTATTGAAAGATAATCTGCCTGAAGCTATGTGTTTACTGTGTGAAAGGTGATTTCAAGTGTGAATTGTGTGCAGTTTTAAACTCAGTGGTTTTGTATGATAAACTGTGTGAATATGCAATACCTATCTGGCGAATTAACGATTTCGCATTGATGGAAATTGATTTAAAGAACATGCATATTATTTTATAAGGAAATGTGAGTATGTATTTTAGCATGTAGATAGTGTAGTTATCTACCTGCTTGCACATTTTCCTTACTGAGCACGTTATGCTCACCCCCTTATTTCCTCCTCCACTGATACTACACAGTAGTGAGTACTACAGTCGTTTCTGCTACGGTATTCTCTAGTCATCCAGCAGTACAGAAAGGTATACATTATGTGATGATATGAAAGAGAAATTTTGTATTTTGTAAATGAATGTACAGTCTAGTAATGTGTTGTACAAAAGGGGATGTATAGTTAATAGGAATTGATGTAAACGCTTCTGCAAATGTTATAAAAGTCCAGTTTCTATTTCAATTTGGTTAATTACATTAATGAAACTATAAATGAGTAAGATATGGATTGGATTTGACTCACAGTTGGGCTATAAGTGGTAAGTGTTAAGGTAAAAGGTCGCAGAAGAGGGTCGTGACAGAATTAATGGTATCAGAGCTGAGTTGGTCTGATGTGAGTCATGTCTAAGATTAGGAAATTATACATCTCTAAAGTACCGTGCAATATTAGGATACAAATGTGTATACTAAGCTGGAAATTTTGACTGAGATACTTGTTATTGAGTATGCAAGATGTCTGATAGACGACGTGGTCATAGAGGAGAGAGTTCATGCTCTCATGGGCATAGCGATGAGCCCGAGAGGCATAGTGGGTCTAGTTCTCGTAGAGATCCACCTGAACTTAGTGAGGCCACTGAGGTCAGAATAGCGCAGTTACAACACAGTGTAGACACATTGATGGAGATGTTTACACAGGCTAAGTCCAGAATGGAGGGTAGACAAGAAAACCCTATTGGTCAGGCTGCTGCACCTGAGAGAGATGAACCAGCACAGCCTGTACCGAGACCTTAGGTTGCAGAGGCAGAGATACCTACACCTCTCCAAATTCAGGACATTCCCCCACCAGTTGATGATCCTGTAGTTCCATAACAGGTTGGTGGAGAGAGAGTTTATGACTATGATCTGAGTAGACTGAGGGAATTCCAGAAGTTCGGACCACCGTCTTTTAGTGGGGTGAAGAACCTAGTGTTAGCCGAGCATTGGATACGTGGTATGGAGAAGCTCTACCAATTTTTCCATTGCTCTAACACCGAGAAGGTCACCTTTGCGGCTTTTGTGTTAGATGGAGAAGCCGAGCATTGGTGGATAGCCATACAACCGATTTTGAGTGCAAGGAATCCGGTTGTGACATGGGATCCTAGACGCCTTCAAGAGGCAGTATGTTCTTGTGAGCTCTGAGGATTTCAGACATATTTTAATTATGTAATATGAACTTGAAGTATAATTTATTGATCTAAGTGAATTGGGGAATGATAATTGGAGATTTATATGTTAAGTGTTTAAAATAAGTGTGAAGCTATGAGGACAGATCGATCTGAGAGAAGGAGAGATCGATCTGGTGAGTTAAAAATGACAAGGAAGGAGGAATTTAAGGAGCAGATCGATCTCCAATGGAAGAGGATCGATCTCCTTATGATTCTGTTTGAGAGAAGATCGATCTCATGAGGAAGAGATCGATCTCCAAATGTTTCTGTTTGGGAGAAGATCGATCTCCTCAAGGAGCAGATCGATCTCATAAAGCCATAAAGAGATCGATCTCACCCCTCGACAGATCGATCTCCTAAGCATAAATTACTCCAAATCGTCCCCAAATTCAAAGGCAGATCGATCTCATCAAGAGCCAGATCGATCTCCTACCCTCAGTCTATATAAGGAACTCCTGTTTTTCTCCTGCAATTTCACTTTATCTCTCTTCCAACCCCCATTTTCACCGAACCCTAGCTTTCTCACTCATCCAAAGCACCTATTTCCGTCCAAATCAGAAGTTGTGGTAAGAAGGAAAGTTGTTCCTCATCAAAGGGAGAACAACGTACTTGGAAATCGAAAGACGGATCGAATCGAGGCAAGAGATAAGCTCTCCACAAGTTTTGGGTAATTTCTAAACTTCGATCCTTATATTTGAGATGATTTTGGTGATGATAGTTGTTGGCATTGTGTTGAAATAGCTGAAAAATGATTAGGGATTGATGAAATTACAATGTAGTTGGAGTGATGATGATATTTGGTAACTTTGGTAAATTTAGGAATTTTGAACTATAAATGGAGATTTAGACAATGTGGTGTATTAGCATAGATATTGTGGCATAGGAAATATAGAATGTTGAGGTGTTGGGAGCGAGATTGTGGTTTGTGATGGAGTTATGAGAATTGAGAAATTTGAGAAGTATGAGCAATTATACTCGATTTTGAGAATTGAGGTTGATGTGATAATGAGTATTGATGTTTTAACATCGTTTGGACAGCTCGGGAGTTCCAGAGTGGAATGCGAGTCTAGTCCGTGATACGGGGGAAACGATTGCACTATACGAGGTGCAAAGAGGTAAGGGAAAACTAAACCATTTGTGTATGTGTTTTGATGAATTGTTGTAGCATGAACCATGATTTGAGAATACAAGCATGTTTGGTGTTGTGTTGTGATATAATTGCACACGATTTTTATAGCCGGTTGGAGCCCATTATTTTGTGAGTTTATAAGTTGAGTGTGAAATTGCTTTATAAACCTTTGAGTTGCGTGAAAAGTAAATTGGGCTCTACGTTAAGGCGATATTGAGATTTGAGAAAATGTGTGCGTGTTTTGTCGGTTGGAACTCGATTTTAATATGTTTTGTGTTGAGTACACAAATGTTTTAAATGAGTTTTATGAGAGAAAACCATTATGAGTTCTACGTGAAGGCATAACGTTTTATAAGATAATGGCTAATGATTGAGACTTAGGCGTGTCATGTTGAATACACATCGGGCCTTGCTCTGGTAGCATGTAAGACCGATATAGTGGGACGCCTGGGAACCGACCCAGGGACCACAGGCCTTGTTCTGGTAACATGTAAGTCTGATTATTCCTCCGCTTTGGTAGCGTTGGGAGGCCTTGCTCTGGTAGCATGTAAGTCCGATATTCCTCCGTTTTGGTAACGAGAGATGCCTCCGTTTTGGTAACGTGAGATGACCCCCGTTCTGGTAACGCTGGGTGGTCTTGCTTTGGTAGCATGTAAGACCGAGAGAGTGAGCTGCCTGGGAACCGACCCAGGGACCACGTGATAGTGTGCATGAGGCGAGGCATTGCTCTGGTGGCATGTAAGGCCGGGCCTTGATCTGGTAACATATAAGTTCAATATACCATGCATACGACCATATTGTCGACGTTCCCTCTATACGACGATGCCTGGGATGCGTACCCAAAGGAGATTACACATTTGATGTGCCATGAAGAGTTTTAATTGAGTTTTATTGCCTAGTCTTGTTTTACACATGAGTTGTGTTTTGTGACCTTGTCACGTGCTATTTACTGAGGTGATTTTTATCACGTATTTTGAGAACAGCCATTATCGCATATATTTACACATGCTTGTGAATGCTCGATATTGAGCCTTTTTATCTTCATGTTTTCACATGATTTATGAGTTATGAGATGATGATGTTTTGAGAATCTTTCATGCTACGATTTCAAATGAGTTTCATAAACAAATACATATTTGTGATGTGTGATATGGTTTATATAACTGAGTTCCCTTACCCCCCTTACTGAGCGATTTGGAAGCTCACCCTGTTTTCTCTTCCCCCCAGATCGCTTCAAGTGAAGTGAGTTCCCTGCGGCGTACGGGTTAGAGGCTAGTGGAGGACTTGAGCTCCAGGCCTTATTTTGTGTACTGAGATAGATATTTAATATTCATGTACCCAGACTAGAGTTATATTTACAGACACTTATTGTACAGTGATGTACGAGATGTATTAGGATTAATTAACTTGGAATTGAGTAATGTATATAATACAATATATATTATATTATGATGAGATCCTGAGGCATGATAATTATGATGATGTATGACACTGCACAGGAATGCACCCTTAATTGTGAATTAATGAGTAAAAAGTTTTAAATTAGCCCTATTTTTCGCGCTTCCGGGGCGTCACAGTTCCAGCCACTGCACAGAGGAAGATGCAGATGGAATTTTTGACATTGACTCGGGGGAACCGTATAATGGATGAGTACGAGTCTGGATTTACATCCCTGGTTAGGTATGACACAGTTATGATGAACTATCAGGATAGAAAGGTCCAGAAGTTTATTGAGGGATTGAGACCTTCAATCAGAGCTTCACTAGCTCTGTTTGACATTACCACCTATGACGAGGCAGTACGCAGAGCTCAGCTGTGTGAGCAAGATTATGAGTTTCATGCTTCAGAGTTGAGTAAGAGTGGTAAAGGCAAAGATAGAGACCGAAAGAGATCGGTTGATGATAGAGGATTCTGAAAAGGTCGAAGGTTATTCGGTAAGGGGCCTAAGATTGAGGAGATACAAGAAGGGTTTGTGAAACCTCCAGTGAATCCAACTTATTCTCCAGCATCGAGGGCCACGAGCATAGTTATTAGTGGTCCCAGACCTACCACTGAGCAATGTTGGATGTGTGGTAGATATCATGGGGGTAGACCATACCCTATGACGAGATTATGTTATAGATGCCGTAAAGCAGGACACATAGCTCGTGAATGCCCAGAGTTGGTAGATATAGCACCACAAAAGGGCAAAGTACCAGAAAATGCTAAGGTTGAGACACCTACACCTAAGAGGAAAGCCACAGCTGAAGAGAAAGGGAAACAAGCTGTTGGCCATGGACGAGTATTTGCTTTGGACCAGGCTTCTGCTGAAACTTCCAAGGATGTGATAAAAGGTACCATCCTAGTCTATAATTTTGAAGCATTAGCATTGATTGACCCTGGTACCACGCATTCATTCATATCGCCTACTTTTGCATGTAAATTGATAGAACATGTACTACTTGTACCTTTAGGTAGGGTAATGCTTATAAGTACTCCACTTAGAGAGAATGTAATGATCGAGTATATCTGTAACGGTTATAAGTTGAAAGTAGGGGAGAAGGAGATGTTAGCCAATCTTATTCTATTAAACATGAGAGATTTTGATGTAATATTAGGAATGGATTGGTTAGCTGTAAACCAGGCTATTTTAGACTATTATGCTAAGACAGTGATGTTTCCTACCCCTGAAAAGCATATTGTAAGCTTTGTAAAGAAATGAAAGAAATAGTAAATTATGTCCAATGATGGATGTTTTACTAATCAAATGTGATTGTAATGTGTTGAAGGTTTTATTGCTTATGTGGTTGATTTGGATAAGGTGTCTCCAGATATGGTAGACATCCCTGTGGTGAGAGAATTCCCCGATGTCTTTTTAGAAGAATTACCAGGATTGCCACCAGATAGAGAGATGGAATTCTGTATTGACTTGGTGCCTAGAACTAAACCGATATCCAAACCACCGTATCGAATGGCTCCAGTGGAATTAGAGGAGCTAAAGAAACAGTTGCAAGAGCTATTGGACAAGGGGTTTATCAGACCAAGTGTATCACCTTGGGGAGCACCAGTTCTATTTGTAAAGAAGAAAGATGGGAGTCTCCGACTGTGTATAGACTACTGGTTGTTGAACAAGGCTACCATCCAGAACAAATATCACCTTTCACGGATTGATGATCTATTGGATCAATTGCAGGGAGCACAGATCTTTTTGAAAACTGATATGAGGTCTGGGTATCATCAGTTGAGAATTCGGAGTGGAGATGTACCCAAGACAACGTTCAGGACCCGCTATGGCCATTATGAGTTTCTAATTATGCCATTTGGGTTGATGAATGCTCCTGCAACGTTTATGGCTATAAGCCATACCTGGACAGATTCGTGATTGGCTTTATAGATGATATACTAGTGTACTCAAAGTCCAGGGAAGAGCATGCGCAGCATTTGAGAAGAGTGTTACAGACCCTCCGAGATCATGAGTTGTATGTTAAACTGAACAAGTGTGATTTTTGGCTGAGTAAGATATCGTTTTTGGGTCATGTAGTCTCGAAAGATGGTGTATCAGTGGATCCGTCTAAGATAGAGGCTGTGATATAGTGGGATAGACCCAAGACGGTTATAGAGATCCACAGTTTTTTGGGTTTAGCAGGTTATTACCGATGATTTGTCGAAGGATTCTCTAAGCTAATTGCTCCTTTGACATGTCTCACTCGAAAAGATGTGGCATTTGAGTGGGATGATAAATGTGAGAAAAGTTTCTATGAGCTAAAGAATAGACTGACCACCGCACCTATTCTCACCATACCTACCAGTTCAGGAGGTTACTCAGTGTACACAGATGCCTCTGGATATGGACTGGGTTATGTGTTGATGCAGGACGGGAAGGTAGTAGCCTATGGATGCAGACAGCTTAAGGACCATGAGAGGAACTACCCGACCCAAGATTTAGAGTTGGCAGTCGTTATATTTGCATTGAAAATATGGCACCACTACTTATACGGTGATAAATTTCAGGTGTATACTGATCATAAGAGCCTCAAATATCTATTTTCACAGAAAGAGTTAAATATGAGGCAGAGACGATGGATAGAGCTTTTGAAAGAATATGATTGTAAGATATTGTACCATCTAGGAAAGGCTAATGTTGTGGCTGATGCCCTGAGTAGAAAGAGCCTTGGAATGGTATCACACATGATGGTTAGGGAATATGAGCTGCTCGAGCAGTTTGCTCACCTCAGGTTGGATATAGACCCTCTTGATGTTGACAATGACTGTGTGATAGCTAGCTTGCGAGTGGAACTAGATTTGATTGTCCGGATACGCCAGGCTCAGCATGCCGATCTACTATGTGAGAATCTTGCGAGGCAGATTCAAAGGGGTGATGTGGTCGATTTCCTTGTGAGTGATGATGACCTACTGAGGTTTAGTGGCAGGATTTGCATTCCCGATGACCCAGAATTAAAAAGATTGATATTGACAGAAGCTCATTCATCGAGATACACATTGCATCCGGGAGGTAATAAGATGTACAAGAACCTCCAAAAAGTGTATTGGTGGTCAAGAATGAAAAGAGATATCACAGAGTTTGTGGCATGATGTCTGGTATGTCAGCAAGTAAAGGTAGAGCATCAGAAACCTGCAGGGTTATTACAGCCTCTACCAATACCGACATGGAAATGGGAGCATGTCACCACGGATTTCATCATGGGATTGCCAAGGACTAAGAGGAACCATGATGCTATCTGGGTTGTGGTTGACAAACTGATGAAATCAGCCTACTTTCTAGTAATGAAATCTGTAGATGCCTTGTGTAGTTTGGCAGAGTTGTATGTACGGAAGATAGTGAGGCTACATGGTGTTCCAATGAGCATTGTATCAGATAGGGATTCCCATTTTACTTCTCGTTTTTGGGAATAATTCCAAGAAGCTATGAGAACCCGATTGAGTTTTAGTACTGCTTTCCACCCTCAAATCGATGGTCAATCAGAGAGAACCATCCAGACGTTAGAGGATATGTTGAGGGCAAGTGTTATGGATTTTAGAGACTCCTGGGATGATCACCTACCATTAGCCGAATTTGCATACAACAATAGTTATCACTCAAGCATCGAGATGTCACCATATGAGGCCTTGTATGGTAGAAGGTGTCGTTCCCCAATTGGTTGCGAAAAAGTGGGTGAGAGGAAAATGTTTGCCTGACTTGGTACAACAAGCCTCTGAGGTTGTTCAGTTGCTATGTGAGAGATTGAGAACAACTCAGAGCAGGCAGAAAAGCTACGCTGACATAAAATGCAGGCCACTAGAGTTCACAGTTAGTGACTTTGTATTCTTGAAAGTGTCTCCCTCAAAAGGGATTATGAGGTTCGGTAAGAAGGGTAAGTTGAGCCCTTGGTATATCAGACCGTTTCAGATACTAGAGCGTGTGGGAGATAAGGCTTATAGAATTACGTTGCCACCAGAATTGGCAAACATTCATAATGTCTTCCACGTATCGATGCTTCGAAAGTACCATCTAAATCCAAGTCATGTGATTCGATATGAGCCATTGGAGGTCAAAGATGATTTGACCTACATCGAGAGATCGATCTGGATACTAGATAAGAAAGAGAAAGTGTTACGGAACAAGACCATTCCGCTTGTTAAAGTTCTCTGGCAAGACCATAATTCAGAAGAAGCAACTTAGGAGTTAGAGAACTTGATACGGGAGAAGTACCCCGACTTTTTGAAGATTAACTTAGTTATAATTTGGAGGACCAAATTCTTTTAAGGAGGGGAGGAATGTAAGACCTGTATTTTTTTGCATATAAACCTTATGAAGTGCATAAGTATATACATGTACATGCTATGAGAAGCATAAATAATATAAGTCCATAAGTTGGTGTACACACTTGTGATATAAGCTTGTGATGTACACACAAGTTTCATTATGTATGAATGTGAAGAAATGGACTTTTCTCAATGATGAATGTGAATAGAACTTAAAATAAGTAGTGTGGTAAAAATGGAAGGAAGTTTCATGAGTTGCATAAAGCCTTATACTTCATTTTCCCCCCCAAAGTGTGCTAAGTGGAGAAAAGCTGAGATTGGTAAGATTTCAATATCTCAATCTCATATATGTTAATTTATATACTTGTGTGAGTAGATTGGTATATAAATTAATGGTTGAAACATCTTAGAAGTGCTAAACTATCAATGACCTAGAAAATGGCTAAATGAGCCAAAATGAAGAGTTATTGAGTAGGCATGGATTTGATGATGATTTAAGCATGCCTAGATGTTATTAAGCATGTAAAGATACTTATAAAATGATTTGATGAAGTTCATGTGTTAGAAACAAAAGTAGCTCAAATTGACTATATGTGGTGTTTGATGAAATGCCACAATGAAGTGAAAATCATGAACTTGAGGTATTAAGAGTGTAATATCGGTTTAAGATGAATCTATAAACTCAAGGAGTCTAAGGGATTCTTGGAAAAGAGTTATAGACTCGAAATAGACTTGTAAGAGGATAAAGTCTACTAAGGCATAAAAAGGGCAAATGAGATGTAAATGGCTAAATGCATTGATTTGAATATCATGCATGTGAAATAAAGTATATGACAGTATACTGATGTGTGTGATACACAATTTCAGCTACGAAAGATAAAGGTGGAATTGATATGACCGGATCACAAGCGAGTGGAATCAAAGAAAAAGATTCAAGCGTGATTCAAGGTAAGGGACTTATGTAAGCTATAAAGATAGCTATATGTATGTTTTCTTATTTGCTGTGTGAATTGTATGTGATAATAGATAGATATCGATATATCTAGAAGAAAACTACATATGAAAATAAATCGAAAAGCATGTGTTGCATGACTTCTATGATTGTTGTGAAAAGAGATTTCTCAAATGTTTTGAAAAAAGAACAATAATAGACAGGCTCCGATTTTAACCACTTGTATGAAATGTGTAGACAGAGTGATCGAAGGGAGTTACCCTTTCACTCATACTTAGTAAAAGGAGCTATTCTATTTCTTTACTGTGTGGAGTCGTGCTGAACATGAGAGGCAAAGGTAGATTGACCAGCCATGCTCGTACATTGTTTTCAAAGGGATTTTTAGAAAGTAAATAAGTGTTTGATGCTTTGAGAATATTGTGTGTTTCACTCGAGAGCTCGCACGTGATTTTGAGACAATAGAAATGGGTGATAAAGATCCATGGGAGCACCATGTACCGTGAGCATTAGCCATGAGGTACGATGTGTCGTGACTATCTGTGTGATAACTGTGTGAGATCTGTGTGATGCTGAAGGGATGGTTGATCCGCCTCCCTAAGCATGGGGTTCCCGCACACCTGATCAGTGTAGCTTGGAATCCGACTATGGCCATAAGTCTGAAAAAGTTACATAAGTTTGTATCTGTGTGATATGATATTATCACTACTGTGTGAGGTGACGGATATCCTCCTTTACTATTTGTCTGGGGATGGGATGACCCATGATTTATGTCTCAACGTGTAACTGATTTACAAAGTATAAAGAAATTTCTATATGTGAGCTGTGTGAATCGAGTATGTTGTGTAAACCTGTGTGGTATTGAAAGATAATCTGCCTAAAGCTATGTGTTTACTGTGTGAAAGGTGATTTCAAATGTGAACTATTTGCAATATTAAACTCAGTGGTTTTGTATGATAAACTGTGTGAATATGCATATACCCATCTGGCGAATTAACGATTTCGCATTGATGGAAATTGATTTAAAGAACATGCATATTATTTTATAAGGAAATGTGACTATGTATTTTAGCATGTAGATAGTGTAGTTATCTACCTGCTTGCACATTTTCCTTACTAAGCATATTATGCTCACCCCCTTATTTCCTCCTCCACAGATATTATGCAGTAGTGAGTACTGCAGTCGTCCTTGCTACGGTATTCTCTAGTCATCCAGCAGTACAGAGAGGTATACACGATGTGATGATATGAAAGAGAAATTTTGTATCCTGTAAATGAATGTACAGTCTAGTAATGTGTTGTACAAAAGGGGATGTATAGTTAATAGCAACTGATGTAAACGCTTCCGCATATGTTATTAAAGTCCAGTTTCTATTTCAATTTGTTTAATTACATTAATGAAACTATAAATGAGTAAGATATGGATTGGATTTGACTCACAGCCCAATTGTAAGTGGTAAGTGTTAAGGTAAAAGGTCGCGAAAGAGGGTCATGACAACTATTCTGTTGAAATATAATCCAGAGACCTTTAAAGATGAAGAGCTCTGCACCGAGAGATTTGTGTATGGACTCAAGCCCATCATCAGAGATCGATTGATAGGGCTGTGTATTACTGAGTTTGGAGATGCTCTGAGATGAGCACAAGAGATTGAGAGGGGAATCGAGATGGTGTAATCCCAGAATGATTTTAGAGCAGTGATGCGGGATAAAGGTAAGAGGCAAGTGATTTCCCATATAGATACTCGGAGAGGTTCCTTCAGAAGAGGAAGGATTGAGGTACAGAAGGGCAGATTGGAGAGACCCAGAGTTTATCCCATCATTAGGGAGACCCCTCGAGATGTTAGGCCTAAGATAAGGGTTTGTAGAGACTGTGGCCGACCGCATGAGGGAAATTATACTAGGTTATCCGTGGATGTTATAGATGTGGAGACATGGGTCATAGAGTAAAAGATTGTCCTCAACCTCAGAGAGCACATGCTCCGGAGCCTATCAGACAGTAGCCTCGGAGAGTGAATCCTCCGAGATAGGCCACTGCTGTAGAGAAAGGAAAGAAACCCGTCACAATGAGACGTGTGTTTGCTCTGGACAAGGAAACAGCAAACACTTCTGCAGAAACTATAAGAGGTACGCTCTCTGTCTATAATCATAAGGCTCATGTGTTGGTTGATCCGGGATCCACGTATTCCTTTATTTCTGTGCATTTTGCATGTAATTTAAATTTGAAGTTTTAACCTCTAGAGTATATTCTACATTTAAATACCCCATGCGTGAGTCCCAGAGGACGGATATGATATGTAGAGAATGTGAAATAAAGATGGGAGATAGAGTAATGTTAGCATATCTAATGATGTTAAATATACATGGGTTTGATGTAATTTTGGGAATGGATTGGCTGACAACCAATCGAGTGAGTTTAGACTGCTACACTAAGATTATAACCTTCTCCCTACCTGAACCTTACAGTGTACGTTTGAAATATTGAGGAAATAAATGTGTGGAATTTTTATAAGCAATTTGAAATATATGATGTACCTTTGGAGAGTATTAAATTTGCTTTTAATGTGAAGGTTATAAAGCGCTCATTTCAGATGATAACCGGGAACAGTCGAGGATTGAGGATATACCTGTGGTGTATGAATTTTTGGATGTTTTCCCAGATAAGTTGCCCGGTTTACCACTAGAGAGAAAGCTGGAGTTTACCATTGATTTGGTACCAGATACTCAGCCTATTTCTAGACCTCCGTATAGGATGGCATTAATGGAACTAGAGGAATTGAAGAAACAACTATAGGAATTATTGAATCAGGGATTTATTAGACCCAATGTCTCACCGTGGGGAGTACTAGTGTTATTTGTAAGGAAGAAAGATGGTACTCTCATGTTTTTATATGATCTTTGAGAAATGACATGATGATGATGTTTTAATGAATTCATGCTACGTTTTCTACTGAGTTTATTAAGTATTACTTGTAAATAAAATGATTTTGTTGTGCAAATCATTATTTTATTAATGAAATCCTCACCCCCTTACTGAACGATTTAGAAGCTCACTCTATTTTTATATCCCCCCAGATTTCTTCAAGTGAAGAGAGTTTTCCTGCGACGTACGGAGTAGTGGCTAGTGGAGGGCTTAAGCTCCAGGCCATATATTGTACCTTGAGGTATATTTAACATTTCATGTACCCAAACTAATGTTGTATTTACAAACACTTAATGAACAATGGTGTATGGGATGTATTAGGAATTAATTAAATCTGTATTAAGGGTTGTATGCGCTATGATATATTAAATGATGAGATCCTGAGGTGAAAGTTTTCTAGTACGTACTTATATTGATGCATGACATTGCATAGGATTGCACCCAGAATTGTATATTGATGAAAATAAGTTTTAAATTTGCCATATTTTTCCGCGCTTCCAAGGCGTCACACCAGCACCATGTCAAAACCAGTATAAAATCTGTGCGAGCTAAGCTCCAGCACAACATCATAGAAATCCATGTGAAAAACTAGTGCGAGCTAAGCTCTAGCACTCATGCGTATAAAAACATATCAAATCTCGTGCGAGTCATGCTCTAGCACACTTTTATTCTCACGAAATCCATGTAGATGGCCTAATTCTTTGCAAAGCATGGTTTTTAAGCCAAATCAAGTTGTTTCTTATGCAAATCATTTCAAATGTTAGCCAACCTACCAAACACTTGCTAAAAAGCAATAAAACAAGATTTTCAAAGCATCATGCTTTTGTTTTCATACGCATTTCATCAAAACCCAACTCTTGCCCTTCAAACTCCCATTTCATTGCCTATTTCCACATGCATTCTAGAAAACATAATGCGCCCAAAATGCGCACAAATATCTCTAAGAGTCCATAGAATTCCCTTACCTCAATTTACTCGGGTGCGACTCTCTTTCTCTTAGCTTCTCGTGCTTTGGCTCAACTTGCTTTGGGTGTATCCTCAGAAGCTGCAAATCATCCACCAATCACTTTAGTTAATGTTGCTAACTCATATTTTAACTTCAACTAGTTAATATATTTCATTGAGCCTATTTCGTTAAGTTTGGCCCATTTTTGCATTTGGTCATCATCAAGCCATTTCCAACTAATTTATCTAGTAACTCACTTAGTTACTTATTTAAGACTTGATGTGAAATACTCTACCCTTACTCTCTTATTTCTTTTATGCATTTTACCCAATACCTTAAATACACATTTTACCCTTTTTGGGTATGTCTCACAATTCATTCCATAACACCATCTTAAAATCATACTCACAACACCATTATCACCTTAAGATATCCCATTCATCATTAATTTCAATACATTTCACTTTCTCACACTAACCCATTTATAACTTATAATTGTTTCATTGCATTCTAGATAGTTTCTACCATTAATATGCACACCAATCAACTCTAAAATCAATAACTAAACAAATAAACTTGGATTGGTGCATTAGAAACTCACCTAGATTGATTTCCTCCTTGCTCCAAATAGAAATGCTCCTTGTTCCTTAAAGCCAACAAATGGGGAAATGACACCAAGCTATGTTGTTCTTCCCTTTGATGTGAACAACTTTGTATCTAATAGCCTTCCCTCAAATCTTTATGAAAATGGGTGGATTGAGGAGTGAGAAAGCTAGGTTTTTGGATTGAAAATGGAAAGGAAATTGTTGTTCCCGTGAAATGCAGATTTCAATTGCTCCTATTTATAGAATTGCTTAATGAGATAGATCTGTATTGGGTGGAGATCGATCTGGTTCTCTTAAATTCCTCATTTTCTCGACATTTTGAAGGCATGAGATCAATCTGTCGAGGGCTTGAGATCGATCTGTCTTAGGCAGAGAGTTAAGGAGATCGATCTGGCTAAGGGAGAAGATCGATCTTCTCTAACTCGAGAGCTAAGGAAATCGATCTGCTTGCATTAAGGATCGATCTCTTCATTACAGAATGCTTAGCAGATCGATCTGGCCCCATTGGAGATCGATTTGCCTTGTTCCATTGCTCGAATAAGAGCATTGTTTGCTCTTCCAAATCGATCTCTCATCCTATGAGATCGATCTAGCATTCATATTTTCCAGATTTTACTGCAGTTTTTTACAGTAACTCACACAAAACATCCTGAATTTTACTGTCATAGTCATTTTCTCATCCCACCACCTTTAAGACTTGAAAATGACACCCATTCATACTTTATGCACATTAAAACTTGTGTGCATTCATTGTATAACCAAAGGTATACAATACAAAACTAAATAGAAATACAAAGATTTATGCCACTCATGCAACTTCATTCCATTTGCTGCACTACTCATTTTGCATTCCACTCACAGTCATCACATATAAAAGTCTATTTCTTCATATTCATACATAATGAAACTTGTGTGTACATTCCCAACTCATATTACAAGGGTGTACATCAATTTTATGGACTTTACATCACTTATGACTCACATTACATGTACATAGACATACGTACGAAGTCATAAGGTTACATATGAAATACGGGTCTTACAAATATGCATGATGGTTTTCCATGTTTTGAATTTGATTTGTGCACTGAATTAAATAGCATGATTTACTTTACATGCCATTAACACAAGCATGAACTAATGCTTTTGAGGTGTGAATGAGAAATTGTATGGTTTTAAGCATGGCATCACGATCACGTAGATAGTGCAGTATCTACCTGTTCGCATGATTGCCTTACTAAGCATGTTGTTTGCTCACCCCCTTATTTTCTCCCTCTCTACAAAGCATTGAGTATAGACTGAGGGCGACTGGAGGTTTCCTTTTTGGTATCCACTGCATCCCATCGCGTAAGCTATACACACTGATATAATTTTATATCTAAACTTTCCATAGCATAGTGGCATTTTGAATGTAATTGTAAGACCCGAATTTAATTAAAATACGAAAATTAAATAAGAAAAGATGGGGGATGTATGAAGGAAGGTCAGGTAAAATTGTTTACCGAAATAAGAGCAGGGGTAAAATGGTAAAAATACCAAAATCCGGTATTAATTCGATAAGAAAATTTAATTAAAAATAAGGATTTAGGATATCTTGATCAATAATGAGGAATTATACAATTTCGAGTCCAATTGATCAAGATCTGGAATTTTTAGAAATACCGAAAAGTCACCCGGGACAATATCCCGAAAATACGGAGAAATTATGCCTAAAAAATGATAAAAAAAATAAAATAAATTAAATTGTTTGGAATAAAATAATATAGTTGTAGATATTTTTAGAATATATTTGAATATTTTAATGAATATTTTAATAATAAAACAAATGGTTAAATAATAATAAAAAAAAGAATCTAAAAAAAAAAAGAGAATCGGGAAAACCCGAAAACAAGAAAACAAAATCGAGAAGCGACCCGCGAACCTTCACTACCAATTCCAGTACACCGGCGACCGACGGGCTTCGACGAAGTTACCAGGAGGAAAAGGGGAGTCCGGCTAGCACGTGGGCACCGGAATCACGCCGCCAGGTGGCCGGAGCAGGCCGATCGGAGCTAAGGAAGACCGACGGAGAAACGGGCCGATTCCCGGTGAACCACCGCTTCTGGGCTGAAACGGAGGCTACCGACGCACTCAGGGGAAGAAGCCGGTTCTTTTGAGACCGGTCTTGGCCGGTGAGACCGCCAGAAACACCGGCAACTGCAAGTTGCAGTAAAACAGCACCGTTTGGCCGAAAGGAAAGGGAAGGAAAAGGAGGGAAAAGGAAGGAAAGAGGAAAGAAAAGAAAAGAAAAGGAAGGAAAAGGAAAGAAAAGAAAGGAAAAAGGGGAAAAAAGGAAAGAAATTTACCGGGGATGACTCGAGGTTCGGGTAAGTTGACCGAGGGTCGAAATTGACCTACGGGTAAATTTCGAAAATTTAATTTAATATTATTTTAATGGAAAATAATTCGGATTTACCTAATTGTGCAGCTTCACGACAGAGACCGAACGAGAGCCGATCGAGCTCTGATTCTCGTACCCCGCATCGTATCGGGTAAGTACAATTTAATTTCGGCAATCAGAGTTCTTTAAATACCAAGTTTTAATTAATTTACGGAATTATGGATTAATTTCGCATAGAAAGGAATATTAATTCGGAGTTGTAATAAATTGCCGTAAATGGTATACGGGCTATCCAATGAATTGGATCGAAGCCCGATAATTATTAGTAAGCTGCATAAGCCCAGTATACCCGAAAAAGGGAATTAATAAATATAAAAAGGGCTGCAATGGGCCGTGACCAAATAAGGTAGATAGGGCCCAATACCTTAAAGTTGGTCAGTAAATGCGATATACTGATCAAGATAATTGAATTGACCTCAACTGTATGGTTATATGCAGTTACGTACCTTTGGTTGGCGCACATTTGGGCTGAGAGATTCGGTATCATCGAGACAGGTTAAGTCTGCACGCGATTCCAGGTAAGGGAATTTTGTAGGTATATAGAGATACCTATACGTATTTTTGAGGGGATTTACAGGGTCTAGAATTTATTAAACTATCTAGAAACGATAAAATAATTTTGCGAAAATCGGGGCATAGGTGAATAAAGGAAAAATGACAAATTTGCCCCTGAGAGTAAAATTTACAAAAAGGGTAGTAAGGCAGATAAATTGCATGATTTCATGTTTTTAATGCTTTATATGATTATATTGCTTTGATTTAAGCAAATATGCACATAGGTTGGCTATTGAATTCGTGAATTTTACGAAAGGATACTGGTTTGTACCGATTATGATTTTAAAAGATGTTTTATTAAGATCGAGCCACCTATCGTATTTACACGAATAAAAAGAGTGCTAGAGTCTATCTCGCACTAAAGTTTACTGATTTATTCTTATGGAAAGCCGTACTGGAGCATTGCTCGTACGAGAAATTTGTGTGTGCACAAAATCGTGCTGGAGCTTCGCTCGCACGAGATTTTAGATATCATGATATGCATAGCGTGGTGCTGGAGCTTCGCTCGCACTAGACGTGAGTTGACATGCATATAGTCGAGCGGAAGCCTCCTGTAGACTGTGTGTCACAGAGAGTTGAGATACTCGCACGCATACTTTGAGACATGGGTTGGTTATCGACATAGTATTGGGGTGGATAAGACCTACGGCAGGCACCCCCAGACTATGATATGGGTCCACGGAGTACGATGTACCGTGTATGTCACACGGAGTACGCTGTACCGTGCAGTCATGATGACTCTATGATGTTACTTGATATTCTGGCGGGTAGGACTTGACCCCACCTCCCGTTGCAGTTGTGATACCCCGCACACCGGGATCCGTGTAGCCTGGGATCACAGGGACATAGTATGGCCATAGTCCTCGATTTTTCATACAGTAACCTACATGCCTCACATGATATCATACGGTCTGGATAGACCAGGACAAACCCGATGGAGGGGTAGTCCCGATTTATATTTTTAAAAGAGATGTGATTTAATGAATCAAGGTATTCCCGAGAGATGGGTTTGACCTTGTTGAAGTTGTTTTATGATGAAACAAATGAGTTTTAAAGTGATGAGTTTTGTGATTAAACGAATAAGTTTTAAAGTGAAGAGTTTATGATGAAACTAATAAGTTTTTAATGTGACGAGCATGAGATGTCATACATGATGATTTTTCCATGTGTGCTTTATATGCCGATTTCATGAGTTCTCTTATATGATATATACATACATGTGGCATCGTTTTAGTCATACCTCATGCTCCAAATGTAAACGATTTTTATATCATGACATTATCAGCACGTAGATAGTATAGTTATCTACCTGCTTACATTATTGCCTTACTGAGCACGTTTCGCTCACCCTTTCATTTTCCACCCCACAGGGTATATTCAGTAGAAAAGAGCGACAATAGTCTCGCATCTCGGTTATCCGCTGCTTCTTATCAAGATCAGGTATACACATTCGTATAATTTTGTATCTGAACATATAGATGCACAGTACTGTATATGGATGTAATGTTGGGGATGTATTTAGTTTAAATAAATTGATATGTAAATGAAATATGAAAATTGAATGGTAAATAGGTGAGAGGTGACTAACACCGAATCATAGCCCAACTGGTTAGTAGTGTAACTGTTCACGACGGGTAAGGAAATGAAAAAGCGAGAAAGCAAAAAAATTTGTAGTGATTTTAAGAAATTTGGGTCGTGACGTAATCATTGGGGATGTAAAGCAATGTAAAAACATGTAAACAACAACTCTGATTTATTTATACAAGTGTTTACTTCTAAATTTTAATGCAAATCAAATTATTATGGTTGGATGAGATAGACATTGACACACAACTCAACTATTGAGAGTGTAGCTGATCACGATCGAGGTAAGATAAGGACGTATAATAAATAATGCATGGAAAGTGAAAAATTTGTGACGATTTTTAGTAAGTTGAGGGTCGTGACACTTACACAGTGCAATGCTATATGAGTTCTACAACTATTGTCGGACTTGTACAATGCAGTGCAGTGTAAGGTCTACGTTTGTTGATTGACCTGTACCATACAATACAGTGAGATTGTCATGAAAAGTCTGTTGTTAAGAAGTTACAATATAGTGAAATAAAATATTTTGCAAAAGAGTTATAGTAAACAATAAATATCACTTTTAAATTCAATTTCCATGCCTTGCATGTATATATTGAAATGCAGTAAGGCATGAATCATTTGTTACTCAGTCCAATACTATGCATGTGTAGATTGATATGCTAAGATAAGCCTGACATGGTCTTTAGTTTACATTCACTTATTGGTTAAAATAAAAGCACCTATATTTCTATTATTCACTTGGTAAGACGTATATGGTAATATTAATTTGTTCATACTACCGACAATGTATTTTTTTTATTCCCAAGGTAAGGGTTCAGTAACTTGGTATAGTCCCAAGGTACAATGCTGCCTAAAAACTACCTCAACAACGGTTCATTTACTCATCGAAAATATCGCCTCAATCTTCATAAACATGACTATCATATTTCTATAACAAGCATATTATATGATTTTATATCACATGCATCACATGGATTACTATACCCTCATTAGGCAGCCGACACACATAAGATTTTCATTTCATGTGAAACAAAAAAAATTTTATTATTGTCTATTTAGAAACCAGAAAGAAATTGCTCTTAGAACCTCCCGAAGCGTCCTTCCCTTGTTTCACCTTGTGAGATTTTTTCGGCAACCTTCCAAGCAGAATTAGAGTTCAGCCAAAATGATCTATTTTAGCCCTAAAAGTTCCCTACAACATATTAAAATTTCAGCCAAATCTAAGGTCATTTGCCTAGTGAAAAGTTAGTGAGAAAATTTATGGGCATAATTGCCCTGTTTTGCAATGTGAGAGAAAGCTTCATTTTTGATTCTTTGGTTTAATTCTAAGGTAGTTTATGGTGTCTTAAAGTTATACACATATTGCCTTGCAGCCAAGAAGGATTGTTGGTGGACAAAAATCAAGTCAAAGTTTGGTTAAAAGAGGTAGAAAGTGTTAGAAGTTTATGAAATTCATATATGTTGATGTTTGATGTGTTTGAATAATTTTGGCTAAAGTAGAATTTTGAGTTGGATTTTTTGTGGGATAGCTTAAGTTTTTGCCAACCTAGTTTTGTAAAGAAATGTTGAAGTTTGATGGAATTTGATGATTATGTGGTATTGGGTAAAACCGAAAAGTTTGGTTTAAGCTTCGGTTTAGCTGAAAACTGTAAAAATGATGAAAATGATACTTTTGGCATGTTATGGATTGTTATAGAAAGGATTAAAATGAGTAAATGAATGTTTTTTAACATGTATAAGAATTGAGTAAATTTAGATTGAAGTGAATGAGCTAAACTAAAAAGCTCGGTTTAACTAAACAATATGAAATAATGAAAAGTGGCATCTAAGTAAGTTGTAAAACGTAAGTTATGGGCTGAAATGAATGAATGGAGTGTTATTTTGATAAGTGTAAGTTTAAGAAATGAAAAGTTACCGAAATAACTAAATGACATGTTTATCAGTAAACAAAGTAAATAACAAAGTTGACAAAAATGGCCAAGTTTAATGAAGTTTATGTAAATTGGTGTATGTTTCAATATATCAAGATGAAGTTGAATATTATTTGAAAAGTCCTAATTTTCACGTTTCCGAGATGTTACAAAATCTCACTTAAACATATCCATTACATTCCTTTACAAGCACAATTCACTTAATCAATCCATATCACTAGCAAATCATTCACATCATCATCTTATAGTCACTAATCCTGTAGGCATTATACTTGTGTTCACAATATCATATCAATAACAATCTTTGAACATCATTTTCTAGTATTAACCAGCAATATGATACCAATCAAGCATTTTTCACTTACCAACGCACCACTGCTTAGAAAAATAAATCTCACGCAAGCCTTGCCAAATTGTGGAAGTTGTTACGCTGAATGTTTCCTTTAAAATTTAAACACATTAAAAAAACTTAGAACAATGTTAAACACATGCATTTAATTAAATCAAGTCACATTGGATCAATGTCACCTTATGCTAGGATGTGAGGTTATCTAGGGTTTTCTTATTGTAAGACCCGAATTTAATTAAAATACGAAATGAATGAGCATTCGTGAAGGGAAGTCGGGTTAAATTAATCCCAAACATGTGTGAGGGCAAAACGGTCAAAAGATCGAAAGCCGGTGTAAATTCGATAAGAAAATTTAATTAAAAATAATGGATTGAGAAATCTTGGTCAATAAAGGTGAAATAAATTTATATTGGGTTAAATTGATCAAGATATTAATTTATGGGAATTAATCGGAATTAATCGGGATTTTTAGTTCAAAAAAAAATAATCCCAAAAATAATCGAAAAATATACCGAAAAGTCATTCGGGACAATATCCCGAAAATACGAAGAAATTATACCCGAAAAAGGATTAAAATATAATAAATAAATTAAATTAAATTAATTAATTTGGAATAAAATAATAATTTTAAGGGATATTTGGGTATTTTTAAGGTATTTGAATGATTAAAAAAAAGAAAGAAAGAGAATTGAAAAAAAAAAAGGAATCACATTGAAACGGGTCGAGGAGAGAGAAAGAGAAGCGGAGACGAAAACGGAGCCCGACGAACCCGAGGGAGACCGGCGAGCCGTCCGGCGGCCAACGACCAGGCCAAGGGCCGAAAAAGGAAGAGGAGCTTCAGGCGATCTCCCTGGCACCGGCAGCACGACCAACCGACGCCGGAGTCCGACGAATCGGGGAGAGAAAGGCCGACAGGATTGAGGGGCTCGGTCCCAGCGAACGGCGGCATCTTGGCTCCGATCCGACCCCGCAAAACGAACCCCAGGCCGAGACGGTTCTGTTGAGGCCATTGGATGCCGACGAGATGGCCGGAATCACCGGCGACGGCCAAGAGGAGGAAAATGGGTCCGACGGCCGAGGGAGAAGAGCCGAACCGGCGGCGTTCCGGCAAGCCCGACCGAAACCGAGGGCGGATTCGAGATGCGGACGACCTTGCGGAGCCACTGGCGGTGGAAGCCGGTAGAGAACCGGTTGGCAAGGCGGTGAACCGGCGGTGAACCGGTCGAACCGGAGTGAACCGGCGGTCTGAACCGGTCCGAACCGGACTGAACCGGTTCATCTAAAAAGAGAGGAAAAAAGGGAGAAAAAGGGAAAAAGAAAAAGAGGAAAAATTGGGGAAAATTCCAGCGATGCAATCGAGCTTCGGGTAAGCCGATAAGCGGTCAAATTGACCGATTTAAATTTTGAAATATTTTATTTAATTAATTTTCGACTGGAAACTTACCCGAAAAATTGTGAAATTATGTAGCTCGACAATTGGCATCCAACGAGAGCTCAAGATAGCCTCGATTTGCGAACTAGCATGGAATCTCGGGTAAGTGACCCTTATTTACGACAATTTACATCGTTATGCGTGATATGAATTTAAATTCCGCATAAATTGAATTAAATTATGAAAATTTAGATAAATTGTCGTAAATAATCGATTTAGCTATTTGAGAATTAGAACGAGGCCCAATAAATTATTAGTGGGCCCAATGAGCCTAATAGGCCTCGATAAAGTGAAAATTAAGTGAAAAACGGGCTTAAGGCCGATTAAGGCCCATTGAGGTGCAATCGGGCCCAATAGGGGTAAACGGGCCCAATGATTTAAATTAAGCCCAGAAAATAGGAAATACAATTAAATTGTATGTTATCTGACCTGAGGAATAATTATACGCAGTTCCGGGCATTTGATTGGGAGCATAACGGACTGGGCGACGAGACAACAATGGAAAAGAAAAGGTCAGACTCGACAGGAAAATAAGGTAAGGGAATTCTACGGACTGCTAGAGGTAACTTTACGCAATTTTAAGTTCATTGCAGTCTTTAAAAATTACCTGAAGGGTCTAGAGGTCAATTAATAATTTTAGTGCCCCGAATGGGCAAATTACTAAAATACCCTTGTTAAGGGTAGAACTTACAAATTTAGGAAAAATTGGGAGGAGCAAGGACAAGAGGTTCCTGCTCGTTCTGGAGGTATTTTAACACATGCATGAGTAGGCTGGCTCACTTTTAAAGAAAAATGCATAGCATTGCATACCTTAAACGATGTAATTTCTGTGCAAACTATTTGGAGATAACCGAGCCGCCTACGTGTTTTTATTTACATGTGACGTGCTAGAGCTCAGCTCGCATGATGTTTGATTTGTGTTATGCATGCATTAGTGCTGGAGCGAGAGCTCGCACTAGAGTTTTACATGCATGGGTGCTAGAGTCTAACTCGCACTATGTTTTTACATGATTTTCGAGACAGGGTGCTGGAGTTTAACTCGCACCAAATTTTATAAGATTTTCATTTGATTTATATACAGAGTGCTGAGCTTACCTCGCACTAGATTTACTGGATTTGTGGAGTAGCGCTGTCTGCCCTTGGAGTCAGCCAAAAGGCCCAACAGGCTCAAAAGACCTCTTAAGTAGGGTGAGAGCGAGGGATGAGGTTGGCGGCTTTGTGGGGATGTAAAGCGGCTCTGCCAGTTTTATTTGATTTGATGAGAGTGCTGAGCATCGCTCGCACTGATTTTATGATAACATGTGATGAGCCGTGCTTGGAGCATCGGGTAGACTGTGTGTCACCGATTAAATAGGCTCGCACGTGCGTTTTGAGACGTGGCATGAGTATTGAGAAACAAAACCTCTCAGTGGGAAGCAAGCCATTTGGGCTGGAGTACCTAGAGTGATATGGGTCCATGGAGTACGATGTACCGTGCAAGTAGCATGGAGTACGATGTACCCTGGGGTATCTTCGGATACGGTATCTTTGTGATACGAGGTATCTTCGGATACGGTATGTTTGTGATACAGGGTATCTTCGGATACGGCATCTTCGGATGCGTGAGATCGGATAAGACTGACGGGTTGGATTGACCCACCTCCCGGGCGGTTCCCGATCAGGGTGAGACCTCGCACACTGGGATCCGTGAAGCTAGAAGGACTCACGAGGACACATATGGCCAGTCCTGGTTATTTTCGTTATACAGATATTGCCTCGTCTCGCATGTCTACAATTTCGATGATTTAAACTGGGTTTTTAAATTAAATGTGCATGATGCTATTTCCATGCTTTTTAAACCCATGTGTGATGTAAACCGACTTTCATGGTTTTGTGTGAGTCAGGATCACCCGAAGGAGGGGTCGAGTCCTGACCTTATTGTGAAATTTTTAAATGAGAAAGAAATGATTTGAAATAATTGCATGTTGAATTTTCCGTGCAAACTTGATTTACATAACATCATAACTCATATCATCTGTTTTAAAATGTGTGGAGAAAGGGTGGTTTATGCATGGCACTACGTTCATGTAGGTAGTATGGTTACCTATTTGTTCGTAGGATTGCCTTACTGAGCTTGATGTTCTTACCCCTTTCATTTTCTCCCACAGATAATCTCCAGTTGAAGTTGAGGCGACTCAGTACTGCATTCCAGATATCCGCTACTGCCCATCATTTAAGGTATATACACTTGTACATATTGTATCTACATAAGCATAGCACAGTAACATGTTTGTACGTAACTTTAGGGGATGTATAATTAATGTAAACAATTATAAATGACTGGAGAAGAAATAAGTTAGATGGTAATTGAATGGTGGGACTGGCATTGATGCACAGCCCAATTTGTTAGAGGAGTGTGGTCACGATCAGAAGACAGGTAAGAATTTAAGTAATAAAAATAACAAAGCGCGAAAAATTAACTCTGATTTTTGGGTAGTTTGGGTCGTGACATATAAAGGTGGTATCAGAGCAGCAATTGGTCTGATGTGTGTCAGTGTCAGTAATTAGAAAATTACATCCCCGTGTTACTGTGCTTGGTTAGATACAATAGTGTATATCGAGATGGGTTTTGACTAAGAAATGGTCGAGAATGCAGGAATGCCTAATATGAGTCGCGTTAGATGACATAGTGCACGAGGCAGAGGTCGTAGAGGTAGACCTGAGCCTGCTAGTCGTGCTGAGTTGACCTATAAGAATCAGAATGAAATTGGAATAGAGGCGAATGTTGAGAATGCCTCACAGAGTCCGACAGAGAGATCGGACAGTATTGAGAGACGCTTCGCGAGATTGAAGCGGAGCATGGGAATTATTTTGAGGAGCTAATTGCTCAGATTATGAATGAGATCAGAGGGCGCAGCGGAACATTGGTGGAAACCCGCTCGACCCATTTTAAGTGTTAAACATCCATAGCTAAGATGAGAAATCTTATTGGATGTATTCCGGTGACAGGATATCCCGGACATGATTTAAAGGAAAAATTTCTTACACTGCCCAGGAATACTAAATTGATTATGAGTATGAAACTCAGTTATATTCTTTGGTAGACATTACCTCGACACATGAACAGTGACAGTCGAGATGTCTAAAAGTTTATGGAAGGGCTCAGATTGTCCATCAGAGTCCAATTGGCCCCGTGAGATATTACCTATAACGAGGCAGTGCGCAGATTTACAGTTGGGTAAATAAGGACATGAGAAGCATGCCTCTGAGATTGGAAAAGGTAGTAAGGGCTAAAATAGAGACAGAAAAGAGAATCGAGAAATGACAGAGATGTTAAAATGGGAAAATGGTAATTGGTAAAAGATTTAATTTGACGAGCCATGAAGTAAGATAATTGGTAAGGCCCCAGTGCATCCAATTTTGGCACTCTTGAGGGGCATTGTAATTGGAGGACCCCGACCTACTACGAAGCAGTGTAGTAGTGTAAGCACTGGAAGCAGTGTGGGATGTGTGGTAGATACCACAGAAGGAGGGTCTATACGTACACTGTATTGATGAAAATGGCCGTTAAGTGTGGTAAGACGGACCATTGATTTTGATTGCACAGGGTTGAGCGAGATCGCCCCACAGAAAAGTAAAGAGACAGGGAAAAACTTCGTTGGTATAGCTGCAACGAAAAGGGAGGCCATAGCCGAAAAGAAAAAGGAAAGTAAGTTGTTGGACGAAGGCGAGAGGATGTCTTGGACCAGGACACTATTGATGTTTCATGGATGTGGTGTAAGATACCACACTTGTTATGAATAATGAAGTACATATGTTCATTGATCCTGGTGCCACACATTTATTCATACCACCTTCATTCGCATATAAGTGAGTAAAAAGGCATGAATGCCTACATCATTGGGCACAATACTGATAAATGAGTACCCCAATAGAGGAGGATTAATTAACGGAATATGGATATAGAGATTTTAAGTGACAAAAAGGGGTGCAACAGTTGAAATTAAAGGAGTAAAGGATTGTACTCACGAAATGAATAATGACAAGAGTTTCGTTATAATTGATACATTAAGGAGATAATCTTTGAGATATGTTGATCCTAAATACAAGATGTACTGGAGTAAGAGGCGTATGCTAGGTAAGAACATCTTTACGATATGAAGTAATTGGGATTAAGTGATAAGTATCGAATATAAATTGTAACCACATGGACTGATTTGTAAAGTATATGTGGTTAAGTCTGAAGGTTAATAAAAGTATTTCAAAATACCTCCCCGCCTGAAGACTTGACAGCGTCTAAAAGTATATATATATACATAACCTATAACGTGAAATCGATCGTCGTAATAAATACCTTTAGCATTAGGATACCTTTACTAAGACGATAAGAATATTAAAATTCGATGAATCATAAAGGTTAACATAGTAAAATTTAATAAGAGTCGTTAAGATAAGAAAAGGAAATGACGCAGGTTAGTACCTGAAAACGTAAACGATTTTGAAGGATCTTATACGCTTATGCGTAAATAAGTCAAGGATAGGGACGATTGAAATAAGTAGTGGAGCTCAACTACAATGAGTTATTTAAACTTTACCTGGACCGATTTGTCATCATCCTTATTGATGATATGTTGGGTGTAGTTAAAGTCCAGGGTAAATTATAAGCAATAATTGAAAGTGGCTTTTACAAATGGGTTGTTGCGAGTTCTCAATATGGTCTACCTTGTTGACACGTTTAACTATGAAAACGTGGTCTTTGAGTGAGATGATAGATGTGACGTGAGTTTCGGTGTAGTGAAGTATGAACTGATCACCGTGATTATTTTCACCATACCCAACAGCTCAAGAGGTTCTCAGTGAGTATGGATACCTCAAAATAATGAATGAGCTGTGTATTGATGTATAATAGGAAGATAGTCAATTTTGGAGTTAGACAACTCCTTGATCATGAAATAGACTATCTGACCCATGATTTAAAGTTGGCAACAGTATTTGTACCAAGGATATGGTACTATTATGTACACGGTGAGAAATTATGGATATGCACTGATCATAAAGCCTGAGTATCTGTTTTCACAGAAAGAGGCGAATATGAGAATACATAGTGGGATAGAGCTTCTAAGAGATTTTAATTGTGAAAATTGTACCACCCAAGAAAAGCTAATGTAATGGCTTATACCTCGAGCAGAAAGAGCCTCGGGATGGTACTACATATGATGGTCAGGGAGCGTGAGCTGCTAGAGCAGTTATGAGCCTCAGTATTGATGTGATCCCTTTTGATGATGACAGTGATTGTGTGATAGCTAGCCTGATGATTAGAACCGGATGAGAGTGCCCGGATTTGCCAGGCTTAGCGTGATGATCGGCATGATGTCGATAGTTTGGGGTCAGATTCAGAAGGGTACAGTGACAGAGTTCACAGAGTATGATAATGATTTACAGAAAGGTTCAGAGACAATATGAGTGCTCCCCAGGACCACAGTTGATGAGATAGTAATATTGTCAGAAGCTCACTCTTCGGGATACACAGTGCATACGGAAAGTAACGAATAAATATATCGAAATCTCGAAAAGGGTATGGGTGGTCAGATATGAAAAGAGATATTGTAGAGGTTGTGAAAAAGTGCCTAGTATGTCAGCAGAATAAGGTAGAGTATTAAAAGTCTGCAGGATTATTGCAGCCTCTACCTATATCGACACGGCACAGAAATGGGAGCAAGTCTCCATGAATTTTATGATGGGTTACAGAGAACCTAGGTGAATTACGAGGCTATTTGGATGATAGTCGGTAGAGTGACTAAGTCTACCTACCTTCTGGTTATGAAATCCCCAAATACTCAGAGTGTATGAGGATTTATGTGTAAGGAAGATTGTGGAACATTAAGTAACGTTCCAGTGAGCATGGTATCATATAGGGATTCCCGCTTCACTTCTCACCTCTGAGGATATTTTTAGGAAGCTATGGGAACCCGACTGAGTATTAGCACAGCTTGTCATCCTCAGACAGATGGTCAGTCAGAGAGGACTGTACAAGTTCTGAAGGATCCGATGAAAGCGTGTGCCCTTGATTTTTATGCTCCTGGGATGATCAGTTATTACAAATCGAATTCGTCAATAGTGACAGTTGCCACTTGAGTATCGGGATAACAAGATATGAGACAGTGTATGGCTGTAGGGGTTGTTCCCCAAATTGGATAAGAAAAAGTGGGTGACAGATAGAATTATTTTCGACTATGGATAATAAGTCTCTGAGGATGTTTTAGTTAAGAGTGAGAGATTAAGAACACCTCAGAGCAGGTAGAAAAGTATTGGAATTCACCCTTGGTGAATTAGTATGGTTGAAAGTTACTCGTCCTATGAGAATAAGGACATAGCGAACTTTTGGAAGAAGGTAAATTGAGTTGCGTTGGATGGAATATTTTGAGAGATTGGACAAGTGGGAGATAAGACCTGTAAGTTGGTGTTATCACCTGAATTAACAGGCACCCACAATGTGTTTCAGTTTTTGATGCTTCGGCAATACTATCCAGATCCAGCATAGGTAATCGAATATGAACTCCAAAAGTTCAGTTTAATGAAAATATAAGTATATTGAAGAAGTTGATTCGGGCATTAAACAGGAAAGAGAAAGTATTGAGATTTAAGATGATCTCCCTAATTAAAGTCCTTTGGTAGTAATACACTCCGGAGAAGGTCACATAAGAATTTAAGAATATGATACGATCGGTGTACCCGGAGTTGTATATGGACCCATATGAATTGGTTCTAATTTGGAGGACCAAATTCCTTAAGTGGGGGAGAGTTGTAAGACCCGAATTTAATTAAAATACGAAATGAATGAGCATTCGTGAAGGGAAGTCGGGTTAAATTAATCCCGAACATGTGTGAGGGCAAAACGGTCAAAAGACCGAAAGTCGGTGTAAATTCGATAAGGAAATTTAATTAAAAATAATGGATTGAGAAATCTTGGTCAATAAAGGTGAAATAAATTTATATTGGGTTAATTGATCAAGATATTAATTTATAGGAATTAATCGGAATTAATCGAGATTTTTAGTTCAAAAAAAAATAATCCCGAAAATAATCAAAAATATACCGAAAAGTCATTCGGGACAATATCCCGAAAATATGAAGAAATTATACCCGAAAAAGGATTAAAATATAATAAATAAATTAAATTAAATTAAATTAATTAATTTGGAATAAAATAATAATTTTAAGGGATATTTGGGTATTTTTAAGGTATTTGAATGATTAAAAAAAGAAAGAAAGAGAATTGAAAAAAAAAAAAGGAATCAGATTGAAACGGGTCGGGGAGAGAGAAAGAGAAGCGGAGACGAAAAGGGAGCCCGACGAACCCGAGGGAGACCGGCGAGCCGTCCGGCGGCCAACGGCCAGGCCAAGGGCCGGAAAAGGAAGAGGAGCTTCAGGCGATCTCCCTGGCACCGGCAGCACGACCAACTGACGTCGAAGTCCGGCGAATCGGGGAGAGAAAGGCCGACGGGATTGAGGGGCTCGGTCCCGGCGAACGGCGGCGTCTTGGCTCCGATCCGACCCCGCAAAACGATCCCCAGGCCGAGACGGTTCTGTTGAGGCCATTGGATGCCGACGAGACGGCCGGAATCGCCGGCGACGGCCAAGAGGAGGAAAATGGATCCGACGGCCGAGGGAGAAGAGCCGAACCGGCGGCGTTCCGGCGAGCCCGACCGAAACCTAGGGCGGATTCGAGATGCGGACGACCTTGCGGAGCCACTGGCGGTGGAAGCCGGCAGAGAACCGGCCGGCAAGGCGGTGAACCGGTCGAACTGGAGTGAACCGGCGGTCTGAACCGGTCCGAACCGGACTGAACCGGTTCAGCCAAAAAGAGAGGAAAAAAGGGAGAAAAAGGGAAAAAGAAAAAGAGAAAAAATTGGAGAAAATTCCAGCGATGCAATCGAGCTTCGGGTAAGTCGATAAGCGATCAAATTGACCGATTTAAATTTTGGAATATTTTATTTAATTAATTTTCGACTGGAAACTTACCCGAAAAATTGTGAAATTATGTAGCTCAACAATTGGCATCCAACGAGAGCTCGAGATAGCCTCGATTTGCAGACTAGCATGGAATCTCGGGTAAGTGACCCTTATTTACGACAATTTACATCGTTATGCGTGATATGAATTTAAATTCTGCATAAATTGAATTAAATTATGAAAATTTAGATAAATTGTCGTAAATAATCGATTTAGCTATTCGAGAATTAGAACGAGACCCAATAAATTATTAGTGGGCCCAATGAGCCCAATAGGCCTCGATAAAGTGAAAATTAAGTGGAAAACGGGCTTAAGGCCGATTAAGGCCCATTGAGGTGCAATCGGGCCCAATAGGGGTAAACGGGCCCAATGATTTAAATTAAGCCCAAAAAATAGGAAATACAATTAAATTGTATGTTATCTGACCTGAGGAATAATTATACGCAGTTCCGGGCATTTGATTGAGAGCATAACGGACTGCGCGACTAGACAACGTGGAAAAGAAAAGGTCAGACTCGACAGGAAAATAAGGTAAGGGAATTCTACAGATTGCTAGAGGTAACTTTACGCAATTTTAAGTTCATTGCAATCTTTAAAAATTACCTGAAGGGTCTAGAGGTCAATTAATAATTTTAGTGCCCCGAATGGGTAAATTACTAAAATACCCTTGTTAAGGGTAGAACTTACAAATTTAGGAAAAATTGGGAGGAGCAAGGACAAGAGGTTTCTGCTCGTTCTGGAGGTAATTTAACACATGCATGAGTAGGCTGGCTCACTTTTAAAGAAAAATGCATAGCATTGCATACCTTAAACGATGTAATTTCCGTGAAAACTATTTGGAGATAACCGAGCTGCCTACGTGTTTTTATTTACATGTGACGTGCTAGAGCTCAGCTCGCACGATGTTTGATTTGTGTTATGCATGCATTAGTGCTGGAGCGAGAGCTCGCACTAGAGTTTTACATGCATGGGTGCTAGAGTCTAACTTGCACTATGTTTTTACATGATTTTCGAGACAGGGTGTTGGAGTTTAACTCGCACCAGATTTTATAAGATTTTCATGTGATTTATATACAGAGTACTGAGCTTAGCTTGCACTAGATTTACTGGATTTGTGGAGTAGCGCTGTCTGCCCTTGGAGTCAGCCAAAAGGCCCAACAGGCTCAAAAGACCTCTTAAGTAGGGTGAGAGTGAGGGATGAGGTTGGCGGCCTTGTGGGGATGTAAAGCGGGCTCTGCCAGTTTTATTTGATTTGATGAGAGTGCTGAGCATCGCTCGCACTGATTTTATGATAACATGAGATGAGCCGTGCTTGGAGCATCGGGTAGACTGTGTGTCACCGATTAAATAGGCTCGCACGTGCGTTTTGAGACGTGGCATGAGTATTAAGAAACAAAACCTCTCTGTGGGAAGCAGGCCATTTGGGCTGGAGTACCTAGAGTGATATGGGTCCATGGAGTACGATGTACCGTGCAAGTAGCATGGAGTACGATGTACCGTGGGGTATCTTCGGATACGGTATCTTTGTGATACGGGGTATCTTCGGATACGGTGTGTTTGTGATACGGGGTATCTTCGGATACGGCATCTTCGGATGCGTGAGATCAGATAAGACTGACGGGTTGGATTGACCCACCTCCCGGGCGGTTCCCGATCAGGGTGAGACCTCGCACACTAGGATCCGTAAAGCTAGAGGGACTCACGAGGACACATATGGCCAGTCCTGGTTATTGCCGTTATACAGATATTGCCTCGTCTCGCATGTCGACAATTTCGATGATTTAAACTGGGTTTTTAAATTAAATGTGCATGATGCTATTTCCATGCTTTTTAAACCCGTGTGTGATGTAAACCAACTTTCATGGTTTTGTGTGAGTCAGGATCACCCGAAGGAGGGGTCGAGTCTTGACCTTATTGTGAAATTTTTAAATGAGAAAGAAATGATTTGAAATAATTGCATGTTGAATTTTCCGTGCAAACTTGATTTACATAACATCATAACTCATATCATCTGTTTTAAAATGTGTGGAGAAAGGGTGGTTTATGCATGGCACCACGTTCATGTAGGTAGTATGGTTACCTATTTGTTCGTAGGATTGCCTTACTGAGCTTGATGTGCTCACCCCTTTCATTTTCTCCCACAGATAATCTCCAGTTGAAGTTGAGGCGACTCAGTTCTGCATTCCAAATATCCGCTGCTACCCATCATTTAAGGTATATACACTTGTACATATTGTATCTACATAAGCATAGCACAGTAACATGTTTGTAAGTAACTTTAGGGGATATATAATTAATGTAAACAATTATAAATGACTGGAGAAGAAATAAGTTAGATGGTAATTGAATGGTGGGACTGGCATTGACGCACATCCCAATTTGTTAGAGGAGTGTGGTCACGATCAGAAGACAGGTAAGAATTTAAGTAATAAAAATAACAAAGCGCGAAAAATTAACTCTGATTTTTGAGTAGTTTGGGTCGTGACACTTATGCTTTTTCTTCATTGAAATCACTCCAATAATCATTCACGATATGCCAATAGTCCATTTAATCACATAACTTTTAATACACTTTCCCTTAGTTCAAGGTTAGGGTTATGTGACAACACCTACCTTCTAAGGGTTTTATCAATTCAACACTACCAATCACTTTTGCATTTTCACACATTCAACATATATTGTAACCAAAGTAAGATCTTATTGTTCATTGTGCAGCCTTGACCTTGGCTAAATGTGCATCTCATTATTACACATTGTTTCACTTTAAAATCTCACTATATATCATCACTACATCATTAAACAACTCACATATTCCAAACTTAAAGTATGAACAATAAGATTTACACAATAAGCTCTAACATGGTTGAACACTACATGTTATCACTCCACATGATTTTGTTTCATTCTAACACTAAATATCATCTTTACATCACTGAACAATCATCATATGTTTAGCTTGAAGCTTGGAATAAAGCTTACCTATATAGATATAAGCTTGGCCAAAACTACTCCTTGATGCTGCTTGGTGTTTTTGTAACGACCCGCGACCCATGGAAATTTGGAGATTTTTTTTTCAACTTATTCCTTAATCCATTTAGACTGCATTCTTGTACAGTGTCAATCCTTTCAGTTTGCTTATTTATCTATGATTATATGTTGAAGTTTAAAATTTAAATCTATATGGTTGATAGAAATTTTGGCAGCATAACAGCTTATTTATAAGCTTTCCCACCCACAATCAAGGTGATTTAACAACTCTAGTTATCCACAACTTTCAGACATGCTTTCCAAATCATATCATCTAATCATTCCATACATTTCAATCATATCTAGTTATTCTAAAAACCAATTCCCACGATAACTCATTTAATTCGTCCTCACATAGATTACATCCCAACCTATTGTTTACAGTAGGTGTTTGTGCTACACAAAAAGTGTCTGGTGAAGAGACATGAATGTATACCTCACGCATGTACAAAAGGTAGCTTAGGGAAGCTCGTATCCACCAATCTACGTTGTGTACGCAGCAGGTAGTAGTTGTAGATCACTATAAATAATCTGAAAGGTAGAAGGGTGAGCTTCAGGAAAAGCCCAGTAAGCAATGCAATTAAAATGATCATAATGTCTAAAACATACAGAGAACAGGTTTCACGACCCAAAAATCAGAGTAAATGTTTCGTTTTTCTTTTATATTTACCTGTCCTCTGATCGTGACCACACTTCACTAACAATTGGGCTGTGTGTCAATGCCAATCCCACCATTCATTCACCATATAACTTAATTCCTTATTAAAGGAAAGGTAGACACAGGAGTTTTTCACTAATTCTTTCTCATTCATTTACAAGTGTTTACAGTGTCTATACATCCCCGAAAATTACTTACAAGTATGTTACTGTGCTATTCTTATTTAGATACAATATGTACAAGTGTATATACCTCAAGTGATGGGCAGCAGCAGATATCAGGAATACAATACTCAGTTGCCTCAAAGTCTACTGGAAATGATCTGTGTGAGAAAATGAAAGGGGTGAGCATATCAAGCTCAGTAAGGCATTCCTACGAACAAGTAGGTAACCATACAACCTACATGAACGTGGTGCCATGCATAAACCACCCTTTCTCCACACATTTCAAAATAGATGCTACAATTCATGATGTCATGTAAAACAAGTTCACATATGGATTTCAAAGAGCATGGAAAACTCAAAATGCAAATCCATTTAAATCATTTCATTCTCATTAAAATTTCACAACACAGGCAGGACTCTACACCTCCCTTGGGTGTTCCTGACTCACACAAAATCATGAAATCAGATGCTTTTCAAAGCAATAATAACATGCGAGCATACCCATATGCCACACGAATGAATGTCATGTAAAACCAGTTTACATCACGCATGGGTTTAAATAGAATGGAAAATAACTTCATGCAAGTTTCAGTTTAAAACACAGTTTCATTCTCATCAAAATCACATCTCAGTCAGGATCCAATCCCTCCCTCAGGTGATCCAGACTTACACAAAAGTACACGAAACATGTTTCCCAAAACATCAATTTATAACATGCGAGACTAGGCAATATATATATCTCAGGCAAATAACCAGTAGTATGGCCATATACTCGTGATCCCACTGCTACACGGATCTTGTGTGTGGGGTCTCACCCCTATCGAGAACCGCCCCGGGAGGTGGGTCAGTCCATCCCATCGGTCCTGTCCAATATCTCGCATCCGAAAATGCCACTCGCATTCGAAGATGCCACATAATCAATCCCAGCATGGTACAACATACTCCATGCTACTTGCACGGTACAATATACTCCGTGGACCCATATCTCATATCCATAATCGTGCCTTTCTCAAAACGCACGTGTGAGCATATTTAATCGACGTGACACACAGTCTACTCGACGCTCCAAGCACGGCTCATCGCATGTCTTATAAAATCAGTGTGAGCGATGCTCTAGCACTCTCATAAAATTAAGGAAAATCTCGTGCGAGCAAAGCTCCAGCACGCGTTTCATAAAATCTCATAAGATCTAGTGCGAGCTAAGCTTCAACATTGTTAAAATCATGTAAAACTAGTGCGAGCTAGGCTCCAGCACTGTGTCATAAAAATCAAGTGAAAATCTGGTGCAAGTTAGACTCCAACACCCTTTCACAAAAATCATATAAAAATCTGGTGCGAGTTAGACTCCAGCACCTATGCATGTAAAACTCTAGTGCAAGCCCTTGCTCCAGCACTAATGCATGCATCACACAAATCAAAACTCGTGCGAGCTGAGCTCTAGCACGTCACACTTTCATAAAATCACGTAGGCGGCTCTGTTATCTCAAAACAATTTCCACAAGAAATCACATTGTTGAAAATATGCAATGCTGTGCATTTTTATTTAAAAGTTAGCCAGCCTAATCATGCACGTGTCAAAATACCTCAAAAACAAGCAGGAACCTCTTGTTCTTGCTTGTCCCAACTTTTCCTAATTTTAGAAATTTTACCCTTCAAAAGGGTATTTTGCTCATTTGCTCATCTGAGCACCAAAATTTTTATCTAAAATCTAGACCCTTCAGACAATTTAAGAGACTGCAAATGAAATCGAAATTGCGTAAAGCTACTTCTAGTAGTTCGTAAAATTTCCTTACCTGGAATCAAGCGTGAGCTTATCTTGTCTTGACCGTACCAGATTTCTCAGTCCAATTCGCTCCAGACCAAGTCTACGGAGCTGCATATAACCACGTATTTAGGTTAATTCTAACATATTTATCAGTATTTCACTATTACTGATCGAATCTAAAACACTGGGCCTGTTTTACTTTATTGGGCCTGATTGCATCTTAATGAGCCTCGACCCATTTCCAACCTATTTCCACTTATTAAATCCCTTCTTCGGGTTTATTGGGCTCTCAATACCCATTGACATTCGTTCCAAACTCTTTGGATAGCTCGTATATCATTTACGACAATTAATTCAAAAATATGAATATAATTTATTTTTATGCAGAAATTAATCCGAAATCTATAAAATAAATTCAAATTGCGTAATAATCATACTATTGTCGTAAATGAGCTTTACTTACCCGAAATTATGTGATGGTGCATGAATCGAAGTTCGATCGGCTCACGTTCGGAATTTATCGTCGAACTGCACAATTTTATATTTAATTCTAGGTTATTTTTCGATCAAATATAATTTAAATTAATTTTCAAAATTTACCCTTAGGTCAGTCTCGAGTAATCCCGGGTAATTTTTCTTTCTTTTTTTTCCTTTTTCTTTCTTTTCTTTTTCCTTTCCTTCTCTTTTTCCTTCATTTTCCTTCCTTTTCCTTCCCCTTTCCTCTCGGCCAAACGATGCTGTTTCGGGTTCCTTGTAGTCGCCGGCATTTTCGGCCGTTTCAAAACGACCGCCTCTGCTCGGGGATCTCTCGGTTGGGTCGAATCGGAGCTGGTTCGCCATGGATCGCCGGAACTGACTCGATTTTTCGTTCACCGATTCATCGAAATCACCCGTCGTCAGCCCACGTCACCGGTGCCAGAGCGCCTGTCCTCTCTCTTCTCCGACCTTCATCTGGGCTCATCTGTCGCTGGTGGCTCGTTCGTGGCTCGGGTCTTCGGTTATCGTTTTCTGTCGATTTTCTGTTTTTGGGTTTTCTCGATTTTTCTTTTTCAGTTCTCTTCTTTATTTTATTTTATTTGTTATTGTAATATACTTTATTATTATTTTAATGAATAAAATACATTATTTTTTAACAAATATCTTCAATATTCATTTAATTAATATATTTAATCAATTAAATATATTTTTATTTTATTTAATTATTTTTCTGGTATAATTTTTCATATTTTCAGTATAATGTCTCGGGCGAAAATTACAATTTATCATAATATTTTTGTATCTTGACCAATTGGACTCGAAATTCGATAATTGCTCCTTCATTGATCAAGATGTCCTAATTCCCTATTTTAATTAAACTTTTCTTATCGAATTTACACTGAATTTTGGTCTTTTGATCGTTTTACCCTTCTACACGTTTAGACCAATTTAGGCCAACTTTCCTTCTTGGGCCCACTATAATTTCTTATTTAAAATTCATATCTCTGTCCGAACAATTCAAATCTCATAAATTAAATTTGAAATTCCTTAAATGTCTGTTTTCGGATTTTATGTACGTTCGACTACTTCATTCATATTTATATGATCAAAATCATCTGTCTTATGATTCCATTAACATATAACAATATCCATACAATGTGTGAATCATAAGGAAATACGATAAAAATCGGGTCTTACAACAGGTTAATACTAAAATGTGGCATTTCTTTGCAAACATTACATACTTCCAAAACGCGTAAAATGGAAAACATATTTAACAAAAACATTGTTTTGAAATAAGAAACCTTAACAGACGGATCCAAATATTTTAGAATAACAGAACTTCAAAAGCATTGCTGAGTATAAAACATATAACGAAAAGTCAACATCTTAAAATAGAGATCATATCAGATGAAGACTAGACTGTCCTATATAGCTGTCATGTGGTAATAACAGAGTCATCCTCCATAGAGGGATGAAAAGAATAATAAGATACCTATGGCCATAGTAAGGCTGTATACGTGATCAAGGTCGTACAACAAACAGACACACCCGAAGATGGTAATAGACACACCCGAATGCCGTAAACAGACATGCCACAAAGGTGGAAATCATATATGCCACGAAGGCGAGCATGACATGTGATAACTTATAACATAGGTGGCTTTTAGTCTCAAAACGTGTGATAATTTCATGCATAAATCGAATATCAGAACATCTTATTAGAAGACAGATTCAAAAAAACATGCTCGAAAATCCTGCATTTAATTTCATAAGGTTTTCCTTCAATTCAAAAATTATGACAGAATGAAATATAGGCTTGATAGGTGTGAAGCTTGATTTTCATTCGAGGGTTAGTTTAAACTAAAGAAGCAATCTCATAATAATTTCTAACCATTTATTGAGAAGTTGAGTAAACTTGAACATTTTCATAAATCAAGGTTTGAGAAAAGAAATATTATTACCATCTTAAATTACACCCCTTACCTCTCTATTGGGTTTAAACGACGCTATTTCACCGAGATCCGATATAGCCTCGTTAGACTTGTCGATTTTCCCGAGCTATCCAAAATGACATCAAGTCATCATATATGGTTCAATCTTGCTTTAACTTACTCGAATATGCATTTATTTCCTTAAAGTTAACCAATTTTGACTATTTCACCAACTTCGCTCATTTTCTCAGTTTTACCAATAAAATCTCAGTTTAAGCTATTTCATTAGTTTTCTTTCTAACAAATTAAAGGTTTTTCAACTTAATAGCTTAAACATTTATCCTATACTTTATTTAAACACTCAAAGTACCCAAATTACTCAATTTTCACTCTTTTTTGGTTTTTTGCTTAACTGAACTATAAACCGAGTTTCTTTGGTATCATTCAAACATCTATTAACCTTAAATCAAACCACATTTCATCTTGAACATTAAAGCCCTATGCTGGCCAAATTCATTAAGCATTCTACAAATTATTCCAATCAATTCTATTTAAGTAAAAAGCCTTAAAAATCATCAAATATCAACATATCTCATCATAATCATCATTCATCAAATTTCTCTTACCTTTGACCAAAGTTAACCAAGCTTTTGATTCTCCAAATTGTTCCTCAATTGTAAATCATCAAGTTAACATCTTACAATCATCCTAAACATCAACAAAATCCAACCAAAAACATTTAAAATCAAGCTTTCTCTCACCTCATGAACAGGACAGTTTCTGTCCCTGATTTTCTCTCTAGAATTTCACCTAGAAAATGAACTTGAATGGATCTAAAATTTTTATATGTTGTATAGAGTTAAAGTAGGAAGATTCGTTATTTCTTGGTCAAGATCCAAAAACTACTGGAAGAGGCTCAAAAAAACTCCACAAGAAGAGTTGTATAGTAACACCTACGGGAAGAAGATAGGATTGGTTCTCTCTACAATTTTATCATAGTAGATGAATTCTTTTTTTGCTGTATTTTTTATATGTTATAAAGAAATAATAGGGGAATATTTTATCCTTTTGGACATTCCATTAATATGGCTATAAGACCCTATAAAAATTCACTCAATGAAGATAACACAGTCACGTTTTGGCAGGAAGAAGAAGAGAAAGAAATGGTTGGATCTCTCGAGATAGGAAAGCAAATGGGGTGATTCCAAGTGCTAATGTTATATTATTAAGTGGGGTAATAATATGGAGGATATGGGAATTTTTGGACCGTTGGATGAGCTTCAAATGCAAGGGTGTACATGAGCTGGTCAGTTGATTATGCTGGGCAGATTTTCTGCCCTGTTTTGTAAAATCCCAAAAACTATTTCTTGTCCAATATCTTCCAATTTATCACTTCTCCAATATTATATTATGTCTCTAGTATCTCTCATAAAAATTTGGGGGTCACTTGTCTAAGAAACGTTCCCCGATTGAGCTCATTTTACTCGATTGGGTCAATACCAAGTAAAATGGCTTTAAGCTTTCGATTCACTTTAAAAATTCATTGAAACATCCAAACCTCCATATTTCCACTTGATTTTAATTTTTCAAGTAAATTTTACCTTATACTAACTTTCCATGGCCTTAAAATAATTTTCTTAAATTTTTTATAATTTATTCCAAATTTATTTCTTAACTATGCCCACTTTTCTCGGTTTATCGTAAACTTGATTTCTGTTACTTTAGTATTCACTTCCTAACATTATTTCATGAACTTACATATATTCTTAAGTGAATTCTAGGGGTTCAAAGCCTTATCTCGATTTTTGTGCCACCAAGCCCCGTTCCACAATCCTGAACGCTTTGATCACTTTGGGCTTGCAAAACATTCTCATAAGTCTTAGTCTTCTCATCTTAATTTAAAATTAAGTCTTAGTCATGAAAATCTAGGTCTCACAGTTTTACTCTAAGACAAAGCCATATGATACTTTAGAATTGTTGTTTATATAACATATACTAAGATCAAAGCAAGGAAGTTTACTTACCCCTTGAATTTCTTAGTGGCTAAAGCCTTTCTCACTTTACTACATTGGTATTTCAAGCATTCTCTTAAGAAAATAAAGGTGTAGGAAAGTTTAGGAGATCATAGGAAGATAGAAAAAAATGAAAAGATGATTTAACAAGCTTAAATTTCTTGGTTCTTAGCTTAAGGGTCACAATTTACTTGTTTTCTTCATTTCTCCCTGTTTTTCTTTTAGTTTCAGTTTATGGTGTTTTCCTTGTAAAAAGGCCTAGCATCCTTCTTCAAAATGGGATATTTTGCACTTAATTCCATTAGTCAATAAGTTAATAAGTAAATGGCTTCATTTACAAGCTTATGTAGATATTTACATTAGTATTTATCACATTAATTTCCATTTTTCTTATTTCACTAATTAACTTGATTCTCATTGGTTAAAAATATACTTGGTTCACATAAATTCTATCAATTCCACTTATATCCTATGTCTTAAGATGGTCAAAATGTTGATTTTTTCAATGGTTAGTCATCCATGCTAAGTAATGCTAGGTTTTTTACCCAGTTTCTCCTATTTCGATTTTATTTCATCCATTTTCAGTTTTACTTGGCCGAACTTGCTTCAAGGTTTGACCGATCACTTTTAGGATTTGACCACACTTATTTGACTTTTCAAAGTCAAACCACTTGACCATTTTGACACTTAGTCCCATAACTATGGACAAAATCATTATTTTTAGGTTTGTTTCATGTTTTTTGAGATAAGCCGTAATCATAATTTTATAGGTTCAGATAGCTTACCTGAGGTCATATACTGTCAATATATGATGATTCAGATATTTTTGAGTGGTTGTGCTCCTGTGGGGCCCCGTATTCAAGGGTAAGGAAGCTCACATGTCAACTCAAAAAATTGAAATTTTCACTTTTTTTTTGTCATTTCTTACATATCAAACCTTAATAACTTAGCCAAATATGTACAGAAATTGTGGTTATCACAAAAACAAATACGAAATCACAACTAGGATCTTTACATTGATTACAAATGCATATCAAAATCTCAAGACGCTTAAAAGGTGACTTATAAACAAAAAACTCATAAAAAGACTATATACATAATAATCTTAGCTTTTATAAAACACGTGTCAAATTAGTATACATACATGGCCTAATCATATACACAATGGAAACATGCACAATGCATTATTTGAAACTAAATCAAAATCTCAAAAGTTAATAAAACCGATAATAAACATAGTTTTATCGAAAATAGACTATGTACATTTTTAATCCGATTTCACAAAATTGATGTTTTATGGTACTAACGAAAAACATAAAAGGCTCGATCAGAATACTTACACACTCCTAGAATAATTTGCCAACTTACGAGGTGACACCTAGATTCGCATGCAGTTATAGTCAATGTGCATCTGTGAAAGTCAAACGTTTAATTTTTTTAGTCGTTTGATCAACGCATTTCATAATTTGACTTAATTCTTATTAGTTTCTTAGTCCATTTTCATAATTAAACCTTATTTGACTTTTCAGACAAAGTCAAATCTAAAAAATTTGACTCGGTCAAACTTTGAGTTGAGTTTTGCTAAAAGTCTATTTAGACCTAATTTTCATCATTAGAACCCTTAATAGTCACTCCACACCCTAATTAACCTTATGTCAACCCCTCTTTCAAAATGTTAAATCCTAAATCAGAAAGTCAACCTTATAATTTTTAAGCTCGATCTTTTCTCGTTTGGTCTAGAATGACTACAAACCCATAATTAGATATAATTATGATTTTTAATTGCTAAAATCGACATCCTAACCCTTTAATTAAGGGTGTGGTCGAACCCTACATGCTATAACCCTAAATTCACTTTCACAAACTGTAAGACCCGATTTTTATTGTATATGTTAATAGAATCATAAGACGGATGATTTTGATCATATAAATATGAATGGAATAGTCGAACGTACGTAAAATCCGAAAACGGATAGTTAAGGAATTTCAAATTAAATTTATGAAATTTGAATGGTCCGGACAGAGATACGAATTTTTAAATGAGAAATTATAGTGGGTTCAAGAAGGGTAAAACAATAAAACTATCGAAACCCGGTATAAATTTGATAAGAAAATTTTAATTAAAAACAAGGATTTAGGATATCTTGATCAATAACGAGGAAATTATCAAATTTTGAGTCCAATTGAACAAGATCCGAAATTAGAAAGATTTACTAAAAATTCACTCAGGACAATATCCCAAAAAATACAGAGAAAATATACCGAAAAAATGGTTAAAATACAATAAATAAATTAAATAAATTAATTTGAATAAAATATAATTTTTAAAGATATTTTGGGATTTTTAGAATATTTTAAATGATTAAAATAATATTAAAATAAATTATAATATATAAATATATATAAAAAAGAGAAATTAGAAATTGTAATCGGGGAGAGAGAAAACCCAAAACTCGAAAAGGAATGAAGCGAAGATCGACGGGACCGACCTTTGCATCGACGAGCATCCGACGACCCAGCGACCAGGTGAAAGGTCGACGAAGAGCGCAGACGATCGGGCAACCCTCCTGCCACCGAAATGCTCCCCACCGGCGCCGAAAAGAGCAGATCGGCGAAGGAATAGCCGCAGAGAAGAGAAGAGAAATTCGACGACCACCGGCATGATACGGCCAACCCTAACCCCAGCCGAACACTCCCTCAGTGCAAGCGCACCAATTGGCGCTAGAAACGAGCCGAGAATCGGTCAAAAATGTCATGAATGGCGACATGGAAGACTGAATCAGTATAGACCGGTTTAGCAAGAAGAGAACAGGGCAAAATCGATCGGTCTGAACCGGATTGAATCGGACCAAACCGGTTCAGCCAAGAAAGAGAGGAAAAAGGGAGAAAAAGGAAGAAAAAGAGAAAAAGGAAAAAAGGGGAAGATTTTCGGGGATATATCGGACTTCGGGTAAGTCGATAAAAGGTCAAAAGTGATCAATTTGATTTTTAAAAAATTTATATAAATTATATTTGATCAAAAATTAACCCGAAATTAAATATAAAATTATGCAGTTCGATGATAACTTCCGAACGTGAGATGATCGAACTTTGATTTGCACACCATCACATAATCTCGGGTAAGTAAAGCTTATTTACAACAATTTATGTGATTATCGCGTATTAAAGATTTATTTTACGAATTACGAATTAAATTTCGCATTTAGTGAATTATATTGGGATTTTTGAATTAACTGTCGTAAATGATATACGGGCTATCTAAAGAGTTTAGAAAAAAGCCCGATGACTATTGGTAAGCCAAATGAGCCCAATAGACCCGAAGAAGGGATTTAATTGTGTAACAGAGTGCTAGAGCTTAGCTCACACTCATTTACTTGATTTGATGAGAGTGTTGGAGCATCGTTCGCACTAGTTTTATGAGAACATGCGATGAGCCGTGCTTGGAGTGTCGGGTAGACTATGTGTCACACCGATTAAATAGGCTCGTACATGCATTTTGAGACAGGGCATGAGTATGGATATGAGATATGGATCCACGAAGTACGTTGTACCGTGCAAGTAGCATGGAGTACGCTGTACCGTGCAAGTAGCATGGAGTACGCTGTACCATGCTGGGATTGATTATGTGGCATCTTCGGATGTGAGTGGCATCTTCAGATGCATGGCATCTTCGGATGTGAGTGGCATATTCGGATACGAGTGATCAGACAGGGCCGATGGGATGGACTGACCCACCTCCCGGGGCAGTCCCCGATCGTGGTGAGACCCCGCACACTAGGATCCATGTAGCAGTGGGATCACAAGGACATATGGCCATCGTTCTAGTTATTTACCCGAGATATATATATATATCTGTTGCCAGTCTCGCATGTTGATGTTTTTGAAAAACACGTTTTGTGGATTTTTGTGTGAGTCTAGATCACCCAAGGGAGGGGTTAGATCCTGACTAAGATAAGATTTTGATAAGAATGAAATTGGGTTTTAAACTGAATTTGCATGATGTTATTTCCATGCTATTTAAACCCATGAATGATGTAAACTGGTTTTACATGACATTCATTGTATCGCAGATTTCTATTCTTGTGAAAAGCATTTGATTTCATGGTATTGTGTGAGTCAAGAACACCCGAGGGATGGGATGAGTCCTGGCTTTGTTGTGAAATTTTAATGAGAATGAAATGATTTAAAAGAGTTGCATGTTGAATTTTCCATGCTCTTTGAAAACCACATGCGAACTTGTTTTACATGACATCATGAATTATAACATTTGTTTTGAAATGTGTGGAGAAAGGGTGGTTTATGCACGGCACTATGTTCATGTAGGTAGTATGGTTACCTACTTGTTTGTAGGATTGCCTTACTGAGCTTGATGTGCCCACCCCTTTCATTTTTCTACTAAGATTTCCTCCAGTAGACTTTATGGTGACTGAGTACTGCATTCTTGATATCTACTGCTGCCCATCATTTTGAGGTATATACACTTGTATATATTGTATCTAAATAAGAATAGCACAGTAACATGTTTGTAAGTGACTTTCAGGGATGTATAGATACTGTAAACACCTGAAAATAAATGGGAAAGAATTAATGAAAAAACTCATGTGTTTACCTTTCCTTAAATAAGGAATTAAGTTATATGGTAAATGAATGGTGGGACTGTTATTGACGCACAACCCAATTATTAGTAGAGTGTGGTCACGATCAGAGGACAGGTAAGTATGAAAGAAAAATGAAAAATTTACTCTGATTTTTAGGTCATGACAAATGGTGGTATCAGAGCGAAATTGGTCTGATGTGTGTCTGTGTCAGTAATTAAGAAATTATATCCCCGTGTTACTGTGCTTGGTTAGATATAATAGTGTATATCGAGATGCGTTTTAACTAAGAAATGGTTGAGAATGCAGGAATATAGGCATTATGCCTAATATTAGTCATGGTAGAGGAGGCAGAGCACGAGGCAATGGTCGTAGAGGTAGGCCTGAGCCTGCTAGTCGTGTTGAGTTGACTTATGAGAATCAGGATGAGATTGAACTGGAGACTGATGTTGAGCATACCCCACAGAGTTCGACAGAGAGATTGGACAGTATTGAGACACGCTTCGCGAGGTTGGAGTGGAGTGTGGAGAATATTTTAGGAATTAATTGCTCAAAGTATGCATGGAATTTGAGGGAGAGTTGGAGCATTGGTGGAAGTCCGCTCAACCCATCTTACGAGTTAGACATCTAGAATGTATATGAAAAATAAGTCTAGATGTATTTCGATGATAGAATATCCCGGACACTGCTTAAAGGAAATTAGAGATAAAATTTATTACTTTGACCTAGAGGAACTGGTTGATTGACGAGTAAGAAACTCAGTTTATATCCTTAGGCAAGTATTACCCTGACACTATAGGCAGTGAGAGCCGAAAAGCCCAAAAGTTCATGGAAGGGCTCAGATTGTTAATTAGAGTTCGATTGGCCCCGTTAGATATCACTACCTATGTCGAGGCAGTGTTGTAAGACCCCGTATATGTATAAGGGTAATGTGTGTAATTGGATCAAATAATATGATTGGACTTGTAATGTAAAGTATGATCGATGTAAGTCCATGGATTCAATGTATGTATGTGTAATATAAATTGTAACGTACATACAAGTTTCATTGAGTATGAATACGGAGAAATGTGTTCTAGCAAGTGATGGATGTGATTGAGACTCAAGATGAGTAGTGTGGTAAAATGGAATGGAGTTATGCTTCCATTTGGTTTTATGTAGCATACCTTTGAACATATAATGAATGCACACAAGTTTCAATGTGCATAAGGTATGAATGGATGCCATTTTCAAGTTATAAAGGTTGATGGATGAGAAAATGGCCATGGCAATAGATTAATGATGTGTTGGTGTGAGTTGCAGCAAGGAAACTGCAGGAAATCTGGAAAACATGAGGCCCAGATCGATCTCATAGGATGAGAGATCGATCTGGAAGAGCCAGAATGCTCTTATTTGGGTGAAAGAATAGAGCAGATCGATCTCCAATGGAGCCAGATCGATCTCCCAAGCATTCTGTAGTGGAAAGATCGATCCCCAAGCACCCAGATCGATCTCCTTAGCTCTCTGTTTGGGACCAGATCGATCTCATGCTTCGACAGATCGATCTCATGCTTCAACAGATCGATCTCATTTCGTCGACAGATCGATCTCAGGCTTAAAAATGCCGTGAAAAAGAGGGATTTTAAGGGACCAGATCGATCTCCTCTTGGACCAGATCGATCTCCTCAAGCCATTTCTATATAAGGAGAGCTGAAAAAATCTGGAAATCTCGAAAAAACATTTAACCTTACAATCTCAACCCAAAAACCTAACTTTCCCTCTCTAAAATCAGCCATTTTCAGTGAGATTTGAAGAGAGATCATTAGAGGCAAAGTTGTTCCTATCAAAGAGAAGAACAACATAGTGAGAGGGCATTTTTCCATTTTTGGAATTGAAGAAGTTAAGGGCATTACCATTGGAGCAAGAAGAGAAATCATATTGGTAAGATTCTAACACTCCAATCCAAATGCATTAGCTATTTAATTGATTTTGGAGTTGATTGGTATGAGTATTGATGGATAAACTACTTAGGAATGTAGTGGAATTGGTGTGACCTAGAAATCTAAAATGGGTATAATGTGAGGATATGTGGGATTGAATGAACTTATGGTTTATGGCATGCTAAAGTTGTTATTGGGGTAATGTTATGATTTTAGATGGTTAGATGGAATTACATGGTGAGTTGGAAGAATTGTGAAAATGGATATGTATGTGATGGATAAATGCCATAGTGAGGGAATTCATGGAATATGAACACTATGAGCTTAATGTCGATTTAACATCGATTTTAAATAAGTTAATAGGCCTAAGAAGATCCATAGACTCGAGTGATGGATAAAGTAATGAAACGAGGCCAAATAAGCTTTAATAGAGGCTATAGATTAAATTGACTATAGCAAGCACAAGGGTTGCAATATATGGATCGAATATAATGCGGGATACGATTTTGTGCAGTCCCGAAGAGTTCGTTGAAGGCGAACCGAACCGTACGAGTAAGCAGCTTAAGGAAGTGGAATCACGCATCGCGATTCCAGGTAAGGGAATTTTGTGAGTATATAGAGGTAGCTGCTCGTACTTTGAACTTGTGGGTGAATATTGGGTGTTTATGAAATGCATGGTTGCTCAAATAAATGTTGATGGTATTCGTGAATGATGATGAGTATATGCGTGGTTTTGGATTTGAAGTGGATTTTATGAAATGGGATAGTAAGGCTAATAATTGCATAAATATAATGTTTTGATGTTTTTCAAAACGAAGTTGTTTGGTTTTAAGCAAGCTTGTAGATGGGTCGGCTAGTATTGTATGATTGTTGTGGAAAAGCATTTGTGAGTGCTAAACCCGATTGCCGGGGATTGTTTTATTGTGTATGAGCCGCCTATCGTATTTGTATGACATAAATCGCTCTAGAGCCTCGCTCGCGCTGGATTTCTATGTTTTCATTGTATGAAACGTGCTGGAGCTTAGCTCGCACCTTGATTGGAAATTATGTTGATGTTTATAAACCGTACTGGAGCTTTTGCTCGTACGTGGCTTTTGAGTGGTTGTCTTATGAGTATAACCGTACTAGAGCTATGCTCGTACGCGTCTCTTTACGAGAGGATGCATGAGTCGTGCTAGAGATTTGCTCGCACAAGTTTGCACATTGTGATAAGCATAAGGTTGTGAAAGTTGGTAAGATCCTTAAGCCTTACATCCTTAAGCCTTACATCCTTAAGCTAACATCCTTAAGCCCAGAGAGGCGGGGAGGCTCTGTTAGGCGGGGAGGCTCTGTTTGGTGGGGAGGCTCTCTTACGGTGGGATCCTTAAGCCAACATCCTTAAGCCCAAAGAGGCGGGGAGGCTCTGTTAGGCGGGGAGGCTCTCCTACATGGTTATAGTAAGATCCTTAAGCCTTACATCCTTAAGCTGACATTCTTAAGCCCAAAGAGGCGGGGAGGCTCTGTTAGGCGGGGAGGCTCTGTTTGGCAGGGAGGCTCTCTTACGGTGGGATCCTTAAGCCAACATCCTTAAGCCCAAAGAGGCGGGAGGCTCTGTTAGGCAGGGAGGCTCTCCTACATGGGTACGGTAAGATCCTTAAGCCCTACATCCTTAAGCCGACATCCTTAAGCCCAAAGAGGCGGGGAGGCTCTGTTAGGCGGGGAGGCTCTGTTCGGTGGGGAGGCTCTCTTACGGAAAGGATCCTTAAGCCCTACATCCTTAAGCTAACATCCTTAAGCCAACATCCTTAAGCCCAAAGAGGCGGGGAGGCTCTGTTAGGCGGGGAGGCTCTGTTAGGCGGGGAGGCTCTGTTCGGCAGGGAGGCTCTCCTTCACGGATATGGAAAACTCTTGGTATGGGGTAGGTAAGACCTAGGAATGGCACCCCGAATCACGATATGAGTTGTGGAGTACGCTGTACCGTGTATATCACATGGAGTACGATGTACCGCATGATGGTTATGTGATGAGAAAGTCTGGCGAGGGATAATCCATCTTCGTGCCAGCATGATACCCCGCACACCTGAATGCGTGTGGTCTGGGATGATTTATGATGTAATGGTTCACATAGGCACTTTTGATATAGTGACCTAGATTTATACACATGCGTGAATTGTGGAAATGAAAATGTGTTTGTGATTGTGAGTTGATTTTGTGGTGTTTATGGTGTTGGTTTAAAAAGGAGGTTTCTTAAAGAATTGCCCTCTTATGAATTTAAACGAGATTGAGCATGAGATGATTTATACATGATGTTTCTACCATGTTTTATATGCCAATGCACATGATTTTGATACATGATATATATGTATACTCACATGGCATAGTTTTATTCCTCATGCTCCTACTATAAATGATTTATGCATAACACTATCAGCATGTAGATAGAGTAGTTATCTACCATGCTTGCATTATTGCCTTACTGAGCGTGTGGTTGCTCATCCCACTCTATTTTTCCCCCTACAGAGCGTGCATAGTAGCCCAGTGAGGACTGAGGCGTATTATTTTGGACTCCGCTGCATCTCCATCGCTAAGAGGTATATACACAGTGATTCTTTTTGTATCTAAACAATGTAAAAGCACAGTATTCTTTTGAGTTGTACTTATGGGGGATGTAGATGTCAGTAAAACATGTATTCATATAAGTACATGATTAAATGCACATGTATGACATCGTTTTAATTAATTGAGAATGAATGAGATGTGGTGTTTATTATTGGCTCACAGCCCAACAGTGTGTGGTGAGTTTAGTTCACGACCGGGTAAGGTAACAGTAAAACGCGAAAAATTTTCAGTGATTTTCGGTTAAAGAGAATGGAATTGGGTCGTGACAGAGATTGGTATCAGAGCCATGTTGGCCTGATGTGAATCATTAATAAAACGTAGGAAAGTACATCCCCATAGTACTGTGCTTTTGTTTAGATATAACTGTGTATACAGTGATGGATTGAGCTTAATGAATTATTATAATACAGGAAGTTAGGCACTATGCCAGTTACACGCCAAGGTAGAGGGGCGAGAGCACGTGCTAGAGGCCGTAGAGGTAGGCCTGAGAGCCGTGCGGAGCCACAGATTGAGCAGGCTCCACAGAACCCTGCTGGGAGAGCAGAGGATACTGAGGCTCGCTTCGCTAGATTAGAGCGGAGTATTGAGAGTTTGGTGGAGATAGTCACGCAGGCCTTGGGCGCCGGTGACAGACGAGGTCCCGCGGCACAGCCTACTATTGAACAGGCAGCTGCAGAGGCGGAGAGACCTCAGACTGCTGAGACAGCTACTGTTACACCACCTCCAGCTCAAGATATAGCTTCTCCTATCGCTCCACAGCAGAGCGGTAGTGATTTGGGTTATGACTGCGACTTGAGTAGGTTGCGAGAGTTTCAAGCGCTGAAACCCCCAGTGTTTAGAGGGGTGAAGGACCCAGTGATTACGGAGGATTGGGTGTATGAGATGGAGAAACTATATAGGTTTTTCCGATGCACTTCAGCTGAAAAGGTAGCCTTTGCCGTGTTTATGTTGAAAGGCGAGGTCGAGCATTGGTGGAGGTCCACCGAGGTTATTTTGAGGGCCAGACACTCTGAGATCTCGTGGGAGATATTTCTAGAGGCCTTCAGGAGACAGTACATCCCAGCTACCGCACAGAGGAAACTGGGGATGGAATTTATGAATTTGGTTCAGGGGAACCGGACTGTGGACGAGTATGAGTCCAAGTTTATGTCATTGGGGAGATATGACCCTGACACGATGGGTAGTGAGACCCGGAAGATTCAGAAGTTCATGGATGGATTGAGATTGGCCATCCAGACTAAGCTAGCTCCCTTTGACATCTTGACTTATGAGGAGGCTGTACATAAGGCTCAGTTATGTGAGCAAGACTTTGAGCGAAATGCCTCCGAGCTTGGAAGGATCAGTGTCAGGAAGGACAGAGACCGGAAGAGATCCGGGTTTGGAAGAGTGGCCAAGAGAGGTGGCCAAAGGTTTTTCGAGAAGAGGCCTAAGATCGAGGAGGTGCAGGAGAGAGCTGCTAGACCTCCCGTATACCCAGCTTTGACTGCACCGAGGGGTATAACTATTGGAGGACCACGACCTACCACGGATTAGTGTAGGAGATGTGGGAGATACCATGGGACTAGGCCATGTCAGGTGCCCCCTGTTTCGTGTTTTAGGTGTGGGAGGCCAGGACACATATCAAGGTTCTGCACTGAGAAGATGGAGATTGCCCCACAGAAGGGCAAGGAGCCTGAGGGAGCTCCAGTTGAGACAGCAGCCCCGAGGAGGAGGGCTACAGCTGAGGAAAAAGGGAAACAGGCTGCGGGTGTGAGCAGAGGAAGGGTGCACGCACTGGACCAGGACACTGCAGACGCTTCGACGGATGTGATTAAAGGTACCATCCGAATCTTTGAATTAGAAGCATTGGTATTATTTGATCCTGGTGCCACGCATTCTTTCATATCACCTTCCTTTGCACATAAATTGTTGAAATATGTGAAACCAACATTGTTGGATAAAATGTTGATGATTTCCACACCCATGAATGATAGTCAATTGACTGAGCATGTATGTAGAGATTGTAAGTTAAAGATAGAGGGGAAGGAAATGATAGCCAATCTGATTTTATTGAATATGAATGATTTTGATGTAATTTTGGGAATGGATTGGTTGGCTACCAATCGTGTTGTGATGGATTGTCATGCCAAAACATTGATGTTTTCAGGATTAGACAATCTTATTGTAAATTTTGATGAAAAGAAATGATATGAAACTTATATAATTGTGGTAAATAAAAGAGTATGATTTTAAATGCATGTTGCTGAGAGATAAATTATTCGTTTTTGATAAATGTTGAATGTGGAGTGATGGTTTATGTTACTAACGATGGAGAGGATATTGTGAAGGGTTCATTGCCTATGTGGTCGATATAGATGAGGCACACCCGGAATTAAAGGACATACCCGTAATTACGGATTACCCTGATGTCTTTCCGGATGAATTACCAGGACTACCACCTGAAAGGGAAATGGAATTTTGCATTGAGTTAGTGCCTGGTACAGAGCCGATATCGAAACCACCCTATAGAATGGCTCCGATAGAATTGGAAGAGCTGAAGAAACAGCTGCAAGAGTTGTTAGAGAAGGGGTTTATTAGACCGAGTGTCTCACCTTGGGGAGCACCGGTTCTATTTGTAAGGAAGAAGGATGGAAGCCTCCGACTGTGTATAGATTACCGGTTGTTGAATAAGGCCACCATTAAGAACAAGTACCCCCTTCCAAGAATCGATGATTTGTTGGATCAGCTCCAAGGAGCCGAAGTATTTTCTAAGATAGATCTGCGGTCAGGGTATCATCAATTGAGGATCAGGAGTGGAGATATACCCAAGACAGCATTTCGTACCCGTTATGGCCACTACGAGTTTTTGGTGATGCCATTCGGATTGACGAATGCTCCCGCAGCATTTATGGCATTGATGAATGATATATTCAAGCCATACCTGGACAAGTTTGTGATTGTTTTCATAGATGATATTTTGGTGTATTCCAAGTCCAGGGAAGATCATGAGGAGCACTTAAGGATAGTTCTGCAGACCCTTCGAGAGAGAGAATTGTATGCCAAACTCAGCAAGTGTAACTTTTGGTTGGAACAGATCTCATTTCTGGGGCATGTTGTGTCTAAGGATGGGGTATCAGTGGATCCATCCAAGATAGAGGCAGTTATACAGTGGGAACAGCCCAAGACAGTTACTGAGATCAGGAGTTTTCTGGGATTGGCAGGATATTATCGGAGATTTGTAGAGGGTTTCTCCAGACTAGCTGCTCCGTTGACACGCCTCACTCGAAAAGATGTTAAGTTTGTGTGGGATGAGGCATGTGAGAGGAGTTTTGAGGAGCTTAAGCGTCGATTGACGACTGCTCCAATTCTCACCATTCCTACCAGCTCAGGAGGATTCTCGGTGTATACGGATGCATCACACCAAGGACTGGGCTGTGTGCTTATGCAGGATGGGAAGGTAGTTGCCTATGGATCTAGACAGTTGAAAGATCATGAGAGGAACTACCCGACACATGATTTGGAGTTGGCAGCTGTAGTATTTGCATTGAAAATATGGCGCCACTATCTCTATGGTGAGAAATTTCAGGTGTTCACAGATCATAAGAGCCTTAAGTACCTGTTCTCGCAGAAAGAGCTAAATATGAGACAGAGGAGATGGCTCGAACTCCTGAAAGACTATGATTGTGAAATCATGTACCACCCGGGTAAGGCAAATGTAGTTGCCGATGCTTTGAGTAGAAAGAACCTTGGGTTGGTGTCTTATGTGATGGTACGGGAACATGAATTGTTAGAACACTTTGCGAACCTCAGTTTGGATGTAACCCTACCTGGATCTGAGAGACTTGAGATGATGGCTAGTTTGAGACTAGAGCCAGAGTTGATTGGCCGTATTCGGCAAGCCCAGCAGAGTGATCGACGGTGCATCGATTGGCTGAGGCAGGTACAGACAGGTGTGGGTATTGATTTTGAGCAGAGTGCTGATGGCTTATTGAGGTTCAGAGGCAGAGTATGCGTTCCCAGGGATCCTGAGATCAGGAGAATGATTTTATCAGAGGCTGACTCATCGAAGTATACGATACATCCGGGAAGTACCAAGATGTATCAAAACCTTCGGAAGGTTTATTGGTGGTCTGGAATGAAGAGAGACATTGCTGAATATGTCGCTAAGTGTCTCATTTGTCAGCAAGTGAAGGTAGAGCATCAGAAGCCTGCAGGATTATTGCAGCCTCTACCGATACCGACATGGAAGTGGGAGCATGTCACCATGGATTTTGTGATGGGGTTGCCGAGGACCCGCAGAGGTCATGATGCCATATGGGTTATTGTGGACCGGTTGACTAAGTCCGCCCATTTCTTGGCTATGAGAGCTACCGATACACTGAGTCAGTTGGCGAACCTGTATATTCGAGAGATAGTACGGCTACATGGTGTACCAGTGAGCGTTGTTTCTGATAGGGATGCCCGCTTCACTTCCCATTTCTGGGAACATTTTCAGGAAGCGCTGGGGACCCGATTGAGTTTTAGCACCGCTTTTCATCCTCAGACAGATGGGCAGTCAGAGAGGACTACACAGACCCTCGAGGATATGTTGAGAGCGTGTGTGCTAGATTTTAGAGGCTCCTGGGATGACCACCTGCAGTTAGCCGAGTTCGCTTATAATAATAGCTATCATGCTAGTATCGGGATGGCACCCTATGAGGCATTATACGGGCGTAGATGCCGTTCCCCTATTGGATGGGAAGAGGTTGGTGACAGACAGATTTTTGCTCCGGACTTAGTGCAGCAGGCATCTGAGGACGTCCAGTTGATATGTGAGAGATTACGGACAGCTCAGAGCCGGTAAAAGAGTTATGCTGACAAGAGACGAAGACCACTGGAGTTTGATGAGGGTGAGTCGGTATTTCTGAGAATTTCACCATCGAAGGGTATTATGAGATTCGGTAAGAAGGGCAAGCTGAGCCCTAGATATATCGGACCCTTCGAGATTTTGGAGAGAGTGGGAGATAAGGCGTATAGATTGGCATTGCCACCGGACTTGGCAAATGTCCACAACGTCTTCCACGTCTCGATGCTTCGGAAGTATCACCCGGACCCGGCACATGTGATAAGATATGAGCCGTTGGAGCTCCATGAGAGTATGACGTATGTTGAGAAGCCGGTTCAGATATTGGACAGGAAAGAGAAAGTGTTGCGGAATAAGACAATTCCCTTGGTGAAAGTGCTTTGGCAACACCACACGGCGGAAGAGGCCACGTGGGAATTGGAGAACTTGATACGGGAGAAGTACCCCCAACTGTTTGAAGAGTGACTTGGTTCTAATTTGGAGGACCAAATTCCTTGAAGGAGGGGAGAATGTAAAACCCCGTATATGTATAAGGGTAATGTGTGTAATTGGATCAAATAATATGATTGGACTTGTAATGTAAAGTATGATCGATGTAAGTCCATGGATTCAATGTATGTATGTGTAATATAAATTGTAACGTACATACAAGTTTCATTGAGTATGAATACGGAGAAATGTGTTCTAGCAAGTGATGGATGTGATTGAGACTCAAGATGAGTAGTGTGGTAAAATGGAATGGAGTTATGCTTCCATTTGGTTTTATGTAGCATACCTTTGAACATACAATGAATGCACACAAGTTTCAATGTGCATAAGGTACTAATGGATGCCATTTTCAAGTTATAAAGGTTGATGGATGAGAAAATGGCCATGGCAATAGATTAATGATGTGTTGGTGTGAGTTGCAGCAAGGAAACTGCAGGAAATCTGGAAAACATGAGGCCCAGATCGATCTCATAGGATGAGAGATCGATCTGGAAGAGCCAGAATGCTCTTATTTGGGCGAATGAATAGAGCAGATCGATCTCCAATGGAGCCAGATCGATCTCCCAAGCATTCTGTAGTGGAAAGATCGATCCCCAAGCACCCAGATCGATCTCCTTAGCTCTCTATTTGGGACCAGATCGATCTCATGCTTCGACAGATCGATCTCATGCTTCAACAGATCGATCTCATTTCGTCGACAGATCGATCTCAGGCTTAAAAATGCCGTGAAAAAGATGGATTTTAAGGGACCAGATCGATCTCCTCTTGGACCAGATCGATCTCCTCAAGCCATTTCTATATAAGGAGAGCTGAAAAAATCTGGAAATCTAGGAAAAACATTTAACCTTACAATCTCAACCCAAAAACCTAACTTTCCCTCTCTAAAATCAGCCATTTTCAGTGAGATTTGAAGAGAGATCATTAGAGGCAAAGTTGTTCCTATCAAAGAGAAGAACAACATAGTGAGAGGGCATTTTCCCATTTTTGGAATTGAAGAAGTTAAGGGCATTACCATTGGAGCAAGAAGAGAAATCATATTGGTAAGATTCTAACACTCCAATCCAAATGCATTAGCTATTTAATTGATTTTGGAGTTGATTGGTATGAGTATTGATGGATAAACTACTTAGGAATGTAGTGGAATTGGTGTGACCTAGAAATCTAAAATGGGTATAATGTGAGGATATGTGGGATTGAATGAACTTATGGTTTATGGCATGCTAAAGTTGTTATTGGGGTAATGTTATGATTTTAGATGGTTAGATGGAATTACATGGTGAGTTGGAAGAATTGTGAAAATGGATATGTATGTGATGGATAAATGCCATAGTGAGGGAATTCATGGAATATGAACACTATGAGCTTAATGTCGATTTAACATCGATTTTAAATAAGTTAATAGGCCTAAGAAGATCCATAGACTCGAGTTATGGATAAAGTAATGAAACGAGGCCAAATAAGCTTTAATAGAGGCTATAGATTAAATTGACTATAGCAAGCACAATGGTTGCAATATATGGATCGAATATAATGCGGGATACGATTTTGTGCAGTCCCGAAGAGTTCGTTGAAGGCGAACCGAACCGTACGAGTAAGCAGCTTAAGGAAGTGGAATCACGCATCGCGATTCCAGGTAAGGGAATTTTGTGAGTATATAGAGGTAGCTGCTCGTACTTTGAACTTGTGGGTGAATATTGGGTGTTTATGAAATGCATGGTTGCTCAAATAAATGTTGATGGTATTCGTGAATGATGATGAGTATATGCGTGGTTTTGGATTTGAAGTGGATTTTATGAAATGGGATAGTAAGGCTAATAATTGCATAAATATAATGTTTTGATGTTTTTCAAAACGAAGTTGTTTGGTTTTAAGCAAGCTTGTAGATGGGTCGGCTAGTATTGTATGATTGTTGTGGAAAAGCATTTGTGAGTGCTAAACCCGATTGCCGGGGATTGTTTTATTGTGTATGAGCCGCCTATCGTATTTGTATGACATAAATCGCTCTAGAGCCTCGCTCGCGCTGGATTTCTATGTTTTCATTGTATGAAACGTGCTGGAGCTTAGCTCGCACCTTGATTGGAAATTATGTTGATGTTTATAAACCGTACTGGAGCTTTTGCTCGTACGTGGCTTTTGAGTGGTTGTCTTATGAGTATAACCGTACTAGAGCTATGCTCGTACGCGTCTCTTTACGAGAGGATGCATGAGTCGTGCTAGAGATTTGCTCGCACAAGTTTGCACATTGTGATAAGCATAAGGTTGTGAAAGTTGGTAAGATCCTTAAGCCTTACATCCTTAAGCCTTAGATCCTTAAGCTAACATCCTTAAGCCCAGAGAGGCGGGGAGGCTCTGTTAGGCGGGGAGGCTCTGTTTGGTGGGGAGGCTCTCTTACGGTGGGATCCTTAAGCCAACATCCTTAAGCCCAAAGAGGCGGGGAGGCTCTGTTAGGCGGGGAGGCTCTCCTACATGGTTATAGTAAGATCCTTAAGCCTTACATCCTTAAGCTGACATTCTTAAGCCCAAAGAGGCGGGGAGGCTCTGTTAGGCGGGGAGGCTCTGTTTGGCAGGGAGGCTCTCTTACGGTGGGATCCTTAAGCCAACATCCTTAAGCCCAAAGAGGCGGGAGGCTCTGTTAGGCAGGGAGGCTCTCCTACATGGGTACGGTAAGATCCTTAAGCCCTACATCCTTAAGCCGACATCCTTAAGCCCAAAGAGGCGGGGAGGCTCTGTTAGGCGGGGAGGCTCTGTTCGGTGGGGAGGCTCTCTTACGGAAAGGATCCTTAAGCCCTACATCCTTAAGCTAACATCCTTAAGCCCAAAGAGGCGGGGAGGCTCTGTTAGGCGGGGAGGCTCTGTTAGGCGGGGAGGCTCTGTTCGGCAGGGAGGCTCTCCTTCACGGATATGGAAAACTCTTGGTATGGGGTAGGTAAGACCTAGGAATGGCACCCCGAATCACGATATGAGTTGTGGAGTACGCTGTACCGTGTATATCACATGGAGTACGATGTACCGCATGATGGTTATGTGATGAGAAAGTCTGGCGAGGGATAATCCATCTTCGTGCCAGCATGATACCCCGCACACCTGAATGCGTGTGGTCTGGGATGATTTATGATGTAATGGTTCACATAGGCACTTTTGATATAGTGACCTAGATTTATACACATGCGTGAATTGTGGAAATGAAAATGTGTTTGTGATTGTGAGTTGATTTTGTGGTGTTTATGGTGTTGGTTTAAAAAGGAGGTTTCTTAAAGAATTGCCCTCTTATGAATTTAAACGAGATTGAGCATGAGATGATTTATACATGATGTTTCTACCATGTTTTATATGCCAATGCACATGATTTTGATACATGATATATATGTATACTCACATGGCATAGTTTTATTCCTCATGCTCCTACTATAAATGATTTATGCATAACACTATCAGCATGTAGATAGAGTAGTTATCTACCATGCTTGCATTATTGCCTTACTGAGCGTGTGGTTGCTCATCCCACTCTATTTTTCCCCCTACAGAGCGTGCATAGTAGCCCAGTGAGGACTGAGGCGTATTATTTTGGACTCCGCTGCATCTCCATCGCTAAGAGGTATATACACAGTGATTCTTTTTGTATCTAAACAATGTAAAAGCACAGTATTCTTTTGAGTTGTACTTATGGGGGATGTAGATGTCAGTAAAACATGTATTCATATAAGTACATGATTAAATGCACATGTATGACATCGTTTTAATTAATTGAGAATGAATGAGATGTGGTGTTTATTATTGGCTCACAGCCCAACAGTGTGTGGTGAGTTTAGTTCACGACCGGGTAAGGTAACAGTAAAACGCGAAAAATTTTCAGTGATTTTCGGTTAAAGAGAATGGAATTGGGTCGTGACAGAGATTGGTATCAGAGCCATGTTGGCCTGATGTGAATCATTAATAAAACGTAGGAAAGTACATCCCCATAGTACTGTGCTTTTGTTTAGATATAACTGTGTATACAGTGATGGATTGAGCTTAATGAATTATTATAATACAGGAAGTTAGGCACTATGCCAGTTACACGCCAAGGTAGAGGGGCGAGAGCACGTGCTAGAGGCCGTAGAGGTAGGCCTGAGAGCCGTGCGGAGCCACAGATTGAGCAGGCTCCACAGAACCCTGCTGGGAGAGCAGAGGATACTGAGGCTCGCTTCGCTAGATTAGAGCGGAGTATTGAGAGTTTGGTGGAGATAGTCACGCAGGCCTTGGGCGCCGGTGACAGACGAGGTCCCGCGGCACAGCCTACTATTGAACAGGCAGCTGCAGAGGCGGAGAGACCTCAGACTGCTGAGACAGCTACTGTTACACCACCTCCAGCTCAAGATATAGCTTCTCCTATCGCTCCACAGCAGAGCGGTAGTGATTTGGGTTATGACTGCGACTTGAGTAGGTTGCGAGAGTTTCAAGCGCTGAAACCCCCAGTGTTTAGAGGGGTGAAGGACCCAGTGATTACGGAGGATTGGGTGTATGAGATGGAGAAACTATATAGGTTTTTCCGATGCACTTCAGCTGAAAAGGTAGCCTTTGCCGTGTTTATGTTGAAAGGCGAGGTCGAGCATTGGTGGAGGTCCACCGAGGTTATTTTGAGGGCCAGACACTCTGAGATCTCGTGGGAGATATTTCTAGAGGCCTTCAGGAGACAGTACATCCCAGCTACCGCACAGAGGAAACTGGGGATGGAATTTATGAATTTGGTTCAGGGGAACCGGACTGTGGACGAGTATGAGTCCAAGTTTATGTCATTGGGGAGATATGACCCTGACACGATGGGTAGTGAGACCCGGAAGATTCAGAAGTTCATGGATGGATTGAGATTGGCCATCCGGACTAAGCTAGCTCCCTTTGACATCTTGACTTATGAGGAGGCTGTACATAAGGCTCAGTTATGTGAGCAAGACTTTGAGCGAAATGCCTCCGAGCTTGGAAGGATCAGTGTCAGGAAGGACAGAGACCGGAAGAGATCCGGGTTTGGAAGAGTGGCCAAGAGAGGTGGCCAAAGGTTTTTCGAGAAGAGGCCTAAGATCGAGGAGGTGCAGGAGAGAGCTGCTAGACCTCCCGTATACCCAGCTTTGACTGCACCGAGGGGTATAACTATTGGAGGACCACGACCTACCACGGATTAGTGTAGGAGATGTGGGAGATACCATGGGACTAGGCCATGTCAGGTGCCCCCTGTTTCGTGTTTTAGGTGTGGGAGGCCAGGACACATATCGAGGTTCTGCACTGAGAAGATGGAGATTGCCCCACAGAAGGGCAAGGAGCCTGAGGGAGCTCCAGTTGAGACAGCAGCCCCGAGGAGGAGGGCTACAGCTGAGGAAAAAGGGAAACAGGCTGCGGGTGTGAGCAGAGGAAGGGTGCACGCACTGGACCAGGACACTGCAGACGCTTCGACGGATGTGATTAAAGGTACCATCCGAATCTTTGAATTAGAAGCATTGGTATTATTTGATCCTGGTGCCACGCATTCTTTCATATCACCTTCCTTTGCACATAAATTGTTGAAATATGTGAAACCAACATTGTTGGATAAAATGTTGATGATTTCCACACCCATGAATGATAGTCAATTGACTGAGCATGTATGTAGAGATTGTAAGTTAAAGATAGAGGGGAAGGAAATGATAGCCAATCTGATTTTATTGAATATGAATGATTTTGATGTAATTTTGGGAATGGATTGGTTGGCTACCAATCGTGTTGTGATGGATTGTCATGCCAAAACATTGATGTTTTCAGGATTAGACAATCTTATTGTAAATTTTGATGAAAAGAAATGATATGAAACTTATATAATTGTGGTAAATAAAAGAGTATGATTTTAAATGCATGTTGCTGAGAGATAAATTATTCGTTTTTGATAAATGTTGAATGTGGAGTGATGGTTTATGTTACTAACGATGGAGAGGATATTGTGAAGGGTTCATTGCCTATGTGGTCGATATAGATGAGGCACACCCGGAATTAAAGGACATACCCGTAATTACGGATTACCCTGATGTCTTTCCGGATGAATTACCAGGACTACCACCTGAAAGGGAAATGGAATTTTGCATTGAGTTAGTGCCTGGTACAGAGCCGATATCGAAACCACCCTATAGAATGGCTCCGATAGAATTGGAAGAGCTGAAGAAACAGCTGCAAGAGTTGTTAGAGAAGGGGTTTATTAGACCGAGTGTCTCACCTTGGGGAGCACCGGTTCTATTTGTAAGGAAGAAGGATGGAAGCCTCCGACTGTGTATAGATTACCGGTTGTTGAATAAGGCCACCATTAAGAACAAGTACCCCCTTCCAAGAATCGATGATTTGTTGGATCAGCTCCAAGGAGCCGAAGTATTTTCTAAGATAGATCTGCGGTCAGGGTATCATCAATTGAGGATCAGGAGTGGAGATATACCCAAGACAGCATTTCGTACCCGTTATGGCCACTACGAGTTTTTGGTGATGCCATTCGGATTGACGAATGCTCCCGCAGCATTTATGGCATTGATGAATGATATATTCAAGCCATACCTGGACAAGTTTGTGATTGTTTTCATAGATGATATTTTGGTGTATTCCAAGTCCAGGGAAGATCATGAGGAGCACTTAAGGATAGTTCTGCAGACCCTTCGAGAGAGAGAATTGTATGCCAAACTCAGCAAGTGTAACTTTTGGTTGGAACAGATCTCATTTCTGGGGCATGTTGTGTCTAAGGATGGGGTATCAGTGGATCCATCCAAGATAGAGGCAGTTATACAGTGGGAACAGCCCAAGACAGTTACTGAGATCAGGAGTTTTCTGGGATTGGCAGGATATTATCGGAGATTTGTAGAGGGTTTCTCCAGACTAGCTGCTCCGTTGACACGCCTCACTCGAAAAGATGTTAAGTTTGTGTGGGATGAGGCATGTGAGAGGAGTTTTGAGGAGCTTAAGCGTCGATTGACGACTGCTCCAGTTCTCACCATTCCTACCAGCTCAGGAGGATTCTCGGTGTATACGGATGCATCACACCAAGGACTGGGCTGTGTGCTTATGCAGGATGGGAAGGTAGTTGCCTATGGATCTAGACAGTTGAAAGATCATGAGAGGAACTACCCGACACATGATTTGGATTTGGCAGCTGTAGTATTTGCATTGAAAATATGGCGCCACTATCTCTATGGTGAGAAATTTCAGGTGTTCACAGATCATAAGAGCCTTAAGTACCTGTTCTCGCAGAAAGAGCTAAATATGAGACAGAGGAGATGGCTCGAACTCCTGAAAGACTATGATTGTGAAATCATGTACCACCCGGGTAAGGCAAATGTAGTTGCCGATGCTTTGAGTAGAAAGAACCTTGGGTTGGTGTCTTATGTGATGGTACGGGAACATGAATTGTTAGAACACTTTGCGAACCTCAGTTTGGATGTAACCCTACCTGGATCTGAGAGACTTGAGATGATGGCTAGTTTGAGACTAGAGCCAGAGTTGATTGGCCGTATTCGGCAAGCCCAGCAGAGTGATCGACGGTGCATCGATTGGCTGAGGCAGGTACAGACAGGTGTGGGTATTGATTTTGAGCAGAGTGCTGATGGCTTATTGAGGTTCAGAGGCAGAGTATGCGTTCCCAGGGATCCTGAGATCAGGAGAATGATTTTATCAGAGGCTGACTCATCGAAGTATACGATACATCCGGGAAGTACCAAGATGTATCAAAACCTTCGGAAGGTTTATTGGTGGTCTGGAATGAAGAGAGACATTGCTGAATATGTCGCTAAGTGTCTCATTTGTCAGCAAGTGAAGGTAGAGCATCAGAAGCCTGCAGGATTATTGCAGCCTCTACCGATACCGACATGGAAGTGGGAGCATGTCACCATGGATTTTGTGATGGGGTTGCCGAGGACCCGCAGAGGTCATGATGCCATATGGGTTATTGTGGACCGGTTGACTAAGTCCGCCCATTTCTTGGCTATGAGAGCTACCGATACACTGAGTCAGTTGGCGAACCTGTATATTCGAGAGATAGTACGGCTACATGGTGTACCAGTGAGCGTTGTTTCTGATAGGGATGCCCGCTTCACTTCCCATTTCTGGGAACATTTTCAGGAAGCGCTGGGGACCCGATTGAGTTTTAGCACCGCTTTTCATCCTCAGACAGATGGGCAGTCAGAGAGGACTACACAGACCCTCGAGGATATGTTGAGAGCGTGTGTGCTAGATTTTAGAGGCTCCTGGGATGACCACCTGCAGTTAGCCGAGTTCGCTTATAATAATAGCTATCATGCTAGTATCGGGATGGCACCCTATGAGGCATTATACGGGCGTAGATGCCGTTCCCCTATTGGATGGGAAGAGGTTGGTGACAGACAGATTTTTGCTCCGGACTTAGTGCAGCAGGCATCTGAGGACGTCCAGTTGATATGTGAGAGATTACGGACAGCTCAGAGCCGGTAAAAGAGTTATGCTGACAAGAGACGAAGACCACTGGAGTTTGATGAGGGTGAGTCGGTATTTCTGAGAATTTCACCATCGAAGGGTATTATGAGATTCGGTAAGAAGGGCAAGCTGAGCCCTAGATATATCGGACCCTTCGAGATTTTGGAGAGAGTGGGAGATAAGGCGTATAGATTGGCATTGCCACCGGACTTGGCAAATGTCCACAACGTCTTCCACGTCTCGATGCTTCGGAAGTATCACCCGGACCCGGCACATGTGATAAGATATGAGCCGTTGGAGCTCCATGAGAGTATGACGTATGTTGAGAAGCCGGTTCAGATATTGGACAGGAAAGAGAAAGTGTTGCGGAATAAGACAATTCCCTTGGTGAAAGTGCTTTGGCAACACCACACGGCGGAAGAGGCCACGTGGGAATTGGAGAACTTGATACGGGAGAAGTACCCCCAACTGTTTGAAGAGTGACTTGGTTCTAATTTGGAGGACCAAATTCCTTGAAGGAGGGGAGAATGTAAAACCCCGTATATGTATAAGGGTAATGTGTGTAATTGGATCAAATAATATGATTGGACTTGTAATGTAAAGTATGATCGATGTAAGTCCATGGATTCAATGTATGTATGTGTAATATAAATTGTAACGTACATACAAGTTTCATTGAGTATGAATACGGAGAAATGTGTTCTAGCAAGTGATGGATGTGATTGAGACTCAAGATGAGTAGTGTGGTAAAATGGAATGGAGTTATGCTTCCATTTGGTTTTATGTAGCATACCTTTGAACATACAATGAATGCACACAAGTTTCAATGTGCATAAGGTACTAATGGATGCCATTTTCAAGTTATAAAGGTTGATGGATGAGAAAATGGCCATGGCAATAGATTAATGATGTGTTGGTGTGAGTTGCAGCAAGGAAACTGCAGGAAATCTGGAAAACATGAGGCCCAGATCGATCTCATAGGATGAGAGATCGATCTGGAAGAGCCAGAATGCTCTTATTTGGGCGAATGAATAGAGCAGATCGATCTCCAATGGAGCCAGATCGATCTCCCAAGCATTCTGTAGTGGAAAGATCGATCCCCAAGCACCCAGATCGATCTCCTTAGCTCTCTATTTGGGACCAGATCGATCTCATGCTTCGACAGATCGATCTCATGCTTCAACAGATCGATCTCATTTCGTCGACAGATCGATCTCAGGCTTAAAAATGCCGTGAAAAAGATGGATTTTAAGGGACCAGATCGATCTCCTCTTGGACCAGATCGATCTCCTCAAGCCATTTCTATATAAGGAGAGCTGAAAAAATCTGGAAATCTAGGAAAAACATTTAACCTTACAATCTCAACCCAAAAACCTAACTTTCCCTCTCTAAAATCAGCCATTTTCAGTGAGATTTGAAGAGAGATCATTAGAGGCAAAGTTGTTCCTATCAAAGAGAAGAACAACATAGTGAGAGGGCATTTTCCCATTTTTGGAATTGAAGAAGTTAAGGGCATTACCATTGGAGCAAGAAGAGAAATCATATTGGTAAGATTCTAACACTCCAATCCAAATGCATTAGCTATTTAATTGATTTTGGAGTTGATTGGTATGAGTATTGATGGATAAACTACTTAGGAATGTAGTGGAATTGGTGTGACCTAGAAATCTAAAATGGGTATAATGTGAGGATATGTGGGATTGAATGAACTTATGGTTTATGGCATGCTAAAGTTGTTATTGGGGTAATGTTATGATTTTAGATGGTTAGATGGAATTACATGGTGAGTTGGAAGAATTGTGAAAATGGATATGTATGTGATGGATAAATGCCATAGTGAGGGAATTCATGGAATATGAACACTATGAGCTTAATGTCGATTTAACATCGATTTTAAATAAGTTAATAGGCCTAAGAAGATCCATAGACTCGAGTTATGGATAAAGTAATGAAACGAGGCCAAATAAGCTTTAATAGAGGCTATAGATTAAATTGACTATAGCAAGCACAATGGTTGCAATATATGGATCGAATATAATGCGGGATACGATTTTGTGCAGTCCCGAAGAGTTCGTTGAAGGCGAACCGAACCGTACGAGTAAGCAGCTTAAGGAAGTGGAATCACGCATCGCGATTCCAGGTAAGGGAATTTTGTGAGTATATAGAGGTAGCTGCTCGTACTTTGAACTTGTGGGTGAATATTGGGTGTTTATGAAATGCATGGTTGCTCAAATAAATGTTGATGGTATTCGTGAATGATGATGAGTATATGCGTGGTTTTGGATTTGAAGTGGATTTTATGAAATGGGATAGTAAGGCTAATAATTGCATAAATATAATGTTTTGATGTTTTTCAAAACGAAGTTGTTTGGTTTTAAGCAAGCTTGTAGATGGGTCGGCTAGTATTGTATGATTGTTGTGGAAAAGCATTTGTGAGTGCTAAACCCGATTGTCGGGGATTGTTTTATTGTGTATGAGCCGCCTATCGTATTTGTATGACATAAATCGCTCTAGAGCCTCGCTCGCGCTGGATTTCTATGTTTTCATTATATGAAACGTGCTGGAGCTTAGCTCGCACCTTGATTGGAAATTATGTTGATGTTTATAAACCGTACTGGAGCTTTTGCTCGTACGTGGCTTTTGAGTGGTTGTCTTATGAGTATAACCGTACTAGAGCTATGCTCGTACGCGTCTCTTTACGAGAGGATGCATGAGTCGTGCTAGAGATTTGCTCGTACAAGTTTGCACATTGTGATAAGCATAAGGTTGTGAAAGTTGGTAAGATCCTTAAGCCTTACATCCTTAAGCCTTACATCCTTAAGCTAACATCCTTAAGCCCAGAGAGGCGGGGAGGCTCTGTTAGGCGGGGAGGCTCTGTTTGGTGGGGAGGCTCTCTTACGGTGGGATCCTTAAGCCAACATCCTTAAGCCCAAAGAGGCGGGGAGGCTCTGTTAGGCGGGGAGGCTCTCCTACATGGTTATAGTAAGATCCTTAAGCCTTACATCTTAAGCTGACATTCTTAAGCCCAAAGAGGCGGGGAGGCTCTGTTAGGCGGGGAGGCTCTGTTTGGCAGGGAGGCTCTCTTACGGTGGGATCCTTAAGCCAACATCCTTAAGCCCAAAGAGGCGGGAGGCTCTGTTAGGCAGGGAGGCTCTCCTACATGGGTACGGTAAGATCCTTAAGCCCTACATCCTTAAGCCGACATCCTTAAGCCCAAAGAGGCGGGGAGGCTCTGTTAGGCGGGGAGGCTCTGTTCGGTGGGGAGGCTCTCTTACGGAAAGGATCCTTAAGCCCTACATCCTTAAGCTAACATCCTTAAGCCCAAAGAGGCGGGGAGGCTCTGTTAGGCGGGGAGGCTCTGTTAGGCGGGGAGGCTCTGTTCGGCAGGGAGGCTCTCCTTCACGGATATGGAAAACTCTTGGCACCCCGAATCACGATATGAGTTGTGGAGTACGCTGTACCGTGTATATCACATGGAGTACGATGTACCACATGATGGTTATGTGATGAGAAAGTCTGGCGAGGGATAATCCATCTTCGTGCCAGCATGATACCCCGCACACCTGAATGCGTGTGGTCTGGGATGATTTATGATGTAATGGTTCACATAGGCACTTTTGATATAGTGACCTAGATTTATACACATGCGTGAATTGTGGAAATGAAAATGTGTTTGTGATTGTGAGTTGATTTTGTGGTGTTTATGGTGTTGGTTTAAAAAGGAGGTTTCTTAAAGAATTGCCCTCTTATGAATTTAAACGAGATTGAGCATGAGATGATTTATACATGATGTTTCTACCATGTTTTATATGCCAATGCACATGATTTTGATACATGATATATATGTATACTCACATGGCATAGTTTTATTCCTCATGCTCCTACTATAAATGATTTATGCATAACACTATCAGCATGTAGATAGAGTAGTTATCTACCATGCTTGCATTATTGCCTTACTGAGCGTGTGGTTGCTCATCCCACTCTATTTTCCCCCCTACAGAGCGTGCATAGTAGCCCAGTGAGGACTGAGGCGTATTATTTTGGACTCCGCTGCATCTCCATCGCTAAGAGGTATATACACAGTGATTCTTTTTGTATCTAAACAATGTAAAAGCACAGTATTCTTTTGAGTTGTACTTATGGGGGATGTAGATGTCAGTAAAACATGTATTCGTATAAGTACATGATTAAATGCACATGTATGACATCGTTTTAATTAATTGAGAATGAATGAGATGTGGTGTTTATTATTGGCTCACAGCCCAACAGTGTGTGGTGAGTTTAGTTCACGACCGGGTAAGGTAACAGTAAAACGCGAAAAATTTTCAGTGATTTTCGGTTAAAGAGAATGGAATTGGGTCGTGACAGAGATTGGTATCAGAGCCATGTTGGCCTGATGTGAATCATTAATAAAACGTAGGAAAGTACATCCCATAGTACTGTGCTTTTGTTTAGATATAACTGTGTATACAGTGATGGATTGAGCTTAATGAATTATTATAATACAGGAAGTTAGGCATTATGCCAGTTACACGCCAAGGTAGAGGGGCGAGAGCACGTGCTAGAGGCCGTAGAGGTAGGCCTGAGAGCCGTGCGGAGCCACAGATTGAGCAGGCTCCACAGAACCCTGCTGGGAGAGCAGAGGATACTGAGGCTCGCTTCGCTAGATTAGAGCGGAGTATTGAGAGTTTGGTGGAGATAGTCACGCAGGCCTTGGGCGCCGGTGACAGACGAGGTCCCGCGGCACAGCCTACTATTGAACAGGCAGCTGCAGAGGCGGAGAGACCTCAGACTGCTGAGACAGCTACTGTTACACCACCTCCAGCTCAAGATATAGCTTCTCCTATCGCTCCACAGCAGAGCGGTAGTGATTTGGGTTATGACTGCGACTTGAGTAGGTTGCGAGAGTTTCAAGCGCTGAAACCCCCAGTGTTTAGAGGGGTGAAGGACCCAGTGATTACGGAGGATTGGGTGTATGAGATGGAGAAACTATATAGGTTTTTCCGATGCACTTCAGCTGAAAAGGTAGCCTTTGCCGTGTTTATGTTGAAAGGCGAGGTCGAGCATTGGTGGAGGTCCACCGAGGTTATTTTGAGGGCCAGACACTCTGAGATCTCGTGGGAGATATTTCTAGAGGCCTTCAGGAGACAGTACATCCCAGCTACCGCACAGAGGAAACTGGGGATGGAATTTATGAATTTGGTTCAGGGGAACCGGACTGTGGACGAGTATGAGTCCAAGTTTATGTCATTGGGGAGATATGACCCTGACACGATGGGTAGTGAGACCCGGAAGATTCAGAAGTTCATGGATGGATTGAGATTGGCCATCCGGACTAAGCTAGCTCCCTTTGACATCTTGACTTATGAGGAGGCTGTACATAAGGCTCAGTTATGTGAGCAAGACTTTGAGCGAAATGCCTCCGAGCTTGGAAGGATCAGTGTCAGGAAGGACAGAGACCGGAAGAGATCCGGGTTTGGAAGAGTGGCCAAGAGAGGTGGCCAAAGGTTTTTCGAGAAGAGGCCTAAGATCGAGGAGGTGCAGGAGAGAGCTGCTAGACCTCCCGTATACCCAGCTTTGACTGCACCGAGGGGTATAACTATTGGAGGACCACGACCTACCACGGATTAGTGTAGGAGATGTGGGAGATACCATGGGACTAGGCCATGTCAGGTGCCCCCTGTTTCGTGTTTTAGGTGTGGGAGGCCAGGACACATATCGAGGTTCTGCACTGAGAAGATGGAGATTGCCCCACAGAAGGGCAAGGAGCCTGAGGGAGCTCCAGTTGAGACAGCAGCCCTGAGGAGGAGGGCTACAGCTGAGGAAAAAGGGAAACAGGCTGCGGGTGTGAGCAGAGGAAGGGTGCACGCACTGGACCAGGACACTGCAGACGCTTCGACGGATGTGATTAAAGGTACCATCCGAATCTTTGAATTAGAAGCATTGGTATTATTTGATCCTGGTGCCACGCATTCTTTCATATCACCTTCCTTTGCACATAAATTGTTGAAATATGTGAAACCAACATTGTTGGATAAAATGTTGATGATTTCCACACCCATGAATGATAGTCAATTGACTGAGCATGTATGTAGAGATTGTAAGTTAAAGATAGAGGGGAAGGAAATGATAGCCAATCTGATTTTATTGAATATGAATGATTTTGATGTAATTTTGGGAATGGATTGGTTGGCTACCAATCGTGTTGTGATGGATTGTCATGCCAAAACATTGATGTTTTCAGGATTAGACAATCTTATTGTAAATTTTGATGAAAAGAAATGATATGAAACTTATATAATTGTGGTAAATAAAAGAGTATGATTTTAAATGCATGTTGCTGAGAGATAAATTATTCGTTTTTGATAAATGTTGAATGTGGAGTGATGGTTTATGTTACTAACGATGGAGAGGATATTGTGAAGGGTTCATTGCCTATGTGGTCGATATAGATGAGGCACACCCGGAATTGAAGGACATACCCGTAATTACGGATTACCCTGATGTCTTTCCGGATGAATTACCAGGACTACCACCTGAAAGGGAAATGGAATTTTGCATTGAGTTAGTGCCTGGTACAGAGCCGATATCGAAACCACCCTATAGAATGGCTCCGATAGAATTGGAAGAGCTGAAGAAACAGCTGCAAGAGTTGTTAGAGAAGGGGTTTATTAGACCGAGTGTCTCACCTTGGGGAGCACCGGTTCTATTTGTAAGGAAGAAGGATGGAAGCCTCCGACTGTGTATAGATTACCGGTTGTTGAATAAGGCCACCATTAAGAACAAGTACCCCCTTCCAAGAATCGATGATTTGTTGGATCAGCTCCAAGGAGCCGAAGTATTTTCTAAGATAGATCTGCGGTCAGGGTATCATCAATTGAGGATCAGGAGTGGAGATATACCCAAGACAGTATTTCGTACCCGTTATGGCCACTACGAGTTTTTGGTGATGGCATTCGGATTGACGAATGCTCCCGCAGCATTTATGGCATTGATGAATGATATATTCAAGCCATACCTGGACAAGTTTGTGATTGTTTTCATAGATGATATTTTGGTGTATTCCAAGTCCAGGGAAGATCATGAGGAGCACTTAAGGATAGTTCTGCAGACCCTTCGAGAGAGAGAATTGTATGCCAAACTCAGCAAGTGTAACTTTTGGTTGGAACAGATCTCATTTCTGGGGCATGTTGTGTCTAAGGATGGGGTATCAGTGGATCCATCCAAGATAGAGGCAGTTATACAGTGTGAACAGCCCAAGACAGTTACTGAGATCAGGAGTTTTTTGGGATTGGCAGGATATTATCGGAGATTTGTAGAGGGTTTCTCCAGACTAGCTGCTCCGTTGACACGCCTCACTCGAAAAGATGTTAAGTTTGTGTGGGATGAGGCATGTGAGAGGAGTTTTGAGGAGCTTAAGCGTCGATTGACGACTGCTCCAGTTCTCACCATTCCTACCAGCTCAAGAGGATTCTCGGTGTATACGGATGCATCACACCAAGGACTGGGCTGTGTGCTTATGCAGGATGGGAAGGTAGTTGCCTATGGATCTAGACAGTTGAAAGATCATGACAGGAACTACCCGACACATGATTTGGAGTTGGCAGCTGTAGTATTTGCATTGAAAATATGGCGCCACTATCTCTATGGTGAGAAATTTCAGGTGTTCACAGATCATAAGAGCCTTAAGTACCTGTTCTCGCAGAAAGAGCTGAATATGAGACAGAGGAGATGGCTCGAACTCCTGAAAGACTATGATTGTGAAATCATGTACCACCCGGGTAAGGCAAATGTAGTTGCCGATGCTTTGAGTAGAAAGAACCTTGGGTTGGTGTCTTATGTGATGGTACGGGAACATGAATTGTTAGAACACTTTGAGAACCTCAGTTTGGATGTAACCCCACCTGGATCTGAGAGACTTGAGATCATGGCTAGTTTGAGACTAGAGCCAGAGTTGATTGGCCATATTCGGCAAGCCCAGCAGAGTGATCGACGGTGCATCGATTGGCTGAGGCAGGTACAGACAGGTGTGGGTATTGATTTTGAGCAGAGCGCTGATGGCTTATTGAGGTTCAGAGGCAGAGTATGCGTTCCCAAGGATCCTGAGATCAGGAGAATGATTTTATCAGAGGCTGACTCATCGAAGTATACGATACATCCGGGAAGTACCAAGATGTATCAAAACCTTCGGAAGGTTTATTGGTGGTCTGGAATGAAGAGAGACATTGCTGAATATGTCGCTAAGTGTCTCGTTTGTCAGCAAGTGAAGGTAGAGCATCAGAAGCCTGCAGGATTATTGCAGCCTCTACCGATATCGACATGGAAGTGGGAGCATGTCACCATGGATTTTGTGATGGGGTTGCCGAGGACCCGCAGAGGTCATGATGCCATATGGGTTATTGTGGACCGGTTGACTAAGTCCGCCCATTTCTTGGCTATGAGAGCTACCGATACACTGAGTCAGTTGGCAAACCTGTATATTCGAGAGATAGTACGGCTACATGGTGTACCAGTGAGCGTTGTTTCTGATAGGGATGCCCGCTTCACTTCCCATTTCTGGGAACATTTTCAGGAAGCGCTGGGGACCCGATTGAGTTTTAGCACCGCTTTTCATCCTCAGACAGATGGGCAGTCAGAGAGGACTGTACAGACCCTCGAGGATATGTTGAGAGCGTGTGTGCTAGATTTTAGAGGCTCCTGGGATGACCACCTGCAGTTAGCCGAGTTCGCTTATAATAATAGCTATCATGCTAGTATCGGGATGGCACCCTATGAGGCATTATACGGGCGTAGATGCCGTTCCCCTATTGGATGGGAAGAGGTTGGTGACAGACAGATTTTTGCTCCGGACTTAGTGCAGCAGGCATCTGAGGACGTCCAGTTGATATGTGAGAGATTACGGACAGCTCAGAGCCGGTAAAAGAGTTATGCTGACAAGAGACGAAGACCACTGGAGTTTGATGAGGGTGAGTCGGTATTTCTGAGAATTTCACCATCGAAGGGTATTATGAGATTCGGTAAGAAGGGCAAGCTGAGCCCTAGATATATCGGACCCTTCGAGATTTTGGAGAGAGTGGGAGATAAGGCGTATAGATTGGCATTGCCACCGGACTTGGCAAATGTCCACAACGTCTTCCACGTCTCGATGCTTCGGAAGTATCACCCGGACCCGGCACATGTGATAAGATATGAGCCGTTGGAGCTCCATGAGAGTATGACGTATGTTGAGAAGCCGGTTCGGATATTGGATAGGAAAGAGAAAGTGTTGCGGAATAAGACAATTCCCTTGGTGAAAGTGCTTTGGCAACACCACACGGCGGAAGAGGCCACGTGGGAATTGGAGAACTTGATACGGGAGAAGTACCCCCAACTGTTTGAAGAGTGACTTGGTTCTAATTTGGAGGACCAAATTCCTTGAAGGAGGGGAGAATGTAAAACCCCGTATATGTATAAGGGTAATGTGTGTAATTGGATCAAATAATATGATTGGACTTGTAATGTAAAGTATGATCGATGTAAGTCCATGGATTCAATGTATGTATGTGTAATATAAATTGTAACGTACATACAAGTTTCATTGAGTATGAATACGGAGAAATGTGTTCTAGCAAGTGATGGATGTGATTGAGACTCAAGATGAGTAGTGTGGTAAAATGGAATGGAGTTATGCTTCCATTTGGTTTTATGTAGCATACCTTTGAACATACAATGAATGCACACAAGTTTCAATGTGCATAAGGTACTAATGGATGCCATTTTCAAGTTATAAAGGTTGATGGATGAGAAAATGGCCATGGCAATAGATTAATGATGTGTTGGTGTGAGTTGCAGCAAGGAAACTGCAGGAAATCTGGAAAACATGAGGCCCAGATCGATCTCATAGGATGAGAGATCGATCTGGAAGAGCCAGAATGCTCTTATTTGGGCGAATGAATAGAGCAGATCGATCTCCAATGGAGCCAGATCGATCTCCCAAGCATTCTGTAGTGGAAAGATCGATCCCCAAGCACCCAGATCGATCTCCTTAGCTCTCTGTTTGGGACCAGATCGATCTCATGCTTCGACAGATCGATCTCATGCTTCAACAGATCGATCTCATTTCGTCGACAGATCGATCTCAGGCTTAAAAATGCCGTGAAAAAGATGGATTTTAAGGGACCAGATCGATCTCCTCTTGGACCAGATCGATCTCCTCAAGCCATTTCTATATAAGGAGAGCTGAAAAAATCTGGAAATCTCGGAAAAACATTTAACCTTACAATCTCAACCCAAAAACCTAACTTTCCCTCTCTAAAATCAGCCATTTTCAGTGAGATTTGAAGAGAGATCATTAGAGGCAAAGTTGTTCCTATCAAAGAGAAGAACAACATAGTGAGAGGGCATTTTCCCATTTTTGGAATTGAAGAAGTTAAGGGCATTACCATTGGAGCAAGAAGAGAAATCATATTGGTAAGATTCTAACACTCCAATCCAAATGCATTAGCTATTTAATTGATTTTGGAGTTGATTGGTATGAGTATTGATGGATAAACTACTTAGGAATGTAGTGGAATTGGTGTGACCTAGAAATCTAAAATGGGTATAATGTGAGGATATGTGGGATTGAATGAACTTATGGTTTATGGCATGCTAAAGTTGTTATTGGGGTAATGTTATGATTTTAGATGGTTAGATGGAATTACATGGTGAGTTGGAAGAATTGTGAAAATGGATATGTATGTGATGGATAAATGCCATAGTGAGGGAATTCATGGAATATGAACACTATGAGCTTAATGTCGATTTAACATCGATTTTAAATAAGTTAATAGGCCTAAGAAGATCCATAGACTCGAGTTATGGATAAAGTAATGAAACGAGGCCAAATAAGCTTTAATAGAGGCTATAGATTAAATTGACTATAGCAAGCACAAGGGTTGCAATATATGGATCGAATATAATGCGGGATACGATTTTGTGCAGTCCCGAAGAGTTCGTTGAAGGCGAACTGAACCGTACGAGTAAGCAGCTTAAGGAAGTGGAATCACGCATCGCGATTCCAGGTAAGGGAATTTTGTGAGTATATAGAGGTAGCTGCTCGTACTTTGAACTTGTGGGTGAATATTGGGTGTTTATGAAATGCATGGTTGCTCAAATAAATGTTGATGGTATTCGTGAATGATGATGAGTATATGCGTGGTTTTGGATTTGAAGTGGATTTTATGAAATGGGATAGTAAGGCTAATAATTGCATAAATCTAATGTTTTGATGTTTTTCAAAATGAAGTTGCTTGGTTTTAAGCAAGCTTGTAGATGGGTCGGCTAGTATTGTATGATTGTTGTGGAAAAGCATTTGTGAGTGCTAAACCCGATTGCCGGCGATTGTTTTATTGTGTATGAGCCGCCTATCGTATTTGTATGACATAAATCGCGCTAGAGCCTCGCTCGCGCTGGATTTCTATGTTTTCATTGTATGAAACGTGCTGGAGCTTAGCTCGCACCTTGATTGGAAATTATGTTGATGTTTATAAACCGTACTGGAGCTTTTGCTCGTACGTGGCTTTTGAGTGGTTGTCTTATGAGTATAACCGTACTAGAGCTATGCTCGTATGCGTCTCTTTACGAGAGGATGCATGAGTCGTGCTAGAGATTTGCTCGCACAAGTTTGCACATTGTGATAAGCATAAGGTTGTGAAAGTTGGTAAGATCCTTAAGCCTTACATCCTTAAGCCTTACATCCTTAAGCTAACATCCTTAAGCCCAGAGAGGTGGGGAGGCTCTGTTAGGCGGGGAGGCTCTGTTTGGTGGGGAGGCTCTCTTACGGTGGGATCCTTAAGCCAACATCCTTAAGCCCAAAGAGACGGGGAGGCTCTGTTAGGCGGGGAGGCTCTCCTACATGGTTATAGTAAGATCCTTAAGCCTTACATCCTTAAGCTGACATCCTTAAGCCCAAAGAGGCGGGGAGGCTCTATTAGGCGGGGAGGCTCTGTTTGGCAGGGAGGCTCTCTTACGGTGGGATCCTTAAGCCAACATCCTTAAGCCCAAAGAGGCGGGGAGGCTCTGTTAGGCAGGGAGGCTCTCCTACATGGGTACGGTAAGATCCTTAAGCCCTACATCCTTAAGCCGACATCCTTAAGCCCAAAGAGGCGGGGAGGCTCTGTTAGGCGGGGAGGCTCTGTTCGGTGGGGAGGCTCTCTTACGGAAAGGATCCTTAAGCCCTACATCCTTAAGCTAACATCCTTAAGCCCAAAGAGGCGGGGAGGCTCTGTTAGGCGGGGAGGCTCTGTTAGGCGGGGAGGCTCTGTTCGGCAGGGAGGCTCTCCTTCACGGATATGGAAAACTCTTGGTATGGGGTAGGTAAGACCTAGGAATGGCACCCCGAATCACGATATGAGTTGTGGAGTACGCTGTACCGTGTATATCACATGGAGTACGATGTACCGCATGATGGTTATGTGATGAGAAAGTCTGGCGAGGGATAATCCATCTTCGTGCCAGCATGATACCCCGCACACCTGAATGCGTGTGGTCTGGGATGATTTATGATGTAATGGTTCACATAGGCACTTTTGATATAGTGACCTAGATTTATACACATGCGTGAATTGTGGAAATGAAAATGTGTTTGTGATTGTGAGTTGATTTTGTGGTGTTTATGGTGTTGGTTTAAAAAGGAGGTTTCTTAAAGAATTGCCCTCTTATGAATTTAAACGAGATTGAGCATGAGATGATTTATACATGATGTTTCTACCATGTTTTATATGCCAATGCACATGATTTTGATACATGATATATATGTATACTCACATGGCATAGTTTTATTCCTCATGCTCCTACTATAAATGATTTATGCATAACACTATCAGCATGTAGATAGAGTAGTTATCTACCATGCTTGCATTATTGCCTTACTGAGCGTGTGGTTGCTCATCCCACTCTATTTTTCCCCCTACAGAGCGTGCATAGTAGCCCAGTGAGGACTGAGGCGTATTATTTTGGACTCCGCTGCATCTCCATCGCTAAGAGGTATATACACAGTGATTCTTTTTGTATCTAAACAATGTAAAAGCACAGTATTCTTTTGAGTTGTACTTATGGGGGATGTAGATGTCAGTAAAACATGTATTCGTATAAGTACATGATTAAATGCACATGTATGACATCGTTTTAATTAATTGAGAATGAATGAGATGTGGTGTTTATTATTGGCTCACAGCCCAACAGTGTGTGGTGAGTTTAGTTCACGATCGGGTAAGGTAACAGTAAAACGCGAAAAATTTTCAGTGATTTTCGGTTAAAGAGAATGGAATTGGGTCGTGACAAGTGCGCAGACTACAGTTGTGTGAATAATATCATGTGCTATACGCCTCTGAGATTGGAAAAAGTAGTAAGGGCCGAAATAGAGACAGAAGAGAATAGAGAATGACAGAGATGTCAGAACAGGAAAAAGGTAGTTTGGTAAGAGATTAGAGTTAATGAGTCACGGGGTAAGATGATTGGTAAGGCCCCAATGTATCCAATCTCAGCACTTTTTAGGGGTATTGTAATTTGGAGGACCCCGACGTGCTATGGAGTAGTGTAGGATGTATGGTAGATACCACAGAAGTAGGGCCTACACCTACACTTTATTGACTAAAATAGGCGTTAAGTATGGTAAGACGGGCTATTTATTTAATCACTACTCAGAGTCGGGTGAGACTGCCCCACAGAAGGGCAAAGAGACAGAGAAAACCCTGTTGATATCTCTGTACCGAAAAAGGGAGGCCACAACAGAAAAGAAAGGGAAAGTAGGCTGTTGGATGAGGGCGAGTGTATGCCTTGGACCAGGACACTATTGATGTTTCATCCCATGTGGTGGAAGATACCACCCTGATTGTGAATAAAGAAGTAATTGTGTTAATTGATCCTGGTGCCACACATTTATTCATACCGCTTTCATTTGCATATAAGTTAGTAAAAGATGTGAATGCCTACACCCTTGGGCACAATGCTGATAGTTAGCATCCCAATGAAGGAGGGTTAACTAATAAAATAATTATGAAGAGATTATAAGTCAAAAATGGGGGAAGAAGTATAAGTTAGCCGATTTTATTCAATGGAATATGAATAATTTGAAGTAATATTTGAGAATACATAGGTCGGCTGCAAACTATGTTGTTCAGATTTCTATCCTATGATAATGATATGATTACCCCTGAAAAAGTATGCTGTAAGTTTTGACAAGTAATGAAAGAGTGTTGTTATAGTTGATATATGAAATAAGATAAGCCTTGAGATGTGATAGATCTTGAATACAAGATATATTGGAATAAGAGACTTATGCAAGGTAAGAATATCTTAGATATGTGAAGTAATTTGGATTAAGCGATATGTAGTGAATATGAATTGTGACTAAGGATAAGGGGGAATATATCCATAACCAATCCATGTGGTCAAGTCTGAGGGTTAATAAAGGTATTTCAAAATACCTCCACGCCTGAAGACTTGACAGCATCTAGAAGTACACATAACCTATAAATTGAAATCGATAGTCGTTATACATTTAAAATTAGGGTACCTTTACTTGTACGATAAAGAAATATAGAATTTGATTAATCATGAAGGTTTAAAAATTAAAATTTTGTAAAAGCCGTTAATATAAGAAAAATGAAATGACGCGGGTTAGTATCTTGAACGGAAGTGATTTTGAAATGACATTATACGTTTATGTGTACATAAGTCAAGGATATGGGTGATTGAAATATTTAGTGGAACTCAACTACGATGAGGTATTTAAACTTTACTTGGACCGATTTGTTATCATCCTTATTGATGATATTTTGGGTGTATTTAAAGTCTAGGAAAAATTATAAGCAACAATTGGAAATAGTTTTTACAGATGGTTTGTTGAGAGTTCTCGAAATGGACTACTTTGTTGACACGTGTAACTAAGAAAAGAGGTATTTGAATGGGATGATAAACGTGATAGGAGTTTTGGTGCATTGAAGTATGTACTAACCACCACATTTATTTTCACCATACCCAACAGATCAAGAGGTTTCTCAGTGTATATGGATACCTCAAAATAATGAATGGGCTATGTATTGATGCAAAATTGGAAGATAGTCGATTATGGATCCAAACAACTCAAGAATCATGAAAGAAACTATCTGACCCATGATTTAGAGATTGGCAGCCGTAGCGTCTACACTGAAGGTATGGTGCCACCACTTATACAGTGAGAAATTTCAGGTATGCACTGATCAAAACAGCCCCGAGTATCTGTTTTCACAAAAGAGTAAAATATGAGATAACATAGTGGGTTAGAGCTTCTGAAGGATTATGATTGTGGAAATTGTACAACCCAGGAAAGGCTAATGTGATGGCCGATGCCTTGAGCAGAAAGAGCCTTGGGATGGTATTACATATGATGGTCAGGGAGCGTGAGCTGCTAGAGCAGTTGTGAGCCTCAGTAGTGATGTGATCCCTTCTGATGATGACAGTGAATTGTGTGACAGCTAGCCTGAGATTAGCACCGAAATTGAGTGATCGGATTTGACAAGCTTAGCGTGATGATCGACATGGTGTCGATAGTATGGGTCAGATTTAAAAGGGTATAGTGACAGAGTTCACAGTGAGTGATGATGACTTACAGAGGTTCAGAGACAGTATAAGTGCTCCCTAGGACCACAGTTGATGAGATAGTGTTATTGTCAGAAGCTTACTCTTCGGGATATACAGTGCATCCAAGAAGTAATAAATATATCAGAATCTTTGAAAAGGGTATGGGTGGTCAGGTATGAAAAGAGATATTGTAGAGATTGTGGAGAAGTGTCGTAGAGCAATAGACATTTGCAGGGTTATTGCAGCCTCTACCTATATCGACACGAAAATGGGAGCAAGTTACTATGGATATTGTGATGGGATACAGAAGACCCGGATGAATCACGAGGCTATCTGGGTGATAGTTGATAGATTGACTAAGTCTACCCACCTTTTGGTTATGAAATCCTCAGATACTCTAAGTGTGTAGGCGAATTTATGTGTATGAAAAATTGTGGAACATTATGTAGCGTTCCAATGAGAATTGTATCATATAGGGATTCCCGCTTCACTTCCTACCTCTGGGAATATTTTTCAAGAAGCTATGGGAACCCGATTGAGTGTTAGCACAACTTTTCATCCTCAGACAGATGGTCAGTCAGAGGGGACTGTACAGGTTCTGGAGGATATGATGAGAGTGTGTGCCATTGATTTTATAAGCTCCTGGGATGATCAGTTGCTACTAATTGAATTCGCCAATAATGACAGTTATCACTTAAGTATCGGGATGACTTTATATGAGACATTGTATGGTCGTAGGGGTTGTTCCTCAACTTGGATAAGAAGAAGTGGGTGACAGATAGAAAATGCTCCCGAATTGGTAAAGCAAACCTCTGAGGACGTTCAAATGATTTGTGAGAGATTAAGAACACCTCAGAACAGACAGAAAAGCTATACTGACAAGAGACAGAAGACCACTGGAATTCACCGAGGGTAAATTAGTATTGTTGGAAGTTACATGCCCTCAGGACATAACGAGATTCAAAAAGAAGGCAAATTGAGTTTCGTTAGATTGAATCCTTTGAGAGATTGGACAAAGTGGGAGATAAAGCTTGTAGGTTGGCGTTACCACCTGAATTAGTAGGCATCCATAATATGTCCCATCTTTAGATGCTTCAGAAATACTATCCGGACCCAGCATATGTGATCGGCTATGAGCTGTTGAATTCAATGAAAGTATAACGTATGTTGAAAAATCGATTCGGGCATAAAACATGAAGGAGAAAGTGTCGAGGTTTAAGATGATCTCCTTAAATAAAAGTCTTTCGGTAGTATTACACTTCGAAGGAATTTAAATAGGAGCTGGAGAGTAAGAGTATGATACGTGTGAAGTATCCGGAATGATTTACAGACTAACTTGGTTCTAATTTGGAGGACCAATTTTCTTAAGTGGGGGAGATTATGTAAAACCCGATTTTTATTGTATATGTCAATAGAATCATAAGACAGAGATTTTGAACATATAAATATGAATGGAATAGTCGAACGTACATAAAATCCGAAAACAGATAGTTAAAAAATTTCAAATTAAATTTATGAGATTTGAATGGTCCGGACAGAGATACAAATTTTTAAATGAGAAATTATAGTGGGTTCAAGAAGGAAAGTCGATCGAAATTGGTCCCGAACGTGTAGAAGGGTAAAACAGTCAAAAGATCGAAACTCGGTATAAATTCGATAAGAAAATTTTAATTAAAAACAAGGATTTAGGATATCTTGATCAATAACGAGGAAATTATCAAATTTCGAGTCCAATCGATCAAGATCCGAAATTATAAAGATTTATCAAAAATTCACTCGGGACAATATCCCGAAAAATACAGAGAAAATATACCGAAAAAAGAGTTAAAATACAATAAATTAATTAAATAAATTAATTTGAATAAAATATAAATTTGTAAGGATATTTTGGGATTTTTAGAATATTTTAATGATTAAAATAATATTAAAATAAATTATAAATATAAATATATATAAAAAAAGAGAAATTAGAAATTGAAATCGGGGAGAGAGAAAACCTAAAACGCGAAAAGGAATGAAGCGAAGACCGACGGGACCGACCTTTGCACCGGCGAGTGTCATGCCCTGCTTTCGGGAACCCTTCTATCCATGCATTCTCTACTACGGTTGGGCTGTGAGAAGATGCAATTACTAAAAATTTATTTATTTACAGCGGAATATTTAAAACTTTAATTCACACTCCCAGGTGTGTGTGTAAATACACAAAATTAATTGTATAAATACCATGTGCTTACATATCATCCCCATAATACTATTTACAATTCCAAGATATAACTGTGCGATACAATATATTAGATACAAAATACTCGTGTATACAAATCTTATACCTTTGCGGATTGTGGGAGCTGTTCAACACAAAAGACTTAGAGACCACCGCTCTCTTACTTCTCAGTACCTGGAGGGGGAAAATAGTGGGATGAGCAAACCACGGCTCAGTAAGGAAATGTATGCTAGCAGGTAGATATCGTACTACCTACATAGCCCATGCATGCATAAACCAAAACCATGTTTTCGTTATAAATGGAAATATCATACGAACAATGCATTTAAATACATGTTTCTCAAGAGCATTTTCGTGTAAATCAAATGTCAAACTTCCATTTAAAACATGCTCATAAATAGTGCCCTCATGGCACGAATGTGAAATCGGAGATTTATTAAAACATGAAATCTCTTTCACTTCTCAAATCATTCTTTCTCGCAAATCTCTTTCTTTTCTGAGATTGTCTCTGTTTCTCGATTCTCTGAGACAGGCATGGAATTTTAGGCAATCAAATATCCACGACTTATGGCCACAGTCAGTGATCCCAGGCCTCACTGATCGGGTGTGCACAGGGTATCACTTCGCCTGAAGGGGGATGGGTCAGTCCTACCTCCGGCTCATCTCAATCCACCTCATCTCCTCGTATACTCACGGTGAAGATACGTCGTGTGTCATCTACGCGATACTCGTACTCACGTGCACCCAGCACGGTACATAGTATACCAACGGGTGACTACACTATTCTACGTACAACCGTAGACCCAAGTCCATACTCCAACTCCGATGGACTTTTTATCCTTAAACCATGTCTCATATACCAGGCGAGCAAGCAGCGTGACACACAGTCAACGCAAAGCTCCAGCGCGGTACGATCTATCGTTAAGGCCCAGCCCGTTCAATTGGCCGTCGGCTGGTATCCCCTTGGGTCCCAGACCCCCAGGTTTACCTTAACTCAACAAAACAGGTACGAGCATAGTTCTCGCACTTTCTCAAAACCTCCGTGCGAGTTAAAACTCCCGCACGGTACATCAAGGTTTTAAACCGGGTGTGAGCTAACGCTTCAACACCAAATCTCATCTCAAAACTGATAGATGGCTATTTTCTCTTTTTAAAACTCAAAACACGTTTATTCACATAACATGCCTTTTTCATGCCAAAACATGTAAAATTAGCCCACCTATCATCAACATTTCTCAATCATCAATAACAATGTAAAATTGAGAATTTCATTGAAAACATGCATATCATGCTATTTCCTTACCCTATCCCATTTCTCAATACATATATATACATCATAGTACTTTTCATACTTCCACATCATTTCATAAACTTATAATATCGTACTAGTCCTAGCAATATATCTACGAAATTGCTGTAATTACGTACGAACATCTCTATAGCTAACACACAGTCCCTTACCTCGTTTTACTTGTGTGTGCAACTATCCGCCTTATGCTTCTCGCGTTCTCATCTCGACTTGCTCCAACGTATCATCCGAAACTGAAATTCATCCATCAACATTTGAGTCAATGTTTCTAACTCTTATTCAACTAAGCATTTATCCAATGCTTTAATTACACATTTTTACCCTTTGTGGTAAATCTCCCAATTTATCCTAATATCAACATTTCCAAACCATTTCCACAACATACTCATCCACTCAAGATATCCCATTCATCAAAAATACTCCCACATTCCACTTTCTCACACTTGACTATTTCTAAGCTATATGCATTTCATACCATCCTAGGTAGTTCTATCCACAATATGCACACCCAAATATCTTTATAATCATTAACTAAACCAATGTACTTGGATTTGTGCATTAGAACTTACCTCATTGGATTTCCTCTTGCTCCAATTAGGATTGCCCTCTATTTCTTCAATCCTTCAAATGGGAAAATGCCTCTAGACTATGTTGTTCTTCTCTTTGATGTGAACAACTTTGTCTCTAATAGCCTCTCCTTAAATCTCACTGAAAATGGCTAGATTTAGGAGTGAGAAACTAGATTTCTTTGAGTTGAAGTGAAATGGAAATGTTTGTCTCGAAATTTTGATGATCCAACTGCTCCCATTTATAGGTTTGACTTGATGAGATCGATCTTCCTTGGGTGGAGATCGATCTGTTCCTCAAAAATCCCTCTTTTCTGAGACGTTTTAAAGGTAGGAGATCGATCTGTCGAGGCTGGAGATCGATCTGCTGTCAAACAGAAGCTTAAGGAGATCGATCTGGTCTTATGGGAGATCGATCTGCTTCCAACCCGAGACCTAGAGAGATCGATCTGGTCTTAGGGGAGATCGATCTTCTCCCAACCCGAGAGCTAAAGAGATCGATCTGCTTCCTTCGGAGATCGATCTGTTCCCTTCCAATTCTCACATAAGGGCATTCTGGCTTTCCCAGATCGATCTCTCATCCTATGAGATCGATCTGGCCTTCACAAATTCCAGATTTCCTGCAGTTTTTCTGCAACAACTCTTACCAAGCACCCTTAATTTGCTTCCATGATCATTTTCTCATTCATTCATCTTTGAGACTTGAAAATGGGATCCATCCTCTCTACATACACATTAAAACTTGTGTAGAATCTTTGTATGACCAAATATATACGATATTACTCGAATGGAATTATACACTTATGTAAATCTTTCCTTCCATTTTACTATACTACTCATATCCCATTTTGATCACATTCTTCTCGTTTCAAGTTTATTTCTTCCTACTCACTCATAATGCAACTTGTACGTATAATCACAATTCTTATTACACGTGCGTACATAATCTTATGAACTTACATTGCATACACTTCACATTACAATACGTCATCTTACTTATGATTCTATTTACATTCCCATGTTCCTATATACATAGCTATACATGTACGGGGTCTCACATTCTCCCCCACTTAAAGAATTTGGTCCTCCAAATTAGAACCAATTCAATCTGTGAATAACTCGGGATACTTTTCCCGCATCAAACTTTCCAGTTCCCATGTGGCCTCTTCCACAGTGTGATGTTGCCACAAAATCTTAACCAATGAAATCGTTTTGTTCTGCAACACCTTCTCTTTCCTGTCCAACACCCTGATCGGTCTCTCGACATACGACATATCTTTCTTGAGCTCCAACGGCTCATAACTAATTACATGTGTCGGATCCGGGTAGTACTTCCGAAGCATAGAAACGTGGAAGACATTGTGGACTTCTGCTAGCTCAGGTGGTAAGGCTAGCCTATATGCTCCTTCTCCCACTCTATCCAAAATCTCGAAGGGACCAATGTAACGAGGACTTAATTTTCCTTTCTTCCCAAACCTCATTATTCCCTTAGAAGGAGATACTTTCAAAAATACAGACTCGCCAACATCAAACTCAAGTGGTCTCCGTCTCCTGTCAGCGTAGCTCTTTTGTTGACTTTGAGCTGTTCGCAACCTCGAAGGCTTGCTTAACCAAATCGGGGGCGAGCAATTGTCTGTCACCAACTTCTTCCCAACCAATGGGCGATCGGCATCTACGACCGTATAGTGCCTCATAAGGGGCCATACCAATACTTGAGTGATGACTGTTATTGTAGGCGAACTCAATCAATGGCAAGTGATCGTCCCATGAGCCTCTAAAATCCAGCACACACGCTCTCAACATATCCTCCAGGGTCTGTATAGTCCTCTCTGACTGACCATCTGTCTGAGGATGAAAAGCGGTGCTAAAACTCAACTGGGTCCCCATCACTTCCTGGAAATGTCCCCAAAAATGGGAAGTGAAGCGGGCATCCCTATCCGAAACAACACTCACTGGGACTCCATGCAATCTCACTATTTCTCGCACATACAGATTCGCCAGTGCACTCAATGTATCCGTAGATCTCATGGCTAAGAAATGTGCCGATTTCGTTAACCGATCTACTATCACCCATATCGCATCATGGTTCTTACGGGTTCTCGGTAACCCCATCACAAAATCCATGGTGACATGCTCCCACTTCCATGTTGGTATCGATAGAGGTTGTAATAATCCTCCTGGTTTCTGATGTTCGACTTTTACTTGCTGATAAGTGAGACATCTAGCGACATACTCAGCTATGTCTCTCTTCATTCCAGACCACCAATATACTTTTCGGAGGTTTTGATACATCTTACCACTCCCCGGGTGTATCGTGTATCTCGACGAGTGTGCCTCTGATAAGATCAACTTTCTCAGCTCTACATCCTTAGGAACACATATTCTATCTCTAAACCTTAGTATTCCATCTGGACTCAATATAAAATCAGCACCCTTCCCTTTTCGGATTTGGCTAATCATGACAATACACCATTGATCGATTTGCTGAGCTTGTCGGATTCTCTCAATCAACTCCGGTTCTAATCTCAAGCTAGCAATGATCCCATAGCTGCCAATCTCAGGTAGGGTCATATCCAGACTAAGGTTCGTGAATTGTTCCAACAACTCGTGCTCTCTAACCATCATGTGTGATACCAACCCGAGACTCATCCGACTCAATGCATCGGCAACCACATTTGCCTTCCTCGGGTGGTACAAGATCTCACAATCATAGTCCTTGAGGAGTTCCAACCACCTCCTCTGTCTCATGTTTAACTCCTTTTGTGAGAATAGATATTTCAGACTCTTATGATCCGTAAAGATCTGAAATCTCTCACCATCTAAGTAGTAGCGCCATATCTTCAACGCAAACACTACGGCCGCTAATTCCAAATCGTGAGTTGGGTAGTTCTTCTCATGATCCTTCAGCTGCCTAGATCCATAAGCTACTACCCTTCCATCTTGCATCAAAACACAGCCTAGTCCTTGATGCGAAGCATCAGTATACACCGAGTAATTCCCCGAACTGTTAGGGATGACAAGAACTGGCGCGGTAGTTAATCTGCGCTTAAGCTCCTGAAAACTCCTCTCACAAGCTTCATCCCATGAAAACTCCACTCTCTTCCTCGTAAGACGTGTCAATGGAGCAGCTAATCTAGAGAAACCTTCTACAAATCTCCTGTAGTAACCAGCCAAACCCAGAAAACTTCTGATCTCTGTGACTGTCCTAGGTTGTTCCCACTGAACAACTGCCTCAACCTTGGATGGATCTACTGACACCCCATCCTTCGATATAACATGGCCTAGAAAAGAAATCTGTTCTAGCCAAAAGTCACATTTGTTAAGCTTGGCATATAACCTTTTCTCTCGGAGGGTTTGCAAAATAATCCTTAAGTGCTGCTCATGCTCTTCTCTGGACCTTGAATACACCAATATATCATCAATGAAAATAATTACGAATTGGTCCAGGTATGGCTTGAATACTTCATTCATTAGAGCCATAAAAGCTGCCGGCGTATTGGTCAACCCAAAAGGCATCACTAAAAATTCGTAATGGCCATAACGGGTACGAAATACTGTCTTGGGCACATCCTCCTTCCGAATCTTCAATTGATGATACCCAGACCTCAGATCTATCTTGGAGAAGATCTGTGCTCCCCGAAGCTGATCCAATAAATCGTCAATGCGTGGCAAGGGGTACTTATTCTTGATGGTAGCCTTGTTTAACATCCGATAGTCAATGCACAACCTGAGGCTCCCATCTCTCTTCTTCACAAATAATACCGGGGCTCCCCATGGTGAGACGCTCGGTCTTATGAACCCCTTCTCTAATAACTCTTGCAGCTGTTTCCTTAATTCCTCTAACTCAACTGGGGCCATCCTATATGGTGACTTCGATATTGGTTCGGTTCCAGGCGTCAAGTCTATACCGAATTCCGTTTCTCTATCAGGTGGCAATCCTGGTAGATCGTCTGGAAAGACATCAGGGAATTCTCTGACCACTGAGATGTCCTCCATATCCGGATGTACTTTGTTCAAATCCACCACATAAGCAACAAAACCTTCAAAACAACACTCAAGCCATTTATACCAAAGTACTTTACTTAATACAAAATTTAAGATTTCATTTCTTCTCTTAAAATCTTACAACACATTCTTCAGGTAGAGAAAACTTAATAGACTTAGAACGACAGTCTATGACAGCATGATTGGCGGCTAACCAATCCATTCCCAAAATTACATCAATGTCATACATATTCAACAAAATCAAGTTGGCTGTCATGCACTTATCTCCCACCCTCACTTTACAATCTTCATACACTTGTTCAACTAATTGGCTAACTCTCATGGGAGTACTTATCAGTAAGGTCCTATTCAAGTATGTGGGCTCTACAAGACCTTTTAACTTAGATGCACATGCAGGTGATATGAAGGAATGCGTAGCTCCAGAATCAAACAAAGCTATAACCTCTAGATTGAAAATCAAGATTGTACCTTTTATCACTTCAGAAGAGGTATCAGCCGATGCCTGGTCTATCGCATACACCCTGCCTTGACCCACAACTTGTTTTCCTTTTTCTTCAGCCGAGGCTTTCTTTCTTGCAGGAGGTGCAACTGTAGGAACCCTCTCTGGCTCTTTACCCCTCTGTGGAACTGCCTCAACTATCTCCGGGCACTCTCTGGCATAATGTCCAAATTTACCACATCTGAAACATCGGGTACCCTGAAGATGACATGGCCTACCACCATGGTATCGACCGCATAGCCTACACTGATCTGTAGTCGGTCGGGATCCACCAATCACTATTCCCCTGGCTGGTGTCTGAGTCGGAGGCATAAAAGGTCTAACAACCTTCTTCTGGAACTCATCTACTTCTCTCCGACGTTTACTCATGAATTTTCGATCAAATTTGGCACTCTTGCCATCTCCCAGCTTCCTCGGACCCTTGTCCTTTCCCCAACTAAACTCAGAAATTTGCAAGTCATGATCCTGCTCACATAACTGGGCCCGTCGCACAGCCTCTCTATATGTAGCGACATCAAATGGGGCCAACTTCGCTCGGATCGAAGGCCTCAGTCCATCTACAAATCTACGGACTCTGACAGCTTCACTCCTGATCGAGTCCGGATCGTATCGACCCAGTGAAGTGAATCGTGACTCGTACTCATCAACTGTTCGATTCCCTTGAGTCAGATTCAGAAATTCCATCTGTAGTCTCCGTCGAGCAGTATCTGGGATGTATTGCTCTCTGAAAACGTCCAAGAACATATCCCAAGTGATAACCATTCCTTGACCTCTTAACATCGGCCTAGTGGACTTCCACCAGTGCTCTGCTTCGCCTCTCAATACAAAGGTCGCAAGTGCTACTCTCTCCGTAGCTGAACATCTACAGAAGTCAAATAACTTCTCCATTTGACTGATCCAGTCCTCAGCCACTGTCGGATCCTTTACCCCGCTAAACGAAGGAGGCTTAAAGTCCATAAAGTGCCTCAATCTTTCCATGTCGCAATCATATCCATACCCCAAATCATCATCATGCTGATGTGGGGCTACCGGAGGAGGTACCGGTCGAATATGAGGTTCCCGTGGCCTAGCCGGTTCAGCTTGCGCAGGTGCAACATTCTCAGGTTCAGGTGCAGCTGCTGGGGGATTCGGTGCAGCCTGTCCCGCTGTACCAGGTGTACCCTCAAACCTAGCCATGATCTGACCCATCATGGTCATCATCGTGCGCATGTCTTCCTCCAATCGAGTGATTCGAGGATCAGAAGCCTCTATCTGTTCCTGGGGCTCATGACTAGAGGATGATCTACTGTGCCTCTCAGTCCTGTCATTTTGCCCTCGAGCCCTCGAGCTCTCTCCCCTCTTGCGGTGTCTCTCAGGCATAACTCACTAGCCTGATAACTTTCCTGTGTTATAACAAACATTTAATTCACTACCAGCTCCGTATACACATTTGTATCTAAATATCGCACAGTAACTTGGGGATGTATGTTTTCTTAGTCCTAAGCATCAACTCACATCAGACCAACCAAGCTCTGATACCAAGCCTGTCATGCCCCGCTTTCGGGAACCCTTCTATCCATACATTCTCTACTACGGTTGGGCTGTGAGAAGATGCAATTACTAAAAATTTATTTATTTACAGCGGAATATTTAAAACTTTAATTCACACTCCCAGGTGTGTGTGTAAATACACAAAATTAATTGTATAAATACCATGTGCTTACATATCATCCCCATAATACTGTTTACAATTCCAAGATATAACTGTGCGATACAATATATTAGATACAAAATACTCGTGTATACAAATCTTATACCTTTGCGGATTGTGGGAGCTGTTCAACACAAAAGACTTAGAGACCACCGCTCTCTTACTTCTCAGTACCTGGAGGGGGAAAATAGTGGGATGAGCAAACCACGGCTCAGTAAGGAAATGTATGCTAGCAGGTAGATATCGTACTACCTACATAGCCCATGCATGCATAAACCAAAACCATGTTTTCGTTATAAATGGAAATATCATACGAACAATGCATTTAAATACATGTTTCTCAAGAGCATTTTCGTGTAAATCAAATGTCAAACTTCCATTTAAAACATGCTCATAAATAGTGCCCTCATGGCACGAATGTGAAATCGGAGATTTATTAAAACATGAAATCTCTTTCACTTCTCAAATCATTCTTTCTCGCAAATCTCTTTCTTTTCTGAGATTGTCTCTGTTTCTCGATTCTCTGAGACAGGCATGGAATTTTAGGCAATCAAATATCCACGACTTATGGCCACAGTCAGTGATCCCAGGCCTCACTGATCGGGTGTGCATAGGGTATCACTTCGCCTGAAGGGGGATGGGTCAGTCCTACCTCCGGCTCATCTCAATCCACCTCATCTCCTCGTATACTCACGGTGAAGATACGTCGTGTGTCATCTACGCGATACTCGTACTCACGTGCACCCAGCACGGTACATAGTATACCAACGGGTGACTACACTATTCTACGTACAACCGTGGACCCAAGTCCATACTCCAACTCCGATGGACTTTTTATCCTTAAACCATGTCTCATATACCAGGCGAGCAAGCAGCGTGACACACAGTCAACACAAAGCTCCAGCGCGGTACGATCTATCGTTAAGGCCCAGCCCGTTCAATTGGCCGTCGGCTGGTATCCCCTTGGGTCCCAGACCCCCAGGTTTACCTTAACTCAACAAAACAGGTACGAGCATAGTTCTCGCACTTTCTCAAAACCTCCGTGCGAGTTAAAACTCCCGCACGGTACATCAAGGCTTTAAACCGGGTGTGAGCTAACGCTTCAACACCAAATCTCATCTCAAAACTGATAGATGGCTATTTTCTCTTTTTAAAACTCAAAACACGTTTATTCACATAGCATGCCTTTTTCATGCCAAAACATGTAAAATTAGCCCACCTATCATCAACATTTCTCAATCATCAATAACAATGTAAAATTGAGAATTTCATTGAAAACATGCATATCATGCTATTTCCTTACCCTATCCCATTTCTCAATACATATATATACATCATAGTACTTTTCATACTTCCACATCATTTCATAAACTTATAATATCGTACTAGTCCTAGCAATATATCTACGAAATTGCTGTAATTACGTACGAGCATCTCTATAGCTAACACACAGTCCCTTACCTCGTTTTACTTGTGTGTGCAACTATCCGCCTTATGCTTCTCGCGTTCTCATCTCGACTTGCTCCGGCGTATCATCCGAAACTGAAATTCATCCATCAACATTTGAGTCAATGTTTCTAACTCTTATTCAACTAAGCATTTATCCAATGCCTTAATTACACATTTTTACCCTTTGTGGTAAATCTCCCAATTTATCCTAATATCAACATTTCCAAACCATTTCCACAACATACTCATCCACTCAAGATATCCCATTCATCAAAAATACTCCCACATTCCACTTTCTCACACTTGACTATTTCTAAGCTATATGCATTTCATACCATCCTAGGTAGTTCTATCCACAATATGCACACCCAAATATCTTTATAATCATTAACTAAACCAATGTACTTGGATTTGTGCATTAGAACTTACCTCATTGGATTTCCTCTTGCTCCAATTAGGATTGCCCTCTATTTCTTCAATCCTTCAAATGGGAAAATGCCTCTAGACTATGTTGTTCTTCTCTTTGATGTGAACAACTTTGTCTCTAATAGCCTCTCCTTAAATCTCACTGAAAATGGCTGGATTTAGGAGTGAGAAACTAGATTTCTTTGAGTTGAAGTGAAATGGAAATGTTTGTCCCGAAATTCTGATGATCCAACTGCTCCCATTTATAGGTTTGACTTGATGAGATCGATCTTCCTTGGGTGGAGATCGATCTGTTCCTCAAAAATCCCTCTTTTCTGAGACGTTTTAAAGGTAGGAGATCGATCTGTCGAGGCTGGAGATCGATCTGCTGTCAAACAGAAGCTTAAGGAGATCGATCTGGTCTTATGGGAGATCGATCTGCTTCCAACCCGAGACCTAGAGAGATCGATCTGGTCTTAGGAGAGATCGATCTTCTCCCAACCCGAGAGCTAAAGAGATCGATCTGCTTCCTTCGGAGATCGATCTGTTCCCTTCCAATTCTCACATAAGGGCATTCTGGCTTTCCCAGATCGATCTCTCATCCTATGAGATCGATCTGGCCTTCACAAATTCCAGATTTCCTACAGTTTTTCTGTAACAACTCTTACCAAGCACCCTTAATTTGCTTCCATGATCATTTTCTCATTCATTCATCTTTGAGACTTGAAAATGGGATCCATCCTCTCTACATACACATTAAAACTTGTGTAGAATCTTTGTATGACCAAATATATACGATATTACTCGAATGGAATTATACACTTATGTAAATCTTTCCTTCCATTTTACTATACTACTCATATCCCATTTTGATCACATTCTTCTCGTTTCAAGTTTATTTCTTCCTACTCACTCATAATGCAACTTGTACGTATAATCACAATTCTTATTACACGTGCGTACATAATCTTATGAACTTACATTGCATACACTTCACATTACAATACGTCATCTTACTTATGATTCTATTTACATTCCCATGTTCCTATATACATAGCTATACATGTACGGGGTCTCACAGCGAGAATCTGGCGACCCAACGGCTATGCGAAGGGCCGGCGAAGAGCCCAGACGACCGGGTGACCCTCCTGCCACCAAAATGCTCCCCACCGACGCTGAAAAGAGCAGATCGACGAAGGAATAGCAGCAGAGAAGATAAGAGAAATCTGACGGCCACCGGCGTGATTCGACCAACCTCGACCCCAGCTGAACACTCCCCCAATGCAGGCGCACCGATTGACCCCAGAAACGAGTTGGGAATCGGTCGAAAACGCCGTGAACGGCAACAGGGAAGCCTGAACCGGTATGGACTGGTTCAGCAAGAAGAGAACCGAGCTAAACCGACTGGTCTGAATCTAGTTGAACCGAACCGAACCGGTTCAGCCAAGAAAGAGAGGAAAAAGGGAGAAAAATGAAGAAAAAGAGAAAAAGGAAAAAGGGGAAGATATTTGGGAATACACCGGACTTCGGGTAAGTCGGTAAAAGGTCAAAAGTGACCGATTTGATTTCTAAAAAATTTATTTAAATTATATTTGATCGAAAATTAACTCAAAATTAAATATAAAATTGTGCAGTTCGACGATAACTTCCGAACGTGAGATGATCAAACTTTGATTTGCGCACCATTGCATAATCTCGGGTAAGTAAAGTTCATTTACGACAATTTATGTGATTATCGCGTATTAAAGATTTATTTTATGAATTACAGATTAAATTTCGCATTTAGTGAATTATATTGGGATTTTTGAATTAATTGTTGTAAATGATATAAGGGCTATCCGAAGAGTTTGGAACGAAGCCCGATGAGTATTGGTAAGCCAAATAAGCCCAATAGACACGAAGAAGGGATTTAATAAGTGGAAACGGGTTGGAAATGGGTCGAGGCCCATTAAGATGCAATCAGACCCAATAAAGTAAAACGGGCCCAGTGTTTTAGATTCGATCAGTATAACTGAAATACTGATAAGTATATTAGAATTGACCCAAATATGTGATTATATGCAGCTCTGTAGACTTGGTTGGAGCGAATTTGGATTGAGAGACCTGGCATCATCAAGACGGGATAAGCTTGTGTGTGATTCTAGGTAAGGGAATTTTACAGACTGCTAGAGGTAACTTTACGCAATTTTAACTTCATTTGCAGTCTCTTAAATTGTCTGAAGGGTCTATATTTAAGATAAAAATTTTAGTGCCCCGAATGGGCAAATTACCAAAATTTGTTAAGGGTAAAATTTTCAAATTTAGGAAAAATTGGGAGGAGCAAGAACAAGAGGCTCTTGCTTGTTCTTGAAGTGTTTTGACACGTGCATGAGTAGGCTGACTAACTTTTAAATAAAAATGCACAGCATTGCATATTTTCAACAATGTGATTCGGTTGGAAATTGTTTTGAGATAACAGAGCCGCCTACATGATTTTATAGACATGTGACGTGCTAGATCTCAGCTCGCATAAGTTGTGATTTGTGTGATGCATGCATTAGTGCTGGAGCGAGAGCTCACACTAGAGTTTTACATGCATTGGTGCTGGAGTCTAACACGCACCAGATTTTTATATGATTTTCATGACACGGTGCTGGAGTCTAACTTGCACCAGATTTTTACATGATTTTCGAGACAGGGTGCTGGAGCCTAGTTCGCACCAGATTTTCACATGATTTGTGTAACAGAGTGTTGAGCTTAGCTCGCACTAGTTTTACTTGATTTGATGAGAGTGCTGGAGCATCGCTCGCACTAGTTTTATGAGAACATGCGATGAGTCGTGCTTGGACTGTCGGGTAGACTGTGTGTCACACCTATTAAATAGGCTCGCACATGCGTTTTGAGACAGGGCATGAGTATGGATATGAGATATGGGTCCACAGAGTACATTGTACCGTGCAAGTAGCATGGAGTACGCTGTACTGTGCTGGGATTGATTATGTGGCATCTTCGGATGCGTGGCATCTTCGGATGCAAGTGGCATCTTCGGATGCAAGTGGCATTTTCGGATGTGAGTGGCATCTTCAAATACGAGTGATCGAACAAGGCCGATGGGATGGACTGACCCACCTCTCGGGGCAATCCCCAATCGTGGTGAGACCCCGCACACTAGGATCCGTGTAGCAGTGGGATCACAAAGACATATGGCCATCGTCCTAGTTATTTGCCCGAGATATATATATCTATTGCCAGTCTCGCATGTTGATGTTTTTTAGAAACACGTTTTGTGGATTTTTGTGTGAGTCTGGATCACCCGACGAGGGGTTAGATCCTGACTAAGATAAGATTTTGATGAGAATGAAACTGGGTTTTAAACTGAATTTCATGACGTTATTTCCATGCTATTTAAACCCATGAATGATGTAAATTGGTTTTACATGACATTCATTGTATCGCATATTTCTATTGCTATGGAAAGCATTTGATTTCATGGTGTTGTGTGAGTCAGGAACACCTGAGGGATGGGCTGAGTCCTGGCTTTGTTGTGAAATTTTAATGAGAATGAAATGATTTAAAAGAGTTGCATGTTGAATTTTCCATGCTCTTTGAAAACCACAAGAGAACTTGTTTCACATGACATCATGAATTATAGCATTTGTTTTGAAATGTGTGGAGAAAGGGTGGTTTATGCACGGCACCACGTTGATGTAGGTAGTATAGTTACCTACTTGTTCGTAGGATTGCCTTACTGAGTTTGATGTGCTCACCCCTTTCATTTTCCTACACAGATTTCCTCCAGTAGACTTTGCGGCGACTGAGTACTGCATTCCTGATATCCGCTGCTGCCCATCATTTTGAGGTATATACACTTGTACATATTGTATCTAAATAAGAATAGCATAGTAACATGTTTGTAAATAACTTTCGGGGATGTATAGATACTATAAACAATTGAAAATGAATGGGAAAGAATTAATGAAAAAACTCATTTGTTTACCTTTCTTAAATAAGGAATTAAGTTTTATGGTAAATGAATGGTGGGACTGGCATTGACCCACAACCCAATTATTAGTGGGGTGTGGTCACGATCAGAGGATAGGTAAGTATGAAAGAAAAACGAAAAATTTACTCTGATTTTTGGGTCGTGACACAAAGCCTCAAATTCATACCAATCGAGTTTCTAAACCATGTACACAATCACCATTTTGCATGATTTAATTCACAATAATCCTCCCAAAGATTTAATTTAATCCTAAATATCGAAATTTTCAATTTCATAATAATTCATCAGGATTAATCATGTAATGTAAGACCCAAAAATTCGATATCATTTCTTTAAGAAGTTGTTATTGTAAACATGGATTCATGAAATCTTGATCAATAAAGAAGAAATAATTGAATTCTAAGTCCAATTGATTAATATATGAATTTATTATGAAAACCCGAAATTTTTTCACATCGAAAATTTATCTTTAAAATATGAAAAAATATTTTCCAAAAATAATAATAATAAATAGAAATATTTTCAGAGAAATAAAAATAAAATATGATGTACATATATATATTTGTCGAGATAAATTAAATAATATATATGTACATGTGTGTGGATATTAATGTATAAAAATACATTATGATAATATAATATTATTATAATAATATAAGATATTTTGTAATATTATTATTATAATAATGTTGTATTATAAGATATTATATATATGTATTATAGTATATTAAAGTATAATATATTATATTATATTATATTTATATATTTAAAGAAAAAGACAAAAATTAAAAAAAAAAAGAAACAAAAAACACGCTAATCACGCAAAAACAGGGCAGGAGGAATCGAGAAAAACCTGATCCCCCTGTTCTTGTCGCCGGAGGTAGCAACAGAGGGAGACAGCGACGGAAGGTGACCGGCGAGAGAGGACCGGCACTGAGGGACCGTCCGAGCGCTACCACGCGCCTTGCATCGTAGGCGATGAAGAGATTGGAAAGGAGAGAGTCGAAAGGGAGAAGGGGAAACTAGGCGGCAACGATGTCAATTTGGCCCAAGCCAAGCCAACCGAAGACTCCCCTGGTGAAGGCGAACCACGCAGTTGAAGAGGCGGCCTGAGAACCGGTCAGAAACGCAGACAACGACTAAATAGCCACTGAACTGGTTCGGACCGGTTCAGCCAAGGAAAAAGGAAAGAGAAAAAGAAGAAGAAGAAGAAAAGAAGAAAAAACAGTGAGAAATATTTGGTGATGCCCCGGGTTTAAGGACAAGCTGGTAAGCGGTCAGAATTGACCGATTTAATTTTTGAAAAAATTTATTTGATTTTATATTTGATCAAAATTGACCTAGTTTAAATATATAAATGTGTAGTGCGACAATAGGCGATAAACGTGAGTTCGATCGAGCCTTCATTTGTGAGCCATCACGAAAACTCGGGTAAGTGAATCTCACTTGCTATAACTTGTATAGTTATACGAGTTAGAAATTAATCGCATAAATTGCGGATTGACTCCGTATAAATTGTTTTATGTTAGAAAAGGCTTAAGATGATGTGATGGTAATATTAGGCCATGTGTTCGGCCCAAGTTAGCTAATGGGCCCCACGAATGGCCCAATAATTGTAAATGGACCTAAAAACCCAATGAGTCTTGATATAATGAATAGTGAAGTGGAAATGGGTTTAAGTCATAATGGGCATAATAAAGGTTAATAAGGCCCAATAAGAGAAATTAGGCCCAATATGTCAATTCGACTGTAAAGAATGTGGGAAATGCAGTATCATACTTAATTGAAATGATTAGTAATAAATTGCAGCTCCCGAGGGCATAAACGGAGCCACAAGGACTGCGTGATCCAAAGAGATCGAGAATTAAAATTCAAAGTCGACCTATTTCGAGGTAAGGGACTTTATAAGTTCTTAGAGATAGCTGTATGAAATTTCGTCGCCATTTCAGAGTTTTTAAATTCTCTAAGGAGTCCAGATTAGGAATTTCCAAATTTACATTGAAATGGGTAAATTACCAAAATGCCCTCAATTATGAAAAAAAAATGAGAGAAACCGAAATGGCATGAATTGATGTGTTTTGCATGAATAAGTATGTTTTGTGAATGAGTAGTGATAGAATGGCTCTCGATTTGATTATCTGTATTAAATTGCATATTTTTCAGAAATTGAATATAAGTGACGAGTAATTTGATGGAAATATTTTCCCCTCACTCAAGTGGGTGCTGTTTTCTGTATTTTATTTAATCATGAGTACCACTTTTATCGAAATTGAGTCATCTATCCGATTTTATGGAAACAAATAGTGTTGGAGCTTGCTCGTACTAGATTTGATATTGTTCTCACAAGACATAGTGCTGGAGCCTTGTTTTGCTCGCATTAGATTTTGATTTTGTGATGTGTATAAAATCGTGTTTGGAGACGTCATGTAGGCTATGTGAGCTCACACTGATCCTTGCACGTGATTTGATAAGGCCATGCTGGAGCCTCGTGTAGACTGTGTGTCACAACGATTTGATATGCTCGCACATGTATTTTTGGAGACCTAGTATTGATATAGCTGGATGACACGCCCAAAAGGTATATGTCCGCAAGTGCACGGGTCGTACAAGTAATAATGGGATTTGAGTCCCGAGTTATCGTCCCACAGAGATGTTGACTAGCCTAATTAACTACCGGTTAATTTTACCCTAAGTATATCCTAGCGAATTATTAATTTTAAGTTGATGATCTACTAATGCTAATTAAACGTACTGAAAACAATAAACATTAAAAATAAAGAAAATAAAACTGAACTAAGATTTGCTTACTGAACTCCGAGCAATTAAAGAAAATACCTACAAAAGAAAATTAAAACAATTAAAATGAATTAATGCAACTAAAATAAAAAGCAAAAATGAAAATAGCAAAGCAAGATTAATTAAACTACAATTAAGCTAACCTAAAATGCTATTTAAACTACTTGATCAAAATGCAATTTAAACTAAACTAAAACTTAATGAAAATAAAGATTAATCTAGATTAAGTAACTTGTAAAATGCTAAACTAAAATTAAATCCTAAAACATAAAATATAAAATTAACTATTAACTAAAAATTAAGACTGAAAATTAAATTAACAAATTAAAAAAAAAAAAACTAGAACTAATCTAAATTGACAACTAACAACTATGCTAAACTAACAACTAATTAAACTATACTAAAAATGCAAGAAAAATGGATTAATGCAAGAGTTGATTGCCAAACAAAGCCTTAGATTTAAATCAACCAATAAATCCCTCCAAATACTGTTCATGCTTCAATTTGCTTCTTTTCCAGGAGATGGCCTCGATCTGTCCAGGCGTGTCCACTGCATGCTCTCGGGTGTGTCCTGTCCATGCCTCTCGTCCAAGTCTGCTGCGTCAAGTGCTGCTGCACTTGGCTACTGTCCTGCTACCTCTCCTTCATGCGCTGTCCAGGTCTTTTCCAGGTAAGGTTCTTGGTCTGCAGTGTCCATGTCTGCTTCATCATCTTTTAGCATCAACAAGAACTGACCAGCCGTATAAAAATCACTGCAGCAAGGTGTGAGTAAACTGCAGCTTCTGGAACCCGTACCTCACAAGCACACTGCTTCAGTAGCTATCTGATGCCTCAACAGCCATAAAGCTAGCACACATTCCAGGTAAACTAACAGTTTATCACCAGCAAAATGCAAAACAACAAAAGAAGAATAATGGAAAAGCTAAACAAGCTAATATATCTTTAAAGGAAACTAGCAACTTAAGAGTTATAAAATTCAAGGTGAATGTACAATTAATGAAGCAGAAAACTATAACTGAAAAGGAAATAAATAACTAACAATAACGCATAAAACAAAAACGGGAGCTGAACCCGAGCTTGATAACGCAAGCTTTACACCGATAACACTTCAGTGCAACCAGTCAAGGCCCTTCCAGCAGTTCAGTACTAACGTAAGCAACCCGAAATGAACCTGCAACCATATAACAAATCATTACAGCAGAATAATCACATATATAGATAATGAACAGTGCAAAGCTTTTGAAACAGGGCAAAACAGAGGAGAAAACGCTTGCTATTGTTGCTCTTCACCGGCACTGGCTCTTGCTTCAATTGGCAAATGAAATCTTAAACTGAAACTGAGAAGAACAATGAACTATGGAAAGGCAAAATGCCTTTCTTCATGCCCGATTATCATACTCAGTTATGCTCTTCACCTTCTATCGGAATCATAATACCGAAACAATAAAAAAAAATTTCAAACATAAAGTAAACCAACTGGACACACCGGTTTAATAAAGAAGAAATAACATAAAATAAAAAAAAATTAAATCAACAAAGGAGTAAAACAAAACCTGTGTAACCCGAGAGTAACTAAGGAATTCAAAGCTTTTTAGAAATATAAAAATGGTTCTAAACAGTGATTTAACAATGGTAGTGATCGGAAAAAGAAAAACTTAAAAACAATAAAGCAAAGAAATTACCAAACCGAGAAGAACATGGAAATAATCACTGTTCATTAAACCAATGTAAGGTTTTAATAAAACAAGAGAAGAAAATTTCTAATTTCAAAGAAACTAATCGAAAATTAAAACAAAGAAAGCTTGGAAATTAACCTAAAAGCTATTCTACCCTAATTTACCTCTACTCCTAAATTACTTCTATTCTAACTTAGGCTACTTCCCCATTTTCAATTGCCATCATATTCTATTTATACACACACTTAGGGGTACAATTGTAATAATTTTTTTATCCTAGATGAGTTGGCATTGTTTAGCCACTTGTCTTCACACCATTGGCTCCTTGAAAAATAATATTTCCATGTCATCTGTCTTTTTGTCCAATTGGATGTGCTAAGCTCGTGTTGTCTGCATGGTCCAATCTCGATTTTAGCTCAATTTCGGTCTATTTTCTACCGAAATATTCAAAATTAATTTGGATTTAATTTATCTGCAAACATGAGAATTTTAATTAAATAAAGGGGATAATTAACAAAATAAATTGAGGATTTAAATAATTAATTAGGAAATTAAGCATCAATAATTCTAAAAATATAGAATTATCACACCCCCAAACTTGAGTTTTTGCTTGTCCTCAAGCAAAACAAAATAATTGTAGGAATGACATGTACAAAACACAATAATTTTCCCAATATTATCCTCAAAGAAAAAGTACAGACTATGATCTTAAAGATTCACAATCACAAGTCCAACATTCAAAATTATTCAATCATAAGTCCTAACCCAAATTGGACTCCTCGTGAGTGTGTGAAAAATGTCAAAGTCACTTCACGGTACATTATTCGGATTAGATTATTCAAACACAATAAATACAAAGTCAATGACATGTGATCATTCCCATAAGTTTGCTTTTCACTTCTCTCTCCACTAATGTAGTCACATTTAACTAAAGATCAATAGGACTTCATTAAGCTTGTAATGTAAGGCTGGGGTTAAGGTATGATAAAGTCAATTTAGGTTTAATTACCCCTTAACATGCATGACTTTCAGGATCTTAATGTAAGAGCTCAAATTTATTCCCCCAAACTTATTTATTTCACTAAACATTTTTTTTCTATTTTTGTATTTTTCTTCTTTATTTTTTTTCATTTTATTTTCTCTTTTTTTTTTTTTGAATTTTCACTATCACCAGATACCCAAATGTACAAAGCTCACAATATATCCCAATGACTTTCATGCTTTCGGGGTAAGGGATAGGAAAAGAGTATTTAAGCTAAGGAAATTTTGCATGTGTTATTTGGCCCAGATGGGTGACTAGGGGTAAAATATGTACAGGGAAGGCTAGAAAGGCTCAAACGATCCAAAGATGGCCTAAATCATCTCCCTAATTAAGTGTGATCTAATATTTCACCTCGAGATTAGATCAAACAAATTCTAGAATATGATACAACAATCAACTAAACAAATGCAATCCTAGGTCCACATAAGCTTTCTCTAAATAAATATAAAGATTCATGACATGACATGTGCGTAAGATGAGGAAATCACAATCAGAATCAAGACAAATTCAAGAATTCAACTTCATGCTTTTCCTATAATCATACTTCTTAGTCAATCAAAATTAGACTTAATCATGGGGTCATATCATCGGAATATGGGAAAACTACATGCTAAGTACTAAATCATCCCAAAATCAAACAGTTTAAGCTCAGATTTTCGAAACATTTTTGAAAAACTTTTCAATTTTGCTCAAGTTTTCTAAAAATACTCAAGTGATATCCCCTCCCCCAAACTTAAAGTGTACAGTGTCCTCAGTGTGCAGATAATATAAGAAATGAAGTTCAAGAACAAAGTACTCCCCTTTCTGATGATGATGAACAACTGAAGCTTTTATTGAAAGTGTAAAACTAGAAAATAAACCTGCAAAATAAACAAAAAAAAAAGAAACAACAGAAAAGAAAAAGAAAAAGAACTATATACAAGGTGAAAAGAAAAACACAACCACTTCAAATGCAGCTGAAAAAAATAACACTCAGCAGCAGGGCGAAGAGTAGGAGGATTAGCCAGAATGGTGATAGAATGTTAACAGTTAAATCCTTTTTAGCTCTATCTACTTCCCTCATTCTTTCAGATTTCATGTGCTTAAGCCTTATATCCTCATTAATCTCTATCTTAAAACACTCTTGAGAGTCATCAAGGAGGTTCAAAGGTTTGAAAACATTAAACTTCACTTCCTAATCTTGCACTCTCATAGTCAACTCCCCCTTTTGCACATCAATTATCGTCCTACCAGTAGCTAGGAAAGGTCTGCCTAAAATAATGGAGACTTCCCTATCTTCCTCCATATCTAGTACAATAAAATCTGCAGGGAAAATAAACTTGTCCACATTTACTAAGACATCCTTAATGACCCCCTTTGGATATTTAATGGATCGATCTGCTAGCTGAAGGGTCACTGTAGTGGGCTTGACATCTCCTATTCCTAACTCCTGATAGATAGACAAAGGCATTAGATTGATACTAGCTCCTAAATCACACAGGGCTCTACCAAAGAATAGATTTCCAATAGTGCAGGGTATGGTAAAACTCCCGGGATCCTTGAGCTTTGGGGGGTAATTTCCTCTGGATAATTGCACTACATTCCCCAGTTAAGGCCACCGTCTCATAATCTTCCAATCTTCTCTTCCTCGAGAGGATATCCTTTAAAAACTTCACAAAACTTGGCATTTGTTCTAAGGCATCTGCAAAAGGAATGTTGATGTGAAGCTTCTTAAAAACTTCAAGAAATTTAGCAAATTGTTGTTCCAGTTTTTGATTTTGAAACCTCTAAGGAAAAGGTACTGGTGGTTTAACTAGAGGTAATGTAGTGGGAACCTGTGTAGAATCAAAGGACGAGGAAGGTAATGAAGAAGAATAAGGCATAGATGAAGAAGCGCCTAGCTTTGTTTCCTTTGCAGCCCGATCCTGATGTTCCTGCCCCTTTTGAGCTACTTCATTAGAACCTATAGGTTTATCAACTATAGGCTGTTCAAGTCCAGACTTAACTTGTGGCTCATCTAGCTTTCTGCCACTCCTAAGGGTGATGGATCTAACATGTTCTTTACCCTCCCTTTGCTTAATAGGATTAACTTCAGTGTTACTAGGAAGGGTCCCTTGAGGACGTTGGCTAAGAGCACTAGCTATTTGTCCAACCTGAACTTCTAAGTTTTTAATTGAGGCAGCTTGATTTTGCAGGATAGTTGTGAACATTTTCTCAAGCGAGGGCTTCTTCTCAGCTGCTGGTGCATGGTAATGTTGGGGCTGCACGGGTTGTGGTGGTGGTGGTGATGGATGATATTAAAATTGAGGTGGGGATGGATGATGTTGTGGATGGTATGGAAGTTGCGGCTGTGGTGGTGCCTGAACCGGTGAAACTTGAAAACCAGGGAATCTTACAGGTCTAGAGCTAGAAGTTTGCCCTTGGTTTTGGCTCCAGGAGAAGTTAGGATGGTTCCTCCACCCTGGATTATAAGTGTTTGAAAAAGGGTTGTTCTGTTGCGTTTGAGAAGGGGCAACATATTGAACCGATTTTAAGTTGAGCGGAAACCTATCTACAGAGTGGGTACCACTACATAGGTCGCAGGAAAGAAAAGGACTTTGGATAGAATAAATCGGATTAGGACTGGTGGGAGGATTATGTTGGGTACTGAGCGACTCTACCTTCTTTGTAAGATTAGTGATTTGAGAGGTCATGGTAGACAATGTGTCGAGCTCATAAATACCCATCGACTTCTTTGGCATTTGCCTCTCCGAGGACCATAGATAGTTGTTAGCCGCCATCTTTTCTAACAACTCGTAGGTGTCAGGACCCCATTCTCAATCCTTGACTTTAACCAAAAACCACTATAAATTTTTCGCATTTTTAACTTACCTTTCCTCTCTTCAATGGTTGGGCTGTGATTCGATGTCAGAGTCTTCACTTACCACATCATCCATTCTCATACATACATGTCAATATATTAATTCTGATTGTAGCTGCTGGTATTATACATGTAAGACTATATAAAATCTCATATAAATACATTCCCCATAATATATAACGTATACATCACTGTGCTGTTTCTATGTTTAGATACACAACTGTGCATAATAGGTATACCTGGCGATCGATAGGAACTAGCAGTGGACTCTGGGACACTATCCCTCGATAGCTCTCGCTCTACTGACGCTCTGTAGAGAGATGTAAAGAAAGGGGAGTGAGCATACAACGCGCTCAGTAAGGAAATCAGGCAAGCAAGTAGATATCAACACTATCTACTCAAAATAATGCTATGCCTTGAAAACATTATTTCCTTTACTCACTTTAAAAAGCATGTCTTGAAATATAATATATATACTTGTACAGAATAAATCCCATGTATAGAAAATCATGCTTTCTTTCTCAAATGTAGGCATGTAGTGTAAAACAATGCATCGTATATAAATCATGCCTTTATGTAAATCATGCCCTGTATATTTAAATCACAATAAATATGGCATCAAATGATTCACAACACAAAATCGAAGTCTGACCCATCCCTCAGGTCTGTCCGCAGTTTAAATCAGTCAATCAATGTGATATATCATGTAAGACTCTGTGGTTAAATGCAAATAGTATCCTGGATTATGATCATATCCGAAAAGTGATCCCAAGCTACACAGATCTCGGTGTGCGGGGCATCACTGCTGCAACGGGAGGATGGTCAGTCCACTACAGCCGTCAGCTATGCGTAACACACGGTACAGCGTACACCTCATGCCCCGGGCACGGTACAAAGTACACCGGTGGATCCTCACAGCCAGGGTGCCTCCCATAGGACTTAGCCCTCGAAACTATGGAAATATTTATACCACGTCTATATCAACCTCATGCGGATATCCTCTCTAGCTATGACACACAGTCACACAAGGACTCAGGCATGGGTTTTAACATGTATTACATATCACATACAGTGTGCGTCTTGAGTACGACTCACAGTCATCACTCCGCTCAAACACTGTTTCATGTCACAAACTCAACTCTAGTGCGAGCAACCTCCAGCAACTAGGTCTATGCATAGTTTATGTATTAAATCAAGTACGAGCAATAGCTCCCAGTACTATACTATGCACAATATCAAAATCAAATACGAGCAATAGCTCCCAGTACTATATCATGTATAAACCATGAAGAATCGAGTACGAGCAACGCTCTAGCACTCTGTCATGCATATATCATTCAAAGCTGAGTACGAGTAAGAACTCCAGTACTCTATCATGCATGTCATGAAAATCTAGTGCGTATCAAAATCCAGCACTAATATTATGTGGAAAACATATGAATCCCAGTGCGAGCTATGCTCTAGCACGATTCATTCTCACAAAATATGATAGATGGCTATTTAAAAAAGGATTGTTTACAAAATAGTAAAATCAGCACTAAAAGTGTGCTTAAGTCATATCAACCTTAAAATCATTAGCCCATCTATTTATTTTCATGCTAATAGCAATTAAACACTCACAATAGTATTTTCCATGCTTCTTGCAACTTCTCACAAAAGTTGACTTTTTGACTAACTAGGGGCAAAATCGTAATTTGCCACTATCGGGTCGCAATAATTATTATTCACTTTCTCTGACCCTCAGAGTTTTTAAGTGAATGTAAAAGCAGACAAAAATACGTGCAGTTATCTCTAACTACTCGCAAAAGTCCCTTACCTCGGATCACGTCACGTGACCTCACTTCCTCGATGCTGCTCAATCTCGCAGTCCGATCAGCTCTCAATGTAAACTCCGGAGCTGTAAATAACCATTCCTCAGGTTAATTATAATTTTCCTACTGTATTACACATTAATACAGTTTATTTTCTCATTAATGGGCCTTAAAATCCTTAATGGGCCTAACTAGGCCTTAAGTCCATTTTCATTTTACTATTCATTTTCGTTGGGCCTATTGGGCTTGTGGGGCCCACCAACTCTTATTGGGCTTGTCCTAGGCCCATTACACCCTATTGGGCCTAAAATAATTGGGCTTTCCTAATTGGCTTTCGGGCTGAAATTTTCACTATACCTCGAGCCTTTTATTGTCTCAAAATTTGGCCGATCAATTGGTCCAACAGTTCGGTCTAAAGGACCTAAGAATTTTGATATACATTTAGTATACCTTAATGGGCTTTAAAATTTTCACCTTAGGCCCATTACGTTTTTAACCATTAAATTTATTCCGAAATCCTTCCGAATAAATTTTCCTTACTTTCGGGGATGATTATCTTGTATTCTGGCTAAGAATATTTTTTCCCAAATTTTCCTCCACACTTAGGTTAATTTTTTAACCATGATTAGTCAACTATGGTAAAAGTCCACTTCCTTAACTATAGTTGACTTTTTCGTTAACCATTGACTGTGTTGACTTTTTCTCCAAATTTCGAAAGTGTCATATCTTATGTCTTACAGTCTCGTCTTTATATTCCAACCGCTCCCGGTGGATAATTTCACCCGAAACTCCTTTTCTCGCCGAAAAGGTCCATTTTACCCTTTTTAGCTTTTACACTTATTTTATATGTTCGGGTCTAAATCAAGCTGACTTCTCTTCATGAGCTCTCTACGCTCTCTTATTTTAAGTTCTTATTTTCAGTCAGAATGATTTAGAATAACTCGGTTTAGCCTGTGATACCTATCGCTCACATTAGGCATTTTATGTAGCTTTTGCGTGTTAAATCATTTCAATAACACTGTATGTCAAGTAAATACTCTTCTTATGATTCAACTATAATAACATAGTGTTCATACACATAAGAATCATAAGGAAATAAGCTACAAATATCCGGGTCTGACAGTAGGCTTCCTCCTTTGTTTTACACATTAGCGCTCCACCCGCAGCAGCGTCAACAATAGTCCTATTTGGGCTTATAAGTCCGTTGTAGAAGGTCTGGACTTGCAACCACAGAGGTGGGCCATGGTGAGGGCACTTCCTAAGAAGCTCCTTATATCGTTCCCATGCTTCGTAAAGAGTTTCAGAGTCGTACTGGGCAAAGGAAGATATATTACTACGGAGTTGGGCCATTTTAGAGGGAGGGAAAAACCTAGATAGAAATTGATGGGCTAACTAATCCCATGTAGAAATGGATCCTGGAGGCAGGGAGGTTAACTAGTGTCTCACCCTATCCCTAAATGAGAAGGGTAATAATCTAAGCCTAAGCGCATCATCAGATAATCCATTATGTTTGAACGTGTTGCACAAGTCCAGGAATTGCCCAAGGTGAGCATGTGGGTAATCGTGTGGAAGCCCACTGAACTGTAAAGAAGTCTGAATCATCTGGAGGATTGTGGGCTTAATTTCAAAGTTATTTGTAGGGACAGCTGGTGGCGAAATGCCGAAATAATATCTTCCAATCGTCGGCATTGCATAATCTCCAACGGTTCTAATTTCCCTATTTTCTGTCATTGTGTTTTGCAGCGGAGCTATAAATTTCCTAGAGTCCTTTCGAATTTTTCTAAGAGTACGTTCAATTTCAGGATCTGGAGGAAAGCAATCAAAACTCTTGGCTCTATGCATGCAAACATCAGAAAGTCCTTAGAAATTTTTTTTAAGTTTTTTTTAATTTTTCAATTTTTTATTTTATTTTAATTAATTATGGGAAAATTAATTAAACTAATCAAAGAATCTAAATATTTACAACCTAAATATCCACAAGCTAGAATTCCACCTAAGCATAATTTCATTGATATTAATTAACGACTAATTAAAACTTCCCCGGCAACGGCACCAAAAACTTGACACGCCCAAAAGGTATATCTCCACAAGTGCAAGGGTCGTACAAGTAATAATGGGATTTGAGTCCCGAGTTATCGTCCCACAGAGAAGTTGACTAGCCTAATTAACTACCGGTTAATTTTACCCTAAGTATATCCTAGCGAATTATGAATTTTAAGTTGATGATCTACTAAGGCTAATTAAACGTACTAAAAACAATAAACATTAAAAATAAAGAAAAAAACCTGAACTAAGATTTGCTTACTGAACTCCGAGCAATTAAAGAAAATACCTACAAAAGAAAATTAAAACAATTAAAATGAATTAACGCAACTAAAATAAAAAGAAAAAATGAAAATAGCAAAGCAAGATTAATTAAACTACAATTAAACTAACCTAAAATGCAATTTAAACTACTTAATCAAAATGCAATTTAAACTAAACTAAAACTTAATGAAAACAAAGATTAATCTAGATTAAGTAACTTGTAAAATGCTAAACTAAAATTAAATCCTAAAACATAAAATATAAAATTAACTATTAACTAAAAATTAAGACTGAAAATTAAATTAACAAATTAAAAAAAAAAACAAAACTAGAACTAATCTAAATTGAGAACTAACAACTATCCTAAACTAACAACTAATTAAACTATACTAAAAATGCAAGAAAAATTGATTAATGCAAGAGTTGATTGCCAAACAAAGCCTTATATTTAAATCAACCAATAAATCCCTCCAAACACTGTTCATGCTTCAATTTGCTTCTTTTCCAGGAGATGGCCTCGGTCTGTCCAGGCGTGTCCACTGCATGCTCTCGGGTGTGTCCTGTCCATGCCTCTTGTCCAAGTCTACTGCGTCAAGAGCTACTGCGCTCGGCTACTGTCCTGCTACCTCTCCTCCATGCGCTGTCCAGGTCTGTTCCAGGTAAGGTTCTCGGTCTGCAGTGTCCATGTCTGCTTCATCATCTTTTAGCATCAACAAGAACTGACCAGCCGTATAAAAATCACTGCAGTAAGGTGTGAGTAAACTACAGCTTCTGGAACCCGCACCTCACAAGCACACTGTTTCAGTAGCTATCCGATGCCTCAACAGCCATAAAGCTAGCACACATTCCAAGTAAACTAATAGTTCATCACCAGCAAAATGCAAAACAACAAAAGAAGAATAATGGAAAAGCTAAACAAGCTAATAGATCTTTAAAGGAAACTAGAAACTTGAGAGTTATAAAATTCAAGGTGAATGTACAATTAATGAAGTAGAAAACTATAACTGAAAAGGAAATAAATAACTAGCAATAACGCATAAAACAGAAACGGGAGCTGAACCCGAGCTTGATAATGCAAGCTTTACACCGATAACACTTCAGATGCAACCAGTCAAGGCCCTTCCAGCAGTTCAGTACTAGCGTAAGCAACCCGAGATGAACTTGCAACCAGACAACAAATCATTAAAGCAGAATAATCACATATATAGATAATGAATAGTGCAAAGCTTTTGAAACAGGGCAAAACAGAGGAGAAAACTCCTGCTATTGTTGCTCTTCACCGGCGCTGGCTCTTGCTTCAATTGGCAAATGAAATCTTAAACTGAAACTGAGAAGAACAATGAACAATGGAAACGCAAAATGCCTTGCTTCATGCCTGATTATCTTACTTAGTTCTGCTCTTCACCTTCTATCGGAATCATAATACCGAAACAATAAAAAAAATTTCAAACATAAAGGAAACCAACTGGACACACCGGTTTAATAAAGAAGAAATAACATAAAATAAAAAAAAATTAAATCAACAAAGGAGTAAAACAGAACCTGTGTAACCCGAGAGTAACTAAAGAATTCAAAGCTTTTCAGAAAAATAAAAATGGTTCTAAACAGTGATTTAACAATGGTAGTGATCGGAAAAAGAAAAACTTAAAAACAATAATGCAAAGAAATTACCAACCGAGAAGAACATGGAAACAATCTCTGTTCATTAAACCAATGTAAAGTTTTAATAAAACGAGAGAAGAAAATCTCTAATTTCAAAGAAACTAATCGGAAATTAAAACAAAGAAAGCTTGGAAATTAACCTAAAAGCTATTCTATCCTAATTTACCTCTACTCCTAAATTACTTCTATTCTAATCTAGGCTACTTCCCCTTTTTCAATTGCCATCATATTATATTTATACACACACTTAGGGGTACAATTGTAATAATTTTTTTTATCCTAGATGAGTTGGCATTGTTTGGCCACTTGTCTTCACACCATTGGCTCCTTGAAAAATAATATTTTCATGTCATCTGTCTTTTTGTCCAATTGGATGTGCTAAGCTCGTGTTGTCCGCGTGGTCTAATCTCGATTTATCTCAATTTCGGTCCATTTTCTATCAAAATATTCAAAATTCATCTGGATTTAATTTATCTACAAACATAAGAATTTTAATTAAATAAAGGGGATAATTAACAAAATAAATTGGGGATTTAAATAATTAATTAGAAAATTAAGCACAAATAATTCTAAAAATATAGAATTATCACTGGAGATGAGATGATAAGACCTGGATACTTCGGGAGCTCATAATCTCGCTGATTTGTGATATTGGGGTTCATAGAGTATGATGTACCATGTGGACGCACATGGAATATGAAGTAGCGTGATTTGTATGCTCGCTGTCTGATGAGAGATTGCCCCATCTTCCCTCAGCCATCTGAGGATATTCATGCACACCTAGCTAGTGATTGGATGGAGTCCAATGACTATGGCCATATGTCTAATTTGTTTCCATATAATCTGCTTTGTCTCCACATTCGTATAAGATTTCTGATTTAATTTCTGAGACTCTGACTTGTCTCCCATTTGATTTAAATCAGTTTTATGAGACTATGCGTTTTGAGAAATTCTTTTGTGATGTGTTATGGTTTTTGAGAAAACACATACATGTGATTTTGAGAATTCTATTGTGGTTGAGAAAGTAAGGATTTTCTGCATGACATGTGATTATGCGCAGTAGGTAGTATAGTTATCTACTTGCTTGCACGATTCCTTACTGAGCTTGTTGTAGCTCACCTTTCTCCCCTCCACTCCACAGAGTTACCCCGACAGTAAGCGCTGCGAATTTTTCTGAGCATTTGACAGGCCACATTCCATAGTGCGCAAAGGTATACACCTCTTTTGATTTTGTATCTAAACTTCTGAGGCACAATTATGTATTTAAAGGGATACAGGAATGTAAACGTACGTATGTATACTATATGTGAATAAAGAAAATCAAGTTGAATTTTAGTAAAGTAGCATCGACGTGTGTTATGTGTGAGATATATATTGGCTCGTGTGCCCACCATTTGTGTGTTGTCTACTCCGTTATTTGTATGAATGAATAATCAAAATTTAAGCGTGAAATGGGGTATGATAGAAGTTGGAATCAGAGTCGAGTTGGTTTGAATACGAGTCAGTATAAGTCGATAGGAAAGTGTACATCCCTTTGGTAATATGCCTTGTTTAGATACAAATGTGTATACCATACTATTAATATACTAAGAATTGATTGTGTATGTAGGAAAATCATTAGTATGTTTGATAGATACCATAGTCGAGGGGAAGGTTCTAGATCTCGAAGGTAGAGAGACAAGCCCGAGAGACATATTGAGCCATCTTTTAATCATGTCTCCCAGGATTCGGCAGAGACTATTGATGCTCGTGTGGACTGTCACGACCCCTTTTCATCATTTTCACTCGAAAATCACTATAAATCTTTCGCTTTTTCATTTCTTTACCTAGTTGTGAGCAACTCTCATAAATAACAGTTGGGCTATGAGCCAGTATTAATCATCGTTTACCATTCATCTTTCAATTAATCGAAAGCAAACACATACATTTGAAGTTTAAGATCTATACTTATACATGTTTGCTAACACTTACATCCCCCATATTACAATTCATAATGATTACTGTGCTATTACATGTTTAGATACAAAAAGAACTCCCGTGTGTACACCTCTTAGCGATAGAGAGCAGCGGATATCCAAATACAACACCTCAGTCCTTCACTAGGCTACTATGTGCGCTCTGTAGAGGGGGAAAGTGAATGAGATGATTAACCACATGCTCAGTAAGGCAATAATGCAAGCATGGTAGATAACCGCACTATCTACATGCTTATAACGTCATGCATAAAAATTATTAATATCCAGAGCATGAGGAAATATTAAAACTATGCCACATGTAAATACATATATCATGTATTGAAAAAACATGAAAATAGGCATGTAAACATGGAAAAGATCATCAAGTAAAACTTATTATGCTCATAGTAATAAAACTCATCATAAAACCATTCCTTAGAGTTTAACACCAAATTAAAAATCAGTAAAATTCATTAGATCCTTCTCAAGTCATAAATTTCATGTTCATCATAACATCATCTCTCAAAACATCCCACAAGTTTCGACCCCTCCCTCGGGTCACCCTAGACCACACAAATCATGTTCAGTATACAAAACTGTCACGACCCAATACTACCAAAATCAGTACAAATTTTTCACTTTTGGAAAATCTTTCTTACCTCTTCGTGACATATTCCTCTAAACAGGTCGGGCTGTGAATCAATATCGATATAACATTCAAACCATTAAGAAATATCACACGTAAACACACAGACTGATATTATTAATCATATAATAGAGTGGTCGATATGTTTATACTTCACATGATTCTATATTTACATCCCCAAATATTCTTTCATATACAATACTGTGCTGTAAGCATACTAATACAAAATTTTGTACGTGATGTATACCTGACAGTCGATGGGAAACAAAGATATCAGCTATGCCGTCTACTATCTACACCCGCTATCTCTATAGTGGGAACACTGAAAGTGGGTGAAAAATGAAAGGGTGAGCTCCACATGCTCAGTAAGGCAATAATACAAACGAGTAGATAGCTATACTATCTACATGCTGATAAGAAAATCAGGATATATGTGAGCATGAGGTAAAAACAATGATATGCCATATATATAATATCATCTGTTCTAAAACAGGAAATCGGCATATTAAAACATGGAATAATCCTCATGTGAAAACATCTCATGCTCAATGAAACAACACGTTTTAAAATACCCCATCTGGGTCAAAATACGATACACTCACAAATCAAAATCAATTTCAACCAAATTCTTTATTTTCAAATCTTTGTTATAAAACACCCTTCTCACAGGGTTACAAATCACTGAAAGTCTCATAAAATCCCTCCATGGGAAAAATCAAATCTCAATTGAAATCATAAGAATATCGGGGCCTGACCCCTCCCTCGGGTCTACCCTGGTCTATCAAGACCAATAGTTATATCATGTGAGACATGTCAACGACTATATCGGTAATATCCAGGACTATGGCCATAATCTCGTGATCCCTGGCACACGGATCCTAGTGTGCGGGGTATCACACCTGAAACGGGAGGTGGGTCATCCTACCCGCCAGAACAGCATAATATCAGGATTGCGAGGGCAAGACTTGCTGTCTCGTGGCTAATGCCACTCCACTCCAACAATCCCCACGGTACAGCGTACTCCGCGTGATATACACGGTACATCGTACTCCGTGAACCCAAGCTCAATCAGGGGTGCCTGTAATAGGTCTTATCCACCCATGTCAAGTATGTCTCAGTATGCACGTGTGAGCATATCATCTCACTGTGACACACAGTCAACAGGAGGCTCCAACACGGCTATATGCATGTCATATAAATTCCTGTGCGAGCGAAGCTCCAGCACGGCTCCATGCATATTCATGATATCGAAAAAGCTCGTGCGAGCGAAGCTCTAGCACGGTTTCATAGAAATCAATTAAAATCTGCGTACGAGCAGCGCTCCAGTACGACTTAAACTGATTATAAATTCAATTCAAATCCACGTACGAGCATTGCTCCAGTACGGATAGGTATTAAAACTCAGTGAAAACCTCGTACGAGAAAAACTCCAGTACGGTAGTCATATAAAACAAATCTGTAAAATAGTGCGAGTAATGCTCCAGCACTCTGAGTATGAGTTAAATATAAAATCCAGTGCGAGCAGTGCTCAAGCACGGTTACACTCATATAACACTGATAGGTGGCTCAATATTATCAAAACATGTTAAATAAAAATCATCTGGCAACTAACCTGTGCTTTTTCACATAAAACATGTAAATAATAGCCAACCTATCCATAAATTGCTTGAATTAAAGCAATATCATCATGAAAACATTAAAATCATGAAATTCATGCAATTTCATAGCCTTACTACCCTTTTTGAAATTTTCCTAACTGGGGGCAAAATAGTCATTTTCCACTATTTCCATATTTTTCCGTAAAAATTATTATTCTGTTTTCAGGTAGCCTATTGAATTTAACGTAATGTAAATCCCCTCAAAATTACGTACAGCTACCTCTAAGTGTTCATAAAATTCCCTTACCTGGAATCACGCGCGAGCTTATCCCGACTCGGTCGTACCAGGTTTCTCAGTCCAATTCGCTCGTCTACGGAGCTGCATATAACCACATATGGGTTCAGTTCAATATACAGATCAGTATTTCACTCTTACTGATCAAATCTAAAGCTCTGGGCTCGTTTTACTCTATTGGGCCCGATTGCACTTTTTTAATGGGCCTCGAACCCCTTTTTCAGCCCGTTTTCACTTTTAAATCCCTTCTTCGGGTTTACTGGGCTCATTTGATTTATCAATAATCATCGAGCTTTGTTCCAAACTCAGTGGATAGCCCGGATACTATTTACGATAATTACTTTGAAATTTCAAATAAATTTCCTTTTTATGCAGAATTAATCCGTAAATCCGTAAAATAATCGAAACTCTGCATTAAAGGACTCATATTATCGTAATTAAAATGTACTTACCCAATATGGTGCGGGGTACAAAAATCGAAGCTAAATCGGCTCTCGTTCGGGCTCTGTAGTGACACTGCACAATTATTTAAATCCGGGTCATTTTCTAATAAAATAATATTAAATTGAATTTTCGGGATTTATTCACAGGTCAATCTCGACCCTCGATCACTTACCCGAATTTTCAAGTCGTCCCCGGGTACACTTTCTTCCTTTTTTCCCTTTTTTCTTTTTTTTTTCTTTTTTTTTTCCCTTCTCCCTTTCCCGGCTACGGTGCCGTTTTGGCCCGTTTGCCGGCGTCGACGTTTCCGGCCATCTCGCCGGTAGCCAGTGGGTTCAACAGAACCGTTTCGGCCAGGGGAAGGCTCGGCTGGGCTGAATCGGCGCTGGAATGCCGCCGTTCGCCGGGACCGACGCGTTTTCTCCCCGGGACTTTCGGTCTTCGATTCGTCGAAAATAGCTACCGTCGGCGCGCGTCACCGGTACCGTTCGAATCGCCTGACTCTCCTCTACCTTTTTCGACCGGTATCTGGGGTCAACGGTCGCCGGTGGCTCGTCGGGGGTGTCGGGTTGCAGACGGGTCGGCTGGGTTCTGTTTTTCGATTTTCTCTCTCCCCGAAAACCAGATTTCCGATTTTCTGTTTTTTTTTTGTTTTTTTTTTATTATTATTTTAATACATTAAAATATATTAAAATAATCCAAATATCCCAAAAAAATCTTTAAAAAAAATCTTATTAAATTCATTTAATCAATAAATGAATTTATCAGTGTATTTTCGTCTTTCTCGGTATATTTTTCGATTCTTTTCGGGATAATTTTTCGAATTAAAAATCCCGATTAATTCCAAATTAATTCCCGTAAATTTCAATAAATTAATATCTAGATCAATCGGCCTCAAATTTAATTATTTTCCTCGATATTGATCCAGATTTCACAAATTCCATATTTTAACAAAAATTACTTATCGAATTTATACCGAATTTTGATCTTTTGACCATTTTACCCTTGTACGTGTCCGGGACCAAATTGAATCGACTTTCTTTCATCAATCCACAATCTTTTCCCCATTTTTAATTCTTCATTTTCAGTCAACTCGATTAAATTCCTTAAACAACTTGTTGCTTCTTTATTTTCCCGATTTATCCATACTCGATTTTACGTAATTTATTTCGTTTCATCCACATTTTTCAAATCCGAATCAACCATCTTATGAATCCATTAACATATAATAATGTCATACAATATGAAAATCATAAGGAATATCATACAAAAATTGCGAATCTCACAATCTCCCCCACTAAAAGAATTTGGTCCTCCAAATTAGAACCAAATCAATAGGTAAACAACTCCGGGTACTTCTCCTGTATCATGCTCTCTAGCTCCCAGGTAGCTTCCTCCGGAGTGTGATACTGCCACTGAACCTTCACCAGGGAGATCGTCTTGGATCGCAATACCTTCTCCTTCCTATCCAAAATCCGAACTGGTCTCTCAACATATGTCATACTGTCACTGAGCTCTAACGGCTCGTAGTGAATCACGTGTGACGGATCTGGATGGTACTTCCGAAGCATAAAAACGTGGAAGACATTGTGTACACCTGCCAACTCTGGTGGCAATGCCAATCTATAGGCCTTATCTCCCACTCGCTCCAGAATCTCAAAGGGTCCAATAAAACGAGGGCTCAGTTTACCTTTCTTACCGAACCTCATGATACCCTTGGAAGGAGAAACTCTCAAAAACACCGACTCACCCTCAGCAAACTCTAGTGGTCTGCGTCTCCTGTCAGCATAACTCTTCTGTCGACTCTGAGCTGTCCGCAATCTATCGCATATCAACCTGACATCCTCAGTAGCCTGCTGTACCAAGTCAGGAGCAAATAACAGTCTGTCACCAATCTCTTCCCATCCAATAGGGGAACGGCATCTGCGACCATGCAGTGCCTCATACGGTGCCATCCCGATACTCGAGTGATAACTGTTATTGTAGGCGAACTCGACTAATGGCAAATGATCATCCCAGGAGCCTCCAAAATCCAGCACACACGCTCTCAACATATCCTCCAGAGTCTGTATAGTCCTCTCTGACTGACCATCTGTCTGAGGATGGAAAGCGGTGCTAAATCTCAACTGGGTCCCCAACGCTTCCTGAAAGTTTTCCCAAAAATGAGAAGTGAAGCGGGCATCCCTATCAGAAACAACGCTCACTGGAACGCCATGTAGCCTGACAATCTCTCGAACATATAAGTTCGCCAACGTACTCACATCTGTAGCTCTCATAGCTAAGAAATGGGCGGACTTCGTCAGTCTATCCACAATCACCCAGATGGCATCATGACCTCTATGGGTCCTCGGTAATCCCATCACAAAATCCATGGTGACATGCTCCCACTTCCATGTCGGTATCGGTAGAGGCTGCAATAATCCTGCAGGCTTCTGATGCTCTACCTTTACCTACTGACAGACGAGACATCTCGCAACATACTCTGCTATGTCTCTCTTCATCCCAGACCACCAATAAACTCTCCGAAGATTCTGATACATCTTCGTACTCCCCGGATGTACTGTATACCTCGCTGAGTGAGCCTCTGATAAAATCATCCTCCTGATCTCAGGATCCTCGGGAACACATATCCTACCGCGGAACCTTAATAAACCATCAGTACTCAATGCAAAATCAGTATTTGCACCTGTCTGTACCTGCCTCATCAGCTGAATACATCCCTGATCATTCTGCTGAGCCTGCCGGATACGATCAATCAACTCCGACTCCAATCTCAGGCTCGCAATGATCTCAACTCTGTCAATCTCAGGGGGTGCTATGTCCAAACTGAGGCTCGCGAACTGCTCTAACAAGTCATGTTCCCGAACCATCATAAATGATACCAACCCCAGGCTCTTCCTGCTTAAAGCATCAGCCACTACATTAGCCTTACCCGGGTGGTATAATATCTCGCAATCATAATCTTTCAGGAGCTCGAGCCATCTCCTCTGTCTCATGTTCAGCTCCTTCTGCGAGAATAAATACTTCAGACTCTTATGGTCTGTAAAAATCTGAACTGCTCACCATATAAGTAATGGCGCCATATCTTCAGTGCAAACACTATGGCCGCCAACTCCAAATCGTGGGTCGGATAGTTCCTCTCGTGATCTTTCAGCTGTCTAGATCCATAAGCAACTACCCTCCCATCTTGCATCAGTACACAGCCCAGTCCCTGATGCGATGCATCTGTATATACCAAGAAACCTCCTGAGCTGGTAGGTATGGTGAGAACTGGAGCAGTAGTCAATCGACGCTTCAGCTCCAAAAAACTCCTCTCACATGCATCATCCCACACAAACTCAACATCCTTCCGTGTGAGACGTGTCAACGGAGCAGCTAATCTGGAGAAACCCTCTACAAATCTCCTGTAATATCCTGCCAAACCCAGAAAACTTCGAATCTCTGTGACTGTCCTGGGCCGCTCCCACTGAACAACTGCCTCTATCTTGGATGGGTCCACTGACACTCCATCCCTCGATACTACATGGCCCAGAAAAGAAATTTGCTCCAACCAGAAGTCACACTTACTAAGTTTGGCATACAACCGTCTCTCTCTGAGGGTCTGTAACACTATCCTCAAGTGCTGCTCGTGGTCCTCCCTGGATCTGGAGTATACCAAAATATCATCGATAAATACAATCACAAACCGATCCAGGTATTGCTTGAACACATCGTTCATCAAAGCCATGAATGCTGCGGGGGCATTAGTCAACCCGAATGGCATAACCAAAAACTCATAATGACCATAACGGTTCCTAAATGCTGTCTTGGGCACATCCTCTCTCCGTATCCTCAGCTGATGATACCCAGACCTCAGATCAATCTTAGAAAAGACTTGTGCTCCCCGAAGCTGATCCAACAAATCGTCAATGCGTGGAAGGGGATACTTGTTCTTAATGGTAGCCTTATTCAACAATCTGTAATCCATACATAATCGAAGGCTGCCATCCTTCTTCCTCACAAACAAGACCGGAGCTCCCAAGGTGATACGCTCGGTCTCACAAACCCCTTCTCAAGTAAATCCTGTAACTGCTTCCTCAGCTCCTCCAACTCAATCGGAGCCATCCTATACGGTGGTCTCGAAATCGGTTCTGTACCAGGTACTAAATCTATCCCAAACTCCATCTCTCTAGCTGGAGGTAATCCTGGTAAATCATCTGGAAAGACGTTAGGAAACTCCCTAACCACTGGAATATCTCTCAAATTCGATCGTACCTGATCCGTATCAACCACATATGCGATGGATCCTTCAAAACATAAATCATAAAATCAGTAAAATTTATTGCTCCATTTAGAAGAACACTGATTTCATTATTTTCAGGGAAATTTTACAATACATCTTTCGGGGATATTAAACGTTAACGTCTTAGAAAAACAATCTAACATAACACGATTGGCAGCCAACCAATCCATTCCTAATATGACATCGAAGTCCCTCATATACATCACAATAAGGTCGGCTGACATTTCTTTTCCCCGACTTTCAACTTACAGTCCCTGACTACATACTCTACTAGTTGACTAGTGTTTATGGGGGCAAGTATTAACAATTTACTACTCAGAGGAATAGACTCTACATACTTAGATAATTTACATGCAAATGAAGGCGATACGAATGAATGCGTGGCACCAGGATCAATCAAAACATATGCTTCTAAATCAAAGATCAGGATGGTACCTTTCACCACATCAGACGACTGATCTGCCGTATCCTGGTCCAAAGCATGAACTCGCCCTGTACCCATCACTTGCTTCCCTTTCTCTTCGACAGTAGCTCTCCTCCTCTGAGCAGGAATCTGAACTGGAGCTCTCTCCGGCTCCTTGCCCTTCTGTGGGGCAGTGTCCTGTCTCTCTGGGCAATCTCTCATCACATGCCCTGGCCTCCCACATCGATAACATACTACAGTAGTAGCTATAGGCACTGGACAAGGTCTGGTACCATGATATCTACCACATCGCCTACATCGATCAGTAGTAGGGCGTGGTCCTCCAATGACAATGCCTCTAGCTGGTGGTAAAGTCGGATGAACAGGGGGTCTATCTGTCCTCTCCTGAACCTCCTCAATCTTCGGCCTCTTATCAGAGAGCCGTACACCTCTCCTGAAAAATCTATCTCTCCCGGGTCTCTTTTGGTCTCTGTCTCGACTCCTACTGAACTTTCCTATCTCAGAGACGTTTCGCTCAAAATCATACTCACACAGCTGAGCTCTATGTACTGCCTTCTCATAAGTCGAAACATCAAAGGGAGCCAATCGAGATCTGATGGCTGGTCTCAGTCCATCTATAAACTTCTGGACCTTCCGATCCTCACTGCCCATCGTCTCCAAATCATATCTCCCCAAAGAAATGAATCGAGTCTCATACTCATCAATAGACTGGTTCCCCTGAACCAAACTCAAAAATTCCATCCTCAACTTCCGCTGTGCAGTTGCGGGAACATACTGCCTCCTAAAGGCATCCAAAAATATCTCCCAGGTGACCTCAGCATGTCGAGCTCTCAATATCGGCTCGGTAGATCTCCACCAATGCTCTGCCGCTCCCTGAAATACAAATACGGCAAAAGCAACCCTCTCAGTAGTAGTGCACCTGAAAAGCCTATATAGCTTCTCCATCTGATACACCCAATCCTCAGCTACTACTGGATCCTTCCTCCCATGGAAAACTGGAGGTCTAAACTTCTGAAAATGTCTAAATCTATCCAGGTCACACTCATATCCAACATCCTGAGCTGGCTGGGGTCTCACTGCCTCTACAGCCTGAGCCTGAACCTCGGGTAACTCTGCGGCCTGTGCCGGCATCTCGGGATCAGGTGCTGCCTGTCCCTTCGGATCTCGCCTATCTCTAGCCCCGAGCGCTGCCTGCTGCGCTACAATCTCAGCCAGGCTCTCAATACTCCGCTCAAGTCTAGCGAAGCGTGCCTTAGTCTCATCTGGTCTCACAGCAGTACCCTCGAGTACCTGACCAGTCTGTATACCATCACCACGGCCTCTAGGCCTGCCCCTACGGCCTCTAGCACGTGTCCTAGCCCCATTACCACTGCGGGTGACCGGCATAATGTAAATCCTGTATTCCAAATTCATTTATTAATTTAATTCCCATCTAGTATACACTTTGACATCTCATACAACACAGTACTAAGGGGGATGTAATTTTCCTTAACGACCATTATCGACTCTTATCCGACCAACTCTAACTCATAATTTCTTAATTATCGATACTGATTCACGTCTGGCCAACCTCTGCTCTGATACCACTTTAAATGTCACGACCCAATACTACCAAAATCAGTACAAATTTTTCACTTTTGGAAAATCTTTCTTAGCTCTTCGTGACATATTCCTCTAAACAGGTCGGGCTGTGAATCAATATCGATATAACATTCAAACCATTAAGAAATATCACACGTAAACACACAGACTGATATTATTAATCATATAATAGAGTGGTCGATATGTTTATACTTCACATGATTCTATATTTACATCCCCAAATATTCTTTCATATACAATACTGTGCTGTAAGCATACTAATACAAAATTTTGTACGTGATGTATACCTGACAGTCGATGGGAAACAAAGATATCAGCTATGCCGTCTACTATCTACACCCGCTATCTCTATAGTGGGAACACTGAAAGTGGGTGAAAAATGAAAGGGTGAGCTCCACATGCTCAGTAAGGCAATAATACAAACGAGTAGATAGCTATACTATCTACATGCTGATAAGAAAATCAGGATATATGTGAGCATGAGGTAAAAACAATGATATGCCATATATATAATATCATCTGTTCTAAAACAGGAAATCGGCATATTAAAACATGGAATAATCCTCATGTGAAAACATCTCATGCTCAATGAAACAACACGTTTTAAAATACCCCATCTGGGTCAAAATACGATACACTCACAAATCAAAATCAATTTCAACCAAATTCTTTATTTTCAAATCTCTGTTATAAAACACCCTTCTCACAGGGTTACAAATCACTGAAAGTCTCATAAAATCCCTCCATGGGAAAAATCAAATCTCAATTGAAATCATAAGAATATCGGGGCCTGACCCCTCCCTCGGGTCTACCCTGGTCTATCAAGACCAATAGTTATATCATGTGAGACATGTCAACGACTATATCGGTAATATCCAGGACTATGGCCATAACCTCGTGATCCCTGGCACACGAATCCTAGTGTGCGGGGTATCACACCTGAAACGGGAGGTGGGTCATCCTACCCGCCAGAACAGCATAATATCAGGATTGCGAGGGCAAGACTTGCTGTCTCGTGGCTAATGCCACTCCACTCCAACAATCCCCACGGTACAGCATACTCTGCGTGATATACACGGTACATCGTACTCCGTGAACCCAAGCTCAATCAGGGGTGCCTGTAATAGGTCTTATCCACCAATGTCAAGTATGTCTCAGTATGCACGTGTGAGCATATCATCTCACTGTGACACACAGTCAACAGGAGGCTCCAACACGGCTATATGCATGTCATATAAATTTCTGTGCGAGCGAAGCTCCAGCACGGCTCCATGCATATTCATGATATCGAAAAAGCTCGTGCGAGCGAAGCTCTAGCACGGTTTCATAGAAATCAATTAAAATCTGCGTACGAGCAGCGCTCCAGTACGACTTAAACTGATTATAAATTCAATTCAAATCCACGTACGAGCATTGCTCCAGTACGGATAGGTATTAAAACTCAGTGAAAACCTCGTACGAGAAAAACTCCAGTACGGTAGTCATATAAAACAAATCTGTAAAATAGTGCGAGTAATGCTCCAGCACTCTGAGTATGAGTTAAATATAAAATCCAGTGCGAGCAGTGCTCAAGCACGGTTACACTCATATAACACTGATAGGTGGCTCAATATTATCAAAACATGTTAAATAAAAATCATCTGGCAACTAACCTGTGCCTTTTCACATAAAACATGTAAATAATAGCCAACCTATCCATAAATTGCTTGAATTAAAGCAATATCATCATGAAAACATTAAAATCATGAAATTCATGCAATTTCATAGCCTTACTACCCTTTTTGAAATTTTCCTAACTGGGGGCAAAATAGTCATTTTCCACTATTTCCATATTTTTCCGTAAAAATTATTATTCTGTTTTCAGGTAGCCTATTGAATTTAACGTAATGTAAATCCCCTCAAAATTACGTACAGCTACCTCTAAGTGTTCATAAAATTCCCTTACCTGGAATCACGCGCGAGCTTATCCCGACTCGGTCGTACCAGGTTTCTCAGTCCAATTCGCTCGTCTACGGAGCTGCATATAACCACATATGGGTTCAGTTCAATATACAGATCAGTATTTCACTCTTACTGATCAAATCTAAAGCTCTGGGCTCGTTTTACTCTATTGGGCCCGATTGCACTTTTTTAATGGGCCTCGAACCCCTTTTTCAGCCTGTTTTCACTTTTAAATCCCTTCTTCGGGTTTACTGGGCTCATTTGATTTATCAATAATCATCGAGCTTTGTTCCAAACTCAGTGGATAGCCCGGATACTATTTACGATAATTACTTTGAAATTTCAAATAAATTTCCTTTTTATGCAGAATTAATCCGTAAATCCGTAAAATAATCGAAACTCTGCATTAAAGGACTCATATTATCGTAATTAAAATGTACTTACCCAATATGGTGCGGGGTACGAAAATCGAAGCTAAATCGGCTCTCGTTCGGGCTCTGTAGTGACACTGCACAATTATTTAAATCCGGGTCATTTTCTAATAAAATAATATTAAATTGAATTTTCGGGATTTATTCACAGGTCAATCTCGACCCTCGATCACTTACCCGAATTTTCAAGTCGTCCCCGGGTACACTTTCTTCCTTTTTTCCCTTTTTTCTTTTTCTTTTCTTTTTTTTTTCCCTTCTCCCTTTCCCGGCTACGGTGCCGTTTTGGCCCGTTTGCCGGCGTCGACGTTTCCGGCCATCTCGCCGGTAGCCAGTGGGTTCAACAGAACCGTTTCGGCCAGGGGAAGGCTCGGCTGGGCTGAATCGGCGCTGGAATGCCGCCGTTCGCCGGGACCGACGCGTTTTCTCCCCGGGACTTTCGGTCTTCGATTCGCCGGAAATAGCTACCGTCGGCGCGCGTCACCGGTACCGTTCGAATCGCCTGACTCTCCTCTACCTTTTTCGACCGGTATCTGGGGTCAACGGTCGCCGGTGGCTCGTCGGGGGTGTCGGGTTGCAGACGGGTCGGCTGGGTTCTGTTTTTCGATTTTCTCTCTCCCCGAAAACCAGATTTCCGATTTTCTGTTTTTTTTTTTTTGTTTTTTTTTATTATTATTTTAATACATTAAAATATATTAAACTAATCCAAATATCCCAAAAAAATCTTTAAAAAAAATCTTATTAAATTCATTTAATCAATAAATGAATTTATCAGTGTATTTTCGTCTTTCTCGGTATATTTTTCGATTCTTTTCGGGATAATTTTTCGAATTAAAAATCCCGATTAATTCCAAATTAATTCCCGTAAATTTCAATAAATTAATATCTAGATCAATCGGCCTCAAATTTAATTATTTTCCTCGATATTGATCCAGATTTCACAAATTCCATATTTTAACAAAAATTACTTATCGAATTTATACCGAATTTTGGTCTTTTGACCATTTTACCCTTGTACGTGTCCGGGACCAAATTGAATCGACTTTCTTTCATCAATCCACAATCTTTTCCCTATTTTTAATTCTTCATTTTCAGTCAACTCGATTAAATTCCTTAAACAACTTGTTGCTTCTTTATTTTCCCGATTTATCCATACTCGATTTTACGTAATTTATTTCGTTTCATCCACATTTTTCAAATCCGAATCAACCATCTTATGAATCCATTAACATATAATAATGTCATACAATATGGAAATCATAAGGAATATCATACAAAAATTGCGAATCTCACAAAAACCATGTGATATCATGTGAGATAGGTGGTCACTATATATGTATCGAGGACTATGTTGGTCAATTATGTCATTATCATCCTAGACTACACGGATCTCGGTGTGTGGGGCATCATACTGGAATGGAGTTGGGTTAGTCCTTCGCCAAACTTTCAAATCAACATCATAACCTCTCGGTATAACGTACTCCATGTGATATACAAGGTACAACGTACTCCGTGGACCCATATCATGGTTGGGGGTGCCTGCCATAGGTCTTATCTACCCCAAGCCATGTATAACCTACTCAGTCTCAAGTGCACGTGCGAGCATCTCATCCGTGTGAGTAGCAGTCTACACGAGGCATCCAGAACGGCTCGTGCAAGCATCTCATCTGTGTGACACCAGTCTACACTAGGCATCTAACATGACTCATTACATATCATAGTGTGAAAACCAGTGCGACCGAAGCTCTATCACAATTTCATGTATCATAAGTAAATACCCTCGTACAAGCCATGCTCTAGTACGGCTTTATGCATAATAAATAATGAGGAAATCACGTACAAGCATAGCTCCAATACGGTTATATGCATAAGAAAATCAATGGAAATCCACGTACGAGCAAGAGCTCCAGTACGATTTATAAAACATCATAACTCAAAACAGGGTGCGAGCTAAGCTCCGGCATGATTTAACTCATATAAATATGATAGGCGGCCCCACTTCAATAAAACACATTCTAACTCAAAATTAGCACTTGACTTGTGCTATTTCGTGAAATCATGGAAATCAAATAGCCAGCCTATCCATAAGTTTGTTTCAACCAAAGCAATTTATTTCACAAAGACATCAAAACATGATATTTATGCAATTATTAGCCTTATTATCCCCTTTTGTAAGATTCACTTCAAAACCAAATCATCTATATTCGTAGTCGTTCACACAAGCCATTTATTCTTTTCTAGATAACCAAGTAATTGCAAAGCCCTATAAACACCCACTAAATACGTGTAGTTATCCCTAGGTACTTACAAAATTCCCTTAAATGGAATCGCGTCGAGTGTTTCCACTTCCTTAGAGCTGCTCGATTTTGTAGTTTGATTCGTCTCCAGAGAAATCTCTGGGACTGCATGAAATTAGATATCACATCAATTTAATCCAATGTAATAAAATTCTTGCGTTTACTATAGTCGATTCGACTTATAGTTTTCATTTACTCTTATAAGGCCTCATTTTCTCTTTTGTCCATTTTGATTGCTCTATTTATTTCTTGAGAGTCTATTGAACTCTTTAGGCCTATTGATTCACACTAAACCGGTATAAAGCTCATAATGCCTCTAGTTCATCATTTCCTTCACTATGGCAATTTATCAAACACCTCATATGCTCATTTCCAATTATCATCCATTCCAACATATGGATTTCACAAAGTTATCTTAAAATCATCTATACATGCTCACTAACATCTATACAAGTTTAAACCATTATCAACTCCATGCCATTTCAACTTTCTCTCACTAAACCCATTCTAGGTCATGGTTGTTTAAGCCTGTAAATGAATATTTTATCCAACATTGTATACACTAAATCACTCATCAAAATATCTAGATTAACATACTAGAAGATGTTGTATAGAAATCTTACCTAGCTTAACTTCTTTCCTTTTTTTGGCAAAATGGGGGAAAACCTTTTTACTCCTTCAATGCAACAAATGGAATGTCGGCTCCAAGCTATGTTGTTCTTCTCTTCACAATGAATAATGTTGCTCTAATAGCTTTTCTTAAATCTTTATGGATGTGGGTGCATTATAGAGTGAGAAAACTAGGTTATTGTTGAAAATGGTAGAAATTTGGGTTGTCTCGTGGAAATGAAGATTCAGCTGCTCAGTTTTTATAGAAAACACATTATGAGATCGATCTCCAAGGGTAGGAGATCGATCTGCCCTTGCTTAAACTCCTTCAAAAATTTGACTTTGCATTGCATGAGATCAATCTGCTTAAGGGATAAGATTGATATTTGTTCATGGAGTGGGAACGATCTGGTTCAGGCAGAATGCTTCAGAAATCGATCTGGCCTTAAGAAGAGATCGATCTAGCCTATCCAGAACCAACTAGATATCAATTTGTCTATAGGATGAGATCGATCTTGTCCAAGCCGAGGCAAATTGAGATCGATCTACCCTGTATTCTACAGCATTCTAGCTGCGATTTTCCCAAATTTCCAAAGTGAAACTCCCATTCAATCACTTCAATATCCATTTTGAAATTCATTCACACTTAACTCAAAAACATCCAATTCTCATGATTCATACATAATTTAACTGGTCCGTATATCATGAAAATCATAAGATTACATAGAATTTTGCGGGTCTTACATTCCTCATCTTCTTCAAGAATTTTGGTCCTCCAAATTAGAACCAAGTTAATTTGAAAATAACTCTGAGTACTTTTTTTGCATCATGCTCTCCAACTCCCATGTAGCTTCCTCCGAAGTGTGATATTGCCAAAGAACTTTTACTAAGAGAATCGTTTTCGAACTCAATGCCTTCTCCTTTCTATCTAATATCCGAATCGGCTTCTCAACATACGACATACTCTCATTGAGCTCCAATGGCTCATATCTTGTCACATGTGTCGGGTCCAGATGGTACTTTTGAAGCATAGAGACGTGGAAGACGTTATGAACACCTGCTAACTCTGGCGGCAATGCCAACCTATAAGCCTAATCTTTCACTCTCTCCAGAATCTCGAATGGTCCAATATACCAAGGGCTCAACTTTCCCTTCTTACTAAACCTCATAATCCCTTTCGAGGGAAAAACTTTTAAGAATACAAACTCACCCACAGTAAACTCTAGTGGTCTCCATCTACTATCAGCATTACTCTTTTGTCGACTCTAAGCTATCCGTAATCTCTCACATATCAACTGGACGTCCTCAAAGGCTTGTTTCACTAAATTGGGAACAAAAATCAGTCCGTCACCAACCTCCTCCCATCCAATATAGGATTGGCATTTGCATCCATACAGTGCCTTACATGGTAACATCCGGATACTCGCATGATAGCTGTTATTATAGGCGAACTCGGCTAATGGTAGGTGATCATCCTAGGAGCCTCTAAAATCTAGCACACACGTTCTCAACATATCCTTCAGGGTCTGTATAGTCCTCTCTGACTAACCATCTGTCTGAGGATGAAAAACGGTGCTAAAACTCATTGGGTCCCCATCACTTCCTGACAATGTTCCCAGAAATAGAAAGTGAAACAGGTATCCCGATCGAAAACAATGCTCACTCGAACACCATGCAACCGAACTATCTCTTAAACATACAAGTTTTCCAACTAATTTAGAGTATCGGTGGCTTTCATAGCTAAGAAATGGGCTGACTTCGTCAACCGATCCACAATCACCCAAATGACATCATGACCTCTGTGGGTCCTCAGTAAACCCATCACAAAATCCATGGTGACGTGCTCCCACTTCCATGTCGGTATCGGTAGAGGCTGCAATAACCCTGCAGGCTTTTGATGCTCTACCTTCACCTGCTGACAGACGAGACATCTAGCGACATATTCAGCAATGTCTCTTTTCATTTCAGACCACCAATAAACCTTCCGAAGGTTTTGATACATCTTGGTACTCCCCGAATGTATCGTATACCTTGATGAGTGAGCCTCTGATAAAATTAATCTCATGATCTCTGAATCCTCGGGAACACATATCTTGCCCCTGAGCCTCAGCAATCTATATGTACTCAGCTCAAAATCAGTACCTACGCCTGTTTATACCTGTCTTAACCAATCGGTACACTGTCCATAACTCTGCTGAGCCTGTCGAATACGATCAATCAACTCTGGCTCTAATCTCAAACTAGCCACAACATTAAATCTCTCTGTACCAGGCGGGGCTACATCCAAACTAAGGTTCGTAAACTGCTCCAACATCTCGTGTTCCCGAACCATCATGTAAGACACCAACCCTAGGCTCTTCCTGCTCAAGGCATCAGCAACTACATTCGCCTTACCCGGGTGGTACATGATTTCACAATCATAATCCTTCAGGAGTTTGAACCATCTTCTTTGTCTCATATTCAACTCTTTCTACGAGAATAAGTACTTAAGGCTCTTGTGATCCGTATATACTTAAAATTTCTCACCATAATGGTAGTGGCGTCATATCTTCAAGGCAAACACTACGACCGCCAACTCTAAATCATGAGTTGGATAGTTCCTCTTGTGATCCTCCAACTGTCTAGATCCATAGGCAACTACCTTCCCATCCTGCATAAGTACACAGCCCAGTCCCTGATGTGAAGCATCCGTATATACAGAGAAACCTCCTGAGCTAGTAGGAATGGTGAGAATTGGAGTAGTAGTCAATCGACGCTTAAGCTTTTGTAACTCCTCTCACATGCCTCGTCCCATACAAACTTAACATCTTTTCGCATGAGACGTGTCAACGGAGCAGCTAGTCTGAAGAAACCCTCAATAAATCTCTGATAATAACCTACCAATCCTAAAAAACTTTTGATCTCAGTGACTGTCTTGAGCTATTCCCACTGCACAACTGCCTCAATCTTGGATGGATCCACTAATACCCTATCCCTCGATACAACATGGCCCAAAAATGAGATCTGCTCCAACCAAAAGTTACACTTGCTGAGTTTGGCATATAATTCCTTCTCTCGGAGGGTCTGCAGAACTAACCTCAAATGCTGCTCATGCTCTTCCCTAGACTTGGAATAAAGCAAAAGATCATTAATAAACACAATCACAAACTGGTCCAGGTATGACTTAAATACATCATTCATCAAAGCCATAAATGCTGCAGGGGCATTTGTCAATCCGTATGGCATAACCAAAAACTCGTAGTGGTCGTAACGGGTGTGAAATGCTGTCTTGGGTACGTCTCCACTTCGTATCCTCAACTGATGGTACCCAAATTGTAGATCTATCTTAGAAAATGATTTGTGCTCCCCGAAGCTGATCCAACAAATCATCAATACGTGGAAGGGGGTACTTGTTCTTAATGGTGGCCTTATTCAACAATCAGTAATCTAAACACAATCAAAAGTTCCCATCCTTCTTCCTCACAAACAAAACCGGAGCTCTCCAAGGTGAGATGCTCGGTCTAATAAACCCTTTTTCTCCAGCAACTCTTGCAACTGCTTCTTTAGCTCCTCTAACTCAATCAGAGCCATCCTATATGTTGGCTTAGATATCGGCTCTGTACTAAGTACCAACTCTATGCAAAACTCCATTTCTCTGTCGGGTGGTAGCCCTGGTAAATTGTCCGAAAAGACATCAGGAAATTTTACAACCACTGGAATGTTTCTCAATTTTGGGTGTGCCTTATCTGCGTCAACCACGTATGCAATGAAATTCATCTCTTAAATATGATGGATTTAAATTATACTTTTCTCATTTACAATAATCATGTTCTTTCATTTCCTTTCAATAAAACTTACAAAAAGGTCATCTATCTTTGAAAACATCAATGTCTTAGCATGACAAACCATAATAACACGATTCACAGCCAACCAGTTGTAAGACCCGTATTTTTAGATGTAAGCCTTATGAATTCAAAAGTATGGTGATGTACATGTAAAGTGAGTCATAAGTGATGTAAAGTCCATAAGATTGATGTACCCCATTGTGATATGAGTTGGGAATGTACACACAAGTTTCATTATGTATGAACATGAAGAAATGAACTTTTGTATGTGATGGATGTGAGTGGAATGTAAAATAAGTAGTGTGGTAAAATGGAAGGAAGTTGCATGAGTTGCATAAATCTTTATGCTTCCATTTAGTTTTGTATGGTATACCTTTAGTTATACAATGAATGCACACAAGTTTTAATGTGTATAAAGTGTGAGTGGACGTCATTTTCAAGTTTTAAAGGTGGTTAGATGAGAAAATGACCATGGAAGCAAATTAAGGATGTTGGTATGAGTTATTACAGAAACCTGCAGTAAAAATTTAGAAAATATGAATGCCAGATCGATCTCATAGGATGAGAGATCGATCTAGAATAGCAAAAAATGCTCTTATTTGAGCCATGGAACAGGCTAGATCGATCTCCAATAGGGCCAGATCGATCTCCAATAGGGCCAGATCGATCTTCTAAACATTCTGTAAAGAAGAGATCGATCCTTAATGTAAGCATATCAATTTCCTTAGCTCTCGGGTTAGAGCAGATCGATCTCCCCTGTATGCAGATTGATCTCCTTAAGCTACTGTCTGAAAATAGATCGATCTCAAGCCCTCGACAGATCGATCTCATACATTCAAATTGAAGTGAAAATGAGGGATTTAAGAGGACCAGATCGATCTCATGCCTCGACAGATCGATCTCATCAAGCAATTTCTATAAATTGGAGCAGTGATATCTGCAAATTTCGGGAAACAATCTCACTCTTCCATTTCAACCTAAAACCTAACTTTCTCACTCCTAAATCCACCCATTTCCAGTAAGATTTAAGGAAAGATCAGTAGATACAAAGTTGTTCTTGTCAAAGAGAAGAATAATATACTTTGGAATCAAAGCCTCATTTGTTGGATTGAGGGAACAAGAGACATTTTCGTTTGGAGCAAGAAGAGAAACTAGATTTAGTAAGTTTCTAATGCTTCAGCCCAAGTACATTTGTCTATTTATTGATTTTGGAGTTGATTAGGTGGTCTATTAATGATTGAAACTACTTAGAATGCAATGGAACAAGTAAAACCTAGAATAAGTCTAGTGTGAGAAATATGGGTTGAATTAGTTGAAGATTTATGGGTATGCTAAAGTGTTTATGAGATAATATGGATGATTTGGGATGGCTAAATGAAGTTACATTATGGGTTTAGAGAATTTATGAAATTGAATGTATAAGACGTTTGATAAAATGCCATAGTGAAGAAATTGATAAAATATGAACCCTATGAGCTTTATATCGATTTAATATCGATATAGTATGAATCAATAGGCCTAAAGGAATCAATAGACTCGAGATATGAGTAGAATAATAAAACGAGGCCTTATAAGTATTAATGGAGACTATAGGTTGAATTGACTATAGCAAACACAAAGCGTTGTGTTATATGGACTAAATTGATGCGATATATGATTGTGTACAGTTCTGGAGAGTTCCTTGGAGACGAATCGAACCACACAAGTAAGTAGGTTTAAGGAAATGGAATCACATGACGTGATTCCAGGTATGGGAATTCTGTGAGTATATAGAGATAGCTGCTCGTACTTTGAACTAGTGGGTGAATATAGGGCGTTTATGAAATGCATGATTGTTTACGAAAATGATTGTTGGTATGCGTGAATTTCTACGAGTATGTATATGATTTGGATTATGAAATGATTCTTGAAAAAAGGGATAGTAAGGCTAATAATTGCATAAATCGCATGTTTTGATGTTTTTACAAAACATATTGCTTTGTTTTAAGCAAATCTATGAGTAGGCTAGCTAATGTTTAAATGACTTTACGAAATAGCACATGTGAGGTGCTAGCCATGATTTTGAGATTGTTTTGGCTGATTATGAGCCACCTATTGTGTTTGTGTGAATTAAATCGTACTGGAGCCTCGCTCGCACTGGATTTTGGTATTTTCACTTGTATAAAACGTGCTAGAGCTTAGCTAGCACTTTGATTTGAAATTGTGATGATGTTTTATAAACTGTACTAGAGTGCCTACTCGTACGTGGATTTCGAGTGGTTTCTTATGCATATAACTGTACTGAAACTGTGCTATTATGTGGTTTCTTCATGTTTTATGCATAAATGTCGTACTAGAGCATCGCTCATACAAGGATATTTATTGATGATGCATGAGTCGTGCTAGAGCTTAGATCGCATAAGTTTTCACACTGTGGTATGTATGATGTCGTGGTGAGGGTAATACAGATTAATTCAGGGAACCCAAAAGGGGCGAGCAAGGCCATGAGGGGCTAGGACCTGATATGGTGTTCAGGGAACCCAAAAGGGGCAAGCAAAACCATAATGGGCTAGGACTTGACATCAAAGGAAGTACTCCCACGTGCACTTGAGACTGAGTAGGTTACACGTGGTATGGGGTAGATAAGACCTATGGCTGGCACACCCAGCCATGATATGGGTTTGCGGAGTACATTGTACCATGTATATCACATGGAGTACGTTGTACCACGTGGTTGAGATATTGATGAGAAAGTCTGGCGAAGAACTAACCCACCTTTGTTCCAGCATGATACGCCGCACATCAGGATCCGTGTGGTCTGGGATGATTTATGACATAGTTGGCAAACATAGTCTATTGAGATATAGTGACTTGTCTCATCTATTATTTCATAATACCACATGATTTTTATACATGAATATGATTGTGATTTATCCAGGGTAGACCCGAGGGAGGGGTCGAGCCTTGTAGGATTTGTGATTTAAAGAAATGATGATTTGATTTATGTTGAGATGGGATGGAATTTGAAAAGAGAAATGTGATGAGATGTGATGTGATTTTGGAAACGGATGTTTCTTAAATGAATTTCTCTTTTGTGATAAGTTTTAATGAGACTGAGCATGAGATGATTTTACATATTGAGATTTCTATGTTTTATGCCTATTTTCATGATTTTCAATACATGATATATGTGTATACATGTGGCATAGTTTTATTTCCTCATGCTCCTATTATAAATAATTTATGCATAACATTATCAGCATGTAGATATGGTAGCTATCTACCATGCTTGCACTATTGCCTTACTGAGCGTGTGGTTGCTCATCCCTCTCTATTTTCCCCCTCTACAGAGCGTACATAGCAGCCTAGTGAGGACTGAGGCATTATATTTTGGACATCCGCTGCTTCTATCGCCAAAAGGTATACACACAAAGATTCTTTTTGTATCTAAACATGTAAAGGCATAGTAGTCATTTTGTATTGTAATGTGGGGGATGCAAACGTTAGAAAACATGTAATGTATAACTTAACTTTCAATGAATGACACTTCTTTTGAATTGTTTGAGAATGAATGTTGAGTGATATTTATAATTGACTCACAGCCAATTGTGTGTGGTGAGTTTGTTCATAACCGAGTAAGGAAAGGAAATTGCAAAAAATTTATAGTGATTTTCGGTTATAAAAGGATAAAATGGGTTGTGACACCAATCCATTCCTAAAATTACATCAAAATCGTTCATACCCAATAAAATTAAATCGGCTGCCATATCTTTTCCCCTATCTTCAACTCATAATTCCTGTATATATACTCAGTCAACTGACTATCATTCATAGGTTTGGAAATCATCAACATTCTATCTAACAATGTAGGCTTTACATGTTTTAATAACTTATGTGCAAAATAAGGCGATATAAAATAATATGTGGCACCAGGATCAAATAATGCAAATGCTTCTAAGTCAAAAATTAGGATGGTACCTTTGATCACCTCCGTTCAAATGTCTGCGATGTACTGGTCTAGTACATGTACTCGTCCTCTGCCTACCGCCTGTTTCCCTTTCTCCTCAGCTGTAGCTCTCCTCCTCGGAGCAGCTGTCTCAACTGGAGCTCTCTCTGGCTCCTTGCCTTTCTATGGGGCAGTCTCAATCATCTCGAGATAATACCTCGCTATATGTCCAGGCTTCCCACATCTGTAACACACAACAGGGGTTGTCGGACAAGGCCTGGTACCATGAAATCTATCATATCTCCTACATTGATCAGTAGTAGGCCGTAGTCCTCCAATGACTACACAACTCGGTGGAGCTAAAGCTGGGTACACAGGAGGTTTAGCAGCTCTCTCCTGCACCTCCTCAATCTTGGGCCTCTTCTTAAATAGTCTCTGAACTCCTCTCCTGGCCACTATACCAATCTCGGATCTCTTCTGATCTCTATCTCTCCTGCAACTAATCTTTCCAAATTCAGAGGCATTTTTCTCAAAGTTTTGTTCACATAATTGAGTCATGCGCACAGCCTCTTCATAAGTGAGGATGTCAAACGGAGCAAGTCTGGATCTGATGGTTGGTCTCAGTCCATTCATGAACTTCTGAACCTTCATAGCCTCACTGCTTAACGTATCAGGGTCATACCTCCCTAAGGATATGAACCTAGACTCATATTCGTCCACAGAGCGGTTCCCATGAACCAAATTCATAAACTCCGTTCGTAACTTCCTTCGTGTAGTTGATAATTCTATATTTTTAGAATTATTTATGCTTAATTTCCTAATTAATTATTTAATTCTCCAATTTATTTTGTTAATTATCCCCTTTATTTAATTAAAATTCTCATGTTTGCAGATAAATAGAAAATGGACCGGAATTGGGCTAAAATCGAGATTGAGCCATGCGGACAACACGAGTCATGCCACCTAGCCCATCCAATTGGACAAGAAGACCGATGACATGGAAATATCTTTTCAAGGAGCCAATGGTATGAAGACAAGTGGCCAAAAAAATGCCAACTCATCAAGGATGTGGAAATTACCATTTTATCCTTAGTGTGTTTATAAATAGGAAAGGATGGCAATTGAAAGAGGATGCAATTTGAGGAGTAGGAGTAGTGTTAGTGTAGAAGTAGTTAGAGTAGTTTTAGTTAGATTAGTTTAGTTGTTATTATTGTTAGAAGCTTTTTTTTTCGAAAACAATATTCTTCGTTACTGTTCATCTTCATTAGTTTTCATTTATGAAACGTTTTTTATGTTGATTTGCAACCTCATTTACTCATCCTTCTTCTCGGTTTGATTATAATCCAGTCTTTTATTTTTCAAGTCTTAATGTACAGCATTCATTTACTAGTATAGTTCTCGATCTTCTTGCTTCCCATTTGTAGTTTTATTTTTGTTTTGTTTTGGTTCATGGATTCTCTGTTGCTTCCATTGTTAGTTTTATTTTTCCTTCCTTTTTGTTAGCTGTCATTGTTACTTGAGAATGTGGGGAGCTGGTTTGATCTCATGAACCATGAAAGGAACCTGAGATCCTGGCAGCAGACCATGAACCGAGAGCAGCAAATACAACAGTAAGCATCCGAGAGCTCTCCTCTGTTCTCCTCTGTTTTGTGATTTCGTTACTGTTCATCATCTCTAATTGGTTTAGTTTATAGTTCAGTTATTTTAAGACTACTTTGGGTCTTCATTTTCTGCTCTTCTTGCCGGTAGTTGCTGGCACTAGTGTTGTCCAGCAAATGCTTCCCTTTTGTACTACTGTTCGTCTTGGCTTTAGCATGGGAGGTGTGATTGAGGCTGCTCGGTGCAGTTCAAGCAGCAGTGGACTGCTGCAGAGGACAAGGACTATAGCATTGCTGATTGCATAAGGACGTGTGCAGCTCCTGAGCAGTAGAGGTCATGGGCATGCAGCAAGCTAGAGCAGAGAGTAGTGCATCAGTTGCAAGAACCAAGAATACGGGAAAGAGCAGGACATGTGCACGAGCAAGGATAGTATTAGGGGCAGCAGCGGTATGGGCAGGACAACGTTTGGAGTTGTGCAGGGAATGGAGATTGCAGAAGACTGAAGTGCAAACTGCATACGGAACCGAAGAAAAGTTGGTGAGAGTTGATGCAGCAGTGGACACGCCTAACAACCAACCCGAGACCATACCTGGAAAAGAAACAAAATGTAAAAGTCATGAACAGTGAATGGAGGGAGTTATTGAATGATTTAAACTTAAGGCTTTGTTTGGCTAGCAATTAACTCATTTTCATGCATTGTTAGTTTAGTTTAATTTCAATTTAATTTGTTAGGCTTAGTTTAGAGTTTTTAATTAAATTGCATGTTAGTATTCTTGTATATTAGTATAAAATTTAGTTTTAATTAGGATGATAGTTAATTAAGTGTTCATTTAGAATTGATTAGGGGTAAATTTATTTGATTAAATCTTAGGTTAGTTTAAATTGCACTTTGATTAAGTAGTTTAAAATTACATTTGAGGTTAGTTTAATTGTAGTGTAATTTTATTGTTTTATTTTCATAATTGCATTTTATTTTAATTGCGTTAATGAGTTTTAACTGTTTTAATTATTTTCATAGGTATTTGCTTTTAATTGCGTGGAGCTCGGTAAGTAATTTTCAGCTCGGTTTTAATTTCTTTATTTTATAGCATTTTATTGCTTTCAGTATTTTTAATTCTAGCTATGTAGATCACCCACCATAATTTTATAATTTGCTAGAATATACTTAGGATAAGATTAACCGGTAGTTAATTAGGCTATTCAACTTCTTTGTGGGACGATAACTCGGGACTCAAATCCCATTATTACTTGTACGACCCGTGCACTTGCGGACATTACCGTGAATGTTTTAATTAGTCATTAATTAATATTGGTGAAATTATGCTTAGGTGTAATTCTAGCTTGTAAATATTTAGGTTGTAAATATTTAATCTAGATTAGCTAATTGAAAATTTAAAATAAAAAAATTGAAAAATTAAAAAAAAAACTTTCGATGATTGCAAGCGTAGAGCCAGAAGTTTTGATTGCTTTCCTCTAGATCCTGAAATCGAGCACACTCTTAGAAAAATTTGAAAGGACTCTAGGAAATTATTAGCTCCGCTGCAATTCACCATGGTAGAAAATAGGAAAATTAGAACTGTTGGAGATTATGCGATGCCGACTATTGGAGGGTATTATTCCGGCATTAGGCCACCAGCTGTCCATGCAAATAATTTTGAAATTAAGCCCGCAATCCTCCAGATGATCCAGAGTTCATTGCAATTCAGTGGGCTCTCTCATGACGACCCATATGCTCACCTTGGGTAATTCCTGGACTTGTGCAACACGTTTAAACACAATGGATTATCTGATGATGCGCTTAGGCTTAGATTATTCTCCTTCTCACTTAGGGATAGGGCGAGACACTGGTTAACCTCCCTGCCTCTAGGATCCATTTCTACATGGGACGAGTTAGCCCATCAATTTCTATCTAAGTTTTTCCCTCCCTCTAAAATGGCCCAACTCCGTAGTAATGTATCTTCCTTTTCTCAGTACGACTCTGAATTTCTTTACAAAGCATGGGAACAATATAAAGAGCTTCTTAGGAAGTGCCCTCACCATGGTCTACCATTATGGCTGCAAGTCCAGACATTCTACAATGGACTTACAAGCCAAAATAGGACCATTGTTGACGTTGCTGCGGGTGGAGCCCTGATGTACAAAACAGATGAGGAAGCTTACGAGCTTTTAGACAAGATGGCGGCTAACAACTATTTATGGTCCTCGAAAAAGCAAACGCCAAAGAAGCCGACGGGTATTTATGAGCTCGACACACTGTCTACGTTGACCTCTCAAATCGCTAATCTTATGAAGAAGGTAGAGTCGCTCAGTACCCAACATAATCCTCCCACCGTCCTAATCCGATTTATTATGTCCAAAGTCCTTTTCTTTCCTGCGAGCTGTGTACTGGTACCCACTCTGTAGATAGGTGTCCGCTCAACTTAGAATCGGTTCAGTATGTTGCCTCTTCTCAAACGCAACAGAACAACCCTTTTTCAAACACCTACAACCCAGGGTGGAGGAACCATCCTAACTTCTCCTGGAGCCAAAACCAAGGGCAAACCTCTAACTCTAGATCTGTAGAACCCCTTAGTTTTCAAGCTCCACCGGTTCAGGCACCACCACAGTCGTAATTTCCATTTCATCCACCTCATCAACCATCCCCACCACAATTTCAGCATCATCCATCTCACTTCCATCAACCACCACCACCACCACTTACGCAGCCACAACTTTACCATGCACCAGCAGCTGAGAAGAAGCCTACATTAGAGGAGATGTTCTCAACGATCCTGTAAAATCAAGCTGCTTCAATTAAGAACTTAGAAGTTTAGGTGGGACAAATAGCTAGTGCTCTTAGCCAACGTCCTCAAGGGACCCTTCCTAGCAATACTGAAGTTAATCCTATTAAGCAAAGGGAGGGTAAGGAACATGTTAGATCTATCACCCTTAGAAGTGGCAGAGAACTAAAGGAGCCACAAGTTAAGTCCCAACCTGAACAGCACATAGTTGAAGAATTCGTAAGTTCTAAAGAAGCAGCTCAGAAAGAGCAGGAACCTAAAGATCAGGCTGTCAAGGAAACAAAGCTAGGCGCTTCTTCATCTATACCTTCTTCTTCTTCTTCATTGCCTTCCTCGTCCTCTGATTCTACACAGGTTCCCACTACATTGCTTCTGGTTAGACCACCAGTACCTTTTCCTCAGAGGTTTTAAAATCAAAAACTAGAATAACAATTCACTAAATTTCTTGAGGTTTTTAAGAAACTTCACATCAACATTCCTTTCGCAGATGCCTTAAACCAAATGCCAAGTTATGTGAAGTTTCTAAAGGATATCCTCTCGAGGAAGAGGAGACTGGAAGAATATGAGACGGTGGCCTTAACTGAGAAATGTAGTGCAATTATTCGAAGGAAATTACCCCCCAAGCTCAAAGATCCCGGGAGTTTTACCATACCATGCACTATTGAAAATTTATTCTTTGGTAGAGCCCTGTGTGATTTAGGAGCTAGTATAAATTTAATGCCATTGTCTATCTATCAGAAGTTAGGAATAGGGGATGCCAAGCCCACCACAGTGACCCTTCAATTGGCTGATCGATCAATTAAATATCCAAGGGGGTCATTGAGGATGTCTTAGTAAAGGTGGACAAGTTTATTTTCCGTACAGATTTTATCGTGTTGGACATGGAGGAAGACAGGGAAGTCCCCATTATACTAGGTAGACCTTTCCTAGCTACTGGTAGAACAGTAATTGATGTATAAAAGGGGGAGTTAACGATGAGAGTCCAAGATCAGGAAGTAAAGTTTAATGTTTTCAAACCTTTGAAGCTCCCTGATGACTCTCAAGAGTGTTTTAAAATGGAGATTAAGGAGAATATAAGGCTTAAGCATATAATATCTGAGAGAAAGAAGGAAGTAGATAGGGCTCAAGAGGATTTAACTGTTAACATTTTGTCACCATTTTGGCTAATCCTCCTACTCTTCGCCCTGCTGCTGAGTGTTGTTTTCTTCAGCTGCATTTGAAGTGGCTGTGTTTTTCTTTTCACTTTGTATATAGTTCGTTTTTCTTTTTCTTTTTTTTTTGTTTCTTTCCTTGTTTATTTTGCAGGTTTATTTTCTAGTTTTATGCTTTCAATCAAGCTTCAGTTGTTCATCATCATCAGAAATGGGAGTACTCTGTTCTCAAGCTTAAATTCTTATATTATCTACACACTGAGGACACTGTGCACTTTAAGTTTGGAGGAGGGGATATCACTTGAGCTATTTTGTGAAAAATTGGATAAATTTTCAAAAAAATTTCAAAAATCTGAGAAAGAATTTTCAAAATTTTTTCGATAATATGAGCTTAAATTGTTTGATTTTGGGATGATCTAGTGCTTAGCATGTAGTTTTCCCATATTCCGATGATATGACCCCATGATTTAGTTTGACTTTGATTGAATGAAAAGCATGATTATAAGAAAAGCATGAAGTTGAGTTCTTGAATTTGTCTTGATTCTGATTGTGATTGCCTCATCTTATGCACATGTCATGTCATGTCATGAATTGGTATATCTATTTAGAGAAAGCTTATGTGTACATAGGACTGCATTTGTTAAGTTGATTTTGTGTATCATATTCTAGAATTTGTTTGATCTGATCTCGAGACGAAATATTAGATCACACTTGATTAGGGAGATGATTTAGGCCATCTTTGGATCGTTTGAGCCTTTCTAGCCTTCCTTGTACATATTCTACCCCTAGTCACCCATCTGGGCCAAATAAGCTTTTCTCTGTAAATATACATGCATTATTTTCCTTAGCTTAAATACTTTGTCCTATCCCTTACCCCAAAAGCATGAAAAGTCATTGGGATATATTGTGAGCTATATGGGTATTAAGTGATAGTGAAGGAGTATGTATAAAAAAATGATAAAAAAAAAGGTTTAGTGAAATAAATAAGTTTGGGGGAAATGATTTGAGCTCTTACATTAAGATCCTAGAAGTAATGCATGTTAATGGGTAATTAAACCTAAATCGACTTTATCATACCTTAGCCCTAGCCTTACATTACAAGCTTAATGAAGTCCTATTAATCTTTGGTTAAGTGTGACTACATTAGTGGAGAGAGAAGTGAAAAGCAAACTTATAGGAATGATCACATGTCATTGACTTTGTATTCACTGTGTTGCATAATCTGATCCGGATAATGTACTGAGAAGTGACTTAGACATTTTCCACACACTCACGAGGAGTCCAATTTGGGTTAGGACTTATGCTTGAATAATTCTAAGTGCTGGACTTGTAATTATGAGTCTTTGATTTCATAGTCTATACTTTTTCTTTGAGGATGATATTGGAGAAATTATTGTGTTTTGTACTTGTCATTCCTACAATCATTTTATTTTGCTTGAGGACAAGCAAAAGCTCAAGTTTGGGGGTGTGATAATTCTATATTTTTAGAATTATTTGTACTTAATTTCCTAATTAATTATTTAATTCCCCAATTTATTTTGTTAATTATCCCCTTTATTTAATTAAAATTCTCATGTTTACAGATAAATTAAATCCGGATGAATTTTGAATATTTCGGTAGAAAATGGATTGGAATTGGGCTAAAATCAAGATTGAGCCACGCGGACAACACGAGCCATGCCACCTAGCACATCCAATTGGATAAGAAGACCAATGACATGGAAATATCTTTCAAGGAGCCAATGGTGTGAAGACAAGTGGCCAAAAAAATGCCAACTCATCAAGGATGTGGAAATTACCATTTTACCCCTAGTGTGTTTATAAATAGGAAAGGATGGCAATTGAAAGAGGATGCAATTTGAGGAGTAGGAGTAGTGTTAGTGTAGAAGTAGTTAGATTAGTTTTAGTTAGATTAGTTTAATTGTTATTATTGTTAGAAGCTTTTTTTTTCCGAAAACAATGTTCTTCGTTACTGTTCATCTTCGTTCGTTTTCATTTATGAAACGTTTTTTATGTTGATTTGCAGCCTCATTTACTCATCCTTCTTCTCGGTTTGATTATAATCCAGTCTTTTATTTTTCAAGTCTTAATGCACAGCATTCATTTCCTAGTATAGTTCTCGATCTTCTTGCTTCCCATTTGTAGTTTTATTTTTGTTTTGTTTTGGTTCAAGGATTCTCGGTTGCTTCCATTGTTAGTTTTATTTTTCCTTCCTTTTTGTTAGCTGTCATTGTTACTTGAGAATGTGGGGAGCTGGTTTGATCTCATGAACCATGAAAGGAACCCGAGATCCTGGCAGCAGACCATGAACCGAGAGCAGCAAATACAGCAGCAAGCATCCGAGAGCTCTCCTCTGTTTTGTGATTCCGTTACTGTTCATCATCTCTAATTGGTTTAGTTTATAGTTCAGTTATTTTAACTCTACTTTGGGTCTTCATTTTCTGCTCTTCTTGCCGATAGTTGCTGGCACTAGTGGTGTCCAGTAAATGCTTCCCTTTTGTACTGCTGTTCGTCTCAGCTTTAGCATGAGAGGTGTGATTGAGGCTGCTCAATGCAGTTCAAGCAGCAGTGGACTGCTGCAGAGGACAAGGACTATAGCATTGCTGATTGCATAAGGATGTGTGCAGCTCCTAAGCAGTAGAGGTCACGGGCATGTAGCAAGCTGGAGCAGAGAGTAGTGCATCAGTTGCAAGAACCGAGAATGCGGGAAAGAGCAGGACATGTGCACGAGCAAGGATGGTATTAGGGGCAGCAGCGGTATGGGCAGGACAATGTTTGGAGTTGTGCAGGGAATGGAGATTGCAGAAGATTGAAGTGCAAACTGCATACGAAACCGAAGAAAAGTTGGTGAGAGTTGATGCAGCAGTGGACACGCCTAACAACCAACCCGAGACCATACTTAGAAAAGAAACAAAATGTGAAAGTCATGAACAGTGAATGGAGGGAGTTATTGAATGATTTAAACTTAAGGCTTTGTTTGGCTAGCAATTAACTCATTTTCATGCATTGTTAGTTTAGTTTAATTTCAATTTAATTTGTTAGGCTTAGTTTAAAGTTTTTAATTAAATTGCATGTTAGTATTCTTGCATATTAGTATAAAATTTAGTTTTAATTAGGATGATAGTTAATTAAGTGTTCATTTAGAATTAGATTAGGGGTAAATTTATTTCATTAAATCTTAGGTTAGTTTAAATTGCACTTTGATTAAGTAGTTTAAAATTGCATTTGAGGTTAGTTTAATTGTAGTGTAATTTTATTGTTTTATTTTCATAATTGCATTTTATTTTAATTGCGTTAATGAGTTTTAACTGTTTTAATTATTTTCGTAGGTATTTGCTTTTAATTGCGTGGAGCTTGGTAAGTAATTTTCAGCTCGGTTTTAATTTATTTATTTTATAGCATTTTATTGCTTTCAGTATTTTTAATTCTAGCTATATAGATCACCCACCGTAATTTTATAATTTGCTAGAATATACTTAGGGTAAGATTAACCGGTAGTTAGTTAGGCTAGTCAACTTCTTTGTGGGACGATAACTCGAGACTCAAATCCCATTATTACTTGTACGACCCATGCACTTGCGGACATTACCCATTAGCAGTGGCCGGGATGTACTGACTCTTAAAGGCTTCCAAGAGTATCTCTCATGATATCTCAGAGTGTTGGGCCCTCAAAATAGATACGGTGGATCTCTACCAGTGTTCTGCCTTGCCCTTCAGCATAAATACAGTAAAGGCAACTTTCTCTATCGATGTGCATCTGAATAACCCATACAACTTTTCCAATTCATATACCCAATCCTCAGAAACAACTGGGTCCTTCACCACACTAAATATGGAGGTTTCAACTCTTGGAACTGCCGTAGCCTACTCAATTCACAATCATAACCCAGGTCACTTTCACTCAACTGTGGAGCGATAGGAGAAACCGTATCCTGAACTGGGGGTGGTGTAACAGTCTCTGTAGTCTGAGGCTTCTTTGCCTCTGCAGCTGCCTGTCCAGTAGTAGTAGGCTGTACGGCTAGACCACGTCTATCACCAGTACCCAATGTCGACGTGACTATCTCCACAAGGCTCTCAATACTCTGCTCTATCCTAGCGAACGTGCATCTGTATCCCCTGGTCTCTCAACAGGGTCCTGTGGAGCCTGATCAGTCTGTGGCTCTGTACGACTCTCAAGCTTACCTCGACGGCCTCTAGCATGTGTACCCGCCCCTCTACCTCGGCGTGTGACAGGCATAATGCCTAATTTCCTGTATCCATATCATATATTAGTCTCATTCCATCTCGGTATACACAGTTATATCTAAACAAAAGCACAATAATATGAGGATGCAACTTTTCTACTTATTAGTATCGACTCATATTAGGCTAACTCAGCTCTGATACCAATCTCTGTCACTACCTTCTTTTCATCCTTTTCACTCGAAAATCACCATAAATTTTTTGCTTTTTCATTTCTTTACTTGGTCGTGAGCAACTCTCACCAATAACAGTTGGGCTATAAGTCAGTATTAATCAACGTTTACCACTCATCTTTCAATTAATCAAAAACAAATACATACATTTGAAGTTTAAGATCTATACTTATACATGTTTGCTAACACTTACATCCCCCCATATTACAATTCAAAATGATTACTGTGCTATTACATGTTTAGATACAAAAGGAATTCTTGAGTGTATACCTCTTAGCGATGGAGAGCAGCAGATATCCAAATACAACGCTTCAATCCTTCACTAGGCTACTATGTGCACTCTGTAAAGGGGGAAAGTGAATGAGATGAGCAACCACACACTTAGTAAGGCAATAATGCAATCATGGTAGATAACCACACTATCTACATGCTTATAACGTCAAGCATAAAAATCATTAATATCCAGAGCATGAGGAAATATTAAAACTATGCCACATGTAAATACATATATCATGTATTGAAAAAACATGAAAATAGGCTTGTAAACATGGAAAAGATCATCATGTAAAACTTTTCATGCTCATAGTAATAAAACTCATAATAAAACCATTCCTTAGAGTTTAACACCAGATCAAAACTCAGTAAAATTCATTAGATCCTTCTCAAGTCATAAATTTCATGTTCATCATAACATCATCTCTCAAAACATCCCACAAGGTTCGACTCCTCCCTCGGGTCTACCTTGGACAACACAAATCATGTTAAGTATACAAAATCATGTGATATCATGTGAGACAGGTGGTCACTATATATATATATATATATATATATATATATATATATATATATATATATATATATATATATCAGGACTATGTTGGCCAACTATGTCATTATCATCCCAGACCACACAGATCTCGGTGTGTGGGGTATCATATTGGAACAGAGGTAGGTTATTCCTTCGCCTGACTTTCAAATTAACATCATAACCTCACGGTACAATGTACTTCATGTGATATACATGGTATAACGTACTTCGTGGACCCATATCATGGTTGGGGGTGCCTGCCGTAGGTCTTATCTATCCCAAGCCATGTATAACCTACTCAGTCTCAAGTGCACGTGCGAGCATCTCATCCGTGTGACTAGCAGTCTACACGAGGCAACCAGCATGGCTCGTGCGAGCATCTCATCCGTGTGACACAGTTTACACGAGGCATCCAGCACGACTCATTACATATCACAATGTGAAAACCAGTGCGAGCGAAGCTCTAGCACGATTTCATGTATCATTAGTAAATACCCTCGTACGAGCCACGCTATAGTACGACTTTATGTATAGTAAATAATGAGAAAATCACGTACGAGCATAGCTCCAATACGACTATATGCATAAGAAAATCAATGTAAATCCACGTACGAGCAAAAACTCTAGTACGGTTTATAAAACATCATAACTCAAAACAGGGTGCGAGCTAAGCTACAAGACATTTCATACGTATTAAAGACATCAAAATCCAGTGCGAACGAAGCTCCAGTACGATTTAACTCATATAAATTTGATAGGCGGCCCTACTTCAACAAAACACATTCTAAATCAAAATTAGCACCTGACTCGTGCTATTTTGTGAAATCATGGAAATCAAATAGCTAACCTATCTGTAAGTTTGTTTCAACCAAAGCAATGTATTTCATAGAGACATCAAAACATGATATTTATGTAATTATTAGCCCTACTATCCCCTTTGTAAGATTCATTTCAAAACCAAATCATTTATATTTGTAGTCGTTCACACAAAACATTTATTCTTTTCTAGATAACCAAGTAATTGCAAAGCCCTATAAACACCCACAAAATACGTGCAGTTATCCCTAGTTACTTACAAAATTCCCTTACCTGGAATCGCGTCGAGTGTTTCCACTTCCTTAGAGCTGCTCGATTGTGAAGTTCGATTTGTCTGCAACAAAATCTCTGTGACTGCACGAAATTACATATCACATCAATTTAATCCAATGTAATAAAATTCTTATGTTTACTATAGTCGATTCGACTTATAGTTTTTATTTACACTTATAAGGCCGTATTTCCTTTTATGTCCATTTTGATAGCTCTATTTATCTCTCGAGAGTCTATTGAACTCTTTAGGCCTATTGATTCACACTAAATCGATATTAAACTCATAATGCCTCTACTTTATCATTTCCTTCACTATGGCAATTTACCAAACACCTCATATGCTCATTTCCAATTATAATCCATTCCAACATATGGACTTCACAAAGTTATCTTAAAATCATCTATACATGCTCACTAACATCTCTACAAGTTTAAACCAGTATCAACTCCATGCCATTTCAACTTTCTCTTACTAAACCCATTCTAGGTCATGGTTGTTTAAGCATGTAAATGAATATTTCATCCAACATTATATACACTAAATCACTCATCAAAATATCTAGATTAACATACTAGAAGATGGTGTAAGAAATCTTACCTAGCTTGACTTCTTTCCTCTTTTTGCCAAATGGGGAAAACCCTCTTTGCTCCTTCAATCCAACGAATGGAATGTTGGCTCCAAGCTATGTTGTTCTTCTCCTCACAATGAACAATGTTTCTCTAATAGCTTTTTTCTCAAATCTTTGTGGAAGGGGGTGCATTCTTGAATTAGAAAACTAGGTCATTGAAAATGGAAGAAATTTGGGTTGTCTCGTGGACATGAAGATTCAGCTGCTCAGTTTTTATAGAAAACACATTATGAGATCGATCTCCAAGGGTAGGAGATCGATCTGCCCTTGCTTAAAATCCTTCAAAAATTTAACTTTGCCGGCCATGAGATCGATCTGCCCATTGCATGAGATCGATCTGCTCAAGAGATAGGATCGATATTTGTTCATGGAGTGAGATCGATCTGGTTCAGGCAAAATGCTTCAGAGATCAATCTGGCCTATCCAAAGGTAACTAGAGATCGATTTGTTTATAGAAGGAGATCGATCTTGTCCAAGCCGAGGTAACTTAAGATCGATCTGCCTTGCCATGAGATTGATCTACCCTTTATTCTACAGCATTCCAGCTACAATTTTCCCAAATTTCCAAAGTTAAACTCCTATTCAATCACTTCAAAATCCATTTTGAAATTCATTCACACTTAACACTAAAAAGCATCCAATTCTTATGATTCAAATATAATTTAACTTGTATGTACATCATAAAAATCATAAGATTACATAGAATTTTAAGGGTCTTATATGGCAAGGTTAGAGCAGACTGTGGGGAACATGACAGAATTGTTTGGATAAGTGATGGCTAGATTAGTGAGTCTGTAGGGTATGAGTGAACCTGCAGCAGCCCCTGCCACGCCTGCACCCCATTCCGCTGACCCCTTTAGTTCTGCCTGATCTATTCTGACACCACCTCCACATGTACAGCCTAAGGTAGAGCCTCCACCTGTTAGACCTCTAGTGCCACCACCAAGCCCAACAAAGCCTCAGAGAGCTCCACAAGGGAGAGCTAACGAGGTTGGGTATGGTTGTGATCCAGATAGGATGAGATAGTTTCAGAAACTTGGGCTACTATCGTTTAGTGGGGTAAAAGATCTGGTAGCAGCGGAGAATTGGGTAAACAGATTGGAGAAGTTATATGGTTACTTTGAGTGTTCCCAGACAGAGAAGGTATTCTTTGGTTCATTTATGTTAGAAGGCGAAGCGAAACATTGGTGGAAATTCGCCCAGCCTATACTGAGGACCCGAAACTAAGTAGTGACTTGGGAGATTTTCCTCGATCCCTTTCGAAGGCAATATATTTCAGAGACGGCTAGGAGATGGCTACAGATGGAGTTCTTTGGTTTGACCCAGGGTTACCTATCAATGGATGAGTATGAGTCCTGGTTTACGTCTCTGGGAAGGTATGACCCTAACACTATGAGTAGTAAGGATAGAAAGGTCAGGAAATTCATGGATGGGTTAAGACCGTCTACCCGAGCTAAATTAGCTCCTTTTAATATTTTGATATAAGAGTAGGCAATGTGTAGAGCTCAGTTGTGTGAGCAGGACTACAAGTTGCACACTATGATTTTGGTAGACTGGGTATGGATAAGAAGAGGACAGTTGATGATCGAAGTTTCAGAGAGGGGAAGAGGTCGTTGAGGAAGCAACCAAGGCCTGGAGAGTTTCAGGGTAAGACAGTGAGACCCTTTGTTCCGTTGACTTTAACTCCGTCTACAGGTATACTTATTGGTGAACCCCGACCTACTACTGAGCCATGTAGAGTTTGTGGGAAGTTTCATGGTGGTAGGTGATATTTTCAAGAATCCAGAGCATGCGTTAAGTACAAAAATGTGGGCTATATGATCAGAGATTGCCCAGATCTTGTAGCCCCTACTCCATAGAGGCGAGAGGAGACGCAAAAAGCTCCCATTACACCAACACTTTAGAGGAGGAAGGCCACAGCTGAGGAGAAGGTAAAGCAGACTCTTAGCTAGAGTCATGTGTACGCTTTGGATCAGGACGTTGTCGATGCTTCATCCGATATGATTAAAGGTACTATTTTGGTATTTAATTTTGAAGCATTAGCGTTATTTGATCCTGGTGCCACACATTCCTTTATATCCCCCTCATGTGCATTTAAACTGACAAATTTTGTGAAACCTGTTCCATTAGGTACTAGGCTACTAATCAACACACTTATGAGAGATAGTCAAATGATTGAAATCATGTGTAAGGATTGTAAATTGAAGGTAGGTGATAAGAGCTTGATGGTCGATCTTATTTTGTTAAATATGTATGATTTTGATGTAATATTAGGAATGGATTGGCTAGCAGTAAATCATGCTATCTTAGATTGTTACTTTGAGGAAATAATGTTTTCTCTACTTGAGAAATATACTGTAAAATTTTCTGAGAAGAAATGAAAGAAAGAATTTGTTGTAATTTGAAATGATGAGTATTGTTGCTAATCGAATGGTTAATGTTTTGAAGGTTCTATTACCTACGTGATTGATATCAATAAGGCACGTCCGGAGTTGACTGACATCCCCGTGGTTAGAAAATTCCTAGATATCTTTTCGGATGACCTACCAGGGTTACCACCAGATAGGGAGATGGAGTTTTGTATTGATTTGGTGCATAGTACTGAGCCTATATCTAAACCATTATACAAAATGGCTTTAGTAGAATTAGAGGAGATAAAGAAGCAATTACATGAGCTATTGGGTAAGAAGTTTATTAGACTGAGCGTCTCACCTTGGGGAGCTCCAGTTCTATTTGTAAAAAAGAAAGATGGAAGCCTCCGATTGTCCATTGACTATTAATTATTGAATAAGGCTACCATCAAGAATAGGTATCCATTTCCACGTATGGATGATCTATTGGATTAGCTTCGAAGAGCACAGATCTTTTCCAAGATTGATCTGAGGTCTGGGTACCATCAGTTGAGAATTCGGAGTGGAGATGTACCCAAGATAGCCTTTCATACCCGTTATGGTCACATGAGTTCTTGGTTATGCCTTTCGGGTTAACAAATGCTCCTGCAGCTTTCATGGCTTTGATGAATGATGTGTTCAAGCCATACCTGGACCGATTTGTGATCGTCTTTATCAATGATATATTGGTGTATTTGAAGTTCAGGGGGGAATACGAGCAGCACTTATGGATTGTTTTGCAGACCCTTCGAGAGAGGCAACTGTATGCCAAGCTCAATAAGTGTGACTTCTGGTTGGAACAGATATCGTTTCTGGGTCATGTAATATCGAAGGATAGGGTATCTGTTGATTCGTCCAAGATCGAGGTAGTAGTCTAGTGGGAACGACCCAGGACAGTCACAGAGATCAGAAGTTTTTTGGATTTAGCTGGGTATTACAGAAGGTTTGTCAAGGATTTCTCGAAATTGGCTGCTCATATGACTCAGCTCACTCAGAAGGATGTAGTATTCGAGTGGAATGATGCTTGTGAAAAGAGTTTTCAGGAGTTGAAGCATCATCTGACCACCGCACCTATTCTCACCATACCTACTAGCTTATGAGGCTTTTTCTGTGTCTACTAATGCCTCGAGACAGGGACTGGGCTATGTACAGATGCAAAACAGGAATGTAGTTGCTTATAGATCCCGACATCTTAAGGTCCATGAGAAGAACTATTGGACCCATGATTTAGAGTTGGCAGTCGTGGTGTTTACACTTAAGATATGGCGCCACTATTTGTACGGTGAGAAATTTCAGGTATTTACTGATCATAAAGCCTCAAGTATCTATTTTCACAGAAGGAACTGAATATGAAGCATCGAAGATGGTTAGAACTCTTAAAGATTATGATTGTGAGATCTTGTACCATTTGATAAAAGCGAATGTATTAGCTGATGCTTTGATTAGGAGGAGCCTCGGGATGTTATCATATATGATGGTTAGAGAACACGAGCTGTTGGAAAGTTTACGTGCCTTAGATTGGATGTGACCTTTTTTAATACTGACGCTAATTATTTTGTGGCTAGCCTGAGAGTAGAACCGGATCCGATGGATCAGATTAGACAGGCTCAGCGTGTTGATCAGAGTTGTATTAACTGGGCGAGTCAGATTTAGTCAGGTCTTGGAACCGATTTTAAATTGAGTAATGACAGTTTACTGAGGTTTTGAGGCAGAATATATGTTCCTAATGACCCAGAGTTGAAGATGTTGATTTTGTTAGAAGCACACTCTACACGATATACATTGCATCTGGGGAGTAGTAAGATGTATCAGAATCTTTGAAAAGTATATTGGTGGTCTGGTATGAAGATGAACATTATCGAATATGTTGCTAAGTGTCTCATATGTCAGCAGATTAAGGTAGAGCATCAGAAGCCTGCAGGGTTATTGCAGCCTCTACCTATTCTGACATGAAAATGGGAGCACATCACCATAGATTTCATCATGGGTTTATCGAGGACTAGACGAAACCATGATGCTATATGGGTGATTGTGGACCGATTGACGAAGTCAGCTCACTTCTTAGCTATGAGAGCTATGGATACTCTGAGTGAATTGGAGAATTTGTATGTACGGGAGATTTTGAGGCTACATAGTGCTCTAGTGAGCATTGTGTCTGACAGGGATTCCCACTTCACTTTCCACTTTTGGGAACATTTTCTGGAAGCCATGAGAACCTGATTGAGTTTCAGTACAGCTTTCCATCCTCAATCCAATGGTCAGTCAGAGATAACCATCTAGACTTTGGAGGATATGTTGAGAGCTTGTGTTATGGACTTTAGAGGCTCTTGGGATGACCATTTGCCACTAGCAGAGTTAACCTACAACAACTGCTATCACTCGAGTATTGGGATGGCATCGTATGAAGACTTATATGGTCATAGGTATCGATCTCCTATTAGATGGGAAGAAGTGGGTGACCGAAAGATATTTGCTCCCGCTTTAGTGAAGCAAGCCTCTGATGATGTCTAATTGATATGAGAGAGATTGAGGATAGCTCAGAGCAAACAAAAGAGTTATGTTGATGTGAGACGCAGACCATTGGAGTTTATGGTCGGTGAATCAGTATTTTTGAAGGTATCTCCTTCAAAAAGGCATTATGAGATTCAACAAGAAAGGCAAATTGAGTCCTCGTTACATCAGACCATTTGAGATCTTAGACTGAGTGAAAGATAAGGGCTACAGACTAGTGTTGCCACCCGAGTTGGCAAGCTTGCAAAACGTCTTCCATGTATCCATGCTTCGAACGTACCATTCGGACCCATCACATGTGATCAAGTATGAACCTTTAGAATTAAAAGAGGATATGTCATATCTGGAGAAACCAGTTCGGATGTTGGACAGGGAAGACAAAGTGTTGCGGTCTAAGATGATTCCACTGGTCAAAGTTCTCTGGCAACACCACACTTAAAAAGAAGCTATATGGGAACTAGAGAGTCTGATGTGGGAGAAGTACCCTTATTTGTTTGAGAACTGAGACTTAGTCAATTTGGATGACCAAATTGTGAGACCCCGTATATGTATAGTTGTAACGTGTGTAATTGGATCAATGAATGCTAATGGACTTGTAATGTAAAGTGTAATTGATGTAAGTCCATGGATTCAATGTACATATGTGTAATATGATTTGTAATGTAGATACAAGTTTCATTGTGTATGAATATGAAGAAATGAGTTCTTATAAGTGATGAATGTGATTGGAACTCAAAATGAGTAGTGTGATAAATGGAAGGAAGTTGCATGAATATAAATGCTTCCATTTGGTTTTATATAGTATATCTTTGGATATACAAAGAATGCACACAAGTTTCAATGTGAATAAGGTATAAATGGATGCCATTTTCAAGTCATAAAGGTGGATGGATGAGAAAATGGCCATGGCAGCAGATTAAGGATGTTTTGGTGTAAGTTGCAGTAGAAAAACTGTAGAAAATCTAGAAAATATGAAGACCAGCTCGATCTCATAGGATGAGAGATCGATCTGGAAGAGCTAGAATGCTCTCGTTTGAGCAATGGAATAGAGCAAATCGATCTCCAATGGGACCAGATTGATCCTTAAGCATACAGATCAATCTCCTTAGCTCTCTGTTTGGGAGCAAATCGATCTCAAGCTTTGACAGATCGATCTCATGCTTAAAATGCCATGAAAAAAAGGGATTTAAGGGGACCAGATCGATCTCCTCCTAGTGCAAATCGATCTCCTCAAGCTATTTCTTTAAAGGAGCGCTGAAATCTGAAAATTTCGGGAAAACAACATCACCCTTCCATTTTTCACCCAAAACCTAAGTTTATCTCTCTAAAATCAGCCATTTCCAGTAAGAATTGAGGGGAGGCCATTGGACATTAAGTTGTTCATCTTGAGGAAGAGAACAACATAGTTGGAACCCAAAATCCCATTATTGGTATTGAAGGAGCTAAGGGCATTATCATTTGGACCAAGAAGAGAAATCAGATTTGGTAAGCTTCTAATACTCCAGCCTAAGTACATTGTGTATTTAATTGATTTTGGAGTTGATTGGCATGTATATGGATGATAGAAATCATCTAGAAAGCAATGGAACACATATAACCTAGAAAATGGAATGAGTCTAGAGTGAGAAAGTGTGATTGAGTATGTTGATGATTTATGGATTATGATAAGTTGTTATAGAAGTAATAGGAATGATGTGGAGTGGTTAAATGAAGCCACATTGTGAATTTGGATGAGTTGGTGATTTGAGGGAATTGCTAAGTTGTCAATTGAGTAATGTGGATGATTTTTAATGGGTAAATGAAACTACATTGTGGGTTGAGTGGAATCAGGAAAATGAGCACATGTAGTGTTGATGGAAAAGCCATAGTGAGGAAATATATAGGCCTAAAGGAACACTATGAGCTTAATATCGATTTAATACCGATTCATTATGAATAAATAGGCCTAAAGGAATCCATCAACTCGAGATATGAATAGAGAAATGAAATGGGGCCTTATATGAGATGATAGAAGCTATAGAGTGAATTGACTATAGCAAAAGCCAAAGGTTGCGTGTAATAGATTGAAATAATGCGAAATATGAATTTGTGCAGTTTCGGAGAGTCCTTGGAGACGCAATCAATCTACGCACACGTAAACAGCTTTAAGGAAGTGGAATCATACGTCGCAATTCCAGGTAAGGGAATTTTGTAAGTATATAGAGGTAGCTGCTCGTATTTTGTGGGAATATAGGATTTTTATGAAATGCATGAATGTTAGAGAAATTGGTTGTTTGGTATGTGAAAATGGTTGTGAATGTTGGATGATTTGGTTTTATATTGATGTATAAAAAGGGATAGTAAGGCTAATAATTGCATAAATCGCGTGTTTTGAATCTTTTCATTAAACACAATGCTTTGATTTGAGCAAATAAAAGGATAGGCTGGCTAGTGTTTTATTGATGTTATGGAATAGCACCTGTGAGCTGCTAAACCTGTTTGTGATGTGTTTTGAATGCATATGAGCCACCTATCGAGCTATGTGAATTAAATCGTGCGACAGCCTCGCTCGCGCTAGATTTTGATGCTTTGATTTACATGAAAGTGCTGGAGCTTAGGTCGCGCTTTGATTTGATTTGTAATGATATGTTATAAACTATACTGGAGCTTCTGCTCATACATGACTTTTGAGTGATTTTCTTATGCGTTTAAACGTACTGGAGCTGTGCTCGTACATGGTTTTTTTTAAGATATGAAGCATGAGTCATGCTAGAGCTTTGCTCGCACAAGTTGGACATTGTGATACGTATGAGGTCGTAAAAGTTGGTAAGATCCTTAAGCCCTACATCCTTAAGCCCGAGGAGGCGGGGAGGCTCTGTTAGGCAGGGAGGCATTGTTCGGTGGGAAGGCTCTCTTACGGTAAGATCCTTAAGCCCTACATCCTTAAGCTAACATCCTTAAGCCCGAGGAGGCGAGGAGGCTCTGTTAGGCGGGGAGGCTCTCTCACAAAAATTATCCTTAAGCCAACATCCTTAAGCCCTGGAGGGGCTAGGAAGCTCTATTCGGCAGGGATGCTCTCCTACATGGGTACAGAAGGATCCTTAAGCCGACATCCTTAAGCCCTGGAGGGGCGAGGAGGCTCTGTTCGGTAGGGAGCCTCTCTTACATGGATATGGAAAATTCTTGGTATGGGGTAGGTAAGACCTAGGAATGGCACCCTCAATCACGATATGAGTTCACGGAATACGCTGTACCGTGTATATCACATAAAGTACGATGTACCATGCAATGGTTATGTGATGAGAAAGTCCAGCGAAGGATAATCCACCTTCGTGCCAGCACGATACCTTGCACACTTGGATTCGTGTGGCCTGGGATGATTTATGATGTAGTTGGTCCACGTAGGCACTTTTGATATAGTGACCTGGTTTTTATTACATATGTGTGATTGTGATTGTCCAAGGTAGACCCGAGGGAAGGGTCGAGCCTTGTGGGATTTGATTTGTGAAATGGTACTGATGTTTGTGATTGACAAAATGGTTTGTGATGAGATTGTATGTGTTTGAGAAAGAGCTTTATGATGTGATTTAAAAAGGATGTTTCAAGTGAATTTCCCTTTTTATTATGTAATTTGACCATGGAGCATGAGATGGCTTGTACATGATGATTTACCATGTTTTATTATGCCAGTTTACATTATTTAAATACATGATATATGTATACGCATATGGCATAGTTTTGTTTTCCTCATGCTCCGAACTATAAACGATTTATGCATTCACTATCAACATGTAGATAGATTAGTCATCTACCATGCTTACATTATTGCCTTACTGAGCGTGTGGTTTGCTCATCCCTTTCTATTTCCCCCTCTACAGAGCGTACATAGTGGCCCAGTGAGGACTGAGGCATTCTGGTTAAGACATCCGCTGCATCTTTATCACTCAGAGGTATATACACAGTGATTCCTTTTTGTATCTAAACAATATAAAAGCACAGTAGCCAATTGAAATGTAATTATGGGGGATGTAGATGTCGGTAATCATAATGATTGACGTTTAAATGTATGTCATCACTTTTATTAACTGAGACTGGATATTGCGAGTGGATTATTATTGACTCACAGCCCAACTATGTATGGTGAGTTTGTTCACGACCGGGTAAGGTAACATTAAAATGTGAAACATTTATAGTGATTTTCTGTAATAAGAGGATAAAATGGGTCGTGACAGAGATTGGTATCAGAGCTGTGTTGGCCTGATGTTAGTCAATAATAAAATGTAGGAAATGTATATCCCCATATTACTGTGCTTTTGTTTAGATATAACTGTGTATATCGTGATGGATTGAGCTTAATAAATTATTATAATACAGGAAGCTAGGCATTATGTCAATTACGCGCCAGGTTAGAGGGGTGAGAGCATGTGCTAGAGGTCGTAGAGGTAGGCCTGAGAGCCGTGCGGAGCCACAGACTGATCAGGCTCCACAAAACCTTGCTGAGAGAGCAGAAGATACAGAGGCACGCTTCGCTAGGATAGAGCAGAGTATTGAGAATTTGGTGGACATAGTCACATAGGCATTGGGTACCGACGATAGACGAGGTCCCGCGGCACAGCCTACTACTGAACAGGCAGTTGCAAAGGCCGAGAGACCTCAGACTGCAGAGACTGCTACTACTACACCACCTCCAATACAGGATACAGATTCTCTTATCACTCCACAGCAGAGCGGTAATGATTTAGGTTATGACTGTGACTTGAGCAGACTGTGAGAATTCCAAGCATTGAAACCCCCAGTGTTTAGAGGGGTGAAGGACCCGGTTGTCACGGAGGACTGGGTGTTTGAGATGAAGAAACTGTATAGGTTTTTTCGATGCACTTCAGCTGAGAAGGTTGCTTACCGTGTTTATGTTGAAAGGTGAGGCAGAGCATTGGTGGAGGTCCACTGAGGCTATTTTGAGGGCCAGATACTCCGAGGTTACATGGGAGATATTTTTGGAGGCCTTCAGGAGACAGTACATTCCAGCTACCGCACAGAGGAAACTGCGAATGAAATTCATGAATTTGGTTCAGGGGAACCGTACTGTGGACGAGTATGAGTCCAAGTTTATGTCTTTGGGGAGATACGACCCGAATACGATGGGTAGTGAGACCCAAAAGATTCAAAAGTTCATGGATGGATTGAGATTAGCCATTCGGACTAAGCTAGCTCCCTTCGACATTTTGACTTATAAGGATGCGATACATAATGCTCAGTTATGTGAGCAAGATTTTGAGCGGAATGCCTCTGAGCTTGGGAGAATTGGTGTCAGGAAGGATAGAGACCGGAAGAGATCCGGGAGGGATGAAGTGGCTAGGAAAGGAGGCCCAAGGTATTTTAAGAAGAGGCCCAAGATCGAGGAGGTGCAGGAGAGAGCTGCTAGACCTCCCGTGTACCTGGCTTTGACTGCACCGAGAGGTATGACTATTGGAGGACCACAACCTACCACTGATCAATGTAGGAGATGTGGCAAATACCATAGGACTAGACCATGTCAGATACCCCTTGTATCATGTTTTAGGTGTGGGAGGCCCAGACATATTTTGAGGTATTGTACTGAGATAATTGAGACTACCCTGCAGAAGGGCAAGGAGCCAGAGAGAGCTCCATTTAAGACAGCTGCCCCGAGGAGGAGGGCTATAGCTGAGGAAAAAGGAAGCAAACAGGGGGTGTGAGCAAAAGAATAGTACATGTATTGGATCAGGACACCGCAGATGCTTCGACGGATGTGATTAAAGGTACCATCTGAATCTTTGATTTAGAAGCATTGGTATTATTTGATCCTGGTGCCACGCATTCTTTCATATCACCTTTCTTTGAACATAAACTGTTGAAGCATGTGAAACATACATTGATGGATAAAATGTTGATGATTTCCACACCCATGAATGATAGTCAATTGACTGAGCATGTATGTAGGAACTGTAAGTTAAAGATAGAGGGAAAGGAAATGATAGCCAATTTGATTTTATTGAATATGAATGATTTTGATATAATTTTGAGAATGGATTGGCTGGCTGCCAATCGGGTTGTGATGGATTGTCATGCAAAAACTTTGATGTTTCCCAAGATAGAAAATCATGTTGTAAGATTTATGAACTGAAATGAAATCACATAATTATGATGAATGAAATGAGTATGATTTTGTTTAATTTACTTGAGAGATAAATCTATATACTTATGTTGAATATGGATGTGATGACTTGTGACACTAATAGTGGAAAAAATGATGTGAAGAATTCATTGCCTACGTGGTCGATATAGATGAGGCACACTCAAAATTGAGGGACATACCCGTAATTGCATATTACCCTGATGTCTTTTCGGATGAATTACTAGGACTACCACCTATAAGGAAAATGAAATTTTGCATAGAGTTAGTGCCTGGTACAGAGCCAATATCGAAACCACCTTATAGAATGGCTCTGATAGAGTTGGAAGAGCTAAAGAAGCAGTTGCAAGAGTTACTGGAGAAGGGGTTCATTAGACCGAGTGTCTCACCTTGGGGAGCACCAGTTCTATTTGTAAGAAGAAGGATGGAAGCCTCCGACTGTGTATAGATTACCGGTTATTGAATAAGGCCACCATTAAGAACAAATACCCCCTTCCACGTATAGATGATCTGCTGGATCAGCTCCGGGGAGCCCAAGTGTTTTCAAAGATAGATCTACGGTCAGGGTACCATCAGTTGAGGATCAGGAGTGGAAATGTACCCAAAACAGCATTTCGTACCCATTATGGCCACTACGAGTTTTTGGTGATGCCATTTGGATTGACGAATGCCCCCGCAGCATTTATATCACTGATGAATGATATATTCAAGCCATACCTAGACAAGTTTGTAATTGTTTTCATTGATGACATTTTGGTATATTCCAAGTCTAGGGAGGATCATGAGGAGCATTTGAGAGTAGTTCTGCAGAACCCTCCGAGAGAAAGAGTTGTTTGCCAAACTCAGTAAGTGTAACTTTTGGTTAGAACATATCTCATTTCTGGGGCATGTTGTGTCAAAAGATGGGGTATCGGTGGATCCATCCAAGATAGAGGTAGTTGTACAGTAGGAATAGCCTAAGATAGTTACTGAGATCAGAAGTTTTCTGGAATTGGTAGGGTATTATCAGAGATTTGTTAAGGGTTTCTCTAGACTAGTTGCTCCATTGACACGCCTCACGATAAGGATGTTAAGTTTGTGTGGGATGAGGCATGTGAAAGGAGTTTTGAGCAGCTTAAGCATCGATTGACAACTGCTCCAGTTCTCACCATTCCTACCAGCTCAGGAGGATTCTCGTTGTACACGGATGCATCACACCAGGGACTGGGTTGTGTTCTTATGCAGGATGGAAAGGTAGTTGCCTATGGATCTAGATAGTTGAAAGATCACGAGAGGAACTACCCGACACATGATTTGGAGTTGGTGGCCGTGGTGTTTGCTTTGAAAATATGGCTCCACTATCTCTATGGTGAGAAATTTCAGGTGTTCACCGATCATAAAAGCCTTAAGTACCTGTTCTCGTAGAAAGAACTGAATATGAGACAGAGGAGATGGCTCGAACTCCTAAAGGACTATGATTGTGAAATCATGTACCACCCGGGTAAGGTAAATGTAGTTGTCGATGCTTTGAGCAGGAAGGACCTTGGGTTGGTGTCTTATATGATGGTACGGGAGTATGAATTGTTGGAACACTTTGCGAACCTCAATTTTGATGTAACTCCACCTGTATCGGAGAAATTGGATATCATGGCTAGTATGAGATTAGAGCCAGAGTTGATTGGCCATATTCGGCAGGCCCAGCAGAGCGATCGACGATGCATCGATTGGCTGAGGCAGATACAGACAGGTGTGGGTAGTGATTTTGAGCTGAGTACAGATGGCTTGTTGAGGTTCAGGGGCAGAGTGTGTGTTCCCGAGGATCTTGAGATCAAGAAGTTAATATTATCAGAGGCTCATTCATCGAAGTATATGATACATACGAGAAGTACCAAAATGTATCAAAACCTTTGAAAGGTTTATTGGTGGTCTGGAATAAAAAGAGACATTACGGAATATGTCGCTAAGTGTCTTTTTTGTCAGCAAGTGAAGGTAGAGCATCAGAAGCCTGCAAGATTATTCCAGCCTCTACCGATATCGATTTGGAAATGGGAGCATGTACCATGAATTTTGTAATGGGGTTGCCGAGGACCCGTAGAGGTCATGATGCCATATAGGTTATTGTGGACCGGTTGACTAAGTCATCTCATTTCTTAGTTATGAGAGCTACCGATACTCTGAGTCAGTTGATGAACCTGTATATTCAAGAGATAGTACGGCTACATGGTGTACCAGTGAGCGTTGTTTCTATTAGGGATGCCTGCTTCACTTCCCATTTCTGGGAACATTTTCAGGAAGTGCTGGGGACCCGACTGAGTTTTAGTACCGCTTTTCATCCTCAGACAGATGGGCAGTCAGAGAGGACTATACAGACCCTTGAGGATATGTTGAGAGCATGTGTGCTGGATTTTAGAGGCTCTTGGGATGACCACCTGCAGTTAGTCAAGTTCGCCTATAATATTATGTTGGCTCTACCGAGAGGGGGGGTGAATCGGTTTTCTAACACTTAGGGCAGATTTTAAATTAATTGCAATTTAAACACAAATGATAATGAATAAAACAGAGCAAAATAACAATTTAATGCAAAGAGAGGGAAAGAGAAACAAACACAGCGACTTATAGAGGTTCGGCCAACTCTTGCCTACGTCCTCTCTCCTTGACCTTCTTGTCAAGTGGTTTCTTTCTCTCTTTCAATAGAGTTTACAAAGTTCCTTTTTCAGGTTAAGGAATAACCTCTCTACCCTTAGCAATACAGAAAATGTATTCACCCTTTTACAATAACACTCACTGAGGAACAATCCTCTTTTCTTTTAAGGTGAGGATGAATACAGAATAAGGCTTTTTAGTGGGTAGGACTAACAAAGCTTGTAGTACTTAAGCTTGTACAATAAATCTCAATTAATGAGCAATAGGGATACAAGGAATGAAAGAATTAATGCTTCAGAATATTGAGAATGTGCAGTGATAGTCTCTCTCTTTGCTTTATCTTCAATGCTTGGTTATATACTGAAGGTTGGGTAGTTGGAGCATTAAATGCAGTTTTTCCCGTTGAGATTTGAAGAAAATAGCCGTTGGGAACCTCCAGTGGTCAGACAGATCGATCTCCTATCTTGGCCAGATCGATCTCCTAGTTTTAAATCCTGCAATGACAAAGCACAAATACACAGGGAGATCGATCTCATACATTACCAGATCGATCTGTTAGTTTGAATAGGCAGAGGCAGATCGATCTGTCGAATAGGCAGATCGATCTCCTATCCTCTCTGTTTGAGGCAAGATCGATCTCTCAATACACCAGATCGATCTCATAAGCTCTCTGACTTTGAGCAGATCGATCTCTTCCTTACCAGATCGATCTCCTAAGTTCTCTGACTTAGAGCAGATCGATCTCTTAACCCTTGCAGATCGATCTCTTTTTACCTTAAACCCTTTACACCATTTTAAGGCTTGCCAGATCGATCTCTTCCATTATGAGATCGATCTCTCATCAAGTATAAACCCAGGAGATCGATCTCTCATACCTCAGATCGATCTCTCATCAGCAGAACTCTAAGTTCTGGTCCTGATATGTTCTAAACATGTTTGTATACCATCTTAACATTATTGTATTAACTTGTTTTGTCATTTCAAAATACATTAACTCAACAATCTCCCCCTTTTTGATATGACAAAACTCATCCAATAAATATGTTTAGTGAATTTGCAAAATTCCCCCTTCTTGTGAACTTTTAACTTTGTTAAAGATTTAACTCATCCTTAGTTAAATCTTAACTCCCCCTTAGTTAGCTCTAGCTCTTAACTCCCCCTCAATTAAATCATCCTATAACTCTTTTACACATTTAACATAAATCACAACAACATGCATGTTTCTTATCATGTCGTTTCTTATGATGTTTCTTATGTTTCTTCTCCCCCTTTTTGTCATATCAATCACACATGGTCATTAACTCACAAAATGCAACATTGTCAAAACCATGGCAGTTCAAAATCAACATTGACTCACACAATGCCACATTTTCATAAACAATCAATTTATATTGCATTCAAGCAAATTCAGTACAAAGAGCAGTGCGGAATGATATAACTGAACTAAACCATACACCTAAAGCCTAATGTGATGGAGGATCACGATCCAAAAGCTCCTCAACATGCGTGCGCGTCACTTGAAGTTCATCGAACATTGCCTCTTGAGTTTCTTGAAATCTATCGAACATCGCCTTTTGAGTGTCTTGAATCCTATCCACTCGTACATTGGGTCTAGGTGGTTTGGTTCCTGCTCTCTTAAGCCTAGGCATTATTTTAGACTCTAGATTCGTCTAAACGAATTCAAAAATGATAAGAGCAATGAAACAGTACCTAGGGTTGCCCTAGAATGAAAATCAACGCAAATCAGAGAGAATTTTTGAGAAATTAGTGAGAAATGTAGGTTAAAATATCAGAATACGACACTGGGACGCAAGGAAGACCGTACGAGGATCGATCTGAGGAGGAATTGAAGAAGAGGATGCGAGGAAATTGGAGAATTTTGAATTTTAGGTTTTGGGAGATTTGGGGATTTTTCGCGGCTATTTATACTCCAAGGCATAGGAGATCGATCTGTCGAGGCGACAGATCGATCTGGTACTCCCAGAAGCGAAGAGAGATCGATCTGTCGTAGGGACAGATCGATCTGGTCGCAAACAGAGGCTTAAGGAGATCGATCTGGTACATGCATAGATCAATCTGTAGAATGCGGAAGCTTGATGAGATCGATCTGTCGTGTGGACAGATCGATCTGCCTCTAAACAGAGACGTAAGTAGATCGATCTTATGGTTAGAAGATCGATCTGCTTAGCTTAACCTTGATAATTTAGGCTTGTTTAAGGGATAGAGATCGATCTATATCTCAAGGGGATCGATCTCTCATCCTTTTTGCCAGAAAATTTTTGCAAAAACTCTTTAAAAATCAACTTGAAATCAAGATTTTTACAACATGAAAGTCCTAAGGCATATTCATGAGTCCTAATTCACCTCTAAGGATACAGAACCTATCTCTATCAAGGGGTTTGGTGAATATATCAGCTATTTGATGTGTAGTATCAATATACTCTAAGATTATATCCCCTTTTTGTACATGATCTCTAAGGAAGTGATGTCTAATTTCTATGTGCTTGGTTCTGGAGTGTTGAATAGGATTCTTAGACAGATTAATGGCACTGGTATTATCACATTTAATTGAGACTTGCTTCATGTCAATACCATAATCTCTCATTTGTTGTTTAATCCACAACACTTGAGCACTACAACTACCAGCTGCTATATACTCAGCTTCAGTTGTGGACTGAGCTACACTGTTTTGCTTCTTGGAGAACCAAGAAATTAACCTATTTCCTAAGAATTGGCAAGTACCTGAAGTACTTTTCCTATCTATTTTGCATCCTCCAAAATCAGCATCTGAAAATGCATGAAGGGCAAAAGTGGAGTCTTTGGGATACCAAAGTCCTAGTGAGGGAGTATCTTTGAGGTATCTAAAAATTCTCTTAGTTGCCAATAGATGTGATTCCCTAGGAGAGGATTGAAATCTAGCACAAAGACATACACTAAACAATATATCTGGTCTACTTGCAGTTAAATAAAGCAATGATCCAATCATAGACCTATAGAGTTTAGTGTCTACACACTTACCACCTTCATCTTTGTCAAGCTTGATGTTGGTGCCCATTGGAGTGGCTTGAGGTTTGCAACTCTCCATTCCAAATCGCTTGAGCAAGTCCTTGGTGTACTTTGCTTGATTGATGAAAGTTCCATCCTTTGTTTGTTTCACTTGAAGTCCCAAGAAGAATGTGAGTTCTCCCATCATGCTCATCTCAAATTCCCCTTGCATGATCTTAGCAAACTCTTGACATAAAGACTCATTAGTTGAACCAAAAATAATATCATCTACATATACTTGTACAACTAGTAAGTCCTTATTTTTATTTTTGATGAATAATGTGGTGTCTACCTTTCCTCTTGAGAATCCTTTTTCTATTAAGAACTTTGACAACCTTTCATACCAAGCTCTAGGAGCTTGTTTTAACCCATAAAGTGCCTTAGATAATTTGAAAACATGTTCAGGAAATTCATGATTTTCAAATCCGAGAGGTTGCTCTACATAGACTTCTTCATTAATGAAACCATTCAAGAATGCACTCTTTACATCCATTTGATATAACTTGAAATCTTTATAACATGCAAAGGCAAGTAACATTCTTATTGCCTCTAATCTAGCTACCGGTGCATATGTTTCATCATAGTCTATGCCTTCCTCTTGTCTATAGCCTTGAGCAACTAGCCTAGCCTTATTCCTTATGATCACACTATTTTCATCCATTTTGTTCTTGAATATCCATTTAGTTCCAATTATAGAGTGATCACTAGGCCTTGGAACTAGTTTCCATACTTTGCTTCTCTCAAATTGATTTAACTCTTCTTGCATTGCTAGGAACCAATTATTATCCTCTAAGGCTTCATTGACATTCCTAGGCTCTATTTGAGATACAAAGGCTATATATTGACACATATTCCTTAAGGATGACCTAGTTCTAACTTCAAGAGTTGGATCTCCTACTATTTCACAATCTTTTACATATCCTAACTCTCTTGGTGCTCTAGGTTCTCTTTCTAAAACTTCTATTTCTTCTTCATCTTCTTTATTCAAATCAAGCTTTTCTAGAAAGTCATCTTCTAAGCCTTCATCAAATATCTCAACATTTTCATCATTGTTGGTTGAATCTTTAGATATATTATTTGATTCATCAAATACAACATGAATAGATTCTTCAACCATTAATGTTCTTTTGTTATAAACTCTATAAGCCTTTGAATTCAATGAATATCCTAGAAATATTCCCTCATCACTTTTGGCATCAAATTTTCCTAAATTATCTTTTCCATTATTTAGAACAAAGCATTTGCAGCCAAAAGGATGGAAGTAACTAATATTAGGCTTCTTACCTTTGTAGAGCTCATAAGGAGTTTTCTTTAGCATGGGTCTTATCATAGCTCTATTGATTATATAACATGATGTGTTTATAGCTTCAGCCCAAAAGTACTTTGGCAAGTTATTTTCACATAACATGGTCCTAGCCATCTCTTCCAGAGTTCTATTTCTTCTCTCAACTACACCATTTTGTTGTGGTGTCCTAGGGGCTGAAAAGTTATGACTTATTCCTTGATCATTGCAATACTCATCAAATCCTATATTTTCGAATTCTTTGCCATGATCACTTCTAATGCTTGTTATTGTATATCCTTTTTCATTTTGAGTCACCTTTGAGTAAGTTATGAATTTCTCTAAGGCTTCATTTTTTACTCTCAAAAAGAACACCCAAGTGTACCTAGTGTAATCATCAACTATTACAAAACCATAGTGTTTCCCACCTAGGCTAGTGGTTCTAGTTGGTCCAAATAAGTCTAAATGCAGTAATTGAAGAGGCCTAGTGGTGGATACACTATTCTTAGGCTTAAAGGTTGTTCTCTTGTGTTTTCCTTTAACACAAGCTTCACATATTTCTTCATGATCAAAGGATATTTTGGGTAAGCCTATAACTAGATCCTTTCTAGCTAATTTGGATAGCACATGCATGCTAGCATGACCTAGTCTTCTATGCCATAACCAGGATTCCTTTTTGTTATCTACCATTAAGCATAAGTTTTCGTTTTTGAGTTCATTAAGGTAGACTATATATATGTTACCTTGCCTATGACCTAGAAGAAGAATTTTATTTGACTTAGGATCTATAACATTACATTTCATGCAATCAAAAATTACTTTGTAACCTTTGTCACAAAGTTGACTAATGCTTAGCAAGTTATGCTTTAGACCCCTAACAAGTAATACTTTTTCTAAAGAGAAATGATTATTACCTATTGAGCCACTTCCTTCCACTTGGCCTTTGGAGTTGTCCTCAAAAGTGACTTCTCCACTAATTTTCGATTTGAAGGAATTGAAATGGCTTTTATCACCCGTCATGTGCCTTGAGCATCCACTATCTAAGTACCAAGCTTCTTTTGTTTTAGCTTTGTGGCTATGCTCAATCACCTACAACAAAAAAAAATAAACCCACTCAAGTCTTAGGTACCCAAATTCTCTTGGGTCCTTGAAGGTTAGTAAATGCAATTCTTGATCCCATTGGGATCCATTTTGCTAATGCATTGCAGTCCTTGGAATGAATTACCTCTTTTGGAATCCATATCCTTTTTACAATTTTTCTTTTAAGATTCCTCATCTTTATATTGCAATAATGTGACTTATGTCCCTTCTTATTACAATATGAACAAGTAATTTCAGGTTTATTCATGCTCTTCCTAGCAATAAAACTCTTAAGATGGGTCTCCCTATTTTGTGCATTATACCCTAAGCCATTTTTGTCAAAAAATGCCCTTTGGGTTTCTAACATGCTATCTAGCTTTTGTTGCCCCATGTGAAATCTATTAAAGGAGTTATGTAAATTGCTATTTTTCTCCTTAAGATCACCAATTTCTAGATTTGCAATCTCTAGTTTCTCCTCACATTCCAATTTATCATTTAACATTATCTCATTTTCCCTTTTTAATTTAGATATTAACTTTTTATACTTCATGCTCATAGATTCATACTCTAATGCTAAATCATCAAATGCATCTTGCAGTTCATCAAAAGAGTATTCATTGATATTAGATGTTACCTTTTCATCCTCATCAATTGCCATGAAGCATAGGTTGGCAATGTCCTCATTTGATTCATCATCGGAGCAGTCACTGTCACTCCATGTTGCTACCATCGCCTTCTTTTTATGAAACCTATCATTGGATCTTTTGAGGAGAGGGCAGTTAAATTTTATGTGTCCAGGTTTTTTACACTCATAACACACAATAGAGTCTTTTCTACCTAATTCCTCTTGTTCTCTCCTATTGTTTCTCCTATTGCTATTGCTAGTTCTCATCCTCATGAATTTATTAAATCTTTTGGCAAACATTGCCATCTCAATATCCTCCTCACTGCCACTCTCATTTTTAATTTCCTTTTCAGCAGTGGATTTTAGAGCAACACCCACTTTCTTGGGTGGCTCTTCATTTCTTTTAAGCTTCATCTCATAAGTTAGCAAAGAACCTATTAATTCATCTAAGGACAGTGTGTGGATCCTTAGATTCCTCTATTGCTGTCACTTTAGCTTCCCATGACTTAGGTAAGCTATTTAAAATCTTCTTTACCATTTCAATATTAGAATATATTTTTCCTAAAGATTTTAATCCATTAATTATATCGGTAAACCTAGTGAACATATCACTAATGGATTCTTCTTCCTTCATCCTAAAGAGCTCATAATCATGTGTGAGCATACCTACTTTTGTCTCCTTCACTTGGGTTGTACCCTCATGAGTTATTGCCAATTTATCCCATATTTGCTTGGCATTATCACACCCGGAGACTCTATTATATTCATTAGGACCTAAAGCACAAAATAATGTGTGCATAGCTTTAGCATTTAGTTGTGCACATTTAATGTCATTAGTATCCCATTCATCTTCTTCTTTGGGAATATCTCTTCCCTCTATTTTCTTTGTAGGGATTTGAGGTCCCTTAACTATAATTCTCCATACTTCATAGTCATTTGCTTGAATGAATAGCATCATCCTAGTCCTTCAATAAGAATAATGTTCACCATTGAACATGGGAGGTCTAACCGTGGAGTGCCCCTCTCCTATCAAACTAGTTGTTACATTGTTAAGAGCCATTTGATCGTTTCTACTCTTAGGAAGTTGTTCCTACGTGATTAAAGAGTCCTAGCTCTAATACCAATTGTTGGCTCTACCGAGAGGGGGGTGAATCGGTTTTCTAACACTTAGGGCAGATTTTAAATTAATTGCAATTTAAACACAAATGATAATGAATAAAACAGAGCAAAATAACAATTTAATGCAAAGAGAGGGAAAGAGAAACAAACACAGCAACTTATAGAGGTTCGGCCAACTCTTGCCTACGTCCTCTCTCCTTGACCTTCTTGTCAAGTGGTTTCTTTCTCTCTTTCAATAGAGTTTACAAAGTTCCTTTTTCAGGTTAAGGAATAACCTCTCTACCCTTAGCAATACAGAAAATGTATTCACCCTTTTACAATAACACTCACTGAGGAACAATCCTCTTTTCTTTTAAGGTGAGGATGAATACAGAATAAGGCTTTTTAGTGGGTAGGACTAACAAAGCTTGTAGTACTTAAGCTTGTACAATAAATCTCAATTAATGAGCAATAGGGATACAAGGAATGAAAGAATTAATGCTTCAGAATATTGAGAATGTGCAGTGATAGTCTCTCTCTTTGCTTTATCTTCAATGCTTGGTTATATACTGAAGGTTGGGTAGTTGGAGCATTAAATGCAGTTTTTCCCGTTGAGATTTGAAGAAAATAACCGTTGGGAACCTCCAGTGGTCAGACAGATCGATCTCCTATCTTGGCCAGATCGATCTCCTAGTTTTAAATCCTGCAATGACAAAGCACAAATACACAGGGAGATCGATCTCATACATTACCAGATCGATCTGTTAGTTTGAATAGGCAGAGGCAGATCGATCTGTCGAATAGGCAGATCGATCTCCTATCCTCTCTGTTTGAGGCAAGATCGATCTCTCAATACACCAGATCGATCTCATAAGCTCTCTGACTTTGAGCAGATCGATCTCTTCCTTACCAGATCGATCTCCTAAGTTCTCTGACTTAGAGCAGATCGATCTCTTAACCCTTGCAGATCGATCTCTTTTTACCTTAAACCCTTTACACCGTTTTAAGGCTTGCCAGATCGATCTCTTCCATTATGAGATCGATCTCTCATCAAGTATAAACCCAGGAGATCGATCTCTCATACCTCAGATCGATCTCTCATCAGCAGAACTCTAAGTTCTGGTCCTGATATGTTCTAAACATGTTTGTATACCATCTTAACATTATTGTATTAACTTGTTTTGTCATTTCAAAATACATTAACTCAACATAATAGCTATCATGCGAGTATCGGGATGACACCCTATGAGGCACTATATGCACGCAGGTGTCGATCCCCCATTGGATGGAAAGAGGTTGGTGACAGACAGATTTTTGCTCTGGACTTAGTGCAGCAGGCATCTGAGGACGTTCAGTTGATATGTGAGAGATTACGGACAGCTCAGAGTCGACAAAAGAGTTATGCTGACAAGAGACGAAGACCACTAGAGTTTGATGTGGTTAAGTCGGTATTTCTAAGAGTTTCACCATCGAAGGGTATTATTAAAAATTTGGTAAGAAGGGCAAGTTGAGCCCTAGATATATCGGACCCTTCGAGATTTTAGAGAGAGTGGGAGATAAGGCATATCAATTGGCGTTGCCACCGGACTTGGCAAATGTCCACAACGTCTTCATGTCTTTATGCTTCGGAAGTATCACTCGGACCTGGCACACGTGATAAGATATGAGCCGTTGGAGCTCAATGAGAGTATGACATATGTAGAGAAGCCGGTTCGGATATTGGACAGAAAAGAAAAAGTGTTGCGGAATAAGATAATTCCCTTGGTGAAAGTTCTTTAGCAACATCACACGGTGGAAGAGGCCACATGGGAATTGGAGAACTTGATACGGGAGAAGTACCCCCAACTTTTTAAAGAGTGACTTGGTTCTAATTTGGAGGACCAAATTCCATGAAGGAGGGGAGAATGTGAGACCCCATATATGTATAGTTGTAACATGTGTAATTGGATCAATGAATGCTAATGGACTTGTAATGTAAAGTGTAATTTATGTAAGTCCATGGATTCAATGTACATATGTGTAATATGATTTGTAATGTACATACAAGTTTCATTGTGTATGAATATGAAGAAATGAGTTCTTATAAGTGATGAATGTGATTGAAACTCAAAATGAGTAGTGTGGTAAATGGAAGGAAGTTGCATGAATATAAATGCTTCTATTTGGTTTTATATAGTATACCTTTGGATATACAAGGAATGCACACAAGTTTCAATGTGAATAAGGTATGAATGGATGCCATTTTCAAGTCATAAAGGTGGATGGATGAGAAAATGACCATAGCAGCAGATTAAGGATGTTTTGGTATAAGTTGCAGCAGGAAAACTGTAAAAAATCTAAAAAATATGAAGGCCAAATCGATCTCATAGGATGAGAGATCGATCTGGAAGAGCTAGAATGCTCTCGTTTAAGCAATGGAATAGAGCAGATCGATCTCCAATGGGGCCAGATCAATCTCCTAAACATTATGTAATGAAAAGATCGATCCTTAAGCATACAGATCGATCTCCTTAGCTCTCTGTTTAGGAGCAGATCGATCTTAAGCTTCGACAGATCGATCTCATGCTAAAAATGCCGTGAAAATAAGGGATTTAAAGGGACCAGATCGTTCTCCTCCTAGTGCAGATCGATCTCCTCAAGCTATTTCTATAAAAAGAGCGCTGAAATCTGAAAATTTCGGAAAACAACATCACTCTTCCATTTTTCACCCAAAACCTAAGTTTATCTCTCTAAAATCAGCCATTTTCAGTAAAAATTGAGGGGAGGCCATTAGACACTAAGTTGTTCATCTTGAGGAAGCGAACAACATAGTTGGAACCCAAAATCCCATTGTTAGTATTGAAGAAGCTAAGGGCATTGTCATTTGGACCAAGAAGAGAAATCAGATTTGGTAAGCTTCTAATATTCCAGCTTAAGTACATTATGTATTTAATTGATTTTGGAGTTGATTGGCATGTATATGGATGATAGAAATCATCTAGAAAGCAATGGAACACATATAACCTAGAAAATGGAATGAGTCTAGAGTGAGAAAGTGTGATTGAGTATGTTAATGATTTATGGATTATGATAAGCTGTTATAGAAGTAATAGGAATGATGTGGAGTGGTTAAATGAAGCCACATTGTGAATTTGGATGAGTTGGTGATTTGAGGGAATTGCTAAGTTGTCAATTGAGTAATGTGGATGATTTGTAATGGGTAAATGAAACTACATTGTGGGTTAAGTGGAATTAGGAAAATGAGCACATGTAGTGTGGATGGAAAAGCCATAGTGAGGAAATATATAGGCCTAAAGGAACACTATGAGCTTAATATCGGTTTAATACCGATTCATTATGAATAAATAGGCCTAAAGGAATCCATAGACTCGAGATATGAATAGAAAAATGAAATGGGGCCTTATATGAGATGATAGAAGCTATAGAGTGAATTGACTATAGCAAAACCCAAAGGTTGCGTGTAATAGATTGAAATAATGCGAAATATGAATTTGTGCAGTTTCAGAGAGTCGTTGGAGACGCAATCGAACTATTCACACGTAAGCAGCTTTAAGGAAGTGGAATCACACGTCGCAATTCCAGGTAAGGGAATTCTGTAAGTATATAGAGGTAGCTGCTCGTATTTTGTGGGAATATAGGGTGTTTATGAAACGCATGAATGTTTGAGAAATTGGTTGTTTGGTATGCGAAAATGGTTACGAATGTTAGATGATTTGGTTTTATATGGATGTATAAAAAGCGATAGTAAGGCTAATAATTGCATAAATCGCGTGTTTTGAATCTTTTCACAAAACACAATGCTTTGATTTGAGCAAATAAAAGGATAGGTTAGCTAGTGGTTTATTGATGTTATGGAATAGCACCTGTGAGATACTAAATATGTTTGTGATGTGTTTTGAATGCATATGAGCCACCTATTGAGCTATGTGAACAGCCTCGCTCGCGCTAGATTTTGATGCTTTGATTTACATGAAAGTGCTGGAGCTTAGCTCGCGCTTCGATTTGATTTGTGATGATATGTTATAAATCGTATTGGAGCTTCTGCTCGTACGTGACTTTTGAGTAATTTTCTTATGCGTATAAACGTACTGGAGCTGTGCTCGTACGTGGTTTCTTTAAGATATGATGCATGAGTCGTGCTAGAGCTTTTCTTACACAAGTTGCACATTGTGATACGTATGAGGTCGTGAAAGTTGGTAAGATCCTCAAGCCCTACATCCTTAAGCCAACATCCTTAAGCCCAAGGAGGCGGGGAGGCTCTCTTATGGTAAGATCCTTAAGCCTTACATCCTTAAGCTAACATCCTTAAGCCCGAGGAGGTGGGGAGGCTCTGTTCGGTGGGGAGGCTCTCTTACGGAAGGATCCTTAAGCCAACATCCTTAAGCCTTGGAGGGGCGAGGAGGCTCTGTTCAGCAGGGAGGCTCTCCTACATGGGTACAGAAGGATCCTTAAGCCAACATCCTTAAGCCTTGGAGGGGCGGGGAGGCTCTGGTCGGCAGGGAGGCTCTCCTACATGGATATGAAAAATTCTTGGTATGGGGTAGGTAAGACCTAGGAATGGCACCCCCAATCACGATATGAGTCCGCGGAGTATGCTGTACCGTGTATATCACATGGAGTACGATGTACCGTGCGATGGTTATGTGATGAGAAAGTCTGACGAGGGATAATCCACCTTTGTGCTAGCACGATATCCCACACACCTGGATGCGTGTGGTCTGGGATGATTTATGATGTAGTTGGTCCACGTAGGTACTTTTGATATAGTGACCTGATTTTTATTACATATGTGTGATTATGATTGTCCAAGGTAGACCCGAGGGAGGGGTCGAGCCTTGTGGGATTTGATTTGTGAAATGGTAATGATGTTTGTGATTGAGAAAATGGTTTGTGATGGAATTATATGTATTTGAGAGAGAGCTTTTGATGTGATTTAATAAGGATGTTTCAAGTGAATTTCCCTTTTTATTATGTGATTTGACCATGGCGCATGAGATGGCTTGTACATGATGATTTACCATGTTTTATTATGCCAATTTACATGATTTAAATACATGATATATGTATACGCATATGGCATAGTTTTGTTTTCCTCATGCTCCGAACTATAAATGATTATGCATTCACTATCAGCATGTAGATAGAGTAGTTATCTACCATGCTTGCATTATTGCCTTATTGAGCGTGTTGTTTGCTCATCCCTCTCTATTTCCCCCCTCTACAGAGCGTACATAGTGGCCCAGTGAGTACTGGGGCATTTTGGTTAAGACATCCGCTGCATCTTCATCACTCTAAGGTATATACACAGTGATTCCTTTTTGTATCTAAACAATGTAAAAGCACAGTGGCCAATTGAAATGTAATTATAGGGGATGTAGATGTCAGTAATCATATTTTGTATAAATGAATGATTGACGTTCAAATGTATGACATCACTTTTATTAATTGAGAATGGATATTGCGAGTGGATTATTATTGACTCACAGCCCTATTGTGTGTGGTAAGTTTGTTCACGACCGGGTAAGGTAACAATAAAATGCGAAAAATTTATAGTGATTTTCGATAATAAGAGGATAAAATGGGTTGTGACACAAATTTCTTAAGGTGGGGAGGAATGTAAGACCCGAAAATTCGATGTCATTTCTTTAAGAAGCTGTTTTTGTAAACATGGATTCATGAAATATTGATCAAAAAAGAAGAAATAACTGAATTCTAAGTCCAATTAATCAATACATGAATTTATTGTGAAGACCCAGAATTTTCCCACATCGGGAATTTATCTAAAAAATATGAAAAAATATTTTCGAAAAATAATAATAATAAATAAAAATATTTTCGAAGAAATAAAAATAAAATATGATGTATATTTATATATATATTTCGAGATAAATTAAATAATATATATGTACATATGTGTGGATATTAATGCATAAAAATACATTATGATAATATAATATAATTATAATAATATAAGATATTTTGTAATAATATTATTATAATAATGTTATATTATAAAATTTTTTATATATATATGTATTATAGTATATTAAAGTATAATATATTATATTATATTATATTATATATATATATATAAGAAAAAGAAAGAAATTGAAAAAAAAAAACAAAAAACATGCAAATTGCGCGAAAACAAGGAGGGAGGAATTGGGAAAAACCTGATCCCCCCTGTTCTCATCCCCGGAGGCAACAATGAAGGGAGACAGCGAGGGAGGGTGACCGACGAGAGAGGACCGGCACGAGGGAGTGTCCGAGCGCTACCATGTGCTCTGCATCGCTGACAATGAGAAAATTGGAAAGGAGATAGCCGAAAGGGAGAAGGGGAAATTGGGCGGTAACGACGCCGATTTGGCCCAAGCCAAGCCAACCGAAGACTCCCCTAGTGAAGGCGAACCACGCAGTGGAAGAGGCAGCCTAAGAACCGACCGAAAACATCGGCAACAGTGAAATAGCCCCTGAACCGGTTCAGACCGATTTAGTGTGAAAAGGGGTTAAACCGGTCCGAACCGATTCAGCCAAGGAAAAAGAAAAGAAAAAAAAAGAAGAAGAAAAGAAGAAAAAAAGGGGAAAAAATTCGGTGATGCCCCGAGTTTAAGGACAAGCGGGTAAGCGTTCAGAATTAATCGATTTAATTTTGAAAAAAATTATTTGAATTTATATTTGACTGAAATTGACCCGGTTTAAATATATAAATGTGTAGCGTGACAATAGGCGATGAACGCGAGTTCGATCGAGCCTTGATTTGTGAGCCATCATGAAAAATCGGGTAAGTGAATCTCACTTGCTATAACTTGTATAGTTATACGAGTTAAAAATTAATCGCATAAATTACAGATTAACTTCGTATAAATTGCTTTATGTTAGAAAAGACTTAAGATCGTGTGATGGTAGTATTAGGCCATGTATTTAGCCCAAGTTAGCTAATGGACCCCACGGATGGCCCAATAATTGTAAATGGACCTAAAAAGCCCAATGAGCCTTGATAGAATGAATATTGAAGTGGAAATGAGGGTTAAGTTAATAATGGGCTTATTAAAGGTTAATAAGGCCCAATAAGAGAAATCAGACCCAATATGTCAATTAGACTGTAAAGAATGTGGGAAATGTAGTATTATACTTAACTGATATGATTAGTAATAAATTGCAGCTCCTAAGGACGTAAACGGAGCCACAAGAACTGCGTGATCCAGAGAGATCGAGAATTAAAATTCGCAATCGACTTATTTTGAGGTAAGGGATTTCATAAGCGCTTAAAGATAGCTGTACGAATTTTTATCGCCATTTCAGAGTCTTTAAATTCTCTAAGTCGTCCAAATTAGGAATTTTCAAATTTAAACTGAAAATGGATAAATTACCAAAATGCCCTCAGTTATGAAAAAAATGAGAGAAATTGAAATGGCATGAATTGATGTGTTTTGCATGAATAAGTATGTTTTGTGAATGAGTAGTGATAGAATGACTCTCGATTTGATTATCTGCATTAAATTGCATGCTTTTCAGAAATTGAATATATGTGACGAGTGATTTGATGAAAATATTTTCCTCTCACTCAAGTAGGTACTGTTTTCTGTATTTGATTTAATCATGAGCACTACTTTTAGTGGAATTGAGCCATCTATCTGATTTTATGGAAACAATTAGTGCTGGAGCTTGCTCGCACTAGATTTGATATGGTTTTCAGAAGACATAGTGTTGGAGCCTTGTTTTGCTCGGACTAGATTTTGGTTGTGTGATATGCATAAAACCATGTTTGGAGACATCGTGTAGGTATGTGAGCTTGCACTGATCCTCGCACGCGATTTGATAAGGCCGTGTTGGAGCCCCGTGTAGACTGTGTGTCACAACGATTTGATATGCTCACACGTGCATTTTTGGAGACCTAGTATTGATATAGCTGGAGATGGGATGATAAGACTTGGATACTTCGGGTGCTCCAATCTCGCTGATTTGTGATATTAGGGTTCACAGAGTACGATGTACCGTGTGGACGCACATGGAGTACAAAGTACTGTGATTTGTGTGTTTGCTATCTGATGGGAGATTGCCCCCTCTTCCCTCAGCCATCCGGGGACATTCATGCACACCTAACTAGTGATTGCATGGAGTCCAATGACTATGACCATATGTCTATTTGTTTCCATATGCTATTCTTTGTCTCCACATTTGTATAAGATTTCTGATTTAATTTTTGAGACTTTGACTTGTCTCCTATTTGATTTAAATCAGTTTTATGAGACTATGTGTTTTAAGAAATTCATTTATGATGTGTTGTGGTTTTCGAGAAAACACATACGTCTGATTTTGAGCATTCTGTTGTGGTTGAGAAAATAAGGATTTTCTGCTTGACATGTGTTTATGCGCATGTAGGTAGTATAGTTATCTACTTGCTTGCATGATTCCTTACTGAGTGTATTTTAGCTCACCCTTCTTCCCTCCACTCCACAGAGTTACCCCAGCAGTGAGCGCTGCAGAGTTTCCTAAGCGTTTGACAACCCACATTCCATAGTGCGCAAATGTATACACCTCTTTTGATTTTGTATCTAAATCTCTGAGGCACAATTATGTATTTAAAGGGATACTGGGATGTAAATGTACGTATGTAAACTATATGTGAATAAAGAAAATCTGTTGAATTTTAGTAAAGTAACATCGACGTGTGTTATGTGTGTGAGATATATATCGGCTCGTGTGCCCAACCATTTGTGTGTTGTCTACTCCGTTATTTATATGAATGAATAATCATAATTTAAACGTGAAACAGGGTGTGACATGTAAGCTTTCATACAATCATTAGAACAACTTAGGACCACCATGTATTATACCTTATTTGTACCAAATGGCCCAAACCCTTTCCCCTAATATCCTTGACCAAATGCTCCCTAGACAAATTTTGTAATTTCATCAAAATTTCACCAACATCATTCCTCATAACCTCATCATAAATCACAATCATGCATAGCTTATACCTTTTCTTACTAAAATGTACCCAAGTCTCTCTTTCCACAGCTTGGCTGAACCTCTCCTACATACCATTTTAAAATTTGTTAATAACTCATATACGCTAAGATCATAAGCACTTCAATAGCATTTGAAATCTCCAAAAAAAAAAAATCAACTTTCCTTGCCTACATCTCCCATAGCCGAATCTCTTCTTCCCTTTCCTTTCCTTCTCATTTTCTTTTATGTTTTGAGACTTAAGCATGCAAGAAGCAAATTGGGAAGCAAGCTGGAGTAGTTGCTGAAATCTAGGTGTATGCTTAGTTTATCTTGCTTTGGTTCTAGGTTTGCATGTGTCAAATGGACACTTAAAGAGCAAAAATTGAGAATGGTTGAATGCTTCTTCTCTTGTTCTGGTTTTTCTTAGATAGTCCTCTCTTAGAATTGAAAAAATGAAGTCGTGAGGGTGGCATGCGTTAGTGGCTGACCCTACTGCCACATCTTGCACCATGGTTGCCTCATGCCCCTTCCTCATTGGAAAAGAAAGATGTTGCCAAATTATGCTTTAGTAGCATGCATGAAATTAATTCAAGAGTACATAGTGACATGTGAAGACCATGCAAATCAATCCTTACTCATTTTAATCCCTAATTGTTTCAATTAAGTTTACTTTTATCACTACTCGACATATGACCTAATTTTGAAAAATTAACTATACTAATCTACAAGGAGTTAGGAGACAATCATTAGATGGATAGAAAGATAATTGAGTTAACTTTCCAAAAAATTGGAATCACCTCAATTGAAGTTCCCTAACATGAGCAATTCATAATTATTTGCAGACTGCTCACTAGCAAAGTTTCCTACACATAGGTTCACTTTAAAATTTCACTGGTACTAATCCACAATGTATTATACTATGTACCATATATGGTTGGAAAGGTATTTTAGTTGACTTTTTTAATGAATTTTGAATTAGTTATTGGAGCTCCTTACCATAAATTGTGTGCAATTCTTTGTAGGTTGATATGTTGGCTAGATTACTTATATGTGGCTGCACATAGGTCAACTTTAAAAATTTTCTGGTATTGAACCATAATGAACTAAAAATGTGACCTTATATGGCCGAAAAAATATTTAAGTTAGTTTTTCAAAAAATTTTACGATTCGTCAATTGAATTTCTTAATCTCAAAATATTATCAAAACAGTGTCTAATGGTCAAAATTTTCTACTCATCCTATATTAATTTATACATTAAATCCATTTAATCTCCAAAATTAAAATTAATTATTAAAATCAAGTTAACATTATTTTCAGGTTGCACAAAATTGCTAAGGGTCCTTGGCCTTTTGTATGCATGTCTTGTGTGGCACTTTTGAGTTTCACTTTTCATCACTTTTAATATGTTTCTTTTTAAGATGAGTCCTAAAATTTTTGGGCTACTTGGATTATCTTTTGAAGTGCAGTTAAGAAGTTATTGCTCTGTAAGAAGGGGACTCTTCGATGAAACACAATGGATTTGATTGTTTCAAGTGGTTAGGAATATGCCATTCAAGGAGAGTTATTTTTACTGAAAATGGCAAAAAGAAACTATTCAGGTTTCTTAGGAATCCAATCTTGTTACAACAGAAATTGTATAATTTTGATTTTTTTGAGTTTGGTGAGCACGAAAACATATGCAGGTTTGCTTGCAGCATGCTTTCACCATTGTTCTTTTTTGAGATTGTAACTTCATCTCTCATCCTATCTCATTGTGTTCTTTTCCAAATAGTAACTTCATATTTTTGGTTATAACATGCGTATCCCGCAACAAAAGTTTGTAACAAATTAAGTAGGCTCCTTGATTTTCTATTTTTTTCTTCTCTTAGCTTATTTTTTCATTTTATTATATGGATGTTAGCTGAATTTATCGGTTTTGTACGACATGTAATTCCAATTGTTATGTTGGGAGTACATTATAGTTTGGGTTTGTGGGCATTCTGGTTTTGTATTTACTTTTTTGAAAGATATGACGGTTGTTCTGTGGTGATTAATTCTTGCATCAAGCAGTCCTGATTGGTGAATTATTTTGTAATGTCTGTTAATAGCTTGATGTTTGTTTCTCTTATGGGTTTTGGTCATTCCTGTAATTATTTGTTTTCTAATTTACCTTGAATTATTTGATGTTACATAATGCAAGGAAAAGTGTTGTCTACTTATATTTGATGTTATCATTGGCCGCAGTAGTGCGAAACACATTATTGTATGTATGTATATGCAACTCCCAATAGAAATTTTCGGTTTAAAAGAGGCGCACACTGTTGATTGTTTGGGGAAAAACTGATGAATCAACAGTTACGCATATTTCAATTAAGACACAAATGTGCGTTGGGCAAGGATAATCAAGATGAGTCAAATAGAAACTATGTCGGCGTCTGGACGAGTTTTGAATGAAGACTCGAATTGTTTATTTCTGATAATGCTTGAGAGACACATCCATTTGTTATCCATACATGACTTCTTCCTCTTGTCTCTTGCCCTCATGTCTTTGTTAAATGAAAATTTCTTCAAAATTGAGGCACTGATTAGTACTAATGGTACCGAGCATTTTGCGAACAATACGCAATATCCATTGTCCAAGGATATAATTTTGGCTTTGTCCCGGTGTTTTAATCTATGGTAACATGGACCCTACCTCGCCTGCCATATAAATGTTAATCCCTATCGATTATCAACCTTGTGTCTTCAATTAGACATGCAACTTGCAATCTCCTTTAATATTTGATTGAAATCCTTGGAATTGTTTTAATAAAATTTTGGTTTAGTGGCATAAATGAGGTCCAATTTTAAGTTTGAATCGTACCAAATTTCAAATTGAAATCAATTTATTATTTTTATTTATATTTATTAATTTATCAAATTTTACTTGTTCATCGAATGCAATATATCGATTATGATTGAAGAATGTGTTATTCGAAAGTCTTTAAAATTGTCCTCTAAATTATTGAAAAAAAAAAGAAAAGAGAAAGAAATTCCATCAGTGATTGTTGATTTAGTTAGATCTAATAAAGCATATTGTTATCCTAGATCAGATCTAATCATCCAAGCTTAAGGCTAATCATATTTGAGGTTTTTCTTACAATTTGAGTCGACGGTAACCGCCAATTTCTTATCTTAATTTATTCTGCCCTTGTAATAAAGTTAGGATTAGACAGTGAAATCCATACAAATATAAGCCAAAGGTGTCTCTCAATCTTAGAATAGAGGTTCCCTTCCTAAAGTAAAAGTTTCATTGGAAACCCACCTAGAGAAGATCCCTTTCTAGCCTTTCGGTGCTTAAATTCAACAACTTTCACTCCTTTTATTCTTTTCTTTTCTTTCTTTCTGTTAAGCTTGGAACAATGGAATCAATTGTTTCTCTGCCTCAGTCTGAATAATTGATCTCCCAATGTTGGTAGATGCTCTTTGCTACATAGACAGAAAAGAAAAAGCTAAAGCCTGCAATTGCTGACTTCGTATCCCCTATAATTCTATTCTCTCTCTCTCTCTCTCTCTCTCTCTCTCTCTCTCTTTACCTTTGACATCAAAATCCATATCTGCTGCTACATTTAATAACATAGTCTTGTGTTAGTTGAGGTGTTCGAAACTTCTGCCCGCTCTCTGGGAAGGGAAAGTTGAGCTAAAACATGTTTCTGAGGTTATGGTAACAGTGTCCCCTTGTACTGACTATGGCAATTGAAGTATTTTCAGAGATTTCAAGCGCAGGAATCAGCCCACGAATCTCGTTTTCTCATGATCTCAACCAAAAAGATGATCCAGAATCCATTGAAGAACATCATCACCAGAGATTGGACACATCACTCTTGGATTCCAGCTCGGATTTTGATTTCTGCTTTGGCGATAGTTTTGTCCAAGAATTGCCCTCAGCTGATGAGCTCTTTTCCAATGGCAAGATTCTACCAATTGAAATCAAGAAAAAACCTGTTGTTGCAAAACATGTTCATCGTCAATCTCAGCCTGTTCCTTCTCCTGCTCAGCAGACAGCTACAGACAACACAGGGAAGAAAAGATTGAAAGAATTTTTATCCATGAGTATTGATGCAGATGACAAGCCTGCGTCCAAATCTTTCTGGCAGTTCAAGAGAAGCAGTAGCCTCAATTGCGAAAGTAGTCCAAGTAAAGGCCTAATCCGCTCACTTCAGTTTCTTTCACGCAGCAATTCAACTGGTTCAGCTCCAAACCCAAAACCAACAATGCTTTCAAAAGAAACCCAGAAACAGCTTTTGCAGAAGCAACCATCTTTATCAAGAAAATCATCAGTGTCAGGTTCTTCTGGTGCATTTTATATTTACAGTAATTCTACACAAAAGCCTCCATTAAAGAAGAATTGTGGAGCATACGGAAATGGAGTCCGAGTTAGTCCTGTTTTGAATCTCCCACATCCATTCATTTCCAATGCGACCGTGAACTTTTTTGGGTTTGGTTCACTCTTCTGTAACGGTAAGGCTAAAAAAAAGAAAAGATGAAAGTTTCCCTTCTTACTTTCAAGTACAGTTGGGTTTTAGCTGTCCTTGAATTAGCATGTGATTAGCATATCTGTAAAAACTGAAACAAGAAAAGTTTAGTAAAGAGAGAGAGAGATTAGATCTTATCAAAGTACATTAACATTTTGATGAGAGTGAAAACAAGTGTCACACAATCGATCAAATGGATGGTCATTCTCATTATTTTTCATGCATATCATCATTGTTATAGACTTAGCAGACAGGTAAACATGGTTTTTCTCTTTCATGGCTATCAATGCTTACTTCTTTTCCATCTTTCTTTTTCTTTTTTCATCAATGAATTATTAAATGTGGCTATCTTTCGCTCTCTTAAACTGTGATTGAGGCTTCCGTTTGTTGTTTTGCATGATTTAAAATAAAAAATGCAATTGGATTGGACTATTGGGTCCAAGAGGGACCATGTTTTTGTGTCTTTTTGTTCTATCTCGATTTAAGACAGAACAGTTCCTAATCAACTGGCTTTAGAAAAAGAAGATATGATTAAGGGGCCCTTCCCCTTTTCATCGGCTTGTCTAAAAAATGGTTTGATAATAACATTGTTGGTGCTGGGCTGCTGTTGGCTTCACTTCATCACAGCCTATGTCTTTGATTTAGATGGAGTGACATTTTCAAAGGGGTGGAGAAAAAAAAAGCCAAAAACCAATCAGTTCTTTAAGTTTTTCTTCTTTTTATTTTTGTTTTTGGTTATTATAAAAAGGGTTCGAGCTTTTTGATAAAATGTAAGACTATGTGTTCGATAACTTAATTTAACTAAAACAATGCTGATGTTTGTACGTAAATTCCGTTGTTACATCATATTAATTAATACCTCAAACCTAGACCATGGCATCTAATCTAATTCTAACCTATTTCTTGGTGCCCAGAGTCCCACACACCCAGAGAGGACACTCAGAACAATAGCGCCACAGACAATAAGATTAGTGTCACGTAAGCACCCAGGACCTCGGAAAGCGCGCTATAAATTCGTAGTGACTTTAAAGGTATTAATGTAATTTAACTCGACATAAACAAATTTTATTTATAACAAAATTATTTCTTTTCACAACCTAATTTTTTTTTTATGTTATGGTAAAATTAATTTTTTGTTTTTGGCTCTCTAAAATAATTCAAAAATAAGCAATAGTACCGCATCAATAGTTGATTGTTACATGTCGACATCGAAAAATTTTAAAAAATTATCCAAAAACTTTTCTCGAGTTTTTCTTTTCAATTCTTACACCATTTCTCCGAAAAATACTCTTTTTTTTTTTTTGTAAATTTAGAAAGATATACCCTATTTAAAAGATAGATATAGGATAATAAGAGTACTTTTTACAAAAATGGTACAAGAATCAACAAGAGGAACTCGAGAAGAGCTTTTGAATAATTTTTTGGGGTTTTCAATGCTGTCAAGTGGTGGTTGACACTGAGGTCACTTGCCGATCTCTCAATTTTTTTTAATTTCTCGGTTGGGTTAGTTTTTTAGAGAGAAAAAAGAGTAAAGAATGGTATTTTTGTCATAACATTTAAAAACTTTGGTTATGGAATAAAAATAAATAAATTGTGAATATAACTTTTTTTTATAAATAAAGGTAAAAGCAAAGGATACTTTTCTCACTCTCATTCTCATTTTACATAATTTTTTATTTTTATTTATTATGAAATATCAGATTAAATGTTGCAATACACATTAAAACATTAATTATCGGAGCATTTTGATCCTTTGATTTGCACATCGTTTTTCATGAACAACTTCAGCAATCACATCGTCCATGAAAATAATAATTAATCATTTTCCTTGAATATTCTTTTAATTGAAGCAACAACTTGCAAAATTACCAAATTGATCAGTTCAAAAGGGGATGTTTATTGGTCGAGTCTGGTTGGGTAAGGTTCGAGCCAAGCTTAGATAGGGTATTAAGGAACTGAAGGTAAACTCGAGCTTGACCCAACCTGACTTTTCAAGCCTAACTTTTTCCGAGCCAATGGAACTCATCCAAGTCCATCCAAATACTATTAATTTTTAAAAATGAAATAAAATTTAAAAATATAAAATGCACATAATAATTTGTAAGTATAATACAATAAATTCAAATAAATTTTTACAAAAAGATTACAAAAACATAAAAGTATAAATCAATATAAATGAAGAACATAAGCTCAAATTAAAATGCCACATAAAAGTTTATAATAATTAAAAATGCATTAGTAAATTCAACAACTTTCTTCCTTGTTATATCTTCAAAAATCATTTCGAAATTTGAAAAAAAAAATCATATTTTAAAAAATCAAATTAATTAAGTTATAAAAAATTAAAAATATATATAACTAACAAGTCGGGTCGAGCATGGACTTTACAGAGCGAGCCTAAACCCGACTTGATATTTTGTCGGGCTTCAATTTCTAAGATCAAGCCCACCTAATAGACTTAATATTTCGGTTCAAACCCTTCAAAAATCAAACCAAACTTTGGATTTGAATGAACTACTATAAAAAAATAGTTCATAAACTATGATTACGTAAAAAACGTCAACTACAGTTTTCAAAAGTGTGCACAATATTTAATTATAGTTTTAAAATCTTAATAGCGTTTTCAGCTTTCAGACATCATGGCTCCAACTACGTTTATATTAAAAGTATAGTCTAAAATAATAAAAGTCCACATTTTACTCAAATGTAACTAAACAAAAACTACAATTTTCGACAAACTTTATTTTTTGAATATTAAAAGTATATAAATTGATATTTTTAAAGAAGTTATTGTAGAAAAACACCACAATTTTATTGTTAGCAGTAGTTAATATTATTTGTTGTACAATTTAAACGCATTTTCCCTATTAAATGTCATCCAATTTTATGCGAATAGACTACAATTTTTGGTTTCAAACGTAGCCTTTTGTTGCTCGATATTTTGTCTCCTGAGATTGAAAGACATTTTAGTTTTAGGTTAAGGTTGTAAAAACACTACTTTATTTTTTGAATATTAAAAGTATATAGATTGATATTTTTAAAAAAGTTATTGTAGATAAACACTACGATTTTATTGTTAGCAGTAGTTAATGTTATTTATTGTACAATTAAAACTCATTTTCCCTATTAAATGTCATTCTATTTTATGCGAATAGACTACAATTTTTGGTTTCACATGTAGCCTTTTGTGGCTCGATATTTCATCTCCTGAGATTGAAAGACATTTTAGTTTTAGGTTAGGGCTATAGCAGCATTATTTATTAACAAACACTTTGTTGTTTCAATAAATTAAACTGCACTTTTTATTTGTTAATAGACTACCATTTAAGTTTTTAAACGTAGCATTTTATGTCTGAATGTAAGTATGAGACCTGAGAATTCTGTACTCATCAAATTTTGTAATGTGAACATGAAGTGTAATTAATTGAGCTAAATGTGATGTACTCATATATTGAAGTGGTAAAGAATGAAATTTCTAAGTGATGAATGAGTATTGAATGATAAATAATCTATGAAGTAAATTATGGCAATTATATATTGAGATTTTATGCCAAGAGTACAACCATAGTGTGAAACTATGAGGCCAAATCGATCTTGGAGAAGAAGGGATCGATCTAGTAGGCCAAAGTGACAAGGAGTGGAAAATCTAAACGAGCAGATCGATCTCCAATGGAAGCAGATCGATCTCTTTATGATTATGCCTTAAAGGGATCGATCTCCTATAGGAGCAGATCGATCTCCAAATGTTTCTGTAAAATACAGATCGATCTCCTCACAAGGAGCAGATCGATCTCCTCAAGATTATGAAATCGATCTTACCCCTCGACAGATTGATCTTGTAGGCATAAAAAGTGCCCAGAACATTCCCAAAATTCAAAGGCAGATCGATCTCCTACAAGAGCAGATCGATCTCCTACCCTCTGCCTATATAAAAACCCCTGTGTTTTACTGGAGTTCATCTTCTCTCTCTTTAGAAAACTGAATCCCTAGCTTTCTCTCTCTTCCAAAATGCCCATTTTTGTTTGAATTAGAGGTTGTGATAAGAAGGAAAGTTGTTCCTCATCAAAAGGAGAACAACATACTTGAAAATCAAAGGACGATTTGAGCTGAGGCGTGAATTGATTACTCCACAAGTTTTGGGTAAATTTCTAAGCGTTAATCCTTAATTTGGAAGTAGATTTCTACGATTGTGATTGTAGATGTTGTGATGAGTAGGCTGAAAATGGTTAGGGTTGTTAGAATCAGTGAGGTATTAAGAAATTATGAGAATGTGAGCAATTATGCTTGATGTTGAGATTAGAGAAAATGTGATGACGTGTTGATGATGTTTTTATATCGTTTGGACAGGTCGGGAGTTTCAGATAGAAATGCGAGGCTAGTCCGTCGTTCGGGGGAACGATTGCACTATATGATGTTCAACGAGGTAAGAGAAAACTTAAACCTATTTGTGTATGCGATTTGTGATGATATTGTAGCATGAAACGTTTTAAGAAACAAGCATGTTTTACAAGTTATGATTGATTTATTGCATACAGTTTTATAGCCGGTTGGGGCCCAATTTTTATGAGTTGTAAGCAAAGTGTGAAATTGCTTTACAAACCGTTTGAGTTTAAAATGTGAAATGGGATTTGGGCTCTACATTAAGGCGTACTGAGATTTGAGAAATGTGTACGTGGTTTTATCGGTTTGAGCTCGATTTTGACATGTTTTGTGATGGGTACAAAGAGGTTTTCAAACGAGTTTATGAGAAAAACTATTATGAGCTTTACGTGAAGGGAAAACGATTTTATATGATAATGGTTATTACTGAGGCTTAGGTGTGTCATGAGATAACACATCGGGCCTTGATCTGGTAGCATGTAAGTTCGGGCCTTGCTTTGGTAGCATATAAGGTCGATATTCCTCCGGTTTGGCAGCGAGAGATGCCTCCGTTCTTGTAACGTGAGATGACCCCCGCTCTGGTAGCGCTGGGTGGCCTTGATTTGGTAGCATGTAAGTCTGGGTCTTGCTTTGGTAACATATAAGACCGATAGTGTGCATGAGGAGAGGCCTTGCTATGGTAGCATGTAAGTTCGGGCATTATTCTGGTAACACGTAAGACCAATACACCATGTGCACGACCATATTGTCGACGTTCCCTCTTTTGAGGATGCCTAAGATGCGCACCTAGAGGACATTATTTTGATGTGCCATGACGGATGTTTTAATCTGAGTTTTATTTGCCTAGTCTCCATTTTACACATGAGATTGTGTTTTGTGGCTGTGATACATGCGTTACTATTGAGGTGATTTCGATCACATTTTTATGAGAGAAACCATTATCGCATCCTTATTTCCATATGCTTGTAACTATGGTTTTTATATTAAGTCATTTACTCTCATGTTTCTATATGAGCTTTGAGAAATGAGAAGATATGATGTTTTAATGATTTCATGCTACATTTTCTATTGAGATATTTGAGTTTCACTTGCAAAACAAAATGATTGTGCTGTGTGATTAATTATTTTTGTTAATGAGTCCCTTACCCCCTTACAGAGTGATTTAAAGGCTCACTCTATTTTTAATATCCCTCAGATTTCTTCAAGTGAAAAGAGTTTCCTGTGACATACGAAGTAAGGGCTATTGGAGGACTTGAGCTCCAGGCCGTATATTGTATCTTGAGGTATATTTTAACATTTCATGTACCTAGACTAAAGTTGTATTTACAGACACTTGATGAACAATGATGTATGGAATGTATTAGGATTAACTAACTCTAAATTGATGAATGTATATGATATGATATATAAATATTAAATGATGAGATCCTGAGGTGAAAGTTTTATATTTTATATATGATGATGTATGACACTGCATAGGAATGCACCCCCAATTGAGTATTGAAGTAAATAAGTTTTAAATTTACCTTATTTTTTTACGCTTTCTGGGCGTCACAGAGTTTATTTGGTATCAGAACTTAAGGTGTTTAGTACTGTCAGTGTCGATTAAGTGAAATAGAATACATCCCAAGTGTCTGTATAAGTCTGGTCATGAATTGAAATTGAGGATTGAGATTTCAATTAAGTTTGATGTGTACGCGCAGGAACGTATTGAGATTAAAATAAATGGACGATGAGGTCGTTCGAGGAGGCAGGCAGAGCCACCTTCGCCACCTGCCCCACAATCGGAGAGTTCTAACTCTCGATTTAATCGGATTGAGACAAATGTTCGGTAGGATTTTGAGCAGATGCAACATTTTGGAGTAAATACCTGGGGTACCACTCCTACAACACCATAAGGACCTCCCACGCCCCCAGTACAAATAGACGTGGTGCCTCCCGCTACTTAGCCCGATGATAGAAGTATGGTTCGATTGAGGAACTTTTGGAAAATGAATCCGCCCGCATTCAAGGGGAGAAAGGATCTTATAGAGGCTGAGGAGTGGCTGACTGAGTTTAGAGTCATATTTGACTATTTGGGATGCACTGATGTTGAGAGGGTCAGTATGGGTGCTTATATGTTGAAAGGGAGAGCTCGAGATTGGTGGGATACTACCTAGAGTATTTTGATGTCTCGCCAAGTTATGATTAGCTAGGACGAGTTTCTAAAGGCCTTTAGAGCCCAAAATATACCACGAGCTGCCCGGAGAAGGATGCAGGCTGAGTTTTCAAGTCTGGTACAGGGCAATATGTCTGTGGATGATTATGAGAGTCGATTTACCACTCTAGTGAAATATGATCCAAAGACCTTCAAAGATGAAGAGCTCCGCACTGAGAGATTTGTGTATGGGCTAAAGCCCATCATCAGAGATTGATTGATAGGGCTATGTATTACTGAGTTTGGAGATGCATTGAGACGAGCACAAGAGATTGAGAGGGGAATCGAGATGGTGCAATCCCAGAATGAGTTCAGAGCAGTGACTAGGGATAAGGGCAAGAGGCCAGCGATTTTCCAGACAGATATTCGGAGAGGTTCCTTCAGAAGAGGAAGGATTGAGGTACAGAAGGGCATATTAGAGAGACCCAAAGCTTATCCCATCATTAGGGAGACCCCTCGAGATGTCAGGCCTGAGATAAGGGTTTGTAGAGACTGTGGCCGACCGTATGAGGGATGTTGTACTAGATTGATCCATGAATGTTTTAGATGTGGAGACATGGGTCACAGAGTAAAAGACTGTCCTCAACCTCATAGACCATATGCTTCGGAGCCTACTAGACAACAGCCTTAGAGAGTGAATCCTCCGAGACGAACCACTGCTGTAGAGAAAGGAAAGAAGCCCATCATAGTGGTACGTGTGTTTGCTCTGGATAAGGAAACAACAGACTCTTCTGTAGAAACTATAAGAGGTACACTCTCTGTCTGTAATCATAAGGCTCATATGTTGATTGACCAGGGGTCCACGCATTCGTTTATTTTTGAGCATTTTGCATGTAAGTTAAATTTGAAGTTTGAACCTCTAGAGTATATTCTACATGTAAATACCCATATGCATGAGTCCCAGAGAACGAATATGATATGTAGAGGATATGAAATAAAGGTGAGAGATAGAGTAATGTTAGCAGATCTAATGATGTTAAATATACACGGGTTCGATGTGATTTTGGGGATGGATTGGCTGGCAACCAATCGAGTGAGTTTAGACTGCTACACTAAAATAATAACTTTCTCCCTACCTGAACCTTATAGTGTACGTTTGAAATATTGAGGAAATAAAGGTGTGAAATTTTTCTAAACAATTTGAAATTTATGATGTTACCTTTTGAAGAGTATTAAATTTGCTTTTGAATATGAAGGTTACGAAGCACTCATCTCAGATGATATTTGGGAGCACTTGATGATTGATGATATACCTGTGGTGTGTGAATTTCCAGATGTTTTCCCAGATGAGTTACCCGATTTACCACCACAGAGAGAGAGAGCTGGAGTTTACCATTGACTTGGTACCAGATACTCAGCCTATCTCTAGACCTCCATATAGGATGGCATTAGTGGCACTAGAGGAATTGAAGAAACAACTATAAGAGTTATTGAATCAGGGATTCATTAGACCCAGTGTCTCACCGTGGGGAGCACCAGTGTTATTTGTAAGGAAGAAGGATGGTAGTCTCTGATTATGTATAGACTATCGATTATTGAATAAGGCCACGGTGAAGAATAAATATCCATTGCCGAGGATTGACGATCTGCTTGATCAGTTGAGATGGGCCTCAATTTTCTCTAAGATTGATTTAAGATCGGGCTATCACCAATTGAGGATTAAAGAGGAAGATATTCTGAAGACGGCCTTCAAGACTAGGTATGGCCATTACGAATTTCTAGTGATGCCCTTTGGATTAGAAAACGCCCTTGTAACCTTTTTGATGTTAATGAATGAGGTGTTCAGAGACTATCTAGATAAGTTTGTGATAGTCTTTATTGATGATATCTTGGTGTACTCTCGGTCTTATGAGGAGCACGCACAACACTTGTGGTTAGTACTTCAGATACTCCGAGATAAGCAATTATATGGAAAGCTTAGTAAGTGTGAGTTTTGGTTGGATCAGATAGCTTTCCTTGGTCATATAGTTTCAGTAGAAGGAGTATCGGTTGATCCAATTAAAGTAGAGGCTGTGCTTAATTGGGAAAGACCGATGACAGTTATAGAGGTACGAAGTTTTCTTGGTTTGGCAGGGTATTACAAAAGATTTGTGGAGGAATTTTCCAGGATTGCCGCTCCTTTGACCAAGCTCACGCGCAAGGAGACTCCGTTTATATGGACTGATCAATGTGAGCTCAATTTTTAGGAATTAAAGAGGAGATTAACAACGACACCTGTGTTGACTATCCCTGAGGGATCAAGAGGATTTTCAGTTTATAGTGATGCTTCCCATCAAGGATTGGGGTGTGTGCTCATGCAGCACGAAAGAGTGGTCACCTATGGATCACGACAGTTAAAAGATCATGAGCGAAATTACCCCACGCATGATTTGGAGTTAGCCACTGTGGTATTTGCCTTGAAGATCTGGCGACACTACTTATATGGGGAAACATCCCAAATTTTCACCGACCATAAGAGTTTGAGGTATCTGTTTGATCAGAAAGAGCTAAATATGAGACAAAAGAGATGGATGAAACTCCTTAAGGATTATAACTGCGAGATTCTATACCATCCGAGGAAGGCAAACATAGTTGCTGATGCCCTGAGTAGGAAGAGTATGATATCTGCTATGATAATCAGGGAATGGGATTTATTGAAGCAGTTCACCGAAGTTCGGATCAGAGTTAAAGAGGTAGAGGTTGGATTTTTGGCTAGCCTGCGAATAGAGCCCAGGATAATGGATCGAATTAGAACTGGGCAGTGTGATGATCAAAGATTGATTGATATGGTTAGCCAAACCGAGCAAACTTCACAGTCGGATCTCATAGTCAGTGAGGATGGATTGTTGAGATTTAGAGGATGAATTTGTGTACCGGATGATGATACGCTGAAGATACAGATACTGAGAGAATCCTACTGCTTGCGATACACCATGCACCCAGGGAGTACTAAGATGAACCGAGATTTGAGAAAGGTGTACAGGTGGAGTGGTATGAAGCGAGACATGGCAGATTATGTGGCCAGATGTTTAGTGTGCCAGCAAGTGAAAGCTGAGCATCAGAAGCCCAAAGGATTATTACAGCCTTGACCTGTGCCTACATGGAAATGGGAGCATGTCACCATGGATTTTGTTATGGGTTTACCGAGGACCCGAAGAGGTCGTGACGCTATATGGGTCATAGTGGATAGATTGACAAAAAGTGCACACTTCCTCGCCATCAAGAGCACAGATACGGTGGATGCCTTAGCTGAGTTATATGTCAGCAATATAGCTAGATTACATGGGGCTCCAGTGAGTATTATTTCTGACAGAGATTCCTGATTTACCTCTAGATTTTGGACCCATTTTTAGGAGTCCATGAGATCTCGATTGAGTTTTAGTACCGCCTATCATCCTTAGAGAGATGGTCAGTCAGAGAGGACTATTCAGACCTTAGAGGATATGTTAAGGGCATGTACGATGGATTTTAAAGGATCATGGGATGATCACCTGCCCCTAGCAGAGTTTGCGTACAATAATAGCTATCATGCAAGTATTGGAATGACACCTTTTGAGGCTCTATATGGTAGGAGGTGTAGATCCCCTATAGCTTAGGAAGAAGTGGGTGAAAGAAAGATAAATGCTCCCGAGCTTGTTGAGCATGCTGTAGAGAGTGTGAAACTTATATGTGAGACATTACAGGCTGCACATAGTAAACAGAAAAGCTACGCGGGTGTGCGTAGATAGCCACTCGAGTTTGATGTTGGTGATGCAGTATTTCTGAAGATATCACCGAGTAAGGGTATCATGAGATTTGGAAAGAAAGAGAAATTGAGTCCTCGATACATTAGACCATTCGAGATTCTTGAGAGAGTGGGAGAGGTAGCCTACAGGTTGGCATTACTCCCACAGATGTCTGGGATACACAACGTCTTTCATGTGTCTATGTTGAGGAAGTACCACCCGGACCCTTCTCATGTCATAGAGTATGAAGAGATGAACCTACAAGAGGATATGAGCTACACTGAAGAACCCGTTCGAATCCTTAATAGGAAAGATAAGGTGCTTCAAACTAAAAGCATCACATTAGTGAAAGTTCTATGGAAACATCACTCAGTGGAAGAGGCAACTTATGAATTGAAAAGCCTTATGAAGGAGAAGTACCTCCATCTGTTTGACGAGTCGAGTTGAATTTGGAGGACTAAATTCTTTAAAGGTGGGTAGGATGTGAGACCTGAGAATTCTGTACTCATCTAATTTTGTAATATGAACATGAAGTGTAATTAATTGAGCTAAATGTGATGTACTCATATATTGAAGTGGTAAGGAATGAAATTTCTAAGTGATGAATGAGTATTGAATGAGAAATAATCTATGGAGTAAATTATGGCAATTATATATTGAGATTTTATGCCAAGAGTACAACCAGAGTGTGAAACTATGAGGCCAGATCGATCTGGTAGGCCAAAGTGACAAGGAGTGGAAAATCTAAACGAGCAAATCGATCTCCAATGGAAGCAGATTGATCTCCTTATGATTCTGCCTTAAAGGGATCGATCTCATATAGGAGCAGATCGATCTCTAAATGTTTCTGTAAAATGCAGATAGATCTCCTCACAAGGAGTAGATCGATCTCCTCAAATTATGAGATCGATCTTGCCTCTCGACAGATTGATCTGGTAGGCATAAAAAGTGCCCAGAACATTCCCAAAATTTAAAAGCAGATCGATCTCCTACAAGAGCAGATCGATCTCCTACAAGAGCAGATCAATCTCCTACCCTCTGCCTATATAAAGACCCTTGTGTTTTACTGGAGTTCATCTTCTCTCTCTTTAAAAAACTGAATCCCTAGCTTTCTCTCTCTCTTCCAAAACGCCAATTTTCGTTCGAATTAGAGGTTGTGGCAAGAAGGAAAGTTGTTCCTCATCAAAAGGAGAATAACATACTTGGAAATCGAAGGACGATTTGAGCTGAGGTGTGAATTGAGCACTCCACAAGTTTGGGGTAAATTTTTAAGCTTTAATCATTGATTTGAAAGTCGATTTCTGCGATTGTGGTTGTAGATGTTGTGATGAGTAGGCTGAAAATGGTTAGGGTTGTTAGAATCATTGAGGTATTAAGAAATTATGAGAATGTGAGCAATTATGCCCGATGTTGAGATTAAAGAAAATGTGATGACGTGTTGATGATGTTTTTACATTGTTTGGACAACCCGAGAGTTTTAGAAAGGAATGTGAGGCTAGTCCGCCGTTCGGGAGAACGATTACACTATACGATGTGCAACGAGGTAAGGGAAAACTTAAACCTATTTGTGTATGCGATTTGTGATGATATTGTAGCATGAAACGTTTTAAGAAACAAGCATGTTTTACGAGTTGTGATTGATTTATTGCACACAATTTTATAGCCGGTTGGGGCCCAATTTTTATGAGTTGTAAACAAAGTGTGAAATTGTTTTACAAACCGTTTGAGTTTAAAATGTGAAACGGGATTTTGGCTCTACGTTAAGGTATACTGAGATTTAAGAAATGTGTGCGTGGTTTTGCTGGTTTGAGCTTAGTTTTGACATGTTCTGTGATGGGTACAAAGAGGTTTTTAAACGAGTTTTATGAGAAAAACCATTATGAGCTTTATGTAAAGGCAAAACGGTTTTATATGATAATGACTATTTCTAAGGCTTAGGCGTGTAATGAGATAACATATCGGGCCTTGCTCTAGTAGCATGTAAGTCCGGGCCTTGCTTTGGTAGCTTGTAAGTCTGATATTCTTTCGCTTTGGCAGTGAGAGATACCTCCGTTCTAGTAACGTGAGATGACCCCCGCTCTGGTAGTGCTGGGTGGCCTTGCTTTGGTAGCATGTAAGTTCGGGCCTTACTTTGGTAGCATGTAAGACCGATAGTGCGCGTGAGGAGAGGCCTTGCTCTAGTAGCATGTAAGTCCGAGCCTTGTTCTGATAACATGTAAGACTAATACACCATGTGTACAACCATATTGTCGACGTTCCCTCTTTTGAGGATGCCTGGGATGCGCACCCAGAGGAGATTATTTTGATGTGCCATGACAAATGTTTTTATCTGAGTTTTATTTGCCTAGTCTCCATTTTACACATGAGATTATCTTTTGTGGTTGTGCCATGTGCGTTACTATTGAGGTGATTTCGATCACGTTTTTATGAGAAAAGCCATTATCACATCCTTATTTCCATATGCATATAACTATGGTTTTTATATTAAGCCATTTACTCTCATGTTTCTATATGAGCTTTGAGAAATGAGAAGATATGATGTTTTAATGATTTCATGCTACGTTTTCTATTGAGTTATTTGAGTTTCACTTACAAAACAAATTGATTGTGCTGTGTGATTAATCATTTTTGTTAATGAGTCCCTTACCCCCTTACTGAGCGATTTAGAAGCTCACCCTATTTTTAATATCCCCCAGATTTCTTCAAGTGAATAGAGTTTCCTGCGACGTACGGAGTAGGGGCTATTGGAGGACTTGAGCTCTAGGTCGTGTATTGTATCTGGAGGTATATTTTAACATTTCATGTACCCAGACTAAAGTTGTATTTATAGACACTTGATGAACAATGATGTATGGGATGTCTTAGGATTAACTAACTCTGAATTGAGGAATGTATATGGTATGATAAATAAATATTAAATGTTGAGATCCTGATGTGAAAGTTTTATTTTTTATATATGATGGTGCATGACACTGCACAGGAATGCACCCCGAATTGAGTATTGAGGTAAATAAGTTTTAAATTTGCCCTATTTTTCGCGCTTTCGGGGTGTTATAGTAAGGCTCATAAATTCATTTGTATTCTTTATGATTTCGTGATGTACAAACAAGTTACATTTGATATGAATCATAAGAAATGAATGCTTTTAAGTTCCAAATGTGAATAAATGCAAAATGATTAGTGAAGCAAACAAATATGAATTTATCGTTGAAATTCTGGGAAAATTGCAGTAGGAATGCTGTAGATGAAGGGCAGATCGATCTCATTAGCAATGCGAGATCGATCTCAACGCCTTGAAATATAATGTTAAGCATTCTACAAAAGGGAGATCGATCCCTCATTCAAAGTAGATCGATCTCTAATGAATTTTGGTTGAGACAGATCGATCTCTAAAGGGTTCTGGATAGCACAGATCGAACTCTTCTTAAGGACCAGATCGATCTCATACCAAGGGGCAGATCGATCCTACCTTCTAAATGTCGAATTCTGAAGAGATAGACACAGGGTAGATCGATCTCTCACTGCTAAGAGATTGATCTCCTAAGGCAATTCTATATAAACTCGACTGCTGTATCTTTCTTCCCTAAAATCAACCAATTCCTCCATTGAAACAAAGTGAAAACCTAACTTTCTTACTCCAAAAATCATCACCTTTTAACTAGTTTTGAGAGAGATTTATTACAACAAAGTTATCCCTTGTGAGGAGGAAAACAACATAGTTGAAAACTAGAAGCTGAAATCAAGGATTGAAGGAGCAAAATGATTTTCCCCAAATTGCCAAAAAGAGGAAAAATAAAGCTAGGTAAGATTTCAATACACTAACTTCAAGTATGTTGATATAGGTATCTTGGTGAGTTGATTGGTTTATGTTTTGTTGGTTGAAAACACCCATGAACATGTTAATCCTCCATGGCCTAGAATTTGGATTTGTGTGAGAAAATGAGAGAAAGTTGAGTAAACATGGATTTAAGGATGATTTAAGTATGTAGTGATGTTAGTAAGCATGTATATATGATTGTAAGATAGTTTTGTGAAATACATGTGTTGGAATAGATGATAAATGAAATTAGATATATGAGATGTATGGTGAAATGCCATAGTGGGAGAAAATGATGAACTTGAGGCATTGGGAGATTAATGTTGGTTCAATTCGAATCAGTAGAATTGATGAGTCTAATAAGTTCTCGAGAAATGAATGGTAAAATTGAAATGGACTTAAGAGAGAGAAGGGTCCACTAAGATGTAATAAGGCTAAATGGGTGTAAAAGGCCTAATACATTGATTTGAAATTCATGCGAGTGAAAAATTAGTATATTAAGGTATACTGATGTGAATGGTTATCTACAACTGCGAAGTTTTAAATTGGGAGTTGATCGGACTGCGAGGTTTAGCAGCACCGAGGAAGTAAGGTCACATGACGTGATCAGAGGTAAGGGAATTTTGTGAGTAGCTAGAGGTAGCTATACATATTTAGGATAGATTTTGAGTATTTAAATCGTATATGGATTTCTAAATATAAAAAATTTTGGTGAGAACCGACATGGTAGAATTGTGATTTTACCCCATTTAAGGGTAAAAAGCCTAGGAAGCATGTTTGTGACTAGTTTTGACATTGTTTGATAGTTGCATAAATACACTGGCTAATGTTTTCATGTTATATGCAAAAACAACACGTTATAGTGCCGATTTGATTTAATTAAGTGAATTCATTTGAAATAAGCCATCTATTGATTTGTGTGAAAAACAATTGGTGCTAGAGTAATACTCGCACTAGATTTTATAAGATATGCATCACATAGTACTTGAGTATTTCTCATACTTGATTTTAATGCGATTTGTGCATGATAGAGTACTGGATCGTTGCTCGTACTCAGTTTTATTGATTGATGCATGATAAAGTATTGGAGCATTGCTCGTACTCAGTCTTACATGACATAGTATTGAGAGCATTGCTCACACTAGATTTATATGACCTTATGCACGAGTTCGTGCTGGAGTTTACTCATATGTACTGGTTTTGAAAGAGATAGCATGAAACAGCTGTGCTGGGAGCCTATGTAGACTGTGTGTCGCACCGATTATATGCTCTCACGTGCAAAGTTTTGAGATATGGCCGAGGGCTATCAAAATTATTATCCATGATATGAGGGCTAAGATCTATGGCAGGCACTCCGATTATGAGGATTGGGTTCATGGAATACTTTGTACCGTGTATGTCATATGGAGTACGTTGTATCGTGTGAATGTGAGACCCCGTATATGTATAATTGAATATATGTACATAGAAATGTAAATAGAGTTATACTATGAATTTATAAGTGAAGTATATGTGATGTAAGTACATAAGTTAATGTACACACTTGTAATAAGAGTTGTGATTGTACGTACAAGTTGCATTATGTATGAATGTGAAGAGATGGACTTTGATATGTGATGAATGAGAGTAAGATAGAAAGTGAGTAGAGTGGTAAAATGAAAGGAGGATTGCATAAGTTGTGCACTTCCATTTGGTTTATATTAAGTACCTTTGGATATACAAAGATTCTACACAAATTTTAATGTGTAGGAAGTATTAACGGATGCCATTTTCAAGTCTCAAAGATGAGTGGATGAGAAAATGATCATGATAACAAAATGTATGAAGTTTGGTATGAGTTATTGCAGAAAACTGCAGAAAATTTAGAAACATGAAGGCCAGATCGATCCCATAGGATGAGAGATCGATCTGGATGAGCCAAAAATGCTTGTATTTGAGCAAAGGAATAGGGAAGATCAATCTCCAATGGGGCCAGATCGATCTCCTAAGCATTCTGTAATGAAAAGATCGATCCTCAAGCATACAAATCGATCTCCTTATCTCTCTGTTTGGAGCAGATCGATCTCAAGCTTCGACAGATCGATCTTATGCTTAAAATGCCATGGAAAAGAGGAATTTAAGGGGACCAGATCGATCTCCTCATTGTGCAGATCGATCTCCTCAAGCTATTTCTATAAAAAGGGCATTGAAAATCTGCAGATTTCAGGACAAAACCATTTCCTTCCCTTTCCAACCCAAAACCTAGTTTTCTCTCTCTAAATCTAACCATTTTCAAGGAGATTTGAGGGAAGACTATTAGAGGCAAAGTTGTTCACATTAAGGAGAAGAACAACATAGTTTGGAGGCATTTCCCCATTTGTTGGATTGAAGGAACAATGAGCATTTCTAATTGGAGCAAAGAGGAAATCCAAAGAGGTAAGTTTCTAGTGCACAAATCCAAGTACATTTGTCTAGTTGATGATTATGAAGTTGACTTGGGTGTGCACATTATGGGTAGAACTACCTAGAATACCATGAAATGAATATAACCTAGAAATGGGTTAGTGTGAGAAGTGAAATGTGGTGGAATAAATGATAAATGGGATATCTGGAGATGATAATGGTGTTGAGGAGATAATTTTAAGATAATAATATGGAATGAATAGAGAGGCTTACCCAAAAAGGGTAAAATGAGCGTTTAAGGTATTGGGTGGAATGTATAGTTGAACGGGAGTTAGCAATACTAACTTGAATGTATGATGAATAAATTGCAGCTTTCGAGGATATGTCGGAGCGAGTTGAGCCAAGAGCGTGAGAAGTTAAGAGGAAATGAGTCACATCAAGTAAATTGAGGTAAGGGAATTGTGTGGATTCTTAGAGATATCTGTGCGTAATTTGGGTGCTTAAATGATTTGCTAGAATGCATGAAATATTAAGAAATGAAATTGGGTGATTGAAGGGCAAAAGTTGGGTGTTTGAGAAATGTGCATGAAAACAAAAGCATAATGCTTTAAAAATCATGTTTTATTGCTTTTTAGCAAGTGATTGGTAGGCTGACTAGCATTTGAAATGAATTGCAAAAGAAATGAGTTGTTTTGGGTTGTTAACCACACTTTGCAAAGAAATGAGCCATCATACATTGTTTTCGTGAGAATGAAAGCGTGCTAGAGTATGACTCACACAAGATTTGATGTGTTTTATACACATGAGTGCTAGAGCTTAGCTCGCACTAGTTTTCACATGGATTTCATACTAGTTTTGGCATGATGCTTGGAGTTTAGCTCGTACTAGATGCCCACCTTATTTTTTGCCGTGCTTGGAGCTTCAGGCAGACTGGGTGTATGTCACGACCCTCTATTACTTAACTAAAAACCACTACAAATTTTTCGCATTTTTAACTTACCTTTCCTCTCTTCAATGGTTGGGCTGTGATTCGATGTTAGCTTCCTCGCATACCATATCATCCATTATCATACATTCATGTCAATATACTGTTACTGACTGTAACTTCTTTTATAATACATGTGAGATTATATAAAAGCTAATACAAATACATTCCTCATAATATATATCGTATACATCACTGTGCTGTTTCTATGTTTAGATACATAACCGTACAAAATATGTATACCTGTTGATCGATAGGAAATAGCAGCGGACAATAGGAATACTATCCCTCAAATGCTCTCACTCTACTGCTGATGCTCTGTAGAGAGATGTAAAAGAAAGGGGGTGAGCATACAACGCGTTCAATAAGGAAATTAGGCAAGCAAGTAGACATCTACACTATTTACTCAAAATAATGGTATGCCTCCAAAATATCATTTCCTTAACTCACTTTCAAAGCATGTCTTTAAATATATATATATATATATATATATATATATATATATATATATATATATATATATATATATATATATATATATACTTGTACAGATTCAATCTCATGAACAGAAATCATGCTTGCTTTCTCAAATGTAGGCATGTAGTGCAAAATAATGCATCTTTATAATATCACAATGCCTTTAGATAAATCATGCCATGTATATTTAAATCACATTAAATATGGCATTTAAATTATTCACATCACAACAATCAGATTTCGACCCATCCCTCAGGTCTATCCGTAAATAAATCAGTCAATCAAGTGATATATCATGTGAGACTACGGTGAAATGCAATAATATCCTGGACTATGGCCATATCCTATAATGGTGATCCCAGGCTACACAAAATCCTAGTGTGCGGGGCATCACTGCTGCAACGGGAGGGGGTCAGTGCATCACAGTCGCCAGCTATATCCTTCTCAACTCCACAACACCACACGGTATAGTTACTCCATGCCACTCGCACGGTACAACGTACTCTGTGGACCCTACATCACAGTCGGGGTGCCTGCCATAGGTCTTAGCCCTCAAACCATAGAATATCATACCACGTCTCTAAATCCACATGCGAACCTCTTATAGTGTGACACTCAGTATACACGAGGAAATTAAGCATGGTTTTCAACATGTATTATATATCACATAAATTACAGTGCATGCCTTTGAGAGCGACTCACAGTCGACACTCCGCTCAAACACTGTTTCACATCAAAAACTCAACTCTAGTGCGAGTAAACCTCCAGTAACTAGGTCAATGCATAGTTCATGTTTCAAATCAAGTACGAGCAATAGCTCCAGTACCATGCTATGCATAAAACTCATCAAATCAAGTACGAGCAATAGCTCAAGTACTATGTCATGTATCTCATGTAAAATTTGAGTATGAGATAATCGCTCCAGCACTCTATCATGCATAAATTACATAAAACTGAGTACGAGTAATAACTCTAGCACTGTATCATGCATGCCATGGAAATCTAGTGCGAATCACAATCCAGCACTAATATATGTGGAAAATATATGAAATCAAGTGCAAGCTGTGCTCTAGCATGATTTATTCTCACATAATTCGATAGATGGCTCTTTAAAAAGGGATGATTTTCAAAACATCAAAATCAACACTACCTCTATTCTGGTAATGAGAGATAACCCCGCTCTGGTAGCAATGGGTGACCTTGCTTTAATAGCATGTAAGATCGGGCCTTGCTTTGAATAGAATGTAAGACCGTGCTTGTACGACTCTGATCATGTCTACAGCGAATCATGGCCATGTATTGATGTCGATGCTTCCCTTTGTTAAGGATGTTTGCCTAGGGGACGACTTGATTTGATGTGATGTGCCTATGACAATGATTTTATCTGAGTTTTATTAAATGCCTAGTCTCAATTTCCTTGATGAATGATGTGTTTTACAATTATGATTTCTATCACTTAATGATGATTTAATGTTATGATGATTACTGATCTTTATCACATGAATTATGCTGATGCCATTATTTCCACTATTATTTCTATAATGTTTTACATGCTCGAATATTTTCATCATATTGTGTTGTGATGACAATTTTATAAATTTCCCTAATCCTCCTTAATGAGCGTTTTGAGAGCTTACACTTTTTCCTCGCCCCTCCAGATTTCTTGCAGTGAGCGAGATAGGGCCTGTCGCGTACGTGATATAGGCTGGTAGACAAGATCTCCCCAGGTTATCACTTGTACACGCACAAGGTATAATTCAATTCAATTTGTATCCAGACAATGATGTAATACAAACATTTATGTTAAGTATTTTGTAAGACCTGTACTTTCAGATGTAAACCTCTTGAATTCGTAAGTATGATAATGTACATGTAAAGTGAGTAATAAGTGATGTAAAGTCCATAAGATTGATGTACCCCCTTATAATATGAGATGGGAATGTACACACAAGTTTTAATGTGTATAAAGTATGAATGGATGCCATTTTCATGTCTTAAAGGTGATTGGATGAGAAAATGACTATGACAGCAAATTAAGGATGTTTGGTGTAAGTTACTACTTAAAACTGCAGCAAAATCTAGAAAATATGAATGCCATATCGATCCCATAGGATGAGAGATCGATTTGGAAGAGCCAAAAATGCTCTTATTCGAGCAATGGAATAGGCCAGATCAATCTGCTCAACATTATGTAAATGAAGAGATCGATCCTTAATGCAAACAAATCGATATCCTTAGCTCTCGGGTTGGAGAAGATCGATCTCCTCCCTTAGCCTGATCGATCTCCTTAACTCTCTGCCTGAAGCAGATCGATCTCCAGCCTTCGAAAGATCGATCTTATGCCTTCAAATGTCATGAAAATGAGGGATTTAAGAGGACCAGATCGATCTCAGCACCTCGACAGACAGATCGATCTCATCAAGCAATTTCTATAAATAGGAGCAGGGAAATCAGTAAATTTCGGGAAACAATCTCACTCCTCTATTTTTCAATCAAAAACCTAGTTTTCTCTCTCTAAATCATCCCATTTTCAGTAAGATTTGAGGAAATACCCTTAGATACAAAGTTGTTCCTATCCCAGAGAATAACAACATACTTTGGAATTAAAGCCTCATTTGTTGGATTGAAGGAGCAAAGGACATTTTCCTTCGGAGCAAGAAGAGAAACTAGATTGGTAAGTTTCTAATACTTCAGCCCAAGTACATTTGCCCATTTATTGATTTTGGAGTTGATTTGTATGAGTATTGATGGTTAAAACTACCTAAGATGTATTGGAACAAGTAAAACCTAGAATAAGTCTAGTGTGAGAAAATAAGGGTTGAATGAGTTGATGATTTATGGTTATGCTAAGGTGTTTATGGGATAATGTGAATGATTTGAGATGGGTAAATGAAGTTACATTGTGAGGATAGTCATTTATGAAAATGAGTATATGTGATGTTTGATAAAATGCCATAGTGAAGAAATTGATGAAATATGAACACTATGAGCTTAATATAGATTTAATATTGATTTATCATGAATCAATAGGCCTAAAGGAATCAATAGACTCGAGATATGAGTAGAACAATAAAACGAGGCCTTATAAGTATTAATGGAGGCTATAGGTTGAATTGACTATAGCAAGCACAAGAGTTGTGTTATATGGATTAAATTGATGTGATAAATGACTTTGTGCAATTTCGGATAGTTCGTTGGAGATGAATCGAACCGCAAAAGTAAGCAGCTCTAAGGAAGTGGAATCACACTACGCGATTCCAAGTAAGGGAATTCTATAAGTATATAAAGATAGCTGCTCGTACTTTGAACTCGTGGGTGAATATAGCGCGTTTATGAAATGTATGAATGTTTAAGAAAAGTAATTGATGATATGTGTGAATAATTATGAGTATGTATATATGAATTGTTTTTTAAGTGGGTTTCATAATAAAGGGATAGTATGGCTAATAATTGCATAAATCACGTGTTTGAATGTTTTCACGAAACACATTGCTTTGTTTTAAGCGAATTAATGTATGGGCTGGCTAGTGTGTAAATGACTTTGCGAAATAGCACATGTGAAGTGCTAGTCATGATTTTGAGATTGTTTTGGTTGATTATGAGCCGCCTATCATGTTTGTGTGTGAATTAAATCGTTCTGGAGCCTCGCTCGCACGGGATTTTGGTATTTTCACATGTCAGAAACATGCTGGAGCTTAGCTCGCACTTTGATTTAAAATTATGATGATGTTTTGTAAACCGTACTGGAGCTTCTGCTTGTACGTGGATTTTGAGTGTTTTCTTTTATGCATATAGTCGTACTGGAGCTATTCTCGTACGTGGTTTTCTTCATGTTTTTATGCATAATTATCGTATTAGAACATTGCTCGTACGAGGAGATTTGTCTATGATGCATGTATCGTGCTAGAGCCTAGCTCGCATAGGCTTTCACACTGTGATATGTATGATGCCGTGGTGAGGGTAATAAGGATTAATTCAGGGAACCCAAAAGGGGTGAGCAAGGCCATGAGGGGCTAGAACCTAACATTAATCCATTCAGGGAACCCAAAAGGGGCAAACAAGGCTATGAGGGGCTAGGACTTGATATCAAAAGAAAATACTCCCACGTGCACTTGAGACTAAGAAGGTTACACGTGGTATGGGGTAGATAAGACCTACGGTTGACACCCCCAACCATGTTATGGGTCCGCGGAGTACGTTGTACCGTGTATATCACATGGAGTACGTTATACCGCGTGGTTGTGATGATGATATGAAATTCTGGCGAAAAACTAACCCACTTTCGTTCCAGCATGACACCCCGCACACTGGGATCCGTGTTGTCTGGGATGATTTATCACATAGTTAGCCAACTTAGTCTATTAAGATATAGTGACCTGTCTCATCTATTATTACATAATACCACATGATTTTTATACTTGAGTGTGATTGTGATTTGTCCAGGGTAGACTCGAGGGAGGGGTCGAGCCTTGTGGGATTTATGATTTAAAGAAATGATAAAGTGATTTGTGATGAGATGTGATGTGATTTAAAATAGAGGTTTCTTAAATGAATTTCCATTTTTTTGTGATGAGATTTAATGAGAGTGAGCATGAGATGATTTTACATGTTGATATTTCCATGTTTTATGCCTATTTAAATGATTTTCAATACATGATATATGTATATACATGTGACATAGTTTTATTTCCTCATACTCCGATTATAAACGATTTATGCATAACACTATCAGCATGTAGATAGAGTAGTTATCTACCATGCTTGCATTATTGCCCTACTGAGCATGTGGTTGCTCATCCCTCTCTACTTTCCCCCTCTACAGAGCGTACATAGCAGCCCAGTGAGGACTGAAGCGTTGCATTTTGGACATCCGCTGCTTTCATCACTAAAAGGTATACACACAGAGATTCTTTTTGTATCTAAACAATGTAAAAGCACAGTAGTCAAATTGTCATGTAATGTGGGGGGATGTAAAAGTTAGAAAATCTATCATGTATAACTTAACTATCAAATGAATGACACTTCTTTTGATTAATTGAAAATGAATGATGAGTATTGATTATTATTGACTCACAGCCCAACTATGTAGTGGTGATTTTGTTCACGACCGGGTAAGGAAAGGAAAAAAATGCGAAAAAGATTTGTAGTGATTTTCGGTTAAAAAGGATAAAATGGGTTGTGACAGAGATTGGTATCAGAGCTGAGTTAGCCTGATGTGAGTCAGTAATAAAACGTAGGAAAATTACATCCCCATATTACTGTGTTTTAATTGGAGCTTAGCTCCCACTTTGATTTAAAATTGTGGTGATGTTTTGTAAACCGTACTGGAGCTTGTGCTCGTACGTGGATTTCAAGTGATTTTTCTTATGCATATAACCGTACTGGAGCTATGCTCGTACGTGGTTTTCGTTATGTTTTTATGCATAAATGTCGTACTAGAGCGTTGCTCATACGAGGAGATTTGTCTATGATGCATGTATCGTCCTAGAGCTTAGCTCGTACATGTTTTCACATTGTGGTATGTATGATGCCATGGTTAGGGTAATACGGATTAATTCAGGGAACCCAAAAGGGGCGAGTAAGGCCATGAGGGGCTAAGATCTGATATGGTGTTCAGTGAACCCAAAAGGGGCGAGTAAGGCCATGAGGGGCTAAGACCTGACATCAAAAGAAAATACTCCCATGTGCAATTGAGACTAAGAAGGTTACATGTGGTATGAGGTAGATAAGACCTACGGTTGGCACCCCCAACCATGTTATGGGTCCGCGGAGTACGTTGTACCGTGTATAGCACATGGAGTGATGATGATATGAAAGTTTGGCGAAGAACTAACCCACCTTCGTTCCAGCATGATACCCTGCATACCGGGATCCGTGTGGTCTGGAATGATTTATGACATAGTTAGCCAACATAGTCTATTGAGATATAGTGACCTGTCTCATCATTTATTACATAATACCACATTATTTTTATACTTGAGTGTGATTGTGATTTGTCCAGGGTAGACTCGAGGAGGGGTCGAGCCTTGTGGGATATATGATTTAAAGAAATGATATAGTGATTTGTGATGAGATGTGATGTGATTTAAAAAGGAGGTTTCTTAAATGAATTTCCATTTTTTATGATGAGATTTAATGAGAGTGAGCATGAGCTGATTTTCATGTTGATATTTCCATGTTTTATGCCTATTTACATGATTTTCAATACATGATATATGTATATACATGTGGCATAGTTTTATTTCCTCATGCTCCGATTATAAACGATTTATGCATAACACTATCAGCATGTAGATAAAGTAGTTATCTACCATGCTTGCATTATTACCTTACTGAGTGTGTGGTTGCTCATCCCTCTCTGTTTTCCCCCTCTACAGAGCGTACATAGTAGCCCAGTGAGGACTAAGGTGTTGCATTTTGGACATCTGCTGCTTCCATCGCCAAAAGGTATACACACAGAGATTCTTTTTGTATCTAAACAATGTAAAAGCACAGCAGTCAAATTGTCATGTAATGTGGAGGATGTAAAAGTTAGAAAACATGTCATGTATAACTTAACTATCAAATGACTGACACTTCTTTTGATTAATTGAAAATGAATGATGAGTATTGATTATTATTGACTCATAGTCCAACTCTGCAGTGGTGAGTTTGTTCACAACCGGGTAAGAAAAGGAAAAAAAATGCAAAAAAAATTTGTAGCGATTTTTGGTTAAAAAGGATAAAATGGGTCGTGGCAATTTTTGGGATGTAATTTGGACAAATATGAGGAAAATAAATCGTGTTTTGTGGATTGTTCCTCTTTGGGATATTATGTGTTTGATGTTATGAACTAGAAATTGTATGATCTTGGGGTTAATGGTTTATGATAAACACAAGTGATTAAATGACATTGTACAGTAATGCAACCCGAGTAAGATGTTTTAAGGTAAGAAAATTTTAAATTAGCGCTATTTTTTGCGCTTCCGAGCTGTCACAGATTTTCTTGGTATAAGAGCAAGGGGTTGCCTAGTACTGTCAGTGTTGAGTAATTGGAAATAGATTACATCCCAAGTGTATGTATTGTCTGGTAGTGAATTGAATTTAATGGGTAGAATTATAATCGATGTTTAATGAATACGCGCAGACACATAAGAGATAGGATATGAGGGGGAGAAGAGGACGTTCTGGGAGGCAGGCACAACCACTTCCACCACCTGCCCCACAGTCGGAGAGTCCTAACTCTCGAATGAATAAGCTAGAACATGATGTGCGGCAGGGATTTGAGCAAATGGAAACGCTATTCGCGCAGCATTTTGGGGCTAATGCCTCAGTTACTACACCTGTTTTGACTCCTCCACCACCACAAGGACCACCAGCACCCCCATCACAAACTAACCCGATGCCTCCTGCCACACAGCCCACGGTACAGACCCAGCCTAAGGACAGAAATAAGGGTCGATTGAGGGACTTTCTGAAGATAAACCCACTGACTTTTAAAAGGGTGAAAGATCCCACAAAGGCTAAGGAGTGGCTGATAGAGTTGCGAGTTATTTTCAACTTTTTGGGATGCACCGACGTCGAGAGGGTCAGTATCGGTGCTTACATGTTAAAGGGACAAGCCCGAGATTGGTGGAGCACTACTTAGAGTATAATGGCGACTAGCCATAAGGTGATTTGTTGGGAGGTGTTCTAGTCGGCATTTAGAACTCAGTATATGCCAAGAGCTGCCTAGAAGAGAATGCAAGCTAAATTTTTAAACTTGCGCAGGGTAATATGACGGTTGATGGGTACGAGAGCCAATTCACCACACTATTGAAGTATGACCCAAAAAGACTCTTAGGGATGAGGAACTCCATATAGAGCGATTCGTGTATGGACTGAGGCCCATCCTTAGAGATCGATTGATAGGGCTCTATATCACTAAGTTTAAGGATGCTCTGAGATGAGCACAAGAAGTAGAGAGGGGACTCGAGTTGGTACAATCTCAGAGTGAGTCCCAAATTTTGACCAGGGATAAGAGTAAGCGACTTGTGACCTCCCACACAAACTTTAGGAGAGGTTCTTTTAAAAGGAGACAGTTTGAGAGATCGAGAGGAAGAGTTGACAGACCTAGGGTTCCTCCCATTGTTATGGAGACCCCTTGAAGTGCTAGGCCAGAGGTTAGAGTTTGTAGAGATTATGGCTGACTACATAAGGGAAGTTGTTCCAAAACCATACAAGGCTATTTTAGATGCGGGGACTTGGGCCATAGAGTGAGGTATTGCCTGCAGCCACAAAAGCCACACTCTCAAGAGCCTCCTATACAGTAGCCTCAGAGGACGATTCCCCAGAGACGGGCTACGGCTGCTGATAAGGGTAAGAAGTCAGTCATAGAAGGACGTGTGTTTGCTTTGGATAAGGAGATCGTAAACACTTCATCTAAGACCATATGAGGTACACTTCTTGTCTGTAATCATGAGGCTCATGTGTTATTTGATTCGGGATCCACAGATTCTTTTATTGATGTATATTTTGCATGCAAACTGAGTTTAAAGCATGATTCCTTAGATTATATTTTACATGTATATACCCCTATGCGTGAGTCCTTGAGGACTGATATAGTGTGTAGAAGGTGTCAAATAAAGGTAAGAGATAAAGTGATGTTAGCAGATCTAGTGTTGTTAATCATGTGTGGTTTTGATGTGATTTTAGGGATGGACTGGTTAGCGACCAACTGTGTGAGTTTAGACTGCTATACTAAGATTGTAACTTTCTCCCTCCTTTAAAAGTTTAGTGTATGTTTGAATATTAAGGAATGAAAATGTATGAAATCCATTGTGAAAAATTTAAAGTTATGGTTACATCACTATAAAACACTGATTAAATTATTGATGTGAAGGTTACATCGCACTCGTCTTTGATATAAGTCGAGAACATCCGAGGATAGAGAACATACCAGTAGTATGTGAGTTTTCAGATGTATTTCTTGATGAATTGCCTGGCTTACCACCGAAAAGAGAGCTGGAGTTCACAATCGATTTAGTGCCAGATACCCAACCGATCTCTAAACCTCCCTATAGGATGGCGTATGTCAAATTGGAAAAGTTAAAGAAACAGTTACAGGAACCGGTTGACCATGGTTTTATTAGGCCTAGTGTGTCACCATAGGGAGCTCCGGTGTTGTTCGTAAAGAAGAAGGATGGTAGCCTTAGATTATATATAGATTACCGATTGCTGAACAAGGCTATAGTGAAGAACAAGTATCCCCTGCCAAGAATAGATGATTTATTTGACCAGCTAAGAAAGGCTTTTGTCTTTTCTAAGATTGACTTGAGGTCGAGCTATCACTAGTTAAGAATCAGGAAAGAGGATATTTCGAAAGGGCCTTCAAAACTAGGTATGGCCACTACGAGTTCTTAGTGATGCCCTTTGGTCTGACGAATGCCCTTGCTGCTTTTATGAATTTGATGAATGAGGTATTTAGAGACTATCTAGATCAGTTTGTGTCACGCCCCGAAAATGCGGAAAATAGGGCAAATTTAAAACTTTTTACTCGTTAATTCACAATTAAAGGTGCATTCCTGTGCAGTGTCATACATCATCATAATTATTATGCCTCAGGATCTCATCACTAGGATTTATATATCATATCAAATACGTTAATCCATCTCAAGTTAATTAATCCTAATACATCCCATATAATGTTATACATCGAGTGTCTGCAATTACAATAATAGTCTGGGTACATGAAAAGATAAATATACCTCAAAGTACAAAATATATATAGCCTGGAGCTCGAATCCTCCACTAGCCACTACTCCGTACGTCGCAGGGAAGTCCTTATTCACTTAAAGAACTCTGGGGGGAAAGAAAAACAGGGTGAGCTTCTAAATCGCTCAGTAAAGGGGGTAGGGAACTCATTTCATAAACCAAAATACACATCACAAAAGGTTTATTTGTATGTGAAACTCATTTGAAAACCATAGCATGAAAATACTCAAAACGACACTCTCATGTGTCAAGTCATGTGAAAACATAAAGTAAAAAGGCTCACTCTAGAGCATTAACAAAGCATGTGAAAACAACGCGATAAACGCTTTCTCAAATAACGTGGCATAGCCACTGATTTAAAATCACTCGTGGCATAGCCACAAAACACACGTGGCAAAGCCACTGATTTAATTTCTCACGTGGCATAGCCACAATACACACGTGGCAAAGCCACTGAATTATTTTCTCGCGTGGCATAGCCACAGAATAGGGTTTCTCAACGTGGCACTGCCACCAATTGGGGTATAACGTGGCACAGCCACCAATGGGGTATAACGTGGCACAGCCACCAATGGGGTATAACGTGGCACAGCCACCAATGGGGTTTCTCAACGTGGCACAGCCACCAATGGGGTTTCTCAACGTGGCACAGCCACCAATGGGGTATAACGTGGCACAGCCACCAATGGGGTTTCTCAACGTGGCACAGCCACCAATGGGGTTTCTCAACGTGGCACAGCCACAGAATAGGTTATTCTCACGTTACCAGAACGGAGAAGAAATTCGGGCTTACATGCTACCAGAGCAATGCCCGGTGTGTACTCACAACTACACACCTAAGTCTTATCACATAAGACTGGTTTGCCTTCACGTAGAACTCGTAATGGTTTTCTCTCATAAAACTCATTTCAAATCGTTTTGTACTCAACACAAAACGTAATAAAACCGAGTTCCAACTGGCAAAGCACACGCACACATTTCTCAAATCACAATATTGCCTTAACGTAGAGCCCAGTTATAAACTCATAAAACATTGGGCTCCAACCGGCTATAAAATCATGTGCAATTTAATCTCAACACAAAACACTCAACATGCTTGTTTTATAAACCACAAATCATGCTAAAACAGTTCGCAATTCACATACACAAATGGTTTAGATTTCCCTTACCTCTTTGCACCTCGTATAGTGCAATCGTTCCCCCGTATCACGGACTAGCCTCGCATTCCACTCTGGAACTCCCGAGCTGTCCAAACGATGTTAAAACATCAATACTCAACATCACATAAACCTCAATTCTCAAAATCGAGCATAATTGCTCATAACACCTCAATTCTCTTGATTTCTCATAACTCAACCCTAAACTACAACCTCATTCACAATATCTCAATGTCCTACATTTCTCATGCCAACTATCTAGGCTAATTCTCCACATTGTCTATATTTCCATTTATAGCACAATTCTCAAAATTACCAAAATCTCCAAATATCAACATTAATCCAACTACATTGCAATTTCATCAATCCCTAATCATTCCTCAACTATTTCAACGCAATAACAACCACTAATAACATCAAAATCAGCTCAAATATCAAGATCGAGGTTTAGAAATTACCCAAAGCTTGTGAGACGCACAACTCACGCCTCGATCCGATTCGTCCTTTGATTTCCAAGTATGTTGTTCTCCCTTTGATGAGGAACAACTTGCCTCCTTACCACAATAGCTGATTCGACCGGAAATGGGTGATTTGGGGGAGTGAGAAACTAGGTTTTCGGTGGAAATGGGTTTTGGAAGAGAGAGAAAGTGAAATTGCAGAGAAAACACGGGTTCCTTATATAGACTGGAGGTAGGAGATCGATCTGCCTCTTGATGAGATCGATCTGTGTTTGAAATTTGGGGACGATCTGGGCAATTTTATGCCTAGGAGATCGATCTGTCGAGGGGTGAGATCGATCTCTTTATGGCTTTATGAGATCGATTTGCTCCTTGAGGAGATCGATCTTCTCCCAAACAGAATCATTTGGAGATCGATCTCTTCCTCATGAGATCGATCTTCTCTCAAACAGATTCATAAGGAGATCGATCCTCTTCCATTGGAGATCTATCTGCTCCTTAAATTCCTCATTCCTTGTCATTTTTAGCTCACCAGATCGATCTCTCCTTCTCCCAGATCGATCTGCTCCTTAAATTTCTCCTTCTTTGTCGTTTATATCTCACCAGATCGATCTCTCCTTCTCCTAGATCGATCTGTCCTCATAGTTCATGCTTATTTTACACACTTAACATATAAATCTCCAATTATAATTCCCACAATTCACTTAGCTCAATAAATTACACTTCAAATTCTTATTACATCATTAAAATATGTCTGAAATTCTCAGATCTCACATCCTCCCCACCTTAAATAGAATTTGGTCCTCCAAATTCAACTCAACTAGTTAAAGAGATGGGGGTATTTCTCCTTCATGAGACTCTCCAGTTCCCACGTTGCCTCTTCCCTTGAGTGATGTTTCCACAAAACTTTCACTAATGGGATGCTCTTGGTTCTCAGTACCTTTTCCTTTCTATCGAGAATCCGGACGGGTTCCTCAGTGTAGCTCATGTCCTCCTGTATGTCCATCTCATCATACTCTATAACATGAGAAGGGTCCGGGTGGTACTTCCTCAACATAGATACATGAAAAACATTGTGTATTCCGGACATCTGTGGGGGTAATGCCAATCTGTAGGCTACCTCTCCCACTCTCTCAAGGATCTCGAATGGTCCTATGTATCGAGGATTCAACTTCCCTTTCTTCCCAAATCGCATGATACCCTTGCTCGGTGATACTCTCAGAAATACTGCATCACCAACATCAAACTCGAGTGGCCGTCTACGCACATCCGCGTAGCTTTTCTGTCTATTCTGTGCAGCCCGTAACCTCTCACATATGAGTTTCACACTCTGTACGGCTTGCTCAACAAGCTCGGGAGCATTTATCTTTCTGTCACCGACTTCTTCCCAAGTTACAGGGGATCTACACCTCCTACCATATAGAGCCTCAAAAGGTGCCATTCTAATACTCGCATGATAGCTGTTATTGTATGCAAACTCTGCTAGGGGCAGGTGATCATCCCATGATCCCTTAAAATCCATCGTACACGCCCTCAACATATCCTCCAGGGTCTGAATAGTCCTCTCTGACTGACCATCTGTCTGAGGATGATAGGCGGTACTAAAACTCAATCGAGATCCCATGGACTCCTGAAACTGGGTCTAAAATCTGGAAGTAAATCGGGAATCTCTATCAGAAGTAATACTCACTGGAGCCCCATGTAATCTAGCTATCTCGCTGACATACAGTTCAGCTAAGGCATCCACAGTATCTGTGCTCTTGATGGCAAGGAAGTGGGCACTCTTGGTCAATCTATCCACAATGACCCATATCGCGTCACGACCTCTCCGGGTCCTCGGTAAACCCATAATAAAGTCCATAGTGACATGCTCCCATTTCCATGTAGGTACAGGTAAGGGCTGTAGTAGTCCTCCGGGCTTCCGATGCTCAGCTTTCACTTGCTGGCATACTAAACACCTGGCCACATACTCTGCCATGTCTCGCTTCATACCACTCCACCAATACACCTTTCTCAAGTCTCGGTACATCTTAGTACTTCCTGGGTGCATGGTGTATCGCGAGCAGTGGGATTCTCTCAGTATCTGTCTCTTCAGGGTATCATCGTTCGGTACACAAATCCGTCCCCTGAATCTCAACAATCCATCCTCACTGATGGTGAGATCCGACTGCGAACTCTGCTCAGCTTGGCTAACCATATCTATCAATCTCTGATCACTGCGCTGCCCAGTTCTAATCTGATCCATGATCCTGGGCTCTATCCGCAAGCTAGCCAAAAATCCAGTCTCTACCTCTTTAACTCTGATCCGAAGTTCGGCGAACTGCTCTAACAAATCCCATTCCCTGATCATCATAGCAGATATCATACTCTTCCTGCTCAGGGCATCAGCAACCACATTTGCCTTACCCGGATGATAAAGAATCTCGCAGTCATAATCCTTAAGGAGTTCCATCCATCTCCTTTGTCTCATGTTTAACTCTTTCTGATCAAAGAGATATCTCAAACTCTTATGATCAGTGAAGATCTGGAATCTTTCCCCATATAAGTAATGTCGCCAGATCTTCAAAGCAAATACCACAGCGGCTAACTCCAAATCATGCGTGGGATAATTCCGCTCATGGTCTTTCAGCTGTCGCGATCCATATGCGACCACCCTTCCGTGCTGCATAAGCACACACCCCAATCCTTGGTGAGATGCATCACTATACACCGAAAATCCTCCTGATCCCTCAGGGATAGTTAACACAGGTGCCGCTGTTAATCTCCTCTTTAACTCTTGAAAACTGAGCTCATATTGATCAGTCCATGTAAATGGAGTCTCTTTACGCGTGAGCTTAGTTAAAGGAGCGGCAATCCTTGAAAATCCTTCCACAAATCTCCTGTAATACCCTGCCAAACCAAGGAAGCTTCGTACCTCAGTCACTGTCCTCGGTCTCTCCCAATTAAGCACAGCTGCTATTTTACTTGGATCCACTGATACTCCTTCCTCTGAGACTATATGCCCAAGGAAAGCTATGCGGTTCAGCCAAAACTCACACTTACTAAGCTTTTTGTACAATTGCTTATCTCGGAGTATCTGAAGTACTAACCACAAATGCTGTGCATGCTCCTCATACGACCGAGAGTACACCAAGATATCATCAATAAAGACTATCATAAACTTATCCAGATAGTCTCTGAACACCTCGTTCATCAATCTCATAAATGCTGCAGGGGCGTTCGTCAATCCAAAGGACATCACCAGAAATTCGTAATGGCCATACCTTGTTCTGAAGGCCGTCTTTGGAATATCTTCTTCCTTGATCCTCAATTGGTGATAGCCCGATCTCAAATCAATTTTAGAAAAGACTGATGTCCCTCTCAGCTGATCAAGTAGATCATCAATCCTGGGCAGTGGGTATTTATTCTTCACCGTGGCTTTATTCAATAACCGGTAGTCTACACATCATCTGAGACTACCATCCTACTTCTTAACAAATAATACTGGCGCTCCCCACGGCGAAACACTGGGTCTAATAAACCCTTGATCCAATAACTCTTGTAGTTGTCTCTTCAATTCCTCGAGTTCCACTAATGCCATCCTGTAAGGAGGTTTAGAGATCGGCTGAGTATCTGGTACCAAATCAATGGTAAACTCCAGCTCTCTCTCTAGTGGTAAACCTGGCAATTCATCGGGCAAAACATCCAGAAATTCACACACCACAGGTATATCCTCAATCCTCGAATGTTCCCGCTCATCGTCTGAGATGAGTGTCTCATAACCTTCACATGAATAATCATATTTAATATTCTCCAAAATAATGTTAAAATTTTCAAATTACTTACTAGAATTCCATATATACATTTCCTCAATATCTCAACCGTACACTGTAAGGTTCAGGTAGGGAGAAAGTTACAATCTTAGTGTAGCAGTCTAAACTCACTCGATTGGTCGCCAACCAATCCATTCCCAGAATTACATCAAACCCATGTATATTCAACATGATTAGATCTGCTAACATCACTCTATCTCCCACCTTTATCTCACATCCTCTACAGATTAACTCAGTTCTCTGAGATTCACGCATAGGGGTATTTACATGTAGTATATATTCTAGAGGTTCAAACTTCAAGTTTAATCTACATGCAAAGTGCTCAGAAATAAACGAATGCGTGGATCCTGAATCAATCAACACATGAGCCTTATGATTACAGACAGAGAGTGTACCTCTTATAGTTTCTGTCGAAGTGTCTGCGATCTCCTTATCCAGGGCAAACACATGTCCCTGTGCCACAGGTTTTTTCCCTTTCTCTGCCGCAGTGGCCCGTCTCCGGGGATCCACTCTCTGAGGCTGTTGTCTAGTAGGCTCCGGAGTATATGGTATCTGAGGTTGGGGACAGTCCTTCACTCTGTGACCCATGTCACCGCATCTAAAGCATCCATGAATCGACCCCGTACAACTTCCCTCATGCGATCGGCCACAATCTCTACAAATCCTCATCCCCGGCCTGACATATCGAGGGGCCTCCTTGATAATAGGATAGGCTCTGGGTCTCTCTAATCTGTCCTTCTGTACCTCAATCCTTCCTCTTCTGAAGGAACCTCTCCGAGCCTCTGTCTGGAAAAGTGCTGGCCTCTTGCCCTTATCTCTATTCACCGCTCTGAGCTCATTCTGGGATTGTACCATCTCAATCCCACTTTCAATCTCTTGTGCTCGTCTCAGAGCATCTCCAAACTCAGTGATGCACAGCCCTATCAATCTATCTCTGATGACGGGCTTCAACCCATACACAAACTTCTCTGTGCGGAGCTCTTCACTCTTGAAGGTCTCTGGGTCATATCTCAATAGCGCTGTGAATTGGCTCTCATAGTCATCCACAGACATGTCACCCTGTACCAAACTCAAAAACTCGGCCTGTTTCTTTCTCTGAGCGGCCCGTGGTACATATTGGGTCTTAAAAGCTGTCTGAAACTCTTCCCAACCAATCACATCATGGTGGGACATCAGAATTCCCTGGGTAGTACCCCACCGATCTCGAGCTCTCCCCTTCAGCATATAGGCACTCATACTGACCCTCTCAGCATCGGTGCACCCCAGAATATCAAATATAATTCTTAATTCCGTCAACCACTCCTCAGCCTCTGTAGGATCCTTCTTTCCCTTAAATGCGGGTGGATTCATCTTCAGAAAATCCCTTAGTCGGACCATACTTCTATCCTCAGGCTGAGTGACGGGAGGCACTGGGGGTATGGGAGGTCCTTGTGGTGGTGTAGGGGTAGTATCCGAGGCATTAACCCCAAAGTGTTGCGCGAATAACGCTGCCATCTGCTCAAAACCTTGCCTCACATCGGTCTCAATCCGATTAAATCGAGAGTTAGGACTCTCTGGTTGTGGGACAGGTGGCGGAGGGGACTCTGCCTGCCTCCTCGAACGACCTCGTCGTTTACTCATTCTCTATCTCAACTCGTCTCCTGCGCGTACATATCACAATCGATTGAAATCTCAATCCTCAATTTCAGTTCATGACCAGACTATTACAGACACTTGGGATGTATTCTATTTCACTTAACCGACACTGACAGTACTAGACACCCTAAGCTCTGATACCAAGAAAACTCTGTCACGCCCCGAAAATGCGGAAAATAGGGCAAATTTAAAACTTTTTACTCGTTAATTCACAATTAAAGGTGCATTCCTGTGCAGTGTCATACATCATCATAATTATTATGCCTCAGGATCTCATCACTAGGATTTATATATCATATCAAATACGTTAATCCATCTCAAGTTAATTAATCCTAATACATCCCATATAATGTTATACATCGAGTGTCTGCAATTACAATAATAGTCTGGGTACATGAAAAGATAAATATACCTCAAAGTACAAAATATATATAGCCTGGAGCTCGAATCCTCCACTAGCCACTACTCCGTACGTCGCAGGGAAGTCCTTATTCACTTGAAGAACTCTGGGGGGAAAGAAAAACAGGGTGAGCTTCTAAATCGCTCAGTAAAGGGGGTAGGGAACTCATTTCATAAACCAAAATACACATCACAAAAGGTTTATTTGTATGTGAAACTCATTTGAAAACCATAGCATGAAAATACTCAAAACGACACTCTCATGTGTCAAGTCATGTGAAAACATGAAGTAAAAAGGCTCACTCTAGAGCATTAACAAAGCATGTGAAAACAACGCGATAAACGCTTTCTCAAATAACGTGGCATAGCCACTGATTTAAAATCACTCGTGGCATAGCCACAAAACACACGTGGCAAAGCCACTGATTTAATTTCTCACGTGGCATAGCCACAATACACACGTGGCAAAGCCACTGAATTATTTTCTCGCGTGGCATAGCCACAGAATAGGGTTTCTCAACGTGGCACTGCCACCAATTGGGGTATAACGTGGCACAGCCACCAATGGGGTATAACGTGGCACAGCCACCAATGGGGTATAACTTGGCACAGCCACCAATGGGGTATAACGTGGCACAGCCACCAATGGGGTTTCTCAACGTGGCACAGCCACCAATGGGGTTTCTCAACGTGGCACAGCTACCAATGGGGTATAACGTGGCACAGCCACCAATGGGGTTTCTCAACGTGGCACAGCCACCAATGGGGTTTCTCAACGTGGCACAGCCACAGAATAGGTTATTCTCACGTTACCAGAACGGAGAAGAAATTCGGGCTTACATGCTACCAGAGCAATGCCCGGTGTGTACTCACAACTACACACCTAAGTCTTATCACATAAGACTGGTTTGCCTTCACGTAGAACTCGTAATGGTTTTCTCTCATAAAACTCATTTCAAATCGTTTTGTACTCAACACAAAACGTAATAAAACCGAGTTCCAACCGGCAAAGCACACGCACACATTTCTCAAATCACAATATTGCCTTAACGTAGAGCCCAGTTATAAACTCATAAAACATTGGGCTCCAACCGGTTATAAAATCGTGTGCAATTTAATCTCAACACAAAACACTCAACATGCTTGTTTTATAAACCACAAATCATGCTAAAACAGTTCGCAATTCACATACACAAATGGTTTAGATTTCCCTTACCTCTTTGCACCTCGTATAGTGCAATCGTTCCCCCGTATCACGGACTAACCTCGCATTCCACTCTGGAACTCCCGAGCTGTCCAAACGATGTTAAAACATCAATAATCAACATCACATAAACCTCAATTCTCAAAATCGAGCATAATTGCTCATAACACCTCAATTCTCTTGATTTCTCGTAACTCAACCCTAAACTACAACCTCATTCACAATATCTCAATGTCCTACATTTCTCATGCCAACTATCTAGGCTAATTCTCCACATTGTCTATATTTCCATTTATAGCACAATTCTCAAAATTACCAAAATCTCCAAATATCAACATTAATCCAACTACATTGCAATTTCATCAATCCCTAATCATTCCTCAACTATTTCAACGCAATAACAACCACCAATAACATCAAAATCAGCTCAAATATCAAGATCGAGGTTTAAAAATTACCCAAAGCTTGTGAGACGCACAACTCACGCCTCGATCCGATTCGTCCTTTGATTTCCAAGTATGTTGTTCTCCCTTTGATGAGGAACAACTTTCCTCCTTACCACAATAGCTGATTCGGCCGAAAATGGGTGATTTGGGGGAGTGAGAAACTAGGTTTTCGGTGGAAATGGGTTTTGGAAGAGAGAGAAAGTGAAATTGCAGAGAAAACACGGGTTCCTTATATAGACTGGAGGTAAGAGATCGATCTGCCTCTTGACGAGATCGATCTGTGTTTGAAATTTGGGGACGATCTGGGCAATTTTATGCCTAGGAGATCGATCTGTCGAGGGGTGAGATCGATCTCTTTATGGCTTTATGAGATCGATCTGCTCCTTGAGGAGATCGATCTTCTCCCAAACAGAATCATTTGGAGATCGATCTCTTCCTCATGAGATCGATCTTCTCTCAAACAGATTCATAAGGAGATCGATCCTCTTTCATTGGAGATCGATCTGCTCCTTAAATTCCTCATTCCTTGTCATTTTTAGCTCACCAGATCGATCTCTCCTTCTCCCAGATCGATCTGCTCCTTAAATTTCTCCTTCTTTGTCGTTTATATCTCACCAGATCGATCTCTCCTTCTCCTAGATCGATCTGTCCTCATAGTTCATGCTTATTTTACACACTTAACATATAAATCTCCAATTATAATTCCCACAATTCACTTAGCTCAATAAATTACACTTCAAATTCTTATTACATCATTAAAATATGTCTGAAATTCTCAGATCTCACAGTTTGTGATAGTCTTCATTGATGACATCCTTGTGTATTCTCAGTCTCGCGAAGAACATGCACAATATTTGAGGATTGTGCTGCAGATACTCAGAGATATGCAGCTTTATGGAAAGATCAATAAGAGTGAGTTTTGACTAGATCAAATAGCTTTTCTTGGTCATATGGTATCTGAGGACGGAGTGTCAGTTGACCCGTCTAAGATAGAAGCTATACTTAATTAGGAGAGACCGAGGATAGTTACACAGATTCGGAGTTTTCTAGGACTTGCAGGGTATTATAGAAGGTTTGTTGAAGGATTTTCCAGGATTACCGCTCCCTTGACCAAGCTCACACGTAAGGAGACTCCTTTTCTATGGTCTGAGCAGTGTGAGTAGAGCTTTCAAGAATTAAAGAGGAGATTAACGATGGCACCTGTGTTGACTATTCTAAATGGACCTAGAAGCTTCGCAGTGTACAATGATACCTCTCAACAAGGATTGTGGTGTGTGCTCATGCAGCAAGGGAGAGTAGTCGCTTATGGTTTGAGACAGTTAAAGGATCATGAGAGAAATTACCACACATATGATTTGGAGTTAGCCGCAGTAGTATTTGCATTAAAAATCTAGAAGCATTACTTATATGGGGAAAGGTTCCAAATATTTATTGACCACAAGAGCCTGAGATACATATTTGACCAAAAAGAGTTAAACATGAGACAAAAGAGATGGATGGAACTTCTTAAAGACTACAATTGCGAGATACTCGACCACCCCGGGAAAACGAACGTAGTTGCTGACGCCCTAAGCAGGAAGAGTGTGATATCTACTATGATGATTAAGGAATGGGATTTGTTAGAGTAGTTCGTCGGACTCAGGATTAGAGTTGAGGAAGCAGAAGTTGGGTTTATGGCTAGCCTATGGATAGAGCCCAGTATTATGAATCAGATTAAAACCTGGCAGCGAAATGATCAGAGGCTATTGGATATGGCTAGCCAAGAAGAACAAACCTCACAGTCGAATTTCATGGTTAGTGACGATGGGTTATTGAGGTTTAAGGGTCAAATTTGTGTTACAAACGATGATACCATGAAGCAACAAATACTGAGAGAGTCCCACTGCTCGCGATACACCATGCACCCGGGAAGTACCAAGATGTACCAGGATTTGAGAAGGGTATATTGGTGGAGTGGTATAAAGCGAGATGTGGCAGAATATGTGGCCAAATGTTTGGTGTGCCAACAAGTGAAAGCTGAGCACTAGAAGCCCGGAGGATTGTTTAAGCCTTTGCTTGTGCCTACATGGAAATGAGAGCATATTACCATGGACTTTATCATAGGATTGTCGAGGACCCAAAGAGGTCATGATGTAATATGGGTGATAATGGATAGATTAACAAAGAGTGCCCACTTCCTTGCCATCAAGAGCACAGATACATTGAGTACCCTAGCTGAGTTATATGTTAGAGAGATAGCTAGACTGCATGGGGCTCCAGTGAGTATTACATCTGATAGAGATTCCCGGTTCACCTCTAGGTTTTGGACTCATTTTCAGGAGGTCATAGGATTTCAGTTGAGTTTTAGTACCGCCTATCATCTTTAGACTGATGGTCAGTCAGAGTGGACTATACAGACATTGGAGAACATGTTGAGGATGTGTACAATGGATTTTAAGGGATCATGGGATGATCACCTACCCATTGGGAGTTCGTATATAATAATAGTTATCATTCGATAATTGGTATGGCACCTTACGAGGCTCTATATGGTAAGAAGTTTAGATCCCCTATAGCTTGGGAAGAAGTGGGCGACAGGAAAATAAATGCTCCTGAACTTGTTGAGTAGGCAATTAAAAGTGTCAAAATTATATGTGAAAGGTTACGGCCTGCTCAGAGTCGATAGAAACGTTACGCAGATGTGCATAGACGACCACTTGAGTTTCGTGTTTGAGATGCTGTATTCCTTAAGATATCTCCAAGTAAGGGTATCATGCATTTCAGGAAGAAAGGAAAATTGAGTCCTCGGTATATAGGACCGTTTGAGATTTTGGAGAGAGTGGGAGACGTCGGCTATCGATTGGCCTTACCTTCGCAGTTCTCCGAGGTACACAATGTCTTTCACGTATCCATGTTGAGGAAATTTAATCCGGATCCCTCCCATGTCATCGAGTATGAAGCATTGGATATTCAAGGGGATATGAGTTATGTGGAAGAACCCATCCAAATACTCAACAGAAAGGAAAAGGTATTTCGAACAAAAAGGATTCCATTGGTTAAAGTTCTTTGAAAGTACCACTCAATGGAGGAAGCAACTTGGGAACTAGAGAACCTTATGAATTAGAAGTACCCCCAACTATTAAGTGGATCGAGTTGAATTTGGAGGACCAAATTTTCCAAAGGTGGGGAAGATGTGAGACCTGAAAATTTTATGTAACTTAGTCATGAGATTTGTAATGTGAAGTGTGAGATCTGAGAATTTTAGATATATTTTAATGATGTAATAAGAGCTTGAAGTGTAATTTATTGAGCTAAGTGAATTGTGAAAATTATATTTGGAGATTTATGTGTAAGTGTTTAACATAAGTGTGAAACTAAGAGGTCAGATCGATCTTGGGGAAGGAGAGATCGATCTGGTGAGTTAAAAATGACAGGGAAGGAGGAATTTAAGGAGCAGATCGATCTCCAATGGAAGAGGATCGATCTCCTTATGATTCTGTTTGAGAGAAGATCGATCTCATGAGGAAGGGATCGATCTCCAAATGTTTCTGTTTGGGAGAAGATCGATCTCCTCAAGGAACAGATCTCATAAAGCCATAAAGAGATCGATCTCACCCCTCGATAGATCGATCTCCTAGGCATAAAATTGCCCCAAATCGTCCCCAAATTCAAATGCAGATCGATCTCATCAAGAGCCAGATCGATCTCCTAGCCTCAGTCTATATAAGGAACCCCTGCTTTCTCCTGCAATTTCACTTTCTCTCTCTTCTAACCCCCATTTTCACCGAGCCCTAGCTTTCTCACTCATCCAAAGCACCCATTTCCGTCTGAATCAGAGGCTGTGGCAAGAAGGAAAGTTGTTCCTCATCAAAGGAAAGTTGTTCCTCATCAAAGTTGTTCAAGGCAAGAGATAAGCTCTCCACAAGTTTTGGGTAATTTCTAAACCTCGATCTTGATATTTGAGATGATTTTGGTAATAATAGTTGTTGGCATTGTGTTGAAGTAGCTAGAAAATGATTAGGGATTGATGAAATTACAATGTAGTTGGAGTGATAATGATATTTAGCAATTTTGGGAATTTTGAGCTATAAATGGAAATTTAGACAATGTGGTGAATTAGCATAGATAATTTGGCATGAGTAATGTAGGATGTTGAGATGTTATGAATGAGATTGTAGTTTGGGCTAGAGTTACGAGAATCAAGAGATTTGAGGTGTTATGAGCAATTATGCTCGATTTTGAGAATTGAGGTTACTGTGATGATGAATATTGATGTTTTAACATCGTTTGGACAGCTCGGGAGTTCCAGAGTGGAGTGCGAGACTAGTCCGTGACAAGGGGGAAACAATTGCACTATACGAGGTGCAAAGAGGTAAGGGAAACTAAACCAATTGTGTATGTGATTTTGAACTATATAGCAGGATTCGTGATTTATAAAACAAGCATGTTTGATGTGTTGTGTTTTGATGAGAATGCACACGATTTTTATAGCCGGTTGGAGCCCAATGTTTTTATGAGTTTATAATTAGGCTCTACGTTAAGGCAATATCGAGATTTGAGAAATGTGTGCGTGCCTTACCGGTTGGAACTCGGTTTTAACATGTTTTGTGTTGAGTACAAAACGGTTTTCAAATGAGTTTCATGAGAGAAAAACCACTATGAGTTCTACGTGAAGGCAAACCAGTCTTATGTGATAAGACTTAGGTGTGTAATTGTGAGTACACACTGGGCATTGCTCTGGTAGCATATAAGCCCGATTCTTCTCCGTTCTGATAACGTGAGAACCCTATTTGGTGGCCGTTGCCACGTGAGAACACTATTTGGTGGCCGTTGCCATGTGAGAACCCTATTTGGTGGCCGTTGCCATGTGAGAACCCTATTTGGTGGCCGTTGCCACGTGAGATCCCCCATTCAGTGGCTATGCCACGTATAATTGGTCGCCGTTACCACGTGAAACCCTATCCTGTGGCTGTGCCACGTGTGAATTTAAATCAGTGGCTATGCCACGTGTGTTTAGTGGCTGTGCCACGTGTGAATTTAAATCAGTGGCTATGCCACGTGTGTTTAGTGGCTGTGCCACGTGTGAATTTAAATCAGTGGCTATGCCAAGTGTGTTTAGTGGTTGCGCCACGTGTATTATTATTACAGTGATTTTATCACGTTTATTGAGAAAGCGATTATCGCATTATTTTCACATGCTTTGTTACTGCTCTATACTGAGCATTTTACTTCATGTTTTCACATGATTTGAGATATGAGAATGTCGTTTTGAGTACTTTCATGCTATGGTTTTCAAATGAGTATAATGAGTTTCACATACAAATAAATATTATGTGCATTTTGGTTTATATAATGAGTCCCCTACCCCCTTACTGAGCGATTTAGAAGCTCACCCTGTTTTCTTTCCCCCTAGATTTCTTTAAGTGAAAAAGGGTTTCCCTGCGACGTACGGAGTAGTGGCTAGTGGAGGACTTGAGCTGAAGGCCATATATTGTATTTGAGGTATCTTTTATCTTTTCATGTACCCAGATAATTATTGTAATTGCAGACAGTTGATGTATAACATTGTATGGGATGTATTAGGATTAATTAACTTAATATTGAGTAATGTATATGATACGATACATGTTATCTAGTGATGAGATCCTGAGGTATGATAAATATGATGATGCATGATACTGCACAGGAATATACCCTTAATTGTGAATTAATGAGTAAAAAGTTTTTAAATTTGCCCTATTTTTTGCGTTTTCGGCGTGACATGAAGGTTGTAATTGGTGAATGTAATTATGTTATATCGATGTAGACGCAAGTTTTAAATATAATGAAGTATATGGGGATGAAGTTTTTAGATCTTAAATGTGTATGGATTGAAATATGGAGTAGATTGTGGTAAGTTTGCATTGCGTTTCCTACAAATTTGTGCCGCAGTAGTAGAATCTGTGAAGGCTATATCGATCTACAAGGGAAGAGAGATCGATCTCATGGCTCCAAAATGCAAGAAATGTGTAAAAGTAGGCAAGCAGATCGATCTCATAAGGGAACAGATCGATCTCATGCTACCTCTGCCTAGCAAGAATCGATCTTGTCACAAGGCATGATCGATCTCCTTAAGTCTCGGCCTAGAAGAGATCAATCTTTACCCTCTAACAGATCGATCTCCACCCTCGACCAGATCGATATTGTAGTTGTTAATGGAGCAGTTAGAGTAGTTGAATCAAGTAGAGATCGATCTCCATCAATGCCAGATCGACCTCATACGCCTTGCTTACATAAGAATCACGAGATTTTTCCTAAAAACTGAGCCTCTCTCACCTGCAAACCCCAACACTCACCATTTTCACCCAAACCAAGCTTTCTCTCTCTCAGATTCACCATATTCTGGACAAAATTAGACAAAAGGTAAGAGAAAGTTGTTCCCCTTGGTAAAGGGAACAATATACTAGAAAATCAAGGATTAGACTGAAACAAAGGAAAGGACAAGCATTCTACAAGTTTTAGCAAGAGGAGACAACTAGGTGAGCTCACAAGACCCTTGTTTTCTTAAGTAGTATCATTTTATATAGTAGCGAATGAACATATATATATGAACATATATTTGGTTGGAAATGTCTAAGTCATGAGGAAATAACCAATGAGTATAGTTGGAAAATGAAATGTGGATATCTTGTATTGCTTATGAGCTAGCTAAGGTGATGATTAAGATGTAGGAGAAATTTTGAGACAATGTATGTGTTAAGAATGGTAACTTGGATATAGTATAGATATAGGAATAAATGAAAAGGAAAATGAGAATGATGAATATTGACAATTGAATGATGTTTGGACAACTCGAGAATCCGACATGGGAAACGAGACTAGTCCGAGGATCGGAGGATATTGTACCACTCAAGGTACAAAAGGTAAGGGAAATAAATCGTTTGTGCTTGTGAGTTTTTGAATGATTGAAAACATTTCGATAGCATGAAAAAGGTTTAATGAAATGAGCATGTTTATGAGAAATGAGATGTTTTGATGAACGAGTGAGTGTTTTGTCGGTTTGAGCTCGGTTTTGATGAGTTTTGTGTAACTGTGAATATAATGTTTTATAACTGAAATGAGTTTTGTAATAACCGCTATGGGCTCTACGTGAAGGCAAAACGATTTTAATACAACAATGACATATTTTACTAAGGCTAAGGCTTGTCATGAGATGCATATCGATACACCGCTTTGATAGCGTTGAGTGGCCTTGCTCTGGTAGCATGTAAGATCGGGCCTTGCTTTAGTAGCATGTAAGATCAATACCTCCATTTTGGTAACGAGAGATGACCCCGCTCTGGTAGCGATGGGTGGCTTTACTTTAATAGCATGTAAGACCGGGCCTTACTTTGAATACCATGTAAGACCGTGGCTGTATGACTCTGATCAAGTCTACAGCGAATCATGACCATGTATTGTGTCGACGCTTCCCTCTGTTGAGGATGTCCACCTAGGGGACGACTTGATTTGATGTGATGTGCCTATGATGATAACTTTATCTGAGTTTTATTAAATGCTTAGTCTCGATTTCCTTGATGAATGATGTGTTTTACAACCATGATTTCTATCACGTAATGATGATTTAATGTTATGATGATTGGTGATCTTTATCACGTGAATTATGTCGATGTCATTATTTCCATTGTTATTTCTATAACGTTTTCCATGCTCGAATATTTCCATCATATTATGTTGTGATGATGATTTTATAAATTTTCCTCATCCTCCTTGCTGAGAGTTTTGAGAGCTCACCCTTTTTCCTCCCCCCTCCAGTTTTCTTACAATGAGTGAGTAGTGCTTGCCGCATACATGATATAGGCTGGTGGACAAGATCTCCCAAGGCTATCGCTTGTACATGCACAAGGTATAATTCAGTTCAATTTGTTTCCAGACAATGATGTAATACAGACATTTGTGTTAAGTATTTTTGGGATGTAACTAGGACAAATATGAGGAAAATGAATCGTGTTTTGTGGATTGTTCCCTTTTGGGATATTATGTGTTTGATGTTATGAACTAGAAATTGTATCATCTTGGGGTTAATGGTTTATGATAAACACAAGAGATTAAATGAGATTGTACAAGAATGCAACCCGAGTAAGAGGTTTTAAGGTAAGAAAATTTTAAATTAGCCCTATTTTTCACGCTTCCGGGCTGTCACAATATAAGTAATGCCGCTGTATCTGAAAAGTAAACACCACAGCAGCTAATTCCAAATCATGTGTGGGGTAATTCCGCTCATTGTCCTTAAGTTGATGCGAACCGTAAGCGAATACTTTCCCGTGCTGCATAAGTACGCACCCCAGACCTTGATGGGAAGTATCACTATGCACTGCAAAGCCTCCGGATCCACTTGGGAAGGTTAAAATAGGTGCTATAGTCAATCTCCGTTTAAGCTCTTGGAAACACGACCATACAAATGGGACATCTTTACGTGTAAGCTTAGTCAAAGGAGCTGAAATCCTGAAGAATCCCTCAAGAAACCTCCTATAATACCTTGCCAGTCCTAGAAAACTTCGAACCTCTGTAACTATCACGGTCTCTCCCATTTGAGTACAACCTCAACCTTAGACGGATCAACTGACACCCCTTCTTTAGATACGATATGACCAAGGAAAGCTACTTGATCTAGCCAAAATTCACATTAACTAAACTTTCCATACAACTGCTTGTTTCGGAGCTTCTGAAGCGTAGTTTGTGAATATTGCGCATGTTCCTTCTAGGACTTAGAATAAATGAAAATGTCATCAATGAAAACTATTACAAACTGATCCAAATACTCCTGAAACACCTCGTTCATCAAATTCATAAAAGCAGTAGGGACATTAGTCAACCCAAAGGGTATCACTAAAAATTCATAATAACTGTATTGAGTTTTGAAGGCCATTTTTGGAACATCCTCTTTTTTTATCCTTAATTTGTAATAGCCCGATCTCAAATCAATCTTAGAAAACACTGAAGCCACTCTCAGTTGATCACAAAAATCATCTATTCTTGGTAGAGGATATTTATTCTTCTCCGTAGCATTGTTCAGTAATCTGTAATCTATACATAGTCTGAGGCTAGCATCATTCTTCTTGAAAAATAGAATCGGAGCTCTCCATGGTGACACACTGAGTCTAATAAAACCCTTATCAAGCAACTCTTGCAATTGCTTCTTCAGTTCTTCTAATTCAACTGGTGTCATCCTATAGGGAGGTTTAGAGATTAGCTGATATCTGGCATTAAATCGATAGTGAACTCTAGCTCTCTTTTCGGTGGTAAGCCCAGCAACTCATCTGGGAATACATTCGGAAACTCACATACAATTGGTATATCCTCTATCCTCGAAAGCTCTTGATTGGTATCGAAGATGATGCAATGTAACCTTCATATCAAAAATTTCATCAGTAACCTAAGAAAATTATAAGTTTACTATAAGATTTCATATCCCATACATCATTCGTTTTATTTCTTAATAGCCAAACATATACTGAATTCATCAGGTAAGGAGAAGATTACAGTCTCAGTATAGCAGTCTAGACTTACGCGATTGGCAGCTAGCCAATCCATACCTAAAATCACATGAAAACCATACATTTTTAACAAAACTAGATCTGTTAACATTATCTTGTCTCCCACCTTAATTTCACACTTTCTACATACTTTGTCGGTCCTTTGAGACTCACGCATCAGTGTATATACATGCAGTATATGATCTAAAGGTCTAAGCTCTAAGTGCAATTTATATGCAAATTATGTCGAAATAAAAGAATGTGTAGATATAGGGTCAAATAATGCATGTGCTTTATAGTTATAGACAAGAAGTGTACCTCAAATAACCTCAGATAAAGTTTTTGTAGTCTCTTTATCAATAGCGAACACACGCCCCTCAGAGATAAGCTTTTTCCCATTTTCAGCGACGGTGGCCCGTCTTTAGGGAATTAATCTCTGAGACTATTGTCGATGAGGCTCTTGGGGCTGTGGCGTCTGAAGTTGTGGATAATCCTTAACCCTGTGGCCCATGTCTCCACACTTAAAACATCCTCCTGTCACCCGGTAGCAAACACCCTCATGCGGCCGACCACAGTCTTTACAAATCTTAATACCCAGTCTGGTACGTTGAGTGGTCTCTACAGTGCTGTAAGGAATCTTGGGCCTATCAACCCTAACCTTAAGTCTTCGATCCTCTACATCTTGGGCAGATCCCTCTTATAATCTGCTTGGGATGCTTTAGGCCTTTTACCCTTATCTTTGCCCTTCACTTGAGACCCATACTAGGACTGTGTCAAATCTAGTCCCCTCTCGATTTCGTACATGCGACCAAGTGCATCCTTAAATTCAGTGATATGGAATCCCAATAATCTATCTCTGATAGCTGGTCTTAATCCGTATAAGAATCTCTTTGTACGACACTTTTTGTCCCTGAAAGTTTCCGGATCATATGTCGTTAATGTAGTAAATTCAGTTCTCGTACTCATCGACTATCATACCGCCTAGATTAAATTTAGAAAATTTGCTTGCATCTTCTTTTGGGCAGTGAGAGAGACGTACTAGGTTTGAAAAGCTGACTGGAAAGCATCCCAAGTAATTACCGGGTGGCTAGCAGTCAGTAATCTCTAGGTGGCTCTCCACCAATGTCGGGTCGATCCCTTAAGCATATATGCAACCATGCTAACCTTTTTCTACATCAATGCACCCCAGATATTCAAAAGTTATATCCATTTCTATTAGTCATTCCTCTGTCGCGACGAGATCCTTAACCCCATTGAATCACGACATATTCATCTTAAGAAAATCTCCCAATCGGCCCATGTCCCTATCATCGGGCCTAGTCTATACCGGAGGCTAAGTGGCGGGAGGCACTGGATAAGTTTGTGGAGGAGGTAGGGGCAGATCCTATGGTGGTATGGGTGTAGGAGCTAGGGCAGGTGCTGTACCAGAGGCATTTACCCCCAAAACATTGTGCGAATAATGCTGCAATCTAGTCAAACCCTTGTCTCACATCCTGCTCTAACTGATTTATCCGAGAGTAAGGACTCTCTAGTTATGGGGCAGGTGGTGGAGGTGGTTGTGCCTACCTCCGGGGATGACCTCGTCTCCTGCTCATGGTGTATATTTAATGTACCTGCACGTACATAATAAACTTGGTCATAACTTTAGCATATGTTTTCAATTTATAACAAGACAAATACAGACACTTGGAATGTAATCTACATCCAACTGACAGACACTGACAGTACTAGACACCGTTGGCTCTAATACCAAGAGAGACTATAACGCCCAGAAAATGCAAAAATTAGGGCTGATTTAATTTTTTTAACTTAATCTTATACTTAAGGTGTATTCCTATTCAGTGTCAGTTTCTAACTTATCATTCATTCTCAAACTGTTATATACTATAACATCTTGAATTACCCGTTTTTTTCATTCTCATACATATACAAAGTAATTACATCTCAAAGGTTCCTTTACATAGAAGTATTTGTACTATACAGGATGTTTGGATACAAATGAAATATACCTTAAGTGTGTAAAAGAGATAGCTTGGGGAGAGTCTCGTCCACCAGCCTATATCAGGTACACAGCAGGCAAGGAGGTGATTACTATAAATAATCTTGAAGAAAGGAAAAATAGGGTGAGCTTCAGATAGCCCCAGTAAAGAGTGTTTTTAAATAAAAATAGTATTCAATACATTTCGTAAGATATTGATACTAAATGACTAAGTTCCATTTTCAAATCAAACGGTTAGAAATCATATAGGTTTACATATCCAAATCATATACCTTTCTCATACTACAACATAATTCATATATATTTCTTACTTTAATTAAAATCTTGAAAATCCAATGTTTGTATAGTAAGTATAGGTGATAGACAAATTGTACAAAACCAAAATATGGAGATTAGGCATTCACTATTATTGTCATGAGGGTAATCACTACTTTATCCTCCAAAAGAGGGCATCCTCCATAGACGGAACAGAATACCTATAGCCATGGTAGGCTTCTAGAATGGATCAGGGTCGTACAACGTCACATAAACGCCACACAGACAAAAATAGATACTACCATGAAGGCGACATGACAGATATATAGAATTATGCATGTTATAGTCAAGACCCAGCTCGTTCATATGCCGTCGGCTAGACTTCTCTTGTGTCCCTTTAAATTAACCCCCAGGTTTACCCTGACTCGCATGCTTTCACGCCCTTAGTCTCAAAACTTAATGTTGTCATACTTAAAATATTTTTACACTTATTTGTACAAAGCTCATGAAAATTATGTCTCAGAAATCACATAAATATATGATCATCCACAAATATTCGAAATTATAAAATTATACAGGAATCATGCACTCGCAGATAAAATGTGGGCTACAAATCGTGTTTATTTTATAAAAGATTTTTCATGCCATAAATATGTATTTGCAAGTAAAGAATATTGTTACCAAAATAAATTGCATACCTTACCTGAACGAGGCTAAGGAAACACTAAATCGTCGGGTATTAGGTTTCTTTGTTTTATGTACCAACGCCTCAAGCTACCCAAAATGATTGTAAAACCATCAAATGATGTTCAAATCCACCTCAACATACTTAAACGTATCTCAATGTACTTAAATCTCACTAGACTCGGTCATTTTGCCTACTTTTCCTATTTTTTCAATTTTACCGATACAGTGTTGGCTTAAGCTATTTCCTTAGTTTCTTTCCTTCTAAATTCAAACTCATTAACCTAAGGACTTACATACTTATTCTATTCTGCAATTAACAATTTACAATATACAAAATTGTCAAATTTTCACACTTTCACAGTTCTCCACTAAACTGAGCTATAAACCGAGTTTCTTCGGTATTAAACAATCATTCCACAACACACAATTCAACCAAATTTCATCTTTTCTTCAACATTGCAATGCTGGCCGAACTTACCCTCATCACTAGAAATTATTTCATCAAATTCTACTTTAGCCAAAATTAAGCAAGTTCATCAAACATAAACATATATCAAAGTCATCATCTTCAAACAACTTTACCTCAGGTTTGACCAAGTTTGACCTGATATTCTTCCTCCAAAAATGGCTCTCAATTGTAGATAAATATGTATACAACTTAGAATCATAAAAAACAAGCTCAAAAACCAATCAAGAAACTATAAATTTAGAGTTTCTCTCACCTTAAAAATAGGGTAGATTCTGCCCCTGTTCTTCTCTCTAGTTTTTAATCTAGCAAACGAGCTTTTCTAAGGCTGGATTTTTTGTATGTTGTAGAGAACTTAGGAAGGAAGATTTTATCCTTCTTGACTGAACTCTAAAAATACCCACGTTTATTCAACGGATCTGATTGAATTTGGACGACCAAATTCCTAAAAGGTGGGGAGGAATGTGAAATCCAAATTGTCTTATATTACTATTCATTCTAAGTTAAACTGAGAAGTCTAAGACTTATCTAAATGTTCATGTAGGGCCCAGAATGATCGAGACGCCTAAAATGGTGGCACGAAGCTCGAGGCATGCATTTCAAAGTAAGGATGCAATTTTAAGTATTTTTCAAAAAGTGTGATTTAAAGGATGATTAGAAAGTGAAACTAAGGTGTTAGAAGTGAAAAAATTAGTGAAACTCGAGTTTACACTAAACCGAGTAAATAGGTCGAGTAAGAGGAATAAATTCGAAATAAATTCTAGAAATTCACGAAAATTATTCTGAGACCTTAGGAAATTCACATAAGGCATAATTGACATGGGGAATGAAGATGGAGTGGAAATAATGAGGTTTCAGGGTTAGAATTAGTTTTTAAAGTAAACCAAAAACCTTAAACGATTTTGATCGGTATTGACCAAATCGTGCAAAATGAGCTCAATCGGGGAATTTTTCTTAAGTAATTGGGCCCCAAATTTTTATGGGAGATAGTAGAACACTTGAAAAGTGGAAAATTTGAAGAAATGGGCTTGAAAATATTTTTGATGGATTCTCTAAAACAGGGTAGTGAGCTACCCTGGCCCAAGAAACTGCTGACCTATCAAAAATTGCTAAATTTGGAGACCTTCCAGAAGGTAAAAAATTCTGATATTTTTCGAATTTAAGATAGACCCCATAAGCTTTTTGGAAAGGTATAGACCAACCCAAAAGCTTTCGAAACGAGAGAGAACCATTCTCCCTAAGTTGTCATTCACATTTCTAACCAGTCAGCCTTGCGTGAATTTTCTAAGGTCTCGAAATAATTTTCGTGAATTTTTAGAATTTATTCCAAATTTATTCCTCTTACTATGCCCATTTGCTAGGTTTAGTGTAAACCTGAGTTTCACTAAAATTTTCACTTCTAACACCTTAGTTTCACTTTCTAATCATCAAAACATGCTTTAAATCACACTTTTTGAAAAAATACTTAAAATTGCATCCTACCTCAAAATACGTGCCTTGGGCTTCGTGCAACTACCCCGGGCGTCTTGATCATTCTGGGCCCTACATGAAAGTCCACCAAAAATATTTTTCAGCCCATTTCTTCTAACATTTACATGAGTCTAAGACTTCTCAGTTTAACTTGTAACGAATAGTAATTAGAAAAATTCAGGTTTCACACTGAAAGACCTTGACAGCGTCACTGGATTAGTGATTCAGTGTAATAGATTATCGATTGAATATTAGAAAATAGAAATATTAGGTGAATTGTTCATATCGAAATTATATCGTAAAATGTATACTAAATCATGTGTGCATGCATTATAGAATAACATCTTATATGTTACTAACTCTGCACTGTGTGGTTGATTTATTGGGCTTTAGCTCACTCCCTTACTGTTTTCCATCACAGTTTAAGCCAATAGTGCATATTCACCGATTTCAGTATCTGGTTTTGAAGTTTCTAGCTCTGGAGAGCTTGCAACGTATATTCACTATATCTTTTTAACTATGTAAAATTTTTAATTTTCAAACAGTTTTCAACCAGTATGTTGGTCGGGATGTGTAACATGTCTACGTATAGTTACATTGCAAAAATCATTGAGTTTGCCATGTAAATGAATTTTTATTTTCTAAGAGTGCAAAAAACAATAAAATCTTTGAATATTTTGTAAGTATATATTTTAGAGGACCAAACGACTGCATTTGTTAATGAAATTTGGATATCTGATAGTTTATGAAATGTACAAGAACAATAGGTAATAAAGTTATGGATTGGACTGTATTTGATTAGTGTTTTAAATTTCTGTATGTAATTTTTCCTAATGGGGAATTACCATTTTTATGGAATTATTATTGAATGATTTTAACTTATTTTAGAAGTTATATTGAACTGAGACTTTAGGTAAACTACTTTAAATTGTATTAAGTAGCCAACTACTTGATATTACTGTATGAGACTGCTTAGATGACAAACCAGCATTAAAGAAAAAATGAAAAAGTTAACCTTAATTTTTGTACTTTCACATATTGTATCGCTCAATCACATCTTCGAGGTGAGACAATTTTCATTTGAAAAATTCTTAGATGCTATTCACACGCAGTCAGCATAAAACTTCCATCATCGGAACAATTTTTATCCATCTTTATGATTTATTTTGACAAATTGATTTATTATCACTTTAATTATCTTATTATTATATAAAATGAATGTTGATTAATTTTTTCAATTTCTCATTTAAATCATCATCACTTCGAAAAACATTTTAAAAAGAAGAATTTTATACCTAGGAAATTTTTAAGTGCTACTCACTTGTGGTCTGTGACGCCCCGGGAACATGGAATTTGGGCTAATTTAATTTTTTTTCATATAACTTAACTTCCTACTCAAGGTGTATTCCTTTGCAGTATCAGTTTAGTTCTTATCTTATCGTTAATACTCTTTCTCATATTCGATTATACTTATATCATTTTCAACAAAAATCCAATCGCATAATCCCTTATTTATATCTCTATCCTCCTACAAATTTCCAAAACAAATACAAATATCCACAATCTAGTTGGTTTTCTTGTGTTTTTGAGTGAATCTAAGCTATATACATGATGATTTACAGAGCAATTTGGATGATTAAAGAGGTGGTCAACATTGGTCAAAGGTAAGAGAAACTTGATAAATGATGAAGATGACGAGATATGTTCATGTTTGATGATTTTTAAGGATTTTTAGTTAAGTGGAATTGAAAGAAATGAATGTTATAGACAAGTATAGTTTTGGACAACATAGAATTCCTAAGGTTTTGGTGAAATGTTGTCAGGACCCGTTCTCAATCCATGACTTTAACCAAAATCACTACAATTTTTTCGCATTTTTAACTTACCTTTCCTCTCTTCAATGGTTAGGCTGTGATTCGATGTCAGAGTCCTCGCTTACCACATTATCCATTTTCATACATACATGTCAATATCTTTTGACTTTAACTTCCTTTATAATAAATGTAAGATTATACAAAATCTATTACAAATACATTCCCCATATATATATCGTATACATCACTGTGCCGTTTCTATGTTTAGATACATAACCGTACAAATTCTGTATACCTGGCGATCGATAGGAACTAGCAGTGGACTCAGGAACACTATCCCTCGATAACTCTCTCTCTCTACTGCTGATGCTCTGTAGAGAGATGTAAAGAAAGGGGGGTGAGCATACAACGCGCTCAGTAAGGAAATCAGGCAAGCAAGTAGATATCTACACTATCTACTTAAAATAATGCTATGCCTTGAAAACATTATTTCCTTAACTCACTTTAAAAGCATGTCTTTAAATATATATATATATATATATATATGTATACTTGTACATATTAAATCCCATGTACAGAAATCATGCTTTCTTTCTCAAATGTAGGCATGTAGTGCAAAACAATGCATCTTTATATAAATCATGCCTCTATGTAAATCATGCCATGTATATTTAAATCACAATAAATATGGCATTAAATAATTCACATCACAAAATCGGAGTCTGACCCATCCCTCAGGTCTGTCCGCAATTTAAATCAGTCAATTAATGTGATATATCATGTGAGACTCTGTGGTGAAATGTAAATAGTATCCTAGACTATGATCATATCCGACATGTGATCCCAAGCAATACAGATCTCGGTGTGCGGGGCATCATTGTTGCAATGGGAGGGGGGTCAGTCCATCACAACCGTCAGCTATATCCTCCTCAACTCCACAACAACACACGATACAGTGTACTCCCATGCCACATGCACGGTACAAAGTACACCTGTGGACCCTACATCACAGTCGGGGTGCCTGCCATAGGTCTTAGCCCTCAAACCATGGAATATAATACCACATCTCTAATACCCTCATGCGGCTATCCTCTCACATAATGTGACACTCAGTCACATAAGGATGCGGGAATGGGTTTGTAACATGTATTATATATCACATACAGTGCGCACCTTTGAGTGAGACTCACAGTCGACACTCCGCTCAAACACTGTTTCACATGACAAACTCAACTCTACTACGAGTAAACCTCTAGCAACTAGGTCAATGCATAGTTCATGTATTAAATCAAGTACGAGCAATAGCTCCAGTACCATGCTATGTACAATATCATCAAATCAAGTACGAGCAATAGCTCCAGTACTATGTCATGTATAAATCATGAAGAATCGAGTACAAGCAACGCTCCAGCACTCTGTCATGTATCTCATGTAAAATTCGAGTACGAGCTAATCGCTCCAGCACTCTCTCATGCATATATCATATAAAATTGAGTACGAGTAATAACTCTAGTACTCTATCATGCATGTCAGGGAAATCTAGTGCGAATCAAAATCCAGCACTAATGTATGTGGAAAATATATGAAATTCAGTGCAAGCTGTACTCCAGCACGATTCATTCTCACAAAATATGATAGATGGCTCTTTAAAAAGGGATGATTTACAAAACATCAAAATCAGCACTATAAAGTGTGCTTAATTCACATTAACCTTAAAATCATTAGCTCATCTATTTATTCTCCTGCTAAACAGCAGTTAAACACTTAAAATAGTGGTTTTCATGCTTTTTACAACTTTTTATAACTTTTTACAAAAGTTGACTTTTTGACTAACACGGGGTAAAATCATAATTTACCACTATCGGGTCGCAATAATTATTATTCAATTTCTCTGACCCTCAGAGTTTTTAAGTGAATGTAAAAGTAGATGGAAATACGTGCAGGTATCTCTAACTACTCACAAAAGTCCCTTACCTGCAATCACTCGAGATATTTCACTTTCTCTGCGTTGCTCGTTTCAGTAGTCCGATTTGCTTCTCCAATACTCTCTGGAGCTGCATATAACCATTTATCAAGTTAATTACACTTTTCCTACTGTATTTCACATTAAATACAGTCTATTTCCCTTAATGGGCCTAACTATGCCTTAAGCCCATTTTCATTTTACTATTCATTTTTGTTGGGCCTATTGGGCTTGTGGGGCCCACCAACTCTTATTGGGCTTGTCCTAGACCCATTACATCATATTGGACCTAAAATATTTGGGCTTGGCCCATTGGGCCTCTTGGCCACATGCCGTGGCCGAGAGCTACCCATGCCATCGGTTATGCCATGGCATGCCATCCATGCCTATTTCTTAGCCAATTCACTTAGGTATTTTCACAAACACTTGGTTGGCAACATTCCTAAACATCATATAGTTCATTTAGGCATTTTATCAAACACCTTGATTGCCAACTAATTGCATGTATTAATTAATCAAATTGATTAATTCTAATTACACCATAATCATTAACACATGTACATTAATCCTTTTATGCCTTAAAAATCATATGGACATAAATCAATGTCTCACCACTCACTCTCGGCCTAACCAACATCATAGTGATTTAATATGTTTCAATGCTTAAAACATATATCAATATACTTAAAATCATTCATACATTAACATATATGAAATTGAAAATTAGAAAATATACCAATTGTTGTGTTCACCCTTTGGCTGAATCCTTGAAGGCTCTCGGTTTGCACGCTATGGCTCCTTGATAGCCAATTCCAACATATGTCACTCTCCTTTCAATTTGGAACAACTTTCATAAAGGATGCAAGTTCCAATTATGCCTAATTCCTAGTGATTTCTAGTGAGAGAAAGCTTGGATAATATGTTTCAATGGTTTTTTCTTCTAGCCGAATTTGGTGTGATGAAGATGACAATGGTGTGGCTGAATTTATAAGCCACTTACATAGCCATTAAGCTTTACTTTCCAGCCATTAAGCTTGACTTTCCAAGCCTTAGCCATGAGTCACCTAATGAGTCACCTCATGAGTCATGGTTAGCTTTAACTATGGTTAGATATTTTTCTCATGGGCTTTCCATTTGGGCTTCTCGGTTTGGGCTTTCTTAATGGGCTTTTGGGCTGAAATTTTTACTATGTCTCGGGCCTTTAATTTTATAAATATTTGGCTAATCAATTGGTCCAACAATTCGGTCTAAAGGACCTAAGAATTTCGATATACGTTTAGTATACCTTAATGGGCTTTAAAATTTTCACCTTAGGCCCATTACGTTTTTAACCATTAAATTTAATTCGGAATCCTTCCGAATAAATTTTCCTTACTTCCGGGGATGATTATCTTATATTCTGGCCAAGAATATTTTTCCCCAATTTTTTCTCCACACTTAGGTTAATTTTTAACCATAATTAGTCAACTATGGTAAAAGTCCACTTTCTTCACTATAGTTGACTTTTTCCTTAACCATTGACCAAGTTGACTTTTTCTCAAAATTTTGAAAGTGTCATATCTTATGTCTTACACTCTCGTCTTTATGTTTCAACCGTTCCCGAAGGATAATTTCACCCGAAACACCTTATCTGGCCAAAAAGGTCCATTTTACCCTTTTTAGCTTTTACTCTCGTTTTCTATGTTCGGGACTAAATCAAGCTGACTTTCCTTCATGAGCTCTCTATGCTCTCTTATTTTAAGTTCTTATTTTCAGTCAGAATGATTTAAATTTACCTGGTTTAGCCTATGACACTTATAGTTCACATCAGGCTCTTTATGTAGCTTTTAGGTGTTAAATCATTTCACTAACACTTTATGTCTAGTAAATACTCTTCTTATGATTCAACTATAACAACAGAGTGTTCATGCACATAGGAATCATAAGGAATAAGCTACATAAAATCCGGGTCTGACAATCCTCCCCCACTCTGAAAATTTGGTCTTCCAAATTAGAACCAAGTTAGTCATCAAATAGCTGAGGGTACTTCTCTCACATCAGACTCTCTAGCTCCCAAGTAGCTTCCTCTGAAGTATGATGCTGCCAGAGAATCTTCACTAACCCGATGGTCTTCGATCTTAATACCTTCTCCTTCCTATCCAATATCTGAATCGGTCTCTTAACATATGACAAGTTCTCTCGGAGCTCCAAAGGCTCGTAACTAATCACATGTGTCGGATCCGAGTGATACTTTCGAAGCATCGATATGTGGAAGAAGTTATGGACACCTGATAAGTCCGGTGGCAATGCCAACCTATACGCCTTATTTCCCACTCGATCAAGTATCTCAAAGGGTCTAATATAGCGAGGATTTAGTTTCCTTCTCTTCCCAAATCTCGCTATGCCCTTGGAAGGAGAAACTCTCAAAAACACAGATTCACCAACTGCAAACTCTAGTGGCCCTACGTCTTCTGTCAGCGTAATTCTTCTGTCTGCTCTGAGCTGTCCTCAGTCTCTCTACTATCAAGTGGACGTCCTCAGATGCTTGCATAACCATGTCAGGAGCGAAAATCTTACTGTCACCCACTTCTTCCCATCCAATAGGGGAACGACATCTACGACCATATAAAGCCTCATACGGTGCCATCCCGATACTCGAATGATAACTGTTATTGTAGGCGAACTCGGCTAGTGGCAAGTGGTCATCCCAGGAGCCTCTAAAATCTAGCACACATGCTCTCAACATATCCTCCAGAGTCTGACTGACCATCTGTCTGAGGATGGAAAGACGTGCTCAAACTCAGCTGGGTTCTCATGGCTTCCTGAAAATGTCCCCAAAAGTGGGAAGTGAAGCGGGAATCCCTATCAGAGACTATGCTCACTGGTACACCGTGTAACCTCACTACCTCGCGTACATACAGTTCTGCTAATGAACTCAGAGTATCGGTCGCTCTCATAGCTAGGAAGTGGGATGACTTTATCAGTTTGTCGACGATCACCCATATAGCATCGTGATTCCTGCAGGTTCTCAGTAAACCCATCATGAAATCCATAGTGATATGCTCCCATTTCCATGTCGGTATAGGTAGAGGCTGCAACAACCTTGCAGGTTTTTTATGCTCTACCTTCACCTGCTGACATACGAGACACTTTGCAATAAAGTCTGCTACATCTCTCTTCATACTCGACCACCAGTATACCTTCTAGAGGTTCTGATACATCTTGTTACTTCCCGGACGTAACGTATACCTTAACGAATGAGCTTTCGCCAATATCAATCTCCTGAGTCCTGGATCCTTGGGAACACACAATCTGCCTCTGAATCTCAATAGTCCATCAGAACTCAACTCAAAGTCAGTCACGATGCCCTTCTGCATCTGACTACTCACATCCATACAAAATGGATCAGTCTGCTGAGCCACTCTAATCTTGTCCAACAGATCCAGCTCCAAGCGTCAACTAGCTATCACATAGCCTGTATCCATGTCAGAAGGCACGACTCCTAAACTGAGGCTAGCAAACTGCTCTAGCAAATCATGTTCCCTAACCATCATGTACGATACCACCCCTAGGCTCTTCCTACTCAAGGCATCAGCTACAACATTAGCCTTACCCGGATGATAAAGTATCTCACAATCGTAGTCCTTCAGAAGCTCTAGCCATCTTCTCTGTCTCATGTTCAGCTCTTTCTGTGAGAACAGATACTTGAGGCTCTTGTGGTCTATAAATATTTGGAACTTCTCGCCATACAAGTAGTGGTGCCATACCTTCAACGCAAACATTACTGCTGCTAGCTCCAAATCGTGGGTCGGATAGTTCTTCTCATGATCCTTCAGCTATCTGGATCCATAAGCAACTACCTTCCCATCCTGCATCAATACATAGCCCAGTCCCTGATGCGAAGCATCGGTATACACTGCAAATCCTCCTGAGCTGGTAGGGATAGTGAGAATCGGAGTGGTGGTCAATCGATGCTTCAACTCCTCAAAACTCTTCTCACAATCCTCGTTCCATACGAACGGTACACTCTTTCGAGTAAGACGTGTCAACGGAGCAGCCAACTTAAAAAATCCCTCAACGAATCTCCGATAGTATCCAGCTAATTCCAGAAAACTCCTGATCTCGGTGACTGTCCTCGGCTGTTCCCACTGAACTACAGCCTCTATCTTAGATGGATCAACTGATACACCATCTCTTGATACAACATGTCCCAAAAATGAGATCTGTGACAACCAAAAGTCACACTTACTGAGCTTAGCATATAACTCATGCTCTCGTAGAGTCTGCAACACGATCTTGAGGTGCTCCTCATGCTCCTCCTTGGATCTCGAATATATTAATATGTCATCGATAAAGACGATAACAAATTGGTCCAAATATGGCTTGAACACATCGTTCATCAAAGCCATGAAAGTAGCTGGAGCATTCGTCAATCCGAACGGCATGACCAAGAACTCATAATGGCCATATCGAGTACGAAATGCTGTCTTGGGTACATCTCCACTCCGAACTTTCAACTGATGATACCCAGACCTCAGGTCAATCTTGGAAAAGACTTGTGCTCCCTAAAGCTGATCTAACAAGTCATCAATGCGTGGAAGGAGTATCTATTCTTGATGGTGGCCTTATTCAACAATCGGTAATCTATACACAATCGGAGGCTCCCATCCTTTTTCCTCACAAATAGAACCGGTGCTCCCCAAGGTGAAAGATTCGGTCGAACAAAACCCCTATCCAACAACTCCTGTAACTGTCTCTTGAGCTCCTCCAGCTCAACTAAGGCCATGCGATATGGTGGTCTCGAAATAGGCTCCGTACCAGGCACCAAATCTATACAGAACTCCATCTCTTTGTTTGGTGGTAACCCTAGCAATTCATCCGAAAAAACATCTGGGTACTCACTGACCACAGTAATATCTGACAACTCCGGATGTGCCTTATCCATATCTACCACGTACGTAATGAAACCTTGATATGTTGAAGGTTTTCTAAATCAGTAATCATGTAATAATCATAACTACTACTTTCATTTATTCTTATTAAACTTTACAACATATCTAGTAGGGTTAGGAAACATAACTGTCTTAGCATAACAATCTAAAACAGCATGGTTTACAGATAGCCAATCCATTCCTAATATTATATCAAAGTCGCTCATACTTAGTAATATTACATTGGCTGTCATCTCCTTATCCCCTACTCTCAACTTGTAATCATTAAATACATATTCTACAACTTGACTACTATTTATAAGCGTACTAATCAACATCATCATACATAATGGTGTACGCTCTACATGTCTTGCTAATTTACATGCAAATGAAAGCGATACAAAAGAATGCGTGGCACCAGGATCAATTAAAACATATGCTTCAATATAATAAATCAGGATGTTACCTCGAATCACATCCGATGAAGCATTAGCTGTCCCCTGGTCCAAAGCATGTACTCGCCCTCTACCCATCACTTGTTTCCCCTTTTCTTCTGCCGTCGCTCTACCTCTCTGAGCAGACGTACCAGTTGGAGTTCTATCAGGCTCCCTGCCCCTCAGTGGTGCAGTCACAAATGTCTCTGGGCAATCTCTAGCCATATGCCCTTGTTTCCCACATCAGAAACATACAATAGGAGTCAGCGGACACGGTCTACTTCCATGTTGTTTACAGCATCTTCTGTACTGATCAACAGCAGGTCTCTGTCCTCCTATGACAATGCCCTTTGCTGGGGCTATAGTCGGATAAGCAGGAGGTCTAGCATATATCTCTCTCGTGCCTCCTCCACCCGTGATCTCTTACCGAAGAATTTCTTCCATCCTCGATAATCGAAATCTCTAGTCGGCCTCTTCTTCTGTATATCTCGGCTACGGCTAAACTTCCCGAACTTGGAAGCATTCCTCTCGTAATCTTGCACACATAGTTGCACCCTGTGCACTACTTCCTCATAGGTTGCTATGTCTAATGGAACCAACCTGGACCGTAGAACCGGTCTCAACCCATCGATAAACTTGTAGACCTTTTTGGCCTCACTATACATGGTATCTGGGTCATATCTCCCTAGGGATAGGAATCAAGTCTCATCCTCGTCCACAGATAAACTCCCCTAGTTCAGTCCCAAAAACTCTGCCTGTAGTTTTCGTTGTGTGGTATCGGGAATAAACTGCCTTCTAAAGGCCTCTCGAAATATCTCCTAACTAATGTCTGTATGTCGGGTTCTCAAAATAGGTAGGGTGGACTTCCACCAATGCTCTGCAGCTCCCTTTAGTAAGAACGCAACAAATACGACCATCTCTGAGGTCGTACACTTGAAGAATCCATAAAGCTTCTCCATCTCCGCTAACCACTCCTCAGCAGCTACAGGGTCCTTGACCCCAATAAAAGATGGAGGTCTAAACTTCTGGAATTCTCGCAACCGATACAGATCACATCCATACCCTAATCCACTACAACCCAAAATCGGTGGGGGTGTTGGAGTATCTACTGTCCTCAGTGCATGAGTCGTCTGTGTAGGAGTGTCAGAGGCAACTGCCTCTCCTGTCGCAGCTCCTGCCTCCTGTCCTTGCCTACCTGGCATCGTCTGTGCCAACATCTCGACAATCGTCTCAAGACTACGCTCTAATCTCGTAAAGCACGTCTCAGCACACTCGGGTGCCTCAGTAGCACCTGGAGTCTCAGGCGTAGGTAATGGTTCGGTAGCAGCTCGTTCCTCGGGTCTATCTCCCCGGCCTCGAGCCCTACCTCTCATACTCCTACCACTACGCGTATTTGCCATATAGGCAAAGTTCCTGCATTCATAATCATAAATTAGACCGTCTCCTATCTGGTATACACAGTTATATCTAAACACAGCACAATACTATGGAGATGTACACTTTCCTATTTTCTAACACCGACTTACATCAGACCAACCTCTGCTCTGATACCATTCTGTCAGGACCCGTTCTCAATCCATGACTTTAACCAAAATCACTACAAATTTTTTGCATTTTTAACTTACCTTTCCTCTCTTCAATGGTTGGGCTGTGATTCGATGTCAGAGTCCTCGCTTACCACATTATCCATTTTCATACATACATGTCAATATCTTTTGACTTTAACTTCCTTTATAATATATGTAAGATTATACAAAATCTATTACAAATACATTCCCCATATATATATCGTATACATCATTATGTTGTTTCTATGTTTAGATACATAACCGTACAAATTCTGTATACCTGGCGATCGATAGGAACTAGCAGTGGACTCAGGAACACTATCCTTTGATAACTTTCGCTCTACTGCTGATGCTCTGTAGAGAGATGTAAAGAAAAGGGGTGAGCATACAACGCGCTCAGTAAGGAAATCAGGCAAGCAAGTAGATATCTACACTATCTACTTAAAATAATGCTATGCCTTGAAAACATTATTTCCTTAACTCACTTAAAAAGCATGTCTTTAAATATATATATATATATATGTATACTTGTACAGATTAAATCCCATGTACAGAAATCATGCTTTCTTTCTCAAATGTAGGCATGTAGTGCAAAACAATGCATCTTTATATAAATCATGCCTTTATGTAAATCATGCCATGTATATTTAAATCACAATAAATATGGCATTAAATAATTCACATCACAAAATCGGAGTCCGACCCATCCCTCAGGTCTTTCCGCAATTTAAATCAGTCAATCAATATGATATATCATGTGAGACTCTGTGGTGAAAAGCAAATAGTATCCTAGACTATGATCATATCCGACATGTGATCCCAAGCAACACAGATCTCGGTGTGCGGGGCATCACTGCTGTAACGGGAGGGGGGTCAGTCCATCACAACCGTCAGATATATCCTCCTCAACTCCACAACAACACACGGTACAGTGTACTCTCATGCCACATGCACGGTACAAACTACACCAGTGGACCCTACATCACAGTCGGGGTGCCTACCATAGGTCTTAGCCCTCAAACCATGGAATATCATACCACATCTCTAATACCTTCATGCGGCTATCCTCTCACATAATGTGACACTCAGTCACATAAGGATGCGGGCATGGGTTTGTAACATGTATTATATATCACATACAGCGCGCGCCTTTGAGTGCGACTCATAGTTGACACTTCGCTCAAACACTGTTTCACATCACAAACTCAACTCTACTGCGAGTAAACCTCTAGCAACTAGGTCAATGCATAGTTCATGTATTAAATCAAGTACGAGCAATAGCTCCAGTACTATGTCATGTATAAATCATGAAGAATCGAGTACGAGCAACGCTCCAGAACTCTGTCATGTATCTCATGTAAAATTCAAGTACGAGCTAATCGCTCCAGCACTCTCTCATGCATATATCATGTAAAACTGAGTACGAGTAATAACTCCAGTACTCTATCATGCATGTCATGAAAATCTAGTGCGAATCAAAATCTAGCACTAATGTATGTGGAAAATATATGAAATTCAGTGCAAGCTGTGCTCCAACACGATTCATTCTCACAAAATATGATAGATGGCTCTTTAAAAAGGGATGATTTACAAAACATCAAAATCAGCACTATAAAGTATGCTTAATTCACATCAACCTTAAAATCATTAGCCCATCTATTTATTCTCCTGCTAAACAGCAGTTAAACACTCAAAATAGTGGTTTTCATGCTTTTTACAACTTTTTACAACTTTTCACAAAAGTTGACTTTTTGACTAACTAGGGGTAAAATCGTAATTTGTCACTATCGGGTCGTAATAATTATTATTCACTTTCTCTGACCCTCAGAGTTTTTAAGTGAATGTAAAAGTAGATGAAAATACGTGCAGGTATCTCTAACTACTCACAAAAGTCCCTTACCTACAATCACTCGAGAAATTTCACTTTCTCTGCACTACTCGTTTCAACAGTCCGATTTGCTTCTCCAATACTCTCTGGAGCTGCATATAACCATTTATCATGTTAATTACACTTTTCATACTGTATTTCACATTAAATATAGTCTATTTCCCTTAATGGGCTTTAAAAATCCTTAATGGGCCTAACGATGCCTTAAGCCCATTTTCATTTTACTATTCATTTTCATTGGGCCTATTGGGCTTGTGGGGCCCATCAACTCTTATTGGGCTTGTCCTAGACCCATTACATCATATTGGGCCTAAAATATTTGGGCTTGGCCCATTGGGCCTCTCGGCCACATGCCATGGCCGAGAGCTACCCATGCCATCGGCCATGGCATGCCATCCATGCCTATTTCTTAAGCAATTCACTTAGGCATTTTCACAAACACTTGGTTGGCAACATTCCTAAACATCATATAGTTCATTTAGGCATTTTATCAAACACCTTGATTGCCAACTAATTACATGTATTAATTAATCAAATTGATTAATTCTAATTACACCTTAATCATTAACACATGTACATTAATCCTTTTATGCCTTAAAAATCATATGGACATAAATCAATGTCTCACCACTCACTCTCGGCCTAACCAATATCATAGTGATTTAATATGTTTCAATGCTTGAAACATATATCAATATACTTAAAATCATTCATACATTAACATATATGAAATTGAAAATTAGAAAATATACCAATTGTTGTGTTCACCCTTTGGCCGAATCTTTGAATGCTCTCGGTTTGCACTCTATGGTTCCTTGATAGCCAATTCCAACATATGTCACTCTCCTTTCAATTTGGAACAACTTTCATGAAGGATGCAAGTTCCAATTATGCCTAATTCCTAGTGATTTCTAGTGAGAGAAAGCTTGGATAATATGTTTCAATGGTTTCTTCTTCTAGCCGAATTTGGTGTGATGAAGATGACAATGGTGTGGCTGAATTTATAAGCCACTTACTTAGCCATTAAGCTTTACTTTCCAGCCATTAAGCTTGACTTTCCAAGCCTTAGCCATGAGTCACCTAATGAGTCACCTCATGAGTCATGGTTAGCTTTAACTATGGTTAGATATTTATCTCATGGGCTTTCCATTTGGGCTTCTCGGTTTGGGTTTTCTTAATGGGCTTTTGAGCTAAAATTTTTACTATGTCTCGGGCCTTTAATTGTCTAAATATTTGGCTAATCAATTGGTCCAACAATTCGGTCTAAAGGACCTAAGAATTTCGATATACGTTTAGTATACCTTAATGGGCTTTAAAATTTTCACCTTAGGCCCATTACGTTTTTAACCATTAAATTTAATTCAGAATCCTTCCGAATAAATTTTCCTTACTTTCGGGGATGATTATCTTGTATTCTGGCCAAGAATATTTTTCCCCAATTTTTTCTCCACACTTAGGTTAATTTTTAATCATGATTAGTCAACTATGGTAAAAGTCCACTTTCTTAACTATAGTTGACTTTTCCCTTAACCATTGACGAAGTTGACTTTTTCTCAAAATTTTGAAAGTGTCATATCTTATGTCTTACACTCTCGTCTTTATGTTTCAACCGTTCCCGAAGGATAATTTCACCCGAAACACCTTATCTCGCTAAAAAGGTCCATTTTACCCTTTTTAGCTTTTACTCTCGTTTTCTATGTTCGGGACTAAATCAAGCTGACTTTCCTTCATGATCTCTCTATGCTCTCTTATTTTAAGTTCTTATTTTCAGTCAAAATGATTTAGATTTACTCGGTTTAGTCTGTGACACTTATAGTTCACATCAGGCTCTTTATGTGGCTTTTGCGTGTTAAATCATTTTACTAACACTTTATGTCTAGTAAATACTCTTCTTATGATTCAACTATAACAACAGAGTGTTCATACACATAGGAATCATAAGGAATAAGCTACATAAAATCTGGGTCTGACAAATTTTGTTTGATTCAAGGTTGTTAATTGTTAAGATTATACCGAAAAAGTCTGGTTTATAGCTTAGTTTAACGAAAAATCGAAAAGTATGAAATTTGACAAAATAGGTTTGATGACAAGTATAAATAGTGTATGTCAATGAATATTTGGACTATTAAGATTGTGGATATGAGGTTAGAGTAACAAATGTGGCAAGAATAGCTTAAACCGATACTTAAATCGGTAAAACCAAGAAAATAGAAAAAGTTGACCGAAAAGTCAAGATTGGTTTAACTTTAAGAAAGTAAATGCATATTTGAATATGTTAAAGTGAAATTGATCTATATTTGATGAATTGGTATTATTTTGGGTAGTTCGGGCATCCAGCACGTAAATCGAGGTAAACCCAAGACCCGACGATAGTGCGCTACCAAATGTGTAAGTGGTAAGGGATGCATCTAGTTTTAAATACGAGCATTCTTTATCTACAAATAAGCAATGATAGTATGAAAATGTTTTATAACGTGAGCATGGTTTCCGATAAAAAATACATAGCCGAGTTTTTTTACTTGAGTGCATGTTTTGCCGTATTGAGCTCGGTTTCGTGATTTTAAAGTTTTACGAACAAATATATTCTTTATATGTGTATGAGATTTACGAAGCAAACTTTTATGAGTTCTACATTGAATGCAAACTATTTTCAGCATAATAATGGCACATTTTTTGACTAAGGGCTCAAAGCATGCGATTCAGGGAAACTTGGGGGTCGATGTGTGAGGCTCAACCCTGAGCACAACGTGCATACTTCTATATATCTGTCATGATGATTGCATATTGACGTATGATTCCGCTCTATTAGCGTTAAGATGACTCTGCTTTGGTAGCATTAAGATGATTCCGCTTTGGTAGCGATGAGATGACTCCGCCTTCGTAGCGTTGAGATGACTCCGCTTTGGTAACATTGAGATGGCTCCGCTTTGGCAACATTGAGCTGATGCTGTATAACTCTGATCCAGTCTACAACCTTGCCATGGCTATGACTAGTTTATTCCCTCTTTGGAGGATGCCCTCGTTTGAGGATGGAGTGATGATTGCTCTCAAAACAGAGATAGTAATACCTAGTCTTCATAATTATTATGAACTATGATTTGTTGTAATGATGAGTCGATGATTTGAGTAATCGTGTTATTTTAATCATGTTTTCTGAAATATGAAATTATGTCATTATTATATTATATGTTTTGATTAATGTTACTAATGTTGATGCACTCCTTACTGAGCTAGTCGAAGCTCACCCCCTTTCTTCCTCCTCCCAGATTATTTACGTTGAACGCCACTGCATGCTGCGTACGTGACGTAGGTTGGTGGATGTGTTTCTTCCCAGGCTATTTCTCATACATACTTAAGGTATAAGTCATTTTGTAACAAAAAATTTTATGTATTACAGAAACTTGTATATAAGTTAACGTTGGGATGTAATCTAGTCTTACATGTATGTAAATGGGGAAAAGTGAGTTGTTTTGACATTATGTGATATAATGAAATTAAATGTTGATGTTTGAGAACTTCTTGAGTTTCCTGTGGATAAGATATAAAGTAAAATCAACTAGATTGTGGATATTTGTATTTGTTTTGGAAATTTGCAGGAGGATATATATATATATATATATATAAGGGGTTATGCTGTCAGATTTTTGTTGAAAATGATATAAGTATAATCGAATATGAGAAAGAGTAATAACGATAAGATAAGAAGAAAACTCACACTGCACATGAATACACCTTGAGTAGGAAGTCAAGTTATATAAAAAAAAAATTAAATTAGCCCAAATTTCATGTTTTCGGGGTATCACAAATTTGTTAGTATGAGAGTGAAAGGTGTCTAGTACTGTCAATGTCGGTTAGTTGAAAATAAATTACATCCCAAGTGTCTATACTTGTCTAGTTATGAACTGAATATGTTGGTTAAAATTGTGATCAGGTTCTATGTATATGCGCAAGTACATAGACTTACATTATGAGAGGGAGACGAGGTCGTCCCCGGAGGTAGGTGTAAGACCCGAATTTAATAAAAATACGAAAACTAAATAAGAAAAGATAGAGGAAGTATGAAGGAAGTCGGGTTAAATTAATCCCGAACACGTGTAAGGGCAAAACGGTCAAAGGACCGAAAGCCGGAGTAAATTCGATAAGGAAATTTAATTAAAAATAAGGATTTAAGAAATCTTGGTCAATAAAGATGAAATAAAATTATTTCGGATTAAATTGATCAAGATATTAATTTATTGGAATTAATCGGGATTAATCGGGATTTTTAGTTCAGAAAAATAATCCCGAAAATAATCAAAAAATATACTGAAAAGTCACTCGGGACAATATCCCGAAAATACGGAGCAATTATACCCGAAAAATAGGTTAAAATATAATAAATAAATTAAATAAAATTAAATTAATTAATTTAGAATAAAATAATAATTTTAAGGGATATTTGGGTATTTTTAGTGTATTTTAATAAATAAAAATAAATTGTTAAATAAGATAATAAATTGTAAAAAAAAAAAAAAAGGAGAGAATTGAAAAAAAAAAAAAAAAAGAGAGGAAAGTCATCGGGGAGAGAGAAACGGAAGACCCGAAGAAGACCAAAGGAGGCCCGATCACCGTCCGGCGGCCAACGGCCCGGCCAAGGGCCGAAAAAGAAAGAGGGGACGCCGATGAGCACGATGGTACCGGCGGTGTAGCCAACCGACGCCGGAGGAAGCCGATCGGAGGAGGAGAAGGCCGACGGGATTGAGGGGCTCGGTCCCGGCGAACGGCGGCGATCCGACCAGAACCAAGGCCCGATTTGGAGAGCCCAGTCGACGGCGGTGCTTTTGGCACCGGTGGCACTCAGCGAGACGGCCGGAATCGGCGGCGACGGCCAAGGGAAGAGAATGGGTCCGACGGCGAGGAGAGAAGAGGCCGGACCGGCGGCATTCCGGCGGCCTTGGGCGAATCCGAGCCCAGATTCGAGATGCGGACGGCCTTGCGGAGCTGTTGGCGGTGGAAGCCGGCGGAGAACCGGTCGGCAAGGCAGTGAACCGGCAGTGAACCGGCCGAACCGGAGAAAAACCGGCGGTCTGACCGGTCCGAACCGGACTGAACCGGTTCAGCCAAAAAGAGGGGAAAAAAGGGAGAAAAAGGGAAAAGGAAAAAGAGGAAAAAATTGAGGAAAATTCCGGTGATGCAATCGAGCTTCGGGTAAGTCGATAAGCGGTCAAATTGACCGATTTAAATTTGGAATATTTTATTTAATTAATTTTGGGCTGAGAACTTACCCGGAAAAATTATGGAATTGTGTAGCTCGACGATTGGCATCCACCGAGGGCTCGAGACGGCCTCGATTTGCGGACTAGCATGGAATCTCGGGTAAGTGACCCCTATTTACGACAATTTCCTCGTTATGCGTGATATTGATTAAATTTACGCATAAATTGAATTAATTTATGGAAATTTAGATTAATTGTCGTAAATATTAAATTTAGCTATTCGAGAATTAGAACGAGGCTCAATAAATTATTGATGGGCCCAATGAGCCCAATAGGCCTCGATAAAGAGAAAATTAAGTGGAAAACGGGCTTAAGGCCGATTAAGGCCCATTAAGGTGCAATCGGGCCCAATAGGGGTAAACGGGCCCAATGATTTAAATTAAGCCCAGAAAAGATTAAGTACAATTAAATCATAATATCTGACCTGAGGAATATTAATACGCAGTTCCGGGCATTGGATTGGAAACATATCGGACTGCGCGATGGGACTACATTGGAAAAGAGAAAGGTCAGACTCGACGAGAATCGAGGTAAGGGAATTCTGCGGACTGCTAGAGGTAACAGTACGCAATTTTAAATTCATATGCAGTCCTTTAAAATATCCTGAAGGGTCTAGAGGTCAAATAATAATTTTAGTGCCCCGAATGGGCAAATTACTAAAATACCCTTGTTAAGGGTAAAATTCTAAAAATCTAGGAAAAATTGGGAGGAGCAAGGACAAGAGGTTCCTGCTCGTTCTGGAGATATTTCAACGCATGCATGAGTAGGCTGGCTCGCCTTGAAAGAAAGTGCACCGCATTGCATACTTTCAACGTGAAATTGATTTGAAAACTGTTTTGAGTAAATAGAGCCGCCTACGTGTTTTATTGACATATGACGTGCTAGAGCTCAGCTCGCACGGTAATTTCGATTTGTGTGATGCATGCATTAGTGCTGGAGCGAGAGCTCGCACTAGAGTTTTACATGCATAGGTGCTAGAGTATAACTCGCACCAGATTTCACATGCTCTTTCGTGACACGGTGCTAGAGTCTGACTCGCACCATATTTTTACATGATTTTCGAGACAGAGTGCTGGAGTTTAACCCGCACCAGTATTTATAAAATTTTCATGTGATTTATAATATACAGAGTGCTGAGCTTAGCTCGCACTAGTTTTACCGGATTTGTGGAGTACCGCTGTCTGCCCTTGGAGTCAGCCAAAAGGCCCAACAGGCTCAAGAGACCTCTTAGGTGGGGTGAGAGTGAGGGATGAGGTTGGCGGCCTTGTGGGGATGTAAGCGGGCTCTGCCAGTTGACGTGTTTTGATGAGAGTGCTGAGCATCGCTCACACAGATTTTATGAGAACATGCGATGAGCCGTGCTTGGAGCATCGGGTAGACTGTGTGTCACCGATTTAATAGGCTCGCACGTGCGTTTTGAGACATGGCATGAGTATTGAGAAACAAACCTCTGTGGGAAGCAGGCCAATTGGGCCGGAGTACCTAGAGATATTACATGGGTTCATGGAGTACGATGTACCGTGCAAGTAGCATGGAGTACGATGTACCGTGTTGTATCTTCGGATACGGCATCTCCGGATGCAGCATCTTCGGATGCCGGGGATCGGATAAGACTGACGGGATGGACTGACCCACCTCCCGGGCGGTTCCCGATCATGGTGAGAACCCGCACACTAGGATCCGTGTAGCTGAGGAACTCACGAGGACAGATGTGGCCATAGTCCTAGTTATTTACCTATATACAGACGTTGCCTAGTCTCGCATGTTGATGATTTCTATGATGATTTAAACTGGGTTTTAAAACTAAATTGCATGATGGTATTTCCATGCTTTTCAAAACCCACGTGTGATGTAAATGTTTTCATGATTTTGTGTGAGTCAGGATCACCCGCAGGAGGGGTCGAGTCCTGACTTTATTGTCAAAATCTTAATTGAGAAAGAAATGATTTATGATAATTGCATGTTGATTTTCCGTGCAAATGTATTTTACATATCATCATAATGCATAGCATTGTTTTAAAATGTGTGGAGAAAGGGTGGTTTATGCATGGCACTACGTTCATGTAGGTAGTATGGTTACCTACTTGTTCGTAGGATTGCCTTACTGAGCTTGATGTGCTCACCCCTTTCATTTTCTCCCACAGATGATCTCCAGTTGAAGTTGAGGCGACTCAGTACTGCATTCCGGATATCCGCTGCTGCCCATCAACATAAGGTATATACACTTGTACTTATTGTATCTACATAAGCATAGCACAGTAACATGATTGTAAGTAACTTTAGGGGATGTATAAATAATATAACAATTATAAATGACTGGAGAAGAAATAAGTACTAGGGTAGATGTATGGTGGGACTGGCATTGACGCACAGCCCAATTAGTAGTGGAGTGTTGGTCACGATTCGAGGACAGGTAAGAATTAAGTAAGAAAATAAACAAAAACGCGAAAAAATTCACTCTGATTTTTGGATAGTTGGGTCGTGACAATTATTTTGGTATCAGAGCGTAATTGGTCTGATGTGTGTCAGTGTCAGAAGTTAAGAAATTACATCCCCGTGTTACTGTGCTTAGTTAGATACAATAGTGTATATCGAGATGGGCTTGACTAAGAAATGGTTGAGAATGCAGGAATGCCTAATATGAGTCGCGCTAAATGAGATAGTGCACGAGGCAGAGGTCGTAGAGGTAGACCTGAGTCTGCTAAGTCGTGCTGAGTTTGGCTATGAAAATCAGTATGAGATTGAAATAGAGGCGAATGTTGAGCATGCCTCACAGAGTCCGACAGAGAGATCGGACAGTATTGAGACACGCTTCGCGAGATTGGAGCGGAGTGTGGAGATTATTTTGAGGAGCTAATTACTCAGATTATGTACGAGATCAGAGGGCGCAGCGGAGCATTGGTGAAAACCCGCTCGACCCATCTTAAGAGCTGATATGAGAAATGATTATGGATGTATTCCGGTGACAGGATATCCTGGACATGATTTAAAGGAAATTTTGGATTAAAGTCCTTACTCTGACCCAGAGGATTTAATTTATTGACGAGTATGGAGACTCGATTATATTCTGGGCAGATATTACCTCGACACTATGAAAAGTGACAGTCGAGATGTCTAAAAGTTTATGGAAGGGCTCAGATTTTCAATTAGAGTCCGATTGGCCCGTGAGATATTACCTATACCGAGGCAGTGCACAGATTTACAGTTGGGTAAATAAGAACATGAATTGCACGCCTCTGAGACTTGGAAAGGTAGTGAGGGCCGAGATAGAGACAGAAAGAAAAGCGAGAAATGACAAGGATGTCAAAAATGGGAAAATTGGTAATTGGTAAAAGATCTGATGTAACGAGTTATGGGCTAAGATAATTGGTAAGGCCCTAGTGCATCTAATTTTGGGCACTCTTGTGGGCATTGTGATTGGAGGACCCCGACCTGCTACGAAGCAGAGTAGCAGTGTCATTACTGTGGAATGTGTGGTGGATACCACAGAAGGAGCGTCTATACCTACACGGTATTGATGAAAATGGTCGTTAAGTGTGGTATGATGGACCATTGATTTTGATTACACAGAGTTGGGCGAAATCGCCCCACAAAAAAGTAAAGAGACAGAGAAAAATTTCGTTGTTATAGCTGAAAACGAAAAGGGAGGCCATAGCCGAAGAGAAAAAGGAAAGTAGGCTATTGGACGAAGGCGAGTGGATGTCTTGGACCAGGATGCTATTGATGTTTCATGGATGTGGTGTAAGATACCACACTTGTTATGAATAACGAAGTACATATGTTCATTAATCCTGTGCCACATATTTATTCATACCGCCTTCATTCGCATATAAGTGAGTAAAAGGCATGAATGCCTACGTCATCGGTTACAATATGGGTAAATGAGTACCCCAATAGAGGAGGATGAATTAACGGAATATAGATATAGAGATTTTAAGTTGATAAACAGGGGTGTAACGGTTGAAATTACAGGAGTAAAGGATGTACTCACAGAATGAATAAAGACAAGAGTTTCATTATAATTGATACGCAAAGGAGAAAATCTTCGAGATAAGATAGATCCTAAGTACAAGATGTATTGGAGTAGAGATATATGCTAGATAAGGAATACCTTTAATATGCGAAGTAATTGAGGTTAAACAATTAGTAGCGAATACAAATTATAACCAAGGACAAAGATGGGTATAACCATAACCGGTAGTTGTGGTTAAGTCTGAAGGCTAATAAAGGTATTTCAAAATACCTCCCCGCCTGAAGACTTGACAGCATCTAGATATATATATATATATATATATATATAATCTATAACGGGAAATCGATCATCGTAATAAATACCTTTAGCATTAGGTTACCTTACTAAGACGATAAGAACATTAAAATTCGACAAATTATAAAGGTTAACGTAGTAAAATTTGATAAGAGCCGTTAAGATAAGAAAAGGAAATAGCGCAGGTTAGCACCTGGAAAACGTAAGCGGTTGAGAAGGATCTTGTACGCCTTGCGTAAATAAGTCAAGGATTAGATCGAGTGTAATCATCATTAACGGTGATATGCTGGGAGTAGTTAAAGCCTAGGGCGAATTATAAGCAACAATTGGAAGATAGCTTTTACAGATGGATTATTGCGAGATTTAAAATGGTATACCCTGTTGACACGTTTAACTAAGAAAACGTGATCTTGGAATAAGATGATAAATAAGATGATAGATGTGACGTGAATTTGGCGTGATGAAGTATGAACTGACCACCATGATTAATTTCACCATGCCCAACAGCTCAAGAGGTTTTTCAGTGAGTATGAATGCCTCAAAGTTATGATGGAGCTGTGTATTGATGTATAATGGGAAGATAGTCAATTTTGGAGTCAGACAACTCTTCGATCACGAAATAAACTATCTGACCCATGATTTAAAGTTGGCAACAGTATTTGTACCGAGGATATGGTACTATTATGTACAGGGTGAGGAATTATGGATATGCACTGATCATAGAGCCCGAGTATCTGTTTTCACAGAAAGGGGCGAATATGAAAATACATATTGGGTTAGAGCTTCTGAGAGATTTTGATTTATGAGAATTGTACCACCCAAGAAAGGCGAATGTGATGACTGATGCCTTGAGCAGAAAGAGCCTCGGGATGGTACCACATATGATGGTCAGGGAGCGTGAGCTGCTAGATGCAGTTGTGGACCTCAGTATTGATGTGATCCCTTCTGAGGATGACAGTGATTGTGTGACAGCTAGCCTGATGACTAGTACCGGATGAGAGTGCCCGGATTTGCCAGGCTTAGCGTGATGATCGACCGGATGTCGATAGTTTGGGTCTGATTCAGAAGGGTACAGTGATAGAGTTCACAGTGGGTGATAATGAGTTACTGAGGATTCAGAGACAGTATGAGTGCTCCCCAGGACCACAGTTGATGAGATAGTGATATTGTCAGAAGCTCACTCTTCGGGATATACAGTGCATGCGGAAGGTAATAATAATATATATTAAAATCTCAAAAGGGGTATGGGTGGTCAGATGTGAAAAGAGATATTGGTGGAGATTGTAGAAAAGTGCCTAGTGTGTCAGCAGAGTAAGGTAGAGTATTAAAAGTCTGCAGAGTTATTGCAGCACCTACCTATATCGACACGGCACGAAAAACGAGAGTAAGTCTCCATGAATGTCGTGATGGGTTATAGGAGACCCGGATAAATCAGGAGACTAGTTGGATGGTAGTCGATAGAGTGACTAAGTCCACCCACCTTCTGGTTATGAACTCCCCAGATACTCAGAGTGTGTATGAGGATTCAGGTATAAGAAAGATTGTGGAACATTAAGTAGCGTTCCAGTGAGCATGGTATCATATAGGGATTCCCGCTCCACTTCCTACCTCAGGGAATATTTTTAGGAAGCTATGGGAACCCGACTGAGTATTAGCACAGCTTTACATCCTCAGACAGATGGTCAGTCAGGGAGGACTGTACAAGTTCTGGAGGATCCGATGAAAGCGTGTGCCATTGATTTTATAAGCTCCTGGAATGATCAGTTGATTTCTAATTGAAGTCGCCAATAACGACAATTGGCAATTGAGTATCGGGATAACGAGATATGAGGCAGTGTATAGCTGTAGGGGCTGTTCCCCAAATTGGATAAGAAAGAGTGGGTGACAGGTAGAAATTATTTCTGACTTTGGATAATAAGTCTCTGAGGATGTTTAGTTAAGGATGAGAGATTAAGAACACCTCAGAACAGATAGAAAAATATTGGAATTCACCCTTGGTGAATTATTATGGTTGAAAGTTACACGTCCTAAGAGAATAAGGACATAGCGGAACTTTTGGAAGAAGTAAATTGAGTTGAGCTGGATCGAATTCTTGAGAGATTGGACAAGTGGGAGATAAGACCTGTAGGTTGTTGTTAATCACTTGGATTAATAGGCACCCACAATGTGTCCCAGCTTATGATGCTTCGGTACTACTATCCAGATCCAGCAGAGGTGATAGGATATGAACTCCAAAAGTTCAGTTTAATGAAAATATGAGTATATTGAAGAAGTTGATTCGGGCATTGAACAGGAAAGAGACAGTATTGGGGTTTAAGATAATCTCCCTAATTAAAGTCCTTTGGTAGTAATACACTCCGAAGAAGGTCGCATAAATTTTAAGAGTATGATATGATCGATATACCCGGAGTTGTATATGGACTCATATGACTTGGTTCTAATTTGGAGGACCAAATTCCTTAAGTGGGGGAGAATTGTAAGACCCGAATTTAATAAAAATACGAAAACTAAATAAGAAAAGATAGAGGAAGTATGAAGGAAGTCGGGTTAAATTAATCCCGAACACGTGTAAGGGCAAAACGGTCAAAGGACCGAAAGCCGGAGTAAATTCGATAAGGAAATTTAATTAAAAATAAGGATTTAAGAAATCTTGGTCAATAAAGATGAAATAAAATTATTTCGGATTAAATTGATCAAGATATTAATTTATTGGAATTAATCGGGATTAATCGGGATTTTTAGTTCAGAAAAATAATCCCGAAAATAATCGAAAAATATACTGAAAAGTCACTCGGGACAATATCCCGAAAATACGGAGCAATTATACCCGAAAAATAGGTTAAAATATAATAAATAAATTAAATAAAATTAAATTAATTAATTTAGAATAAAATAATAATTTTAAGGGATATTTGGGTATTTTTAGTGTATTTTAATAAATAAAAATAAATTGTTAAATAAGATAATAAATTGTAAAAAAAAAAAAAAAAAGGAGAGAATTGAAAAAAAAAAAAAAAAAAGAGAGGAAAGTCATCGGGGAGAGAGAAACGGAAGACCCGAAGAAGACCAAAGGAGGCCCGATCACCGTCCGGCGGCCAACGGCCCGGCCAAGGGCCGGAAAAGAAAGAGGGGACGCCGATGAGCACGATGGTACCGGCGGTGTAGCCAACCGACGCCGGAGGAAGCCGATCGGAGGAGGAGAAGGCCGACGGGATTGAGGGGCTCGGTCCCGGCGAACGGCGGCGATCCGACCAGAACCAAGGCCCGATTTGGAGAGCCCAGTCGACGGCGGTGCTTTTGGCACCGGTGGCACTCAGCGAGACGGCCGGAATCGGCGGCGACGGCCAAGGGAAGAGAATGGGTCCGACGGCGAGGAGAGAAGAGGCCGGACCGGCGGCATTCCGGCGGCCTTGGGCGAATCCGAGCCCAGATTCGAGATGCGGACGGCCTTGCGGAGCTGTTGGCGGTGGAAGCCGGCGGAGAACCGGTCGGCAAGGCAGTGAACCGGCAGTGAACCGGCCGAACCGGAGAAAAACCGGCGGTCTGACCGGTCCGAACCGGACTGAACCGGTTCAGCCAAAAAGAGGGGAAAAAAGGGAGAAAAAGGGAAAAGGAAAAAGAGGAAAAAATTGAGGAAAATTCCGGTGATGCAATCGAGCTTCGGGTAAGTCGATAAGCGGTCAAATTGACCGATTTAAATTTGGAATATTTTATTTAATTAATTTTGGGCTGAGAACTTACCCGGAAAAATTATGGAATTGTGTAGCTCGACGATTGGCATCCACCGAGGGCTCGAGACGGCCTCGATTTGCGGACTAGCATGGAATCTCGGGTAAGTGACCCCTATTTACGACAATTTCCTCGTTATGCGTGATATTGATTAAATTTACGCATAAATTGAATTAATTTATGGAAATTTAGATTAATTGTCGTAAATATTAAATTTAGCTATTCGAGAATTAGAACGAGGCTCAATAAATTATTGATGGGCCCAATGAGCCCAATAGGCCTCGATAAAGAGAAAATTAAGTGGAAAACGGGCTTAAGGCCGATTAAGGCCCATTAAGGTGCAATCGGGCCCAATAGGGGTAAACGGGCCCAATGATTTAAATTAAGCCCAGAAAAGATTAAGTACAATTAAATCATAATATCTGACCTGAGGAATATTAATACGCAGTTCCGGGCATTGGATTGGAAACATATCGGACTGCGCGATGGGACTACATTGGAAAAGAGAAAGGTCAGACTCGACGAGAATCGAGGTAAGGGAATTCTGCGGACTGCTAGAGGTAACAGTACGCAATTTTAAATTCATATGCAGTCCTTTAAAATATCCTGAAGGGTCTAGAGGTCAAATAATAATTTTAGTGCCCCGAATGGGCAAATTACTAAAATACCCTTGTTAAGGGTAAAATTCTAAAAATCTAGGAAAAATTGGGAGGAGCAAGGACAAGAGGTTCCTGCTCGTTCTGGAGATATTTCAACGCATGCATGAGTAGGCTGGCTCGCCTTGAAAGAAAGTGCACCGCATTGCATACTTTCAACGTGAAATTGATTTGAAAACTGTTTTGAGTAAATAGAGCCGCCTACGTGTTTTATTGACATATGACGTGCTAGAGCTCAGCTCGCACGGTAATTTCGATTTGTGTGATGCATGCATTAGTGCTGGAGCGAGAGCTCGCACTAGAGTTTTACATGCATAGGTGCTAGAGTATAACTCGCACCAGATTTCACATGCTCTTTCGTGACACGGTGCTAGAGTCTGACTCGCACCATATTTTTACATGATTTTCGAGACAGAGTGCTGGAGTTTAACCCGCACCAGTATTTATAAAATTTTCATGTGATTTATAATATACAGAGTGCTGAGCTTAGCTCGCACTAGTTTTACCGGATTTGTGGAGTACCGCTGTCTGCCCTTGGAGTCAGCCAAAAGGCCCAACAGGCTCAAGAGACCTCTTAGGTGGGGTGAGAGTGAGGGATGAGGTTGGCGGCCTTGTGGGGATGTAAGCGGGCTCTGCCAGTTGACGTGTTTTGATGAGAGTGCTGAGCATCGCTCACACAGATTTTATGAGAACATGCGATGAGCCGTGCTTGGAGCATCGGGTAGACTGTGTGTCACCGATTTAATAGGCTCGCACGTGCGTTTTGAGACATGGCATGAGTATTGAGAAACAAACCTCTGTGGGAAGCAGGCCAATTGGGCCGGAGTACCTAGAGATATTACATGGGTTCATGGAGTACGATGTACCGTGCAAGTAGCATGGAGTACGATGTACCGTGTTGTATCTTCGGATACGGCATCTCCGGATGCAGCATCTTCGGATGCCGGGGATCGGATAAGACTGACGGGATGGACTGACCCACCTCCCGGGCGGTTCCCGATCATGGTGAGAACCCGCACACTAGGATCCGTGTAGCTGAGGAACTCACGAGGACAGATGTGGCCATAGTCCTAGTTATTTACCTATATACAGACGTTGCCTAGTCTCGCATGTTGATGATTTCTATGATGATTTAAACTGGGTTTTAAAACTAAATTGCATGATGGTATTTCCATGCTTTTCAAAACCCACGTGTGATGTAAATGTTTTCATGATTTTGTGTGAGTCAGGATCACCCGCAGGAGGGGTCGAGTCCTGACTTTATTGTCAAAATCTTAATTGAGAAAGAAATGATTTATGATAATTGCATGTTGATTTTCCGTGCAAATGTATTTTACATATCATCATAATGCATAGCATTGTTTTAAAATGTGTGGAGAAAGGGTGGTTTATGCATGGCACTACGTTCATGTAGGTAGTATGGTTACCTACTTGTTCGTAGGATTGCCTTACTGAGCTTGATGTGCTCACCCCTTTCATTTTCTCCCACAGATGATCTCCAGTTGAAGTTGAGGCGACTCAGTACTGCATTCCGGATATCCGCTGCTGCCCATCAACATAAGGTATATACACTTGTACTTATTGTATCTACATAAGCATAGCACAGTAACATGATTGTAAGTAACTTTAGGGGATGTATAAATAATATAACAATTATAAATGACTGGAGAAGAAATAAGTACTAGGGTAGATGTATGGTGGGACTGGCATTGACGCACAGCCCAATTAGTAGTGGAGTGTTGGTCACGATTCGAGGACAGGTAAGAATTAAGTAAGAAAATAAACAAAAACGCGAAAAAATTCACTCTGATTTTTGGATAGTTGGGTCGTGACAGTAGGCACAGCCACCTCCACCACTTGCCCCACAGCCAGATAGTCTTAACTCTCGGATAAACCAATTGGAGAAAGATGTGAGACAGGGGTTTGAGCATATGTCAACGCTATTTTCACAGCATTCCGGGACTAATGCCTCAGACACCACTTACCCCGACCTCTACACCCATGCCACCATAGGATTTGCCCCCACCACCTCCACAGACTAACCCAGTTCCACCCGTCACTCAGCTTTCGGCACAGACCAGGCTCGATGATAGAGATATGAGTCGATTACGAGACTTTCTTAAGATGAATCTGTCAGTATTTAAGGGGGTGAAGGACCCCATAGAGGCAGACGGGTGGTTGATAGAGTTGAGGATAATTTTTTATTTCCTAGGGTGCGCTGATGCAAATAGGGTCAGTATGAGTGCTTATATGCTTAAGGAACAAGCACGATATTGGTGAAGTACCACCCAGAATATACTGACTGCCAGCCATCAGGTGATCACCTGGGATACTTTTTAGTTAGCTTTCCAAAACTAGTATGTCCCTCGAACTGCCTAGAGGAAATACAAGTAGATTTTTTGAATCTAGTTCAGGGCAGTATGACAGTCAACAAATATGAGAACTGGTTCACTACTTTGCTAAGATATGATCCGGAGACTGTCAGGGACGAGGAGCGTTGTATAGAGTGGTTTGTATATGGTAAACTTACCTTAACATCTAGTATGAGAGAGCCCTATGCCCAAGGTGATTATTATAGATCCCTTCATGAACCTCTCTAAGGGCATACTCAGCTTCAGAAGGACCAAGGCACCTCAGATATGGCATGTTGAATGACCTCTTATACAACATGTCATTAATACTTATGTATCGTGGTGCCTTCTTTCTTAAAATCCTAGTTTTATTCCTATCATTAGGGAGATCTCCAATAGTCAAGTATCTCAAAATGGGGCTCATCCAAGACTCATCTTCCTCTGTGATACAACCGACCTCATTTTATTGTCCAACGCTTTTTCTTTTCACCTCTTTCATGTGGACCCTAAGTGGTAGATCCAAGTTGGTCCACGTGGCTAATTTAGGCAAATAATCGGCAATAACATTTTCTAAGCTCGATATTCTTTTTATCTGGTAATTTTTGAAGCTTTTCAAGATAAGCCTAACCTTTTCCAGGTACTTCACCATCATCTTTCCTTTGGCTTGAAACTCCTCAATAGTTTAGCTTACTAAAAGTTGGGAGTCGCTGAACACCATCAACTCTTTCACCTTAAACTCTTTAGCTATCTTAAGCCCTAAGATCAGGGCTCGTACTCTGCCTCATTGTTAGATGCTTTGAATTTGAATCTCAAGGCATATTGAAGCTTCACATTCTCTAGGCTAATAAGAATGAGGCCAGCTCCACCCTTTGACTGTTTATTAAACCGTCTGCATAGAGTTTCCATGTTTCTTTCTCAATAACCTCTTTTTCTTTTGAGTTTACTTTGGTCTCTGAGTTTGCATTCGACCACAAAATCTGCTATCAGTTGTGATTTAAGGGCTGCTCTAGGCTGGATGTGTAAGTTGAATTCACTAAGCTTGATCATCCACTTGATCAGCCTCCTAGAGAGCTCAGGTTTTTGAAGAACTTACCTGAGTTGTTGATCGATAAGGACAATGATAGGATGTGATTGGAAGTATGACCAGAACTTTCTTGCCAACGTGACCAAGGCTTAGGCTAACTTTTCAATCCTTTGGTAATTTACTTTATCCTCTTGTAAGACTTTATTGGTAAAGTATATAACCCTTTATTTTCCTTCTTCTTCTCTGACTAGGACAGAGCTAATAGCCTGATCTATTACAGCTAAGTACACATACAAGGGTTTTCCTGGTTGTAGGTCAAGGGGAATGCAAAAAGCACCTTGAGCTCCTTAAAAGTTTCATGGCATTGTTCAGTCCATTGGAAAATATGAACCTTTTTCAATATTTTGAAGAATGTGAGGCATCTCTCGACTGATCTAGACATAAATCTTCTCTGGGTTATTAAGCTTCTTATGAGCCTCTATAGTTCTTTAATTGAGGTCAATGACTTCATGTCTAAGATGGCCTAAACTATTTTAGGGTTAGCTTCAATACCCCCTGACTAACCATGAACCCCAAAAACTTGCCCAAATGACTCCAAAGACGCATTTCGTGGGGTTAAATCTCATGCCATGTTTCTTTAGTACCTCAAATGCTTCTTTTAGGTCTTTCAAGTGGACCACTAATGTCGAACTTTTCACAATCACGTCATCGATGTACACCACCATGCTTTTCTCGATTTAATCCTTGAAGATCCTATTCACCAATCTCCGATAGGTAGCCTTGATATTTTTCAAGCCAAAAGGCATAACTCTATAACAATACAAGCCCTTCTCGGTCACAAATGATGTTTTCTCCTATTCTTCTTTCAGTAACCTGATTTAGTTATATCCAGAGTTAGCACCTATAAAGGTCAACATGCCATGCTCGACACTATTATCCACCAATTTATAGATACTTGGTAAAGCGAACTCCTATTCTTCTTCCAATAACCTAATTTAGTTATATCCATAGTTAGCATCTATAAGGCTCAACATGCCATGCTCGACACTATTATCCACCAATCTATCGATACTTGGTCAAGTGAAGCTGTCCTTAGGGCATGCCTTGTTCAAATCAATAAAGTCGATCCACATCCTTCGTTTCCCATTCTGCTTCTTCACCATTACTATGTTTACTATCCATTTCGGATAATATGCCTCCTTAATAAAGCTAACATCCAGGAGTTTGGATACCTCTTCATTTATGGCCTCTTACCTTTCTGGCATATAGCACCTTTTCTTTTGTAGTACTAATCTAGCCTTTAGGTCCACATTAAGGCGGTGGACTATGTCCTTTAGGTCTACACCACGTATATCCTTTGGTTTCCAAGCAAACAGGTCGATGTTTTCCCTGATTAATTGTAAAAGTTCTTCTTTCTTTTTAAGCTTAGAGTTGATCTGCATAAACCTACATGTATCATTTGCATTAAAAGGGATTTAAACCAACTCATCCATTAGTTCAGGTAGACCTTAGTTGAGCTCAAGCCTTTAATCCGATATCTATATTGGGAGTTTTTCACTACCACTTCCTCTTACCTTCAATGCCATGGTGTAGCATTGACGAGCCATAGATTGGTCATCTGGCTTTCGCTACTCCGTAGAGAGTAGGGAACTTGACTTTAAGGTGCGGGGCTGAACTGACCATATTCATTGTTATCTGGCTAGGCCTCATAAGATTGAGTTATAAGCATATGAGACCTTGACTACCATAAATTTTATCATGGTGGTAATGGTCTTTAGCTTAGTGCCCAGAGTTATTAGTAGGGTAATAGTTTCCACAACAAGAACTTGCTCATGTCCAAATCCCTCCAAAAGTGCTAAGTATAACTTCATCTTGTCCTCAAGAAGGTCCATGTTTTTCATAGCCTCGTAGTACAACACATAAGCAGCATTTACCTCATGATTGTAAATGACTACATTGATCATTATGGCATCATTATGAAGGAACTCAATTCTCTCTAGGTCTTCCATGGAAAAAGATATGGGCTTGTCCTTCCATAACCTCGACTTTTTGACTATGGAACCTCTTGCCATGATAGTTACTCGGTATACATTTTTCTAGCTTAGCTCGGTCCTTCTTTAGTAATCATGAGTATAATAGCTGTAGTGGGTTGGTTGTTCACCTCCTCTCTACCCATTTCCTTATGCCGAGCATAATCAAGCCCTTTATCATTGTTTCCCCTAGTAGCTTGAGGTGCCACATATCCCTTTGAGGTTTGTCATTGTAGCTTCGATGTCGGTACCCCCTTTTGGCCTACTCCGGTTAGAGTTGTTTAGTATAAATCTCCTTAGGTGGCATTTTCTGACTAGGTTTTCTATTTCATCCATCAAGTCTGTGCATTCTTCAGTCCCTTAGCCATTTTAAGTATGGATCCTTTTCAATCTGCATCAAGATCCCTTCCCTCGAAGTGTTCAAGGGTGTGTGTAGTTGCATCATTTCTCACAGCTTCTCCTACCTGTGTGTCACACCCCGTGACCTAACCTCAAACGTAGATGCGCAATGTTAAGTGGAATCACATTATAAGATAACATAAATGTTTCTATGGATCGTTTTACTTTTTGTTTTGTGTCCAATGTAGGAATTCATGCTACTCATTTTAAATTTTTGTAAACGATCAATTTCTAGTCGTGACTTATAATATCTGTGATAACAGGTTTCTTTCGTAAATCCGGCGGCATAACGACATAATTGAACTAAGTCCTTCCTACATCTTTAAACATATTCATCACGTGTACTTAACAAAAGAAATATTTAATTCGTAATAACAAAATTCATCAAAGCATCACATAACCACAAACTCGACTAGTTGGTTAAACACCATACAATATATCGCTGTTCATTTACTTAAAACCGAAAAGAAGAAACCTAAGTGTATTCCATAGTAATAATACTTTAAACAACTTCCAACTAAATACTTCTTACAAAATACAACCGTGCATACATAATCTGAAATAAAACATGCATATATATATATATATGTCGTCCGTTGCATATACCTCAGTATACCAAAAGCTACTCAATGGACTGATGGAGTCAGCAAGAACGTGGAGCTCGCCCTGCGAATCTAATCTGAAAAGTGTTGGAAAGAGAGGGGTGAGCAACCACACGCTTAGTAAGAAATTTACATAACCGAAGCTAGTAAAACACCATGCAAACACGCACCACGCAGTGGTAAATTAAGAGGATTATGTAAAGACGTCATGCACATTTCGATGAAGACAAATGCTACTTATGCTTCGATTAAGACATGCTTACATAGCTAAAAATCATGCATCGTTAAGTAAATTTTAATTCCAAAGAACACTTAGAAATTCTCAAAAGCCGACACCATTGTCAAAATGAGCAATTCAGTCAAGATACATGCATGGGCAAGCTTGAATAATTCGATAGAACTGAATGAGAATGTGGTAATTACCGCAGCAAGTCATGGAAGCAGGTACTCAAACAAAATCACCAATATCAATGAAAACACCTATGGCCATAGTGACTACCGCCCTATCCTAACTGATCAAGTTCTGAACTAGGGTACTGAAGACGGGATCAGGGTTTAACAGTAGTAGGTAGCAATAACATCTCAATCCCACAAAGGCATCCCCGTGAAGCACTTGGCACTGTAGGGCAATCACACAGAACCTCCTACCGGGTGCTAGAGATAGCTCTCATAGGATATGATTGCCACACTGGCATAAACAGGGTTGCCAACAATCTTAAAAAAAATCTCCACAATGGGTTCACAATATAATTTACCAATTCAACCTAAATTCACAATTTCAAAGTTTCAGGGAAAATAACCCATCGATATAAAACAACACGTATTGTCAAATCCACAATTCGGAAAATCAGTTCAAGCTTTCTCAAAAACGTGGTTGAAATAGTCCATGCAAACCAGCTGAATGGAGTTACAAAAATTATAATGTAATGCTCACATGAACATGATACTAACATGTAAAAACATATCATATAAAACGATAAGCTCCATGCTGTGACAAAGTTTTAGACCATGGCGATTTCAAAACGAACATATTGCAAAATCAGTAGTATAAGGTAAGGAAATTTCTATTCTAAACTATCCTTGCAACTCAACTAACCTATAGCCTATCTTTAAAAATGGATCTATCCTATCCTAAGGCGTTTCACTAACAACAGCTACGTGCCCGACTTTACCCTTTTTCGCCTTAGACGTGCATATATGCGTCTAAGCTTCCTTAGCGCCTGTTGAAGTAGCCTCTGCGAATCAACATTTAAAGGCAACGTGTCATTTAACATTCATACATAATCAAATAAAATTTCAACATATTCGACACTTACAAGACCAATTTTCAATATTATAACGTATCTTTCTCACTTGTGCTTATAGTTGCCTAAATCAGTTTCCACCTCTCCAATTATCATTATCATCCTTTAAACATATCCTGTAATATACTTCAAAGTAAAATTTTGAAATTTTGGATTAAATTAAGAGGCTCAATTTACTCCCTCCACTTATCTATTTCGGTTTATTATAATTTCGTCAAGCAATTTACCATGTTTCACTACAAATTCAGCTATGAAAATTTTAAAAACTAAGCTAACATTAATGTGATTTACTAGTTTCAAACTCAACACATTATTGTAGACTGAAAATTCCCAATTCCTTTGTCATGACCGACCCTTCACCCTGGGTATTCCTACTTGTATAGCATAAGCTTATTTCTTACAATTTCATGGAATAACCTTATTTGCACCACACATTTCTGGTCTAACTTTCAAAATAAAATTAGCTAATCTTTCTTAATCATCTAAAAATTGTTGAATGCCTAATCCTGTAAATTCATATTTTTCACACCTAAATTCTATTTTAACTTTTGAAATTTTCTAACAACTAATATTTCCAACCTTGCTTAGTGGCCGAAATTCCCATAAACCATCTTTATTCATTAGCTAAATTTCTGGTTTTACAATTATGAAACTAAGTTATTTCTACTTAAATTTGATAACTTAATCCTTAAATTTCAGCAAGCAAATTTGTTCCCGAACTTTTCAAAATGACCGAACCTAATCTTCCATATTCATTTAACATTTCAACAATTGTTTGTCATTGCTATAACAACTAGTAAATTCTCATAATTTTAGTCAAGGAGAACTTAAATTCTGAATTTCATTCTCATTCACTACATGAAAAACAATGTTCTTTTCCTTATTCACCACATGCATCCAATGTATGTACTGATTTCATGATAGTTTTATAATGTAACTTTTTCAAAACCAAATGTAAGCATGAAATCCTTAAATTTTCCTCCCTTGGTCGTGCACTCCATTTTCACCATTCATCTATAATTTCTAGCATTTGCTTAATATTTCTCATTGAAACAATAAATTATTCACCTAAGTATTACAAATCTACATAAGTTATCAAAATCAGCTCCATTTCAAAATTTCCTCAATTTCGTGAATCCAAGGCTTTTTGCATATGTAAATTCTGCATTTTAAATTAAACTATCTCACTATGTAATTCCAAAATTTTAGGTTGTATAATAATTTGCATGTATATAAAAATCAGTTTTATCCTTTTTCTTGCTGTAGCCGAAACTATGCCCCATCATTCAAACTTTCGTGGCTAAGTTTTAATTCATGTTAACCTACTATTTTCTTTAATCACAATACAGAATTTGATGCAATACAGAAATTTCCTTAATATTACTAAATCGACGAATACCCTATCCCTAATGGCCATCTTAAATTTTCTTCCAATTGTTAGAATTTATCAATTTATTCATTAATTTTTCAAATATAGGTTCACATTTTTATTTGTCATACCAGTCCCTAAATTTCTAAATTTCAGAATTCCTATTTTGCCTAACTATGAACCCTAATTCTCATGCATGTATCAAATTCTATAATTGAACTAAAATTTCCCTTAATCTATACTAATATAACAGTAAATGAACAACAATTTCTAGAATTTGAACTCTACTTACCTTAATTGTAAATGGCCGACCACCCTAGCATAAAATTCCCCAACTTATTTTCTGAAATTTTCTGAAATCTTTGTGTAATCCTAAGCCTCTTCACGTTTTCAGCTAAATTTGTTGTGGTCTCCCTCAATTCATAACAAGCTAAGCTCTCCTCTTTTTCTTGGACTTCTCGGTTTCAACATGTAGAAATAGAAATGGTGGGTTTTGTTGGCTGTTCAAAATTTCAAATTTGTAGAAAGGGGGAAAACGTGATTTGTGGGTGTGGAACTAATAATCTAACTCTAAAACTAACTTATAATCACTCAACACTAACATGCATACATGATTTTACAAGTGTGTTGGCTGTTTGGAAAATCTGGTAGTGAGGAGGGGCTGGTTTCGTGAGAGGCAAAGAAAAGCTAGAGGGGAAACTTGCATGCAGGTTTGGAGAGACTATTCTGGTTGTTGGAGGCATGAACAAAGGGGGAGGCTTGCTGAATTTTTCAGTTGCTGGTGTGAAGATGGCGTGTGAGGAAGAAGAGAAAGGAATTTTTTTTTGTTTTGGGAAGAAAACATGAAAGAGGGGAGAAGAGGGTAAAAAAAAAATTTCAGATTTGTATTTTATCCCTTTTGTTTTATAAAACATAAGTATTTGTAATTATTTCAGATTTATAATCCTAATATATATATATATATATATATGTATTCAGATTTATGCCTATAATATATATATATATATATGTACATGTTCCTAAAACTATTAGACATAAGGTTTTATACACCTAAATTTCCCAATTTGTAAAATATACATAAGCTTTATTCTTCTCATGTATTGTTACTAACCTTAAAATTTCAGATTTGTTATGTTACCTTATTAATTTATTTTATCACTCAATTACCTTGGTTAAATTACCTAATTTTAAATTATCACTACTTAATTATCCATATAAATTTTATTTAACTGAATTTAGCTTATGCTCCTATTAATTTCGGTACACTACCTAAGTTTACTTGCATAAACTTGATTTAATTCTACATTCATGTACATTTAACTTAATGACTAATGGTAGATTACCTTAATCTATCCTAATCTGGTCACATGAATCTATTACTTCTCAATAAATTGAGTTCATGAACACATTCATGCACATAGATTATGCATTTAAAATATGTTCACACAATACAATTTATCATTGTTGTATTTTATTTATATTGGATCTTAATTTTCAGATTTATTATTTATACTTACCTACTATGCCAATATCTCACTCATCTCTACATTTCCTAAACTAAAATACACCAAGGTTATTTATACTAAGTGGCGTGAACCCAAAATAACTATCCTAACTTAATATATTTTATCTCTTAATTAAATTCGATTCTCCTATCCGCAAATTAAATTCCAACATAACATAAGCAAATGAATCATTCGGTATAAGGAAATTGCGGTCTTGCACTGTGTATCCACCCGTTTTGCTGAACTTTTTTCCCACAGTGTCTTTCTCAGTCTCTATCTGATTAAGAACGAGAACAATGAGCTCATACCCACTAGGACTGTCACTAGTTGGTGAGTATGTATGGACTATGGGAAACTTAACAAGGCCACCAGGAAAGACCACTTCCATCTACCATTTATTGATCAGATGCTAGATAGATTTGCTGGTCATGAGTTCTACTGCCTGCTGGATCGATACTCTGGGTATAATCAGATAGTTATAACCCCAGGGACCAAGAAAAGACCACCTTCACCTGTCCCTACGGGACCTTTTTCTTTTAGAAGAATGCCTTTTGGCCTATGCAATGGACATATTACCTTCCAATGTTGCATGATGGCCATACTTCATGATATGGTGGAGGATTTTCTAGAGGTCTTCATGGATGATTTTTTTGTATTTGGGGATAGCTTTGATCTTTGTCTGCATAACTTGGCACTTGTTCTGAAGAGATGTGAAGAAACGAATTTGGTGCTTAACTAGGAGAAGTGTCATTTTATGGTCAAGGAAAGTATAGTGCTTGGGCACAAGATATCTGCTAGAGGGATAGAAGTGGATAGAGCTAAGGTGGAAATCATTGAGAAGTTACCTCCCCCTACCTCTGTTAAGAGAATTAGGATTTTTTAGGCCATGTAGGATTTTACAGAAGGTTCATAAAGGACTTTTCTCAAATCTCAAAGCCTTTGTGTAACCTTCTAGAAAAAGATATTGCATTCTGTTTTGATGAACGTTGCTTAAAAGCATTTAAGACTTTGAAGGAGAAGTTAGTTATAGCCCCTTTAATCATAGCTCCGAATTGGAGTTTACTTTTTAAGCTAATGTGTGATGCAAGTGATTATGCAATTGGGGCTGTACTTGGATAAAGAAAAGGAAAAGTCTTTTATGTTATCTATTATGCAAGTAAGACTATGAATGAAGCCTAGTTAAACTATGCTACTACCGAGAATGAGTTATTGGCTGTAATGTTTGCTTTTGATAAGTTTCGCTCCTATCTCATTGGCACTAAGGTGGTAGTATACACTGATCATGCTGTCATTAAGTACTTAGTTTCCAAGAAGGATGCAAAGCCTAGATTGATTAGATGGATCCTCCAACTGCAGGAGTTTGACTTGGAGATTATGGATAGGAAAGGGATAGGGAATCAAGTTACTGATCACTTATCTAGATTGGAGAGCGGACTTAAAGAAGATGGTACAGTAATTAATAAGTCCTTTGCTAATGAGCAGTTATTCGCTTTTGGGAACTCCAGTTTTCCTTGGTATGCTGATTTTATGAATTATTTGGTGAGTAATGTGATGCCACCAGATTTGACTGCCCAACAAAAGAAGACATATTTGAGTGATGTCAAGTATTGTGTGTGGGACGAGTTCTGTACAAGCAATGTAAAGATTAGGTTTTCAAGAGGTGTGTTCCCATGGAAGAAGTAGAGGATACGACTGTTTTCTTTTGATAAGTTTCCCTTCTATCTCATTGGCACTAAGGTGGAACCTGAAAACCAGGGGGTCTCATAGGTCTGGGATTAGAAGACTGCTTCTTTCGTTGAAGCAGTTTCAACATCATCCACCGCCGCCGCCACCTGTACAGCCCCAGCACTTATCTGCACCAGTACCTACAGTTGAGAAGAAGCCTCCACTTAAGGAGATCTTCACGACTATCCCGCAGAATCAAATTGCCTCTATTAAGAACATGGAAGTCTAGGTTGGACAGATAGCTAGTGCTCTCGGCCAGCGTCCACAATGGACCCTCCCCAGTAATATCGAAGCTAACCCTGTCAGACAGAGGGAGGGTAAGGAGCATGTTAAGTCCATAACCCTTAGGAACGGTAGAGAATTAGATGAACCACATGATAGGTCCAGTCTTGTTAAGCCCACAGTAGCAGAGCCACTAGGTTCTAAAGAGACAGTTCTAAAAGAGCAGAAACATAATGATCAGACTGAAAAGAAAACTAAGTCAGACACTTTTTCATCTTCATCTTCTTCATCTGATACTACACCTGCTACCACTACACTTCCTCCAGTTAGACCCCCATTACCTTTTCCTCAGAGGTTCCAAAACCAGAAACTTGATCAGCAATTTGCTAAATTTCTTGAGGTGTTTAAGAAGCTTCACATTAACATTTCTTTCGCGAATGGTTTAGCACAATGCCCAATTATTTAAAGTTCATGAAGGATATCCTCTCAAGGAAGAGAAGATTAGAGGATTATGAGACAGTGGCACTTACTGAAGAGTGTAGTGCCATCATTCAGAGGAGATTACCCCCTAAGCTCAAAGATCTAGGTAGTTTTACCATACCTTGTACAATAGGAGATCACTTCTTTGGTAAAGCCCTATGCGATCTAGGAGCTAGTATTAATCTCATGCCTTGGGTCATATACCAGAAGTTAGGAGTAGGAGATGCAAAGCCTACCACAGTGACCCTTCAGTTAGCTGACAGATCTATTAAGTATCCGAAGGGAATCATTGAGGATGTTCTAGTTAAGGTGGACAAGTTCATTTTCCCTGCAGACTTTATTGTGTTGGATATGGAGGAAGATAGGGAAGTCCCCATCATTCTAGACAGACCCTTCTTAACTACTGATAAGACATTGATTGATATACAAAAGGGGAAATTGATCATGAGAGTTCAAGATCAGGAGGTGACATTTAATGTTTTCAAATCTTTGGGGTTCCTTAATGACTCTCAAGATTATTTTAGGATGGACATTGTAGATAGAGACATCACTGAAGAGCTCTTTAAGACACACTCATTTAACCCTTTAGAAGCTTCATTGGTGAGATCAGTTAATCTTAAGGAATACAATGAGGATGATGATGTTTATGAGGCTTTACAGTTGTTAGAGGTTACTCCCCTTGTGGAGGTTGCCCAGTTTGAAACTTTAGACACTTCATCTACTCCAGCTTTAGATGTCTCTCCATCCACTAGTGATCCTCCAGCTTTAGAGCTTAAGCCATTACCCTCACACGTTAGATAAGCTTATCTAGGTAAGTCCTCTACTAGGCCAGTGATAGTGTTTGTTGCTCTCTCTATTGATCAAGAGGAGAAATTGCTACAGGTTTTGAGAGAGTATCTAAAAGCTATGCAAAACAAAATATATTTAGAAACTGACAAGTACCAAACATATTGATTTTCCTAATATACTATCCTCAAAGAAAAAGTATGAACTCTGATATCAAAGATTCACAATTATAAATCTAACACATAGAATCATTCAATGATAAGTCTTAACCCAAATTGGACTCCTCGTGTGTGTGTGAAAATGTCAAAGCCACTTCACAGTACATTACCCAGATTAGATTATGCTAACACAATAATGCAAAGTCAATGGCAAGTGATCATTCCCATAAGTTTGCTTTTCAGTTCTCCACTAATGTAGTCACACTTAACCAAAGATCAATAAGACTTCATTCAGCTTGTAATGTAAAGCCAGGGCTAAGGTATGATAAAGTCGATTTAGGTTTAATTACCCATCAACATGCATTACTTCTAGGATATTTGATGTTAGAGCTCATAATTATTCCCCTAAACTTATTTATTTTGCTAAAATTTTTATTCTATTTTTGTATTTTTCTTCTTCTTTTTTTCAATTTCACTATCACCTATAACTCATATGTACATAACTCAAGATATATCCTAGTGAAATTACACACTTTCGGGGTAAGGGATAGGAAAAAAGTGTTTAAGCTAAGGAAAAGTATGCAGGTGTATATACAGAGAGAAACTTATTTGGCCCAGATGGGTGACTAGGGGTAAAATATATACAAGGACGGCTAGAAAGGCTTAAACGATCCAAAGATAACCTAAATCATTTCCCCAATTAAGTGTGATCTAATATTTCACCTCGAGATAAGATCAAACAAATTATAGAATATGATGCACAAAATCAACTGAACAAATGCAATCCTATGTCCACATAAGCTTTCTCTAAATAAGTGTACAGATTCATGACAAGACATATGCATAAAATGAGGAAATCACAATCAAAATCAAGACAAATTCAAGAATTCAACTTCATGCTTTTCCTACAATCATGCTTCTTACTTAATCAAAGTCGGACTAAATCATGGGGTTATATCATCGAAAAATGGAAAAACTACATGCTAAGTACTAAATCAAAGAATGTAAGCTCATATTTTCAAAAAATTTGCAATTCGGCCCAAATATTTTCAAAAATGCTCAAACATTTTCAAATTTTGTATAAATGTACAAAAAGTTCTTCCCTCCTTCAAAAATAGCTAAACTACGCAATGATATATCTTCCTTTGCTCAATTCGACTCTGAGTCCTTTTATGAGGCATGAGAAAGATACAAATACCTTCTTAGGAAGTGTCCCCATCATGGCCTGCCTTTATGGCTTTAATTCTAAACCTTCTATACAGACTCACCAGCCAGAATAGGACCATAGTCGATGCTGCTACGAGAGGAGCTTTAATATGCATCATGTTTTTGTTCTGTTTTCAGTTTGGATTTTTTTTTGGTCCGTCACTGCACTGCCTGCTTCTTTCGTTGTCCACTGTAGGGGCTGAGCTGCCGCTGTGTGTGTGTTCATGCTCTAGTTACTAGTACATGGCTGCTTGTTAGAGGTATGACTCGGGAGTAAAGGTTTACTGTTGTGCAGGGAATGAAGGCATGGCAGTAGCTAGTAGCAAAGCTGGTCCGTGCTGAAGCAGCTGCAGGATGCATGTACAATAATGTTGGTGCATGGCAAGGGAGTAGGTTTGTTGCAGGGAATGTGGCCAGTAGCTGAATCAAAAGTAGATGGCAAAGCTAGTTCGTGCTGAAGTAGCTGCAGGACGCATGGTAAGATGTGAATCATGATGTGTTCTTAGATGGTTGTTGAAAGCTACTGTGTGGCATGAGTTGGGATGTGCTGGCTCGAACGTGGCCGTGTAGAGACAAGCAGTACAGTGCGTGGCTAGCAGAAAGGGGAGATGGGCTACAACTTGTGCTGGCAGTGCAATGATGCAAACAGGAGATGCGTTGTTGTTCGGCACTAATCATGGCTTGATGAGCAGGGGTCGTGTCACGACCCTCAATCCATAGAAAATCCACTACAAATTTTTTGTTTTTCATTTATTATTAATTATTTAATCCAATTCTTATTGTTTCTTATTTACCTTTACTATTACCTTACCTGATCGTGAATAATTATACCTCCAACAGATGGGCTGTGTATCGGTGTCAATCTTATCCAATCATACAATTTCAAATTACAATTCATTTAAATGTAAACACTTGTATTTCTAAACTAGAGTTACTATTTACATGTGTTTTCAATCTTTTACATCTCCAAAATTACATTTAAAGATACTATTGTGCTTTGACATGTCTAGATACAAAAACTATACAAATGTGTATATCCCGTGCGATGGGATGCAGCGGACACCAAAATCCAATTCCTCAGTCGCCCACTATCTACTGTAAGTGCTCTGTAGAGGGGGAAAATAAAGGAGGTGAGCAAACCACGCACTCAGTAAGGCAATCATGCGAGCAGGTAGATAATTGTACTATCTACGTGGTCGTGATGCCATGCTTAAATCACACATTTATTTGTCATATTATAAAATGTACGTTCATGCTTGTGTTCATGACATGTAAAGCAATTCATGCTATTTAAATCAGTGCACAGTTCTCAAAACATAGCATGGAAAATCATCATGCCTAAATCAAAATCAAGGCATGGTAAACCATCATGCAAAGTGCACTTATCAAGCATTTCAAATTTCAACACAAACCGATACAAAATCATCACTTGTCAGGACTCAGCCCCTCCCATGGACTATCCTGACCCACAAACACATTTCAAAACATGGATTTCTCATTCAACAATAAACATGTGAGATAGGCATATAATATTAATAAGGGTACTAACTAGGACTATGGCTATATCCTCTGTGATCCTAGGCTACATGGATCATAGTGTGCGGGGTATCACCTCTATCTTCTTTCTCACGGGAGGTGGGTAACGTCCGACCCATTGGTCCATAGTAGAATCCATCATCCGAAGATGGCATATATATAATATAACACATGGTACAACGTACTCCATGCTACTTACACGATATAACGTACTCCATGCTACTTGCACGGAACAACGTACTCCGCAGACCCATATCATCACAATATATTTTGCCACATCTCAATAAGCACGTGTGAGCCTATTTAACCGATGTGGCACACAGCCTACCCGAAGCTCCCAGCACGGCTCCTAACATGTCATAAAACCATGTACGAGTAGTCTCAAGCACAACAACAAGTATAATGGACATCTAGTGCGAGCTATGCTCCAGCACCATGTCAGAACTCAAAACTCGTATGAAAACTAGTGTGAGCTAGGCTCCAGCACAATGTCATAAAATCCATGTGAAAACAAGTGCGAGCTAAGCTCCAGCACTCATGCATGTAAAACTCTAGTGCGAGCATCACTCCAACACTAATGCACGTATAAAACACGTCAAATCTCATACGAGCAGCGCTCTAACACATTTCATTTCCACAAAACTCATGTAAGTGGCTCATTCTTTGCAAAACATGGTCATGAAACCAAATCAAGCTACTTTTTGTGCAAATCATTTCAAATGCTAGCCAACCTACCAATCACATACTAAAAAGCAATAAAAAGATTTCAAAGCATCATGTTTTTGCTTTTAGTGCACATTTCTCAAAAACCCAATTCTTTACCCTTCAAACATCCATTTCAGCCTAAGACCTCTAGATATTTTAAGAAATCGCCCATGCGTCCGAAACGCGTACAGATTCTTTTGGAAGCAACTCTTCTTTCCTTTCCGCTTTTCGCGATTTGGCTCAACTTGCTCCGGTTTTATCCTCGGGAGCTGCACACATTCATAAATCATATGAGTCAATACCGATAACTTATATTTAGACTTTAACTAATCGATATATCTTATCGAGCCTATTTTATCAAGTTTGACCCATTATCACATTTGGCCATCATTATGCCATTTCTAGTAAATTTAACTAGCAACATACTTGGTCATTTATCAAACCCTTGGCATATAAATGTTTATCCATAATCTTCCATTATTTATGCATTCTCTACAACACTATTTATGCACATTTTTATCACTTGACCAATCTCACAATGTGGCTTCATCCAATCATCTCAAAATCATGCACATTATTCCACTAATAACTTGATATAATCCTTTTTATCACCTAATCAACCACATTCTATTTTCTCACACTAAACTCATTCTAGGTTATGCTTGTTCCATTACATTCTAAGTAGTTTAAATCATCAATACATATACTAATCTACTCATAACAACAACTAGGTAAATATACTTAGAGTTGGTGTATTGGAAACTCACATAGCTTGACTTTCTTCTTTTCCAAATTTGAAGACTCATTTGCTCCTTCAATCCAACCAATGAAATGTTGGCTCCAAGCTATGTTGTTCTTTCCCACAAGATGAACAAATTTGCTCTAATAGATCTTTCTCAATTCTTTTTGGAAGAGGGTGCATTCTAGAGAGAGAAAACTTGGTATTTTGGGTAAAATGGAAGAGGTGTGTTGGTTTGTTGAAGAAAGAGGGTTTGTCGTGGGGTTTTTATAGATTGAGATGATGAGATCGATATGCTAGGGTGAAGAGATCGATCTTCCTTTGGTTTTTAGCCATCAAATTCTCAGGCTTGAAATGGGAGGGATCGATCTGCTCATTGGGGAGAGATCGATCTTGGCTTAGCAGAATCTTGAGGAGATCGATCTACTCATAGGGAGAGATCGATCTTCTCTTGATAGAATCCAATGGTGATCGATCTGCACTTAAGAGGGGATCGATCTAAGCTTGGCAAAGGCAATACAGATCGATATGCTCATTGGGGAGATCGACTTGCTTAATGGGGAGATTGATCTGTCCTTGGTAGATTCACTTGGAATTGTTCTACTTGCACAAAGGATCGATCTATCTTAGATAGGAGATCGATCTAGCCTTCATTTGGGGCATTTCCTGCTGCATTTTTCAGATTTTTCAAGGGTAAATTCCTATTTCATTGCTCCAATACTCATTTTGCATTTTAATCCCACTTAGAGCATGGAAAGACTCATTTCTTATGATTCACATACAATATGAATTATGTGCATTGCTTGAATTCATAAAGAATACACAAAATTCACAGTCCATGCATTATTATTTTGTGTTCTCATTCCTTATCTTTAATCCAAATTATTAAAGTTCCATTCGTTTAATTTGTGGCCACTTCGACCCTTATTTATCCTTTATTTGTATCTTGACACTCATTCATCCCATTTGCAATTCATTCACATTTACATGACCCAAAATCATTTGTCTTATAATTCCATTAACATATATTACAAAGTTATACATACATGGGGTCTCACAATCTCCCCCACTTAAGGGAATTTGGTCCTCCAAATTGGAACCAAATCAGTCTGTGAACAACTCGGAATACTTCTCTCGCATCAAACTCTCTAACTCCCATATAGCTTCTTCTGCAGTGTGGTACTGCCAAAGGACTTTCACTAAGGGGATCGTCTTCGATCTCAACACCTTCTCCTTCTTGTCTAATATTCGAATCGGTTTCTCAACATATGGCATGTTCTCATTGAGCTCCAATGGCTCATATCTTATCACATGTGTCGGATCCGGGTGGTACTTCCATAACTTAGAGATGTGGAAGACGTTCTGAACGCCTGCTAGCTCAGGTGGCAATGCTAGCCTGTAAGCCTTATCTCCCACTCTATCTAATATCTCAAAGGGTCTAATGTAACAAGGACTTAACTTTCCTTTCTTTTCGAACCTCATTATACCCTTGGAAGGAGAAACTCATAAAAACACTGATTCACCCACTGTGAACTCCAATGGTCTACGTCTCCTGTCAGCATAACTCTTTTATCTGCTCTGAGCTCTCCGTAACCTCTCACAAATCAATTGGACATCCTTAGAGGCTTGTCTCATTAAGTCGGGAGCAAATATCAGTCGGTGACCAACCTCTTCCCATCCAATAGGGGAACGACATCTACGGCCATACACAACTTCATACGGTGCCATCCCAATACTTGAATGATAAATGTTATTATAGGTGAACTTTGCGAGTGGTAAATGGTCATCCCAAGAGCCTCCAAAATGTATTGTACATGCTCTCAACATGTCCTCCAGGGTCTGTATAGTCCTCTCTGACTGACCATCTGTCTGAGGATGGAACGTTATGCTAAAACTCAGTTGGGTCCCCATCGCTTCTTGAAAGTGTTCCTAAAAATGGGAAGTGAAGCGGGCATCCCTATCAGAAACAACGTTCACTGGAACACCATGCAATCTCACTATCTCGAGCACATGTAGTTCCGCCAGTGTACTCAAAGTATCGGTGGCTCTCACAGCTAGGAAGTGTGCCGACTTAGTCAATCTCTCCATTATCACCCAAATCACATCGTGATTCTTATGGGTTTTAGGTAAACCCAACACAAAGTCCATAGTGATATGCTCCATTTCCAAGTCGGTATAGGTCAAGGTTGTAATAGCCCTGCAGGCTTCTGATGCTTTACCTTCACCTACTGACAAAGGAGACAATTTGCCACAAATTCAGCTACCTTTCTTTTCATCCCTGACCACCAATACATTCTTCGGAGATTCTGATACATCTTGTTACTTCCCAGATGCAGTGTATACTTCGTCGAATGAGCCTCTGATAAAATCAACCTCTTGATCTCTAGATCACTAGGAATACATATCCTACCCCTGAGCCTCAGCAAACCATCTGAACTCAAATCAAAATCAGTCTCTGTACCCCTTTGTATCTGCCCGATAATATCATTGCACTGCTGATCAATCTGCTGAGCCTGCTGGATACGATCTACCAGATCTGGTTCTAACCGCAAGCTAGCTACCATAAAGTCACATCAGTACTAGGCGGGGTCATATCCAAACTGAGGCTCGTAAATTGTTCCAATAACTCGTGTTCCCTGATCATCATGTATGATACCAACTTGAGATGTTTTCTACTCAATGCATCAGCTACTACATTTGCCTTACCCAGGTGGTACAAGATCTCATAATCATAGTCCTTCAAAAGCTCAGCCACCTCCTCTGTCTCATGTTCAACTCTTTCTGTGAGAATAGATATTTAAGGCTCTTGTAGTAGTAAATACTTGAAATTTCTTACCATAGAGGTAATGGCGCCATATTTTCAAGGCAAATACTATGGCCATCAACTCTAGATCGTAGGTCGGGTAGTTCCTCATGATCCTTCAGTTATCTAGATCCATAGGCTACTACCTTCCCATTCTGCATCAGCACACAACCCAGTCATTGGTACGAAGCATCTGTATATACGAAAAAACCTCTTGAGTTGGTAAGAATGGTGAGAATCACAGTTGTAGTTAATCTCTTCTTAAACTCCTGAAAACTTTTCTCACATTTATCGTCCCACATAAATTCAACATTCTTCCTCGTGAGGCCTGTTAATGGAGCAGCTAATCTCGAGAATCCCTCCACAAACCATCGATAATATACAGCTAAACCCAGAAAACTCCTGATCTTCGTGACTGTCTAGGGTCTCGGCCACTGAACCACTGCTTCAATCTTGGATGGGTCCACTGACACACCATCCTTTGGTACCATATAACCCAAAAAAGAGATCTGCTCAAGCCAAAAATCACACTTACGGAGTTTAGCGTATAATTTCTTCTCTCGGAGGGTCTGTAGCACTATCCTTAGGTGTTATTCATGCTTCTCTCTAGAACCCGAATACACTAGAATATCATCGATGAATACGATAACGAATCTATCCAAATACTGGTGAAACACCTCATTCATCAACGATATAAAAGTTACGGGAGCATTCGTCGACCCGAATGGCATAACCATAAACTTAAAGTGACCATACCGGGTGCGAAAAGCTATCTTGGGTACATCTCCATCCCGAATTCTCAACTGATGGTACCCAGATCTCAAAATTATCTTAGAAAAGACCTGTGCTCCCCGAAGCTGATCCAACAAGTCATCAATATGTGGAAGAGGGTACTTATTCTTAATGGTTGCCTTATTCAACAACCTATAGTCAATACACAGTTGAGGGCTCCCATCCTTCTTCTTTACATATAGATCGGTGCTCCCCAAGATGATACACTCGATCTGATGAACCCTTTATCCCACAACTCCTGTAACTTCTTCAGTTTCTCCAATTCAATCGGAGCCATTTTGTACGATGGCTTGGTTATCAACTCTGTACCAGGTGCCAAATCTATACAAAACTCCATCTCTCTATCTAGCGGTAACCTTGGTAAATCATCCGAAAAGACATCTAGAAATTCCCTGACCAATGGAATGTCTCGCATTTTCGAGCATGCCTTATCTGCTTTAACCACTTACACAATATAACCTTTCAAAATATCAATCATTAAATCAAATATAAAATTCCATATATTTCACTCACAACCACAACCGCTTTCATTACTTTTCAAGGGAATTTTACATTACATTTCTCAGAGAAACTTACGGTAAACTATCTATCCATGAAAATGTTACCGTCTTAGAAAAAAATCAACTACAGCACGATTTGCAGTCAACCAATCCATTCTTAGGATTACATCAAAGTCTTTCATATACATTAAAATAAGGTCGACTGACATTTCTTTTTCCCTTACTTTCAACTTACAATTTCTAAATACATACTCCACTAGCTGACTATTGTTCATGGGAGTGCTTATTAGCATTTTCCTACTCAATGGGGCAAGCTTCACATACTTAAACAATTTACATGCAAATGCAGGTGATACAAATAAATGTGTGGCACCAGGATCTATCAAAACATAAGCTTCAAGATCAAAGATTAAGATGGTACCTTTCACCATATCTGACGACTGATCTATAGTATCCTTGTCTAAGGCGTGTACTCGCCCTCTGCCAACCACCTGTTTTCCTTTCTCTTCAGCTATCGCCCTCCGTCTCGGAGTAGGAGTATCTATTGGAGCTCTCATTGGCTCCTTGCCCTTCTGTGGGGCACTCTCAGTCATCTTTGGAAAATTTCAGATCACACACCCTGATTTCCCACATCGAAAACATACTGTATGAGATCCATAACATGGCCGAGTCCCATGGTACCTACCGCATTTACTGCACTATTTTGTAGTAGGTCGTGGCCCTCTAATCACTATTCCCTTTGCTGGAGCTATGGCCGAATACACAGGAGGCTTAACTATCCTCTCCCTAATTTCCTTAATCCTCGGCCTCTTCCCAGAAAATCTCCTGCTTCCTCTAAAACTGAAGCCTCTATCCACTGTCTGTCTCTTCCTGTCTCTGTCCCTCACTCTACCAACCTTTCCATACTCTGAGGTAACTCTCTCAATATCTTGCTCACACAACTATGCTCTATGCACTGCCTCCTCGTAGGTCGGTATGTCAAAGGGAACCAATCAAGACCTGATGGATGGTCTCAGTCCATCCATAAACTTTCAGACCTTTTTTTACCTCACTATCCATCGTGTCAGGATCATAGCTGCCCAGGGAGATAAATTTAGTCTCATACTCATCCATTGATATGTTCCTCTGGGTCAAATCTAAAAATTTTATTTGCAGTCTCTGCTGCATAGTATCTAAAACATATTACCTCTAGAAGGCCTCTAAAAATACATCACAGCTAATCTCTATATGTCGAGCCCTCAAAATGGGTTGGGTGGACTTCCACCATTGTTCTACTGATCCCTTCAGCATGAATGCGGCAAACGCTACCATCTCGATAGTAGTACACCCAAAGAACCCATATAGTTTCTCAATCTCATTCACCTAGTCCTCTGCAGCTATTGGGTCCTTAACTCCACTGAAATATGGTGACTTAAATTTTTTAAACTGTCGCAACCTATCTAGGTCACATCCATAACCCCAATCTCTACTTCTCTGTGCTGGAGCAACAGTAGAAGGTGCATCTGGTACTGGTGAGGGTGTGGGAGTATCTGTAGTCTGAGGTTCTTGGGCTAGCTGTGCAAGCATCTCAGGAGCAATAGCTGGTTCATCATCATCACCCTATGTAGCTACTCTTGCCTGTTCCCAACTCCAGGCAACGACTGGGCAATCAACTCCAAAATTACCTCTAAACTCCGCTCTATATTTGTGAAGCGCACCTCAGTGCTCTCCGATCTCTCAGTTAGACCCTGTGGAGCATGCTCAACATCAGCCTCCACCTCTACCTCCTCATGAGCCTCATATGGAAATGACTCAGCATGGCACCCAAGCCTACCCCTCTGGCCTCTAGCTCATGCTCTCGCCCTTCTACCACGAATAGTATTAGGCATTATGGCAAGATTCCTACATTCACAATCATTTCTTAGTCAAACCCATCACGATATACACAATTGTATCTAGATAAGCACAGTAACATGGGGCTGTAATTTTCCTAAATTTTGACACCAACACACATCAGACCAACTTGACTCTTATACCACCTATGTCACGACCCTCAATCCACCGAAAATCCACTATAATTTTTTTTTTGTTTTTTATTTATTATTAATTATTTAATCCAATTCTTATTGTTTGTTCTTTACCTTTACCTTACCTCATCGTGAACAGCTACACCTCTAATAGTTGGGCAGTGTATCGATGTCAATCTCATCCAATCATACCATTTCAAATTACAATTCATTTAAATGTAAACATTTGTATTTCTAAATCAGAGTTACTGTTTACATGTGTTTACAATCTTTTACATCCCCAAAATTACATTTAAAGATACTATTGTGCTTTGACATGTCTAGATACAATAACTATACAAATGTGTAAACCTCGTGTGATGGGATGTAGTGGACACCAAAATCCAATTTCTCGATCGCCCACTATCTACTGTAAGTGCTCTGTAGAGAATGAAAATAAGGGGGTGAGCAAACCACGCGCTCAGTAAGGCAATCATACAAGCAGGTAGATAACTGTACTATCTACGTGGTCGTGATGCCATGCTTAAATCACACATTTATTTGTCATACTCCAAAACGTATGTTCATGCTTGTGTTCATGACATGTAAAGCAATTCATGCTATTTAAATCAATGCACAGTTCTCAAAACATAGCATGAAAAATCATCATGCGTAAATCAAAATCAAGGCATAGTAAATCATCATGTAAAGTGCACTTATTAGGCATTTTAAATTTCAACACAAACTGATATAAAATCATTACTTGTCAGTACTCGACCCCTCCCATGGACTATCCTGACCCACAAACACATTTCAAAACATGGATTTCTCATTCAACAATAGACATGTGAGATAAGCATATACTATCAATAAGGGTAATAACTAGGACTATGGTTATATCCTCTGTGATCCTAAGCTACACGAATCAGAGTCATTCTGTAGGTGGCTAGGATATACTTAGGGTAAAATTAACTGGTACTTAGTTAGGCTGACTGTGTTATCTGTGGGACGATAATCTGAGACTCAGTTCCCTTTATTACTTGTGTGACTCGTGCACTTACGGTATACACGTCTAGGAAGGACGTATCAAGTTTTTGGCGTCGTTGCCAGGGATACACGCTTAGCCATTGACTAATATCGGTGAAATTATGCTTAGGTATACTTCTAGTTTTGTACATACTTAGGTTGTAAATATTTAGAACCTTAATTTAGATTAGTTAATTTCCTTTCTTAAAAAAAAACAAAAAAAAGAATAAAAAAATCATTCCTTAGGGTTTCTGAATGTCTGCATGCGTAGAGCCAAGAGTTTTGACTGCTTTCTTTTAGATCCTAAATAGAAAGAACACTTAGAAAAATCAGGAAGGACTCTAGGAAAATAGTAGCTCCGCTGTAAGATAAGAAGGCTAAAAACAGAGAGAACAGGACAGTGGGAGACTATGATGTCCCGACCATAGGAGGTTACTACATTGGCATTTGGCCACCAGCTGTCCCAGCAAACAACTTTGAGATTAAGCCTTTGTTCCTTCAAATGTTCCAAAATTCACTTCAGTTCAATGGGCTTCCCCATGATAACCCACATGCTCACTTAGGGTAATTTTTAGATCTGTGCAATATTTTTAAGTATAATGGACTCTCAGACGATGTACTTAGGCTTATGCTATTTCCTTTCTCTCTTAGAGACAAAGCTAGACACTGGTTAACCTTTTTACCTCCTGGATCCATCTTCACCTGGGATGAGTTAGCCCATCAGTTCTTAGCCAAGTTCTTCCCTCCTTCCAAAATGGCTAAACTACGCAGTGATATATCTTCCTTTGCTCAATTCCACTCTCAATCCCTTTATGAGGCATAGGAAAGATACAAAGACCTTCTTAGGAAGTGTCCCTATCATAACTTGCCCTTATGACTTCAAGTCCAAACCTTTTATAACGAACTCACTAGCCAGAATAGGACCATAGTCAATGCTGCTATGGGAGGAGCTTTGATATGTAAGACGGAGGAGGAAGCTTATAGTCTATTGGATAAGATGGTAGCTAACAATTATCAGTGGTCATCAGAGAGGCAGATACCTAAGAAAGCTACGGGTATTTATGAGTTAGACACACTTTCTACCTTAATTTCTCAAATTGCTAATCTCACAAGCAAGGTAGAGTCTCTTAGTACCCAAAATAGTTCTGCCAATAGTCTCAATCCTGTTTTAGCTATCCAAAGTCCCTTCATCTCATGCACTTTATGTGGTGGTACACACTCAATTGATAGGTGCCCATTAAATTTAAAGTCTGTTCAGTACATTACCCCACCTCAAAGGCAATAGAACAATCCATTTTCGAGCACCTATAATGTTGTAACTAACTTCTCCTTCAAAGTCTTAAATACTTCTAAGCAACGTTCATTAAAACAGAATGCAGATCTTTTTTCTAGAAGGTTACACAAAGGCTTTGAGATTTGAGAAAAGTCCTTTATGAACCTTTTGTAAAATTCTACATGGCCCAAAAAACTCCTAATTCCCTTAACAAAGGTAGGGGGAGGTAACTTCTCAATGATTTTCACCTTAGCTCTATCTGCTTCTATCCCTCTAGCAGATATCTTGTGCCCAAGCACTATACCTTCCTTAACCATAAAATTTCACTTCTCCCAGTTAAGCACCAAATTCGTTTCTTCACATGTATTCAGAACAAGTGCCAAGTTGTGCAGACAAAGATCAAAGCTATCCCCAAATACAAAAAACTCATCCATCAAGACCTCTAGAAAATCCTCCACCATATCATGAAATATGGCCATCATGCAACGCTGGAAGGTAACAGGTTCATTGAATAGGCCAAAAGGCATCCTCTTAAAAGCAAACATCCCGTAGGGACAGGTAAAAGTGGTATTTTCTTGGGCCTCTAGGGCTATAGCTATCTAATTGTACCCAAAGTACCCATCCACCAGGCAGTAGAACTCATGACCAGCCAATCTATCTAGCATCTAGTTAATAAAGGGTAGAAGGAAGTGGTCTTTCCTGGTAGCCTTGTTAAGTTTCCTATATTCCATACATACTCTCCAACCAATGACAGTCCTAGTGGGCATGAGCTCATTGTTCTCATTCTCAATCACAGTCATCCCTCCTTTCTTAGGAACATATTAAACTGGGCTCACCCAGGCACTATCAGAAATGGGATATATGATCCCAGCATCCAACCTCTTAATTATCTCCTTTTTGACCACTTCTTTCATCATAGGATTCCACCTACACTGGTGCTCTACTGATGACCTATACCCTTCCTCTAACAGTATCTTGTGCATACATATTGAGGGACTAATACCTTTGAGATCAGAAGTAGACCAGCCAATAACTTTCTGATGCTCTCTCAAAACCTGTAGCAATTTCTCCTTTTGATCAATGGAGAGAGTAGCAGACACTATCACTGGCCTAGTAGAGGACTTACCTAGATAAGCATATCTAAGGTGTGAGGGTAAGGGCTTAAGATCTAAAGCTGGAGGATCGCTGGTGGATAGAGAGACATCTAAAACTGGAGTAGATGAAGTGTCTACAGTTTCAAATTGGGTAACCTCCACGAGGGGAGTAACCTTTAACAACTGTAAAGCCTCATAAACATCATCATCCTCATTGTATTCCTAAAGATTAACTGATCTCACCAAGGGAGATTCTAAGGGGTTAAATGGGTGTGTATTAGAGAACTCCTCGGTGATGTCTCTATCTATAATATCCATCCTAAAACAATCTTAAGAGTCATCAACGAACCTCAACGATTTGAAAACATTAAATACCACCTCTTGATCCTGAACTCTCATGGTCAATTCCCCCTTTTGCACATCAATCAGTGTCCTACTAGTGGCTAAGAAGGGTCTGCCTAGAATGATGGGGACTTCCCTGTCTTCCTCCATATCCAACACAATAAATTCTGCAAGGAAAATGAACTTGTCCACCTTAACTAGAACATCCTCAATGATTCCCTTCGGATACTTAATGGATCTGTTAGCTAACTGAAGGGTCATTGTGGTAGGCTTTGCATCTCTTACTCCTAACTTCTGGTATTTGAACCAAGGCATGAGATTAATACTAGCTCTTAGATCGTATAGGGCTTTACCAAATAACTAATCTCCTATTGTGCAATGTATGGTAAAACTACCTGGATCTTTGAGCTTATGGGGTAATCTCCTCTGAATAATGGCACTACACTCTTTTGTAAGTGTCATTGTCTCATAATCCTCTAGTCTTCTCTTCCTCGAGAGGATATCCTTCATGAACTTCACATAACTGGCCATTTACTCTAAAGCATCCACGAAAGGAATGTTAATGTGAAGCTTCTTAAACACCTCAACAAATTTAGCAAATTGCTGATCAAGCTTCTAATTTTGGAACCTCTGAGGAAAAGGTAATAGGGGTCTAACTAGAGGAAGTGTAGTGGTAGCAGGTGTAGTATCAGATGAAGAGGAAGGTTGTGAAGAAGAAGATGAAGATGAAAAAGTGTCTAATTAGTTTTCTTTTCAGCCTGATCGTCATGTTTTTACTCTTTTTGAACTACCTCTTTAGAACCTAGTAGCTCTAATACTGTGGGCTTAACAGGACTGGACCTATCATGTGGTTCATCTAATTCTCTACCACTCCTAAGGGTTATGGCCTTAACATGCTCCTTACCATCCCTCTGTTTGACAGGGTTAGCTTCGGTATTACTAGGGAGGGTCCCTTGTGGACGCTGGCTGAGAGCACTAGTTATATGTCCAACTTGAACTTCCAGGTTCTTAATAGAGGCAATTTGATTCTGCAGGATAGTCGTGAACATCTCCTCAAGTGAAGGCTTCTTCTCAGCTGTAGTTGCTGGTGCAGATAAGTGTTGGGGCAACACAGGTGGCGATGGTGATGGATGATGTTGAAACTGATGTGGGTGATGGGAATGATTAGACTGGTGATGTGGAAGTTGTTAAGGTGGTGGTACATGAACAGGTGGAACCTTTAAACCAGGGGGTCTCATAGGTCTCAGATTAGAAGACTGCCCCTGATTTTATTTCCAAGAAAAATTAGGGTGTTCCTCTACCCTGGATTGTAGGGCTCAAAAATGGTTTGTTCTATTACCTTTGAGGTGGGGCAATGTACTGAACAGACTCTAAGTTTAATTGGCACCTATCAATTGAGTGTGTACCACCACACAAAGTGCATGAGATGAAGGAACTTTGGAAAGTTAAAACAAGACTGGGACTATTGGCAAAACTATTTTGGGTACTAAGAGACTCTACCTTCCTTGTGAGATTGGCAATTTGAGAAGTTAAGGTAGAAAGTGTGTCCGACTTATAAATACCCGCAGCTTTCTTAGGTATCTGCCTCTCTGATGACCACTAATAATTGTTAGCTGCCATCTTATCCAACAAACTATAAGCTTCCTCCCCCGTCTTACACATCAAAGCTCCTCCTGCAGCAGCATAGACTATGGTCTTATTTTGGCTAGTGAGTCTTTTATAGAAGGTTTGGACTTGAAGCCATAAGGGCAGGCCATGATGGGGACACTTCCTAATAAGGTCTTTGTATCTTTCCCATGCCTCATAAAGGGACTCAGAGTCGAATTGAGCAAAGGAAGATATATCACTGTGTAGTTTAGCCATTTTAGAAGGAGATAGAACTTGACTAAGAACTGATGGGCTAACTCATCCCAGGTGGACTTCTTGCTACTGTGTTGGGCTATGCGACGGTGCTAGGCTGCGTGTTGACTGCATGTGAACTAAGGGAATGAGGGAGACTGGTGACAGCAGCCTTGTCTTCACCATTTTGCTTCGCGTTTCTCTATTGTTTTAGATTCTTTAATATAGCGACTATTTTAATTTGAGACTTTATTTTAAACATCTCTTTTTATGTTTGAAGATTAATTTCGATATAGTTTACTTTAGATTAGAAAGCTTTTCAATTAAGTTTTGTTTAAACAATTTAGTTTACTAAAAATCTAATTTTCATTTCTATTTCTTGTTATCTTTAATTTGCTTAAAATTTTCTTTATTGTTTTACGTTTCCTATCATGAAGTTATAATCATTATTTAATTCAAATTTAAGTTTAAATTTAAAATAACCAAGTTTATTTAGAGTTTAGAGTTTTCTTTTATTTTCCTTGCATCATGTTTTTGTTATGTTTTTAGTTTGGATTTTTTTTTGGTCTGTCACTGCACTGCCTGCTTCTTTCGTTGTCCACTGCAGGGGTTGAGCTGCTGCTGTGTGTGTTCCTGCAGTAGTTACTACTACATGGCTGCTTGCTAGAGGTACGACTCGGGAGTAAAGGTTTACTGCTGTGCAGGGAATGAAGGTGTGGTAGCAGCTGATAGCAAAGATGGTCAGTGCTGAAACAGCTGCAGGACGCATGTACAGGAATATTGGTGCATGGCAGGGGAGCAGGTCTGTTGCAGGGAATGTGGCCAGCAGCTGAATCAGAAGCAGGAGATGGCAAAGCTGGTTCGTGCTGAAGCAGCTATAGGACGCATGGCAGGATGTGAAGCAGGACGTGTTCTTGGATGGTTGCTAAAAGCTACTGTGTGGCATGAGCTGGGATGTGCTGGCTCGAACGTGGCCGTGTAGAGAGAAGCAGTGCAGTGCATGGCTGGCAGAAAGAGGAGATGGGCTGCAACTTGTGCTGGTAGTGCAATGAAGCAAACAGGAGATGCGTTGCTGTTCAGCACTAATCATGGCTCGATAAGCAGGGGTCGCCAATGGCAACTACTGGTTTTTAGTAGTTTTAGTTACAACAGTGCAATAATTTAATACTAGTAGTTTAGTATTATTTTAATTTAGTACATCTTTTAATTAACTTAGATAATATTTTAATAGTTTAATTAATTTGCATGTTTAAGATTATTAGATTTAATTTCTTTAGATGTTAGCTTAGATTAAATTTTAGTTTTTATACAAGTGAAATTTTAATTTCATTATTTTCATGTATACATTTAGGATGTAGTTGTTTTTCATTGTAGGAAATTGTTTATTGATTTGAGTATATACTAGTATGATTTTAATGTTAACAAAATATTAGTGTAGTGCTTATGTATTACATTTAGAGTTAGTTTAGGGGTAGAATCATTTTTATACATATTTAGGATAATTTTCATTTTAAATTTTAAAAGTCCAAAAAAAAATAAAAATATTTTATTTCTCATGAATCATTTAGAATAGATTTTATTATTTATATAGGCATCTTATTAATTTAGTATTATCTAGAGTTATATATAATTTAGCATCTGGTCAATAAAGGATAGAGGGAAGTGGTCTTTCCTAGTGGCCTTGTTAAGTTTCCTATATTTCATACATATTCGCCAACCAGTGACAGTCCTAGTGGGTATGAGCTCATTGTTCTCGTTCTCAATCACAGTCATCCCTCATTTCTTAGGAACACATTGAACTGGGCTCACCCAGGCTTTGTCCGAACTGAGATATATGATCCCAGCATCCAACCACTTAATTATCTCCTTTTTGACCACTTCTTTCATCATAGGATTCAACCTACACTGGTGCTCTACTGACGACCTATACCCTTCTTCTAACAATATCTTGTGCATACATATTGAGGGACTAATACCTTTAAGATCAGAAATAAACCAACCTATAGCTTTCTGATGTTCTCTCAAAACCCATAGCAATTTCTCCTCCTGATCAATGGAGAGAGCAACAGACACTATCACTAGCCTAGTAGAGGTCTTACCTAGATAAGCATATCTAAGGTGTGAGGATAATGGCTTAAGCTCTAAAGCTGGAGGATCACTAGTGGAGAGAGACATCTAAAGCTGGATTAGATGAAGTGTCTAAAGTTTTAAACTGGGCAACCTCCACGAGGGGAGTAACCTCTAACAACTGTAAAGTCTTATAAACATCATCATCCTCATTATATTTCATAAGATTAATTGATCTCATCAATGAAGCTTCTAAAGGGTTAAATGGGTGTGTCTTAGAGAACTCCTCGGTGATGTCTCTATCTACAATATTCATCCTAAAACAATCTTGAGAGTCATCAGGCAACTTCAAAGATTTGAAAACATTAAATGTCACCTCCTGATCATGAACTCTCATGGTCAATTCCCCCTATTGCATATCAATCAATGTCCTACTAGTAGCTAAGAAGGGTCTGCCTAGAATGATGGGGGCTTCTCTGTCTTCTTCCATATCCAACATAATAAACTCTGCAGGGAACATGAACTTATCCACCTTAACTAGAACATCCTCAATGATGCCCTTCAGATACTTAAAGGATCTGTCAGCTAACTGAAGGGTCACTGTGCTAGGCTTTGCATCTCCTACTCTTAACTTTTGATATATGGACCAAGGCATGAGATTAATACTAGCTCCTAGATCGCATAGGGCTTTACCAAAGAACTGATCTCTGATTATGCAAGGTATGGTGAAACTACATGGATCTTTAAGCTTAGGGGGTAATCTCCTCTAAATGATGGCACTACACTTCTCAATAAGTGCCATTGTCTCATAATCCTCTAGTCTTCTCTTCCTCGAGAGGATATACTTCATGAACTTCAAATAACTGTGCATTCGATCTAAAGCATTCGTGAAATGAATGTTAATGTGAAGCTTCTTAAACACCTCAAGAAATTTAGCAAATTGTTGATCAAGCTTCTGGTTTCGAAACCTCCGAGGAAAAGGTAATGGGGGTTTAACTTGAGGAAGTGTAGTGGTAGCAGGTGTTAGACCCAAACTACTTGACCTGGCGCCTAGCTCGTAAGGGATCGACTGGGGGCACTATTGTAATACCCGTAATTTCGCATCTATTTGTTTTATGAAGATATAATGTATATGTACATTTGTTACAAGTGTATAAGTGATAAAAGGGTGTAAGGATTATGGATTCTATGAAACATCAATGAATTTCGAGTTGTGTGCAGATTGTAAATTGAGGTATGAACCAAATGAGGTTGAGTATACAGTTGGAAATCTGCAGAAAAGAGGATGCAGGGGATGAGAGATCGATCTCCCATCATGAAATGCCCAGAATTTATCGAATGGAACTGGCAGATCGATCTCATAGGAAGGCAGATCAATCTCCTTAAGTCTCTGCCTGGAAGGAATCGATCTCTCGTAAGGCACAAATCGATCTCCTTAAGCCTCGGCCAATAAGAGATCGATCTCCCCTAAGCAACAGATCGATCTCATTAAGGTTTTGTAAGGAGCAGATCGATCTCCAAGAAGAAATTTGCTTGCAAACAGATCGATCTCATTATGGAAGAAGATCGATCTGGTAGTAGTTGCATTTGGTAAAAAGGACTACCAAACCATGCAGAGATCAATCTCCACAAGGACCAGATCGATCTCATGTCTCTGCATCTATAAAAAGGGCACAAGATTTAGATTGAAAATCAGATTTCCCACCCACCAAACCCGCACATATCATTTTCTCTCAAAGAACCAAGCTTTCTCACTCTAAAAATCACTACATTTCAGTGAGAATCTGAAGAAGCTCAAGAAGGGAAAGTTGTTCCTTGAGGTAAGAAGAACAACATACCTAAAAAATCACACATTGGTGTGACCAAGAGAAGGAGTTTTGGCTACCACAAGTTTGGGATAAAGGAAAAGCTAAGCTAGGTAAGTTCTTCAACCTTCAAGCTTTAAATATGGATTTCTAGACATTTTGTGGGTTGAATGGTATGTGAACTATTGTTAGAAAGGATGAGTGTAGTGATGAGTGAGTAATATTAAGAGGAATTTATGAAGAGGAAATCCATGGAAAAGTGATGAAAAGCTTAAGAAAAGATAAAATGATATTAGTGGGAGGGTGAAATGTGATTTAAAGGTTTGAGGAGTATGAATAGATAAGTAAATGACAATGTGTATGTTTAGAAGAAGGAAAAGAAAATAACTTAACGATTTATATGTGTACATTGAAATACGTGGAACACGATTAACCCGGATCGCAAACAGAGCAAACAAGACAAAGGAAATACTAGCGTGATTTGAGGTAAGGGACAGTATGTTAGCGATAGAGGTATTTGTACATATTTTACAGCAATTTTAGTAGATATGACTCTAGTAATAGTACGTTTAGCTATTGAGCTATGAGATGATATGCGATCATGAAATGTATTATGGTATATATATTGTGAAAATGGGATGTGGGAAGGAAAACAGCCTGACATGCATGTTTTTAATACTTTTACATGTATACAATGTTTTTTATGTTTTCTCAACCATGTATTGATTTTGAGATTAAGAAATGATGATGGGTAGGTTGGCTAGTTTTACATGTTTAGTATGGGACGACATGCTACGTAAATAAACATGTTTTGGATTTTTAAAAGAGAAAATAGCCACCTATCGGATTTGAGATGTGAATTGGTGTTGGAGCTCTTGCTCACACCTATCTTGATTATTTTAATTAAGCTGGAGCTTTACTCGCATATTTACATGTTTTGATAAACCGTATTAGAGCGTGACTCGCACATGGTTTTATAATGATAATGTGCTGGAGTTTATCTCACACATATTTCCATGGTTTTGATATGTCGTTCTGGAGTTCATCTCGTACGATGGATTTGAGAAAAGCGCTAGAGCATTGCTCGCACCAGTTTTTACTGAGTTGAGATGATACAGTGCTAGAAGTTAATGCTCGCACTGAGAGATACCACGTTGTAGCCTTGCGATGATTGTGTGTCACGTTGATTTGCTCGCCTGGTATTTGAGATATGGTTCAAGATGATGAGTCCATCGGAGTAGGGTAGATGGACTGGGTCCACGATCGTACGTTGAACTGTGTTGTTGTCCATTGGTATACTATATACCGTGCTGGGTGCACGTGAGTACGAGTATCACATAGATGACACATAGCGTACCTTGTATAGTGAGTTAACAAGGAAGATGATGATAATTGAGATGAGCCGGAGGGTAGGACTGACCCATCCCCCCTTAAGGTAAGTGATGCCTTGTGCACACCTGATAAATGAGGCATAGGATCACTGACTATGACCATATGTTGTGGATATTAGATTGCCGAGAATTCCATGCCTGTCTTAGAGATAAGAGAAATTGAAAAACTCAGAAAAGAAAGAGATTTGATGAAAAGAAATGATTTGAGAAAAGCAAAGAGATATTGTGATTTGATAAATCTCCTGATTTGAATGCTCGTGCTATGATAGTACTGTTTATGACATGTTTTAATTGGAAGTATTGCATATGGTTTTACATGAAAATGTCTATGAGAAATAAATGTTTAAATGCATTTTCTAGTAATATTTCCTTTTATATTGAAACATGGTTTGTTTACGCTTCATGGGCTATGTAGATAGTACAGTATCTACTTGTTAGCATCCTTTTCCTTACTGAGCTGTGATTTGATCATCCCACTATTTTCCCCTCCAGGTACTCAGAAGTAGAGTCGTGCGGTGATCTCTAGATCCCTTTTTGCATTAGACAGCTCCCACCCGTTACAAAGGTATAAGATTTGTATACACAAGAGCATTTTGTATCTATTATAATGTATCACACAGTTATGAATTTCAAATGTAAACAGTTGTATGGGGATGTTATGTAAAGATAAATTATTTTACAATTGATTTTGAATATTTACACATGCCTGGGAGTGTGTGAATTAAAGTTTTAAATTTTTCGCTATAAGTGTATGGAATTTAGTAATTACTTTGACTCATTGTCAAACCGTTAGTAGTGTATGTATGGATAAAAGGGCACCCGAAAGTGAGGTGTAACGGATTTGGTATCAGAGCTTGTTTGGTCTGATGTGAGTCGATGTTTAGGACTAAGAAACATACATCCCTAAGTTACTGTGCGATATTTAGATACAAATGCATATACGGAGCTGGTAGTGAATTAAAAGTTTGTTATAAATGCAGGAAAGTTCTCAAGCTTGTGAGATATGCCTGAGAGACACCGCAAGAGGGGAGAGAGCTCGAGAGCTCAAGGGCGGAATGACAAGACTGAGAGGCACGGTAGATCGTCCTCTAGTCATGAGCCCCAGGAATAGATAGAGGCTTTTTATCCTCGAGTAGCCCGATTAGAGGAAGATATGCATATAGTGATGACCATGATGGGTCAGATTATGGCTAGGTTTGAGGGTATACCTGGTATAGCGGGATAGGCTGCACCGAATCCCCCAGCAGCTGCACCTGAACCTAAGGATGTTGCACCTGGACGACCTGAATCGGTTGGGCCACGAGATCCCCATATTTGACCAGTACCTCCTCCAGCAGCCCCACAGTAGTATAATGATGATGATTTGGGGCATGGATATGATTGTGATATGGAGAGGTTGAGGCATTTTATGGATTTCAAGCCTCCTTCTTTTAGCAGGGTAAAAGATCCAGCAGTGGCTGAGGATTGGATAAGCCAGATAGAAAAATTGTTTGATTTTTGTAGATGTTCGGCTACAAAGAGAGTAGCGCTTACGACCTTCGTACTAAAATGTGAAGCAGAGCACTAGTGGAAGTCCACCAGGCCTATGTTGAGAGCTCAGGGTATAGTTATCACGTGGGATATGTTTTTGGGTGCTTTCAGAGAGCAATACATCCCGGATACCACTCGACGCAGGTTACAGATGGAATTTTTTAATCTAACTTAAGGGAATCGAACCGTTGATGAGTATGAGTCACGATTCACCTCATTGGGTTGGTATGATCTAGACTCTATAAGGAGTGAAGCTATTAGGGTTCGCGGATTTGTTGATAGACCGAGGTCTTCAATTTGAGCTAAGTTGGCCCCGTTTGATGTCGCTACATACAGAGAGGCTGTGAGACGAGCCGAGTTGTGTGAGCAGGACTATGACCTGCATATTTCTGAGTTTAGTTGGGGTAAGGACAAGGGTCCGAGGAAACTGGGAGATGGCAAGAGTGCCAGATTTGGACGAAAAACTATGAGTAAGCATCAGAGAGAGGCAGATGAGTCACAGAAGAAGGCTGCTAAACCTTTTATGCTTTCGACTCAAACACCAGCCAGGGATATAGTGATTGGGGGACACCGACCGACTACTGATCAGTGCAGATTATGTTGTCGATATCATGGTGGTAGGCCCTGTCATTTTCAGGGAGCACGATGCTTGAGATGTGGTAGGCTTGGAAATTATGCAAGAGATTGCCCAAAAGCAGTTGAGGTAGTCCCACAGAGGGGTAAGGAGCCAGAGAAAGTTCATACAGTTACACCCCCTGCAAGGAAGAGAGCCACAGCTGAAGAAAGGAAAGCAAGTTGTGGGTCAAGGCAGGGTGTATGCGATAGACTAGGCATCAGCAGATACCTCTTCTGAGATGATAAAAGGTACAATTTTGATTTTCAATTTGGAAGCTATAGCTTGGTTTGATTCTGGTGCTACGCATTCTTTCATATCACCTGCATGTGCATCAAGGTTAACAGATCTTGTAGAACCCACATACTTGAGTAGGACCTTACTAATAAGTACTCCAATAAGAGTTAGTCAATTAGCTGAACAAGTGTATAAAGATTGTAAGGTGAGGGTAGGAGATAAGTGTATGACAACCAATCTGATTTTGTTGAATATGTATGACATTGATGTAATCTTGGGAATGGATTGATAGCCCCGACTACGCCCACTCTAAGTGACCTAGACATGTATCCGCAAGTACATGGGTCGTACAAGTAATAATGAAATTTGAGTCACGGATTATCGTCCCACAGAGAAGTGATTAGCCTAATTAACTACCGATTAATTTTACCCTAGGTATATCCTAGCAAATTATGAATTTTTGTGGGTAATCTACAAGGCTAGAAATACTGTAAATAATAAAAACTATAAACTAAAGAAAATAAAACCGAGCTAAAATTATTTACAGAGCTCCAAATAATTAAAAGCAACAACCTACAAAAGATAATTAAAACAATTAATTAACGCAATTAAAAATGCAAATATGAAAATAAGAAACAAAATTAATTAAACTAAAATTCAACAATCCTAAAAATAAAATATGCATGTAATTAAACTAATTAATAAAAATGCAAATTAAACTAACTTAAAGTCTAATGAAATAAAATCTTATTAACTTAAGGAAATTCTTAAATCTAACTAAGAAATTAACTACCTATAAAATAATCCTAAATTAAATCTAACTCTAACTAATTACTAACACTAAAACAAAATCTAAATAATGCATGAGAAATATTTTTGGAATTTTCAATTTAAAATGAAAACTTAAAACATGCAGAAAATGATTTTACTCTAATTTAATTCTAAATGCAACATTTAATTCCAAAATCCTAATATAGTCACAAATTAACTGCTAATAAAATTAAACTAAACCTTAAACTAATAAACTAAGAAAATTAAACTAATATGCAAATTCATATATACCTAGACTAACAAACAATAAAATGTAATAGCACCATTTAACAAAACAATATAAAAGCAGCAAATATGAATTTGTATCAATTCCAAGGGCCAAACGTGGCCTTAACCAAAATGTTAGCCGAGTGGTCCCGAATACACTGGTACTGTGCATGTCTTCTCCAGATATTGCCTTCAAGCTATGTCCATGTGCTGCACACAACCTCTGCAATGTCCATCTCCTGCTTTCAGTACCAGCCTCGATCTGCACAACTTCCTGCACGTACACGTTGATGCCTAGGTGATGGCCTTTATTGCTGCATCCAGACGCTAGCCGTACCCTGCTCCATCCCCTGCAACACAGCACGTCACCAACTGCTCCAAGCTTCATTTTCAATTCCAAGTCTGTCCACTGCTGGTTCGTGCTATCTCCAGGCGTTGCTCCAAGCCACTGTCCATGTGACGCCCCGGAAGCGCGGAAAATAGGGCTAATTTAAAACTTTTTACTCATTAGTTCACAATTAAGGGTGCATTCCTGTGCAGTGTCATACATCATCATAATTATCATGCCTCAGGATCTCATCATAATATAGTATATATTGTATTATATACATTACTCAATTCCAAGTTAATTAATCCTAATACATCCCGTACATCACTGTACAATAAGTGTCTGTAAATATAACTCTAGTCTGGGTACATGAATAGTAAATATCTACCTCAGTACACAAAATACGGCCTGGAGCTCAAGTCTTCCACTAGCCTCTAACCCGTACGTCGCAGGGAACTCACTTCACTTGAAGCGATCTGGGGGGAAGAGAAAACAAGGTGAGCTTCCAAATCGCTTAGTAAGGGGGGTAAAGGAACTCAGTTATATAAACCATATCACACATCACAAATATGTATTTGTTTATGAAGCTCATTTGAAATTGTAGCATGAAAGATTCTCAAAACATCATCATCTCATAACTCGTAAATCATGTGAAAACATGAAGGTAAAAAGGCTCAATATCGAGCACTCACAAGCATGTGTAAATATATGCGATAATGGCTGTTCTCAAAATTCGTGATAAAAATCACCTCAGTAAATAGCACGTGACAAGGTCACAAAACACAACTCATGTGTAAAACGAGACTAGGCAATAAAACTCAATTAAAACTCGTCATGGCACATCAAATATGTAATCTCCTTTGGGTGTGCATCCCAGGCATCCTCGTATAGAGGGAACGTCGACAATATGGTCGTATGCATGGTATATTGGACTTATATGTTACCAGAACAAGGCCCGACCTTACATGCTACCCGAGCAATGCCTCGCCTCTTGCACACTATCACTTGGTCCCTGGGTCGGTTCCCAGGCAGCCCACTCTCTCGGTCTTACATGCTACCAAGCAAGGCCACCCAGCGTTACCAGAACGGGGGTCATCTCACGTTACCAAAACAAAGGCATCTCTCGTTACCAAAACGGAGGAATATCGGACTTACATGCTACCAGAGCAAGGCCTCCCAACGCTACCAAAGCGGAGGAATAATTGGACTTACATGTTACTAGAATAAGGCCTGTGGTCCCTGGGTCGGTTCCCAGGCGTCCCACTATATCGGTCTTACATGCTACCAGAGCAAGGCCCGATGTGTATTCAACATGACACGCCTAAGTCTCAATCATTAGCCATTATCTTATAAAACGTTATGCCTTCACGTAGAACTCATAATGGTTTTCTCTCGTAAAACTCATTTAAAACATTTGTGTACTCCACACAAAACATATTAAAACCGAGTTCCAACCGACAAAACACGCACACATTTTCTCAAATCTCAATATCGCCTTAACGTAGAGCCCAATTTACTTTTCACGCAAACTCAAATGTTTATAAAGCAATTTCACACTCAGCTTATAAACTCATAAAATAATGGGCTCCAACCGGCTATAAAAACCGTGTGCAATTATATCACAACACAACACCAAACATGCTTGTATTCTCAAATCATGGTTCATGCTACAACAATTCATCAAAACACATACACAAATGGTTTAGTTTTCCCTTACCTCTTTGCACCTCGTAAGTGCAATCGTTTCCCCTGTATCACGGACTAGCCTTGCATTCCACTCTGAAACTCCCGAGCTGTCCAAACGATGTTAAAACATCAATACTCATTATCACATCAACCGCAGTTCTCAAAATCGAGCATAATTGCTCATAACTCCTCAAATTTCTCAATTCTCATAACTCCATCACAAGCCACAATCTCGCTCCCAACACCTCAACATTCTATATTTCCTATGCCACAATATCTATGCTAATACACCACATTGTCTAAATCTCCATTTATAGCTCAAAATTCCTAAATTTACCAAAGTTGCTAAATATCATCATCACTCCAACTACATTGTAATTTCATCAATCCCTAATCATTTTTCAGCTATTTCAACACAATGCCAACAACTATCATCACCAAAATCATCTCAAATATAAGGATCGAAGTTTAGAAATTACCCAAAACTTGTGAGAGCTTATCTCTTGCCTCGATTCAATCCGTCTTACGATTTCCAAGTATGTTGTTCTCCCTTGGGTGAGGAACAACTTTCCTTCTTGCCACAACTTCTGATTTGAACGGAAATGGGTGCTTTGGATGAGTGAGAAAGCTAGGGCTCGGTGAAAATGGGGGTTGGAAGAGAGAGAAAGTGAAATTGCAGGAGAAAGCAGGGATTCCTTATATAGGCTGAGGGTAGGAGATCGATCTGGCACTTGATGAGATCGATCTGCATTTGAATTTGGGGACGATTTGGGGCAATTTATGCCTAGGAGATCGATCTATCGAGGGGTGAGATCGATCTCTTTATGGCTTTATGAGATCGATCTGCGCCTTGGGGAGATCGATCTTCTCCCAAACAGAAACATTTGGAGATCGATCTCTTCCTCATGAGATCGATCTTCTCTCAAACAGAATCATAAAGAGATCGATCCTCTTCCATTGGAGATCGATCTGCTCCTTAAATTCCTCCTTCCTTGTCATTTTTAATTCACCATATCGATCTCTCCTTCTCCCAGATCGATCTGTCCTCATAGCTTCATACTTATTTTAAACACTTAACATATAAATCTCTAATTATCATTCCCCAATTCACTTAGCTCAATAAATTATACTTCAAGTTCATATTACATAATTAAAATATGTCTGAAATCCTCAGATCTCACATCCTCCCCACCTTAAAAGAATTTGGTCCTCCAAATTCAACTCAACTAGTCAAAGAGATGGGGGTATTTCTCTTTCATGAGGTTCTCTAGTTCCCACGTTGCCTCTTCCCTTGAGTGATGTTTCCACAAAACTTTCACTAATGGGATGCTCTTGGTTCTCAGTACCTTCTCCTTTCTATCGAGAATCCGGACGGGTTCCTCAGTGTAGCTCATGTCCTCCTGTATGTCCATCTCGTCATACTCTATAACATGAGAAGGGTCTGGGTGGTACTGCCTCAACATAGACACATGAAAGACGTGTATTCCGGACATCTGTGGGGGTAATGCTAATCTGTAAGCTACCTCTCCCACTCTCTCAAGAATCTCGAATGGTCCTATGTATCGAGGACTCAATTTTCCTTTCTTCCCAAATCGCACGATACCCTTACTCGGAGATACTTTCAGAAATACTGCATCACCAACATCAAACTCGAGTGGTCGTCTACGCACATCCGCGTAGCTTTTCTGTCTATCCTGTGCAGCCCGTAGCCTCTCACATATGAGTTTCACACTCTGTACAGCTTGCTCAACAAGCTCGGGAGCATTTATCTTTCTGTCACCGACTTCTTCCCAAGCTACAGGGGATCTACACCTCCTACCATATAGAGCCTCAAAGGGTGCCATTCCAATACTTGCATGATAGCTGTTATTGTACGCAAATTCTGCTAGGGGCAGGTGATCATCCCATGATCCCTTAAAATCTATCGTACACACCCTCAACATATCCTCCAGGGTCTGAATAGTCCTCTCTGACTAACCATCTATCTGAGGATGATAGGCGGTACTAAGATTCAATCGAGATCCCATGGACTCCTGAAACTGGGTCCAAAATCTGGAAGTAAACCGGGAATCTCTATCAGAAGTAATACTCACTGAAGCCCCATGTAATCTAGCTATCTCGCTCACATACAGCTCAGCTAAGGCATCCACAGTATCTGTGCTCTTGATGGCAAGGAAGTGGGCACTCTTGGTCAATCTATCCACAATGACCCATATCGCATCACAACCTCTTCGGGTCCTCAGTAAACCCATAATAAAATCCATGGTGACATGCTCCCATTTCCATATAGGTACAGGTAAGGGCTGTAGTAGTCCTCTAGGCTTCCGATGCTCAGCTTTCACTTGCTGGCATACTAAACACCTGGCCACATACTCTGCCACGTCTCGCTTCATACCACTCTACCAATACACCTTTCTCAAGTCTCGGTACATCTTAGTACTCCCTGGGTGCATGGTGTATCGCGAGTAGTGGGATTCTCGCAGTATCTGTCTCTTCAGGGTATCATCGTCTGGTACACAAATCCGTCCTCTGAATCTCAACAATCCATCCTCACTGACTGTGAGATCTGACTACGAACTCTGTTCAGCTTGGCTAACCATATCTATCAACCTCTGATCACTACGCTGCCCAGTTCTAATCTGATCCATGATCCTGGGCTCTATCCGTAAGCTAGCCAAAAATCCAGTCTCTACCTCTTTAACTCTGATCCGAAGTTCGACGAACTGCTCTAACAAATCCCATTCCCTGATCATCATAGCAGATATCATACTCTTCCTGCTCAGGGCATCAGCAACTACATTCGCCTTACCCGGATGATATAGAATCTCGCAGTCATAATCCTTAAGGAGTTCCATCCATCTCCTTTGTCTCATGTTTAACTCTTTCTGATCAAAGAGATATCTTAAACTCTTGTGATCAGTGAAGATCTGGAATCTTTCCCCACATAAGTAGTGTCGCCAGATCTTCAAAGCAAATACCACAGCGACTAACTCCAAATCATGCGTGGGCTAATTTCGCTCATGGTCTTTCAACTGTCACGATCCATATGCGACCATTCTTCCATGCTGCATAAGCACACACCCCAATCCTTGATGAGATGCATCACTATACACCGAAAATCCTCCTGATCCCTCAGGAATAGTTAACACAGGTGCCGTTGTCAATCTCCTTTTTAACTCCTGAATACTGAGCTCACATTGATCAGTCCATATGAACGGAGTCTCCTTACGCGTGAGTTTACTCAAAGGAGCGGCAATCCTTGAAAATCCTTCCACAAATCTTCTGTAATACCCTGCCAAACCAAGGAAGCTTCGCACCTCAGTAACTGTCCTCGGTCTCTCCCAACTAAGCACAGCTGCTACTTTACTTGGATCTACTGATACTCCTTCCTTTGAGACTATATGACCAAGGAAAGCTATCCGGTTCAGCCAAAACTCACACTTACTAAGCTTTCCATATAATTGCTTATCTCAGAGTATCTGAAGTACTAACCACAAATGCTGTGCATGCTCCTCATACGACCGAGAGTATACCAGGATATCATCAATAAAGATTATCACAAATTTATCTAGATAGTCTCTGAACACTTCGTTCATCAACCTCATAAATGCAGCAAGGGCGTTCGTCAATCCAAAGGACATCACCAGAAATTCATAATGGCCATACCTTGTCTTGAAGGCCATCTTGGGAATATCTTCTTCCTTGATCCTCAATTGGTGATAGCCCGATCTCAAATCAATCTTAGAAAAGACCGAGACCCCTCTTAGTTGATCAAGTAGATCATCAATCCTGGGCAGTGGGTATTTATTCTTCACCGTGGCATTATTCAACAGCCGGTAGTCTACGTATAATCTGAGACTACCATCCTTCTTCTTGACAAATAAAATCGGTGCTCCCCACGGTGAAACACTGGGCCTAATGAACCCTTGATCCAATAACTCATGTAGTTGTTTCTTCAATTCCTCAAGTTCAACTAATGTCATCCTGTAGGGAGGTTTAGAGATCGGCTGAGTATCTGGTACTAAATTAATGGTAAACTCCAGCTCTCTCTTTGGTGGCAAACCTGACAGCTCATCTGGGAAAATATCCGAGAATTCACACACCACAGGTATATCCTCAATCCTCGGATGTTCCCGCTCATCGTCTGAGATGAGTGTTTCGTAACCTTCACATGAACAATCATATTTAATACTCTCAAAAATAATATTAAAATTCTCAAATTACTTACTAGAATTCCACATATTCATTTCCTCAATATCTCAACCGTACACTGTAAGGTTCAGGTAGGGAGAAAGTTACAATCTTAGTGTAGCAGTCTAAACTCACTCGATTGGTTGCCAACCAATCCATCCCCAAAATTACATCAAACCCGTGTATATGCAACATGATTAGATCTGCTAACATCACTCTATCTCCCACCTTTATTTCACATCCTCTACAGATTAACTCAGTTCTCTGGGATTCACGCATAGGGGTATTTACATGTAGTACATACTCTAGAGGTTCAAACTTCAAATTTAAACTACATGCAAAATGCTCTGAAATAAACGAATGCGTGGATCCTGGATCTATCAACACATGAGCCTTATGATTACAGACAGAAAGTGTACCTCTTATAGTTTCTGCTGAAGTGTCTGCAGTTTCCTTATCCAAGGCAAACACATGTCCCTGTGTCACAGGTTTCTTCCCTTTCTCTGCGGTAGTGGCCCGTCTCTGGGGATTCACTTTCTGAGGCTGCTGTCTAGTAGGCTCCGGAGCATGTGGTATCTGAGGTTGAGGACAATCCTTCACTCTGTGACCCATGTCACCACATCTAAAACATCCACGGATCGACCCAGTACAACTTCCCTCATGCGATAGACCACAGTCTCTACAAACCCTTATCTCCAGCCTGCCATACCGAGGGGTCTCCTTGATGATAGGATAAGCTCTGGGTCTCTCCAATCTGCCCTTCTATACCTCAATCCTTCCTCTCCTGAAGGAACCTCTCCGAACATCTGTTTGAGACATCGCTGGCCTCTTGCCTTTGTCCCTAATCACTGCTCCAAACTCATTCTGGGACTGTACAATTTCAATTTCCCTCTCAATCTCTTGTGCTCGTCTCAGAGCATCTCCAAACTCAGTAATACACAACCCAATCAATCGATCTCTGATGATGGGCTTCAATCCATACACAAATCTCTCTGTGCGGAGCTCTTCATTCTTGAAAGTCTCTGGATCATATCTCAGCAGAACGGTAAATCGACTCTCGTAATCATCTACAGACATGTCACCCTGTACCAAACTCAAAAACTCTGCTTGCCTCCTTCTCTGGGCAGCTCGTGGTACATATTGGGCTCTAAAGGCTGTCTGGAACTCTTCCCAACCAATCACATCCTGGTGGGACATCAAAATACCCTGGGTAGTACCCCACCAATCTCGGGCTCTCCCTTTCAACATGTAGGCACTCATACTGACCCTCTCAGCATCGGTGCACCCCAGATAGTCGAATATAACTCTCAACTCCGTCAACCACTCCTCAGCCTCTGTAGGATCCTTCTTTCCCCTAAATGCAGGTGGATTCATTTTCAAAAAGTCCTTCAATCGGACCATACTTCTGTCATCAGGCTGAGTGACGGGAGGCATTGGGGGTATGGGAGGTCCTTGTGGTGGTGTAGGAGTAGTACCCGAGGCATTAACTCCAAAGTATTGCGCGAATAACGCTGCCATCTGCTCAAAACCTTGCCTCACATCGGTCTCAATCTGGTTAAATCGAGAGTTAGGACTCTCTGGTTGTGGGACAGGTGGCGGAGGGGACTCTGCCTGCCTCCTCGAACAACCTCGTCGTTTACTCATTCTCTATCTCAACTCGTCTCCTGCGCGTACATATCAAAATCGATTGAAATCTCAATCCTCAGATTCAGTTCATGACCAGACTATTACAGACACTTGGGATGTATTCTATTTCACTTAACCGACACTGACAGTACTAAACACCCTAAGCTCTGATACCAAGAAAACTCTGTTGACGCCCCGGAAGCGTGAAAAATAGGGCTAATTTAAAACTTTTTACTCATTAGTTCACAATTAAGGGTGCATTCCTGTGCAGTGTCATACATCATCATAATTATCATGCCTCAGGATCTCATCATAATATAGTATATATTGTATTATATACATTACTCAATTCTAAGTTAATTAACCCTAATACATCCCATACATCACTGTACAATAAGTGTCTGTAAATATAACTCTAGTCTGGGTACATGAATAGTAAATATCTACCTCAGTACACAAAATACGGCCTGGAGCTCAAGTCCTCCACTAGCCTCTAACCCGTACGTCGCAAGGAACTCACTTCACTTGAAGCGATTTGGGGGGAAGAGAAAACAGGGTAAGCTTCCAAATCGCTCAGTAAGGGGGGTAAAGGAACTCAGTTATATAAACCATATCACACATCTCACCTAAGGATGGTGAAAATATGACATGCATGAAATGCATGATTTAAGGAATTTTTCAAATTAAGGAATTTTATTGGTTTTAATCAAAGCAAATCAATAGATTGGCCAGTAATTGCTTAAATTTCACAAGATAGCACAACGTAGGTGTTATTTATATTTAAATGAAATTTCTTTGGAAATGGGCCAACTATTAAGTTTAAATGGAAAACAGATAGTGGAAAACAGATAGTGCCGGCACATAGCTCGCACTATATATGCGTTTGTGAGTGTTCATAAATGTGCTTGAGCGGTTGCTCGCACCAACTTGTGTGGCATTGTATGCATGAAATGTGCTAGAGCGGTTGCTCGCACTGATTTTTATTATTGAGAAATGCATGAGAGGTGCTGGAGCCTAGCTCGCACCCTGTTTTGAGTGTTTTGATTGTTTTAACGTTTTTGACTATTTTGACTAAATATGCATAGAAAGGTGCTGGAGCGATTGCTCGCACTAGTTTTTATAATTTGAAATGCATGAGAGGTGCTGGAGCTTAGCTCGCATCTTGTTTTGATATGAAATTGCATAAAGCTGTGCTGGAGTGTAACTCGCGCGAGATTTGATTTAATTATGCATAAAGCCGTGCTGGAGTGTAACTCGCATGAGATTTGATTTACTTGAGCATTTATTCGTGCTAGAGCGTTACTCACACGAAGTTTTATATGGTTTTACAACTCATTTTAAAGTCGTACTGGAGTTTTTCTCGTACGAAGTTTTCACTGAGTTTTTATACATATCCGTACTAGAGTATTGCTCGTACGTGGATTTTACTTGAATTTATATTTATTTTAAGTCTTACTGGATCGCTGCTCGTATGCAGATTTCATTGGTTTCTATGAAACCGTGCTAGAGCTTCGCTCGAACGAGATTTTCTGATATCATGAATATGCATGGAGCCGTGCTAGAGCTTCGCTCGCACAAGGATTTATATGACATGCATATAGCCATGTTGGAGCCTCCTGTAGACTGTGTGTCACAGTGAGATGATATGCTCACACGTGCATACTAAGATAGAGATGATATGGGTGGATAAGACCTATTGCAGGCATCCCTGATTGAGCTTGGGTTCACGGAGTACGTTGTACCGTGTATGTCACACGGAGTACGTTGTACCATGGGGATTGTTGGAGTGAAGTGGCATTAGCCATGAGGCAGCAAGCCTTGCCCTCGCAATCCTAATGTTATGCTGTTCTGGCGGGTAGGATCGACCCACCTCCCATTTCAGGTGTGATACCCCGCACACTAGGTACCGTGTTGCCAGGGATCACGAGGTTATGGCTATAGTCCTATGTTGTTACTGATAGTCACCTACATGTCTCACATGATATAACTATTGGTCGATAGACCAGGGTAGACCCGAGGGAGGGGTCAAGCTCCCGATTTTATGATTTATGACATGTGACCCTGAAAGAAGGGTGATTTTATAACCGAAGTTTTATAATGAATTTTAATAAATTGTTTTATGAGATGATTGACCCGGAAGGGTTAGTTTATACTGCAGTTTTAATGAAATGATTTGAATACAGTAACATGATGATGTTTTCCATGCTTTCATTTCAAATTCATGATTTGTCTTGCATGACATGAAAGAAGGCATGATCTTAATTTAATTCATGTTAAGTATGATTTATTGATGTCACATAAAATGCTATTGATGCATAAGTAGTATGATTTATATATGCACGAACAGTTTTATAAATTAAGTCATGATGAAATACATGATTTTGTGCTTGAGATTTTAATGAAAAGAAATGGATTTTAAGGGCATGGCATTATGAGCATGTAGATAGTGGAGCTATCTACTTACTTGCATAATTGACTTACAGAGCGTGTGGTTAGCTCACCCCCTTATTTCCCATCTTTTCAGAGCACTCACAGTAATTAATAAGTGGTTGAGGACTTGCATGCTTGGTATCCGCTGCTTCCCATCGAGAGGCAGGTATACACATTTGTATAGTTTTTGTATCTAAATATGTAATGCACAGTACTGTAAACGTATATGATGTCAGGGATGTAAGGTTATGTAAATACCATTGTGTATGTATTTAATTAAAGTCAAAGGATAGTAAACTCTGATATATGAATGTGATTATGGAAATGGAATGGAAATAATGTGAGGTGACTAACACCGAATCATAGCCCAACTGTTTGGTAAGATGGTCACTATGAGAGAAAGGTAAGAATTAAATAATAAATGAAAACCGAAAAATTTACTCTGATTTTTAGGTAATTTGGGTCTTGACACTCTCAATACACATTGGGCTTCGTTCCAAACTCTTTGGATAGCCCGTATATCATTTACGACAATAAATTCCAAAAATCCCAATATTATTCACTAAATGCGAAATTAAATCCAAAATTCGTAATATAAATCTTTAATACGCGAATAATTACATAAATTGTCATAAACGAGCTTTACTTACCCAAGATTATGCGATGGTGCGCAAATCGAAGTTCAATCGGCTCACGTTCGAAATTTATTATCGAACTGCACAATTTATATATAATTTTGGGTTATTTTTCAATCAAATATAATTTAAATAATTTCTAGAAAATCAAATTGGTCAATTTTGACCGCTTACCGACTTACCCGAAGTCCGGTGTATCCCCGAAAATTCTTCCCCTTTTTCCTTTTTCTCTTTTTCTTCCTTTTTCCTCTCTTTCTTGGCTGAACGTTTCCTTCCGGTTCAACCCGGTTCAGACCGTTCCAGTTCAGTTGGTTCAGTTCGGTTCGACCGATTCTTGTCGGCTTTCACCTCCGGCAGGTTCGTCTGGCTGTCCGATGCACGGATCTAGAGGCATCCACGCTCAGATCAGCGATAATGTGGCCGGTTCGGCCTTTCTCCTCTTCGGCGTCAGTGGTACTTCTTCTTCTCGCCGATTTTGATCCGTTTTGTCGCCAATGGTGGCGAATCGGTCTCCCTCCTGGCCGGTGGCGAGGCCCTTTCCCTTCTCCCGACCTCCGTCTGCCTTCGTTCTCTCTCTTTCTCGCTCCTTCACTCTCGGTTCTCTCTTTCTCTCCTTTCCTCATCGTCGACCGCCGTTTCTCCTCAGCTGTCGGTGCCGGCAAGCTCGGCTGGTTCACCTGGTCGGCTTTCTGGTGGCGTCCGATGGGTGAGGTCGATAGGGCTGGGTTCCTCGAGGCTTCCTTTCCGTTTTACAGAATCGCGACTCGCGATTCTGTTTCTTTTTTAATTCAATTTTTTTAATTAATTAATTAATTAATTTTATTAATATTTTAATCAATAAAATATATTAAAAAAATCTAAAATATCTACAAAAATTATTATTTTATTCATTAAATCTTTAATTGAATTTATCGATCTTATTTCGTCTTTTCAGTATATTTTTTCAATATTTTCGAGATATTTTTCGAGGTGAAAATTTCAATGTATTCCAATAAATTTATATCTTGATCAATTTAACCTGAAATTTATTTATTTTTTGTTATTGATCAAGATTTCTCAATTTCGTATTTTTAATTAAATTTTTCTTATCGAATTTATACCGGCTTCCGGTCTTTTAACTGTTTACTCTTGCACGTGTTCGGGATCCATCCAATCCAACTTCCCTGCACGAACACTCACTCAGTTCGTGTTTTAAATCCTTATCTCCAGTCCGAATCCCATTCGTTTAATTTGGAACCATTTCAATCCTTCATACGAAATTACGATATAATTTCGGGTCTTACATAATCTCCCCTACTTAAAAAAATTTGGTCCTCTAAATTAGAACCAAGTCAAATGGGTCCATAATCAACTTCGGGTACATCTATTGCATCATACTTTTTAATTCTCGTGTGACTTTTTGGAGTGTACTACTACCAAAGGACTTGACTAGGGAGATCGTCTTAAACCTCAATACTTTCTCCTTCCGTCTAACACCAGTATCAAGTTTTCAACATATGTTATACTTTCATTGAGCTAAGCTGTTGGAGCTAATATTCGATCACATATACTGGGTCCGGATAGTATTTTCGAAGCATCAAAAGATGGGACACATTGTGGGTGCCTGCTAATTCAGGTGGTAATGCCAACCTACAGGCCTTATCTCCCACTTTGTCCAATCTCTCAAAGTATTCAATCTAACAAAATTCAATTTGCCTTCTTTCTGAATCTTGTTATGTTCTAAGGGCATGTAACTTCCAACAATACTAATTCACCCTAGGTGAATTCCAATGCTTTTCTGTCTCTTGTCAGCATAGTTTTTCTGTCTACTCTGAGGTGTTCTTAATCTCTCACAAATCAACTGAACATCCTCAGAGGTTTGTCTTACAAATTCGAAGCAATTCTCTATCTGTCATCCACTTCTTCTTATCCAAGTCGGGGAACAACCCCTACGGCTATACAAGGCCTCACATAATGTTATCCCAATACTCGAGTGATAACTGTCATTATTGGCGAATTCGATTAGTAGTAATTGATCATCCCAGGAGCTTATAAAATCAATGCACACACTCTCATCATACCCTTCAGAACCTGTACAGTCCCCTCTGACTGACCATGTGTCTGAGGACAGAAAGCTATGCTAGCACTCAGTCAGGTTCCCATAGCTTCTTGAAAAATATTCTCCGAAGTGGGAAGTGAAGTAGGAATCCCTATATGATACAATGCTCACTGGAAAAATACATGGTTTTCCACAATCTTCCATGCACATAAATCCGCCTATACACTCAGAGTATCTGGGGATTTCATAACCAGAAGGTGGGTAGACTTAGTCAATCTATCGACTATCACCCAAATAGCCTCATGATTCATTCGGGTCCTTTGTAACCCATCACAATATCCATGGTAACTTGCTCCCATTTCTGTGTCAATGTAGGTAGAGGTTGCAATAACCCTGCAAACTTCTATTGCTCTACCTTAATCTGCTGACATACAAGACACTTCTCCACAATCTCTACAATGTCTCTTTTCATATCTGACCACCAATACCCTTTTCAAAGATTTCGATATATTTGTTACTTCTCGGATGCACTGTATATCCTGAAGAGTAAGCTTTTGATAATAACACTATCTCATCACTGTGGTATTGGGGAGCACTTATACTGTCTCTGAACCTCAGTAAGCCATCATCACTCTCTATGAACTCTATCACTGTACCCATCTGAATCTGACCCACACTATCGACACCATGCCGATCATCATGCTAAGCCTATCTAATTCGATCACCCAAATCTGGTACTAATCTCAGGCTAGCTGTCACACAATTCACTGCCATCATCAGAAGGGATCACATCACGACTGAGGCTCACAACTGCTCTAGCAGCTTAGCTCACTGACCATCATATGTAATACCATCTCGAGGCTCTTTCTGCTCAAGTCATCAGCCTTTCCTAGGTGGTACAATTTCCACGATCATAATCCCTCAGAAGCTCTAACCCTCTTTGTTCTCATATCCGACTCTTTCTGTGAAAACAGATACTCGGGGTTTTTTTTTATCAGTGCATACCCAAAATTTCTCACCGTGTACAAAGTAGTGCCACATACTCAGTACAATCACTATCGCTGCCAACATTAAATCATGGGTCAGATAGTTTCTTTCATGATCCTTGAGTTATCTGGATTCATAATCGACTATCTTCCCATTTTGCATCAATACACAGCCCATTCATTATTTTGAGGTGTCCATATACACTGACAAACCTCTTGATCTGTTGGGTATGGTGAAAATAAATGCGGTGGTCAGTTCATACTTCAATACACCAAAACTCACCGAAGCTACTTTCGTACTTATCATCCCATTCGTATACAATCTTTTTCTGAGTGACATGTGTCAACTATGTAGTCCATTTCTAGAAACTCTCAACAAACCATCTGTAAAAACAATTTCCAATTGTTGTTTATAATTTTTCCTAGACTTTAAATATACCTAAAATATCATCAATAAAGATGATAACAGATCGGTCTAGGTGAAGTTTAAATACCTCATCGTAGTTGAGTTCCACTAAATATTTCAATCACCCATATCCTTGACCTATGTACGCATAAACGTATAATGTCATTTCGAAATCGCTTCCGTTCAAGATACTAACCCGCGTCATTACCTTTTTCTTATATTAATGGCTTTTATAAAATTTTAATTTTTAAACTATCATGATTAATCAAATTCTATATTTCTTTACCGTACTAGTAAAGGTATCCTAATTTTAAATGTATATATTACGACTGTCGATTTCAATTTATAGGTGATGTGTACTTCTAGACGCTATCAAGTCTTCGGGTGGGGAGGTATTTTGAAATACCTTTATTAACCCTCATACTTGACCACATGGACTGGTTATGGATATATCCACCCCTTATTCTTGGTCACAATTCATATTCACTACATATAGCTTAATCCAAATTACTTACCTTGCATACGCCTCTTGTTCCAATATATCTTGTTTTCAGGATCTATCACATCTCAAAGCTTATCTCCTTTCGTATATCACTTATAACAAACTCTGTCATTACTCATTCTGTGAGTACAATCATTTACTCCTTTAATTTCAATCGTTACACCCTTTTTTTTTACTTGTCAAAACTTACAGTATACTTTTCAGGGATAACCATATCACTATCTTAGGATAGAAATCTGAACAACATAGTTTGCAGTCGAACAATTTATTCTCAAATATTACTTCAAATTATTCATAGTCCATTGAATAAAATCAGCTGACTTATACTTCTTTCCCCATTTTCGACTTATAATCTCTTCATAGTTATTTTCATTAGTTAACCCTCCTTTATTGGGGTACTAACTATCAGCATTATGCCTAAGGGTGTAGGCATTCATGTCTTTCACTAACTTATATACAAATGAAGGCGGTATGATTAATGTGTGGCACCAGGATCAATTAACACAATTACTTCTTTATTCACAATCAGGGTGGTATCTTCTACCACTTCAGATGAAACATCAACAGTGTCCTGGTCCAAGGCATACACTCGCCCTCATCCAACAACCTATTTTCCCCTTTCTTTTCGGTTGTGGCCTCCCTTTTCGGTGCAGAGATATTAATAGGGTTTTCTCTGTCTCTTTGCCCTTCTGTGGGGCAGTCTCACCCAACTCTAAGCAATCATTAAATAAATGGCTCGTCTTACCACACTTAACGCATATTTTAGTCAGTAAAGTGTAGGTGTATGCCCTACTTCTATGGTATCTACCACACATCCTACACTGCTTACATTGCTACGGAGCAGGTCAGGGTCCTCTACTCACAATAACCCTCAAAAGTACGGAAATTGAATACACTGGGGCTTTACCAATCATCTTATCCCGTGACTCATCAACTCTAATCTCTTACCAAACTACCTTTTTCTCGTTTTGATATATCTGTCATTCTCTACTCTCTTCTGTCTCTATTTCGGCCCTTATTACCTTTCCCAATCTCAGAGGCGTGCAACACATGATCTTATTCACACAACTATGGTCTGCGCACTGCCTCGGCATAGATAGTGATGTCTAACGGGGCCAATCAGACTCTAATCGACAATCTGAGCCCTTCCATGAACTTTTGGGCTTTTCGACTCTCACTGCCCATAGTGTTGGGGTAATACCTGCCCAGGAATATAAACCGAGTTTCATACTCGTCAATTAACCAGTTCCTCTAGGTCAGAGTAAAGAATGTTATCTGTAATTTTCTTTAAGCAGTGTCTGAGATATTCTGTCACCGGAATACATCTAAAAATATTTCTCATATCATCTCTGGATGTCTAACTCTTAAGATGGGTCGAGCGGACTTCCACCAATGCTTCGACTCGCCCTCAAATCCTATGCATACTCTAAGCAATTAGTTCCCAAAATATTCTCCACACTCAGTTCCAACCTCGCGAAACGTGTCTTAATACTGTCTGATCTCTCTATCGGACTCTGTGGGGGCATGCTCAACATTAGCCTCCATTTCAATCTCATCCTGGTTCTCATAGGTCAACTCAACACAACTAGCAGGCTCAGGCCTACCTCTACGACCTCTGCCTCGTGCTCTACCTCCTCTATCGCTACTAATATTAGGCATAATGCCTATATTCTTGCATTCTCAACCATTTCTTAGTTAAAACCCATCTCGATATACACTATTGTATCTAACTAAGCACAGTAACATGGGGATGTAATTTTCTAATTACTAACACTGACACACATCAAACTAATTTCACTCTGATACCACCATTTCTCACGACCCAAAAATCAGAGTAAATTTTTTGTTTTTCTTGCATACTTACCTGTCCTCTGATCGTGACCACACTCCACAACAATTAGGTTGTGCGTCAATGCCAGTCCCACCATTCAATCACCATATAACTTAATTCCTTATTACAGAAAAAGGTAAACACATGCATTTTTCATTTATTCTATTTCATTCATTTACAAGTGTTTACATTATCTATACAGCCCCGACAGTTACTTACAAACATGTTATTGTGCTATTCTTATTTAGATACAATATGTTCAAGTGTATATACCTTAAAATGATGGGCAGCAGCGGATATTAGGAATGCAGTACTCAGTTACCTCAAAGTCTACTAGAGGAAATCTGTGTAGGAAAATGAAAGGGGTGAGCACATCAAGCTCAGTAAGGCAATCCTACGAACAAGTAGACAACCATACTACCTACATGAACATGGTGCCATGCATAAACCACCATTTCTCCATACATTTCAAAATCGATGCTACAATTCATGATGTCAGGTAAAATAAGTTCACATATGGATTTCAAAAGCATGGAAAACTCGACATGCAAATCCATTTAAAACATTTCATTCTTGTTAAAATTTCACAACACAGTCAGGACTCAACCCCTCCCTCGGGTGTTCCTAACTCACACAAAACCATGAAATCAAATGCTTTTCAAAGCAATAATACCATGGATATAATGAATATCATGTAAAACCAGTTTACATCATTCATGGGTTTAAATAGCATGGAAATAACATATGCAAGTTTTCATTTAAAACCCAGTTTCATTCTCATCAAAATCATATCTCAGTCAGGATCGAACCCCTCCCTCGGGTGATCCAGACTCACACAAAAATCCACAAAACATGTTTCTCAAAATCATCAACATGCGAGACTAAGCAATATATGTATATCTCAGGCAAATAACTAGGACTATGGCCATATGTCCTCGTGATCCCACTGCTACACCGATCCTAGTGTACGGGGTCTCACCACTATCGGGAATCACCCCGGTAGGTGGGTCAGTCCATCCCGTCGGTCCTGTCTGATCACTCGCATCCGAAGATGCCACTCACATCTGAAGATGCCACTCGCATCCGAAGATGCCACATAATCAATCCCAGCACGAGACAGTGTACTCCATGGTACTTGCACGGTACAACGTACTCTGTTGACCCATATCTCATATCCATACTCATGCCTTGTCTCAAAATGCACGTGCGAGCCTATTTAATCGGTGTGACACACAGTCTACCCGACGTTCCAAGACGGCTCATCGCATTTCTCATAAAATCAGTACTAGTGATGCTCTAGCACTCTCATAATATCAAGGAAATCTCGTGCGAACCAAGCTCCATGCACGCGTTTCATAAAATCTCATAAGATTAGTGCGAGCTAAGCTCTAGCACTCTGTCAAAATCATGTAAAACTAGCGCGAGCTAGGCTCCAGTACTGTGTCATAAATAATCAAGTGAAAATCTAGTGCAAGTTAGACTCTAGCACCCTGTCACGAAAATCATATGAAAATCTGGTGCGAGTTAGACTCCAGCACCTATGCATGTAAGACTCTATTATGAGCTTTTGTTCCAGCACTAATGCATGCATCACACAAATCAAAAACTCGTGCGAGCTGAGCTCTAACACGTCACATTTCTATAAAATCACGTAGGCAGCTACATTTCTCAAATCAATTTTAGAGAAAATCAACATTGATTAAAATTATGCAATGTTGTGCATTTTATTTAAAAGTTAGCCAGCCTACCCATGCATGTGTCAAACCACTTAAAAAACAAGAAGGAACCTCTTGTTCTTGCTTCTCCCAATTTTTCTTAATTTTGGAAATTTTACCCTTCATAAGGGTATTTTGGTCATTTACCCATTCGGGCACTAAACTTTTTATTTTAATTCTAGACCCTTCAGACAAATTAAGAGACTGCAAATGAAGTTGAAATTGCGTAAAGCTACCTCTAGCAGTCCATAAAATTCCCTTACCTGAAATCACGCACAAACTTATCCTGTCTCGACCGTACCAGGTCTCTCAGTCCAATTCACTCTAAACCAAGTCTACAGAACTGCATATAACCACGTATTTGGGTCAGTTCTAATACACTTATCAGTATTTCACTTATACTGATCGAATCTAAAACACTGGGCCCGTTTTACTTTATTGGGCCCGATTGCATCTTAATGGGCCTCGACCTATTTCCAGCCTGTTTCCATTTATTTAATCCCTTTTTCGGGCCTATTGGGCTCTCAATACCCATTGGGCTTCGTTCCAAACTCTTTAGATAGCCCGTATATCATTTACGACAATTATTCACTAAATGAGGAATTAAATTCGAAATTTGTAATATAAATCTTTAATACGCAAATAATTACATAAATTGTCGTAAATGAGCTTTACTTACCCGAGATTATGTGATGGTGTGCAAATGGAAGTTCGATCGGCTCACGTTCAAAATTTATCGTCGAACTGCACAATTTATATTTAATTTCGGGTTATTTTTTGATCAAATATAATTTAAATAATTTCTCAAAAATCCAATTGATCAATTTTGACCGCTTATCGACTTACCCGAAGTCCGGTGTATCTCCAAAAATTCTTCTCTTTTTTTCTTTTTTCTCTTTTTCTTCCTTTTTCCACTCTTTCTTGGCTGAACCAGTTCGGTCCGGTTCAACCCGGTTCAGACAAGTTCGATTCAGTCCGGTTCGATTGGTTCGGGGCTTTGTCGGCTGGTTCTTCATTGGCTTCCACCTCTGGCAGGTTCGGTTGGCTGTCCAATGCACGGATCTGGTGGCATCCACACTCGGATCGACTAAAATGAGGCAAGTTAGGGCTTTCTCCTCTTCGGCGTCGGTGGTGCTTCTTCTTCTCGCTGATTTTGGTCTGTTTTGTCACCGACGGTGGTGAATCGGTCTCCCTCCTGGCCGGTGGTGAGGCCCTCTCCCTTCCCTCAGCCTCCGTCTGCCTCTGTTCTCTCTCTTTCTCGCTCTTTCACTCTCGGTTCTCTCTTTCTCGCCTTTCCTCATCGCCGACCGTCGTTTCTCCTCAGCTGTTGGTGCCAACGAGCTCAGCTGGTTTGCTTGGTCTGCTTTTCGATGGCGTCCGATGGGTGAGGCCGACAGGGCTGGGTTCCTCGGGGCTTCCTTTTCACTTTATAGAATCGCGAGTCACGATTCTGTTTCGTTTTCAATTCAATTTTTTTAAATTAATTAATTAATTAATTTTATTAATATTTTAATCAATAAAATATATTAAAAAATCTAAAATATCTACAAAAATTATTATTTTATTCATTAAATCTTTAATTGAATTTATCGGTTTTATTTCATCTTTTCGGTATATTTTTTCAATATTTTTGAGATATTTTTCGAGGTGAAAATTTCGATGTATTCCAATAAATTTATATCTTGATCAATTTAACCTGAAATTTATTTATTTTTCATTATTGATCAAGATTTCTCAATTCCATATTTTTAATTAAATTTTTCTTATCGAATTTATACCGACTTTCGATCTTTTGACCATTTTACCCTTACACGTGTTCGGGATCCATCCAATCCAACTTCCTTTCACGAACACTTAGTTTATGTTTTAAATCCTTATCTACAGTCCGAATCTCATTCGTTTAATTTGGAACCATTTCAATCCTTCATACGAAATTACGATATAATTTCAGGTCTTACACTCATGAAGGAGAAATACCCCCATCTATTTGACGAGTTGAGTTGAATTTGGAGGACCAAATTCTTTTTAAGGTGGGGAGGATGTGAGATCTGAGAATTTTACACATATCAAATTTTGTAATGAGAACATGAAGTGTAATTGATTGAACTAAATATGATGTACTCATATATTGAGGTGGTTGGAATGAAATTTTAAGTGATGAATGAGTTATAAATGAGATTTTATGTTAAAGTGTGAAACTATGGGGCCAGATCGATCTTGGAGAAGAGAGGATCGATTTGGTAAGTCAAAAATGACAAGGAATGAGGAATTTAAGCGAGCATATCGATCTCCAATGGAAGAGGATCGATCTCCTTATGATTCTGTAATGAAGAGATCGATCTCATGAGGAAGGAATCGATCTCAAAATGTTTCTGTTAAGGAGAAGATCGATCTCCTCAAGGAGCAGATCGATCTCCTCAAGGAGCAGATCGATCTCATGAAGCATTCTGTACTAGAGATCGATCTCATAATTGGAGTAGATCGATCTCATAAAGCCATTAAGAGATCGATCTCTCACCCTCGGCCTATATAAATACCCCTGTGTCTTCCTGCATTTCATCTTTTCTCTCTCTTCCAACCCCATTTTAACCGAACCCTAGCTTTCTCTCTCTTCCAAAGTCCCCATTTTCGTCCAAATCGAAGGTTGTGGCAAGAGAGAAAGTTGTTCCTCATCCAAAGGAGAACAACATACTTGGAAACTGAAGGATGAATCGAATCGAGGTGTGAGTTGAGCACTCCACCAGTTTAGGTAATCTCTAAACTTCAATCCTTGATTTTGAAGTAATCTTTAGTGATTGTGGATATGGACATTGTGATGAAATAGTTGGGAAATGATTAAGGATTGATGAAACTATGATTTCGTTGGAGTAGAGATGTTATAATGCAATTTTTGTTAATTTTGGGAGTTTTGGGCTATAAATTGAAATTGAGGCAATGAGATGAATATCGGCATGGATTTTTGTGCACAATAAATGTAGGATTGGAAATGTAATGGATGGGATTATGAAGGGTGATAGAGTTATGAGAGTTGAGAGATTTAGGTGTTAGTGAGAAATATGAGTAAATGTATGCTCGATAATGAAATTGAGTCGAGATATTGATGTTTTAACATCGTTTGGACAGCTCGGGAGTTTCAGAGTGGAATACGAGGCTAGTCTGTGATACGGGGGGGATGATTGCACTATACGAGGTGCAAAGAGGTAAGGGAAAACTAAACTCATTTGTGTATGTGTTTTGTGATAATATTGTAGCATGATTTTCAATTGAGAAAACAAGCATGTTTGATGTGTTGTGAATGAGAATTGCACACGATTTTATAGCCGGTTGGGGCCCAACTTTTATGAGTTATAAACTATATGTGAAAACATGTTATAACCATTTTGTGTTTAAAATGTGAAAAGTGTTTTAGGCCCTACGTTAAGGCTCACTGAGATTTGAGAAATGTGTGCATGGTTTTACCGGTTAAAGCTCGGGTTTAACATGTTTTGTGTTGAGTACAAAATGGTTTGAAATGAGTTTTGTGAAAGAAAACCATTATGAGCTTTACGTGAAGGCAAAATGATTTTTATGATAATGGCTATTGATTGAGACTTAAGTGTGTCATTTTGAATACACACCGGGCATTGCTCTAGTAGCATGTAAGTTCGATATTCCTCCATTCTGGTAACATGAGATGACCCCTACTCTGGTAGTGTTGGTTACCTACCACATGTGAATCCTAATCGGTGGCTTTGCCATGTGTCTTTGGTGGTTGTACCACGTGTGAATCTAAATAAGTGGTTGTGCCACATGTATTTGGTGATTGTGCCACGTGTGAATCTTAATCAGTGGCTGTGCCACGTGTATTTGGTGGATGTGCCACGTGCGAATCTAAATCAGTGGTTGTGCCACGTGTGTTTGGTGGCTATGCCACGTGCGAATTTTTAATTAGTGGTTGTGCCACGTGTAGATTTTATTTAGTGGTTGTGCCACGTGCATTACTATTGCAGTGATTTTTATCACGTTTTAAAGAGAAAAGCCATTATCACTTCTTGATTTCTACATGCTTGTAACCTTAAATTGAGCCATTTATTATCATGTTTTTACATAAGCTTTGAGATGATGTTTTAACTATTCATACTACATTTTACACTGAGTTTATTGAGTTTATCATGTAAAACAAAATGATTGTGTTGTACAAATCATTTTTCTTATTAACGAATCCCTTATCCTCTTACTGAGCGATTTATAAGCTCACCATATTTTCTCTTTCCCCCAGATTTCTTCAAGTGAAGAGAATTTTCCTACGACGTACGGATTAGTGGCCAGTGGAGGACTCGAGCTCCAGGCCACATATTGTACTTAAGGTACATTTCATTATTTCATGTAACCAGACTATAATTATATTTACAGACACTTGATGTACTATGATGTATGGGATTTATTAGCATAATTCATTCTGAGTTAAGGAATGTATCTGATGTGATATATTTAATTATGTGATGATTAGATCTTGAGGTGTAGTTTTATGACATATATATATATATACAAATATTGATGCATGACACTGTACATGAATACACCTAGATATGTGTAATGATATGCATGACACCTAGATGTTTTCGGGGCATCACAGATAGCTTTCCTTGGACATATAGTTTCAGCAGAAGGAGTATCAGTTGATCCAATTAAAGTGGAGGCTGTGCTTAACTGGGAAAGATCGAGGATAGTTCCAGAGGTACGAAGTTTCCTTGGTTTGGTAGGGTATTACAGAAGATTTGTGGAGGGATTTTCCAAGATTGTCGCTCCTTTGACCAAGCTCACGCGCAAGGAGACTCCGTTCATATGGACTAATCAATGTGAGCTCAATTTTCAGGAACTAAAGAGGAGATTAACAGCGATGCCTGTGTTAATTATCCCTGAGGGATTAGGAGGATTTTTTTAGTGTATAGTGATGCTTCCCATCAAGGATTAGGATATGTGCTCATGCAACATTGAAGAGTGGTCGCCTATGGGTCGCGACCGTTGAAAGATCATTAGCGAAATTACCCCACGCATGATTTGGAGTTGGCCGCTGTGGTATTTACCTTGAAGATCTGGTGGTACTACTTATATGGGGAAAGATTCTAGATCTTTACGAATCACAAGAGTTTGAGGTATTTGTTTAATCAGAAAGAGTTAAATATGAGACAAAGGGGATGGATGGAACTCTTTAAGGATTATGACTGCGAGATTCTATACCATCCGGGGACGACAAACGTAGTTGCTGATGCCCTGAGCAGGAAGAGTATGATATCTGCTATGATGATCAGGGAATGGGATTTAATGGAGGAGTTCGCCGAACTCCGGATCAGAGTTAAAGAGGTAAAGACTGGATTTTTGGCTAGCCTGAGAATAGAGCCTAGGATCATGGATTGAATTAGAATCGGGCAGTGTGATGATTAAAGGTTGATTGATATGGTTAGCCAAACCGAGTAGAATTCGCAGTCGGATCTCATAGTCAGTGAGGATGGATTGTTGAGATTCAGAGGATGAATTTGTATACCGGACGATTATACCTTGAAGAAACAGATACTGAGAGAATCCCACTGCTCACGATACACCATGCACCCAGGGAGTACTAAGATGTATCGAGATTTGAGAAAGATATATTAGTCAAGTGGTATGAAGCAAGACGTGGCTGATTATGTGGCCAGATGTTTAGTATGCCAGCAAGTGAAAGCTGAGCATCAGACGCCCAAAGGATTATTACAGCCTTTACCTGTACCAACATGAAAATGGGAGCATGTCACCATGGATTTAATTATGGGTTTATCGAGGACCCGAAGAGGTCGTGATGCTATATGGGTCATAGTGGATAGACTGACAAAAAGTGCCCACTTCCTTACCATTAAGAGTATAGATACTATGGATGCATTAGCTGAGTTATATGTCAGCAAGATAGCTAGATTACATGGGGCTTCTGTGAGTATTACTTCTGACAGAGATTCCTGATTTACCTCCAGATTCTGGACCCATTTTCAGGAGTCCATGAGATCTCGATTGAGTTTTAGTACCGCCTATCATCCTCAGACAAATGGTTAATTAAAAAGGACTATTCAAACCTTAGAGGATATGTTGAGGGCATGTACGATGGATTTTAAGGGATCATGGGATGATCGCCTACCCCTAGCAGAGTTTGCATACAATAATAGCTATCATGCGAGTATTGGAATGACCCCTTTTAAGGCTTTATATGGTAGGCGATGTAGATCCCCTTTAGCTTGAGAAGAAGTGGGTGACAAAAAGATAAATGCTCTCGAGCTTGTTGAACAGGCTGTACAGAATATGAAACTTACATGTGAGAGATTATGAACTGCACAGAGTAGACAAAAAAGCTATGTAGATGTGCGTAGATGGCCACTCGAGTTTGATGTTAGTGATGCAGTATTTCTGAAGATATCACTAAGTAAGGGTATCATGAGATTTGGAAAGAAAGGGAAATTGAATCCTCGATACATTGGACCCTTCGCGATTATTAAGAGAGTGGGAGAAGTAGCCTACAGGTTGGCATTACCGCCATAGATATCTAGGATACACAACATCTTTCATGTATCTATGTTAAGAAAGTATCACCCGGACCCTTCTCATGTCATAGAGTATGAAGAGATGAACATACAAGAGGACATGAGCTACACTGAAGAACCCGTCCGAATCTTCGACAGAAAAGAGAAAGTGCTTCGGACTAAAAGCATCCTATTAGTGAAAGTTTTATGGAAACATCACTCAATGAAAGAGGCAACTTGGGAATTGGAAAGCCCTATGAAGGAGAAGTACCCCCCATCTGTTTGACGAGTCAAGTTGAATTTTGAGGACCTAATTCTTTTAAGGTGGGGAGGATGTGAGACTTGAGAATTTTATACACATCTAAATTATGTAATGTGAACATGAAGTGTAATTGATTTAGCTAAATGGGATGTACTCATATATTGAGGTATTAAGGAATGAGATTTCTAAGTGATGAATGATTATTGAATGAGAAATAATCAATGGAGTAAACTATGACAATTATATACAGAGATTTTATGTCAAGTGTACAACCATAGTGTGAAACGATGAGGCTAAATCAATTTTGGAGAAGAGGGGATCGATCTGGAAGGCCAAAGTGACAAGGAATGGAAAATCTAAATGAGCAGATCGATCTCTAATGGAAGCAAATCGATCTCCTTGTGATTCTGTCTTAAAGGAATCGATCTCCTACAAGAGCAGATCGATCTCCAAATGTTTCTGTAAAATGCAAATCGATCTCCTCAAAAGGAACAGATCAATCTCTTCAAGATTATGAGATCGATCTTGCCCCGCAATAGATCGACCTGGTAGGCATAAAAAGTGCCCAAAACGTTCCCAAATTTAAAGGCAGATCGATCTCCTACCCTCCGCCTATAAAAGAATCCCTGCGTTTTTCCTGCATTTCATCTTTTCTCTCTCCAAAAAATCAAAAATCCCATTTTGGCGAAATCCCTTACTTTCTCTCTCCTCTAAAATGCCCATTTTCGTTCGAATCAAAGGTTGTGGTAAGAGGGAAAGTTGTTCCTCATTAAAAGAAGAGCAACATACTTGGAAATCGAAGGACGATTTGAGCTGAGGCGTGAATTGAGCAGTCCACAAGTTTTGGGTAAATTTCTAAGCTTAATCCTTGATTTGGAAGTAGATTTATGCGATTGTGGCTGTAGATGTGGTGATGAATTAACTGAAAAGATTAGGGTTGATAGAAATATTGAGAAATTATGAGAAATTGGTTGGTGAGGTTATTTGAGATGTTTAATGAGAATGTGAGCAATTATGCTCAATGTTGTGATTGGGTATTATCTGATAATGTGTTGATAATGTTTTTACATCGTTGGGACAGCCCGGGAGTTTGAGAGAGGAATACGAGGCTAGTCCATTGTTTAGGGGAACGATTGCACTATACGAGGTGTAACGAGGTAAGGGAAAACTTAAACTCATTGTGCATGTGATTTTGTGATGATGATTGTAGCATGAAACGTTTTGAGAAAACAAGCATGTTTTATGAGTTGTGATTAAATTATTGCACACAGTTTTATAGCCGATTGGGGCCCAATTTTTTATGAGTTGTAACCAAAATGTGAAATTATTTTACAAACCGTTTGAGTTTAAAATATGAAACGAGATTTGGGCTCTACATTAAGGTGTACTGAGATTTTAGAAATGTGTGCGTGTTTTTTTGGTTTGAGCTCAGTTTTGACATGTTTTGTAATGAGTACAAATAAGAGTTTTCAAATGAATCTTATGAGAAAAACCATTATGAGCTTTACGTGAAGACTGGTTTTATATGATAATGGCTATTACTGAGACTTAGGCGTGTCATGTGATAACACATCGGGCCTTGCTCTGGTAGCATGTAAGTTTGATATTCCTCTATTTTGGTAACGAGAGATGCCTCTGTTCTGGTAACGTGAGATGACCCCCGCTCTGGTAGCGCTGGGTGGCCTTTCTTTGGTAGCATATAAGTCCAGACCTTACTTTGGTAGCATGTAAGACCGATAGTGTGCATGAGGAGAGGCCTTGGTCTGGTAGCATGTAAGTTCGGGCCTTGTTTTGGTAACATGTAAGACCAATACACCATGTGCACGACCATATTGTCGACGTTCCCTCTTTTGAGGATGCCTGGGATGTGCACCCAGAGGAGATTATTTTGATGTGCCATGATAGAAGTTTTTAACTGAGTTTTATTTGCCTAGTGTCTGTTTTACACATGAGATTGTGTTTTGTGGCTGTGCCACGAGCATTACTACTAAGGTGATTTTATCACGTTTTTACGAGAAAAGCCATTATCGCATCCTTATTTCCATATGCTTGTGACTATGGTTTTTATTTTAAGCCATTTACTCTCATGCTTCTTTATGAGCTTTTGAGGAATGAGAAGATATGATGTTTTAATGATTTCATGCTACGTTTTCCACTGAGTTTATTGGGTTTCACTTGCAAAACAAAATGATTGTGCTGTGTAAATCATTATTTCATTAATGAGTCCCGTATCCCCCTTACTGAGCGATTTAGAAGCTCACCCTATTTTTATATCCCCCCGGATTTCTTCAAGTGAAGAGAGTTTTCCTACAATGTACGGAGTAGTGGCAAGTGGAGGACTTGAGCTTGAGGCCGTATATTATATTTGAGGTATAATTTAACATTTCATGTACCCAGACTAAAGTTGTATTTACAGACACTTGATGAACAATGATGTATGGGATGTAATAGGATTAATTAACTATGTATTGAGGAATGTATATTGGTATGATATATGAATTTTAGATTATGAGATCCTGTGGTGAAAGTTTTATAATTTATATATCATGATGCAGACCTGCACAAGAATGCACCCAGAATGGTGTATTAATGTAAATAAGTTTTAAATTTGCCCTGTTTTTTGTGCTTCCGATGCGTCACAGAGTTTATTTGGTATTAGAGCTTAGGGTGTTTAGTACTATCAGTATCGGTTAAGTGAATTAGAATACATCCCAAGTGTCTGTATAAGTCTGGTCATGAACTCAAATTGAGGATTGAGATTTCAATCAAGTTGGTTATGTACGCGCAGGAAACGTATAGAGATTGAAAATGAGTGGACGACGAGGTCGTTCGAGGAGGCAGGCAGAGCCACCTCCGCCACCTGCCCCACAACCGGAGAGTCCTAACTCTAGGTTTAACCGGATTGAGACAGATGTGCGTCAGGGTTTTAAGCAGATGGCACACTATTCACATAACATTTTGGAGTTAATACCTCTGGTACCACTCCTACACCACCACAAGGACCTCCCGTGCCCCCAGTACAGATGGACCTGGTTCCTCTCGCCACTTAGCCCGATGACAGAAATATGATACAACTGAGGGATGTTTTGAAAATGAATCCATCCGCATTCAAGGGGAGAAAGGATTCCGTAGATGCTGAGGAGTGGTTGACTGAGTTGAGAGTCATATTTGACTATTTGGGATGCACTGATGCTGAGAGGGTCAGTATGGGTGCTTATATGCTGAAAGGGAGAGCTCGAGATTGGTGGGATACTACCCAGAGTATTTTCATGTCCCGTCAGGGTGTGATTAGTTGGGACGTGTTTCAGAAGGTCTTTTATAAGACTCGATTTTATTGTAAGAGCAAAAGGGAATGAATAGAAATTTACGAGTGCATTTAAAAATGCAAAAGGACTGAAATGGAATTCCCGAGCACGTTGAAGGGCAAAATGGTCAAAAGACCGAAAGCCGGTATAATTTAAATAAAAAAATTTTATTAAAAATAATGGATTGAGAAATCTTGGTCAATAAAGGTGAAATAAATTTATTCTGGGTTAAATTGATCAAGATATCAATTTATTGGAATTAATCGGGATTAATCAAAATTTTTTAATTTGAAAAATAATCCCGAAAATAATCGAAAAATATACCAAAAAGTCGAAATAATACTGATAAATTAAATTAGGGATTAATTGAATAAATTAATAATTTTTTTAGATATTTTTGACAAAATAATAGTATTTTAATGATTAAAATAATAATAAAAATAATTAAAAAAATTATTAAAAAAAGAAAGAAGAATTGAAAAAAAAAAAGGAAGGAAACTCAGAATCGCGAAACGCGATTCTGAAGAAATAACAGAAAAAGAAGCAGAGGCCGAGCCCCTCGCCAGCGATCGATGGCCGACGGAGGCCGAGGAAGGAAGCCCGACAAGGCCCGGACCACCACCGGCCTAAAGGAGCCACGAACGGCGGCCACCGGCGAGAGGAACGGCGAGAAACGAAACCGAGAGAAGAGAAGGAGATTCCCAGCGATCGACGCCAATCTGGCAGACCCCACCCCAGCCGAACGTTCCCGAGGCGCAGGTAAGCTGATTAGTGGCGCCCACGACCGGCGAAACTGCCGGCAAACGCCGAAAACGGCGGAAAGAGGAAATGGGTACCGACGGTGGAGAGAACAGGCCAGACCGACGACTTTCCGACGGCCTTGGACAAAATCGATGGCAGATTCGTGCTGCGGATGGCCCAGCGGAGCCACTGGTGACGGAAGCCGATGGAGAACCGGTCGGTAAGGCACTGAACCGACCGAACCGGAGTGACTCGGTGGTACGAACTGGGTCTGAACCAGACCGAATCGGTTCAGCCAATGAGGAAAGAGAAAAAAAGGAGAAAAAAGGGAAAAAGAAAAAGAGGAAAAATTGGAGAAAAATCCTGGCGATGTAATCGAGTTACGGGTAAGTCAGTAGCGGTCGAAATTGATCGATTTAAATTTTGGAATATTTTATTTAATTAATTTTCGACTGAAAATTTACCCGAAAATTATGAAATTGTGTAGCTCGATAATTGGCATCCAACGAGAGCTCGAGACAGCCTCGATTTACATACTAGCATGGAATCTCGGGTAAGTAAACCTTATTTATGACAATTTACATCGTTATGCGTGCTTTAGATTTAATTATCGCATAAAATAAATTAAATTATGGAAATTTATATAAATTGTCGTAAATAATAAATCGAGCTGTTCGAGAGTTAGAATGAGGCCCAAGAAATTGTTGGTGGGCCCAATAGGCCTCGATAATGTGAAAATTAAGTGGAAAACGGGCTTAAGGCCGATTATGGCCCATTAAGGTGCAATCGGGCCCAATAGGGGTAAAAGGGCCCAATGATTTAAATTAAGCCCAGAAAATAAGAAATACAATTAAATTGTATGATATCTGACCTGAGGAATAATTATACGCAGTTTCAGACATTGGATTGGGAGTAAATTGGACTGCGTGACGAGACAGCAGTGGAAAAAGAAAGGTCAGACTCTATAGAAAAATAAGGTAAGAGAATTCTACGGACTGCTAGAGGTAACTTTATGAAATTTCAAAGTCATATGCAGTCTTTTAAATTATCTGAAGGGTCTAGAAGTAAGTTAATAATTTTAGTGCCCCGAATGGGTAAATTACCAAAATACCCTTGTTAAGGGTAAAATTTACAATTTTAGGAAAAATTGGGAGGAGCAAGAACAAGAGGTTCCTGCTCGTTCTGGAGGTGTTTTGATGCATGCATGAGTAAGCTGGCTAACCTTGAAAGAAAAATGCACAGCATTGCATATTTTCAACGATGAAATTGTTTTGAAAACTGTTTTGAAGAAACAGAGCCGCCTACATGTTTTTATTGACATGTGACGTGCTAGAGCTTAGCTCGCACGATATTTTGATTTGGGTGATGCATGCATTAGTGCTGGAGCGAGAGCTCGCACTAGAGTTTTACATGCATTGGTACTGGAGTCTAACTCGCACCTGATTTTAACATGATTTTCGTGATACGGTGCTAGAGTCTAACTCGCACCATATTTTTTATATGATTTTTGAAGACAGGGTGTTGGAGCTTCGTTCACACCAGATTTTCACATGGTTTGCATACAGAGTGCTAGAGCTTAGCTCGCACTAGTTTTACTTGATTTGATGAGAGTGCTGAGCATCGCTCGCACTGATTTTATGAGAATATGCGATGAGCCATGCTTGGAGCGTCGGGTAGACTGTGTGTCATCGATTTAATAGGCTCGCACGTGCGTTCTGAGACAGGGTATGACATATGGGTCCACGGAGTATGATGTACCGTGTAAGTAGCATGGAGTACGATGTACCGTGTGGCATTTTTGGATGCGTGGTATCTTCGGATACGTGTGGCATCTTCGGATACGTGGGATCGAATAAGATCGACGAGATGGACTGACCCACCTCCCGGGCGGTTCCCGATCATGGTGAGAACCCGCACACTAGGATCCGTGTAGCAGAGGAACTCCCGAGGACACATGGCCATAGTCCTAGTTATTACCGATAAACAGATGTTGCCTAGTCTCGCATGTTGACGATTTTGATGAGATCAAAACTGGGTTTTAAATTAGATTTGCATGATGTTATTTTCATGCTTTTTAAACCCATGTGTGATGTAAACTGATTTTCATGGTTTTGTGTGAGTCAGGACCACTAGAGGGATGGGTTGAGCCCTGGATTTGTTGTGACATTTTAAATGAGAAATAAATGATTTGAAATAGTTGCATGTTGAATTTTCCATGCAAACTTGTTTTACATGACATCATGAATCATAGCATCAGTTTTGAAATGTCTGGAGAAATGGTGGTTTATGCATGGCACCACGTTCATGTAGGTAGTACGGTTACCTACTTGTTCGTAGGATTGCTTTACTGAGCTTAATGTGCTCACCCTTTTTATTTTCTCACACAGACAATCTCCAGTAGATGTTGAGGCGACTGAGTACTGCATTCCGAATATCCGCTGCTGCCCATCATTTAAGGTATATACACTTATATATATTGTATCTAAATAAGCATAGCACAGTAACATGTTTGTAATTGACTTTAGGGGATGTATAAATATTGTAAACACTTATAAATGACTGATAAAGAATTAAGTTATATGGCAAATGAATGGTGGGACTGGCATTGACGCACAACCCAATTGTTAGTGGAGTGTAGTCACGATCAGAGGACAGGTAAGCATGAAAGAAAATAACAAACACAAAAACATTTACTCTGATTTTTTGGTAGTTTTGGGTCGTGACATCTTTAGAGCCCAATATGTACCACGAGCTACCCAAAGAAGGATGCAGGTTGAGTTTTCGAGTCTGGTACAGGGCGAGATGTCTGTGGATGATTACGATAGTTGATCTACCACTCTAACAAAATATGATCTAGAAACCATTAAAGATGAAGAGCTTTACACTGAGAGCTTTTTCTATGGACTGAAGCCCATCATCAGAGATTGATTGATGGGGCTGTGTATTACTAAGTTTGAAGATGCTCTAAGACGAGCACAAGAGATTGAGAGGGGAATCGAAATGGTACAATCCCAGAATGAGTTCAGAGCAATGATTAGGGATAAGGGCAAGAGGCCAACGATTTCTCAGACAGATATTTAGAGAGGTTCCTTCAGAAGAGGAAGGATTGAGGTACAAAAGGGTAGATTTGAGAGACCCAGAGCTTATCCCATCATTAGGGAGACCCCTCGAGATGTTAGGCCTGAGATAAGGGTTTGTAGAGATTGTGGCCGACCGCATGAGGAAAATTGTACTGGGTTGATTCGTGGATGTTTTAGATGTGGAGACATGGGTCACAGAGTGAAAGACTGTCCTCAACCTCAAAGATCACATGCTCTAGAGCCTACCAGATAGCAGCCTCAGAGAGTGAATCCTCTGAGATGAGCCACTGCTGCAGAGAAAGGAAAGAAACCTATCACAGTGGGACGTGTGTTTGCTCTGGATAAAGAAACAACAGACACTTCTGCAAAAACTATAAGAGGTACACTCTCTGTCTGTAATCATAAGGCTCATGTGTTGATTGATCCGGGATCCACGCATTCGTTTATTTCTGAGCATTTTACATGTAGTTTAAATTTGAAGTTTGAACCTCTATAGTATATCCTACATGTAAATACCCCTATGCGTGAGTCCCAGAGAACGGATATGATATGTAAAGGATGTGAAATAAAGGTGGGAGATAGAGTAATGCTAACAGATCTAATGATGTTAAATATACATGGGTTTGATGTGATTTTGGGAATGGATTGGCTGGCAACCAATCGAGTGAGTTTAGACTGCTATACTAAGATTATAACTTTCTCCCTACCTGAACCTTACAGTGTACGTTTGAAATATTGAGGAAATAAATGTGTGGAATCTTTGTAAACAATTTGAAATTTATGATGTTACCTTTTGAGAGTATTAAATTTGATTTTAATGTGAAGGTTATGAGGCGCTCATTTCAGATGATAATCGAGAACATCCAAGGATTGAGGATATATATGTGGTATGTGAATTTTTGGATGTATTTCTATATGAGTTGCCCAATTTACCACCAGTGAGAGCTCGAGTTTACCATTGATTTGGTACCGGATACTCAGCCTATCTCTAGACCTACGTATAGGATGGCATTAGTGGAACTAGAAGAATTGAAGAAACAACTACAGGAGTTATTGAATAGGGATTTATTATACCCAGTGTCTCACCGTGGGGAGCATCAATGTTAATTGTAAGAAAGAAGGATGGTAGTCTCAGATTATACATAGACTACCGACTATTGAATAAAGCCACAGTGAAGAATAAATACCCATTACCGAGGATTGACGATCTGCTTGATCAGCTAAGAGGGGCCTCAGTCTTCTCTAAAATTGATTTAAAATCGGGTTATCACCAATTGAGGATTAAGGAGGAAGATATTTCGAAGACGACCTTCAAGACAAGGTATGGCCATTACAAATTTCTAGTGATGCCTTTTGGATTGACGAACGCCCTTGCAGCTTTCATGAGGTTAATGAATGAGGTGTTCAGAGACTATCTAGATAAGTTTGTGATAGTCTTTATTGATGATATCTTAGTGTACTCTCTATCTTATGAGGAGGATGCACAACACTTATGGTTAGTACTTCAGATACTCCGAGATAAGCAGTTATACAGAAAGCTTAGTAAGTGTGAGTTTTGGCTGGATCGGATAGCTTTCCTTGAACATATAGTTTCAACAGAAGGAGTATCAGTTGATCCAATTAAAGTGGAGGCTGTGCTTAACTGGGAAAGATCGAGGACAGTTACAGAGGTACGAAGTTTCCTTGGTTTGGCAGGGTATTACAGAAGATTTGTGAAGGAATTTTCCAAGATTGTCTCTCCTTTGACTAAGCTCACGCGCAAGGAGACTCCGTTCATATGGACTGATCAATGTGAGCTTAATTTTCAGGAATTAAAGAGGAGATTAACAGCGGCGCCTGTGTTAACTATCCCTAGGGGATTAGGAGGATTTTCCAGTGTATAGTGATGCTTCCCATCAAGGATTAGGATGTGTGCTCATGCAGCACGGAAGAGTGGTCTCCTATTGGTCACGACAGTTGAAAGATCATTAGCGGAATTACCCCACGCATGATTTGGAGTTGGCCGCTGTGGTATTTGCTTTGAAGATCTGGTAGCACTACTTATATGGGGAAAGATTCTAGATCTTCACGGACCACAAGAGTTTGAGGTATCTGTTTGATCAGAAAGAGTTAAATATAAGACAAAGGGGATGGATGAAACTCCTTAAGGATTATGACTGCAAGATTCTATACCATCCGGGGAAGGCAAACGTAGTTGCTGATGCCTTGAGCAGGAAGAGTATGATATCTGCTATGATGATCAGGGAATGGGATTTATTCAAGCAGTTCCTCGAACTCTGGATCAGATTTAAAGAGGTAGAGATTGGAATTTTGGTTAGCCTGCTAATAGAGACCAGGATCATAGATTGAATTAGAACTGGGCAACGTGATGATCAAAGGTTCATTGATATGGTTAGTCAAGCCGAGCAGACTTCGCAGTCAGATCTCATAGTCAGTGAGGATGGTTTGTTGAGATTCCGAGGATGAATTTGTATACCGGATGATGATACTCTGAAGAAACAAATACTGAGAGAATCCCACTTCTCACGATACACCATGCACCCAGGGAGTACTAAGATGTATCGAGATTTAAGAAAGATATATTGGTCGAGTGGTATGAAGCAAGACGTGGCTAATTATGTGGCCAGATGTTTAGTATGCTAGCAAGTGAAAGCTGAGCATCAGAAGCCCGAAGGATTATTACAACCTTTACCTGTACCAACATGGAAATGGGAGCATGTCACCATGGATTTTATTACGGGTTTACCGAGGACCTGAAGAGGTCGTGATGCTATATGGGTCATAGTGGATAGACTGACAAAAAGTGCCCACTTCTTTACCATTAAGAGTATAGATACTATGGATGCCTTAGCTGAGTTATATGTCAGCGAGATAACTAGATTACATAGGGCTCCAGTGAGTATTACTTCTGACAGAGATTCTCGATTTACCTTCAGATTCTTGACCCATTTTCAGGAGTCCATGGGATATTGATTGAGTTTTAGTACCACCAAATGGTCAGTCATAGAGGACTATTCAGACCCTGAAGGATATGTTGAGGGCGTGTACGATGGATTTTAAGGGATTATAGGATGATCGCCTGCCCCTAGCAGAGTTTGCGTACAATAGTGCAATAATAGCTATCATGCGAGTATTGGAATGGCCCCTTTTGAGGCTTTTTGTGGTAGGAGGTGTAGATCCCCTGTAGCTTGAGAAGAAGTGGGTGACAGAAAGATAAATTCTCTCGAGCTTGTTAAACAGGCTGTACAGAATGTGAAACTTATATGTGAGAGATTACGGGCTGCACAGAGTAGATAGAAAAGCTACGCGGATGTGCGTAGACGACCACTCGAGTTTGATGTTAGTGATGCAGTATTTCTGAAGATATCACCAAGTAAGGGTATCATGAGATTTGGAAAGAAAGGGAAATTGAGTCCTTGATACAATGGACCATTCGAGATTCTTTAGAGAGTGGGAGAGGTAGCCTATAAGTTGGCATTATCCCCACAGATGTCTAGGATACACAACATCTTTCATGTATCTATGTTGAGAAAGTATCACCAAACCCTTCTCATGTCATAGAGTATGAAGAGATGAACATACAAAAGGACATGAGCTACACTGAAGAACCCGTCCGAGTTCTCGAGAGAAAAGAGAAAGTGCTTCGGACTAAAAACATCCTATTAGTGAAAGTTTTATGGAAACATCACTCAATGGAAGAGGCAACTTGGGAATTGGAAAGCCCCATGAAGGAAAAGTACCCCTATTTGTTTGACGAGTCGAGTCGAATTTGGAGGACCAAATTCTTTTAAGTTAGGGAGGATGTGAGACCTGAGAATTTTATACACATCTAAATTATGTAATGTGAACATGAAGTGTAATTGATTTAGCTAAATGGGATGTACTCATATATTGAGGTATTAAGGAATGAGATTTCTAAGTGATGAATGAGTATTGAATGAGAAATAATCAATGGAGTAAACTATGACAATTATATAAGGAGATTTTATGTCAAGTGTACAACCATAGTGTGAAACGATGAGGCCAGATCGATCTTGGAGAAGAGGGGATCGATCTGGTAGGCCAAAGTGACAAGGAATGGAAAATCTAAACAAGCAGATCGATCTCCAATGGAAGCTGATCGATCTCCTTGTGATTCTACCTTAAAGGAATCGATCTCTAAATGTTTCTGTAAAATGCAAATCGATCTCCTCACAAGGAGCAGATCGATCTCCTCAAGATTATGAGATCGATCTACCCTCGCAACAGATCGATCTGGTAGGCATAAAAGGTGCCCAAAACCTTCCCAAATTTAAAGGCAGATCGATCTCCTACAAGAGCAGATCAATCTCCTACCCTCCGCCTATAAAAGGACCCCTACGTTTTTCCTGCATTTCATCTTTTCTCTCTTCAAAAATTCGATAACCCCATTTTGGCCTAAATCCCTAGCTTTCTCTCTCCTCTAAAACGCCCATTTTCGTTTGAATCAAAGGTTGTGGTAAAAGGGAAAGTCGTTCCTCATCAAAAGGAGAACAACATACTTGAAAATCAAAGGACAATTTGAGCTGAGGTGTGAATTGAGCACTCCACAAGTTTTGGGTAAATTTCTAAGCTTAATCCTTGATTTGGAAGTAGATTTATGTGATTGTGGCTGTAGATGTGGTGATGAATTAACTGAAAATGATTAGGGTTGATAGAAATATTGAGAAATTATGAGAAATTGGTTGGTGAGGTTTTTTGAGATGTTTAATGAGAATGTGAGCAATTATGCTCGATGTTGAGATTGGGGATTATGTGATGATGTGTTGATGATGTTTTTACCTCGTTGGGACAGCCCGAGAGTTCCAGAGAGGAATGCGATGCTAGTCCGTTGTTTGGGGGAACGATTACACTATACGAGGTGCAAAGAGGTAAGGGAAAACTTAAACTTATTGTGTATGTGATTTTGTGATGATGATTGTAGCATGAAACGTTTTGAGAAAACAAGCATGTTTTATGAGTTGTGATTGAGTTATTGCACACGGTTTTATAGCCGGTTGGGACCCAATTTTTTATGAGTTGTAACCAAAGTGTGAAATTATTTTACCAACCGTTTGAGTTTAAAATATGAAACGGGATTTGGGCTCTACGTTAAGGCGTACTGAGATTTGAGAAATGCGTGCGTGTTTTGCAAGTTTGAGCTCGATTTTGACATGTTTTGTAATGAGTACAAACAAGAGTTTTCAGATGAATCTTATGAGAAAAACCATTATGAGTTTTACGTGAAGGCAAAATAGTTTTATATGATAATAGCTATTACTGAGACTTAGGCGTGTCATGTGATAACACATCGGGCCTTGCTCTGGTAGCATGTAAGTCCGATATTCCTCCGTTTTGGTAACGAGAGATGCCTCCGTTCTGGTAACGTGAGATAACCCCCACTCTGGTAGCACTGGGTGGCCTTGCTTTGGTAGCATATAAGTCCGGGCCTTGCTTTGGTAGCATGTAAGACCGATAGTGTGCATGAGGACAGGCCTTGGTCTGGTAGCATGTAAGTCCGGGCCTTGTTTTGGTAACATGTAAGACCAATACACCATGTGCACGACCATATTATCGACGTTCCCTCTTTTACGGATGCCTGGGATGTGCACCCAGAGGAGATTATTTTTATGTGCCATGACAGATGTTTTTATCTGAGTTTTATTTGCCTAGTCTCTGTTTTACACATGAGATTGTGTTTTGTGGTTGTGCCACGTGCATTACTACTGAGGTGATTTTTATCACGTTCTTACTAGAAAAGCCATTATCGCATCCTTATTTCCATATGCTTGTTACTATGGTTTTTATATTAAGCCATTTACTCTCATGCTTCTTTATGAGCTTTGATGAATGAGAAGATATGATGTTTTAATGATTTCATGCTATGTTTTCTACTGAGTTTATCGGGATTCACTTGCAAAACAAAATGATTGTGTTGTGCAAATCATTATTTCATTAATGAGTCCCTTATCCCCCTTACTGAGCGATTTATAAGCTCACTTTATTTTTATAACCCCCCAGATTTCTTCAAGTGAAGAGAGTTTTCCTGTGACGTACGGAGTAGTGGCTAGTGGAGGACTTGAGCTCCAGGCCGTATATTGTATTTGAGGTATAATTTAACATTTCATTTACCTAGACTAAAGATGTATTTACAGACACTTGATGAATAATGATGTATGAGATGTATTAGGATTAATTAACTCTGTATTGAGGAATGTATATTGGTATGATATATGAATTTTAGATGATGAGATCCTGTGGTGAAAGTTTTATAATTTATATATCATGATGCATGACACTGCATAGAAATGCACCCAGAATGGTGTATTGATGTAAATAAGTTTTAAATTTGTCCTATTTTTCACGCTTCCAGGGATCACAAGCGATACCCCAAAATCGAGTTCCACACAAAACGGCACGAAACGAGTGAGAGGGACCACTTCCCATCAAATCACTCATCACGTAGGAAAAATATGCAATTTAATGTAACTAGTCAAATCTATATCCCATCTACTATTTTAATCATATAAAACCACTTTTTCACTAAGAAAACAGTGAGATATGATATTTTATGCATTTTCAGACATTTTCAAAATTTGTCATAACTATGGGTATTTTAGAAATTTTACCCCTACTTGGGAGAAATCTAGAATCCCCATATCTAGACTCTACACAAATTTTAAGTGACTGCTGTCACGACCCTCTTTCATTTAAAATCACTATAAATTTTTTCGCCTTTTACATTAACTTGCCCTATCGCGAACAGTTTCCTACACCAAACGGTTGAGCTATGATTCAGATCTAGTTACCTCTTACCATACATAATATCACTTAACATTTATAGACGATAACTGTAGACACTTAAATTTGCTTACATTAACTTCATTACTTAATACATGTCTACAAATGTTTACATCCCCCAAATTTACATTTTCAAAAGTGTTGTTGTGTTGTACTTGTCTAGATACAAAACGATATTAATGTGTATACCTCTCAACGATAGGCAGCAGCGGACGTTGGGAGTGCAAGTCTCTGCTCGCTCTCAACCACTATGGATGCTCTGTAGGGATGGAAAGTGAAAGGGTGAGCAACCACACGCTCAGTAAGGAAATAATGTAAGTAGGTAGACAACTATACTATCTACGTGCTTATAATGACATGATATCAAAATCATTTATATCTTGAGCATGAGGTAGATTAAAAACCATGCCACATGAATATGTACATAGAATATGAAAAACTCATAAAAACAGGCATGATATCAAATGGAAAATCAAACATATAAAACATCTCATGCTCATCATATCAAAGCTCATCACAATTCATTTAAATCAAATCTAATCCCGCCTTTTGGGAATACCCTGTGCATAAAATCACATTTCCTTTTTACAAAACCAAATCACTGTGTCACCCCTCCTTCGGGTCTACTCAAGTCTATCAATAAAACATTATATCAAGTGAGGCATGTAGGTTACATTTCAGAAACAAATTGGGAATAATGGCCATATATATAAATCCTTGTGATCCCAAGCTACGCGGATCCCGGTATGCGGGGCATCACAACTGCAACGAGTGGTGAGGTCAACCCTACTCGTGCGATAACTCAACCAACTAGTCATCAAGACTACATGGTACAACGTACTCCATGTGACATAGACGGTACAACGTACTTCATGGATCCACACGGTCTGAGGGTGCCTGTCATAGGTCTTAGCCCACATCATTGTCAGGGGTGCCTTCCATAGGAGTTAGCCCACATGACTGTTTGTCTGGGGTGCCTGTCATAGGACTTAGCCCACATCATAGTTCGGGGGTGCCTACCATAGGTCTTAGCCGCCCTATACCATGCCGGTAACCATTTCATGTCTCAAACACGTGTGCGATGTATTATCTCACCGTGACACACAGTCTACCGGAGTGTCACGCCCTTCTCCCACATATGACCTACCGAAATCACCACAAATTTTTTACAATTCACTTACCTCTTCTTCTGTCATCTCTCACATCAAACGTTGGGCTGTGATTTGATATTAGTCACCCATTCATACTCATTCACAACATACATAGAATTCAATATTCTTTTCTATAATATAAACTTTTATACATCATATCATTATTTGTACATATACATCCCGACCATACATAAGTTTACATAGTTGCGCTTATACAATGTTCAGTACAAAATGTTCGAGTGTGTATACCTCTAGTAAGATGGATATGCAGTGAAATCAGGGAATATCAGTCCTCGGCCGTGTCCACCTACTGTGGATGCTCTGAAAAAAGGGGAAATAATAATGGGGTGAGTAAACAACGCGCTTAGTAAGGAAATCAGGCAAGCAAGTAGACATCCACACTATCTACTGAAAATAATGCTTTACCTTTCCTTCTCTCATCTCAAAAGCATGAGTCAATACTGGTATAATAGTAGTACAGAATAAATCCCATGTACTTAAAATCATGCCGAGTTATCAATTGTAGGCATTCATGCAAAACAATGCATCTTTATAATTTCGGAATGCCTTTATAGAAATCATGCCATTTACATATAAATCACAGTAAGTATGGCAATTCACAACACAACACAATAATTGATTTTCGACCCATCTCTCAGGTCTAATCGTATCATGAAAACAAGTGATATATCATGCGAGACTCGGTAGCTAAATGCAATACTCTCCTGGACTATGGTCATATCCTATAATGGTGAAATCCTAGGCAACACAGATCTCAGTGTGTGGGTTATCACTGCTATAACGGGAGGGGGGTCAGTCCATCACAACCGCCAGTTATCAACTCCTCAACTCCGCAACAACACACGGTATAGTGTACTCCATGCCACTCGCATGGTACAACGTACACCTATGGACCCTCTCCTCATGGTCGGGGTGCCTGCCATAGGTCTTAGCCCTTACACCATAGAAATACATCATAGTCAGGATGCTTGCCATAAGTCTTAGCCCTCACGCTATGTAAATTAATTGCCACGTCTCTAAATCCACGTGTGAACATCTCAACTGTGTGACACTCAGTCTACACGAGGAAATCGTCACGATTTTTCTAACATGTCTTATATATCACGTAAAAACTACAGTGTGCATCTTGAGTGTAACTCACAATCAACACTCCGCCTCTAAACACTATGTATACATCTCAAAATATCCAACACTAGTGCGAGTATCCTCTAGCACTAGGTCATGCATAGTTTTCATTTCAAATCAAGTACGAGCCATCGCTCAAGTACTATGTCATGTATAAATCATGAAGGATCAAGTACGAGCAATGCTCCTAGTACTCTATCATGTAAAATTGAGTATGAGCAAAGCTCCCAATACTCTATATGCATCAATCGTAAAACTGAGTATGAGCAAAGCTCCCAGTACTCTAATATGCATAAAATCGCATAAAAATCTAGTACGAGAATATACTCAAGTACTATGTGATGCATATCTCAAAATATAGTGCAAGAAATCTCTAGCTCTTATGGTTTTCATAGAAAACCTGATAGATGGCTATTCAAATCATTATTCACCCAATGAAATCAAAGAAGCACTCAAATGTGTTGTTTTCGCATATACATGAAAACAAATTGCCATTCTATCATGCAAACTCATGAATTTTGTGTCACAACATGCTTCTAAGGCTTTTTATCTTATTTTGGATAAAATCACACTTTATCTCAATAGTCTTTATCACAATAACATGCCTATTTCAGGGAATTTATATAGAGTATAATATCGAAACTCTATTCAAATACATGTAGCCATCTCTAGCTACTCACGCAATTCCCTTACCTTAGATCACGTCAAATGACCTCACTTCCTTGGTTCTGCTCACTCTTGCAGTCCGATCAGCTTCCAATATGATTTCTAAAGTTGTTATACGTGTTTACGTTAGTATATCGTAATATACTCATTTTACTTGCATAATCTTAACTTAACACATCATTTTCATTATTCTCCCCCAATATGGTATTATACCACATTTTCCATATAGCTATATTTATTTCTCCTTATTTCCAATATATACATTTCATAAGATTAATTTAAAATCTTCCATAGATGCATATTCCATCATCAAATCCATGTTAACACCATTTCCTCATCATTTTCCCATTTTCACACCAAAACTAGATCATGCTCATTTTCCATGATTCTTTCATTTCCAACAATTCATACATATACTAATAAACTCATCAATACACCTAGTTTAACATATATCAACTTGGTGCATTAAATCTTACATAGCTGAGATTTCCTTCTTTTTTCACCAAATTGGTATAGGTCCTCCTTGCTCTTGAAATCCTTGATTTCAATCTCTTGTTTCCAAGTATGTTGTTCTCCACTTTGCTAAGGACAACTTTACTCAACTATATCTCACTCAAAACTGATCACAAACTGAAGTTTTCTAGCTTAGTAAATCTCGTGAAAATTGAAGTGCAGAGGTCCAGTATTTATAGAATTGTGTCTATGAGATCAATCTGCTCTCTAATGAGATCGATCTGCCCTGCACTTTTTCCTCTGGAAACCGACCTTTCAAACCTAATGAGATCGATCTACTCCCAAGCATGAGATCGATCTGTTCCAAGTCAGTAGCTTAAGGAGATCGATCTGGCCCCTCTGGGATCGATTCCTTCAACACAGAATGCTTAGCAGATTGATCTAGCCCCAATAGAGATTGATTTGACTTGTTCCATCGCTCAAATAAGAGTATTTTTGGCTCTTTCAAATTGATCTTTTTTTCAATGAGATCGATCTCTCATTCATATTTTTCAGATTTTGCTGCCATAGTCATTTTCTCATCTAATCACCTTTAAGACTTGAAAATGACATTCATTCATACTTTATATACATTGAAACTTGTGTGCATTCTTTGTATAACCAAAGGTATACAATTATAATACCAAATGGAAGTATAACTTCATTCTATTTTACCACACTACTCATTTTACATTCTATCCACATTCATCACATACAAAAGTCCATTCCTGGCTATTCATAGATAATGAAACTTGTACGTACATCACAAACTCATAAGGTTACATATACAATTTCTGGTCTTACAAGGAGGCATCAGCATGGTTTTCTATAAAACATGTCAAATCTTCGTACGAGCAACGCTCCAGTACGACTTTCATGCATAGTAAACCAATAAAACTAGTGCGAGCAGGGCTCCAGCACTATCAGTATAAATCAAAGCATCAAAATCTAGTGTGAGCTATGCTCTAGCACTATTTGTACTCACACAAATATGATAGGTGACTCTAGTTAAAATATCAAGTATTTTCAAGGATAAAACTCTGCACCTGATCCGTGCTTTTTCATGCAAACACGCAAAGCAATAGCCAACCTATCCTCATTTCGTTCATATCCAACCATTTTATCATGAAAACATCAAAGTCATGAAAATACATGCATTTTTGGATCCTTACTACCCCTTTCATTAAATTCCTACCAAGGTAAACTTATTTTTTTCTTTCCTTATTCTTGGAACCTTTCACAAAAATCTTAATGAAATATTAGATAGTAGATAAATTTGCGCCCTACAATTCCCCTCAAAATACGTATACTACCTCTAGGCACTTACAAAACCCCCTTACCTCTAATCACGTAGAGCATAGTACAAGTTCCACTGCTGGAAGCTCGTTTAATCTGATTTGCTCTTAATCCAACCTCTGGAGCTGCAAGTATTTATAAATCACTTCATCACTATCGATATGTCTTATCGGGCCTTATAGTATTAAGCTTGGTCCATTTTTGCATTTGGCCAACATTGTGTCGTTCCTAATCAATTTGTGTAAGATCGCAAATTTCTTATACTGAATGTCTCATCTGTGTATGTATATTGGAATTTAAAATTTTGGAGTTCTTTGTTTTAGGAATGTACAGAGTGAAAATACGCTAGATTTTAGCCTTTATAGTTAAGTCGGAATTGGAAGTCCGAATTAATAACGTTAAGCTTTAACCCAAAGCTAGCTGAATTTTGGAATAGCATTATTAATAAGGTCTGAATTAACATAATTAGAACAAACTAATATAATATTAAGATACTTAAAATAATAGAACAAAGGAACATAAAAAATTAGGTGAAGAGTTAAATTCAATTAACATAGTGTGAACACACTTTAAATGCATAATGCATGTGCATGAATGTGTTCATGAACTCAATTTATTAAGTAGTAAATAGATTCATGTGACTAGATTAGGATATATTAAGTTAATCTAACCTTAGTTATTATGTTAAATGTACATGAATGTAGAATTAAATCAAATTCATGTAAGTAAACTTAGGTAGTGTACCGAAATTTTAATAGGAACATAGGCTAAAATCAGTTAAATAAAATTTATATGGATAATTAAGTAGTTAATTTTAAATTTGAGTAATCTAACTAAGTTAATTAAGTAGCAAATAAATTTAATAAGGTTACATAATAAAACAGCAAATTTGATAGTTAGTAACAATATTTGAGAAGAATTAAGCCTATGTACATATTTCAAATTAGGAAATATATGTATATAAAACCATATATTTAGTAATTTTTGGAATACAGATATAGATATAAATATATATTATATTTTATAAATATAAATTTGAATATATAAAATGAAAAGGTAGAAAACGTTAAAACCAAAGAAGAAAAATTGGTTTCCCTTTTGTTCTTCTTTACCCCTCATGAAATAGCCCCTTGCTCACCACCAGATTTCCCAAACAGCCAATAAACCTACGAGTCCAGCATTTGCATGTTAGAGTTTTGTAGATTTAGGGTGGTTTTAGAGTGAAAATTACTACTTATCACACCCAAAATCCCTACCTCTCACGAAATTTTCTTCAACCAAAGGAAACCACCCTTTTTTCTTCCCAAACTGAGAAGTCCCAAGGAGAGTCTAGATTGTTCAGATAGAGGGAGACCACACCAAATTGAACTGAAATCGTGTATAGGCTTAGGAATACACAAAGATTTTCAGGAAATTTCAGAAAAAAAATTGGGGATTTTGGCTAGGGTAGTTTCAGTTATTGGCAATTAAGGTGAGTAGTGTTCAATTGTGGTATTTCTTGCTTAATTACTGTTATATAAGTGTAATCTTTGTGATATTCTGATTGAATTTCATATTTGGGTGCATGCATGAGAATTAGGGTTCTTAGTTAAGACAAATTGGGGATTCTGAAATTGGGAATTAGAGATTAGTATGACTAACTAAAATAAAGACCTGCATGTGAAAATTAAATGTATGAATTGATAAATTTTAACTAATTGTGGAAAATATTAATAAGCATGAGGAATAGGGCATTCGGCCATTTAGGAATGTTAAGAAAATTATTGTATTGAGAATTTAAGGTAGAACTATTAAATCTGTAATATGTTTAAAGCAAACGGTAGGTTTGCATGATTTAAATTTTAGCCATGAAGGTATGAATGATGGGGTGTAGTTTCGGCTACAAACAAGCACAAGACAAACTGAATATTTCATATAGGTAAATTCTTATGCAATTAAAATTCTGAAAATTACATAATGTGATAGTTTAATTAAAAATGCAGAATTTAAATGTTGGAAGATCTAGGATTCATGAAATTGGGGGAAATCTAAATTGAGGGCAAGATTTTGATAACTTAGGTAAATTTATAATGCTAGGTGATGAACTAACTGTTTCAATGAGTAATTGTAAACAAGGGCTGGAAATTGTTCATGAATGGTAAGGATTGAGTGTTCGGCCAAGGTAGAAAATTTGGGGATTTTTAAGTTAAATTGGGTTTTGAGAGTTAGATTATAAAATTACAAGAAACTAGTACACACATCGTTATGCATGTGGTGAATAAGGATAAAAACATTGTTTTGCATATAGTGAATGAGAATAAAAGTCAGAATTTAGACTTGCCTTGGCTGAAATTATAAGAATTCTAGTAAAGCATTTACTAGTTGATATAGCAAAGTTAATAAATTGTTGGAATGTTAAATGAATATAGAAGAGTAAATTCGATCAAATTGAGATGTGTAGAAACGAATTTGCTTGCTGGAAATTTAAAGATTAAGTCAACAAATTGAAGTATAAATAACAAAGTTCCATAATTGTAAAACCAGAATTTAAGCAAATGAATAGGGATGGTTTATGGGAAATTTCGGCCATTAAGAAAAGTTGGAATATTCATTGCTGGAAATTTCAGAATTTAAAATAAGACTTAGATGTGAAAAAAAAAATATGTGATTATAGGGTTACATAGCTTTAATGTAAAGTTGGGAATATGATTTAAGGCATTCGGTAATTTTGAAATGATTAGGAATAATTAGCTAGTTGGATTTCAAGAATTAGACCATAAAAGCATGATGCAAATGATGTTATTCTATGATTGGAAGAACCAAGCTTATGCTAAGCAAGTAGAAATACTAGAGGTAAGTCTCGGCCATGACCAAATATTGAGGATTTTCCAAGTATGAATAAATTTAAGGTTTAAAACCAGTGAACTACATCAGTATTAGTTTAGTCTTAAATTGATAAAGTTGTTTTAAAGAGATACAATGTGAATTGGCTTAACGAGCTCATTATGAACTGAAATAGATAAGTATAGGGCATAAACTGAACCTCGTAGTTTAATTCAAAATTTCAGAAACAAACATTGAAATATGTTACGTGATATGTTCAAAGGATGATAATGATAATTGGAGAGGGAAAACTGATTTAGACAACTATGAGCACAAGTGAGAAGGATAAACTATAATATTGAATATTGATCTTGTGAGTGTGGAATGTGCTGAAATTTTATTTGATCATGTATGAATGTTAAATGATACTTTGCCTTTAAATGTTAATTCGCAGCGACTACTTCATCAAGCGCTAAGGAAGCTTAGGCGCATATATGCGCGTCTAAGGCAAAAAGGGAAAAGTTGTGCGCGTCGCTGCTGTGTGGTAAGGGATTTATGTGGCTGCTGTTAGTGGAATGCCTTAGGATTGATTAGATCCATATTTTTGAAAGTATAGTTGATTGATTTGCTAGGATAGTCTAGAATAGAAATTTTCTTACCTCATACTACTGATTTCTACATGTTCGTTTTGAAATCGCCATGGTCTAAAACTTTGCCACAGCATGTGAGCTCATTGTTTTATATAATATGTTTTGAAATGTTAATATCATGTGCGTGTGAGCATTACATCATGATTTTGTAACTCCATTTAGCCTGTTTGACATTCGAAGCTAGTTTACATGGGTTATTTTAACCACGTTTTGAGAAAGCTTGAAATAATATTTTTTTGAATTGTGGATATGACAATTCAAGTTGTTTTTAAAATTGATGGGTTATTTTTCCCATACTAGTAAATTGAGAAATTGGGATGATTTATGATTTATTTGCGTATACCTATCGCGATGATATTTTTGAGATTATTGGTGACCCTGTTTATGCCTATGTGACAGTCATGTCCTGTGAGAGCCATCTCTAGTATCCGGTAGGAGGTTCTGTGTGATTGTCCTATGGTGCTAAGTGTTTCACAGGGATGCATTTGTGGCATTGAGATGTTATTGCTACCTAATACTATTAGACCTTGATCTCGTCTTCAATACCCTAGTCCGGAACTTGATCAGTTAAGATAGGGCAGTAGTCACTATGGCTATAGGTGTTTTTCATTAATATTGGTGATATTGTTTGAGTACCTAGTTCCATGACGGGTTGCGAAAATTGCCACATTCTCATCCAGTTGTATTGAATTATTTAAGCTTTGCCCATGCATGTATTTTGACAAAATTGCACATTTTTTACAAGTGTGTCAGATTTCAACGATGAATAAATTTTAGTTATGCAAGCATGTCTCAATTGAAGCATAAGCAATATTTTCTTTAACGAAATGTGCATGACATCTTTACATAATTATCATAATTTACCACTGCATGGTGTGTTTGCATGGTATTTTACTAGCTTCGGTTATGTAAATTTCTTACTGAGCGTGTCGTTGCTCACCCCTCTTTTCCAAACACTTTTCATATTAGATTCACGGGGCGAGCTTCATGTTCTTGCTGACTCCATCAGCCTAGTGAGCAGTTTTTTGGTCTACCGAGGTATATGCGACGGTGACATTTATATATATACATGTTATTTCAAATTACGTACGCACGGTTGTATTTTGTGAGATGTGTTAGTTGGATGATGTATTGTAAAGTCATTAATGTAATGGATTGTTTCTAGGCTACTTCTTTTCGGTTTCAAGAAATTAACAGACTCATGTGGTCTATGTGTTTGGGAATGTATACAAGTTGTGGTTATGTGTTGCTAATGTGTTGAATTTCGACAATACTATGTTGTAGTATTTATTTAATTGTGGTTGTATGATGAGCAACTCATATTTGGCAGGTAGTTTAGTTTCCAATTTATACAGTTATACTGTCGGATTTTCGGCAGAAATCTATTTTTCCCAAGCATGATAGTTCACCATTGTTCTTATATTCTTTAAAGAGGGGTATGGTTTCCCGCATTGGACACAAAACAACAAGTAAAACGATCTATAGAGACATTTACATTATCTTATAGAATGATTCCGCTTAATATTGCGCATTTACGTTTAAGGTTAGGTCACGGGGTGTGACAATTTGTCTAGTAACCCATTTAGTTATCAAATCAAACACTTGATTTGCATGCTTAATCATTAGTTCCTTCATTCATTCATGCATTTAATGATTACCATAAATGCACATTTCCTCACTTTGCCCAACCTCATAATCTGCTTTCACAACACAATCTCAAAATCATGCATATAACATTTCTAACACCTTGATACAACTTATTCATCATCAACTCAACCATATTATATCTTCTCACACTAAACCTATTCCTAGTTTGACTTTCCTTTTTCTAAATTTGGAAGACTCCTTAGCTCATTCAATCTAATGAGTTGAGTGTTGGCACCAAGCTATTTTGCTCTCCTCCTCAAAATGAATAACTTTGGCTCTAATAGCCTTTTTCCCAATTCTTTTTGGAAGGGGTGGTATTCTAGAGAGAGAAAGCTTGGTATTTAGGTAATAATGGAGGGAATATGGTTGATTTGCTGAAGAAAGAGGTTTTGCTGTCGAATTTTTAAAGATTGAGAGTGAAGAGATCGATCTACTAGGGTAGGAGATCGATCTTACCTTAGTTTTTAGCTATCGGATTGTTCCAGCATGAAAGGGTGGGATTGATCTGCTCTTAGGAAGAGGGATTTATCCTTTCTTGGCAAAGGTTTGAGGAGATCGATCTATATTTAGGAGGGCATCGATCTCTGCTAGGCAGAGGAAAATGCAGATCGATCTGCTCATGGGGAGATCGATCTGGCCTTGGCAGATTCACTTGAAATTGTTCTGTTTGAACAAGAGATCGATCTACCTTGGATAGGAGATCGATCTAGCCTTCATCGGGGCATTTCCTACTACATTTTTCCAGATTTTTCAAGGGAGAACTTGCATTTGATTACTTCGCTATTCATTTTGCGATCTATTCACGCTTCAAGCATGGAAATGTTCGTTTCTTATTAGTTTCGTGTTATGAAACTTGTGTGTACTGCTTGATATCGGAGAGGATACACAAAATTCACCGTCTATGCATTATCATTTTGTGTTTTAATCCTCATTTGCAAAATTCAAATGCTTAAAGTTCTGTTCATTTAGTTTGTGGCCACTTCAGCCCTCATTTATCCTTTACTTATCTCATGATACTCATTTATCCCATTCGCAAGTCATTCACATTTACATGATCCAAAAAAAAAAAAGAAATCATATGTCTTATACTTGCATTTACATATAAATAAGTTGTACATACATGGGGTCTCACAATCTCCCCCACTAAGAAAATTTGGTCTTCTAAATTAGAACCAAATTAGTCTGTGAACAACTCGAGATACTTCTCCCGCATCAACTTCTCTAACTCCCTTATAGCTTCTTCTGCAGTGTGATATTGCAAAAGGACTTTCACTAAGGGAATCGTCTTCGATCTAAGCACCTTCTCCTTCCTATCCAATATCCAAACCGGCTTCTCAACATACGACATGTTCTCATTGAGCTCCAACGGCTCATATCTAATTACATGTGCCGGATCTGGGTGGTCCTTCCATAACATAGAGATGTGGAAGACGTTATGAATGCCCGCTAGCTCAGGTGGTAACATTAGCCTATAGGCCTTATCTCTCACTCTATCAAATATCTCAAAGGGTCCAATGTAACGAGGACTTAACTTTCCTTTCTTTCCGAACCTCGTTATACCCTTGGAAGGAGAAACTCGTAAAAACACCGATTCACCCACTACAAACTCCAATTGTGTCCGTCTCCTGTCAGCATAACTCTTTTGTCTACTCTGAGCTATCTGTAACCTCTCACAAATCAATCAGACGTCCTCAGATGTAAGGCCCGTATTTTCATATGAATCCTTATGATTCTCTAAGTATATATTTGTACATGTATATGAATCATAAGAGTTGTTAGGTTCGTAAATTTGATGTATACACTTGTTATGTGAGTTCGTGATGTACACACAAGTTTCATTATATATGAATTATAAGAAATTGACCTTTTTAAGTGATAAATGTGGATTGAATGCAAAATGAGTAGTGAAGCAAATTGATATGAAGTTAGCCTTGAAAATCTGGGATCAATTTCAGCTAAGTATGCTGCAGAGAAAAGGGAGATCGATCCCTCCTTCAAGCCAAATCGATCTCGATATGCTTCTTCCAAGCAAGGACTGATCTCATCCTCAAGCAGATCGATATCATCTTGTCTCGGCCAGAAGCAAATCGATCTCATCCCTCTGACAGATCGATCTCTGAAGCTCTCTGCCTGGCCAAGATCGATCCTACCCTTCAGAACAGATCGATCCCTCATGCTTGAAAACTTAATGCCGAGAGACTTAAAGTAGGAGAAGATCGATCCCTCACTTATGGAGATCGATCTCATCAAGTCATTTCTATAAAAACTGGGCAGCTGAACTGCTTTTCACGAAAGCAACTCAAAACCTTCCATTTTTAGAAAGTAAAGTAACCAGTTTATCTCTCTAAAGTATCAACACCATCCATTGAGATTTGAGAAAAGTTCATTTCAGTAAAGTTGTTCCTAGATAGGTGGAGAACGACATAGTTGAAAATGAGAGGTTGAATCATTGGATTGAAGGAGAAAAGAGGATTTCTCCCAAATTGGAAAAAAAAAAGGTCAAGCTAGGTAAGATTTCTGTACACCATTTCCTAGTATGATAATCTAGGCATGTTGATGAGTAATTTGGTGTATATAATGTTTGTTGAAATGTTCATATACATGTTAAACAAAAGTATGACCTAGAATAATTTAATGAGAGAAAATTGAAATGGTATAGAGCTAATGAATATTTGAGCATGTAGAGATGTTAATGAGCATGTATAGATGATGCTAAGTTGACATTTTGAAATCCATAAGTTGGATTAAATGAAAATTTATATTTTTAGCATGTAGACAGTGTAGTTATCTACCTGCTTTCATATTTTTCATACTGAGCATGTTAGTTCACCCCCTTAATTCTCCTCCATAGATTCTACGCAGTAGTAAGTACACTGCAGTCATCCCTGCTATCATGTTTCTTCGGTCATCCAGAAGTATAGAGATGTATACACTTGAGATGGAAAAAATTTTGTATCCTATAAACTAATGCACAGTAAAGTTTGTATTTTGTATTTTGGGGGATGTATATAATACAAACTGATGTAAACGCTTCCGTACATATATATAAAAGTCTAGTTTCTATTCTATTTCATTTAAATGAATTTATTAAATTATAAGTGGATGAGATATGGATTGGATGTTGACTCATAGCCCAACTGTTGAAAGTCAAGTAAAAGTCATGAGAGAGAGGGTCGTGACAAAATTAATGGTATCAGAGCAGAGTTGATCTGATGTGAGTCAGTATCTATAATTAGAAAATTATACATTTGTAAGATCTAAGAATTTTAGACATATTTTAATTATGTAATATGAACTTGAAGTGTAATTTATTGAGCTAAGTGAATTGCGGAAATTATATTCGGAGATTTAGGTGTACGTGCTTAACCAAGTGGGAAGCTATGAGGTCAAATCGATCTTAGAGAAGAAAGATCGATCTGGTAAGCTAAAAATGACAAGGACGGAGGAAAGTAAGTGAGCAGATCGATCTCCAATGGAAGAGGATCGATCTCCTTATGATTCTGTTTGAGAGAAGATCGATCTCATGAGGAAGGGATCAATCTCAAAATGTTTCTATTTGGGAGAAGATCGATCTCCTCAAGGAGCAGATCGATCTCATAAAGCCATTAAGAGATCGATCTCACCCCTCGACAGATCGATCTCTTAGGCATAAAAATTGCCCAAAATCGCCCCCAAATTCAAATGCAGATCGATCTCATCAAGAGCCAGATCGATCTCCTACCCTCCGTCTATATAAGGGACCACCCCTGCTTTCTCCTGCAATTTCATTTTCTCTCTCTTCAAAACCCCATTTTCACCCGAGCCCTAGCTTTCTCACTCATCCAAAGCACCCATTTCGTCCAAATCAGAGGTTGTGGCAAGAAGGAAAGTTGTTCCTCATCAAAGGGAGAACAACATACTTGGAAATCTAAAGACGGATTGAATCGAGGCAAGAGATAAGCTCTCCACAAGTTTTGGGTAATTTTTAAATCTCGATCTTGATATTTGAGATGATTTTGGTGATAATGGTTGTTGGCATTATGTTAAAATAACTAGAAAATGATTAGGGATTGATAAAATTACAATGTAGTTGGAGTGATGATGATATTTAGCAACTTTGGTAATTTTGGGGATTTTGAGGTATAAATGGAAATTTAGACAATGTGGTGAATTAGTATAGATATTGTGGCATGGGAAGTGTAGGACGTTGAGATGTTGTGAATGAGATTGTGGATTGTGATAGAGTTATGAGAATTGAGAGATTTGAGGTGTTATGAGCAATTATGCTCGATTTTAAGAATTGAGGTTACTGTGATGATGAGTATTGATGTTTTAACATCGTTTGGACAGCTCGACAGTTCCAGAGTGGAATGCGAGGCTAGTCTGTGATACGGGGGAAACGATTGCACTATACGAGGTGCAAAGAGGTAAGGGGAAAACTAAACCATTTGTGTATGTGTTTTGATGAATTGTTTGTAGCATGAACCATGATTTGAGAATACAAGCATGTTTAGTATTGTGTTGTGATCTAATTGCACACGATTTTTATAGCCGGTTGGAGCCCATTATTTTATGAGTTTATAAGCTGAGTGTGAAATTGCTTTATAAACCATTGAGTTTGCGTGAAAAGTAAATTGGGCTCTACGTTAAGGCAATATTGAGATTTGATAAAATGTGTGCATGTTTTACCGGTTGGAACTCGGTTTTAATATGTTTTGTGTGAGTACACGAACGTTTTAAATGAGTTTTATGAGAGAAAACCATTATGAGTTCTACGTGAAGGCATAACGTTTTATAAGATAATGGCTAATGATTGAGACTTAGGCGTGTCATGTTGAATACACATCGGGCCTTGCTTTGGTAGCATGTAAGACCGATATAGTGGGACGCCTAGGAACCGACCCAGGGACCACAGGCCTTGTTCTGGTAACATATAAGTCCGATTATTCCTCCGCTTTGGTAGCGTTGGGAGGCCTTGCTCTGGTAGCATGTAAGTCCGATATTCCTCCGTTTTGGTAACGCGAGATGACCCCCGTTATGGTAACGTTGGGTAGCCTTGCTTTGGTAGCATGTAAGACCGAGAGAGTGGGCCGCTTGGGAACCGACCTAGGGACCACGTGATAGTGTGCATGAGGCGAGGCATTGCTCTGGTAGCATGTAAGGCCGGGCCTTGTTCTGGTAACATATAAGTCCAATATACCATGCATACGACCATATTCTTGACGTTCCCTCTTACGAGGATGCCTGGGATGCGCACCCAGAGGAGATTACATATTTGATGTGCCATGACGAGTTTTATATGAGTTTTATTGCCTAGTCTCGTTTTACACACGAGTTGTGTTTTGTGACTTTGTCACGTGCTATTTAGTGAGGTGATTTTTATCACATATTTTGAGAAAAAGCCATTATCGCATATATTTACACATGCTTGTGAATGCTCGATATTGAGCCTTTTTAAATTCATGTTTTCACATGATTTATGAGCTATGAGATGATGATGTTTTGAGAATTTTCATGCTACGATTTCAAATGAGTTTCATAAACAAATACATATTTGTGATGTGTGATATGGTTTATATAACTGGGTTCCCTTACCCCCCTTACTGAGCGATTTAGAAGCTCACCCCTGCTTTCTCCTCCCCCAGATTGCTTCAAGTGAAGTGAGTTCCCTGCGACATACGGGTTAGAGGCTAGTGGAGGACTTGAGCTCCAGGGCGTATTTTGTGTAGTGAGGTATATATTTAATATTCATGTATCCAGACTAGAGTTATATTTACAGACACTTATTGTACAATGATGTACGGGATGTATTAGGATTAATTAACTTGGAATTGAGTAATGTATATGATACGATATATACTATCTTATGATGAGATCCTGAGGCATGATAAGTATGATGATGTATGACACTGCACAGGAATACACCATTAATTGTTAATTGATAAGTAAAAAGTTTTAAATTAGCCCTATTTTTTACGTTTTCGGGGTGTCACAGAGTTTTCTTGGTATCAGAGCCTAGGGTGTCTAGTACTGTCAGTGTCGGTTAACTGAAATAGAATACATCCCAAGTGTCTGTAATAGTCTGGTCATGAACTGAATGTGTGGATTGAGATTTCAATCAAGTTTGGTATGTACGCGCTGGAAGCAAGTTGAGATTGAGAATGAGTAGACGACGAGGTCGTTCGAGGAGGCAGGCAAAGTCCCCTCCGCCACCTGCCCCACAACCAGAGAGTCTTAACTCTCGATTTAATCGGATTGAAACCGATGTGAGGCAAGATTTTGAGCAGATGGCAGCGCTATTCGCGCAACACTTTGGAGTTAATGCCTCGGGTACTACTCCTACACCACCACCAAGACCTCCCGTACCCCCAGTACAGATGGATCCAGTGCCTTCCGTCACTCAGCCTGATGACAGAAGTATGGTCCAACTGAAGGACTTTTTGAAAATGAATCCACCTGCATTTAAGGGAAAGAAGGATCCTACAGAGGCTGAGGAGTGGTTGACAGAGTTGAGAGTAATATTCGATTATCTGGAGTACACAGATGCTGAGAGGGTCAGTATGAGTGCCTATATGTTGAAAGGGAGAGCTCGAGATTGGTGGGGTACTACCCAGGGTATTTTGATGTCCCACCAGGATGTGATTGGTTGGGAAGAGTTCCAGACAGCCTTCAGAGCCCAATACGTACCACGAGCTACCTAGAGAAGGAGGCAAGCAGAGTTTTTGAGTTTGGTACAGGGTAACATGTCTGTATATGATTATGAGAGCCGATTTACTGCTCTATTGAGATATGATCCAGAAACCTTCAAGAATGAAGAGCTCCGTACCGAGAGATTTATGTATGGATTGAAGCGCATCATTAGAGATCGATTGATTGGGTTGTGTATTACTGAGTTTAGAGATACTCTGAGACAAGCACAAGAGATTGAGAGGGGAATTAAAATTGTACAATCACAGAATAAGTTCGGAGTAGTGACCAGGGACAAGGGCAAGAGGCCAGCGATGTCTCAAGCAGATGTTTGGAGAGGTTCCTTCAGAAGAGGAAGGATTGAGGTACAAAAGGGCAGATTGGAGAGACCTAGAGCTTATCCGATTATCAAGGAGACCCCTCGATATGGCAGGCACAAGATAAGGGTTTGTAGAGACTGTGGCCGATCGCATGAGGGAAGTTGTACTGGGTCGATCCGTGGATGTTTTAGATGTGGTGACATGGGTCACAGAGTGAAGGACTGTCCTCAACCTCAGATACCACATGCTCCGGAGCCTACTAGATAGCAGCCTCAGAGAGTGAATCCCCAGAGACGGGCCACTACTGCAGAGAAAGGGAAGAAGCCTGTTACACAGGGACGTGTGTTCGCCCTAGATAAGGAAACTGCGGACACTTCTGCAGAAACTATAAGAGGTATACTCTCTATCTGTAATCATGAGGCTCATGTGTTAATTGATCCAGGATCAACACATTTGCTTATTTCAGAGCATTTTGCATGTAGTTTAAATTTGAAGTTTGAACCTCTAGAGTATATACTACATGTAAATACCCCTATGCGTGAATCCCAGAGAACTGATTTAATTTGTAGAGAATGTGAAATAAAGGTGGGAGATAGAGTGATGTTAGCAGATCTAATCATGTTAAATATTCATGGGTTTGATGTAATTTTGGGAATGGATTGGTTGGCAACCAATCGAGCGAGTTTAGACTGCTACACTAAAATTGTAACTTTCTCCCTACCTGAACCTTACAGTGTACGGTTGAGATATTGAGGAAATGAATATGTGGAATTCTAGTAAGCAATTTGAGAATTTTAATATTATTTTTGAGAGTATTAAATGTGGTTGTTCATGTGAAGGTTATGAAACACTCATCTCAGATGATGAGCGGGAACATCCGAGGATTGAGGATATACCTGTGGTGTGTGAATTTTCGGATGTTTTCCCAAATGAGTTGCCAGGTTTACCACCAGAGAGAGAGCCGGAGTTTACCATTGATTTGGTACCAGATACTCAGCCGATCTCTAAACCTCCCTACAGGATGGCATTAGTGGAACTTGAGGAATTGAAGAAACAACTACAGGAGTTATTGGATCAAGGGTTCATTAGACCCAGTGTTTCACCGTGGGGAGCACCGGTTTTATTTGTTAAGAAGAAGGATGGTAGTCTCAGATTATGCGTAGACTACCAATTATTAAATAAAGCCACGGTGAAGAATAAATACCCACTGCCCAGGATTGATGATCAACTTGATCAACTGAGAGGGGCCTCAGTCTTTTCTAAAATTGATTTAAGATCGGGCTATCACCAATTGAGGATCAAGGAAGAAGATATTCTGACGACGGCCTTCAAGACAAGGTATGGCCATTATGAATTTCTAGTGATGTCCTTTAGATTGACGAACGCCCCTGCAGCATTTATGAGATTAATGAACGAGGTGTTCAGAAACTATCTAGATAAATTTGTGATAGTCTTTATTGATGATATCTTGGTATACTCTCGGTCATATGAGGAACATGCACAGCATTTGTGGTTAGTACTTCAGATACTCCGTGATAAACAATTAATGGGAAGCTTAGTAAGTGTGAGTTTTGGCTGGATCGGATAGCTTTCCTTGGTCATATAATCTTAGAGGAAGGAGTATCAGTGGATCCAAGTAAAGTGGAGGCTCTGCTTAATTGGGAAAGACCAAAGACAATTACAGAGGTGCGAAGCTTCCTTGGTTTGGCAGGGTATTAGAGAAGATTTGTGGAAGGATTTTCCAAGGTTGCCGCTCCTTTGACTAAACTCACGCGCAAGGAGACTCCATTTATATGGACTGATCAATGTAAGCTCAGTTTTCATGAGCTAAAAAGAAGATTAACAGTGGCACCTATGTAAACTATTCCTGAGGGATCAGGAGGATTTTCGGTATATAGTGATGCATCCCATCAAGGACTGGGGTGTGTGCTTAGGCAGCACAGAAGACTGGTCGCATATGGATCGCGACAGTTGAAAGACCATGAGCGGAATTACCCCACGCATGATCTGGAGTTAGCCGCTGTGGTATTTGCCTTGAAAATCTGGCGACACTACTTATATGGGGAAAGATTCCAGATCTTCACTAATCACAAGAGTTTGAGATATCTCTTTGATCAGAAAGAGTTAAACATGAGACAAAGGAGATGAATGGAACTCCTTAAGGATTATGACTGTGAGATTCTATATCATCCGGGTAAGGTGAATATAGTTGCTGATGCCCTGAGCAGGAAGAGTATGATATCTGCTATGATGATCAGGGAATGGGATTTACTGGAGCGGTTCGTCGAACTCTGGATCTGTGTTAAAGAGGTAGAGACTGGATTTTTGGCTAGCTTGCGGATAGCGCCCAAGATCATGGATCAGATTAGAATTGGGCAGCGCAATGATCAGAGGTTGATAGATATGGTTGGCCAAGCTGAACAGGGTTCGCAATCAGATCTCACAGTCAGTGAGGATGGATTGTTGAGATTCAGAGGACGAATTTGTGTGCCAGACGATGATACCCTAAAGGGACAGATACTGAGAGAATCTCACTGCTCGCGATACACCATGCACCTAGGGAGTACTAAGATGTATCGAGATTTGAGAAAGGTGTACTGGTGGAGTGGTATGAAGTGAGATGTGGCGGAATATGTGGCCATATGTTTAGTATGCCAGAAAGTGAAAGCTAAGCATCGGAAGCCCGAAGGACTACTACAACCTTTACCTGTACCTACATGGAAATGGGAGCATGTCACCATGGATTTTATTATAGGTTTACCGACGACCAGGAGAGGTCGTGATGCGATATAGGTCATTGTGGATAGACTGACCAAGAGTGCCCACTTCCTTGCCATCAAGAGCACCGATACTGTGGATGCCTTAGCTGAGTTATATGTCAGCGAGATAGCTAGATTACATGAGGCTCCAGTGAGTATTACTTCTGATAGAGATTCCCGGTTTACTTCCAGATTTTGGACCCAATTTCAGGAGTCCATGGGATCTCGATTGAGTTTTAGTACCGCCTATCATCCTCAGACAGATGGTCAGTCAGAGAGGACTATTCAGACCCTGGAAGATATGTTGAGGGTGTGTACGATGGATTTTAAGGGATCATGGGATGATCACCTGCCCCTAGCAGAGTTTGCTTACAATAACAGCTATCATGCAAGTATTGGAATGACACCTTTTGAGGCTCTCTATGGTAGGAGGTGTAGATCCCATGTAGCTTGGGAAGAAGTCGGTGACAGAAAGATAAATGCTCCCAAGCTTGTTGAGCAAGCTGTACAGAGTGTGAAACTCATATGTGAGAGGTTACGGGCTGCACAGAGTAGACAGAAAAGCTACACGGATGTGCGTAGACAGCCACTCAAGTTTGATGTTGGTGATGCAGTATTTCTGAAAATATCACCGAGTAAGGGTATCATGCGATTTAGGAAGAAAGGGAAATTAAGTCCTCGATACGTAGGACCATTCGAGATTCTTGAGAGAGTGGGAGAGGTAGCCTACAGATTGGCATTACCCCCGCGGATGTTTGGAATACATAATGTTTTTCATGTGTCTACGTTGAGGAAGTACCACCCGGACCCTTCTCATGTCATAGAGTATGACGAAATGGGCATACAAGAAGACATGAGCTACACTGAGGAACCCGTCTGGATTCTCGATAGAAAGGAGAAGGTACTTAGAACTAAGAGCATCCCATTAGTGAAAGTTTTATGGAAACATCACTCAATGGAAGAGGCAACGTGGGAACTAGAGAATCTCATGAAGGAGAAATACCCCCATCTATTTGACTAGTTGAGTTGAATTTGGAGGACCAAATTCTTTTAAGGTGGGGATGATGTGAGATCTAAGAATTGTAGACATATTTTAATTATGTAATATGAACTTGAAGTGTAATTTATTGAGCTAAGTGAATTACGGAAATTATATTCGGAGATTTAGGTGTAAGTGCTTAACCAAGTGGGAAGCTATGATGTCAAATCGATCTTAGAGAAGAAAGATCGATCTGGTAAGCTAAAAATGATAAGGAAAGAGGAAAGTAAGTGAGCAGATCGATCTCTAATGGAAGAGGATCGATCTCCTTATGATTCTGTTTGAGAGAAGATCGATCTCATGAGGAAGGGATCGATCTCAAAATATTTCTGTTTGGGAGAAGATCGATCTCCTCAAGGAGCAGATGGATCTCATAAAGCCATTAAGAGATCGATCTCTCCCCTCGACAGATCAATCTCCTAGGCATAAAATTACCCAAAATCGCCCCTAAATTCAAATGCAGATCGATCTCATCAAGAGCCAGATCGATCTCCTACCCTCCGTCTATATAAGGGACCACCCCTGCTTTCTCCTGCAATTTTGTTTTCTCTCTCTTCAAAACCCCATGTTCACCCGAGCCCTAGCTTTCTCACTCATCCAAAGCACCCATTTTCGTCTAAATCAGAGGTTGTGGCAAGAAGGAAAGTTGTTCCTCATCAAAGGGAGAACAACATACTTGGAAATCGGAAGACGGATTGAATCGAGGAAAGAGATAAGCTCTCCACAAGTTTTGGGTAATTTTTAAACCTCGTTCTTGATATTTGAGATGATTTTGGTGATAATGGTTGTTGGCATTGTGTTGAAATAACAAGAAAATGATTAGGGATTGATAAAATTACAATGTAGTTGGAGTGATGATGATATTTAGCAACTTTGGTAATTTTAGGGATTTTGAGCTATAAATGAAAATTTAGACAATGTGGTGAATTAGCATAGATATTGGGCATGGGAAGTGTAGGATGTTGAGATGTTGTGAATGAGATTGTGGATTGTGATAGAGTTATGAGAATTGAGAGATTTGAGGTGTTATGAGCAATTATGCTCGATTTTGAGAATTGAGGTTATTGTGATGATGAGTATTATTGATGTTTTAACATCGTTTGGACAGCTCGGGAGTTCCAGAGTGGAATGCGAGGCTAGTCTGTGATACGGGGGAAACGATTGCACTATACAAGGTGCAAGAAGGTAAGGGGAAAACTAAACCATTTGTGTATGTGCTTTGATGAATTGTTTGTAGCATGAACCATGATTTGAGAATACAAGCATGTTTAGTGTTGTGTTGTGATCTAATTGCAAACGATTTTTATAGCCGGTTGGAGCCCATTATTTTATGAGTTTATAAGCTGAGTGTGAAATTGCTTTATAAACCGTTGAGTTTGCATGAAAAGTAAATTGGGCTCTACGTTAAGGCAATATTGAGATTTGAGAAAATGTGTGCGTGTTTTTACCGGTTGGAACTCGGTTTTAATATGTTTTGTGTGAGTACACGAACGTTTTAAATGAGTTTTATGAGAGAAAACCATTATGAGTTCTACGTGAAGGCATAACGTTTTATAAGATAATGGCTAATGATTGAGACTTAGGCGTGTCATGTTGAATACACATCGGGCCTTGCTTTGGTAGCATGTAAGACCGATATAGTGGGATGCTTGGGAACCGACCCAGGGACCACAGGCCTTGTTCTGGTAACATGTAAGTCTGATTATTCCTCCGCTTTGGTAGCGTTGGGAGGCCTTGCTCTTGTAGCATGTAAGTCCGATACTCCTCCATTTTGGTAACGCGAGATGACCCCCGTTCTGGTAACGTTGGGTGGCCTTGCTTTGGTAGCATGTAAGACCGAGAGAGTGGGCCACCTGGGAACCAACCCAGGGACCACGTGATAGTGTGCATGAGGCAAGGCATTGCTCTGGTAGCATGTAAGGCCGAGCCTTGTTCTGGTAACATATAAGTCCAATATACCATGCATACGACCATATTATTGACGTTCCCTCTTACGAGGATGCCTGGGATGCGCACCCAAAGGAGATTACATATTTGATGTGCCATGACGAGTTTTATATGAGTTTTATTGCCTAGTCTCGTTTTACACACGAGTTGTGTTTTGTGACTTTGTCACGTGCTATTTACTGAGGTGATTTTTATCACATATTTTGAGAAAAAGCCATTATCGCATATATTTACACATGCTTGTGAATGCTCGATATTGAGCCTTTTTAACTTCATGTTTTCACATGATTTATGAGCTATGAGATGATGATGTTTTTGAGAATTTTCATGCTACGATTTCAAATGAGTTTCATAAACAAATACATATTTGTGATGTGTGATATGGTTTATATAACTGGGTTCCCTTACCCCCTCCCCTTACTGAGCGATTTAGAAGCTCACCCCTGCTTTCTCCTCCCCCAGATTGCTTCAAGTGAAGTGAGTTCCCTGCAACGTACGGGTTAGAGGCTAGTGGAGGACTTGAGCTCCAGGGCGTATTTTGTGTAGTGAGGTATATATTTAATATTCATGTATCCAGACTAGAGTTATATTTACAGACACTTATTGTACAATGATGTACGGGATGTATTAGGAATTAATTAACTTGGAATTGAGTAATGTATATGATACGATATATACTATCTTATGATGAGATCCTGAGGCATGATAAGTATGATGATGTATGACACTGCACAGGAATACACCATTAATTGTTAATTGATGAGTAAAAAGTTTTAAATTAGCCCTATTTTCCGCGTTTTCGGGGCGTCACAACATCCCCAAAGTACTGTGCATTATTAGGATACAATTGTGTATACCAAGCTGGAAAATGTGACTGAGACACTTATTTTAAGTATGTCGGATGTCTGATAGACGACGTACTCGTAGAGGAGAGAGTTCGTGCTCTCAAAGGCATAGAGATGAGCCCGAGAGACGCAGTGGGTCTAGTTCTATTAGAGATCCACCTAAGCTTAGTGATGCCGCTGAGGCGCGTATAGCGCAATTACAACGCAGTCCAGACACGGTCATGAAGATGTTTACACAGGCAATGGCCAGACTTGAGGGTAGACAGGAGAACCCTGCCGGTCAGGCTGCTGCACTTGAGAGACATGAGCTAGCACAGCCTGCACTGAGACCTCAGGATGCAGAGGCAGAGATTCCTGCACCCCCTCTAGTTCAAGACATTCCCTCACCAGTTCAGGATCCTATAGCTCCACAACATGTTGGTGGTGAAGGAGTGTATGATTGTGATCTAGGTAGACTGAGAGTGTTTCGGAAGTTCGGACCACCTTCATTTAGTGGAATAAAGAACCCAGTGTTAGCTGAGCATTGGATACGTAGTATGAAGAAGCTCTACCCATTCTTCCATTGCTCCACCACAGAGAAGGTCACCTTTGTGGCTTTTGTATTAGAGGATGAGGTCGAGCATTAGTGGATGACCACATAGTCGATGTTGAGCGCACGACACCTGGTTGTGACATGGGATATATTCTTGGATGCCTTTAGAAGGCAGTACATTCCAGCTACTGATTAGAGAAAGATGCAGATGGAATTTATGACATTGATTCAAGGGAATCAGACAGTGGATGGGTATGAGTCTGGATTCATATCATTGGGTAGATATGATACAGTCACTATGAACCTTGAGGACAGAAAGGTTCAAAAATTTCTTGAGGGGTTGAGTCCTTCCATCAGAGCTCGATTAGCTCCATTGGACATTACCACCTATGATGAGGCAGTATGCAGAGCTTAGCTATGTGAGTAGGATTATGAGTTTCATGCCTCGGAATTGAGCAGGAGTGGTAAAGGCAGAGATAAAGATAAGAAGAGGTCAGTTGAGGATAAAGAATTTAGAAAGGGCTGAAGGTTATTTGGTAAGGGACCTAAGATTGAGAAGGTACGAGAGAGGCCCACAAAGCCTCCAGTTCATCTAGTTTTACCTCCAGCTTCGAGGGGCATAGTTATTGGCAGACCTCGACCTACCACAGAGCAGTACAAGTTATGTGGTAGATATCATGGGGGTAGACCATGCCCGTTATCGATGAGATCATGTTATAGGTGTGGTAACCCAGGGCACATAGCTCGTAAATGCCCAGAGTTGACTGATACAGTCCCACCGAAGGGCAAAGAGCCAGAGAAGGCTACAGTTGAGACGTCTACACCTAAGAGGAAGGCCACAGCTGAAGAGAAAGGGAAGCAAGCTGTTGGTCGAGGGCGAGTGTTTGCATTGGACCAGTCATCTGCCGAGGCTTCCTCGGATGTGATTAAAGGTACCATCCTAGTCTTTGATTTTAAGGCATTAACATTAATTGATCTTGGTACCACACATTCATTCATATCGCCTTCATTTGATGTAAACTGTGTGAACATGTAAAACCTATACCCTTAGGTAAAGTTTTACTTATAAACACTCTAGTGAGAGACAATGTAATGACGGAGTATGTATTGTAAGTTGAAAGTATGGGATAGGATATGTTGGCCAACCTCATTATATTAAACATGCGGGATTTTGATGTAATATTAGGGATGGATTAGTTAGCTGTAAACTATGCTGTTTTAGACTGTCATGCTAAGATAGTAATGTTTTCTATCCCTGAAAAGTATGTTGTAAGATTTGAAAAGTAATGAAAGAAGTGGTAATTTATTTTTAAAGATGGATGATGTTGCTAACGAATGTAATAATAATGTGCTGAAGGTTTTATCCCCTATGCGGTTGACTTGGATAAAGTGTACCCAGATATAGCTGACATCCCAGTGGTTAGAGAATTTTTCGATGTCTTTTTGGAAGAATTACCAGGGTTGCCACCAGACAGAGAAATGAAATTTTATATTGATTTGGTGCCTGGAACTGAACCGATATCCAAGCCACCATATAGAATGGCTCCGATTGAATTGGAGGAGCTAAAGAAGCAATTACAAGAGTTGTTGGACAAAGGGTTCATCAGACCGAGTGTATCACCTTGGGGAGCACCGGTTCTGTTTGTAAGGAAGAAAGATGGGAGTCTCCGACTGTATATAGATTATCGGTTGTTGAACAAGGCTACCATCAAGAATAATCCGCTTCTGCGGATAGATGATCTATTGGATCAGTTGTAGGGAGCACAGATCTTTTCGAAGATTGATCTGAGGTCTGGGTATCACCAATTGAGGATTCGGAGTGGAGATATGCCCAAGAAAGCATTTCGGACCCGTTATGGCCATTATGAGTTTTTGGTTACGCCATTTGGGTTGACGAATGCTCCTGCAGCGTTTATGACTCTAATGAATGATGTATTTAAGCCATACCTGGACAGCTTCATGATCGTATTTATAGATGACATATTGGTGTACTCGAAGTCTAAGGAAGAGAATGAGCAACATTTGAGAACAGTTTTACAGACCCTCCGAGATCATGAGCTATATGCTAAGCTCAACAAGTGTGATTTCTGGCTGTTTGAGGATGAAACGCTGTGCTAAAACTCAATTGGGTCCCCATCGCTTCCTAAAAATGTTCCCAAAAGTGGTAAGTGAAGCGGGCATCCCTATAAAAAACAACGCTCACTGGAACACCATGTAACCTCACTATCTCGCGCACATATAGTTCTGTCAGTGTACTTAGAGTATCGGTGGCTCTCATAGCTAGGAAGTGTGCCGACTTCATCAATCTGTCCACTATCACCCAAATCGCATCATGTTTCCTGTGGGTCCTAGGTAAACTCATCACGAAATCCATAGTGACATGCTCCCATTTCCAAGTCGATATAAGTAGAGGTTGCAAAAGCCCTGTAGGCTTCTGATGCTCTACCTTCACCTGTTGATAGACGAGACACTTTGCCACATATTCAGCTACCTTTCTCTTCATCCCTGACCACCAATACACTCTTCGCAAATTTTGATACATCTTGTTACTTCCCGGAAATAGTGTATACTTCGTCGAATGAGCCTCTAACAAAATTAACCTCTTGATCTCTGGATCATTGAGAGCACATATTCCACCTCTGAACCTCAGCAAGCCATCTGAACTCATCTTAAAACTAGTCTCTATACCCCTCTGTATCTACCCAATAATATCACTGCATTACTGATCAATCAGCTGAGCTTGTCGGATATGATCCACCAGATCCGGTTCCAATCGCATGCTAGCTATCATAAAGCCACTATCAGTATCAGGCAGGGTCACATCCAAACTGAGGCTCGTAAACTATTCCAACAGCTCGTGTTCCCTGACCATCATATATGACACCAACTCGAGATTCTTCCTGCTCAAGGCATCAGCAACTACATTCGGCTTACCCGAGTGGTACATGATTTCACAATTATAATCCTTCAGAAGCTCGAGCCATTTTTTTTGTCTCATATTCATCTCCTTTTGCGAAAACAAATACTTGAGGCTCTTGTGGTTCGTAAATATCTGAAATTTCTTACCATATAGATAGTGACGCCATATTTTCAAAGCGAACACTACAACTGCCAACTCCAAATCGTGGGTCAGGTAGTTCCTCTCATGATCCTTCAGCTGTCTAGATCCATAGGCGACTACCTTTCCATTTTGCATCAGTACGCAGCCCAATCCTTGGTGTGATGCATCTGTATATACAGATGTGAAACCTAAATTTTCCCATCTTATGTTACTGGTGAGAAGTAAATTATAGCCCTATGTAATGTTTTGCAGGCCCGTAGACGATCAAAGTAATCGGTTGTAGTCAGGGCCCCATGGCACGCAAAATGAGGTAACGTCCTAGACCCGAGAACTTCTTAAAAAATTATAATGTTCAGGCATGAAATGATGAGTAGAAGTGAAAACTAAGTGATTGGAAATGAAAAAAAATAGTTGAATACGGATTTTAAACTTAATCGGAAAAACCAGCCTAATAAGGGAAATAAATCTGAATAAAATTCTTGAAATTCGTAAAAATTATTCTGAGGCCATGAAAAATTGGTATGAGGTGAAATTTGCATGGAAAATAAAAATCATGAATAAATATGGGGATTTAGGGGTTCAAATGAATTTTTGAAACTAACCAAAACTTTATTTCCATTTTGCTTGGTATTGGTTAAATCGTGCAAAATGAGCTGGTTCGTGAAAAATTTCTCAAACAACTAACCCCCAAATTTTTATGGGACATACTATAAACATAGTATGACAATGGAGAAGTGAAATTTTGAAGAAATCTGATCAGGATTTTTATTGGGGAATTTTTTAAAATGAAGACCACAATTTCTTCATTTCATGACCACCAAATAAGCCCTAACAAATAGTGTATTTGGATTGTTTCTAGAAGACCCAAAATATTTCCACTATTTCCATCATGTATCTAACACTTTTAGCTTACTAAGGAAGCCAAATCTTCTTCTTCATCTTAGCCAAACCCGAAACTTCAGCCATTTACCTTCCTGCCATAAGCGTACTCCATAACTTGGATTGTGGAATTTTTTTCAGCTAGCTTCCCATCATTTTTAGGCTTCGGTCCAGTTAGATAAAACCCTCATCTATCTCACCTCTAGCACATATAAGAATCCCAGAATTTTTTAGAGACCATTTGATAGCTGAACAACCCGAAACTAGTAGCTCTTTCACCTGTTACAGGCGTGGTTCATCATTTGACTTGGGGAAATTTTTCAACAACCCTCCACTCACTTTTAGGCCTCAATCAAATTAGATGAAATATTCATCTACCTCTTATTTATCACATATAAAATTTAAAAAATTTATAGAGGCCATTTGGTAGCTGAAAAGTCCGAGAATTCCAACCTCACTCCCTACAGTACATGTGACTGGCCTACTAAGTTGTGGAATTTTTTTCAGCAGCTTCCCACTCATTTTCATACCTTGGTCCAGTTAGACAAAATATTCATTTACCTCCCCTCTAACATATATAAAAATTTTAGATTTAATGGAGGTCATTTGATGCTGGAAACGGTAGAGAGAAGATTGAGAACTAAAGTTGTCCTGTTCATGTAAGTGAAGTTTTGGATTCTTGGATGCAATGTGGCTGAATTGCGATGTGTTTTGGGTTAAATTGAGTTGGATAATGAATGTCTTATAGCTTAGGAAAAATTCTGGAAATTTTAGATTGAAGTCAAAGTTAGTCATAGGTGTGAGAAAGTTGAGTAAAAGTGTGGAATGGTTTCGAAATTTGATATATGTTGATTTTTGGTGTTTTTGATGAATTTTCAATGAAATGACATTGGATGGAAAATTTTGTATGAGCTATTTGAGTTGTTGCCAGCATCTTAGGGCACTTGGATAAATTAAAGGTGATGAAATGTGGTTGATGACTGATAAATTTATACAGTGACTAAATGATTGAGCAGCTAAGTAACTAAGTTATCGAAAAAAAGCTAGATATAATGAAATAGTGAAGTGTATAAAAAGGAATGAATTGCTGAAATTGCAAAATATACCTTAAAGGTATTAAAAATGGGATAAAAAAAGGGTTGAACAAGTTTAAAACGATTAAATCGAAGTGTAGACCGGTAAAACCGAGGAAAATGAGCACATTAGCTCAAAAGTCAACTTTCGGTCAACCTTTCTGATGTAAGTACTCATATGAACTGTTATGAGAAAAATTGAACCATAAGTGATAAGTTGACATTGTTTTATGACAGCTCGGTCTATCGACACATTTTACGAGGCATACCCTAGCATAGAGGAAAGTAATCTGCCTCAGTCGCTAAGAAGTAAGGGATATGATTTAGAATAGCGTTGATATTCTTTTACCTTTATCTAATGTTTATGAATGAAAATGGATCATGTTTATGAACAAAAATGGATGAGATTAGGTAAAGTGGGTTTAAATGTTTCCAAAACCAAAACCAAACCATTTTTCGAGTTTTTTAGCATGTTTTGTTATACACGAGATACATGATTTGATAAAACGGGTAAGAGGCCCGAAATGATTTGATAAAATGGGTGAGAGGCCCAAAATGATTTTGTGGGGTAAAAAAAAAAAGGCATGATATGACGATAGTCAGAGGATCTGGGGTCGATCTCGCATACATAAGGTAGCATATAGAGACGACAGCCAAGGAAAGGGTAGGCTCTGACTTGATATGAGAAATGTGTGTATAGTCCACACTTGGTGATGCATGTGGGTTTGTGTGTATAGTCTCCATTTGGTGGTGCACGACAGATAAGGCAGCGTACGACCTTGATCCAGTCCTACGGCTCCCTGTACTATGGCCATGAGTACCCATAATTTTTTTCTACGGGACCAGATGTATGATGTCCTTCGGGACTAGTATATGAGACGATTGTCTGACCCTACACGATGATGATATGATATTTTATGTTTTCACTCATCTATACTACCTGTTTTGTTGCTATCGATTTTAGCACTATATTATTTGATGATATTTAATGGTAGCTATGTTTATGTTTTGAAGAAACAAGTTGTGAAAACATGATTTCATTTTTTTAAAGTGATAATGAGTTATGATATAGTTGATTTGAGATTTTGAGATACTCTTATGTATGTTTATACTATGAAACATGTTTTCAGCATGAGATGTTTTATGAAGACGAGACATATATGTATAAATCATTGATTTTAAAGCATGTTTTCATTGCTTTTGAGAATGTGAGCATCTCTACTTTTATGTATACGTATGCTGTTGATTTTATAAGCCATGATCCTCACTGTTTTGAGTATTAAAGTTATTATAAATGTATCTCTTACTGAGTCTGAAAAACTCACCCCTTCCTCTCCATCTCCCAGATCACTTCCAGTGAGTTTACTTCACTATCGAGGTTATGGTCGTTGACTAGGTTGTCTGATCCTTTATCAGATACTTTTGTAGCCTTGAGGTATTGTCTTACTTGTATTCCATACATAGTATATAGCATAGGCATTTTGTATATGACAGACGAGATCTAATAGTTGTAAATGATTATATTTATGTACAGAGTTTTTATTACGCAGAATAGATATATGTTGTGGATGTTATGAGATCCTGGAATAGAATTGAAACTGTGTAGCGGATGTGGGTTGAAAATTATAAACTGCGTTTTAAACTCTGCAGGTTGGGTTAAGTCATAATGCAGCCATTATGCTGCCGAAATTTCTAAAATAAAAGAGGTTTAAAACTAGACAAGGACACGACACGCAACTTAGAAATTGGATAAAAAAAGTTTTAAATTAGCCTCATTTTTTGAACTTCCGGGGCTTGACAACAGAGAACCCTCCTGAGCTGGTAGGAATGGTGAGAATCAAAGCTGTGGTCAATCAACACTTAACCTCCTGAAAACTCCTTTCACATGCCTCGTCCCACACAAACTCAATATCCTTCCACGTGAGATGTGTCAACGGAGCAGCTAGTCTGGCGAAACCCTCAACGAATCTCTGATAATAACCTGCCAATCCCAGAAAACTTCTGATCTCAGTAACTGTCCTGGGTTGTCCCCACTGAATAACTGCCTCAATCTTGGATGGATCTACTAATACCCCATCCTTCGATACAACATGGCCTAGAAATGAGATATGATCCAACCAAAAGTTACACTTACTGAGTTTCACATATAACTCATTTTCTCGAAGGGTCTGCAGAACTATCCTCAAATGCTGCTCATGATCTTCTTAGACTTGGAATAAACCAATATATTGTCAATGAACACTATTACAAATTGGTCCATGTATGGCTTAAACACATTGTTCATCAACGCCATAAATGTTGTAGGGGTATTCGTTAGTTCAATGACATAACCAAGAACTCGTAGTGGCCATAACGGGTACGAAATGTCATCTTGGGTGCATCTCCACTCTGTATCCTCAACTGATTGTACCCTGACCACAGATCTATCTCAGAAAAGACTTGGGCTCCTCGGAGCTGATCCAACAGATCATCAATGCGTGGAAGGGGATACTTGTTCTTAATGGTAGCCTTATTCAACAATCGGTAATCTATACACAGTCGGAGGCTTCCATCCTTCTTCTTTACAAACAAAATCGGAGCTCCCTGGGGTGAGACACTCGGTTTAATAAACCCCTTCTCTAGCAACTCCTGTAACTGGTTCTTTGACTCCTCTAACTCAATCGGAGACATCCTATACGGTGGTCGAGATATCGGCTCAGTACCAGGTACCAACTCTATACAAAACTTCATTTCATGATCTGGTGGTAGTCCTAGTAGATCATCCGGAAAGACATCAGGAAATTTTGCAACTACTAGAATGTCTCTCAGTTCCGGACGGATCTTATCTGTATCAACCACATATGCAATGAACCCTTCACATTATTATTTCCACCATTAGTAACATAACTCATCCTTAAAATTAGACTTATTAATTCCAACATAGAAATTTATCCATTTTACTTACAATAAAATACTACTTCCATTTCTTTTCAAGGGAATTTTTCAATACATTTTCGGGAAACTTACGTTAACACTATTTATCCCTGAAAATGTTACCATCATAGCAAAACAATCTAAAATAACTCGGTTTGCAGCCAACCACTCCATTCCAAAAATTACATCAAAATCATTCATATTCAATAGAATAAGATCGGTTGTCATCTCTTTCCCTCCTATCTTCAGCCTACAATTCCTATACACATACTCAGTCAACTAACTGTTATTCATGGGTGTAGAGATCAATAAAATTCTATCTAATGATGTAGGCTCAACATATTTTGACAACTTACATGCAAATGAAGGAGATATGAAGGAATGCGTGGCACCAAGATCAAATAGTACGAATACTTCTAAATCAAAAATTAGGATGGTTCCTTTAATCACATCTGTCGATATGTCTGCGGTGTCCTAGTCAAGTGCATGAACTCGCCCTCTGCCAACAACCTGCTCCCCCTTCTCTGCGGCTCTGGCTTTTCTCTTCGGTGTAGAAGTCTCGACAAGAGCTCTCTCTGTCTCCCTGCCCTTCTGTGGGGTAGTCTCAACCATCTCGGGTCAATCTCGTACGATATGCCCTAGCTTTCCACAGCAATAGCACACTACTGAAGACATCATACAAGGCTTGTTACCATGATACCTACCTCACCTCCTACACTGCTTGGTAGTCGACTGTGCCCCTCCAATAACTACACCCCTCGGTGGTGTTAAAGCTGGATATACCGGAGGCTTTACCGTCTTCTCCTGTACCTCCTCAATCTGAGGTCTCTTATCAACTAGTCTCTGACCTCCTCTCTTGATCAGCTTATCAGTTCCAGATCTCTTCCGGTCTCTGTCTCTACCTCTACTGATCTTCCAAAACTCGAAGGCATTACGCTCAATGTCTTACTCACATAGTTGCACCCTGTGCACAGCCTCCTCATATGTCGGGTTATCAAATGGCACCAATCGGGATCTGATGACGGGTCTCAGTCCATCAATGAACTTCTTGACCTTCCTCATCTCACTGCTCATCCTATGCTGGTTATACCTCCCAGGGATATAAACCTCATCTCATACTCATCTACAAATCTGTTCCCCTGAGTGAACCCAATAAACTCCATTTATAACTTCCTCTGAGAAGTGTCCGAAACATACTGCCTCTGAAAGGCCTCCAAAAATACCTCTCATGTAATCTCAGTCTGTCGGGCTCTCAAAATCGGCCCGATTGACTTCCACCAATGCTCTGCCATTCTTTTCAACATGAATGCGGCAAAAGTGACCATCTCTGTAGTGGTGCACTCAAAGAACCCATATAACTTCTCAATCTTGCTCACCCAATCCTCAGCAACCACTAGGTCCTTCACCCCAGTGAATGATGGCGGTCTAAATTTCTGAAATTGCTGTAATCTCTCCAAATCACTACCATAACCCCACACTCAGCTGCTCTACTGTGGAGCAACAGGTGATGTTGTATCCTGAACTGGTGGGGGTGTATCTGCCGCCTGTGGCATATGGATTGGTTGTTAGGGCTTATTAGAAGCAACTGCCGGTCCAGCATCAACAGCTTGGGTAGTTGGGCCTTGTCTCTCCCTAGCTCCCTGTATAGACTGAGCGACTAGCTCCATAATAGTCTCCAAACTCTACTCCAACCTAACGAAGCGTGCCTCAATATCCTTTGGCCTCTCGATAGGCTCCTACGGGATGTGCTCAGTCGATGGTTCTACACGGCTTTCAAGCCTCCCTCTACGGCCCCTAGTACGTGCCCTCGCCCCTCTACCACTACGTGTGACAGGCATAATGCCTAAATTTCTACATCCATAGTTATTCATTAGTCTAACTCATCATATATACACATTTATATCTAAACAAAGTATAGTAATATGGGGATGTAAATTTTCTTATTACTAACTCCGACTCATATCAGATCAACTCTGCTCTGATACCAATCTTCGTCACGACCCTCTTTCATTTAAAATCACTATAAATTTTTTTCGCCTTTTACATTAACTTGCCCTATCGCGAACAGTTTCCTACACCAAACGGTTGAGCTATGATTCGAAGCTAGTTACCTCTTACCATACACAATATCACTTAACATTTCTAGATGATAACTGTAGACACTTAAATTTGCTTACATTAACTTCATTAATTAATACATGTCTACAAATGTTTACATCCCCCAAATTTACATTTTCAAAAGTGTTGTTGTTCTGTACTTGTCTAGATACAAAACGATATTAATGTGTATATCTCTCAGCGATGGGCAGCAGCGGACACTGAGAGTGCAAGTCTCTGCTCGCTCTCGACCACTACGGATGCTCTGTAGGGATGAAAAAATGAAAGGGTGAGCAACCACACGCTCAGTAAGGAAATAATGTAAGTAGGTAGACAGATATACTATCTACATGCTTATAATGACATGATATCAAAATCATTTATATCTTGAGCATGAGGTAGATCAAAAACCATGCCATATGAATATGTACATAGTATATGAAAAACTCATAAAAACAGGCATGATATCAAATGGAAAATCAAACATATAAAACATCTTATGCTAATCATATCAAATCTCATCACAATTCATTTAAATCAAATCTAATCCTGACTTTCGGGAATACCATGTACATAAAATCACATTTCATTTTTACAAAACCAAATCATGGGTGTCACCCTTCCTTTGGGTCTACCCAAGTCTATTAATAAAACATAATACCAAGTGAGGCATGTAGGATACATTTTGAAAACAAATTGGGAATATCGGCCATATATATAAATCCCTATGATCCCAGGCTACGTGGATCCCGACGTGCGGGGCATCACAACTGCAACGAGTGGTGAGGTCAACCCTACTTATGCGATAACTCAACCAACTAGTCATCAAGACTACACGGCACAATGTATTCCATGTGACGTACATGGTACAACGCACTATGTGGATCCACACGGTCTAAAGGTGCCTGTCATAGGTCTTAGCCCACATTATTGTCAAGGGTGCATGCCATAGGACTTAGCCCACATGACTGTTTGTCTGGGGTGGCTTCCATAGGACTTAGCCTACATCATAGCTTGGGGGTGCTTGTCATAGGTCTTAGCCGCCCTATACCATGTCGGTAACCATTTCATGTCTCAAAACACGCGTGTGATGTATCATCTCACTATGACACAGTCTACATGAGGTATCAGCACGATTTTCTATAAAACATGTCAAATCTTCATACGAGTAACGCTCCAGTACAGCTTTCATGCACAGTAAACCAATAAAACTAGTACGAGCAGGGCTCTAGCACTATCAGTATAAATCAAAGCATCAAAATATAGTGCAAGCTAAACTCCAACACTATTTGCACTCACACAAATATGATAGGTGACTCTAGTTAAAATATCAAGTATTTTCAAGGATAAAACTTAGCACATGATCCGTGCTTTTTCATGCAAACACACAAAACAATAGCCAACCTATCCTCATTTCGTTCATATCCAACCATTTTATCATGAAAACATCAAATTCATGAAAATACATGCATTTTTAGATCCTTACTACCCCTTTCATTAATTTCCTACCAAGGTAAGCTTATTTTTTTCTTTCCTTATTTTTGGAACCTTTCCCAAAAATCTTAATGCATTATTAGATAGTAGATAAATTAGCGCCCTATAATTCCCCTCAAAATACGTATAACTACCTCTAGGCACTTACAAAACCCCCTTACCTCGAATCACGGAGAGCATAGTACAAGTTCCACTGCTGGAAGCTCGTTTAATCTGATTTGCTCCTAATCCAGCCTTTGGAGCTGTAAGTATTTATAAATCACTTCATCACTATCGATATGTCTTATTGGGCCTTATAGTATTAAGCTTGGTCCATTTTCGCATTTAGCCAACATTGTGTCGTTCCTAATCAATTTGGCTAGTAACCCATTTAGTTATCAAATCAAACACTTGATTTGCATGCTTAATCATTAGTTCCTTCGTTCATTCATGCATTTAATGATTACCATATATGCACATTTCCTCACTTTGCCCAACCCCATAATTTACTTTCACAACACAATCTCAAAATCATGCATATAACATTTCTAACACCTTGATACAACCTATTCATCATCAACTCAACCATATTATATCTTATCACACTAAACCCATTCTAGGTTATGCTTGATTCCTTATATTCCATGTAGTTTTAATCATCAATACATACACCAATCCACTCATAACAACAACTAGATAAATATACTTAGAGTTGGTGTATTGGAAACTCACCTAGCTTGACTTTTCTCTTTTCCAAATTTGGAAGACTCCTTAGCTCCTTCAATCCAATGAGTTAAGTGTTGGCTCCAAGCTATTTTGCTCTCCTCCTCAAAATGAACAACTTTGGCTCTATCAAAGATATTCGTACCGTGCATACGCCTCTTATTCCAATAGATCTTGTATTCAGGATCTATCACATCTCAAAGCTTATCTCCTTTCGTATATCACTTATAACAAACTCTGTCATTACTCATTCCGTGAGTACAATCATTTACTCCTTTAATTCCAATTCCTACAACCTTTTTTATTACTTGTCAAAACTTATTGTATACTTTTCAGGGGTAACCATATCACTATCTTAGAATAGAACTCTGAACAGCATAATTTGTAGGTACCAATTTATTCTCAAATATTACTTCAAATTATTCATATTCCATTGAATAAAATCGGTTGACTTATATTTCTTCCCCCGTTTTCGACTTATAATCTCTTCATAATTATTCTGTTAGTTAACCCTCCTTCATTGGGGTATTAACTATCAGTCTTGTACCCAAGGGTGAAGGCATTCATGTCTTTCACTAACTTATATACAAATGAAGGCGGTATAAATAAATGCTTAGTATCAGGATCAAGTAACATAATTACGTCTTTATTCATAACCAGTGTGGTATCTTTCACCATATCATATGAAACATCAGTAGTGTCCCGGTCCAAGGCATACACTCGCCCTCTTCTAACAACCTACTTTCCCTTTCTCTTCGGTTATGGCCTCCTTTTTTCGGTACATAGATACCAATAGGGTTTTTCTCCGTCTCTTTGCCCTTTTGTGGGGCAGTCTCACCTAACTCTGAGAAATCATTAAATAATTGGTCAGTCTTACCACACTTAACGCCTATTTTAGTAAATAAAGTGTAGGTGTAGGCCCTACTTCCGTGGTATCTACCACACATCCTACACTGCATACACTGCTACACTGTTACACTGCTCCGTAGCAGGTCGGGGTCCTCAAATCACAATACCCCTCAAAAGTGCTGAAATTGGATACACTGGGGCATTACCAACCATCTTACCCTGTGACTTATCAACTCTAATCTCTTACCAACTGATCTCTTTCCTACTCTGACATCTCTATCATTCTCTATTCTCTTCTGTCTCTATTTCAACCCTTACTACCTTTTCCAATCTCAGAGGCGTGCAACACATGATCTTATTCATGCAACTGTATTCTACGCACTGCCTCGACATAGGTAGTGAGCTAATCGGACTCTAACCGACAATTTGAGACCTTCATGAACTTTTGGGCTTTCCAACTCTCACTGTCCATAGTGTCGAGGTAATACCTGCCCAGAGATATAAATTGAGTTTCATACTCGTTAATCAACCAGTGCCTCTGGGTCAGTGTAAGAAATTTTACCTGTAATTTCCTTTAAGCAGTGTCCGGGATATTCTGTCATTGGAATACATCCAGAAATATTTCTCATGTCGGCCCTAAATGTCTAACTCTTCAGATAGGTCGAGCGGACTTCCACCAATGCTCTGCCTCACCCTCCAACATAAAGGTATTTAAAAGTCACTTTCTTAGTCGACATACACCGAAAGAATCCATACAACTTCGCTATCTCATTCACCCAGTCCTCAGTAACTATTGGTTTCTTTATTTCGCTAAATACCAGAGGGGTGTGGAAATCTCTATAGTCTGAGGCATCTGTTTAGTCTTCACCCTGCCTATCCTCAACTACCTGTATAGATTGAGTAAACAACTCCAAAATATTTTCTACACTCCACTCCATCCTCTTGGAGCATGTCTTAATACTGTTTGGTATCTTTATAGGACCCTGTGGAGTATGCTCAACATCAGCCTCCACCTCACTCTCATCTTGAGTCTCATATGACGACTCATTTGACTCTCAAGCCTATCTCTACGACTTTGAACATGTGTACTTGCCCCTCTACCATAGCGGTTATTAGTTATAAAAATAATATTCTTGCATTCGAAACTAAATTCTTAGCTGCACTTCCACCTTTATATACACAATTGTATCTAAAAAATGCACAGTACATGAGGATGTAAATTTACTTAACCACTAACACCGACTTATATCAGGCCAATTCAGCTCTGATGCCACCTCTTGTCACGACCCATTTTTCCTTAAAACCCCTACAAATTTTTCGCTTTTTCATTTTCTTACCCGTCGTGAATAGTTTCACTACTAACAGTTGGGCTATGAGTCGATGTTAGTCCCTCATGTCATGTTACTTACCTTAACATCTATTTTCCATATTTTATTTATATATCAATTCATTTTAACTAAATACATCCCTAATATTACATCTGTGTACAGTACTGTGCCTCTATATGTTCAGATACAAAATTATACGAATGTGTATACCTGGTCTTGATAGGAAGCAACGGATTATTGAAATACAAGACTACTGTCGTTCTCTTCTACTGAATGTAGCCTGTAGGGTGGAAAATGAAAGGGTGAGCGCAACTTGCTCAGTAAGGCAATAATGCAAGCAGGTAGATAACTACACTATCTAAATGCTGGTAAAGGCATGACATGTAAAACATTTATATCTCGAGCATGAGGCAATTAAAACCATGCCATGTATGAGTATATCATATATCGTAAAACATGAATCGGCATGTAAAACATGAAAAAACATCTCATGTAAAACCTCTCATGCTCGGTACAGTAAAACTCTTCAAAACAATCCCAGAGGGATTCAACACATCTTTAAAATCATTAATATCCTCATAAAAACCCATTAATTTCTCATTTAATACCACATTTCATGAAAATCGTCACAAATCGGGGCCGACCCCTCCCTCGGGTCTACCCTGGTCTAACAAGACCAATCAAATATATATCATGTGAGACATGCAGGTTACTGTATGGAAAAAATTGAGGACTATGTCCCTGTGATCCCAGGCTACACAGATCCCGGTATGTAGGTATCACAACTGTAATGGGAGGTGGGATCAAACCCTACCAGCCAGAATATCAAGTAACGTGAATACAATAGTCATGACTACATGGTACAGCGCACTCCGTGTGACATACACGGTACAACGTACTCTATGAACCCAATATTACAGTTTGGGGATACCTGTCATAGGTCTTATCCCACTCCAAACCATGTCGATAACCAACCCATGTCTCAATCTACACGTGCTAGCATATATTCTCACTGTGACACACAGTCAACAGGAGGCTCCAGCACGGTCATATGCATGTCATAAAATTCCTGTGCGAGCGAAGCTCCAGCATGGCTCCATGCATATTCATGATATCAGAAAAACCCTCATGCGAGCAAAGCTCCAGCACGGTTTCATAAAAAAACAATGAAATCTGCGTACGAGCAGCGCTCCAGTACGACTTAAAAATAATCATAAATCCAATTTAAATTCACGTACAAGCAATGCTCTAGTACGGATGCATAAAACCAAGTAAAATCCACGTACGATTTAAAACTCATTAAAACATGATAGGCTGCTCAATCTCACTAAAACCGAATCAAAAATCACAACTGGCACCTAATTTGTGCCCTTCCATGTAAAAACATGAAATAAACAATCACCTTATCCATAATTCGCTTAAATTAAAGCAATATAATCATAGGAATATCAAAAACATGAAAATTATGCAATTTTATAGCCTTACTACCCTTTTTGAAATTTTCCTAACTAGGGGCAAAATCGTAATTTTCACATCCACGATTTTCGTAAAAATTATTATTCTATTTCCAGATACCTTATGAAATTCTACGTAATGTAAATGACCCCAAAAATACGCGCAGATATCTCTAAGTGCTTACAAAATTCCCTTACCTGGAATCACGCGCAAGTTTATCCTGTCTCGATGATACCAGGTCTCTCAATCCAAATTCGCTCCAACCAAGTCTACGGAGCTGCATATAACCACGTATTTAGGTCAGTTCTAATATTCTTATCAGTATTTCACTTATACTGATCGAATCTAAAACATTGGGCCCGTTTTACTTTATTGGACCGGATTGCATCTTAATGGGTCTCGACCCATTTTCAGCCCGTTTTCACTTATTAAATCCTTTCTTCGGGTCTATTGGGCTCTCAATACCTATTGGGATTCGTTCCAAACTCTTTGGATAGCCCGTATATCATTTACGACAATTAATTCAAAAATACGAATATAATTTATTTTTATACAGAAATTAATCCAAAATCTGTAAAATAAATTTCAATTGCGTAATAATCATATTGTTATCGTAAATGAGCTTTACTTACCCGAAATTATGTGATGGTACACTAATCAAAGTTCGATCGGCTCACGTTCGAAATTTATCGTTGAACTGTACAATTTTATATTTAATTTCGGGTTAATTTTCGATCAATTATAATTTAAATAAATTTCTCGAAAATCAAATTGATCACTTTTGACCTCTTATCGACTTACCCGAAGTCCAGTCGATTCAATCCGATTCGATCGGTTCAGGGCCTCGCCGACTGGTTCTCCATCGGCTTCTGCCGTCAGTAGCTCCGCGGGACCTCGCGAAGCTCAGATCTTCCCTCGGTTTCGCCATGGCTGGCCGAAAAGTAGCTGGTCTGACCTATTCTCTCCTCGCCGTCAGTGCCTTTCCTTTTCTTCCTCTGTTTTCAACGTTGGCCGCCGTTCTACCGGTCAATTCAGCCACTGATCGGTCAGTCTTGGCGTGGGCCTCCTTTGGCTGGCGGTAGCCGGGCCCAGATCAGTGCCGGTCACCAGATTCCCTCTTTCTCCTCTCTCGGCTTCGCTTTCTCGATTTCTCTCTCCCTTCTCATCGCCGTTCACTGCCTCTCTCGGGTTGCTGGTGGCTCGACTGGCTTCCCCCTCATCGGTCGCTCCTCTAGGCTAGCCGGCGGCCGACAAAGGGGCTCGGTTCCCTTAGTTTTTGTCTTCTATTTCTTTTGTTTCCATTGCAGAATCGCAATTTGCAATTCTGCTTTCTATTTCTTTTTTTAATTAATTAATTTATTTATTTATTTGTTTTATTATTATTTTAATTATTATTTTATTATTAAAGATCCAAAAATATCCAAAAATATCTAAAAATTTTATATTTAATTCATTTAATCAATAATTGAATTTCTCGGTATTATTTCGACTTTTCGGTATATTTTTCGATTATTTTCGAGATTATTTTTTGAAGTGAAATTTTTGATTTTATTCCAATAAATTCATATCTTGATCAATTTAACCCAAAATTTAATTATTTCTTCGTTATTGATCAAGATTTCTCAATTTCATTTTTTTAATGAAATTTTCTTGTTGAATTTATACCGACTTTCGATCTTTTGACCGTTTTACCCTTGCACGTGTTCGGGAATACCATTTAAATCCTTCCTTTCACGAACACAGTCATTTCATATTTTTAACTAAATTCAGGTCTTACAATAAGAACGTCGGAAGATCAGATAGAATAGGAAAAGCCTCAAAATTGAAAAATGCAACCTACACGCCATTTATTAAGCCACGCGCTTCAATCCTAGCTGCAATAGAAAGGACGGAGATGCTCTAATTCCCTAGAAGAAATGGGGAGACTCTAGGATAAGATTTTAGATCTTACTGTAGTTTTCATTCTATCTTTGTCCATTCAACTGAAAAATATCGGGACCTCATGAATCAGCTTAAGAAGCTGGCTAGAGAAGGACAGTAGATCGCTACGTGCAGAGACACGAAAGAAATCAGTATCCAGTGTCGGGTTAAGGAGATAACAAGTTGTGTGAAAGGCGCAATGATAATAGAAGAAATTTAAAAGGGAATGAAGAGAGAGGAAACAGGGCGAGGCCAGGAGAACGTAGGAACCAGCAGATAGACAATGAACCTACAAGAGCTGCCATTAATGTCATTTTTGGTGGAGAATACATGGCTGGTAACTCATCTGCTTCACGAAAAGCTTATGTTAGACAAGCATACTAAGTCCATTCTATAATGAAGGTGGCTGAGAAAGAAGAGGTGATTGTGTTCACACTTGATGATCAATGAGATGTAATTGTGTCGCATGATGATCCTATGGTCATATCGACGGTGGTAGCTAAGCATCCGATAAGTCAGATTCTGGTAGATAATAGAAGCTCGGTGAACCGTATCTACTGGAATTGCTTTGAAAAATGAATCTAAAGGAAAATAGACTAAAGCCTGTAGCTACCCCCCTGTTCGGCATCACTAGAGAGAAAGTAAAGGTGGCAGGATCTATTGAGTTGCACATTACTTTGGGAGATGACCCTAAGAGTGTTACAAGGCAAGTCTTATTTATGGTAGTCAGGTCCACATCTTTGGCATACAACGTTATCATTAAACGGCCACTGTTGAGTGACATGAGGGTCGTACTCTCCTCATGCTATCTGTTGATGAAATTCTCAACTCCCAGAGGTGTAGCACAGGTACGAGAAGACCAAATGAGATCAAGAACATGTAACATCGCCTCGATTACATGCAAAAGGGTTCATAGGAAAGAAACCCTCACTATTACTGAATCACCCAAGCCGATACTTGTTGAAGAAATGGAATGAGTAAAGTTAAAGGCTGACAGTGAAGAGAAGAAAGTATACATTGGGGGCTAATTGAGACCCGAAGTGAAGGAGGAGATAGTAAAGTGCTTGAGAGATAACTCAGATGTTTTCGCATGGGCCCCATTGACATGCCTAGAGTTGATCCGAAAGTCATCTGTCATGAACTTAATGTGTTGCCCAGAGCGAAACCTGTCAAACAAAAGAAAAAAAACTTCACCCCTGAGAGACAACAGGTCATAGAAGAAGAGGTTGATAAGTTGCTTGGAGCTAGATTCATTCGGGAAGTCTGGTATCCAGACTAGCTTGTGAACGTGGTAATGGTGAAGAAAGACACCAGAAAATTGAGAATGTGTATGGACTTCACCGACTTGAATAAGGCATGTCCAAAGGACTCATACCTGTTACCTCAGATTGATAAGCTAGTGGATGAAACTTCAGAGTACGAGTTTCTTAGCTTCTTAGACACATTCTTTGGTTACCATAAGATCTTAATGCACCCCGAAGACGAAGAAAATATGTCTTTCATTACTGACAAAGGCACTTACTGTTACAGAGTGATGTCGTTTGGCTTGAAAAATGCGGGTGCTACATATCAGTGCATAGTGAACAGATTATTTAAAGATCTGCTTGGTAATATAATGGAAGCTATGTGGATGACGTGATCATGAAGAGTAAAGAGCGGGAATCGCATGCTATACAATTGTCTAAAGTGTTTAAAGTTCTAAAGAGGTATAACATGAAGTTGAATCCCAACAAGTGTTCGTTTCTAGGATTTATGATAACCAATCATGGGATCGAGGCCAACCCCGAGAAGGTCCAAGCCATCTTAGACATGAAACCTCTAGTTACTTTTAAAGAGGTGTAAAGGTTGACAGGGAGAATAGCCGCATTAAATCGCTTCTTATCGAAATCTGTCGAAAGAAGCCTATTGTTCTAAAAGACACTTCGAGGCGGAAAGTACTTTGAATGGACTGAAGAATGTGAAGCAGCCTTTGAAGAGTTGAAAGAATACCTGAAAGAATTTCATTATTGTCATAGCCTTTGACTGGGGAGCCTCTGTTTATGTTCCTTGGGGTAAGTGATAAAGCGGTTAGTGCAGTCTTACTGAGGAAAACTGTAGAAGGAGATAGGTCAGTTTACTATGTGAGCAAAGTGTTTTTGGAGGCAGAAACAAGGTATCCGCAAACGGAGAAAGTGGCGTTAGCTCTTGTTATGGCTGCACAAAAATTGCGCCCTTATTTTTAGGCACATTCAATAACGGTGTTAATGGATCAACCCTTGAGGCAGATACTCCAAAAACCTAAGCATTCAGGAAGGTTAGTGAAGTGGGCTGTAGAGCTCGGAGAATACGATATCTCTTTCCAGCCTCGGTAGGCTATCAAAGCACAAGTACTGGCAGATTTTATAGTTGAATGTACATGTCGGGAAGATCCCTAAGAACAAGAGTCGAGATGGTGGAAGTTGTTTATAGATGGGGCATCAAGCAGCAAAGGGAGCGAGGTCGGCATTATATTGGTATCGCCAGAGGGGGATATGTTGGAGTATTCCTTACACTTCAGTTCCCCTAGCTCCAACAATGTTGTGGAGTATGAGACCTTAATTGGTGGTATGAAGCTGGCGAAAGAACTCCAAGCTAAAAAATTACTGGCCCATAGCGACTCACAACTTGTCGTTAACCAGTTCAGTGGATAGTATGAGGCCCAAGAAGCCGCCCTTATCCTTTATTTGCAAAAGGTCTAGTGGCTAGCTCAATCATTTGATGAATTCCAACTGACTCAAATCAAACGGTCTGAAAATAGTCATGTCAATGCCTTATCTAAATTGGCATCCTCCAAAGAGGCAGTTGGAATACTCGTAAAGGTAGAGAGGTTGGTGAAGCCTAGCATAGAAGAAGAAGAAGTGCTAGAGATTGAAGTCGGTGTTGACTGGAGAACACCTGTTAAACAGTACTTAATGGAGGGAACACTTCCTGATGACAAGGAAACAACTCGAAAAATGAAAATTCAAAGTGCAAAATTCACTCTAGTGAATGGGGAACTCTATAAAAAGGGGTATACTACACCATTGTTGAAATGTTTAGGCCCAGAGCAAGCTAACTTCATGTTGGTAGAGGTTCATGAGGGGATATGTGGAGAACGTCTAGGAGCCCGAGCTCTAACAGCAAAGATACTCAGAGCGGGGTTCTATTAGCCCACACTTAAGCAAGATGCATTTGATAAAGTGCGAAAGTGTGACAAATGTCGAAGATTCACCCCTTTGAGGACTGCCCCAGTGTTGGCTCTTTACAGCATATTCCAACCTACACCGTTCGCTTAGTGGGGTTTGGACATACTAGGGTCATTCCTAATGGCCATGGGCAAAGGAAGTACTTGTTGGTAGCTACGGATTATTTTACTAAGTGGATAGAAGTAGAGCCATTAGCATCGATTACAGAGAAGAAGGTTGAAGCCATGGTCTGGAAAGAAATAATCTGTCGATTTGGAATCTCGAGAATCTTGAATGCTGATCATAGAAAGCAGTTTGATTATGATGCTTTTCAAAATTTTTACGAAGGATTGGGGATCCAACTCAGGATATCCTCGGTATCATACCCATAGGCTAATGGCCAGGCTGAAATCAATCATATGACCATACTCAATGGCCTTAAGACTCTCTTGGACAAGGCGAAAGGAGCTTGGGTGGATGAGCTGCCTAGTATTTTGTGGGCATATAGGACAACAAGTCGGGTATCGACAAGGGAGACGCTATTCAGCTTGGTATACGGGACCAAAGCTTTAATACCAATAGAGATTGGAGCTGTGTCACAGAGGATAATTCCTTATAAGCAAGAAGCAAACTCTCAAGGCCTCCGAGTGAATATGGATCTACTTGATGAGCAACGGGACCTTGTAGCTATACGGTTAGCCGCTTACCAACAAAGAGTTGCCCATTATTAATACTCTCGCATCAAAGATAGACCTTTACAAGAGGGAGCCTTGGTGCTAAGAAAGTCAGCTGTTACCAATGCATTGAAAGAATATGGAAAGTTCAGGGTGAATTGGGAAGAACCTTATAGGATCAAGAAGATGATTGGACCCGACACATGCATCTTGGAAAGTCTACAAGGCAAGAAGATATCGAAGACGTGGAATGCCAACCACTTAAGACCATATTGAAAATAGAATTTTAATTTCTCAATGTTATTTTTTGTTTTTTGTTTCTATTATTGAACCATGGTTAGGAACTTGATTACGATTTATTCCATATTGATATTTCCCACTAAGGATTTTAAACGGTTGGCCGATGACTAATAATAAAGGGCTTGAAGTGAAAAATACGCGAGGTAAGCCACAAAGAATTATCCAAGGGCTTGAAGCGAAAAATACGTGAGGCAAGTCACGCACCCAAGCAAATAAAGGGCTTGAAGCAAAAAATGCACGAGGTAAGCCACAAAGAATTGTGCAAGGGCTTGAAGCGAAAAATGCGCGAGGTAAGCCACGCACCCAAGCAAATAAAGGGCTTGAAGCAAAAAATGCGCGAGGTAAGCCACACACGCAAGCAAATAAAGGGCTTGAAGCGAAAAATGCACGAGGTAAGCCACGCACCCAAACAATTAAGGGGCTTGAAGCGAAAAGTGCGGGAGGTAAGCCACAAATAAAAAATAAAAGGCTTGAAGAAAAGAATGTGCGAGACAAGCCATAAAGGAAACTTAAAACGAGAATATGCAAAATAAGTCATCTTAATAATATAAGAAAGTACATGAAATAATCGATACTTCTAAGAAAAAGTGAAACTCCCTACATATGAATGATAAGTTTGATTTCTTGTTACAGATAGACTCAAAGTATTGACGACAAGAAAACAGAGAAAACTAAAACTACTCCTTGGTCGGTGGAGAAGCACCCTTATTAGAAGAATCTGACTCGTCACCATCTAAATCGCCTTAGGCGTCAATCACTCCTTGTTGAGGACGAGGCTCCCAAGGACCTAAAAGATTAAAAAGATCGTCATAAGCTCCCCTCTCCATATAAGCTGTAAAATTCTCATCGTTGGGCTCGTAATCTGTACAATCGCGAAACTCATCAGTGTAACGCTCCAACTTCCTTGACCATTGCAGCTAAGGAAAAGACTCGCCTGATCTCTCTTTCTCTCTAGCCAAGAACGGCATATATAAACCATATTTGACCAAACTTGTAGAGAACATAAGCTTCCACCCATGACAATCTTGCGATAGGCGATATTCTCTGACAGTTTTAGAACGGATTTGGTCGCGCGTGTCTGGGTTAATGGTGGAAGGTTGAAGTTCTTCACGTAGCTTAGAAAGCTCTTCTTTCAACCTCCTATGATCAGACTTTGACTCGTCATTGCTAGTTTGGAGGTCTTGGAATTTAGATAGAACAGCTTCATAATTAGACTTGAAAGAATTCAGCTCCTCATAAGTGGCAGAATGCGCCTCACGCTCCTTGGCGAAATTCTCTTGAAGGCAGAGGTTTTTAAGATAAAAGTCCTCTTTCTCTTTTTTTAATCGATCAATTTGCTCAAGGAAACTCAGGTATTGAGCTCTTTCATTCTGCCAGTCACACTACAAGAAAACTGCCTTTCAGCAACGAAAAATTAGTGACGAAATTATTTCGTCGCTAAAAAAATCAATTTGCGACGGATATGCGACGGAATTCCGTCGCTAAAGGTTTCAAATATATTGATTATATTTTCGACGAATTTTGCTACGGAATTCCGTCACGGAATCCTGTCGAATTCCTCCTTATTTTTTTATATATTAGCTCCGTCGCTGAAAAAATCACCAACGAAAATCCGTCGCTGAAATAATCCGTCGCGAAAAAGATTCAGCGATGAAATTTCGTCGTAGATGGGTGGTGAATTTGTCATATTTTTTTATTTTTTATTCCGTCACTGAAAGTAGTCAACGACGAAATTTCGTCGCAGATGTGATCCGTCGCGAAAAGTAGTCAGCGACGGAATTCCATCGCAGATGCGTGGCAATTTCTCATATTTTTTATATTTTAATTTCGTCGCTGATTACTTTCTGCGACAGAATTCCGTCGCAGATGCGTGGCAAATTCTCATATTTTTTTATATTTTAATTTCATCACAGATTACTTTCTGCAACGAAATTTTGTCGCAGATGTTGTCCGTCGCAGAAAGTAGTCAGCGACAGAATTTCGTCGCTGATGCGTTACAAATTTCTCATATTTTTTTTATATTTTTAATTTCGTCGCTGATTACTTTCTGCGACGGAATTTCGTCATAGATGCGCTACAAATTTCTCATAATTTTTTATATTTTAATTTTGTCACTGATTACTTTCTGCGACGGAATTCCATCGCTGATGCGTTACAAATTTCTCATATTTTTTTATATTTTTAATTTCGTCACAGAAAGTATTCAGCAACGGAATTTCATCGCAAATGCGTTACAAATTTCTCAAAATTTTTAAAATTTTTATTCTGTGGCTGATGCCTATATCAGCGACGAAATTTCATCGCTGAATCCGTCGTCTAAAAGCCCTGAACGCTTAAAATTTTTCGAGCCCTATTTTCGTTACTTCAGTCTTCTTTCTTCATTTCACCTCACTCGATTTCTCTGCAGTCTCAGTCTTCACCCCAGTCGCTTTCTTCAGTCTTCCAAACCCAGCTTCCTAGCCGTCACCGCCCTCTTCCCTTTCCCCAGTCACCAACCTTTGACCCAGCAGCTTCACCCCGCAACCACCGCATACGGCTTCCCTTTCGTTGCTTCAATACTGCTTCTACAATCTGCGCACGCCCTGCTCCAGCTGCCCCGCATACAGCTTCCCTTTCCCCTGTCACCACCCTCTTCCCTTTCCCCTGTCACCGACGGTGAGCCTCTCCCTCCAACGCTGGTAACAATCTCGCGCAACCAGAAATTATCTACTGTAGCATTTTTTCGTTTTATTTTTGCTTTTTAATGTTTTAATTAGCTATGTGATTGTGTCAATTTCACGCCCTGCTTCAATATATGATAAAATTGTAGAAATTACAAGAAATGGCAGAAAACAGATTTGGGGATTTCTAGCTAGGGATTGAGTTTTAGCATATAGTAATAGTATAATATAATGTGAAGTCTGTAGTGATTCAATTCAACTGGCATAAAAAATTAGGTAGCTCTTACAAGTTTCTCTTTTGTGTATGTTTTAGTGAGGGTGGTTTCAAATCGAAATACAAACCACTGCAAAGGCTTTGGGTTTGTGAGATATGCTAATTTAGAAGATGCAGAAAAGGGAATGAAAGGAATGGATGCACAGGTATGTCTGTGACACAACCCAAAACTACCCAAAAATCAGAGTAAATTTTTCGTGTTTTGTTATTTTTATTTCATACTTATTTATCCTCCGAATCGTGACCACACTCCACTAATAATTGGGTTGTGCGTCAATGCCAGTCCCACCAAATTAATTCTTTCTCAGTCATTTATAAATGTTTACAATATTTATACATCTCCTAAAGTTACTTACAAACATGTTACTGTGCTATGCTTATTTAGATACAATATGTACAAGTGTATATGCCTTAAATGATAGGCAGCAGCGGATATCCGGAATGCAGTACTCAGTCGCCTCAACATCTACTGGAGATTATCTGTGTGAGAAAATAAAAGGGGTGAGCACATCAAGCTCAGTAAGGCAATCCTACGAACAAGTAGGTAACCATACTACCTACATGAACGTGGTGCCATGCATAAACCACCCTTTCTCCACACATTTTAAAACTGATGCTATGATTCATGATGTCATGTAAAAGACGTTCGCACAAAAAATTCAACATGCAACTCTTTTTAAATCATTTCTTTCTCATTTAAAAATTTCATAATAAAGTCAAGACTCAACCCCTCTTTCGGGTGGTCCTGACTCATACAAAACCATGAAAATCAGTTTACATCACACATGGGTTTAAAAAGCATGGAAATAACATCATGCAAATCTGATTAAAAACCCAGTTTTTATCTCATCAAAATCGTCAACATGTGAGACTAGGCAACATCTGTATATCGGTAATAACCAGGACTATGGCCATGTATCCTCGGGAGTTCCTCTGCTACACGGATCCTAGTGTGCGGGTTCTCACCATGATCGGGAACTGCCCGAGAGGTGGGTCAGTCCATCTCGTCAGTCTTATCCGATCCCACGCATTCGAAGATGCCGTATCCGAAGATACCACGTATCCGAAGATGCCACACGGTACATCGTACTCCATGCTACTTGCACGGTACATCGTACTCCATGGACCCATATATCATACCCTGTCTCAGAACACACATGCGAGCCTATTTAGTCGGCGACACACAGTCTATCCGACGCTCCAAGCACGGCTCATCGCTTGTTCTCAAAAAAATCAGTGGGGGGTGCGAGCGATGCTCCAGCACTCTCGTCAATTCAAGTAAAACTAGTGCGAGCTAAGCTCTAGCACTCTCATCAAATCATGTGAAAAATCTGGTGCGAGTTAGACTCTAGCACCCTGTCACGAAAATCATGTAAAATCTGGTGCGAGTTAGACTCTAGCACCGTGTCACGAAAATCATATATATATATATATGTATAAAAAGAATCTGGTGCGAGTTGGACTCCAGCACCAATGCATGTAAAACTCTAGTGCGAGCTCTCGCTCCAGCACTAATGCATGCATAACATAAATCAAAACATCGTGCGAGTTGAGCTCTAGCACGTCACATGTCAATAAAAACACGTAGGCGGCTCTGTTTCCTCAAAAAAATTTTCAAAACAATTTCATTGTTGAAAATATGAAATGCTGTGCACTTTTCTTTCAAGGTTAGCCAGCCTACTCATGCATGCATCAAAACACCACCAGAACGAGCAGGAACCTCTTGTTCTTGCTCCTCCCAATGATTTAATGCGAGACTAATCGGGCTTAATCGACCTTAAGCCCGTTTTCCACATAATTTTCACATTATCGAGGCCAATTGGGCTCATCACCAACAATTTATTGGGCCTCGTTCTAACTCTCGAATGGTTCAATTTATTATTTACGACAATTTATCTAAATTTCCATAATTTAATTTATTTTATGCTATAATTAAATCTGAAGTACGCATAACGATGCAAATTGTCGTAAATAAAGGTTACTTACCCGAGATTCCATGCTAGTATGCAAATCGAGGCTATCTCAAGCTCTCGTTGGATGCCAATTGTCGAGCTACACAATTTCATAATTTTCGGGTAAATTTTCCAATCGAAAATTAATTAAATAAAATATTCCAAAATTTAAATCGGTCAATTTCGACCACTACTCACTTACCCGTAGCTCGATTACATCGCCGGGATTTTTTCTCAATTTTTCCTCTTTTTCTTTTTCCCTTTTTCTCCTTTTTTTCCCCTCTTTCTTGGCTGAATCGGTTCAGACCCGGTTCGGACCGTCGGTTCACTTCGGTTCGACCGGTTCAGTGCCTTGCCGACCGGCTCCCCGTCGACTTCCACTGCCAGTGGCTCCGTTGGGTCGTCTGCATCTTAGATCTAGGGTTGGCTTCTGTCGAGGTTGCCGGCAATCGCCTTCTCTTCTCTCCGTTTCGTTTCTCGCTGTTCCTCTGGCCGGTGGCCGCCGTTCGTGGCTCCTTTAGGCCGGTAGTGGCCCGGACCTCGTCGGGCTCCTTTCCTCGACCTCCGTCGGCCGTCCATCGGCGGCAAGGGGCTCGGCCTCTGTTGTTTCCCTCAAAAATCGCGTTTCGCGATTTTTCCGTCCGTTTTTTTTTTCAATTCTTCTTTTTTTTTCCATTTCTTAATTAATTTAATATAATTTATTATTTAATTTTATTAATATTTTAATCAATAAAATATATTAAAATGTCGAAAAGATCTACCAAAATTATTATTTTATTTCAAATTAATTAATTTAATTTTATTTAATTTATTTATCATATTTTAACCTTTTTCGGGTATAATTTCTCCGTATTTTCGGGATATTGTCCCGAATGACTTTTCGGTATTTCTAAAAATTTCGAATCTTGATCAATTTAACCCAAAATTTTATTATTTCTTCTTTATTGATCAAGATTTCTCAAATCCATATTTTTAATTAAATTTTTCTTATCGAATTTATACCGATTTTTGGTCTTTTGACCATTTTACCCTTCAACGTGTTCGAAAATTCCATTTCGATCCTTTTGCATTTTTTAAATGCACTCGTAAATTTCTATTCATTTTCTTTTGCTCTTACAATAAAATCGGGTCTTACATAATCTCCCCCACTTAAGGAATTTGGTCCTCCAAATTAGAACCAAGTCATATGAGTCCATAAACTACTCCGGGTACATCAATTGTATCATACTTTTTAATTCTCATGTGACCTTTTTCCGGAGTGTAATACTACCAAAGGACTTTAATTAGGGAGATCGTCTTAAACCTCAATACTTTCTCTTTCCTGTTTAATGCCCGAATCAACTTTTTCAATATACTTATATTTGCACTGAGCTGAACTGTTGGAGTTCATATCCGATCACCTATGCTGGATCTGGATAGTATTGCCGAAGTATCAAAAGAGTCTTATCTCCCACTTGTCCAATCTTTTAAAAATTCCATTCAGCAAAACTCAATTTGCCTTCTTCCCGAGTCTCGTTATGTCCTTATTCCTTAGGACAAATAACTTCAACAATACAGACTCACCCTCGGTGAATTCCAATGTTTTTTGTCTGCTCTGAGGTGTTCTTAATCTCTCCCTCAACTGAACATCCTCAGAGACTTATTATACTAATTCAGAAGAAATTTCTATCTGTCACCCACTTTTTCTTATCCAAGTTGGAGAAACAACCCCTACGGCCATACTATGCCTCATATCTTGTTATCCCGATACTCAAGTGACACAAGTCATTATTGACAGATCCAATTTGTAATAACTGATCATCCTAGGAGCTTATAAAATCAATGGCACATGCTTTCATCGTATCCTCCAGAACCTGTACAGTCCTCTCTAACTGACCATCTGTCTGAGGCTGGAAAGTTGTGCTAATACTAAATCGGGTTCCCGTAGCTTCCTGAAAAATATTCTCAGAGGTGGGAAGTGAAGCGGGAATCCCTATATGATACCATGCTCACTAGAATGCTACATAATGTTTCACAATCTTTCATATACCTGAATCCTCATACACACTTTGAGTATCTGAGGATTTCATAACCAGAAGGTGGGTAGACTTAGTCAACTTAGCTACTATCATCTAAATAGCCTCGTGACTCATCTAAGTCCTCTATAACCTATCACGAAATTCATGGAGACTTGCTCCCATTTTCATGCCGTGTCGATATAGGTAGAAGCTGCAATAACTCTGCAGACTTTTAATACTCTACCTTATTCTGCTGACATACTAGGCACTTTTTCACAATCTCTACCATATCTCTTTTCACATCTGACCACCAATACCCTTTTCAGAGATTTTATATATATATATATATATTCATTACTTTCCATATGCACTGTATATCCCAAAGAGTAAGCTTCTGACAATATTACTATCTCATCAACTGTGGTCCTGGGGAGCACTTATACTGTCTCTGAACCTCTTTGTAAATCATTGACACTCTTTGTGACTCTGTCACTGTACCCTTCTGAATCTGACGCAAACTATCGATACCTTGTCGATCATCACGCTAAGCCTGTCAAATTCGGGCACTCTCATCCGGTTCTAGTCTCAGGCTAGCTGTCACACAATCACTGTCATCATCAGAAGGGATCACATCACTACTAACGCTCACAACTACTCAAGTAGCTCACGCTCCCTAACCATATGTAATACCATCCCGAGGCTCTTTCTGCTTAAGGCATCAGCCATCACATTAGCCTTTCCTGGGTGGTATAATTTTTCACAATCAAAATCTCTCAGAAGCTCTAACCCACTATGTATTCTCATATTCGCCTCTTTCTGTGAAAACAGATACTTGGGGCTTTATGATCAGTGCATACCCAAAATTTCTCACCATGTACATAATAGTACCATATCCTCATACAAATACTATCGCTGCCGACTTTTAAATCATGGGTCAGATAGTTTATTTCATGATCCTTGAGTTATCTGGATCCATAATCGACTATCTTCCTATTTTGCATCAATACCTAGCTCATTCATGATTTTGAGGTATCCATACACACTGAGAAACCTCTTGAGCTGTTGGGTATGGTGAAAATAATCACGGTGGTCAGTTCATACTTCACTACACCGAAATTTATGTCACATCTATCATCTCACTTTAAATACCATGCTTCTTAGTTAAACGTGTCAACAAAGTATACCTTTTTTAGAACTCGCAGTAACCATTTGTAAAAGCAATTTTTCAATTGTTGCTTATAATTTTCCCTGGACTTTAAATACACCCAGCATATCATCAATAAGAATGATGACAAATCAGTCCAGGTAAAGTTTAAATAACTTATTATAGTTGAGCTCCACTACATATTTCAATCGCCCATATCCTTGACCTATGTACGCATAAACGTGTAATATCACTTCAAAATTGCTCCCGTTCAAGGTATTAACCCGCGTCATTTCCTTTTTCTTATATTAACGGCTTTTATTAAATTTTTATATTTTAACTTTCATGATTAATCGAATTTTATAATTCTTTATCGTACTAGTAAAAGTATCCAAATTTTAAATTTATATTTTACTACGGTCGATTTCAAGTTATAGATTATATATATATATATATTTCTAGACGCTGTCAAGTCTTCAGGCGGGAAGGTATTTTGAAATACCTTTATTAACCCTTAGACTTAACCACAATTACTTTACATATCAGTCCCTGTAGTCACAATTTATATTCGCTACTAATTGCTTTAATCCTAATTACTTCACGTATCATAGATATTCTTACCTTACATACTCCTCTTACTCCAGTACATCTTGTATTTAGGATCAAACATATCTTAAAGAGTATCTCCATCGTATATCAATTATAACGAAACTCTGTCATTATTCATTCCGTGAGTACAATCATTTGTTCCTTTAATTTCAACCGTTGCACCCCTTTTTAGTACTTATCAAAACTTACAGTATACTTTTCAGGGGTAACCATATCACTATCTTAGGATAGAAATCCGAACATCATAATATGCAGCCGACTACTTTATTCTCAAATATTACTTTAAATTATTCATAGTCCATTGAATAAAATCGGCTGACTTATACTTTTTCTCCCGTTTTCAACTTAAAATCTCTTCATAATTATTTCGTTAGTTAACCTTCCTCTATTGGGGTACTCATTTATCAGCATTGTGCCTAAGAGTGTAGGCATTCATGTCTTTTACTCACATGCGAATGAAGGCGGTATGAAGAAATACGTGGTACCAGGATCAATTAACACAATTACTTCTTTATTCATAAGTAGTGTGGTATCTTTCACCACATCCTGTGAAACATCAGTAGTGTCCTGGTCCAAGACATACACTCGCCTTCGTCCAACAGCCTACTTTCCTTTTCTCTTTGGCTGTGACCTCCCTTTTCGATGCAGCTATCTCAACATGGTTTTCTCTATCTCTTTACCTTTCTGTGGGGCAATCTCGCCCAACTCTGAGCAATCATAATAAATGGTCCGTCTTACCACACTTAACGACCATTTTCATCAATAATATATAGGTGTATATCCTACTTTCATGGTATTTACCACACTTTCTACAGTGATCTGTAGCAGGTCGGGGTTCTACAATCACAATACCCCTCAAAAGTGCTACAATCAGATAACCGTGGCCTTACCAATCATCTTAGCCCATATTTCATCAAATTAGATCTTTTACCAATTACCCTTTTTTTTTTTCCGTTCTGACATTTCTGTCATTCTCAATTCTCTTTCTGTCTCTATTTTGGCCTTTACTATCTTTCCCAATCTCAGAGGCGTGCAACTCTCAATCTTATTCACACCACTGTAGTTTACGTACTACCTCGACATAGGTAATATCTCACGGGCCAATCGGACTCTAATCGACAATCTGAGCCCTTCCATAAACTTTTAGACATCTCGACTGTCACTGTCCATAGTGTCGAGGTAACATCTGCCCAAGAATATAACTGAGTTTCATACTCATAATTCATACTCATCAATAAATTAATTCTTCAGGGTCAGAGTAAGGATTTTATCTATCATTCCCTTTAAATCATGTCCGGGATATTCTGTCACCGGAATACCTCCATACACATTTCTCATGTCAGCTCTAGACATCTAACTCTTAAGATGGGTCGAGCGGACTTTCATCAATGCTCCGACTCACCCTCAAATCTTATGCATACTCTGAGCAATTTGCCCCCAAAATATTCTCCACACCCTACTCTAACCTCACGAAGCGTGTCTCAATACTGTCTGATCTCTCTGTCGGACTCTGTGAGGCATGCTCAATATTAGCCTCTATTTCAATCTCATCCTGATTCTCATAGGACAACTCAACACGATTAGCAGGCTCAGGTCTACCTCTACGACCTCTGCATCGTGCTCTACCTTCTCTATCGCGACTAATATTAGGCATTCCTGCATCCTCAACCATTTCTTAGTTAAAACCCATCTCGATATACACTATTGTATCTAACCAAGCACAGTAACACGGGGATGTAATTTCCTAATTACTGACACTGACACACATCAGACCAATTTCTGCTCTGATACCACCTTTGTATGTCACGACCCAAAACTACCCAAAAATCAGAGTAAATTTTTCGCGTTTTGTTATTTTTATTTCATACTTATTTATCCTCCGAATCGTGACCACACTCCACTAATAATTGGGCTGTGCGTCAATGTCAGTCCCACCAAATTAATTCTTTCTCAGTCATTTATAAATATTTACAATATTTATACATCCCCTAAAGTTACTTACAAACATGTTACTGTGCTATGCTTATTTAGATACAATATGTACAAGTGTATATACCTTAAATGATGGGCAGTAGCGGATTTCCGGAATGCAGTACTCAGTCGTCTCAACATCTACTGGAGATTATCTGTGTAAGAAAATGAAAGGGGTGAGCACATCAAGCTCAGTAAGGCAATCCTACGAACAAATAGGTAACCATACTACGTACATGAACGTGGTGCCATGCATAAACCACCCTTTCTCAACACATTTTAAAACTGATGCTATGATTCATGATGTCATGTAAAACACGTTCGCACGAAAAATTCAACATGCAACTCTTTTTAAATCATTTCTTTCTCATTTAAAAATTTCACAATAAAGTCAGGACTCAACCCCTCCTTCGGGTGGTCCTGACTCATACAAAACCATGAAAATCAGTTTACATCACACATGGCTTTAAAAAGCATGAAAATACCATCATGCAAATCTGATTAAAAACCCAGTTTTGATCTCATCAAAATCATCAACATGCGAGACTAGGCAACATCTGTATATCGGTAATAACCAGGACTATGGCCATGTGTCCTCGGGAGTTCCTCTGCTACACGGATCCTAGTGTGCGGGTTCTCACCATGATCGGGAACCGCCCGAGAGGTGGGTCAGTCCATCTCGTCAGTCTTATCCGATCCCACGCATCCGAAGATGCCGTATCCGAAGATACCACACGGTACATCGTTCTCCATGCTACTTGCACGGTACATCGTACTCCGTGGACCCATATATCATACCCTGTCTCAGAACGCACGTGCGAGCCTATTTAGTCGGTGACACACAGTCTATCCGACGCTCCAAGCACGACTCATCGCTTGTTCTCAAAAAAATCAGTGGGGGGTGTGAGCGATGCTCCAGCACTCTCGTCAATTCAAGTAAAACTAGTGCGAGCTAAGCTCTAGCACTCTCATCAAATCATGTGAAAAATCTGGTGCGAGTTAGACTCTAGCACCCTGTCACAAAAATCATGTAAAATCTGGTGCGAGTTAGACTCTAGCACCGTGTCACGAAAATCATATATATATATATGTATAAAAAGAATCTGGTGCGAGTTGGACTCCAGCACCAATGCATGTAAAACTCTAGTGCGAGCTCTCGCTCCAGCACTAATGCATGCATAACACAAATCAAAACATCGTGCGAGTTGAGCTCTAGCACGTCACATGTCAATAAAAACACGTAGGCGGCTCTATTTCCTCAAAACAATTTTCAAAACAATTTCATCGTTGAAAATATGCAATGCTGTGCACTTTTCTTTCAAGGTTAGCCAGCCTACTCATGCATGCATCAAAACACCTCCAGAACGAGCAGGAACCTCTTGTTCTGCTCCTCCCAATTTTTTCCTAAAATTATAAATTTTACCCTTAACAAGGGTATTTTGGTAATTTGCCCTTTCGGGGCACTAAAATTATTAACTTACTTCTAGACCCTTCAGATAATTTAAAAGACTGCATATGACTTTGAAATTTCGTAAAGTTTACCTCTAGCAGTCCGTAGAATTCCCTTACCTTATTTTTCTGTAGAGTCTGACCTTTCCTTTTCCACTGCTGTCTCGTCACGCAGTCCGATTTACTCTCAATCCAATGTCTGAAACTGCGTATAAATATTTCTCAGGTCAGATATCATACAATTTAATTGTATTTCCTATTTTCTGGGCTTAATTTAAATCATTGGGCCTATTTACCCCTATTGGGCCCGATTGTACCTTAATTGGCCTTAATCGACCTTAAGCCCGTTTTCCACATAATTTTCACATTATCGAGGCCAATTGGGCTCATTGGGCCCACCAACAATTTATTGGGCCTCGTTCTAACTCTCGAATGACTCAATTTATTATTTACGAAAATTCATCTAAATTTCCATAATTTAATTTATTTTATGCGATAATTAAATCTGAAGCACGCATAACGATGCAAATTGTCGTAAATAAGGGTTACTTACTCGAGATTCTGTGCTAGTACGTAAATCGAGGCTATCTCGAGCTCTCGTTGGATGACAATTGTCGAGCTACACAATTTCATAATTTCTGGGTAAATTTTTCAGTCCAAAATTAATTAAATAAAATATTTCAAAATTTAAATCGGTCAATTTTGACCGCTACTGACTTACCCGTAGCTCAATTACATCGCCGAGATTTTTTTCCAATTTTTCCTCTTTTTCTTTTTCCTTTTTTCTCCTTTTTTCCCCTCTTTCTTGGCTGAACCGGTTCAGTCCGATTCAGACCCGGTTCGGACCGCCGGTTCACTTCGGTTCGGCCGGTTCAGTGCCTTGCCGGTCGGTTCCCCGTCGGCTTCCACCTCCAGTGGCTCCGCTGGGTCGTCCGCATCTCAGATCTGAGGTTGGCTTCGGTCGAGGTCGTCGGGAATCGCCTTCTCTTCTCTCGATTTCGTTTCTCGCCGTTCCGCTCGCCGGTGGTCGCCGTTCGTGGCTCCTTTAGGCCGGTAGTGGCCCGGGCCTCGTCGGGCTCCCTTCCTCGGCCTCCGTCGACCGTCCATCGTCGCAAGGGGCTCGGCCACTGTTGTTTCCCTCAAAAATCGCGTTTTACGATTTTTCCGTCCGTTTTTTTTTCAATTCTTCTTTTTTTTCCATTTCTTAATTAATTTAATTTAATTTATTATTTAATTTTATTAATATTTTAATCAATAAAATATATTAAAATGTCTAAAAGATCTACCAAAATTATTATTTTATTCCAAATTAATTAATTTTATATTATTTAATTTATTTATCATATTTTAACCTTTTTCGGGTATAATTTCTCCGTATTTTCGAGATATTGTCTCGAATGACTTTTCGGTATTTCTAAAAATTCCGAATCTTGATCAATTTAACCCAAAATTTTATTATTTCTTCTTTATTGATCAAGATTTTCTCAAATCCATATTTTTAATTAAATTTTTCTTATCGAATTTATACCGATTTTCGATCTTTTGACCATTTTGCCCTTCAACGTGTTCAGAAATTTCATTTCGGTCCTTTTGCATTTTTTAAATGCACTCGTAAATTTCAATTCATTCCCTTTTGCTCTTACAATAAAATCGGGTCTTACAGTCTACTATCTGATTTCTATCATCTTTAGAGATAAGAAAAACATCGGATTCTGTTTTTATTGGAAATGTGCCCTATTTCTACTGCTTTGTTGATGATCATATATTCAGTTTTTAGTTATTAATCCTATTAATTATATAGTTGAGGATCTTAAAAGAGTGAACAAAAATCCTTCAACTTCATATATTCATTGAATTTTTTATACCGTCTGTTTGTGTAGGAAATTTGAGTTGCTCGACATTACATCAGATCAAAATTTCAGTTTCGCCAAGATTTTTATTCTCCACTGTGTGCTTCATCCTATACGTAGACTACAATAAGGAACAGTTGTACAGCTTGGGTTAGTAATTTCTTATGTAGTATAACATTGTAATTGCAAGCTTACTTCAAACTAATCAACCGGTTCATGTCATTACAACAATAAAGAACACTTGTACCATTGGCATTCGTTATTCACATAAAAATTCAAATCAATATGATACTTTTAACATTTTGACGTAGGCCAATATTTTTTAATATATGTTAATTATTAAAATTTTATTATTATCGAATAAATAGTAAAATATTTTTAATTGTGTTAAAATTTGACTTAATGATTTATATAAATAAAACTTAAATTTTTTTAATGCGTTTAAAATGTTATTACCCTAAAAAAAAAAAAAAAAGAACGAGGTCTATTTGTATGGTTTTAGGGTGGAGAGGGCACTAAATCAAAAGTACATTTTACTATGGATGTTTATATTGGTAGGAAACATTATATGTAAATATATGCTCAAACTAAAAATGCCTCTTCCCTATTTCATAACTTCACATGCCTATTGTTGAGTGCATGTTGTGATATTATAACATACTACTATTTTTAAGGGTAAATTTGTCATTTGCTTGCTTTGTCGTTATTTCTTTTTAAATCAAATCATATCATTTTGTTTTCCGATTTCCTTGTCATTTTCATTATCTTTTTCTTTTCGGAAAGTGCAAAATGTTGGATATAAAAAGAAAATTAGTTATTCTTACTTTTAAGATGATGATGATGATGATGATGATGATGATGATGATGATAATAATAATAATAATAATAATAATAATAATAATAATAATAATAATAATAATAATAATAATAAATGTATTTAGAGGTTGTCATGCTATTCAAGTGGAATAAAATCTGAAATTAATGGCTGAAATTATTGAATGAATTGGTAGATTTAGAGGTTGGAGTATAATATATGTCAATTCAATGTCTAATTAGGTGATTTGGCTGGAAAATTTATAATGATTTAAAAAGGTAATGTAATGCTCAGTTTAGGTAGAAAACAAATTAATTTATGCATGCTTTTGGTTAGGAGAGTTAGACCATATGTTAGTATGCAAAAAAAAAATACACAATTGATGCCTGATATGAAATAAAATGAAATGCAAAAAATTGCATCAAATATAAATCCTTTAGCTGGAAATTTATAAGGAATTGTTGGTTAATAAGTTTGCATCAATTAATCAAGGAAAATTTGCATGAGTATGGAAGGGATAGGTTCGACTAAATGGGACTTTTAGGACAATAATGTTTGCTAGAAAGCATGATTGTTAGTTGTGATTGGAAAGCATGATTGTTAGTTGTGGATAACTAAGGTTGTTGAGATGATTTAATATGCATGAATTGTATTTATGATTTGGACTACTATATAGTATTATTTGTAGGTTGGGTAGAGACAAATTGCAGTCATTATGCTGCCGAAATTTCTAAGGAAACTTAGGACTTTAAATATAATTCTCCACCTATTCAGTTCCAAGATTTAAATCTATATATATTACTGTTAGCTAATTTGATTTATTTTGTAATAATTGATATTTTTAGTTTATTTATTTTGTTATTGTAGATGTTAACTTTTCTTATATGCACGTTACATACATTCAATGTTTAAATTTTTTTTTAACTCCAGGTTATATTTTCAAATTCAACTGTCATATACGACATACATTAAAGGTAAGTTCAATTTAAATTACATGTTTATAATATGTATTACAAAATTATTTCTTTATTTTTTAGTTTTATATATTATTTGGAAATTAATAAATAATTAAAGTAAATATGAACGAAGAATACATAGGTATATTTTAATGAACAGTTACGTTTTAGGGTTATTCATTCGAGAGGTACGGAATAAAAAAAATTATTATAAAATTTTTCCTCTGATTTACTTAATTGACAAAAATTATTTGCTAATATAGTGTAATTGTTATTCTATATTTTCAGATATAATATTATCTGTGTGAAAAATGGATAAGGATAGATCTTGGATGTATTGTCGATTAGATGTAGATGGATTCATTAGAGATGAATTTTTTAATGGAGTTGAAGAGTTTATTAGTTTTGCATTTTGTCATCCGGAGGTAGTTAGTGAAAATCGAATTAAATGTCCTTGTAGCAAATGTATGAATAAACAATTCTTGGAAGTGGATAAGGTGCGTAAACACCTTTATTACAAAGGTTTTGTTGTTGGGTATACCACTTGGGATAAACACGAAGAAATTGAAGAAGGACAGTCATCGCAAAATATAAATGAAACAGTTGATCCACTGTCTGGGGTGAGACCTGAGGAACAAAATCCATATGTTAGAATGGTTACAGATGCTTTTCATATGGATGATGACGTAATTGGTAATTCTGTGAACAATTCAATAAGTGATGAGCAACATCCAGATGCATCTGCTACATACTTCTATTCTCTATTGAATGATGCAGAAGAACCACTATGGCCTGGTTGTTCAATGCACACAACATTATCGGCTGTTTCACAACTTTTGAACTGGAAGTCAGAGTTTAATATAAGTGAAGCATGCTTCAATCGTTTGTTGGGGATTATGAAGGCTATGTTACCAGAAGATGATAATTTTCCACAAACGAACTATGAAATGAATAAGAAGCTAGAAAAATTGGGTCTTAGTTATGTTAAAATAGACGCATGCAAAAATAATTGTTTGTTATTTGATAAAGAATATGCAAAGGAGGAGTATTGTCAAATATGTGGTCATCCTCGATATAAACCTATCTCAACAGTTGGTGGACGAGGAAAAAGGATACCTTATAAGGTTTTACATTGTTTGCCATTAATTTTGAGGTTGCAAAGGCTTTCTATGTCGTCAGTGACTGCTAAGTTTATGACATGGCATATTAAAAGTCGAAATACTAACGGAGTGCTCAATCATCCTGTTGATGGGGAGGCATGGCAAAAATTCGATCGTATTCACCAATCGTTTGATGCTGATCCTCGGAATGTAAGACTTGGTTTGTGTGCTGATGGTTTTTGTCCTTATGGCCCGGCATCGAGATCATACTCTTATTGGCCAGTAATGCTTGCTGTTTACAATTTACCTCCATGGATGTGCATGAAGCAACCATATTTGTTTCTCAATATGATAATTTCGGGAAGGAAAAGTCCATCACATAACATTGATGTTTTCTTAAGACCTTTAATTGATGAGTTAAAGGTGTTGTGGGAACATGGTGTTGAGACTTATGATGCTCACAGAAAACAACATTTTATGTTAAGGGCCGCATTGTTATGGACGATTAATGACTTCCCTACTTATGGAATGTTGTCTAGATGGAGCACCCATGGTCGATTATCTTATCCTTATTGCATGGAACGTACAAAGGCCTTTAGGTTAGAGTATGGACGAAAGCCTTGCTTTTTCGATTGTCATCGTCAATTTTTACCTCCTAATCATCCTTTCAGGAGGCAACGTGACAAATTTAGTAAAATGGTAGATCATGATCCTCCAGTGCAAAGATTGTCAGGTGAAGAAGTATTGCAACAATTAGATGCCATCGACGATTTACCATACGGTACAAAATGTGGTCCACAAAAACCTCCAGGGTTCGGGGTATCTCATAATTGGGTGAAGAAGAGTACATTCTGGGAATTGCCTTATTGGCATACCAATCTTATTCGACACAATTTGGATGTCATGCATATTGAGAAAAATGTTTTTGACAATTTGTTTAATACCCTGATGGATGTTAAGGGTAAAACTAAAGATAATATAAATGCAAGAATGGATATGGCCTTTATTTGCAAAAGAAAAGAATTAGAATTGGTAAACAGTGATGGAAAAACATTAAAGCCTAAAGCTTCATTCACTCTAAGCAAGGAGGAGCAAAAAAGACTATGTGCTTGGGTTAAAGAGTTAAGGCTTCCTGATGGGTTTGCATCAAATATAGCTCGGTGTGTTAATGTCGATGAATGCAAGTTCTACGGAATGAAATCTCATGACTGTCACATTTTTATGCAGTGCTTACTTCCCATAGCTATTCGTGATTTTGTCCCTAATCCAATTTGGGATGTAATCACAAAGCTATCTCATTTTTTCAGAGATGTATGCTCACCGAAAATACGTGTAGATCACATGCAAGTTTTGTAAAGGAACATTGTACAAACTATTTGCAAATTAGAGAAGATCTTTCCCCCTTCATTTTTTGATTGTATGGAGCATCTTCCAATCCACTTGCCTTATGAGGCTATGGTGGGCAGTCTAGTGCAATATCGATGGATGTATCCTTTTGAGAGGTAATCACTTATAGTTAATCATTATTCAATGTTATACTAATATTTATCATCCCAAATATTCTATCTGAAAAAGTTAATAAAATTTAATTGCTTACAATATTCACTTCAGGTTTTTGCATCACTTAAAAAAGAAAATGAAAAATCCAACTCATCTAGAAGGGTCGATATGTATGGCATACATAAGGGAGGAGATTGGAAACTTTTGTGCCTTGTATTTTGAACCTAAAGTTCAAACAAGATTGACCCGTCCACCACGTAATGATTATGGAGGAGATGTTGATCCGATGGGACGTTTATCCATTTTTAGACGTCCAGGTCGACCAATTGGGCCGACAAAACATAATGCTCGATACTTAGAGGAAGATGACTACAATGCTGCGTGTATATACGTGTTAATGAATTGTGAGGAAATAGTCCCCTATATTGAGTAAGTTATCTAAATCTAACCCATCGTTTAATGTAAAAATATATGGCTGATATAGTTGTTCTCTTATTTAGTTTCAAATGTCATTGTAGGTCATTTGATGATACGATTAAAAGAGATCATCTGAATATCAACGATGCACAATTAGAGAAAGCACGTCATGATCATTTTTCAAAATGGCTTAAACAATTTGTAAGTACTATAAAAATAGAACAATCAGTAGTTTGAACTTAATTTTTAAAATTTTAATGCTAGGTTTCGCGGGGTTTCAGGTATTTAAACATGCCACTCAAACAGATCCACGTATTATTGAGATTTCTCATGGTCCTGGACGTATGATAAGGAGTTATCAAGGTTATTTTGTAAATGGTTTCAAGTTTCATACGTTGGATTATGGTCGATCTTGAAAAACAATGAACAATGGTGTATGTGTCAAAGGCAGCTGCTACAATGATTTTGATCATGATTTTTATGGCATACTGACAGATATAATCGAATTAGAGTACTTTGAAATTGGGAATAAAGTTGTGTTATTCAAGTGTCATTGGTTTGATACAGAACGAGGTCTTCATGTTGATCCCCGTCACGGCCTTGTTGATATCAAGCATAAATCTACACTTGCCAGTAACGAACCTTTTTATATTAGCTGAACAGAGCCAACAAGTGTACTTTAGTCCTTATCCTTCTATAAAAAAAGATTGTCGTCATTGGTGGGCCGTATTCAAAACAAAGGCACGAAGTAGATTTAACCTTCGACGAAATGACGGTAGACAAATTCTAGATTTGAACGAAGGAGTTTACCAAGAAGTGAAAGTTTCGAACCCTAGAATAGTTGCATATTCAGACGAACTGGACAACCCTACTGTTCATATTAGTGGCGAATATGAAGAAGTTAATCAATTTGCAGAAGAAGAAGAAGAAGAAGAAGAAGAAGAAGAAGAAGAAGAAGAAGAAGAAGAAGAAGAAGAAGAAGAAGAAGAAGAAGAAGAAGAAGAAGAGGAGGAGGAAAAGGAAGTGGAAGAAGAAGAAGAGGAGGAGGATGAAGTATGGAATGATAAAGCAGTTGGTAATGATAGAGAAGATGACAGTGATTACAATAATAAATAGTAAGAATTAAACATTTGATTGTAAAATAAATATTATTGGACTTCATTTACTTATTTCTAAACATAATTTTTTTATCTGTATTGCAGATGAGAAGATTGAAAAAGTTAGCACAACGATCATATAGGTCCAAGTCTCCTATACCTGGATTGGAGTTTGACTATAATCTTGACTTTGACATTCAGCCTCAATCTCAGCAGCCTACTCAGTCTGATGCTCAGGCTCGTGATCGACCTTTAGCTCACCATCCAAATCAGCCTCGTTCTCGACCTCTCGCGTAACCAAACTCCTGATAATGATGATGACGACAATGATGATGCCATTCCAGCTCCTCCATCAGCAGTAGAACAACTATTACCCGGGCGAAGAATATCTACTGAGGAGGCAACACAAATTGCGGGTGGTAGTGGGAGTGGTGGTGGTGGTCGGAAAAGAACAAGAGGCCCAAATCAAAGCCTTGAAACATCGTAAAATCCAGAGCATAGGTTATTCCTAACGCCACTTGGTAACAGGTATATTGCTTATACTTTTGTTTTATTTTCATACAACTATGATATTAAATATGGTATAATATTTGGTGATATCTTCTTTTTTGTTTGGCAGTTCTTTTGAAGACTCGATGGGTGTGAGGACTATATCCAATTTAATTAAACAACATTACTCGGAACCATGGCCAACATGGAAAAGGGTTCCAAATGAAGTGAAAGCACAGATGTGGAATAAATTTCAAGTACATTACTTTGAAGTAAATAACTTGATAATTGGTCATAAACGTATCGAAATGATAATTATCATTTTTTTTCTTTGCAGGAGAAGTTCAGGTGGTCTGATAACCAAACCAATAATGTCTATACAATTTGGGAGCACTTATGCAAGTCACGTTTTAGAGACCTACTGCAGTTGGAGAGAAGACAAGCAATGCAATATTTTAATATGGATAAAATATCTGACTGTAAAGGGTACAACAAGTCGAAGTGAATTTCAGTCTAAATATAGGATCAATTAGTTGAGAATGAATGGGGGATTGAAAGGTGGGAGGCGAAGTCAAAAAAAGGAAAACAGAATCGGTTGATAGAAAAAGAAGGAACGATAACAAAGCATACAAGTGATTCTGTATCCTTTCCGGTACATGAATATAGGATGGTAAGTCCAAATAATAATTTCATTTATTTTACTGTTGACTTTTATTTTAATGTAATTTTTATTCCTTACAAGAATTCCATATCTTTCTATGAAAAATTGCATATCTTTTAATGTAGGCGAAACGTCTAGGTCGAGCACCGACATATAAAGAATTGTTTGGTCGGATGCATAGACGTTTAGGTGGAAATGGTGATTATGTGGACAACAAGTCCAAATCTGTCAGTGTACGTAATGCATTCTATTGGCTTCTAATATGGTTTTCTTGTTATTACTGTTTATTATCCTTCTTCTAATTACATTGTAGGAAAAGTACACTACTTCATTGACTCAGAAATACGGCGAGGATATAAGCACCTATCCTCTTTTTGATCAAGCTGCATGGTGTGAGGTAATTAGAGGGATGGAGAGTACGCGTACACATACGTACGGATTTGGGACTAGACCACATCGCCTTGATTTACAAATTGGCACAAACATTGCATCTGCCTCTGGTTCCACCCAATCTTCTTGCGCATCTCATTCAGCTTATAGTCCTTTTCCTTATCCTACTCCTGGTGTGATGGGTACTCCTGACACAAATTCAAAGGTGCGACAAGTGAAAGAGGACGTCAGAGTCATTTCAAACAAGATTGATAATCTGAAAGGAAAGTTGTCTGATTTTACGGATCAGATGATGAACTTGATGGCAAGGAATGCCAATAACACAGGAGCACCTGGACCTGGACCGTCTGGATCTGGAGGTCACCCTAATCAGTGAGAGTACACATTTTATTTTATTTTATTTTATTTTGTTTTGTTTTCTTATAAATTCTGGATGATATTTGTGATGATGATTTGATCGGACTGTATATGATGATGATTTTCAATTAATAGTTGATATTAGTTTTGACATATAGTTATGATATATTTTATGTTTGTTTTTATCGATTTCTAGAGGTCTGTTTCATTATTTTAGGTACACGAATTTAAGCAAAAAAAGTATTAAGAAATAAATAGTTAAATTAGTTACGAAAATCCGTCGCTGAAGCCTATTAGTGACGAAAAATTTATATCATTTTTAAATATATTATATTAGGTTTCACCTACGAAATTTCGTCACTGAATACATTTAGTGATGGAAAATTTAATTAATTAACAAAATAAACATATAAATTAGCGACGGATATCCGTCGCTGAAACATTTTAGCGACGAAAATTTAATTAAATCAAATAATAAAATTAGTGACGGAATTCCGTCGCTAAAATGTTTCAGCGACGGATGCTATTAGCGACGGAATTCTGTGCTAAAATGTTTCAGCGACGGATATTATTAGCGACGAAATTCCATCGCTGATTTGATTTTACCAATGAAAATTTAGCCGTCGCTGATTCAACTTAGAGACGGAAAAAATAGCGTCGAAATTCCGTCGAAAAAAATTTTCAACGACGAAAATTATTTGCGACGGAATTACCGACGAAAAGTTTCCCTCAGTGATGGAAAACTTTCAGCTACTTCAAATTTAGCGAGGACTCATTTGCAATGGAATGCAAAAATTAGCGACGAAAAATCCGTCGCTAAGTCCGTCACTGTTGCCCCTTTTTCTTGTAGTGTCAGATCTTTCAGCCTCCAATTGGTTTAGCTCAGCATCAGTCTGTGCTCTGTACATTCTGTGTCGCGCATTACAGGTGATCACTTGCTGAGCCGCCTGAAAGTAAACAAGAGATGAGAAAATAAGATAAAGTTAACAAGACAGAGAAGAGAGAAATGAAAAAGACAAAAGAGTACCTGCATTATTAAATAGTCAGATCGATCTTCAAAACCAGGGAAGCTCTTGACTAGTTTCGCCTCATCTCGAGGGAGAATAGTCGACTATCCCAAGCGAGATGCAACTCCAAGATCATGGATCGAGTCTTTGTCATTAACACCTGCATAAGCGACGAAATTCTGTCCACGAACCATTATACCACCATCCACTTGGAATCGATAAGTGTTGAGCTCAGCGATTGGCAGAAGTGTTGGTGTATCCTGCATAGCTGACTCAATATGCAGGGTCTGTCTCTCAATATGGGAAGGGCGAGCGACATTCTACTTCGCCTGATTGCTCCTGTGATATTCTTCTAAATCAGGGTCATGAAATAGAGCCTCCATTGTTGGTTGTTTTCCCCCGTCCCGATTTCAAGAAGTTGACCCTTCAAGACGAGATGAAGAAACAAGAGAGGATCTCATCCTTTCACCTCGAGTTCGATCCCAAGAGGAAGCCGCCTAGCTAGTTCTTGAATGGAGCTCATAAGGTGTCTGCACTTATTTGGGCGAGCGGCCCTGGTAGCGCTCTCAATCTCTACCAGGTGATCGAAAGCCCTTCCGAGTGGACCCGTTCCTGAGAGAAAACAAGTAAAAAGAGTTAGAGCAACCATTTGAAATAGATAATTATTCGTAGATTAAAATGCAATAAAAAATCACCCGAATTAAGGCAATCATCAAGAGAATAGATGTTAGTCAAACTCTCATATGAAGGAAGTCTAAAAAGGGGCTCCCAAAAGCTTTACCCCGACCCCAATCCAAGTCCTCATCAGAGGGATCGGTGGAATGTCCCACACCTTGACCTCCTTCGAGGGAACTAGTAGGCAAAATAGGCTCGGATGCAAAAACTGAAGCAATGGGAACGCGCCCCCAACCAACGTCGATTATATTTTATGGGGTTAGAAGAGACAATAAAGTACTCTCATCATTCGTTTGCAACCGAGAGATAAGAAGACCATATACGTCCCTTAAGTCAGAAAGTTGACTAAGGTTAGAAGGCCCATGGAAACACATTGAGTGGGGATGTGTAAAGTCGAAGGAATCTCGACAATAAGCCAATCAGATGTGTAGCTATGTAGTTTAGATAGAGGCTTCTCGAAAAGTTTACTACTCTGTCCCCTCCCGAAAACCTTCTGAATACAAAAACACGTCGAGTTCAGAACACTAAGAACTCTGAAGAAGGAGTTGAACAGGGAAATAGTAGGCATAACATTAAATCTATGGCATATAATCGTAAACTCAATCACTTGCGCCTATCCACTAGGGTGAAGTTGAGCAGGGGTTATGTCGTAATGTTGAAGGAAAGCAACTTCAAAGTCAAATAAGGGAAAACGGAATCCAAATTCTAATGAGGCTTGGTGGATAGGAACGCTTGTCATGCCCCAGAAACGCGGAAAATAGGGCAAATTTAAAACTTTTTACTCAACAGTTCACAATTAAGAGTGCATTCCTGTGCAGTGTCATACATCATCACACTTATCATACCTCAGGATCTCGTCATTAAATAGTATATATCATATCATATACATTACTCGATCTCAAGTTAATTAATCCTAATACATCCCATACAATGTTATACATCGAGTGTCTGTAATTAAAAAAATTGTCTGGGTACATGAAAAGATAAATGATACTTCAAAACACGATATATGGCCTGGAGCTCAAGTCCTCCACTAGCTACTACTCCGTACGTCGCAGGGAAACCCTTTTTCACTTGAAGAAATTTGAGGGGAAAGAAAACAGGGTGAGCTTCTAAATCGCTCAGTAAGGGGGTAAGGGACTCGTTATATAAACCATAATGCACATCATAAAATATTTATTTGCATGTGAAACTCAGTATACTCATTTGAAAACCATAGCATGAAAGTTCTCAAAACAACATTCTCATATCTCAAATCATGTGAAAACATGAAGTAAAAAGGCTCAGTCTAGAGCAGTAACAAGCATGTGAAAATAATGCGATAATGGCTTTCTTAAGATCCGTGATAAAATCACTGTAATAATAATGCACGTGGCGCAGCCACCAAACACACGTGGCATAGCCACTGATTTAGATTCACACGTGGCATAGCCACAGAATAGGGTTTCACGTGGCAACGACCACCAAAATACGTGGCACAACCACAGAATGGAGTTTCTCACGTGGCAACGGCCACCAAATATACGTGGCATAGCCACCAAATATACGTGGCATAGCCACAGAATGTGGGATCTCACTTGGCAACGACCACCAAATATACGTGGCACAGCCACAGAATGTGGGATCTCACGTGGCAACAGCCACCAAATATACATGGCACAGCCACAGAATAGGGGATCTCACATGGCAACGACCACCAAATGTACGTGGCACAGCCACAGAATGGGGGATCTCACGTGGCAACGGCCACCAATTAGGGTTCTCACGTGGCAACGGCCACCAAATATACATGGTACAGCCACAGATTGGGGGATCTCACGTTACCAGAACGGAGAAGAATCGGGTTTACATGCTACCAGAGCAATGCCCGGTGTGTATTCAAAATTTACACACCTAAGTCTTTATCAATAGCCATTATCATATAAAACTGGTTTGCCTTCACGTAGAACTCATAGTGGTTTTTCTCTCATAAAACTCATTTAAAACTGTTCTGTACTCAACACAAAACATATTTAAAAATCGAGTCTCAACCGGCAAAACACGCACACATTTCTCAAATCTCAATATTGCTTTAACGTAGAGCCCAATTCATTTCTCACACAACCTCAACGGTTTATAAAGCAATTTCACACTTAGCTTATAAACTCATAAAATAATGGGCTCCAACCGGCTATAAAAACCATGTGCATTCTCATCAAAACACAACACATCAAACATGCTTGTTTTATAAATCGCAAATCATGCTATAATAGTTCACAAATCACATACACAAATGGTTTAGTTTCCCTTACCTCTTTGCACCTCGTATAGTGCAATTGTTTCCCCTTGTCACGGACTAGTCTCGCATTTCACTCTGGAACTCCCGAGCTGTCCAAACGATGTTAAAACATCAATACTCATCATCACAGTAATCTCAATTCTCAAAATCGAGCATAATTGCTCATAACACCTTAAATCTCTCATTTCTCCTAACTCTATCTCAATCCACAATCTCATTCATAACATCTCAATATCCTACACTGCCCATGCCACAATATCTATGCTAATTCACCTCATTGTCTAAATTTCCATTTATAGCTCAAAATTCCCAAAATTACCAAAATTGCTAAATATCGTTATCACTCCAACTACATTGAAATTTCATCAATCCCTAATCATTTTTCAACTATTTCAACACAATGCCAACAACCATTATCACCAAAATCATCTCAAATATCAAGATCGAGGTTTAGAAATTACCCAAAACTTGTGGAGAGCTTATCTCTTGCCTCGATTCAATCGGTCTTACGATTTCCAAGTATGTTGTTCTCGCTTTGATGAGGAATAACTTTCCTTCTTGCCACAGCCTCTGATTTGTGCGGAAATGGGTGCTTTGGATGAGTGAGAAAGCTAGGGCTTCGGTAGAAATGGGGGTTGGAAGAGAGAGAAAATGAAATTGCAGGAGAAAACATGGGTTCCTTATAAAGACTGAGGGTAGGAGATCGATCTGGCTCTTGATGAGATCGATCTGCATTTGAATTTGGGGACGATTTGAGGCAATTTTATGCCTAGGAGATCGATCTGTCGAGGGGTGAGATCGATCTCTTTATGGCTTTATGAGATCGATCTGCTCCTTGAGGAGATCGATCTTCTCCCAAACAGAAACATTTGGAGATTGATCCCTTCCTCATGAGATCGATCTTCTCTCAAACAGAATCATAAAGAGATCGATCATCTTCCATTGGAGATCGATCTGCTCCTTAAATTCCTCATTCCTTGTCACTTTTAACTCACCAGATCGATCTCTCCTTCTCCAAGATCGATCTGACCTCTTAGTTTTACACTTATGTTAAGCACTTACATATAAATCTCCAAATATAATTTCCACAATTCACTTAGCTCAATAAATTACACTTCAAGTTCTTATTACATCATTAAAATATATCTAAAATTCTCAGATCTCACAACGCTACTGCTAACAGCTTGAGGGGTGCATTCCGCATCAGTTGGAAGCCTATAATAGTAGCCCTTGGGAAAGGAAAAGCACTACGAATAAACTCAAGATCAAACTCCTTAAGTCTAGAATAAGATTCTAAGTGTATTTGTTTCTCAGTACTTTGTCTAGCTATCGAGAAGCAAATTAAGTATGACTGGTTATGCCGCAAGGATGTTGCCGTGAGGGTAAGTGCCGCAATGATACTTGTCGCGAGGGTACTTGTCGCAAGGGGTATATTTGTCGTGAGAGTAAAGTGCCGCGAGGGTAAGTGCCGCAAGGATACTTGCCGCAAGGGTGCTTGCCAAAAGGGTGCTTACCTCGAGGGGTATACTTGTCGCGAGGGGTGTGCTTGCCGTGAGGGTATGCTTGTCACGAGGGTCCGCCGTGAGAATATTGTTTGAGAGAATATGTGAGCAAAGCGGTGACATCGACGACTCATTGTACTTATATATATTCCACGAGCTACATAGACTCCCACGAACAGGATGACTATAACGACTAATACTGTTGAAGAAAATTATGAAAAATAATAACAACAGTAAACAAAGTGTACTCTTCCTCAAAGTTACAACTTACAAAGTGTACTCTTCCTCAAAGTTACAACTTACAAAAGAGTGAGGAGCAATTGTTATGGATAAAAATATTCAAAACACTTGATCCAATAAAAAATTACCACGTGGCATGAGAAAATTTACATATTTTATTCATTATATATTTTAAATTATACAAGTCCCAAATAAGACAAAAAAAGATATTTAATCCAAGGATATATACGTAATTACAAACAGAATAAATCTCTATAAATAGAGGTCAGATATGACTCAAAAAGCGAAGTTTCTATTTTACTTACAGAAACTCTGCCGAATTCTCTTCTAACTTAAGCATCGAAGTATTTATGCGGGGAACAACCCTTGCGTCCCTTTGATAATTTTTTTTATTACAAAGCTTCTGGTAACACATGACACGAAAATCAAAGCGAGGATGTCAGTAATACATCATCATTTTGTTTGGCAACAACACCAAGTAATTTATTTTTATAAAAATCTAATAAAATTTAATAACACATAATAAAATAAAATTTCAAAAAATATTATTAAAATCTACATATAAATACAATTCAAATATAATTACAATTTACTTATGATGTTTTAAAAATAAATAATAACAAAATTTAAAAATATAAATAATTATTAAATTTTTCAATTTTTTAAATTTTTTAATATTATATATATCTATATATATAAAGTTATTATTTGAATTGAAAATAAATTTATACCAACTCGGCTACTAGTAGTGTTGAGTACTAACTCGACTGGAGATCAGAAAAAGACAGCCCCTTCCATCCCTAAATCCGACCATACACGTGTTCACACCTCATCTTACAAGCGTATTAACCCTCCGTTTCCCCTCCTTGAACACTAATATATTTTTTTCAATAATAAAATAAAATCCTCCAAATTCCAATGCCAAAATATTCATTTTGATTTGATTATTTCCTTACACCAAAAATCACAACGGATAATTAAACAAAAGGAAAAAAGATTGTTTACTGTTTTCTTCTTCCTCCGCCCATGCTTCTTTTATTGGCTGGCTGTTTTAAGCCCATCTCTCCTTTGAACTTCCAATTGCTCCTTTCAATTGTATTGACCATTTTGCCCTTCACATTCCCATTTAGATCCCATTTCACTTCTCTCGGATCCTTCCTTCCTTGATCCGCTAGCAAATTCTCTGTACAGATAAGAGAAATCCAAGGGAACTTTTTAGTTATGTTGGGGACAGGATTGGAATTCAGGAGAGTTCGTGGAGAAGATCGCTTTTACAATCCGGGCAAGGCGAGAAAAGCAAACCAGAATCAGCAAATCGATCGACTACGGAGAGCTCAAAGCGATGTTACGGCGAGTCAATCAAAGGATAAACTGGCGGTGGACGCTCATGTGAACCGGGAGTCCAAGATGGGGGTTGGTTCAAATGGCCATCCTAAACCGGGTTTTGTTACCGCTTCTGAACCGGTTGTTTCTCCTTTCTGTAATTTAGAGCGTTTCTTGGAGTCGGTCATGCCTTCCGTCCCAGCTCTTTATCCCTCTAAGGTTGATTCAATCTCCAAATGATAAGCCTTTTTTCTTTTTTCTCTTTTTTTAATGTTCTTACTAATTTTGGATTTTTAATTTTTTTTTTTTTTTTTGTATTTGTTTGGTTTAAATTAATTTAGCGTTATAGAATTTTTGAGTTTTTTTTTTATTTGAAAAAAGGAATGTTTAATTTGGTACTGTCTATCTACTAAGGAAACTGAAAATCACTTCAAAAATGTGTATGTATTTTTTTCATGTAATTTATGAACTTTTTAGGAGATTGAGTATTTTATGTGAAATATGATTGTGGCAGACGACGATGAGAGGGTGGCGGACCTGTGGCGTGGAGTTTCAGCCATATTTCGTGTTAGGTGATTTATGGGAGTCATTCAAAGAGTGGAGTGCATATGGAGCAGGCGTCCCACTAATTTTGAATGGCTGTGATTCTGTTGTTCAATATTATGTACCTTATTTATCCGGCATTCAAATATACGCAGATTCCATTAAGTTATCGGCCAAGTCCAGGTAAATAATACATTGCTAGCATTGAAGTTTTTTTCCGACTACGCTTTAAACTTGTGGGATATTAGTATTTACTTCTATTTTATTATTATTATTATTAATATTTTTTTTTTCATTCTCTTTTACTAGCTATGTGATACGTGGAATTTTGATTTAGTCTCTTGTTTTTTCCTGTGGTTCCTTATGTCTGAATGATTGTTATATTCCTATGCTGACGGCTTCCTGCTTGTTTTGAACCAAAATAAGTCTTTTCCAATCTATAAAGTTGAAGTATGATTCTTCTTGAATGTGATTAAGTGCAATCTATAACTTTGAAAGTTTTGTTCTGATACTCACATTGTCTCAAGTATTCTGTTGCATTACCTGGGTTTAGTTCGTCTCTTAAGTCATCTTTTTGTAGTGATGATGGTGATGGGAATATTTTTAACTTCTTTTATATCATTTTCTGTGAGGATGAATATAAATTCTTGACTTCATGAGTCCTCTCTTTCCTTCCTGATGCAAATTTCTTTTTGTTGTGGCCTAGTTCGTATTTAATGCAAAATGCCATGCACACTTTGTCTGTTAAATGTAATTATGAACTTGATTATTATTATTATTATTATTATTATTATTATTATTATTATTATTATTGTTTTTGTGGGAATGTCAACAGAATGATTTTTTTTTTTTTTAAATTTTCAGAAAAAAATTGGCTCTATAAAGATTTCAAATGGTGGGCTGAGACTTGGTAATTATATTTGTTTTTAACCAAGACGAAGCTTAAGAGTACCTTGCAGCCACTGTTTCCTCTGCCAACCACACCTTTTTTATCTCTATTCTTTGCCTCCTGTCCTTAGGCTTTGCTTGTTAGAGTGGAAAGAAAATGGAAAGATAAAAGATTGAAAGGACAGAAAAATGAAAAGATGGAAAACATATTTTCCTTGTTTTCATTGATGTGCTTGGTAAAAAGGAAAATGTGAAAAAAAAAAAATTCTTTCGTTCCATTTCTTGGTAGAGTGAAAAAATGAAAAAGAAAAAGAAAATTTAATTATATTATTTTATCATTATACATTAATTAATTAATATAAAATAAAATTTTTAAAAAATAAAGGATAATTTTATAAATATACATACTTGGCTCACATCTCTTCCTTTTCTCTCCACTAATCTTTCCGGCATGGAATAATTTGGTGTTGTTAATAAGGAAAGAAAATAGTAATCTTTTCTATTTTCTTTTCTCACACTTTTTTCTCTTGCCAAGTAGTAATAAAAACCATTTTCTTTTTACTTTTCCACACCCCGTACCCATCTTTTCATTTTTTTCACTCTACCAATCACATCCTTAAAGCTATTCTGTCTTGAGAAACAGATTTCAGTCTAAGCAAATGATGTTGCTGTCAATCCCCTTCCCCCCTCACTTTCAAACCCACCCCTTTTTTTTTGGCTTAGTTGTTTGTTAGCAGCTATTATTATTTGATACTTGCTTCAAATAAAAGGATACAAGTATTTTTGTGTTATATTCAATAATTGTTAATTCCCTTCATGGTAGGCTACCGGGTGGTGAAAGTGATAGTGACTTTAGGGACTCAAGCAGTGATGGTAGTAGTGATTGTGAACCTGAAAGAGGAACGGATATTTTGAGAGAAAAAAGAAATCACCGCATGTCAAGTGAGATGTTGCTTAGGATGGATAGATTGTCCATAGGAGATCAGCAGATACTTCAAGAAGACTTATCTAGTGATGAGGGTGAATCTGTCAATTCTCGAAGTTGTTTGATTTTTGAGTATTTTGAACGAGACCCTCCTTATAGCCGAGAACCTTTAGCCGACAAGGTTAGTTCTCTCTCTCTCTCTCTCTCTCTCTCTCTCTCTCGTGCAGCAGGAGGCCATTTAATATCCAGATAAATGCTTTTCTCATTTTTGGTCACTTCCTGAATGGCAACAGATTGCAGATCTGGGCTTCCGGTTTCCTGAACTGAAAACACTAAAAAGCTGTGATTTACTATCTTCAAGCTGGATTTCTGTGGCATGGTATTATTTTCAATTTTTCTTGACATAACATTTCTTTTCGAACTTGTGCTTGCATATGTGACTGATTTGTTATTCTGAATTTCTTGCAGGTATCCAATTTACAGAATACCTACTGGACCTACATTAAGAGATCTAGATGCTTGCTTTCTGACTTATCATTATCTTCATACACCCATAGGAGGTAATATAGAATTTTCATTTTAAAACTTGTTTATTTCCTATGTGTGCATAGTTTGAACTAGGGAATGATGCTAAGCTTGTTGACTAATCCTTTCTGGCATTCACTTGTAACTGTGAATCGCTTGCATCTCTAACAACTTTTGTGAATTACTTTGTCATATGGTGCTCTTGTGTCTCTCATAATGTTATGTCTAAGTACTTGTAAAATGTGGAGTAATTTTAAGCATTTTAAGAGTCATATCTTCTTCTCTTCATCACTTTTCCTCAAAAGTTCCCCGCTGTTTGGCTATGAAGTTGTAACTGAAAATCTTTCTCTGTTTCAAAAAAGTCCTATTTTTGAGTTCAAGTTCATTTGTTAATATTTTGTAGGTAGAAAAATGTCTTTTATAGCAGTTTCTTGCAACCGAGTGTTGACCAAAATACTGATTGCATAGCCTAGTGTTTTACAGACTTGCAATTAATCAGCAATAGTGTGTACTTGCATAAATTTTTGGTAGCATCTATATATCGGCAAAGAAATATTTTCAGTTGTTTGTCATAGACTTTTCATATTGGTTTCTTTCAGGTGGATCAGCTGCTCAGGGACCAGTTGTGACATACTCCAATGACATGAATGTTGTTCCAAAGATGTCATTGCCTGTTTTTGGTCTTGCATCATACAAGTTCAAGGGTTCCTTGTGGACTCCTCATGGAGCAAGTGATCATCGGTTGGCAAACCTCTTTCAGGCTGCTGACAATTGGTTGAGACATCTTCAGGTCAGTCAGCCAGATTTCACATTTTTCTGCCGCCGATGATGCTCAGATATCTCTGTAAAGTTAGTGCCCTTATCACTCTAGAAGGGAAGTGCAATCATCACTTGTTGAACATCGCCTACAAATTACTATACGTCAATTTTGGAGTTCAATCAAAAGTTATGTTTGGGGTGATTGTCTTTTGTAATAGTTTATAAAAGAACTAGAAAATATGGTCTGACACAGAATGCTTTGGATTGAAAGAGAGTGAGTAAAGCTTCTGCAATAAGGTTTTAGAGGAATTGAATAGATAAAATTTAGACTTAAAAGCTGATGGAGAGTTGAGCTCAAGCCAGAGTGAAGGTGGTTTCGGTTGTTATCAGCATTCTAGTTTCATCCGTCTTTTTATTTTCCCATGTTTTAATTTTTTAACTATTGATAAGAAAACCAGGTCTTTTTTATTTGCCCTGATGATCAAATGTAGGATTTCATGTTTTACTTGACATTTTAAAGGGGATCTTGGTAGGGTGAATGTACAAGTGCCGGCTTTGAGCAATCCCAGATATGTATTATGTTGCTAATCATCGAAAAAATGATGTATTAAGAGAATGGATATAAATGATCCTATATGAGCAAGGAATCGGCGTTTCTGGTTGTTTAGCAATGTTCTATGCTCTGAATAGCTTTTGTTCTACATTTTTTCATTGTGTAGTGCTGCAAATGTCAACTACCACGATGAGATTGAATGTGATTGAGGGTGACCAATTTGTTTGTCGACGAATCATTACATGTTATCTGATTTTGTTTCCTCTTTTTTAAACGGTCGTCTCAGTACCGAGCATGGAACATCGGGTCAACATGTTTCATGTTATTATTTCCTTTATGAAAATTGATTTTTTTTGAGGAATTATTAATATTGATATAATTGGTTTCGACTGAAACAACTCTAGGTTATTTATGGCCATTTCTTTGCTCTCAAAAGATTTTCTATGTCCTGTGTCATAGGTAAGAACTTCTTAATTTTCAACCTTATGGTTGGGACAACAATAATGTAAATCACATTCAGCTGTTTATCAATATTTTTCGACTCAGAATCATGGTCTCTGGTTGAACGTGGATGCTTAACAATGGAAAGACCGAGAACAAAAACCATTTTGGTGAAAGAAACTGTAAACTACGGCCAATACTCAGAGATCTGAAATGCGGTCATCAAGAATTTTCTCCCTGAATTGCTATTTTGGCTTTCCTGGTATTTTTACCATCTTCATTTGGGATGCAAGGAAACAAAAACATGGAAAATTCCAGCGGAAAGGTGAGGGCGAAAGTTAAAGATCAGCTTTCCTCATCCTCTAGGACTTGAAACTTTCTGTCCAAGATCTCTGAACATATCTTAGACATCTTCTTGTAGAATGTATCCAATTCGGATAGCTGCTCTATTGACATCTTCCCCATTATTCTCCTTGCAACCTTCTCTCTCTCCTCATCCATCTTCAGTTTTTCTTTGTATATTGAAGCATTCCTTACTGTTGCACCCATTTGCTTCAGCCTGTTCTCTTGTTGCAAACTCAATGCAGTGTTTGCCTTCAGGCACATAAAATCACTATTTTAGAATTTCAGTTTGGCTCAGAAGAACAGAGGAATCTAAAATAACTGAGTTGATGACAAAGAATTATCTTTTTTTTTTTTTTCTAACCTCCAGAAAATTGGCTCCGACTTCCAGTTCAGATTCTTCGCCTGAAATGAATCTGGTGCCTGAACTGTACATGCTTCTTGCAATAGAGAAACTTCGAACAAGTATCTTTCTTTTCTTCTCCATCTCCTGGTTAAGCTGAAGAGTTTTTGGCACAGAAACTGAGCTGCTAACTTTTCTCTCATAAGCAATCACTGCCTTCACAAACTCCTGCATAATAACAAATCATAAAATTAGGTACTACTGAAAGCTTTATAACTCAAAACCTAAGAGCTCTATCCAGATCATTATCAATGGCTTGTGCTAAATATAAGTGGCAGTTATACCCTTGGACTTCAAAACTAACACTACTTATTCATAACATATATGCAGAAAATCAGACAAATAAAGTAGCAATCAATAATTAAATTACTGATATAGTGATACCTGATATGCAGATGCACATCCAGGATAATCAAAATTATCTGAATCTGGGTGCCGCATTCGCTCTGGATGAAACTGAAGCCCCATAATAAATTTACCTTCTTGAGGATTGTAGGCATCAGGGTCATAAAACCCTTCCACCACACCATCTGGAGCAAAAGCCACTGGCACAAAACGCTGAGCTAATTTCTTTACACCTTGATGGTGATAACTATTAACCATGATTTCCATTTCATTTTCATCCAAAGAATCTTTAAACCATTGATGCAAAGGGGTGTGTTTCACTACCTTTACCACATGCCTATGCCCATCATAATTCTCGTAGTTTATATGAACAACCCTCTGCCCTTCTAAGCATTTCTTTGATACTTCTTTCTCTACATCTTGATACAATGTGCCCCCACAGGCAACATTAAGGACTTGTGACCCTCTGCATATGCCCAAATAGGGTATGTTCCTTTCAAGGCAGAGCTTAGCAAGCCTTAATTCGATTGTATCTTTCTCTCTGTCAATGGAAGTATCGCTTGCATGAAGTTGTCTAATCTCTTCAAGTTCCTCTACTGAAAAATCAGAAAGTTCGGCATCATAATGGGATGGATCAATATCCTCTCCTTCACAAAGAAGAACACCATGAATCGGCTCAAAGCTTTGGAGCAGCATGTGGACTCCATTCACTCGTGGGACAATCACAGGCACTGCTCCATAGCTTATAATGAGATCTAGATGATATTCCCCTGCTTAGAAAAGGGAAAACATCATACAAGTGAGAATTAATTCACTTATGTATTGAAGTTCGGGATTCAAAGGTGAAGATTTTCAAAATACGATGAAAGGTAGCAAACAAATGTCAGTTTTCCTTTACAAGGGTCGCAACCATTTTTACAAGAGACCTTTCCTCCATCAAAGGGAGCCTAAAGTACTACTGTCGATTATATCCCTTACATAGTACACATTTTACAACAAAGAATATTCTAAATGATTAATAATTTTCTACTCATCAATGAGTGTTTAGCAGTTGGATTTTCTTAATACAAAATACAATCAAATATTAATTGCATTGATAGTAGGCTAGCAAAATAAATCTAAAGAGTAGCATTTCGCAACGTATCTCAAAACCATAATTTCCGATATTGCTAATGGAGATCAGAGAATGAATCTAATAATGTGCAAGTTGTTTCTTTTATAATTTGATCTTTCATATTATATGAATGCCTATTATCTAAGAGTTTGTATGGCATTATGCCTATTACACGTACATAATATAAGCATTTCTTCACCCAAAATTTACATCTATATGCATGCAGGCAATTTCATGTTGAAAATGAATATATATTTGGAAGAAAAAATGTATATACTATAGCAAAGAAAAAAAAAATATCAAGAGAGAAAGATAAGAAATACGAACCCACAAAATCCACGAACTTATTCTTTCGAACAGTTCGTCGGGAGACGATTAGAACCCTCGGAAGAATCATTGAGATATCAGAAGCCGTGGACTCCATAACCAGAATGCTTTGCTTTAAGTCTACGACCACCGAAGGGGAGATAACGAAGTAACCTTAGGAAAGTTTGATTTTGTTTCTTGATGTTGATTGATTCAATCTCAACTTTCGCAGTTGCAGGCATGTAACATGCTACTAGAAGAAAAAAAGAGCAAAAGCAAATTCATTTGTTCCGAAATTAATAAGTTTTTTTAAAGCGAAAAAAATGGCAGCAGTGATAGACGCCGCGTATTTACATTACACATGTTACATGTTGGTTTAACAAACCTTTTGTTTCTTTATTTAGTGTTTAGGGTTATCTTATGTTACATCAACCATTTATGAAGTAGGAGATCTTGAAATGTAATATGTGATTATGATTGTAACTTTGAATATGTACTCTTCAAAAAAATAATAATGATGTGTAGATGCAGTAATTTATGTTCATGTCATAAAATTGTGTTCGTATGATAATAAGTATAAAAATTGTGTTAAAATTCATGTTGATTTATCAAACACAAAACTATTTTTTTAGCTTTTACCGTATTCTTATACAATTTTTATCAAGTTTTAACCTGTCTTATTTTCATGTCTTTTCTTGTATTTTTATGTCATGTCTAAAATTATCCGATCTAGTATCCTAAAGATGATGTCAATAAAGACAAAAAATATCCCCCAAGTATGGGCTTGATTGGAGCTAGACTTTTAGGTCCTTACTTGGCAAGACTCACATTGTTTTATTTGTCGTTGAAGTAATTTAATTGGTTGGCAAGCAATTATGACTTGTTTTAATGGTTGTTATTTATTTTTAGTAAAGATTAAGTCTAAAATTCGAATTTTCAATCATCTTTTGTACCTCCTTATAAAAAAAATCAATAGATTGGTTGACATATACATAGAATTACATAAATTTTATAAGAGAATAAAATTACATGTGTGTAAAGCAATTTATTTTACATTGTTTTTATAATTTCATATAGGATTTTTTTTTATATAAACTAATCGTTAAATTTAACAACTACTTGTAATCATCATACGCATAAAGTTTCGGGTTTCAGAATAACATCTTTTTTAATATATATCAACGATTGAAATTTTACACTTAACAAACAAATAGTTATGCATTTTTAATTAATTTGAAATGTGACATATATGATCACATGAATAGAGAATAAAATTTAATAATCAAATTAAAAATAAATAGTATAAAAAGATAAAAAAATTATGTAAAACTAATTTAGTTTTATATCAGTGTAAGCGAATTTTTGTTAATTTGATAATATCACCATCTAATCAAATATATTAATATGGTAAAACTTGTTTTTTGGTGCACTGGTAGACTGTACAAAAAATTTCAAAAGAAGAAAAAAATAAAAAGATAAAATAAAATATTTATACTTCTTGTAAGTTAAAGAAAAAAGAAGTAAAATCTAAAAGTGTTAGATAACCTTGTATATATGTTGTCTCAAGTTACATTTTTTTTTCTCCATTAATCTTTCAATTTGAAATGATTTTTCTTTGAGAATAGAGATAGATAATGATAATTTAATATAGTTGTTGTGCATGGTAAAAGGAATAATAAAATAAAATAAAATAAAAAAATAATAAAGTGCGTCACATGGCGCACGAAGAAAATAGGTGAGAAACCGGGTCTATCGCCTTGAAAACAGTATTGCGGGAGTCATAAATTATGCTGGTTAGACAATTTTGTCCTTAAATATTTTTGATTCTACAAGACCCATAAAGCAGTAAAAAAAAATTTAATTAGTAGATAACTATGTAATTAAAGGTAGAATTAATCCTTATAAATAGGGGTCAGGTATGATTCATGAAACCAAGTCTCTATTTTCTCTACAGAAACATTGTCAAAATTTCCTTCTGACTTAAGCATCGGAATGCTTACGCAAGGAACAACCCCTGCGTCTCTCTGATCATTCTTTTTCTTGTAGGACTGTCTATAGTACGTGGCACAAAAATCAAGGCGAAGACGTCAGCAGTTCGTCACTGTTGTAACTGAGTAACAACAATTGGCGCCGACTGTGGGAAACAAAATAAAAGCTTTTTGCTCTACAACAATGGTACAGACACGTTCAGCAGCGATGAGAATGAAGATACAACGAGCTCTCCAATTGGTGACTGGGGCAATAGAGTCCAGGGGGAGCGAGGGACGAACATGATGACAATACCCGTGATAGAATTTGAAGCTAGGAAAAAACATGGGGAAGAGACTGTTGAAGCCTTATGGAATATGGTGGATCTGTTCAAGGATGCCTTTCCGAGAGTGAATCTGCCTGCCACTGTCCAAAATTTGGTAGGAGAACGACCGTGCAAGACTCTCACGGCGTTGCAGCTCCAGACCCTTACGGCGTGCCCGCTCCAGACCTCGGGGCATGTCCGCTACAGACCCTAACGCATGCTCGCCTAAGACCCTCGCTGCAGGCTCACCCTAGACCCTCACGGCATGTCCGCTCCAGACCCTCGCGGCATGTTCGGTCCAGACCCTTACGGCATGTTCGCTCCAGACCCTCGCGGCATGCTCGCCCGAGACCCTTACGACATGCATGGTCCAGACCCTAGCGACATGCTCACTCGAGACCCTCACGGCACGCCCGCTCCATACCCTCGCGACATGCTCGCCCGAGACCCTCACAGCGTGCCTACTCCAAACCCTCATGGCGTGCTCGCTCCAGACCCTCGCGACATGCTCGCTTTAAACCCTCACGACATGTCTGCTCTAGACCCTCGTGATATGCTCACCCGAGACCCTCATGGCGTTGCCTCTCCAGACCCTCACAACGTGCCCGCTCCAGACCCTCGCGACATGCTCGCCCGAGACTCCCACGGCATGTCCGCTCGAGATTCTCGCGGTATACAAGCCAAGGGTATGAGAGGCCCTAGGCATGAGGCTTCGGAAGGCCTGAGACGCCAAGCTATAGAAGATCCCATGCGCGAGACTCCAATTTACTAAAGGCATCAGGGTTTTGGAGAACCATGGCGTCAGGGTACGAGAAATACAACATGAGAGATTGTTGGTGGCTGGAGACGCCAAAATATTGAAAGCTTTGAGAGTCCGGCTATGGTAGATTCTGGGTATTTGAATACAGAAGATCTCTGGTCCCAGAACACAAATGGCTTGCCAAATAATGGGGTCAGAGGTGTCGGAATGACAAGAACACATGCTAAGAGAAACTTGGAAGTAGATCTGACATGGAACCTTGAAACTGAAATGGCCAACTTTCAACCCCGAGCTCGTCAAAACCAAATGCAGAATAATGGGAGAGAGACTGTTGACTATGATCAAGCTGACTCATGTAAGGTGCAAAATAGGCCTGCGTCCATGGCACAAGATGCCACAGACATGAAGAAAATGATGGAACGTATCTTAGAGGAGAAAAGGTTGGTTCCAACAGAAGAGAACCAGAGAAGAAGAATCTTATTCAGTTCAGCGATCATGGGAAAACGACTACCCCCAAAGTTCAAGATGCCACAGATAACGGCATATGCTGGAAAGACTGACCCTTATGACCATGTTCAGAACTATGAGTCATTAATTCTATTACATGGATGGGAAGATGAGATTATGTGTAGAGCATTCTCCTTAACTTTAACTGGTCACGCATTAAAATGGTTCAACAGTTTGCCAGAAGGGTATATTTCATCTTTTAATCAATTGAGAAGTGAATTTCTGAAAGTTTTTGTGATAAATAGCCAGAAGAGGAAGGAGACCACCTATCTGCTTACTTTGAGGTAAGAGAATAATGGATCACTAAAAAGCTATATAGATCGGTTTCGTGATGCTACGCTTGAAGTGCTACAAGCTGGAGTACATGTGACAGCTATGTTACAAGGGACAAGGTCAGAAAAATTACAAAAATCATTATCTTTTGATCAACCAACAATGATTACAGACTTGTTCTCTAGAGCAAATAAGTATGTCGATCAAGAAGAGGTGATGAAGATGATATCAACACGCGACTTTAAGGAAGGAAGGAAGCGAGAAAAAGAGTCTGATTATAAAAACACAGAAAGATCAGATAAAGCCCCAAAGTTGAAGTATATTAATTACACGCAGTTCGCTGTACCACGTGCTTCAATCTTAGCAGCAATAGAAAGAACTGGGATGCTTCAATTCCCTAAGAGAGGTGAAGGGAATTTAGGATGAGATCTTGGGTCCTATTGTAGTTTCTATTCTACCTTTGGCCATACAACTGAGAAATGCTAGGAACTAATGAATCAGCTTGAGAAATTGGCTAGAAAAGGGAAGTTAGATGGTTATGTGTGGAGGAATGAAATGATTCGATACCCCACTTGTGGCCGAGGAGATAATAGACCGTGTGATAGACGCGACAATGACAGAAAAAATATGAGGAGAAACGAAGAAAGAAGAAATGAGGCTAGAAGGGAAGAACATATGAACCAACAGATAGACAATGAACTTACAAGAGCTGCTATTAATGTCATTTTCGGTTGACAGTACATAACTGGTAGCTCACCAATGCCTTGAAGGAAAATGAAAAGTTCATAAGGCAAGAAGATAGCAAAAACGTGGAATACTAACTACTTGAAACTACATTGGCATTGAGACTTTAATTCATTTAATGTTATTTCATGTTATTAAACTATGAGTTGAAATTTCATTTGTTGAATTGTGATTTATGCCATAATGACATTTTATTGTCTGTTGAGGTTTTCAAATAATTGATAGATGACCGATCAAACAAAAGGCTTAAAGCGAAAAATGAGCGAGGTAAGCCACAAAGAAAATATGTAAGGGCTTGAAGCGAAAAATACGCGAGGTAAGCCACGCACCCAAACAAAGGGCTTGAAGCTAAAAGTGCGTGATGTAAACCATGAAAAAAATGTGCAAGGGAGCCACATACCCAAACAAAGGGCTTGAAGCGAAAAGTGTGTGATATAAACCACGAAGAAAAAGTGCAAGAGCTTGAAGCGAAAAGTGCACGAGGTAAGCTAAGCACTCAAACAAGGGCTTGAAGCGAAAAGTGCGCGATGTAAGCCATGAAGAAAAAGTGCAAGAGCTTGAAGCGAAAAGTACGCGAGGTAAGCTAAGCACTCAAACAAGGGCTTGACGAGAAAAATGCGCGATGTAAGCCAATATGAAAAAGTGTAAGAGCTTGAAGCGAAAAGTACGCGAGGTAAGCTAAGCACTCAAACAAGGGCTTGACGCAAAAAATGCGCGATGTAAGCCAATATGAAAAAGTGTAAGAGCTTGAAGCGAAAAGTACGCGAGGTAAGCTAAGCACTCAAACAAGGGCTTGAAGTAAAAAATGCGCGAGATAAGCCATGAAGAAAATGTGCAAGGGCTTGAATCGAAAAATGGGCGAGGTAAGCCACGCACCTAAACAAAGGGCTTGAAGCGAAAAGTGCGCGATGTAAGCCATGAAAAAAATGTGCAAGGGCTTGAAGCGAAAAATGCGCGAGGTAAGCCACGCACCTAAACAAAGGGTTTGAAGTGAAAAGTGCGCGATGTAAGTCATGAAGAAAAAGTGCAAGAGCTTGAAGCGAAAAGTGCACGAGGTAAGCTAAGCACTCAAACAAGGGCTTGAAGTGAAAAATGAGTGAGGTAAGCCATGAAGAAAATGTGCAAGGGCTTGAAGCGAAAAATGCGTGAGGTAAGCCACACACCTAAACAAATGGCTTGAAGCGAGAAGTGCGCGATGTAAGCCATGAAGAAAATGTGCAAGGGCTTGAAGCGAAAAATGCGCGAGGTAAACCACGCACCCAAACAAAGGGCTTGAAGCGAAAAGTGCGCGATGTAAGCCATGAAGAAAAAGTGCAAGAGCTTGAAGCGAAAAGTGAGCGAGGTAAGCTAAGCACTCAAAAAAGGGCTTGAAGCGAAAAGTGTGTGATATAAGCCATGAAGAAAAAGTGCAAGAGCTTGAAGCAAAAAGTGCACGAGGTAAGCTAAGTACTTAAACAAGGGTTTGAAGCGAAAAATGAGCGAGGTAACCCACGAAGAAAATGTACAAAGGCTTGAAGCGAAAAATGCGCGAGGTAAGCCACGCACCCAAACAAAGGGCTTGAAGCGAAAAGTGCGTGATGTAAGCCATGAAGAAAAAGTGCAAGAGTTTGATGCGAAAAGTGCGCGAGGTAAGCTAAGCACCCAAATATGGGTTTGAAGCAAAAAATGTGCGAGGTAAGCTACGCACTCAAATTAACAAAGGCTTAAAGTAAAAAATGTGCAAGAAAAACTACTCTCTTGAAATAAGCCACACTCATGGGAGAAAGCGAAATCTATATGAGGCCTAATGTACAAAGACGTCGCTACTAAAGCGTGTTCTACACTTAGTTGGGAGCCTAAAAGAGGAAAAATTATACGAATCGACCGAAGGTCAGATTCCCTAGGCTTGGAAGAGGAACCTAAAATTATTTTTTTGCTACCTTGTCAGACCATTGGGGAGCAAGTAATAAAATCAACGATTTTAAAAAATAAAAAACCGAGCAGATATCCTCAGCCGAAAAGTTTGAGAATTTGACCTCAAAGTTTGGTTTGAGAATTTGACCTCAGAATTTGACCTCAGGATTTAGCCTGAGAGAGAATTTGATGCCAGAGTTTGGCTTGAGAATTTGACGCTAGAACATTGAATTCAGAGTTTAACGTGAAACAACGACGAGAATATATGTACTCTTCCGCAAGGTTATACCTAGCGAAAGAGTAAGGAGCAATTGTTGTGCATGATAAAAGGAATAATAAAATAAAATAAAAAATAATAAAGTGCGCCACATGGCGCACGAAGAAAATAAGTGAGAAACCGGGTCTACCGCCTTGGAAATAGTATTGCGGGAGACATAAATTATGCTGGTTAGACAATTTTGTCCTTAAATATTTTTGATCTATAAGACCCATAAAGTAATAAAAAAAACTTAATTAGTAGATAATTACATAATTAAAGGTGAAATTAATCCCTATAAATAGGGGTCATGTATGATTCATGAAACCAAGTCTCTATTTTCTCTACAGAAATTCTGCCAAAATTCTCTTCTGACTTAAGTATCAGAGTGCTTACGCAGGGAACAACCCCTGCGTCCCTCTGATCATTCTTTTTCTTGCAAAGCTGTCTATAGTATGTGGCACAAAAATCAAGGCGAAGACGTCAACAGTTCGTTACTATTGTAACTGAGCAACAACAATAGTAAAAATACTTTTTTTTTTCATTTTTCTATCCATTTTATCAATTTTCCATCTTACTAAACACAACCAAAAGTTTGAGAAGAAAACAACGTAGATAAGGCAAATGCTAAAAAGTTTTTTTTAAAAAATCATTATAATAGCATGTAGTCTAAATTAACGGTATCTAAGGGTCGAAATAGTTGCTAAAATTGGCATATCCATTATAACTAAGGCATAGATTTTTAAGCTTGGTCTTGTTGTGATTTAGCAAAATTATTTTGTTACTAAATAATACTTTTAATTTAATTTTAAAATATATTGAAAAATATTAAATATTAATGTAAATATAATAAGTTTTATCATTTTAATAACAAAACAATATGTAAATTGGTAAGTCAAGTGGGGCATGAGCTTGACTTTTAAAAAGTGATTAAATTCAACCCATGACACCTCTAAATTTCACCCTAATTAGTGAAACTCTCTGAAAATAGATTTATTACGGTGCTTAATTTCACAATTTTGCTTAATCATCACTTAAAAATTTAATTTGTTTCCCTACTTTGTTTAAATTCCTTATTTGTGCAGATAATTTATTTAAAGAAGAAATATTACTTACATGGATGTGCTTTGGTGAGAAAATATAAAGAAAAAGAGTTGTTATGGATAGATTTAGTCATGAGACAACAACATTATTCCTTACCTAACAGGCTCAATCCAAACCATTCTAAGTCTCTCTGTCTCTTTAATCTCATGACTTTAAGACAGACTAAATCTTTTTAGACAGAAATAATTCACATGATGGTGAAACATGGCATGAACTGAGCCATCTTTATAACCTATTTATATGCCTTCACTCTGAGACAAAGGGATCTTTTAGGTTCTATTTATTGTCCATACTCTATCTATATTGTACTACGCCTTTCTCTCTTTATTTTTATTATACTTTGGTCATGCCTAGAGACTTGGACTAGCTTTTGTAAGAATATTGTACTTAATGAATAGTATGATTCACGTTTTTCATGTAGTAGTACCTTCAACTACCATTTATGGATGTAGACACTCTTGTCGAACCACATAAATCTTTACATTCTTTATATTTAATTTGTATTATTCACACCCTCAACAATTAATGCTTTAATTAAGAGCCAGACTCAAGGAAGTTCCTTTATGTGAATTCTAACTAAAACCAGTTTGAAAAGAGATTAAGGCAATTCAGACAACACTACTATCATGCCACCTAAAAAAAAGCCTTGGAAGGCTTTGGTCATCTGTTAAGGAATCGTTCTCACCCTCTTGATGGAATGAATATTGAAGTAAACTGCGCCTTTAAGAGTCACATGGAAGAGAGTCAATGAGGAACTTTAAAGACCTTCTCATCCATCTCAAAAAGAGAGACACGAGAAAGAAGTAAATTCAAGCACTCTCGTTATTCACGGTGATAGAAAAAGAGGATGGAAGAAATCATGAAATGAGGCAGCAAAGGGAGGACTTTCGCATTTTAGGCATAGTAAGGGAGTATATAATGGCACACCTCACTATCAACCAAGAAGAGATGCATCATCACATCAACATGCCAAGAGTTGCTCACCCAACGAATTTTGTTACTACTTTAGAAGAAAAGAATGAGACGAATGAAATTGAAGATCCTTCAAGGGATCATGGTAACACCTTAAACTCGAATGACTCTCTCGTGGTGACACTAGTGTCGATTGAACTTCTTTCAGAAGAAGGAAAAAATCACAAATGATAAAGCTTGAAGGATGAATTACTTGAGAAGTTGAAGTTTGCGACAAATATGAGGGAAAGGATTGAAAGGAGGAGAGCGATTAGGAAGCTCAACAAAAAACTTAATGAGAATGAAGAAAGAAAGAAGATCAACCTAAGGGAAAGGCTTATTAGGAAAAGAAAGCTCACAAACTTCTATTAAAAAATGGCAAGACAAGCAAGCAAATATAGAAACTATGGAAAAAAAGAATAACGAAAAAGACATCCTACTTGAACTTGGATGTGCTAGGAAACTCTCCTTTCACTAAAGAGTTGGACACAATTCTACCTCCTCAAGGCTTCAATCTCCCAACTATGGAATCCTACGGTGGAACCTTAGACCTAATTGACCATCTAGAAATATTTTGTACAAGCATGTCAATCCAAGGTACAAGTGATACTATGTGCAAAGCTTTTCTTGCCACTCTTAAGAAAGCTACAAGAGTGTGGTACTCAACACTAAAACCTAAATCTATGGGCACTTTTAAGGAGTTAGGTCGAAAGTTTGTTAACCACTTCTTAGTAGCATCACCCACAAAATGACTCCAATCACCCTCATGTCCGTTAGATAAATGAGTAACAAGTCCTTAAGATAATATATGACATGATTTAACAACAAAACTTTCCAAGTAAAAGATTTTGATCATGCTGTTGCTAGTGCTATCTTCACTAATGGTTTGAAAAACAAAGATTTTACTACGTCTTTTAAACAAAATGCTGCCAAAAGTGTTTACTGACCTGCTAGTGAAGGTCGAGAGGTACATACACGCTAAAGAAGTAATGACAGTCAAGTATAAGGCACCCCGAGTCTCGAGGCTTTGGTCCAAGTAAACCTAATAGTATTTTTCAATAGTTAACGATATCCCCAATGGAACCTTCTTGTCGGTACCATATTAATTCGATCCGTGTAATAATATTTCAATCTTTCAATTAATGGACCTCATGTTTTTGTGAACACGTGAACTTTTGATAATCCAAACAGGCCTCGAAAATGGTTTTATCGTGGATTAGGATTTGTAAATAGTAATTAGACTTTTGGTGCATTTATTTTTGGTTCCAAATCCAATTAAAAATGACAAGCCCAAGGTTTCATATAAGTTTATGAGAAAAAAGCTCATCTCTGTTATTAATGTGCTCCGTAGTAATCACTCAAGTTTTTTAACAAAGCTTCATTTCTAACGTCAATACAACCGCGGCAATCTTTTAAGCTTACAAGTGAAGCTTTATCTATATCATGTGTTTTGCGGCAGTAATTAGAGTTTATATGCAAAAGCTTCATCTCCACCTTTTATATGTTTTAAGGCAATCATCTGAGTTCTTATGCAAAATCTTCATCTCTACCATCTATATATTCTACGACAATTATCTGAGTTTATGTGTAAAGCTTCATCTTTACAATCTATGCATTCTGCAGTAATCATCTAAGATTATGAACAAAGCTTAATCTCTATTATCTATGTACTCTGCGACGATCATATCAGCTTATGGTTGAAGCTCCATTTTTCACTAATTGTGCTCTTCGTAACTAAAAACTAAGTGTACGATTAAAGCTTCATTCAAATATACAAATGTTTGATAGTGTTTTAGAATCTTGAGAAGGAAGGAATGCCTGAAGATATGAGTCAAACAAGTTTGTGATTGAAACTTTATCTCTTTTGCATGCGTAATTCACATCCATAAACTAAGTTCATCTCTTATGTTTGTGCACTTCACAACAATTTTCTAAGTCTATGTTTTAAAGTTGTATTTCTATTATTTGTACACTCTGCGGCCAATTACCTAGCTTTATGGCTAACACTTCATTCAAGTGTGCAAGCATGGGACAATGATCGAGAATATTAAGGAAAAATGGAAAAATGTTCTATGGTACTTTAAATCTCCAATCTTGAATCCTCATAAGCAAAGGTACGAAATGAATCAAGGGGGAAACTCTACTTAAGCAAAGCTAAGTAAACACCCAACGAAAGAGAATACAAAGCTAAAAGGTATAAGAAGAACATCTTTTCTTGGAAACACAATTGGTACAAATAGTATGAGTGTATGCCAAAGCTCAAAGGAACCTTGCACGCCATGATAGTCAAGTTCGAATAAGGAGCCTAGTCAACCACTCATTTGGGATACTACTTTGGTGGGCTAAGGCATGCAATAGTGCTTTGACAATGACCCTCACTTAAAAGGGATGCCTTGAGAGGTGCAAGACATTTAATACAGGGTTAAATTCTAAAAAAAAATATGAGGCTCAATATCCTACACTCTTTTATCCGATAAACCCCTATGGAAGACATAAATCCCTAAGACTAGGAGGCGCAAACGCCTAGTTCTTAGAAGTGGTCCAAGGGACGTGACTAAATGATTTCCAAGCCTAAATAACTTGGATGTCAGCCGCTAGACCTTGTGATTAGGATTATCGTGGCGACAAGGTGTTGCGTGGGTCATGATTACTTAATATGACATGAAAGGCATGGATGAAATTCCTAAGGTAATTAAAGACTTGGATGACCTAGGTCTATGGAATGAACACTCCTTTATGGCTTAGATGTCGTCTTTAGGATGTGAGAAAATGATTTCCCTAGCCTTGAGCTTAGCCACGTCATAGAGCTTGGAGAAAGAATTGAGAGTCTAGCAGACATGGGTCCTTGTGTAAGATTAAGCCTTACGTGTACCCATGATGAGGACACTTATGCAAGGAAGAAGACTTTTCTTAATTTATGATGCACCTCACATTTGTCACGGGTTAAATAGACAGTAACTTTTAATCTAATTTATATATCTGATCATATCACATGGTACTTGCAACCTTCTTATATAAGATCATGGTTCTCTATAAAATTTTAATTAACATATCATGCATACTAAATCATGGTCTCTTCCACACTCATCAAATTTAATAAGCCCAAATCTGACACCATTCTTTTACATGTACATGTGTGACTAAAATTCAAATACATCCCATTTAAACACGTCTTACATCCCAATAAGTATTTACTGAAAATGGTATAATTATAATTTAGATTCACCTCTACATATACCTTCCACGTAGAGATAGAAGAATGTAAGACCCGAATAAAATTAAAATACAAAAAATTAAATAAGAAAATATGGGGGGTGTATAAAGGGAGGTTAAGTTAAATTGGATCCCGAAACAAGAGCAAGGGTAAAATGGTAAAAATACCAAAATCCGGTATTTCAGCGATAAGAAAATTTTAATTAAAAATAAGGAATTTGGATATCTTGATCAAAAATAAGGAAATTATAAATTTTGGGTCAATTGATCGAGATTCGAAAATTTTAAAAATATCGAAGAAATTACCGGGACTATATCTCGAAAAACGTGAAGAAATAATACCGAAATTTAGAGAAAAATAAAATTAATAAATTAAATTTTAATTGAATAAATAAAAGTAGAATAAAAAAATAAGGTAAGTGAAGATATTTTGGGTTTTTAAGAGTATTTTATGGAATAGTAAATCAATATAAATAAATCAAAATAAAAATAAAATAAATAAAATAAGATAAAAAAAAAAAGGGGCAACTGAAGAAAAAAAAAAAAAAAAAAGGGAGAAGACCCGAGAAAACCGAAAATTGTGAACAGTGACTCGAAAACCATCACCGTCGAATCTCACCACCGGCGACCGTTCGACGTCCGACAAAGCTTCCAGGAGCAAGAGGAGAGTCCGGCGAACACGTGGGTACCGGTTTCACGCCGTCAGGTGGCCGGAGTAGCCCGATCGGAGCCGAGGAAGATCGCCGAAAAAACGGGTTGATTCCCGACGAACCGCTGCGTCTGGGCCGGAAAGGGAGCTACCGGCGTGTTCAGGGGAGGAAGCCGATCCTTTTGGCACCGGTCTTGGCCGGTGAGACCGCCGAAAATGCCGGCGACGGCAAGAGGCAGTGAGGAGCTTCAAAACGGCACCGTTTGGCTGGCTGGAAGGAAAGGGAAGGAAAGGGAAGGAAAAGGAAGGAAAAGAGAAAGGAAAAGAGAAAGGAAAAGGAAGGAAAAGGAAGGAAAAAGGGAAAAATTTACCGGGGGACGACTCGAGATTCGGGTAAGTTGACCGAGGGTCGATATTGACCTACGGGTAAATTTCGGAAATTTAATTTAATATTATTTTAATGGAAAATAATCCGGATTTACCTAATTATGCAGTTTTACGATGGAGACCGAACGAGAGCCGATCGAGCTCTGATTTTCGTACCCCGCATCGTATCGGGTAAGTACAATTTAATTTCGGCAATTAGAGTTACTTAGATATCGAGTTTTAATTATTTTGTGGAATTAAGGATTAATTTCGCGTAGGAAGGAATATTATGCGAAATTGTAATATAATTGCCGTAAGTGGCATACGGGCTATCCAATAAATTTGGAATGAAGCCCGATAATTATTAGGAAGCTGTATAAGCTCGGTATACCCGAAGAAGGAAATTAATAAATATAAAACGGGCTTAAGGCCGATTAAGGCCCATTAAGGTGCAATCGGGCCCAATAAGGGTAAACGGGCCCAATGATTTAAATTAAGCCCAGAAAGTAATAGATACAATTAAATTGCATAATATCTGACCTGAGGAATATTAATACGCAGTTCCGGACATTTGATTGGGAGCATAACGGACTGCGCGACGGGACTACATTGGAAAAGAAAAAGGTCAGACTCGACGAGAATCGAGGTAAGGGAATTCTGCGGACTGCTAGAGGTAACAGTACGCAATTTTAAATTCATATGCAGTCCTTTAAAACTAATTGAAGGGTCTAGAGGTCAAAGAACAATTTTAGTGCCCCATATGGGCAAAATTACTAAAATACCCTTGTTAAGGGTAAAATCAAAAAAATTAGGAAAAATTGGGAGGAGCAAGGACAAGAGGTTCCTGCTCGTTCTGGAGTTATTTCGACACATGCATGAGTAGGCTGGCTCACTTTAGAGAAAAATGCATAGCATTGCATATCTTAATTGATGTGATTTCTGTGAAAACTATTTGGAAATAACCGAGCCGCCTACACGTTTTTATTTACATGTGACGTGCTAGAGCTCAGCTCGCACGATGTTTGACTTGTGTGATGCATGCATTAGTGCTAGAGCGAGAGCTCGCACTAGAGTTTTACATGCATAGGTGCTAGAGTATAACTCGCACCAGATTTCACATGCTTTTGCATGACACGGTGCTAGAGTCTAACTCGCACCAGATTTTACATGAATTTCATGACACGGTGCTGGAGTCTAACTCGCACCATATTTTTTATATATATACGATTTTCATGACAGAGTGCTTGAGCACAGCTCGCACTAGATTTACCTGAATTATTGACAGTGTTAGAGCACCGCTCGCACTACTTTGCAGAGATTATATGATATCATACGATAAGCCGTGCTTCGAGCATCGGGTAGACTGTGTGTCACCGATTAAATAGGCTCGCACGTGCGTCTTGAGACTTGGCATGAGTATTGAGAAACAGAACCTCTCTGTGGGAAGCAGGCCAAATGGGCTGGAGTACCTAGAGTGATATGGGTCCATGGAGTACGATGTACCGTGCAAGTAGCATGGAGTACGATGTACCGTGGGGTATCTTCGGATACGGTATCTTCGTGATACGGGGTATCTTTGTGATACGGTATCTTTGTGATACGGGGTATCTTCGGATACGGCATCTTCGGATGCGTGAGATCGGATAAGACTGACGGGTTGGATTGACCCACCTCCCGGGCAGTTCCCGATCAGGGTGAGACCTCGCACACTGGGATCCGTGAAGCTAGAGGACTCACGAGGACATATTGGCCAGTCCTGGTTATTACCGATATACAGTTATTGCCTAGTCTCGTATCTTGTATATATATACATATGTTTTCGGATATCTATGCTGTTGAGAAACTCAGTTTTCAAGGTTTTGTGTGAGTCAGGATCACCCGAAGGAGGGGTCGAGTCCTGACTTTACTATGAAATTTTAAACGAAAAAGATATGTTTTCGAATATACTTGCATGTCGAATTTTCCATGCAATATGTGTTTTACATAACATCATGACGCATATCATTTGTTTTTAAAATGTGTGGAGAAAGGGTGGTTTATGCATGGCACTACGTTCATGTAGGTAGTATGGTTACCTACTTGTTCGTAGGATTGCCTTACTGAGCTTGATGTGCTCACCCCTTTCATTTTCTCCCACAGATGATCTCCAGGTGAAGTTGAGGCGACTCAGTACTGCATTCCGGATATCCGCTGCTGCCCATCAACATAAGGTATATACACTTGTACTTATTGTATCTACATAAGCATAGCACAGTAACATGTTTGTAAGTAACTTTAGGGGATGTATAAATAATATAACAATTATAAATGACTGGAGAAGAAATAAGTACTGGGGTAGATGTATGGTGGGACTGGCATTGACGCACAGCCCAATTAGTAGTGGAGTGTTGGTCACGATTCGAGGACAGGTAAGAATTAAAGTAAGAAAATAATAAAAACGCGAAAAATTAACTCTGATTTTTGGGTAGTTTGGGTCGTGACAATTATTTTGGTATCAGAGCATAATTGGTCTGATGTGTGTCAGTGTCAGAAGTTAGGAAATTACATCCCCGTGTTACTGTGCTTAGTTAGATACAATAGTGTATATCGAGATGGGCTTGACTAAGAAATGGTTGAGAATGCAGGAATGCTTAACATGAGTCGCGAAAAATGAGATAGTGCACGAGGCAGAGGTCGTAGAGGTAGACCTGAGTCTGCTAAGTCGTGCTGAGTTTGACTTATGAGAACCAGTGTGAAATTGAAATGGAGGCTAATGTTGAAAATGCCTCACAGAGTCCGACAGAGTGATCGGACAGTATTGAGAGACACTTCGCGAGATTGAAGCGGAGCATGGGTATTATTTTGAGGAGCTAATAGCTCCGATTATGTATGAGATCAGAGGGCGCAGCGGAGCATTGGTGGAAACCTGCTCGACCCATCTTAAGAGCTGATATGGGAAATATCTTCGATGTATTCCGGTGACAGAATTATCCCGGACACTGTTTAAACGAAATTATGAATAAAAGTCCTTACTCTGACCCAGAGGATTTAATTTATTGACGAGTATGGAGACTCGATTATATTCTGGGCAGATATTACCTCGACACTATGAAAAGTGACAGTCGAGATGTCTAAAAGTTTGTGGAAGGGCTCAGATTGTCAATTAGAGTCTGATTGGCCCGTGAGATATTACCTATACCGAGGCAGTGCACAGATTTACAGTTGGGTAAGTGAGAATATAAATTGCACGCCTCTGAGATTGGGAAAGGTAATGAGGGCTGAAATAGAGACATAAAAGAGAATCGAGAAATGACAAAGATGTTGAATGAGAAAAATGGAAATTGGTAAGAGATTAGATTTGACGAGTTATGGAGTAAGATAATTGGTAAGGCCTCAGTGCATCTAAGTTTGGCACTCTTGAGGGGCATTGCGATTGGAGGACCCCGACCTGCTACGAATTAGGTAGCAGTGTAAGCACTGTAAGCAGTGTGAATGTGTGGTGGATACCACGAAAAGAGGGTCTATACCTACACGGTATTGATGAAAATGGCCGTTAAGTGTGATAAGACGGACCATTGATTGGATTGCACAGAATTGGGCGAGATCGTCCCACAGAAAAGTAAAGAGACAGAACAACTTCGTTGGTATAGCCGCAACGAAAAGAGAGGCCCTAGTCGAAAAGAAAAAGGAAAGTAGGTTGTTGGACGAAGGCGAGAGGATGTCTTGGACCAGGACACTATTGTTGTTTCATGGATGTGGTGTGAGATACCACACTTGTTATGAATAATAAAGTACATATGTTTATTGATCCTGGTGCCACATATTTATTCATACCGCCTTCATTCACATATAAGTGAGTAAAAGGCATAAATGCCTACATCATTGGGCAATACTGATAAATGAGTACCCCAATAGAGGAGGATTAATTAACGGAATATGGCTATGGAGATTTTAAGTTGAAAACAGGGGTGAAAATATCCCTGAAAAGTATATTGTAAGTGTTGACAGGTGATAAAAAGGGATGCAACAGTTGAAATTAAAGGAGAAAAGGATTGTACTCACGAAATGAATAATGACAAGAGTTTCGTTATAATTGATACGCAAAGGAGAAGATCTTCGAGATAAGATAGATCCTAAGCACAAGATATATTGAAGTAGAGATATATGCTAGATAAGGAATACCCTTAATATGCGAAGTAATTGAGGTTAAACAATTAGTAGCGAATACAAATTATAACCAAGGATAAAGATGGGTATAACCATAACCAGTAGTTGTGGTTAAGTCTGAAGATTAATAAAGGTATTTCAAAATACCTCCCCGCCTGAAGACTTGACAGCGTCTAAATATATATATATATAATCTATAACGGAAAATCGATCATCGTAATAAATATCTTTAGCATTAGGATATCATTACTAAGACGATAAGAGTATAAAAATTCGACAAATCATAAAGACTAACATAGAAAAATTTAATAAGAGCCGTTAAGATAAGAAAAAGAAATGGCGCAGGTTAGTACCTGAAAATGTAAGCGGTTGAGAAGGATCTTATACGCTTATGCGTAAATAAGTCAAGGATTAGATCGACTTGTAATCATCATTATCGGTGATATGCTGGGTGTAGTTAAAGTCTAGGGCGATTTATAAACAATAATTGGAAGATGGCTTTTACAGATGGATTGATATGAATTCTCAATTGGTCCACTTGGCTGACACGTTTAACTAAGAAAACGTGGTCTTGGAATAAGATGATAAATAAGATGATAGAGGTGACATGGATCTCGGTGTAGTGAAGTATGAACTGACCACCGTGATTAATTTCACCATACCCAACAGCTCAAGAGGATCTCAGTGAGTATGGATACCTCAAAATTATGATGGAGCTGTATATTGATGTATAATGGGAAGATACCCATGATTCAAGTTGACAACAGTATTTGTACCGAGGATATGGTACTATTATGTACACAGTGAGAAATTGTAGATATGCACTGATCATAAAGCCCGAGTATCTGTTTTTACAGAAAGAGGCGAATATGAGAATATACATATTGGGTTAGAGCTTCTGAGAGGTTTTGATTTGTGAAAATTGTACCACCCAAGAAAGGCTAATGTGATGACTGATGCATTGAGCATAAAGAGCCTCGGGATGGTATTGCATATGATGGTCAGGGAGCGTGAGCTGCTAGAGCAGTTATGAACCTCAGTATTGATGTGATCCCTTCTGATGATGACAGTGATTGGTATGATTGTGTGACAGCTAGCCTGATGATTAGAGCCGGATGAGAGTGCCCGGATTTGCCAGGCTTAGCGTGATGATCGACCGGATGTCGATAGTTTGGGTCAGATTCAGAAGGGTACAGTGACAGAGATCACAGGGAGTGTGATAATGATTTACAGAGGTTCTGAGACAGTATAAGTGCTCCCCAGGACCACAGTTGATGAGATAGTGATTATTATCAGAAGCTCACTCTTCGGGATATACAGTGCATACGGAAGGTAATAATAATATATTAAAAATCTCAAAAAGGGTATGGGTGGTCAGATGTGGAAAGAGATATTTGTGAAGATTGTGAAAAAGTGCCTAGTGTGTCAGCAGAGTGAGGTAGAGTATTAAAAGTCTGCAGAGTTATTGCAGCACCTACCTATATCGACACGGCACGGAAAATGAGAACAAGTCTCCATGAATTTCATGATGGGTTACAGAGAACCCAGGTGAATTACGAGGCTATTTGGATGATAGCCGACAAATTGACTAAGTTCACCCACCTTCTGGATTATGAACTCCCCAGATACTCATAGTGCGTATGAGGATTTATGTGTGAGGAAGATGTGGAACATTAAGTAGCGTTCCAGTGAGCATGGTATCATATAGGGATTCCTGCTCCACTTCCTACCTCTGTGGATATTTAAGGAAGCTATGGGAACCCGACTGAGTATTAGCACAGCTTTTCATCCTCAGACAGATGGTCAGTCAGAGAGGACTGTACAAGTTCTGGAGGATCCGATGAAAGCATGTGCCATTGATTTTATAAGCTCCTGGAATGATCAGTTGATTTCAAATTGAAGTCGCCAATAACGATAATTGGCAATTGAGTATCGGGATAACAAGATATGAGACAGTGTATGGCTGTAGGGGTTGTTCCCCAAATTGGCTAAGAAAAGTGGGTGACAGATAGAATCATTCTGATTTTGGGATAATAAGTCTCTGAGGATGTTTAGTTAAGGATGAGAGATTAAGAACACCTCAGAGCAGATAGACAAGTATTGGAAATTTCCCTTGGTGAATTATTATGGTTGAAAGTTACATGTCCTAAGAGAATAAGGACATAGCGGAACTTTTGGAAGAAGTAAATTGAGTTGAGCTGGATCGAATCCTTGAGAGATTAGACAAGTGGGAGATAAGACCTGTAGATTGGTGTTATCACCTGAAGTAACAGGCACCCACAATGTGTCTCAGATTTTGATTCTTCGACAATACTATCCAGATCCAGCATAGATGATCGAATATGAACTCCAAAAGTTCAGTTTAAGGAAAATATGAGTATATTGAAGAAGTCGATTCGGGCATTAAACAGGAAAGAGAAAGTATTGAGGATTAAGATAATCTCCCTAATTAAAGTTCTTTTGGTAGTAATACACTCCGGAGAAGGTCACATAAGACTTTAAGAGTATGATACGATTAATGTACCCGGAGTTGTATATGGACTCATCTGACTTGGTTCTAATTTGGAGGACCAAATTTCTTAAGTGGGGGAGATTTGTAAGACCCGAATTAAATTAAAATACAAAAAATTAAATAAGAAAATATGGGGGGTGTATAAAGGGAGGTTAAGTTAAATTGGATCCCGAAACAAGAGCAAGGGTAAAATGGTAAAAATACCAAAATCCGGTATTTCAGCGATAAGAAAATTTTAATTAAAAATAAGGAATTTGGATATCTTGATCAAAAATAAGGAAATTATAAATTTTGGGTCAATTGATCGAGATTCGAAAATTTTAAAAATATCGAAGAAATTATCGGGACTATATCTCGAAAAACGTGAAGAAATAATACCGAAATTTAGAGAAAAATAAAATTAATAAATTAAATTTTAATTGAATAAATAAAAGTAGAATAAAAAAAATAAGGTAAGTGAAGATATTTTGGGTTTTTAAGAGTATTTTATGGAATAGTAAATCAATATAAATAAATCAAAATAAAAATAAAATAAATAAAATAAGAAAAAAAAAAAAGGGGCAACTGAAGAAAAAAAAAAAAAAAAGGGAGAAGACCCGAGAAAACCGAAAATCGTGAACAGTGACCCGAAAACCATCACCGTCGAATCTCACCACCGGCGACCGTTCGACGTCCGACAAAGCTTCCAGGAGCAAGAGGAGAGTCCGACGAACACGTGGGTACCGGTTTCACGCCGTCAGGTGGCCGGAGTAGCCCGATCGGAGCCGAGGAAGATCGCCGGAAAAACGGGTTGATTCCCGACGAACCGCTGCGTCTGGGCCGGAAAGGGAGCTACCGGCGTGTTCAGGGGAGGAAGCCGATCCTTTTGGCATCGGTCTTGGCCGGTGAGACCGCCGAAAACGCCGGCGACGGCAAGAGGCAGTGAGGAGCTTCAAAACGGCACCGTTTGGCTGGCTGGAAGGAAAGGGAAGGAAAGGGAAGGAAAAGGAAGGAAAAGAGAAAGGAAAAGAGAAAGGAAAAGGAAGGAAAAGGAAGGAAAAAGGGAAAAATTTACCGGGGGACGACTCGAGATTCGGGTAAGTTGACCGAGGGTCGATATTGACCTACGGGTAAATTTCGGAAATTTAATTTAATATTATTTTAATGGAAAATAATCCGGATTTACCTAATTATGCAGTTTTACGACGGAGACCGAACGAGAGCCGATCGAGCTCTGATTTTCGTACCCCGCATCGTATCGGGTAAGTACAATTTAATTTCGGCAATTAGAGTTACTTAGATACCGAGTTTTAATTATTTTGTGGAATTAAGGATTAATTTCGCGTAGGAAGGAATATTATGCGAAATTGTAATATAATTGCCGTAAGTGGCATACGGGCTATCCAATAAATTTGGAATGAAGCCCGATAATTATTAGGAAGCTGTATAAGCTCGGTATACCCGAAGAAGGAAATTAATAAATATAAAACGGGCTTAAGGCCGATTAAGGCCCATTAAGGTGCAATCGGGCCCAATAAGGGTAAACGGGCCCAATGATTTAAATTAAGCCCAGAAAGTAATAGATACAATTAAATTGCATAATATCTGACCTGAGGAATATTAATACGCAGTTCCGGACATTTGATTGGGAGCATAACGGACTGCGCGACGGGACTACATTGGAAAAGAAAAAGGTCAGACTCGACGAGAATCGAGGTAAGGGAATTCTGCGGACTGCTAGAGGTAACAGTACGCAATTTTAAATTCATATGCAGTCCTTTAAAACTAATTGAAGGGTCTAGAGGTCGAAGAACAATTTTAGTGCCCCGTATGGGCAAAATTACTAAAATACCCTTGTTAAGGGTAAAATCAAAAAAATTAGGAAAAATTGGGAGGAGCAAGGACAAGAGGTTCCTGCTCGTTCTGGAGTTATTTCGACACATGCATGAGTAGGCTGGCTCACTTTAGAGAAAAATGCATAGCATTGCATATCTTAATTGATGTGATTTCTGTGAAAACTATTTGGAAATAACCGAGCCGCCTACACGTTTTTATTTACATGTGACGTGCTAGAGCTCAGCTCGCACGATGTTTGACTTGTGTGATGCATGCATTAGTGCTAGAGCGAGAGCTCGCACTAGAGTTTTACATGCATAGGTGCTAGAGTATAACTCGCACCAGATTTCACATGCTTTTGCATGACACGGTGCTAGAGTCTAACTCGCACCAGATTTTACATGAATTTCATGACACGGTGCTGGAGTCTAACTCGCACCATATTTTTTATATATATACGATTTTCATGACAAAGTGCTTGAGCACAGCTCGCACTAGATTTACCTGAATTATTGACAGTGTTAGAGCACCGCTCGCACTACTTGGCAGAGATTATATGATATCATACGATAAGCCGTGCTTGGAGCATCGGGTAGACTGTGTGTCACCGATTAAATAGGCTCGCACGTGCGTCTTGAGACTTGGCATGAGTATTGAGAAACAGAACCTCTCTGTGGGAAGCAGGCCAAATGGGCTGGAGTACCTAGAGTGATATGGGTCCATGGAGTACGATGTACCGTGCAAGTAGCATGGAGTACGATGTACCGTGGGGTATCTTCGGATACGGTATCTTCGTGATACGGGGTATCTTTGTGATACGGTATCTTTGTGATACGGGGTATCTTCGGATACGGCATCTTCGGATGCGTGAGATCGGATAAGACTGACGGGTTGGATTGACCCACCTCCCGGGCAGTTCCCGATCAGGGTGAGACCTCGCACACTGGGATCCGTGAAGCTAGAGGACTCACGAGGACATACTGGCCAGTCCTGGTTATTACCGATATACAGTTATTGCCTAGTCTCGTATCTTGTATATATATACATATGTTTTCGGATATCTATGCTGTTGAGAAACTCAGTTTTCAAGGTTTTGTGTGAGTCAGGATCACCCGAAGGAGGGGTCGAGTCCTGACTTTACTATGAAATTTTAAACGAAAAAGATATGTTTTCGAATATACTTGCATGTCGAATTTTCCATGCAATATGTGTTTTACATAACATCATGACGCATATCATTTGTTTTTAAAATGTGTGGAGAAAGGGTGGTTTATGCATGGCACTACGTTCATGTAGGTAGTATGGTTACCTACTTGTTCGTAGGATTGCCTTACTGAGCTTGATGTGCTCACCCCTTTCATTTTCTCCCACAGATGATCTCCAGGTGAAGTTGAGGCGACTCAGTACTGCATTCCGGATATCCGCTGCTGCCCATCAACATAAGGTATATACACTTGTACTTATTGTATCTACATAAGCATAGCACAGTAACATGTTTGTAAGTAACTTTAGGGGATGTATAAATAATATAACAATTATAAATGACTGGAGAAGAAATAAGTACTGGGGTAGATGTATGGTGGGACTGGCATTGACGCACAGCTCAATTAGTAGTGGAGTGTTGGTCACGATTCGAGGACAGGTAAGAATTAAAGTAAGAAAATAATAAAAACGCGAAAAATTAACTCTGATTTTTGGGTAGTTTGGGTCGTGACAAAGAAACCGTGTGAGAATTAAACTCATCGTTGATAACCTGAATGATGCTAAATTTAAAACATTTAAAAATGAATTAGTAAGCTAACATCCAATATGTAACTGTGATACCCTTAGGCAAATCTCACATTGATAAAGCACGAGAGAGATGCTGAGTATATAAGTTAATATGCTTCATACCCTTAGTAAGGCCTTTTAAAACTGAGTTTTAATGTGATAAAGTGGACAATATCACTAGTGGGTTAAGCTGTTATTTAATAGTATCAGAGTTGCTCCAGGTGATCCCTTAAACGATGGTGGGGCAAACCTCATCAAAGAAGCTGAGTTTTGAAAAAAGGTGTATGTGACACCCTTAGGTAAATCCCACGTCGACAACTCATGGGAGAGGTGCTGGGTATATAAGTTAACATACTCCATACCCTCAGAAAGACCTTTTTCAAATCGTAAAATCCAATAGGCCAAAGTGAACAAGATCACTAGTGGTTGAGCTATTATTGTAACCAATAGAAGCACGCATGATTAGTACTGCATAAAGGCTTATAGGAATTAAAATGGAACGACATTCTAAAATCAACTTTTTTATAAAAGTATCATGACATAAGTTGTTTAAACTAAGTAATTAAAATGGCAATTGTTATTTATAAAACAAAACTAAACAAGTACATGTCATGATGGCAGTATAAGCATACATGAAAATCGTAAGAAAAATATAAAAATACACATGCCTTAGTATATCTTAATATATAGTTACAAAATCCCGTCACAGTTGCCTCAAAGTGAAAACTAAAATCTTAATGTACAAATCATCGTATTGAAAACTATGATAATGCCAAAGTGAGTAAGATATGGGCAGATAATCTCCTAGAACTAACGTGGTAGGCCACAATTAACTGTTGTTGCATGGGCAATGATCCTTATACCCTCATGAAGCGTATATATCCATTCCAACCACTGGTCAATTGCTATCAATGTGATGCAAAAACTCTAGTAGCACGTTCCTTCGAATAACACAAAAAATTAATATGAATACTACGATGGTTCCTATATCCTTACACTAGGATGGGGTATCCAATGTCATGACCCGTTGTCATCCTTTTTATCTAAAAATCACCATAAATTTTTTGCTTTTTCATTTCCTTACCCGGTCGTGAACAACTCTCACAAATAACAGTTGGGCTATGAGTCAGTCTTAATCATCATTTACCAATCATCTTTCAATTAATCAAAAGCAAACACATACATTTGAAAATTTAAGATCTATACTTATACATGTTTGCTAACACTTACATCCCCCATATTCCAATTCAAAATGATTACTGTGCTATTACATGTTTAGATACAAAAAGAATTTTGGTGTGTATACCTCTTAGTGATGGAGAGTAGCGGATATCCAAATACAACACCGCAGTCCTTCACTAGGCTACTGTGTGCGCTCTGTAGAGGGGGAAAGTGAATGGGATGATCAACCACACACTCAGTAAGACAATAATGGAAGCATGATAGATAACTACAATATCTACATGCTTATAATGTCATGCATAAAGATCATTAATATTCGGAGCATGAAGAAATATTAAAATTATGCCACATTTATATACATATATCATGTACTAAAAAATATGAAAATAGGCATGTAAACATGGAAAATCATCATGTAAAACTTCTCATGCTCATACTAATACAACTCATCAAAATAAGGAAAACTCTTCACAAAACCATCCCTCAAGATGTAGCACTTTCTCAAAACACAGCAAAACTCGTCACAAAACAGTGATACCATCTCTTTAAAACATCCCACAAGGCTCGACCCCTCCCTCGGGTCTACCCTGGACAACACAAATCATACTCAGTATGTAAAACCATGTGATATCATGTGAGACAAGTGGTCACTATAAAATCGAGGACTATGTTGGCCAACTATGTCATTATCATCCCAGACCAAACGGATCCGGGTGTGTGGGGTATCATACTGGAACGGAGGTGGGTTAGTCCTTCGCCAGACTTCCAAATCAACATCATAACCTCACGATACAACGTACCCCATGTGATATACATGGTACAACGTACTCTGTGGACCCATATCATGGTTGGGGGTGCCTGCCATAGGTCTTATCTATCCCATGCCATGTATAACCTACACAGTCTCAAGTGCACGCGCGAGCATATCATCCGTGTGACTAATAGTCTACACGAGGCATCCAGAACGACTCGTGCCAGCACCTCATCCGTTTGACACACAGTCTACACGAGGCATCCAGTACGACTCATTTTATATCACAGTGTGAAAACCAGTGCGAGCTGAGCTCTAGCACAATTCATGCATCATCAATAAATTCTCTCGTATGAGCTACACTCTTGTACGGCTTTATGCATAAATATTAATGAGGAAATCACGTACGAGCATAGCTCCAGTACGATTATATGCATAAGAAAATCAATGGAAATCCACCTAAGAGCAGGAGCTCCAGTACGATTGGTAAAACATCATCAACTCAAAACATGGTGCGAGCTAAGCTCCAACACATTTTCGATATATTTAAAACATCAAATCCAGTGCGAGCGAAAATCTAGCACATTTAACTCATATAAATTTGATAGGCGACTCTATTTCAACACAACACATTAAAATCAAAGTCAGCACCCGACTCATGCTTTTTCATGAAATCATGGAAATCAAATAGCTAGCCTATCCATTAATTTGCTTAAACCAAAGCAATGTGTTTTATAAAAATGTTAAAACGTGATGTTTATGCAATTATTAGCCTTACTACCCCTTTTGCAAGATTCACTTCAAAAACCAAATTATCTACATTCTTAGTTGTTCACATAAATCATTAATTCCTTTCTAGATAACCAACACAATTTTTTTTCAATACCCTATAATCATCCTCAAAATATGTGCAGTTATCTCTAGGCACTTACAAAATTCCCTTACCTGGAATCGTGTCGAGTGATTCCACTTCCTTAGAGCTGCTCGATCGTCAGTTTGATTCGCTTTCGATGAAATCTTTGGAGCTGCACAATTCACTTATTACATCAATTTAACTCAATACAACACAATCCTTATGTTTATTATATTCGATTTGACTTATTGGGTCCATTAACGCTTATAAGGTCTCTCTCTTTCTCTTAAGTTCATTTTAATTGCTCTATTCATTTCTTGAGAATCTATTGATTCACACTAAAGCGACATTAAGCTCCTAATGCCTCTAGTTCATCATTTCCTTCACTATGGAAATTTATCGAACACCTTTTATACCCATTATCAATCATCATCCATTCTAACATATATATTTCACAAAAACTATCTTAGAATCATCTATACATGCTTAAATCATCATCAACTCCATGTCATTTAAATTTTCTCTCACTACACCCATTCTAGGTCATGGTTATTTAAGCATGTAACTGAATGTTTCATCCAACATTATATACACCAATCTACTCATCAAAATGTCTACATCAACATACTAGAAGATGGTGTATAGAAATCTTACCTAGCTCGACCTTTTTCTTCTTTTTGCCAAAATGGGAAAAAAACCTCTTTGCTCCTTCAATCCAAAGTTTGAGTTTCCAATCTTTGACTATGTTGTTCACTCCCTCACTAGGACAACTTTGCTCTAATATGTTTTTCTCAAATCTTTATGGAAGGGGTGCATTCTAGAGTGAGAAAACTAGGTTGTTGTTAAAAATGGAGGAAATTTGGGTTGTCTCGTGGAAATGAAGATTTAGCTGCCTAGTTTTATAGAAAACATATTATGAGATTGATCTCCAAGGGTAGGAGATCGATCTGCCCTTGCTTAAATTCCTTAAAAAATTTGACTTGCAGGCCATGAGATCGATCTGCCCATTACATGAGATCAATCTGCTCAAGGGAATAGGATCGATTTTTGTTCATAGGGTGGGATCGATCTGGTTCAGGCAGAATGCTTCAGAGATCGATCTAGCCTTAAGAAGAGATCGATCTGGCCTATCCAGAGGCAACTAGAGATCGATCTGTCTATGAGAGGAGATCGATCTTGTCCAGGCCGAGGCAACTTGAGATCGATCTGCTTGCAATGAGATCGATCTATCATGTATTCACCAGCATTCCTGCTGCAATCTCCCAGATTTTCCAAAGTTAAACTCTCATTCAATCACTTCGATATCCATTTTGCATTTCATTCACACTTAACACTCAAAGACGTCCAATTCTTATGATTCATATATTGTATTCTTTGACTGTACATCATGGAAATCATAAGATTACATAGAAATTTACGGGTCTTACATTCCTCCCCTCATTTAAGAAATTTGGTTTTCCAAATTAGAACCAAGTTAATCTGAAAATAACTCCGGGTACTTCTCTTGCATCATACTCTTCAATTCCCATGTAGCTTCTTCCGAAGTATGATACTGCCAAAGAACTTTAACTAAGGGAATCATCTTCGATCTCAGCACTTTCTCTTTCCTATCTAATATCCGAACCGACTTCTTAACATACGACATACTCTCATTGAGCTCCAATGACTCATATCTTATCACATGTGCCAGGTCCAAGTGGTACTTTCAAAGCATAGAGACGTGGAAGACGTTATGAACACCTGCTAACTCCGATGGCAATGCCAACCTATAAGCCTTATCTCCCACTCTCTCCAGAATCTCGAAGGGTCCAATATACCGAGGGCTCAACTTACCCTTTTTACCAAACCTCATAATCCCTTTCGAGGGAGAAACTTTTAAGAATACTGACTCACCCACAGTAAACTTTAGTGGTCTCTGTCTCTTATCAGCATAACTCTTTTGCTTACTCTGAGCTGTCTGTAATCTCTCACATATCAATTGGATGTCCTCAGAGGTTTGATGTACTAAATCAGGAACAAAAATCTATCTGTCACCAACCTCTTCCCATCCAATAAGGGATCGGCATCTACGTCCATACAGTGCCTCATATGGTGCGATCTCGATACTCGCATGATAGCTGTTATTATAGGCAAACTCGGCTAATGGTAGGTGATAATCCAAGGAGCCTCTAAAATCTAGCACACACACTCTCAACATATCCTCCAGGGTCTGTATATTCCTCTCTGACTGACCATCTATCTGAGGATGAAAAGCGGTGCTAAAACTCAGTTGGGTCCCCATCGCTTTCTGAAAGTGTTCCCAAAAATGGGAAGTGAAGCGGGCATCCCGATCAGAAATAACGCTCACTGAAACACCATGTAACTGAACTATCTCTCGAACATACAAGTTCACCAACTGACTCAGAGTATCGGTAGCTCTCATAGGTAAGAAATGGGCTGACTTCATCAAGCGATCCACAATCACCCAAATAGCATCATGACCTCTGCGGGTCCTCGGTAAACCCATCACAAAATCCATGGTGACATGCTCCCACTTCCATGTCGACATCGGGAGAGGCTGCAATAACCCTACAGGCTTCTGATGCTCTACCTTCATTTGCTAACAGACGAAATATCTAACGACATATTCAGCAATGTCTCCTTTCATTCCAGACCACCAATAAACTTTTCGAAGGTTTTTGGTACTCCCCGGATGTATCGTATACCTCGATGAGTGAGCCTCTGATAAAATCAATCTCCTGATCTCTGGATCCTTGGGAACACATATCCTGCCCATGAACCTCAGCAATCCATCTGTACTCAGCTCAAAATTAGTACCCATACCTGTCTGTACTTGTCTCAACCAATCGGTACACTGTTTATCACTCTGTTGAGCCTGTTGAATACGATAAACCAAATCTGGCTCTAATCTCAAACTAGTCACAACATCAGATCTTTCTATACTAGGTGGGGCTACATCCAAATTGAGGTTTGCGAACTATTCCAACAACTCGTGTTCCCGAACCATCATATAAGACACCAACCCGAGGCTTTTCCTGCTCAAGGCATCGACAACTACATTCCCTTTACCCGGATGGTACAAGATTTCACAATCATAGTTCTTCAGGAGTTCGAGCCATCTTCTCTGTCTCATATTCAGCTCTTTATACGAAAACAGATACTTAAGGCTCTTGTGATCCGTATATACCTGAAATTCCTCACCATAGAGATAGTGGCGCCATATCTTCAGTGCAAACACAACGATCGCTAACTCTAAATCGTGTGTTGGATAGTTCCTCTCGTGATCCTTCAACTGTCTGGATCCATAGGCAACTACCTTCCCATCCTGCATAAGTACACAGCTCAATCCCTAATATGATGCATCCGTATACACAGAGAAACCTCTTGAGCTGGTAGGAATGGTGAGAATCGGAGCAGTGGTCAACCGACGCTTAAGCTCCCAAAAACTCCTAACATGGATCGTCCACACAAAACTTAACATCTTTTCTCGTGAGACGTGTTAATGAAGCAGCTAGTTTAGAGAAACTCTTAGCAAATCTTTGATAATAACCTACCAACCCCAAAAAAATTCTGATCTCAGTGACTGTCTTGGGCTGTTCCCACTGTATAACTACCTCAATCTTGGATGGATCCACTGATACCCCATCCTTTGATACCATATGGCCCAGAAATGAGATCTGCTCCAACCAAAAGTTACACTTACTGAGTTTGGCAGCTAGTCTAGAGAAACCCTCAGTAAATCTTCGATAATAACCTGCCAACCCCATAAAACTTCTGATCTCAGTAACGGTCTTGGACTGTTCCTACTGTACAACTGCCTCAATCTTGGATGGATCCACTGATACCCCATCCTTCGATACCATATGACCCAGAAATGAGATCTGCTCCAACCAAAAGTTACACTTACTGAGTTTGGCATATAACTCCTTCTCTCGGAGGGTCTGTAGAACTATCCTCAAATGCTGCTCATGATCTTCCCTGGACTTGGAATAAACCAAAATATCGTCAATGAACACTATCACAAACTGGTCCAGGTATGGCTTGAATACATCATTCATTAAGGCCATAAATACTGCGGGGGCATTCGTCAATCCGAATGGTATAACCAAGAACTCGTAGTGGCTATAACAGGTACGAAATGCTGTCATGGATACATCTCTACTCCGTATCCTCAACTGAAGGTACCCAGATCGCAGATCTATCTTAGAAAAGACCTGTGCTCCCTGGAGCTGATCCAGCAAATCATCAATGCGTGGAAGGGGGTACTTGTTCTTAATGGTAGCCTTATTCAACAACTGGTAACCTATACACAATCGGAGGCTCCCATCCTTCTTCCTTACAAACAAAATCGGAGCTCCCCAAGGTGAGACACTTAGTCTAATAAACCCCTTCTCTAGTAACTCTTGCAACTGCTTCTTTAACTCCTCCAATTGAATTAGAGCCATTCTATATGGTGGCTTAGGTATCGACTCTGTACCAGGTACCAACTCTATGCAAAACTCTATTTCTCTATCAGGTGGTAGCCCTGGTAAATCATCCGGAAAGACATCAAAAAATTCTGCAACTACTAGATTGTCTCTTAATTCCAGATGTGCCTTATCAATGTCAACCACGTATGCAATGAACCCTTCACATTATCCTTTCCACCATTAGCAACATAAGTCATCACATTAACATTCATGATTAATAAGTAAATTCCTCTCTTAAACATGACAAATAAAAATTATACTATTCTCATATACAATAATCATGTCTCTTCATTTCTTTTCAACAAAACTTACAATGAGATTATCTATCTCTAGAAACATCAATGTCTTAGCATAACAATCCATAATAACATGATTTGCAGCCAACCAATCCATTCCTAAAATTACATCAAAATCGCTCATACTCAGTAGAATTAAATCAGCTGCCATATTTTTTCCCCCTATCTTCAACTTACAATTCCTATATACATATTCAGTCAACTGACTATCATTCATAGATGTAGAAACCATCAATATTTTATCTAACAATGTGGGTTTTACATGCTTCAACAACTTATGTGCAAAGGAAGGCGATATAAAGGAATGTGTGGCACCAGGATCAAATAACACAAATGCTTCTAAATAAAAAATTAGGATGGTATCTTTAATCACATCCGTTGAAGTGTTTGCGGTGTCCAGGTCCAGTGCATGTACTCGCCCTCTACCAACCGTCTGTTTCCCTTTTTCCTCAACTGTAGCTCTCCTCCTCGGAGCAACTGTCTCAACCAGAGCTCTTTCTGGCTCTTTGCCCTTCTGTGGGGCAGTCTCCATCATCTCTGGATAATACCTAGAGATATGTCCTGGCTTCCCATATCTGTAACACACAACAGGGGTCGTCGGACAAGTCCTGGTACCATGAAATCTACCATATCTCCTACATTGATCGGAAGTAGGCTGTTGTCCTCCAATGACTACACCCATCGGTGGAGCTAAAGTTGGTACACATGAGGTTTAGTAGCTCTCTCTTGCACCTTCTCAATCTTTGGTCTCTTCTCAAACAATCTCTAACCTCCTCTCCTGGCCACTCTATCAATCCCGGATCTCTTCCGGTCTCTATCTCTCCTGCCACTAGCCTTTCCAAATTCAAAGGTATTCTGCTCAAAGTCCTGTTCACATAACTGCGCCCTGCGCACTGCCTCTTCATAAGTGAGGATGTTGAATGGAGCCAATCTGGATCTGATGGATGGTCTTAGTCCATCCATGAATTTTTGGACCTTCATAGCCTCACTGCTTAATGTATCAGGGTCATATCTCCCCAAGGATATGAACCTGAACTTATATTCATCCACAGAGCGGTTTCTCTGAACCAAATTCATAAATTTCATCTGTAACTTCCTCTGTGCTGTGGCGAGAATGTACTACCTCCTGAAGGCCTTTAAGAATATCTCCCATGTGATCATTGAGTGTCGGGCCCTTATAATAGATATGGTGGATCTCCACCAGTGCTCTGTCTCGCCTTTCAGTATAATTACGACAAAGGACACTTTCTCAGCCGATGTATATCTGAAGAACCCATACAATTTCTCCATCTCATAAACCCAATCCTCAGGAACAACCAAGTCCTTCACTCTAAATATTATAGGTTTCAACTCCTGAAACTGTCATAGCCTATTCAATTCACAATCATATCCCAGGTCACTGTCGCTTGGCTATAGAGCAATAGGAGAAGCCGTATCCTGAACTAGAGGTGGTGTAACAGTTCCTGTAGTCTGAGGCTTTTCTGCCTCTGCAACCGCCTGTCCAGTAGTAGTAGGCTGCACGACTGGACCTCGTCTATCGCCAGCACCCAAAGCTTATGTGACTATCTCCACTAGGCTCTCAATACTCCGTTCTATCCTCGCGAAGCGTGCCTCAGTGTTCCCTGGTCTCTCAATAGGGTTTTGTGGAGCTTGATCAATCTGTGGCTCAGCATGGCTCTCAAACCTGCCCCTATGGCCTCTAGTACGTGCACCCGCCCCTCTACCTCAACGTGTGATAGGCATAATGCCTAATTTCCTGTACCCATATCATATATTAGTCTTATTCCATCTCGGTATACACAATTATATATAAACAAAAGCACAGTAATATGAAGATGTAACTTTTCCTACTTATTAATACCGACTCATATCAGGCCAACTCAGATCTGATATCAATCTTTGTCATGACCCCTTTTCATCATTTTTATCTAAAAATCACCATAAATTTTTTACTTTTTCATTCCTTACCCGGTTGTGAAAAACTCTCACAAATAACAGTTGGACCATGAGTCAGTATTAATCATCATTTACCAATCATCTTTCAATTAATCAAAAGCAAACACATACGTTTGAAAGTTTAAGATCTATACTTATACATGTTTGCTAACACTTACATCCCCCATATTACAATTCAAAATGATTACTGTGCTATTACATGTTTAGATACAAAAAGAATTCCTGTGTGTATACCTCTTAGCGATGGAGAGCAGCGGATATCCAAATACAACACCTTAGTCTTTCACTAGGCTACTGTGTGCGCTCTCTAGAGGTGGAAAGTGAATGGGATGAGCAACCACACGCTCAGTAAGGAAATAATGCAAGCATGGTAGATAACTACACTATCTAAATGCTTATAATGTCATGCATAAAGATCATTAATATCCGGAGCATGAGGAAATATTAAAACTATGCCACATGTATTTAGATATATTATGTACTAAAAAACATGAAAATATGCATGTAAACATGGAAAATCATCATGTAAAACTTCTCATGCTTATAGTAATACACATCAAAATAAGGAAAAATCTTCACAAAACCATCCCTCAAGATGTAGCACTTTCTCAAAACACAACAAAACTCGTCACAAAACAGCAATATCATCTCTTTAAAACATCCCACAAGGCTCGACCCCTCCCTCGAGTCTACCTTGGACAACACAGATCATACTCAGTATGTAAAACCATGTGATATCATGTGAGATAGGTGATCACTATAAAATCGAGGACTATGTTGGCCAACTATGTCATTATCATCCCAGACAACACGAATCCCGGTGTGCAAGGTATCATGCTGGAACGGAGGTGAGTTAGTCCTACACCAGACTTCCAAATCAACATCATAACCTCACGGTACAACGTACCCCATGTGATATACACGGTACAACGTACTCCATGGACCCATATCATGGTTGGGGGTGCCTGCCATAGGTCTTATCTACCTCATGCCATGTATAACCTACACAGTCTCAAGTGCATGTGCGAGCATCTCATCCGTGTGACTAACAGTCTACACGAGGCATCTAGCACGGCTCGTGCAAGCATCTCATTCGTGTGACACACAGTTTACACGAGGCATCTAGTACGACTCATTTCATATCACAGTGTGAGAACTAGTGTAAACTGAGCTTCAGCACGATTCATGCATCATCAATAAATTCCCTCGTACGAGCTATGCTCTAATACGACTTTATGCATAAACATTAATGAGGAAATCGCGTACGAGCAGGAGCTCCAGTACGGCTGGTAAACATCATCAACTCAAAATATGGTGCGAGCTAAGCTCCAGCACATTTTCGATATATTTAAAGCATCAAATCCAGTACGAGTGAAGCTCCAACACATTTAACTCATATAAATCTGATAGGTAGCTCTATTTCAACACAGCACATTAAAATCAAAGTCAGCACCCGACTCGTGCTTTTTCATGAAATCATGGAAATCAAATGGCCAGTCTATCTATCAATTTTCTTAAACCAAAGTAATGTGTTTCATAAAAACGTCAAAACGTGATGTTTATGCAATTATTAGCCTTACTAACCCTTTTGCAAGATTCACTTTAAAAACCAAATCATTTACATTCTTAGTTGTTCACATAAATCATTAATTCCTTTCTTGATAACCAACACAATTTTTTTTTCAATACCCTATAATCACACTCAAAATACGTGCAGCTATCTCTAGGCACTTACAAAATTCCCTTACCTGAAATCGTGTCGAGTGATTCCACTTCCTTAGATCTGTTCGATCGTGCAGTTCGATTCGCATCCGATGAAATCTCTAGAGCTGCACAGTTCACTTATTACATCAATTTAACTCAATACAACGCAATCCTCACTTTTATTATATTTGATTCGACTTATTGGGTCCATTAACGCTTATAAGGTCTCTCTCTTTCTCTTAAGTCCATTTTAATTGCTCTATTCATTTCTTGAGAATCTATGGATTCACACTAAATCGGCATTAAGCTCCTAATGTCTCTAGTTCATCATTTCCTTCACTATGGAAATTTATCGAACACCTCTTATGCCCATTATCAATCATCATCCATTCTAACATATATATTTCACAAAACTATCTTAGAATCATCTATACATGCTTAAATCATCATCAACTCCATGTCATTTAAATTTTCTATTGGCTCTACCGAGAGGGGGGGTGAATCGGTTTTCTAACAATTATGGCAGATTTTAAATTAATCGCAATTTAAACACAAATGATAATGAATAAAACAGTGCAATATAACAATTTAATGCAAAGAGAGGGAAAGAGAAACAAACACAGCGACTTATAGAGGTTCGGCCAACTCTTGCCTACGTCCTCTCTCCTTGACCTTCTTGTCAAGTGGTTTCTTTCTCTCTTTCAAAAGAGTTTACAAAGTTCCTTTTACAGGTTAAGGAATAACCTCTCTACCCTTAGCAATACAGAAAATGTATTCACCCTTTTACAATAACTCTCACTGAGGAACAATCCTCTTTTCTTTTAAGGTGTGGATGAATACAGAATAAGGCTTTTCAGTGGGTAGGACTAACAAAGCTTGTAGTACTTAAGCTTGTACAATAAATCTCAATTAATGAGCAATAGGGATACAAGGAATGAAAGAATTAAAGCTTGAGAATGTTTGGAATGTTCAGTGATAGTCTCTCTGTCTGCTTTATCTTCAATGCTTGGTTATATACTGAAGGTTGGGTAGTTGGAGCATTAAATGCAGTTTTTCCCGTTGAGATTTGAAGAAAATAGCCGTTGGGAACCTCCAGTGGTCAGACAGATCGATCTCCTATCTTGGCCAGATCGATCTCCTAGTTTTAAATCCTGCAATGACAAAGCACAAATACACAGGGAGATCGATCTCATACATTACCAGATCGATCTGTTAGTTTGAATAGGCAGAGGCAGATCGATCTGTCGAATAGGCAGATCGATCTCCTATTCTCTCTGTTTGAGGCAAGATCGATCTCTCAATACACCAGATCGATCTCTTAAGCTCTCTGACTTTGAGCAGATCGATCTCTTCCTTACCAGATCGATCTCCTAAGTTCTCTGACTTAGAGCAGATCGATCTCTTAACCCTTGCAGATCGATCTCTTTTTACCTTAAACCCTTTACACCGTTTTAAGGCTTGCCAGATCGATCTCTTCCATCATGAGATCGATCTCTCATCAAGTATAAACCCAGGAGATCGATCTCTCACACCTCAGATCGATCTCTCATCAGCAGAACTCTAAGTTCTGGTCCTGATATCTTCTAAACATGTTTGTATACCATTTTAACATTATTGTATTAACTTGTTTTGTCATTTCAAAATACATTAACTCAACAATCTCCCCCTTTTTGATATGACAAAACTCATCCAATAAACATGTTTAGTGAATTTGCAAAATTCCCCCTTTTTGTGAGCTTTTGACTTTGTTAAAGATTTAACTCATCCTTAGTTAAATCTTAACTCCCCCTTAGTTAGCTCTAGCTCTTAACTCCCCCTCAATTAAATCATCCTATAACTCCCCCTCAATTAAATCATCCTAACTACCCCTCAATTAAATCATCCTAACTTCCTTTTAAACATTTAACACATGTTTCTTCTCCCCCTTTTTGTCATATCAGTCACAAAAGATCGAAGACTCATGGCATTTCAAAATCAATATTTGCATTAACACATCCAATATTCAAGCAAATCACATTTCATTCAAGCAAATTTTTCACAGAAAACATCAAGTAGCTTAATAATGTTGTAACTACACTAAATTAAAACACCTAATGCCTAATGTGAGGGAGGATCACGATCCAAAAGCTCCTCAACATGCGTGCGCGTAACTTGGAGCTCATCGAACATCGCCTCTTGAGTTTCTTGAAATTTATCGAACATTGCCTTTTGAGTGTCTTGAAGTTTATCCACTCGTTGATTCAATTCAGCAAACATACGCTGCTGAGTGGTATGTCCTTCATCGATCCTCTGACTGAGGTCGCTTATCATCTTCACGAGCAGCTCCAAGTCAGCAGGAGACGATGTTTGTGCAGTTGGCGGAGCCGATGGTTCCGGAGCTGGTGCTGCAGGTGGATGCACTGGCTCAGCAGTGGGGTCCTCCTCCATAGCCTCTGCAGGTTGCTGATCCCTCTTTTTCATCCAATTGCCTCGGATATCTTTGTAGTATCCCATGTGATGGAGGGTCTCGATGTTGAGGACGCTCTTGGGAGAGGGCAGTTCTCCGATTTTGCAACTGCTGTCTATCTTGAGGCGTTGAAGAAAGTATGCCAACGGTTGAGGAAACACTATCGTTGTCGCTTGGCCTCGGACTATTTTTAACCAGTCTCGGAAGATGAAGTGAACTAGATTGGGTTTTTGACTGGTGGTATGGATATGATGAATCCAAAACCTATCTAGCCTCCGAATAGTTGAGTGTCGAGTACCAAACGGACGAAGGTTCCACGAGATGATGAGATGGAGTAGTCGGGGATGCATCGGAAGTTCACTTGCCTTTTCCCCGGGAATATCAAACTCTAAGGGAACCTCTTCATCTTCGTTTGTCAAACCTTCGTCACGTATGTCGAAGGCTTGGGCTAAAATTTCAGGGGTTACGGTAATTGAGCGTCCCATGACAAACGTTGTGAAACCAAGGATTTGACAGGAATCAATGGGATCGTAATTGAGTTCGGCATTGGAAAAGAATGCACGAACGAGATTTTGAGGTACGGGAGTGTTTATTTTCAAAAAAGGACATCCAACCAAATTCCTCAAATTTTGACACGTATGGAAAATCAATGCGATTGAGGAAAGAAAAATCTATAGTCCGCCAATGCTTAATTGGCATGGTTGAGAAGGACTCTTCGTATCGCTTCCTTTTTGCAGGTGTTTTAAAACACCTATTGAAAGAAGCGATGGAAGCGGAAGGAGTGGGTTGGGATGAGGAACCTGCCTCTCCTGTGGTTCTAGGGGGTTTGTTTGCTACTGACTTCCTAGGCATGATTCTAGATTCTAAATTCGCCTAAACAAATTCAACAGAGAGAAAAGCAATGAAACAGTACCTCGGGTTGCCCTAGAATGAATAACAACACAAATCAGAGAAAATTTTTGAGAAATTTGTAAGAGATGTGGGTTAAAATACCAGAATACGACACTGGGATGCAGGAATGACCGTACGAAGATCGATCTGAGAAGGATTCGAAGGTGATGGTGCGAGGGAATTTGAGAATTTGAAATTTTAGGTTTTGTGAGAATTGGGGATTTTTTGCGAGATTTTATACTGCAGGACACAGGAGATCGATCTGTCGAGGCGACAGATCGATCTGTCATTTCCAGAAAGCCAAGAAGGATCGATCTGTCGTAAGGCCAGATCGATCTGGTCGCAAACAGAGGCTTAAGGAGATCGATCTGTTACATGCACAGATCGATCTGTAGAATGCGGAAGCTTGATGAGATCGATCTGTCGTGTGGACAGATCGATCTGCCTCTAAACAGAGACGTAAGGAGATCGATCTTATGGTTAGAAGATCGATCTGCTTAGCTTAACCTTGATAGTTTAGGCTTGTTTAAGGGATAGAGATCGATCTATATCTCAAGGAGATCGATCTCTCATCCTTTTTGTCAGAAAATTTTTGCAAAAACTCTTTAAAAATCAACTTGAAATCAAGATTTTTACAACATGAAAGTCCTAAGGCATATTCATGAGTCCTAATTCACCTCTAAGGATACAAAACCTATCTCTATCAAGGGGTTTGGTGAATATATCAGCTATTTGATGTAGAGTATCAATATACTCTAAGATTATATCCCCTTTTTGTACATGATCTCTAAGGAAGTGATGTCTAATTTCTATGTGCTTGGTTCTGGAGTGTTGTATAGGATTCTTAGACAGATTAATGGCACTGGTATTATCACATTTAATAGACACTTGTTTCATGTCAATACCATAATCTCTCATTTGTTGTTTAATCCACAACACTTGAGCACTACAACTACCAGCTGCTATATACTCAGCTTCAGTTGTGGACTGAGCTACACTGTTTTGCTTCTTGGAGAACCAAGAAATTAACCTATTTCCTAAGAATTGGCAAGTACCTGAAGTACTTTTCCTATCTATTTTGCAGCCTCCAAAATCAGCATCTGAAAATGCATGAAGGGCAAAAGTGGAGTTTTTGGGATACCAAAGTCCTAGTGAGGGAGTATCTTTGAGGTATCTAAAAATTCTCTTAGTTGCCAACAGATGTGATTCCCTAGGAGAGGATTGAAATCTAGCACAAAGGCATACACTAAACAATATATCTGGTCTACTTGCAGTTAAATAAAGCAATGATCCAATCATAGACCTATAGAGTTTAGTGTCTACACACTTACCACCTTCATCTTTGTCAAGCTTGATGTTGGTGCCCATTGGAGTGGCTTGAGATTTGCAACTCTCCATTCCAAATCGCTTGAGCAAGTCCTTGGTGTACTTTGCTTGATTGATGAAAGTTTCATCCTTTGTTTGTTTCACTTGAAGTCCCAAGAAGAATGTGAGTTCTCCCATCATGCTCATCTCAAATTCCCCTTGCATGATCTTAGCAAACTCTTGACATAAAGACTCATTAGTTGAACCAAAAATAATATCATCTACATATACTTGTACAACTAGTAAGTCCTTATTTTTATTTTTGATGAATAATGTGGTGTCTACCTTTCCTCTTGAGAATCCTTTTTCTATTAAGAACTTTGACAACGTTTCATACCAAGCTCTAGGAGCTTGTTTTAACCCATAAAGTGCCTTAGACAATTTGAAAACATGTTCAGGAAATTCATGATTTTCAAATCCGGGAGGTTGCTCTACATAGACTTCTTCATTAATGAAACCATTCAAGAATGCACTCTTTACATCCATTTGATATAACTTGAAATCTTTATAACATGCAAAGGCAAGTAACATTCTTATTGCCTCTAATCTAGCTACCGGTGCATATGTTTCATCATAGTCTATGCCTTCCTCTTGTCTATAGCCTTGAGCAACTAGCCTAGCCTTATTCCTTATGATCACACTATTTTCATCCATTTTGTTCTTGAATATCCATTTAGTTCCAATTATAGAGTGATCACTAGGCCTTGGAACTAGTTTCCATACTTTGCTTCTCTCAAATTGATTTAACTCTTCTTGCATTGCTAGGAACCAATTATTATCCTCTAAGGCTTCATTGACATTCCTAGGCTCTATTTGAGATACAAAGGCTATATATTGGCACATATTCCTTAAGGATGACCTAGTTCTAACTCCAAGAGTTGGATCTCCTACTATTTCACAATCTTTTACATATCCTAACTCTCTTGGTGCTCTAGGTTCTCTTTCTAAAACTTCTATTTCTTCTTCATCTTCTTTATTCAAATCAAGCTTTTCTAGAAAGTCATCTTCTAAGCCTTCATCAAATATCTCAACATTTTCATCATTGTTGGTTGAATCTTTAGATATATTATTTGATTCATCAAATATAACATGAATAGATTCTTCAACCATTAATGTTCTTTTGTTATAAATTCTATAAGCCTTTGAATTCAATGAATATCCTAGAAATACTCCCTCATCACTTTTGGCATCAAATTTTCCTAAATTATCTTTTTCATTATTTAGAACAAAGCATTTGCAGCCAAAAGGATGGAAGTAACTAATGTTAGGCTTCTTACCTTTGTAGAGCTCATAAGGAGTTTTCTTTAGCATGGGTCTTATCATAGCTCTATTGATTATATAACATGATGTGTTTATAGCTTCAGCCCAAAAGTACTTTGGCAAGTTATTTTCACATAACATGGTCCTAGCCATCTCTTCCAAAGTTCTATTTCTTCTCTCAACTACACCATTTTGTTGCGGTGTCCTAGGGGCTGAAAAATTATGGCTAATTCCTTGATCATTGCAATACTCATCAAATCCTATATTTTCAAATTCTTTGCCATGATCACTTCTAATGCTTGTTATTGTATATCCTTTTTCATTTTGAGTCACCTTTGAGTAAGTTATGAATTTTTCTAAGGCTTCATTTTTTACTCTCAAAAAGAACACCCAAGTGTACCTAGTGTAATCATCAACTATTACAAAACCATAGTGTTTCCCACCTAGGCTAGTGGTTCTAGTTGGTCCAAATAAGTCTAAATGCAGTAATTGAAGAGGCCTAGTGGTGGATACACTATTCTTAGGCTTAAAAGTTGTTCTCTTGTGTTTTCCTTTAACACAAGCTTCACATATTTCTTCATGATTAAAGGGTAGTTTGGGTAAGCCTATGACTAGATCCTTTCTTGCTAATTTGGATAGCACATGCATGCTAGCATGACCTAGTCTCCTATGCCATAACCAAGATTCCTTTTTGTTATCTACCATTAAGCATATGTTTTCGTTTTTGAGTTCATTAAGGTAGACTATATATATGTTACCTTGCCTATGACCTAGAAGAAGAATTTTATTTGACTTAGGATCTATAACATTACATTTCATGCAATCAAAAATTACTTTGTAACCTTTGTCACAAAGTTGACTAATGCTTAGCAAGTTATGCTTTAGACCCCTAACAAGTAATACTTTTTCTAAAGAGAAATGATCATTACCTATTGAGCCACTCCCTTCCACTTGGCCTTTGGAGTTGTCCCCAAAAGTGACTTCTCCACCAATTTTCGATTTGAAGGAATTGAAATGGCTTTTATCACCCGTCATGTGCCTTGAGCATCCACTATCTAAGTACCAAGCTTCTTTTGTTTTAGCTTTGTGGCTATGCTCAATCACCTATAACAAAAAAAATAAACACACTCAAGTCTTAAGTACCCAAATTCTCTTGGGTCCTTGGAGGTTAGTAAATGAAATTCTTGATCCCATTGGGATCCATTTTGCTAATGCATTGCAGTCCTTGGAATGAATTACCTCTTTTGGAATCCATATCCTTTTTACAATTTTTCCTTTAAGATTCCTCATCTTTATAGTGCAATAATGTGACTTATGTCCCTTCTTATTACAATATGAACAAGTAATTGCAGGTTTATTCATGCTCTTCCTAGCAATAAAACTCTTAAGATGGGTTTCCCTACTTTGTGCATTATACCCTAAGCCATTTTTGTCAAAAAATGCCCTTTGGGTTTCTAACATGCTATCTAGCTTTTGTTGCCCCATGTGAAACCTATTAAAGGAGTTATGTAAATTGCTATTTTTCTCCTTAAGGTCACAAATTTCTAGATTTGCAATCTCTAGTTTCTTCTCACATTTCAATTTATCTTGTAGCATTATCTCATTTTCCCTTTTTAATTTAGATATTAACTTTTTATACTTCATGCTTATAGATTCATACTCTAATGCTAAATCATCAAATGCATCTTGCAGTTCATCAAAAGAGTATTCATTGATATTAGATGTTACCTTTTCATCCTCATCAATTGCCATGAAGCATAGGTTGGCAATGTCCTCATTTGATTCATCATCAGAGCAGTCACTGTCACTCCATGTTGCTACCATCGCCTTCTTTTTATGAAACCTATCATTGGATCTTTTGAGGAGAGGGCAGTTAAATTTTATGTGTCCAGGTTTTTTACATTCATAACACACAATAGAGTCTTTTCTACCTACTTCCTCTTGTTCTCTCCTATTGTTTCTCCTATTGCTATTACTAGTTCTCATCCTCATGAATTTATTAAATCTTTTGGCAAACATTGCCATCTCAATATCCTCCTCACTGCCACTCTCATTTTTAATTTCCTTTTCAGCAGTGGATTTTAGAGCAACACCCACTTTCTTGGGTGGCTCTTCATTTCTTTTAAGCTTCATCTCATAAGTTAGCAAAGAACCTATTAATTCATCTAAGGACAATGTGTGTGGATCCTTAGATTCCTCTATTGCTGTCACTTTAGCTTCCCATGATTTAGGTAAGCTATTTAAAATTTTCTTTACCATTTCAATATTAGAATATATTTTTCCTAAAGATTTTAATCCATTAATTATATCGGTAAACCTAGTGAACATATCACTAATGGATTCTTCTTCCTTCATCCTAAAGAGCTCATAATCATGTGTGAGCATACCTACTTTTGTCTCCTTCACTTGGGTTGTACCCTCATGAGTTATTGCCAATTTATCCCATATTTGCTTGGCATTATCACACCCGGAGACTCTATTATATTCATTAGGACCTAAAGCACAAAATAATGTGTGCATAGCTTTAGCATTTAGCTGTGCACATTTAATGTCATTAGAGTCCCATTCATCTTCTTCTTTGGGAATATCTCTTCCCTCTATTTTCTTCGTAGGGATTTGAGGTCCCTTAACTATAATTCTCCATACTTCATAGTCATTTGCTTGAATGAATAGCATCATCCTAGTCCTCCAATATGAATAATGTTCACCATTGAACATGGGAGGTCTAACCGTGGAGTGCCCCTCTCCTATCAAACTAGTTGCTACATTGTTAAGAGCCATTTGATCGTTTCTACTCTTAGGAAGTTGTTCCTACGTGATTAAAGAGTCCTAGCTCTGATACCAATTGTTGGCTCTACCGAGAGGGGGGGTGAATCGGTTTTCTAACAATTATGGCAGATTTTAAATTAATCGCAATTTAAACACAAATGATAATGAATAAAATAGTGCAATATAACAATTTAATGCAAAGAGAGGGAAAGAGAAACAAACACAGCGACTTATAGAGGTTCGGCCAACTCTTGCCTACGTCCTCTCTCCTTGACCTTCTTGTCAAGTGGTTTCTTTCTCTCTTTCAAAAGAGTTTACAAAGTTCCTTTTACAGGTTAAGGAATAACCTCTCTACCCTTAGCAATACAGAAAATGTATTCACCCTTTTACAATAACTCTCACTGAGGAACAATCCTCTTTTCTTTTAAGGTGTGGATGAATACAGAATAAGGCTTTTCAGTGGGTAGGACTAACAAAGCTTGTAGTACTTAAGCTTGTACAATAAATCTCAATTAATGAGCAATAGGGATACAAGGAATGAAAGAATTAAAGCTTGAGAATGTTTGGAATGTTCAGTGATAGTCTCTCTGTCTGCTTTATCTTCAATGCTTGGTTATATACTGAAGGTTAGGTAGTTGGAGCATTAAATGCAGTTTTTCCCGTTGAGATTTGAAGAAAATAGCCGTTGGGAACCTCCAGTGGTCAGACAGATCGATCTCCTATCTTGGCCAGATCGATCTCCTAGTTTTAAATCCTGCAATGACAAAGCACAAATACACAGGGAGATCGATCTCATACATTACCAGATCGATCTGTTAGTTTGAATAGGCAGAGGCAGATCGATCTGTCGAATAGGCAGATCGATCTCCTATCCTCTCTGTTTGAGGCAAGATCGATCTCTCAATACACCAGATCGATCTCTTAAGCTCTCTGACTTTGAGCAGATCGATCTCTTCCTTACCAGATCGATCTCCTAAGTTCTCTGACTTAGAGCAGATCGATCTCTTAACCCTTGTAGATCGATCTCTTTTTACCTTAAACCCTTTACACCGTTTTAAGGCTTGCCAGATCGATCTCTTCCATCATGAGATCGATCTCTCATCAAGTATAAACCCAGGAGATCGATCTCTCACACCTCAGATCGATCTCTCATCAGCAGAACTCTAAGTTCTGGTCTTGATATCTTCTAAACATGTTTGTATACCATTTTAACATTATTGTATTAACTTGTTTTGTCATTTCAAAATACATTAACTCAACATTTTCTCTCACTAAACCCATTCTAGGTCATGGTTGTTTAAGCATGTAAATGAATGTTTCATCAAACATTATATACACCAATCTACTCATCAAAATGTCTACATCAACATACTAGAAGATGGTGTATAGAAATCTTACCTAGCTTGACCTTTTTTTTTCTTTTTGCTAAAATGGGGAAAAAACCTCTTTGCTCATTCAATCCAAAGTTTGGGCTTCCAATCTTTGACTATGTTGTTCACTTCCTCTCTAAGAACAACTTTTCTCTAATAGCTTTTTCTCAAATGTTTATGGAAAGGGGTGTATTATAGAGTGATAAAACTAGGTTGTTGTTGAACATGGAGAAAATTTGGGTTGTCTCGTGGAAATAAAGATTCAGCTGCCCAGTTTTTATAGAAAACACATTATGAGATCGATCTCCAAGGGTAGGAGATCGATCTGCCCTTGATTCAATTCCTTCAAAAGTTCGACTTGTAGGCCATGAGATCGATATGCCCATTGCATGAGATCAATTTGCTCAAGGGAATAAGATCGATATGGTTCAGGCAGAATGCTTCAGAGATCGATCTGGCCTTAAGAAGAGATCGATCTGGCCTATCCAGAGGTAACTAGAGATCGATCTGTCTATGGGAGGAGATCAATCTTGTCCAGGCTGAGGCAACTTGAGATCGATCGCTTGTAAAGAGATCGATCTACCTTGTATTCAACAGCATTCCAGCTGCAATCTCTCAGATTTTTCACAGTTAAACTCTTATTCAATCACTTCGATATCCATTTTGCATTTCATTTACACTTAACACTCAAAGACATCCAATTCTTATGATTCATATATTGTATAATTTGTCTGTACATCATGGAAATCATAAGATTACATAAAAATTTACGGGTCTTACATCCAGCCACCCATCAATGCCTTGATCGGTCTTTATTTTTATAGGAGCTAACCATAGATCAACCCGGTGTCATAAGATAAGCATTCCTTATACCCTTATGTGATGTATCCCAGCCATCGATCATAAAATCCTACACAGTTCTAATGGAGTGTCCAAATCTCCAAATCAAGACACAATATCCTCGAAGGGATCCATCGTTCACAAAATACAAGTACAAAATTATAGCAAAAATCGTCACATTTCTCATATAACATATATAGATTTCAAATCAGTATACATACATGACCTAATTATATACATACGAAATCCTGTAGAAGACATTATCCGAATCACAACAAAAATTTCAATGTTTACAAAGCTTATTATAAACACAATTTTATCAAAAATAGGCAATACATATACTGTTCAATTTCATAAAGCATATGTTTTATAACACTAAGAGAAAATTAAAAGGTTTGATTAGAATACTTACAAATTCTTTGGAATTACCACACATATACCTTGAGTTTTCATGCAAAGATACCTCAATCAACATGTTGCCAAGTCAATGTGTATCAAGTAAAGTCAAACTCTAATTTTTAATCATTTGACTAACCAATTTCACAATTTTACTTAACTATCATTGATTCCCTAAACTCCTTTCTTAGTCAAATCCCATTTGACTTTTGGTCAAAGTCAAACCCTAAAAATTTGACTAGATCAAATTTAAGCTGACTATTGCCTTCAAACCCTAAAAATTTGACTAGATTAAATTCAAGCTGACTATTGCCTAAAACTTTTTTTAGATCTTGTTTTTGTTATTGAGACCCTCCAAAGTCACTCTAAACCCCAAATTACCTTAAGTCAATCGTTCATTTATTTTGTAAAACTAATCTAAACCCTAACTAATTTTAACATCATCATCCAAACCCTAAAATTTGCTACCAAATCATTCACACAACATCAAAAGAGGTCATGATCAAACACACATTATACTTTATGGCTTGTAGGATCAACTGACTCTACCATCCATTCAAGCTTGGTCAAATATGTCCCTAAATTTAAACCTTACCTTAAAATGAAGAATTTTAAAATTCAATCTTTCGATCTTCAAGATTTATTTACAAATCTTAAATAATCTTCGTAATAAGCCAAGAGTAACATGTAGTATACCTCATTATACCAAGTGGTCAAACCTTTCTCCCTTAAAGTCTTTATCCAAACATTCATAGGAAGGATTTTCAAAAATTTTGTTAAAATTCATCAATACTATGATCACAATTACTTCAATACTACTTTAAACACCTAAGAAATCAAATTTTCTCACCTTTATTCTTTCTTGGCCGAATGATCCTCAAGCTGATCGAATCTTCTTCATGCAAAAATGTCTAACTTTTAATTGATATTTCACATACTTATTCATGCACTACATCTCTTTTTAAATCTAACAAGAAACACCAATTTCTTACCTCCAATCCCTCATTGGCCGAACCATTTAAGCCTTCATTTTTCTTTCTTTAGTTTGTTTAGTCTTGTATGTACCAAAATGAAAGAGCCATGGGGTTTGAGGTTAGTGGTTGGCCATGGTAGAGGTGAATACCCCATGGCCATCTCATGTAAGCCCCCCTTTGGCCATATGTGAGTTAGCCATAATTTCAACTAAATACCATACAAGGAGTAGGAAGTCACATTGCATGTAGCCTTGTTCATGTTTATTTTGGTTTGAGCATGCCGAATATAATTTTGTTGTATTATGACAAATCTTAAGCATAAAGATGTGAAAAATTCTTTACATACATGTTAGAAAGATTCAGGGATCATAATATCAAAGAATTATTTATGAAAAGTTATGAAAACAAAAACTGAAGCTCTTATTACAAGGGAATTTCAACAGCCTTTATATTTTTGTGGGAGTGTTGAATTTTAGGTCTTTTGGTACATTTGAACTTGTACTACTATTCCTTACATATGGTTAAAGTGGTAGCCTAAAATAATCATAGGAAGACCTAAAATCGAAAACTCGAGAGATCTTTAAAGGTATGCTATTTTGGTAATTTTGGTGTCTATAACGTTTTATCACTTCCTATTTTATATGGTAAAATGATGGCTTGAGGTAATCAATGATAGGCTCCATTTTAAGAAAGTTTCTAAAAATGAAAAGTGAGTTTAAATGAAAAGTTCAACATAAGCTCAATTTTATTGTGAATTTAGTTATGAATGTCTATGGCATTATGATCATCATGCTAATCATCAATTGCTTACTAAAATGTTTAAAAAGTTTTGAAATTGATTGGATTCCTAAACATGGTATATCTTCCATAAACAAATAATTGAAAACCTTAATTTAGTAACATATTTTGTAAGACCCGAATTTAATTAAAATACGAAAATTAAATTAGAAAAGATGGGGGATGTATGAAGGAAGGTCAGGTAAAATTGATTTTCGAAACAAGAGCAGGGGTAAAATGGTAAAAATACCAAAACTCGGTATTAAGGCGATAAGAAAATTTTAATTAAAAATAAGGATGTAAGATATCTTGATCGATAATGAGGAAATTATACAATTTGGGTCAATTGATCAAGATTCGAAAATTTTAAAAATACCGAAAAATTATCGAAATGATATCTCGAAAAGCGCGAAGGAATAATATCGAAAATTTGGAGAAAAATATATTTAATAAATTAAATTTAAATTAAATAAATTAAATTAGAATAAAAATAATATAAGTGTAGATATTTTGGATTTTATGGAGTATTTTAATGAATAGTGAAATAATTAAATAAATAATAATAATAAAAATAATTAATAAAATAAATGAAAAAAAAGGGATCAGATTGGAAAAAAACGGGGAGAGAGAAACACAAAGCAGAGACGGAAAAACGGAAGCCGATGGAACCCGACGAGCCCGAGGATGCACCGGCGACCGACAGGCTCCGACGAGGCCACGAGGAGGTAGAGGAGAGACCGACGAGCACGTGGGCACCGGAATCGCACCGTGCAGTGGCCGGAGGAAGCCGATCGGAAGAGGGAAAGAACTGAGGAGAAACGGCCCGATTTTCGGCGATCCACGGCAGCTGGGCATCAACGGAGGCCACCGATGAGTTCAGGAGGAGGAGCCGGTCATTTTGAGGCCGGTAGCAGCCGACGAAATGGGTCCCGACGGTCGAAAGAGAAATGGGTCCCGACGGTAGGAGGAGAACAGGCCGGACCGACCATTTTTCGACGAGCTCGAGGTAATTTTAGGTAATTTTAGGTAATTTTAGGTAAGCTTGCACTTTAAATTGAAAAATCCAAAAATCCAAAAATAGTAGAATTATTTTAGGTAATTTTAAATAAGCTTGCACTTTAAATTGAAAAATCCAAAAATATTATTTCTCATGCATTAGTTAGATTTTATTGATAAGTTAGTAATTAGATATAATTAGGATTAATTTAGAATTAATATTTTAGACATTTAGACTTGTAGTTATTTTCTTAATTTTTCTAGGACTTTATTTCATTAAATTTTAAGTTAGTTTAAATTGCATTTTTATTAAGTAGTTTAATTACATGCATATTTTATTTTGGGTTTGTTTAATTTTAGTTTAATTAATATTGTTTTTTTATTTTCATATTTGCATTTTATTTTAATTGCGTTAATGAATTTTTAACTGTTTAATTATCTTTTGTAGGTTAATGCTTTTATTACTCGGAGCTTTATAAGTAATTTTATCTCGGTTTTATTTTCTTTATTTTATAGTTTTTATTATTTTCAGTATTGTTAGCCAAGTAGATCACTCCCTTAAAATTCATAATTTGCTAGAATATACTTAGGGTAAGATTAACCGGTACTTAATTAGGTAATTCAACTTCTCTATGGGACGATAATCCGAGACTCAAATCTCATTATTACTTGTACGACTCGTGCACTTGCGGATAATACGTTTAGTTCGTACCAAGTTTTTGGCGCCGTTGCCGGGGAAGTCTTAATTAGCCATTAATTAATATCGGTGAAATTATGCTTAGGTGTAATTCTAGCTTGTAAATATTTAGGTTGTAAATATTTAGAGCCTTACTTAGGTTAGTTAAATTTTCTCATAATTAATTAAAAAAATTTGAAAAATTAAAAACTTGAAAAAAAAATTTCTAAGGACTTTCTAATGTTTGCATGCGTAGAGCCAAGAGTTATGATTGTTTTCCTCTAGATCCTGAAATTGAAAGAACTCTTAGGAAATTTGAAAAGATTCTAGGAAATTTATAGCTCCGCTGCAAAACACTATGGCAGAAAATAGAGAAATTATGACCGTTGGAGATTATGCGGTGCCGACTATTGGAGGGTATTATACTAGCATAAGGCCACCAGCTGTCCCTGCTAACAATTTCAAAATTAAGCCTTCCATCCTCCAGATGATCTAGACCTCTTTACAGTTCAGTGGGCTTCCGCACGATGACCTACATGCTCACCTCGGGCATTTCCTGGACTTGTGCAACACGTTCAAGAACAATGGATTATCTGATGATGCGCTTAGGCTTAGATTATTCCCCTTCTTACTTAGGGATAGGGCGTGATACTGGTTAACCTCCTTGCCTCTAGGATCCATTTTTACATGGGACGAGTTAGCCCATCAATTTCTAGCTAAGTTTTTCCCTCCCTCTAAAATGGCCAGACTCTGTAGTGACATATCTTCCTTTGCCCAGTTCGATTCTGAATCTCTTTACGAAGCTTGGGAACGATATAAGGAGCTTCTTAAGAAGTGCCCTCATCATGGCCTACCTTTATGGCTGCAAGTCCAGACCTTCTACAACGGACTTACAAGCCAAAATAGGACCATTGTTGACGCTGCTGCGAGTGGAGCTCTAATGTGCAAAACGGAGGAGGAAGCTTACGAGTTGTTCGACAAGATGACAGCTAACAATTATCTATGGTCTTCGGAGAGGCAATTGCCCAAGAAGTCAGTGGGTATCTATGAGCTCGACACGCTGTCAACCTTAACCTCTCAAATTGCTAACCTTACGAAGAAGGTAGAGTCGCTTAGTACCCAACATAATCCTTCTACCAGTCTAACCCTGTGTATTCTGTCCAAAGTCCTTTTCTTTCCTGCGAGCTGTGTTGTGGTACACACTCTGTAGATAAGTGTTTGCTTAACTTAGAAACGGTTCAGTATGTTGCTCCACTTTAGAAGCAACAGAACAACCCATTGTCAAACACCTACAACCCAGGGTGGAGGAACCATCCTAACTTTTCCTGGAGCCAAAACCAAGGGCAATCTTATAACTCTAGACCTGTAAAACCCACTGGTTTTTAAGCTCCATCGATTCATGTATTACCACAGTTGCAATTTCCACATCATCCGCCTCATCAACCATCCCCACCGCAATTTCCACATCATCCGCCTCATCAACCATCCCCACCTCAATTTCAGCATCATCCACCTCACTCCCATCAACCACCACCACCACCACAACCCCAGCACTTACTAGCAGCTGAGAAGAAGCCCTCACTTGAGGAAATGTTCACAATGATCCTATAAAATCAAGCTGCCTCAATTAAGAACTTAGAGGTTCAGGTGGGACAAATAGCGAATGCTCTTAGTCAGCGTCCTCAAGGGACCCTTCCTAGTAACACTAAAGCCAATCCTGTTAGGCAAAGGGAGGGTAAGGAACATGTTAAAGCCATCACCCTTAGGAGCGATCGAGAGCTGGATAATCCACAAGTTAAGTCCAGCCCTGAACAGCACATAGTTGAAGAATCTTTAAGTTCTAACGAATCAGCTTAGAAAGAGTAAGAACCTAAAGATCAGGCTGCAAAGGAATCAAAGATAGGTGCTTCTACATCTATACCTTCTTCTACTTCATAGCCTTCCTCATCCTCTGACGGTACAAATGTTTCCACTACATCCCCTCCAGTTAGACCACCAGTACATTTTCCTTAGAGGTTTCAAAACCAAAAGTTTGACCAACAATTTGTCAAATTTCTTGAGGTTTTTAAGAAATTTCACATCAACATTCCTTTCGCAGATGCTTTAGAGCAAATGCCAAGTTATGTGAAGTTTTTGAAGGACATCCTCTCTAGGAAAAGAAGATTGGAAGATTATGAGACGGTGGCCTTAACTGAGGAATGTAGTGCAATTATCCAAAGGAAATTACCCCCTAAGCTCAAGGATCCCAGGAGTTTTACCATACCCTGCACTATTGGAAATCTGTTCTTTGGTAGAGCCCTATGTGATTTAGGAGCCAGTATCAATCTGATACCTTTGTCTATCTACCAAAAGTTAGGAATAGGGGATACCAAGCCCACCGCAGTGACCCTTCAGCTAGCTGATCGTTCCATTAAATATCTGAAGGGGTTCATTGAAGACGTGCTGGTAAAGGTGGACAAATTAATTTTTCCTGCGGATTTTATCATGTTGGACATGGAAGAAGATAGGGAAATCCCCATTATACTAGGCAGACCTTTCCTAGCAACTGGTAGAACTTTAATTGATGTACAGATGGGGGAGTTAACAATGAGAGTTCAGGATCAGGAAGTAAAGTTTAATGTTTTCAAACCTTTGAAATTCCCAGATGACTCTCAAGAGTATTTTAAGATGGAGATTGAGGAGGATATAAGGCTTGAGCACAAGAAATCTGAGAGAATGAGGGAAGTAGATAGAGCTAAGGAGGAGTTAATTGTCAACATTCTGTCACCATTTTGGCTGACCCTCCTACTCTTCGCCTTACTGCTGAGTGTTGTTTTCTCCAGCTGCATTTGAAGTGGCTGTGTTTATTCTCACTTTGTATATAGTTCTTTTTCTTTTTCTTTTTTGTTGTTTCTTTCTTTGTTTATGTTGCAGATTTCTTTTCTAGTATTACGCTTTCAATCAAGCTTCAGTTGTTCATCATCATCAGAAAGGGGAGTACTCTGTTCTTGAGTTTAAATTCTTATATTATCTGCACACTGAGGACACTGTGCACTTTATGTTTGGGGGAAGGGTTATCACTTGAGCAATTTTGAGAAAAATTGGAAAAAATTTTAAAAATTTTTTGAAAATCTGAGAAAGAATTTTCTAATTTTTTTCGAATTTATGAGCTTAAATTGTTTGATTTTGGGATGATTTAGTGCTTAGCATGTATTTTTCCCATATTCCGATGATATGACCCCATGATTTAGTCTAACTTTGATTGAATAAGAAACATGATTATAGGAAAGGCATGAACTTGAATTCTTGAATTTGTCTTAATTCTGATTGTGATTGCCACATCTTATGCACATATCATGTCATGAATCTGTATATTTATTTAGAGAAAGCTTATGTGGACATAGGATTGCATTTGTTCAGTTGATTTTGTGCATCATATTCTAGAATTTGTTTGATCTGATCTCGAGGTGAAATATTAGATCACACTTAATTAAGGAGATGATTTAGGCCATCTTTGGATCGTTTGAGCCTTTCTAGCCATCCTTGTACATATTTTACCCCTAGTCACCCATCTGGACCAAATAAGTTTTTCTCTATAAATACACCTGCTTATTTTTCCTTAGCTTAAATACTATGTTCCTATCCCTTACCCCGAAAGCATGAAAAGTCATTGGAATATATTGTGATCTATGTACATATGGGTATTAAGAGATAGTGAAGGAGTATATATAAAAAAAATGAAAAAATGAAAATGAAGGAAAAAGAAAAAGAAAATAAGAAAGAAGAAAAATACAAAAATAGAATAAAACGTTTAGTGAAATAAATAAGTTTGGGGGAAATAAATTTGAGCTCTTACATTGAAGATCCTAGAAGTAATGCATGTTAAGGGGTAATTAAACATAAATCGACTTTATCATACCTTAGCCCCAACCTTACATTACAAGCTTAATGAAGTCCTATTGATCTTTGGTTAAGTGTGACTACATTAGTGGAGAGCTAAGTGAAAAGCAAACTTATAGGAATGATCACTTGTCATTGACTTTGCATTCACTATGTTTGCATAATCTGATCCGGGTAATGTACTGAGAAGTGGTTTTGACATTTTCACACACACACACACGAGGAGTCCAATTTGGGTTAGGACTTATGATTGAATGATTCTGAATGTTGGACTTGTAATTGTGAATCTTTGAGATCATAGTCTGTATTTTTTCTTTGAGGATAATATTGGGGAAATTATTATGTTGGTACTTGTGTCACGACCCAAAACTACCTAAAAATCAGAGTAAATTTTTCGCGTTTTGTTATTTTCTTTCATGCTTACCTGTCCTCTGATCGTGACCACACTCCACTAACAATTGGGTTGTGCGTCAATGCCAGTCCCACCATTCATTTACCATATAACTTAATTCTTTCTCAGTCATTTATAAGTGTTTACAATATTTATACATCCCCTAAAGTTACTTACAAACATGTTACTGTGCAATGCTTATTTAGATACAATATGAACAAGTGTATATACCTTAAATGATGGGCAGCAGCGGATGCAGTACTCAGTCGCCTCAACATCTACTGGAGATTATCTGTGTGAGAAAATGAAAGGGGTGAGCACATCAAGCTCAGTAAGGCAATCCTACGAACAAGTAGGTAACCATACTACCTACATGAACGTGGTGCCATGCATAAACCACCCTTTCTCCACACATTTCAAAACTGATGCTATGATTCATGATGTCATGTAAAACAAGTTTGCATGGAAAATTCAACATGCAACTATTTCAAATCATTTCTTTCTCATTTAAAATTTCACAACAAATCCAGGACTCAACCCATCCCTCGGGTGGTCCTGACTCACACAAAACCATGAAAATCAGTTTACATCACACATGGATTTAAAAAGCATGGAAATAACATCATGCAAATTTAGTTTAAAACCCATTTTCAATCTCGTCAAGATCATCAACATACGAGACTAGGCAATATCTGTATATCGGTAATAACCAGGACTATGGCCGTGTGTCCTCGTGAGCCCCTCTGCTACACGGATCCTAGTGAGCGGGGTCTCACCCTGATCGGGAACCGCCCGAGAGGTGGGTCACTCCATCCCGTCGGTCTTATCCGACCCTACGCATCCGTAGATACCACACGTATCCGAATATACCACTCATCCGAAGATGCCACACGTATCCGAAGATACCACGCATCCGAAGATGCCACACGTATCCGAAGATACCACGCATCCGAAGATGCCACACGTATCCGAAGATACCACGCATCCGAAGATGCCACACGGTACAGCGTACTCCATGCTACTTGCACCGTACATCGTACTCTGTGGACCCATATATCATACCCTATCTTAGAACGCACGTGCGAGCCTATTTAATCGGTGACACATAGTCTACCCGATGCTCCAAGCACGGCTCATCGCATGTTCTCATAAAATCAGTGCGAGCGATGCTCAGCACTCTCATCAAATCAAGTAAAACTAGTGCGAGCTAAGGTCTAGCACTCTCATCAAATCATGTGAAAAATCTGGTGCGAGTTAGACTCTAGCACCCTGTCACGAAAATCATGTAAAATCTGGTGCGAGTTAAACTCTAGCACCGTGTCACGAAAATCATATATATATATATATATATATATAAAGAATCTGGTGCAAGTCGGACTCCAGCACCAATGCATGTAAAACTCCAGTGCGAGCTCTCGCTCCAGCACTAATGCATGCATCACACAAATCAAAACATCGTGCGAGCTGAGCTCTAGCACGTCACATGTCAATAAAAACACGTAGGCGGCTCTGTTTCCTTAAAACAGTTTTCACAACAATTTCATCATTGAAAATATGCAATGCTGTGCATTTTTCTTTCAAGGTTAGCCAGCCTACTCATGCATGCATCAAAACACCTCCAGAACGAGCAAGAACCTCTTGTTCTTGCTCCTACCAATTTTTTCTAAAATTGTAAATTTTACCCTTAACAAGGGTATTTTGGTAATTTGCCCATTCGGGGCACTAAAATTATTAACTTACTTCTAGACCCTTCAGATAATTTAAAAGACTGCATATAACTTTAAAATTTCGTAAAGTTTACCTCTAGCAGTCCGTAGAATTTATTTTTCTGTAGAGTCTGACCTTTCCTTTTCCACTGCTGTCTCGTCATGCAGTCCGATCCGTTCCCGATCCAATATCCGAAACTGCGTATAAATATTCCTCAAGTCAGATATCATACAATTTAATTGTATTTTCTATTTTTTGGGCTTAATTTAAATCATTGGGCCCATTTACCCCTATTGGGCCCGATTGCATCTTAATGGGCCTTAATCGGCCTTAAGCCCGTTTTCCACTTAATTTTCACATTATCGAGGCCTATTGGGCTCATTGGGCGCACCAACAATTTATTGGGCCTCATTCTAACTCTCGAATAGCTCAATTTATTATTTACGATAATTTATCTAAATTTCCATAATTTAATTTATTTTATGCGATAATTAAATCTGAAGCATGCATAACAATCTAAATTGTCGTAAATAAGGGTTACTTACACGAGATTCCATGCTAGTACGTAAATCGAGGCTATCTCGAGCTCTCGTTGGATGCCAATTGTCGAGCTACACAATTTCATAATTTTCGAGTAAATTTCCCAGTCGAAAATTAATTAAATAAAATATTTCAAAATTTAAATCGGCCAATTTCGACCGCTAATGACTTACCCGTAGCTCGATTACATCGTCGGGATTTTTCTCCAATTTTTCCTCTTTTTCTTTTTCCCTTTTTCTCCTTTTTTCCTCTCTTTCTTGGTTGAACCGGTTCGGACCGGTTCAACTCGGTTCGGACCTCCGGTTCACTCCGGTCCAGCCGGTTCAGTGCCTTGCCGGTCGGTTCTCCGCCGACTTCCGCCGCCAGTGGCTCCGCTGGGTCGTCCGCAGCACGAATCTGACCTCAGTTTTGTCCAAGGCCGCCGAAAAGTCACTGGTCCGGCCTGTTCTCTCCACCGTCGGTACCTATTTCCTCTTTCCGCCATTTTCGACATTTACCGGCAGTTTCGCGAGTCGTGCCCTCCACCAATCAGCTCTCCTGCACCTCGAGAACGTTCGGCTGGGGGTGGGGTCGGCCAGATCGACGCCGGTCGCCGGGAATCTACCCTTTCCTCTCTCGGCTTCTCTCTCTCGATCCGGCGTTCTCCGGCGTCAGTGGGGCGCGTCTCCGGTGCCAGGGAGGTCGCCGGCCTCTCCTCTTCCTTTTCCTGCCCTTCGCCTGGCCGTTGGCCGCCAGGCGGTGGCCGTCCGGTCCCTTCTTCTTCCTCGGTTTCTTTCTTCGTTTTTCGTTCTCTCTTCTTTCTCTCTCCCCGATTTCCATTTCTAATTCCTTTTTTTTTCAATTCTTCTTTTTTTTAATTTTTTTATTATTTATAATTTATTTTATTATTAAAGTATTCATTAAAATATTCTAAATTATTCAACAAATATCTACAAATCTATTATTTTATTCCAATAAATTAATTTAATTTAATTTAATTTATTTATTATATTTTTAACCCTTTTTCGGGTATAATTTCTTCGTATTTTCGGGATATTGTCCCGAATGACTTTTCTGTATTTTTAAAAATTCTAGATCTTGATCAATTTAACCCAAAATTTAATTATTTCTTCTTTATTAATCAAGATTTCTCAAATCCATAATTTTTAATAAATTTTTCTTATCAAATTTATACCGATTTTTTGTCTTTTGACCATTTTGCCCTTCAAGGTGTTCGAAAATTCCATTTCCAATCTTTTTGCATTTTTAATTTCGTGTTTTAACTAAAATCGGATATTACATAATCTCCCCCACTTAAGGAATTTGGTCCTCCAAATTAGAACCAAGTCATATGAGTCCATAGACTACTCCGGGTACATCAATCGTATCATACTTTTTAATTCTCATGTGACCTTTTCCCGGAGTGTAATACTACCAAAGGACTTTAATTAGGAAGATCGTCTTAAACCTCAATACTTTCTCTTTCCTGTCTAATGCCCGAATCAACTTTTTCAATATACTTATATTTGCACTGAGCTGAACTGTTGGAGTTCATATCCAATCACCTATGCTGGATCTGGATAGTATTGCCGAAGTATCAAAAGATGGGACACATTGTGGATGCCTGTTTATTCAGGTGATAACGCCAACCTACAGGTCTTATCTCCCACTTGTCCAATCTTTCAAAAATTCCATTCAGCAAAACTTAATTTGCCTTCTTCCCGAGTATTGTTATGTCCTTATTCCCTTGGGACAAATAAGTTCAACCATACTGATTCACCCTCGGTGAATTCAATGCTCATTTGTCTGCTCTGAGGTGTTCTTAATCTCTCACTCAACTGAACATCCTCAGAGACTTATTATACTAATTCGGAAGAAATTTCTATCTGTCACCCACTTTTTCTTGTCTGAGTCGGGGAACAACCCCTACAGCCATACACTGCCTCGTGATTCATTTGAGTCCTCTATAACCCATCACGAAATTCGTGGAGACTTGCTCCCATTTTCGTGCCGTGTCAATATAGGTAGAGACTACAATAACTCTGCAGACTTTTAATACTCTACCTTATTCTGCTGACATACTAGGCACTTTTCCACAATCTCTACTATATCTCTTTTCACATCTGACCACCAATACCCTTTTTTTTTTAGATTTCATATTATATTCATTACTTTCCGTATGCACTGTAAATCCCGAAGAGTAAGCTTTTGACAATATTACTATCTCATCAACAGTGGTCTGGCGGAGCACTTATACCGTCTCTGAACCTCTCTGTAAATCATCGACACTCTCTGTGAACTCTGTCACTGTACCCTTCTGAATCTGACCCAAACTATCGACACCATGCCAATCATCATGCTAAGCCTGTCAAATCTGGGCACTCTCATCCGGTTCTAGTCTCAGGCTAGCTGTCACACAATCACTATCATCATCAGAAGGGATCACATCACTACTGAGGCTCACAACTGCTCAAGCAGCTCTCGCTCCCTGACCATCAGATGTAATACAATCTCGAGGCTCTTTCTGCTCAAGGCATCAACCATCACATTAGCCTTTCCTGGGTGGTACAATTTTCCACAATCAAAATCTCTCAGAAGCTCTAACACACTATGTATTCTCATATTCGCCTCTTTCTGTGAAAACAGATACTTGGGGCTTTATGATCAGTGCATACCTAAAATTTCTCACCATGTACATAATAGTACCATATCCTCAGTACAAGTACTACCGCTGCCAACTTTAAATCATGGATCAGATAGTTTATTTCTTGATCCTTGAGTTGTCTGGATCCACAATCGACTATCTTCCCTTTTTGCATCAATACCTAGCTCATTCATGATTTTGAGGTATCCATACACACTGAGAAACTTCTCGAGCTGTTGGGTATGGTGAAAATAATCACGGTGGTCAGTTCATACTTCACTACACCGAAATTCATGTCACATCTATCATCTGACTTATCATCTCATTCAAATACCACGTTTTCATAGTTAAACGTGCCAACAAAGTATACCCTTTTTAGGACTCGCAGTAATCATTTGTAAAAGCAATTTTCCAATTGTTGCTTATAATTTGCCTTGTACTTTAACTACACCCAACATATCATCAATAAGGATGATGACAAATCAGTCCAGGTAAAATTTAAATAACTCATTGTAGTTGAGCTCCACTACATATTTCAATCGCCCATATCCTTGACCTATGTACGCATAAGCGTATAATATCACTTCAAAATTGCTTCTGTTCACGATACTAACTTGCGTCATTTCCCTTTTTTTTTCTTATATTAACGGCTTTTATTAAATTTTAATATTTTAACCTTCATAATTAATCAAATTTTATAATTCTTTATCGTACTAGTGAAGGTGTCCAAATTTTAAATTTATATCTTACCACGGTCGATTTCAAGTCATAGATTATATATATATATATATATATATATATATATATATATATTTCTAGATGCTGTCAAGTCTTTGGGAGGGGAGGTATTTTGAAATACCTTTATTAACCCTTAGACTTAACCACAATTACTTTACATATCAGTCCCTGTGGTCACAATTCATATTCGCTACTAATTGCTTTAATCCTAATTACTTCACGTATCATAGATATTCTTACCTAGCATACGCCTCTTACTCCAGTACATCTTGTATTTAGGATCAAACATATCTTAAAGAGTATCTCCTTCGTATATCAATTATAACGAAACTCAGTCATTATTCATTCCGTGAGTACAATCATTTGCTCCTTTAATTTCAACCGTTGCACCCCATTTATTGTACTTATCAAAACTTATAGTATACTTTTCAGGGGTAACCATATCACTATCTTAGGATAGAAATCCGAACAGCATAGCTTGCAGCCGACCACTTTATTCTCAAGTATTACTTTAAATTATTCATAGTCCATTGAATAAAATTGGCTTACTTATACGTTTTCCCCCGTTTTCAACTTAAAATCTCTTCATAATTATTTCGTTAGTTAACCTTCCTCTATTGGGGTACTCATTTATCAGCATCGTGCCCAAGAGTGTAGCCATTCATGTCTTTTACTCACTTATATGCGAATGAAGGCGGTATGAAGAAATACGTGGTACCAAGATCAATTAACACAATTATTTCTTTATTCATAAGCAGTGTGGTATCTTTCACCACATCCTGTGAAACATCAGTAGTGTCCTGGTCCAAGATATACACTCGCCTTCGTCTAACAGCCTACTTTCCTTTTCTCTTCGACTGCGGCCTCCCTTTTCGATGCAGCTATCTCAACAGGGTTTTCTCTATCTCTTTACCTTTCTGTAGGGCAATCTCGCCTAACTCTGAGCAATCAAAATACATGGTCCGCCTTACCACACTTAACGGCTATTTTCATCAATAATATGTAGGTGTAGGTCCTACTTCCGTGGTATTTACCACACATTCTTCAGTGATTCGTAGCAGAGCGGGGTTCTCCAATCACAATACCCCTCAAAAGTGCTACAATCAGATAACTGTGGCCTTACCAATCATCTTACTGCATAATTTATCAAATTAGATCTTTTACCAATTACCTTTTTCCTGTTCTGACATTTTTATCATTCTTGATTCTCTTTCGGTCTCTATTTCGACCCTTACTACCTTTCCCAATCTCAGAGGCATGCAACTCACAATCTTATTCACACTACTGTAGTTTACGCACTGCCTCGACATAGGTAATATCTCATGGGCCAATCGGACTCTAATTGACAATTTGAGCCCTTCCATGAACTTTTAGACATCTCGATTGTCACTGTTCATAGTGTCGAGGTAATATCTGCCCAAGAATATAACTGAATTTCATACTCATAATTCATACTCATCAATAAATCAATTCCTTTTAAACAGTGTCTGGGATATTCTATCACCGAAATACATCCAAAATATTTCGCATGTCAGCTCTGGATGTCTAACTCTTAAGTTGGGTCGAGCGGACTTCCATCAATGCTCCGACTTGCCCTCAAATCTTATGCATACTCTGAGCAATTAGCTCCTAAAATATTCTCCACACTCCGCTCCAACCTCGCGAAGCGTGTCTCAATACTGTCCGATCACTCTGTCGGACTCTGTGAGGTATGCTCAACATTAGCCTCTATTTCAATCTCATCCGGATTCTCATAGGTCAACTCAGCACGTTTAGCAGGCTCAGGTCTACCTCTACGACCTCTGCCTCGTGCTCTACCTTCTCTATCGCGACTAATATTGGTATTCCTACATTCTCAACCATTTCTTAGTTAAAACCCATCTCGATATACACTATTGTATCTAACCAAGCACAGTAACATGGGGATGTAATTTCCTCATTACTGACATTGACACACATCAGACCAATTTTTGCTCTGACTCCACCTTTATATGTCCCAAAACTACTTAAAAATCAAAGTAAATTTTTCGTGTTTTGTTATTTTCTTTCATGCTTACCTGTCCTCTGATCGTGACCACACTCTACTAACAATTGGGCTGTGCGTCAATGCCAGTCCTACCATTCATTTACCATATAACTTAATTCTTTATCAGTCATTTATAAGTGTTTACAATATTTATACATCCCCTAAAGTTACTTACAAACATGTTACTGTGCTATGCTTATTTAGATACAATATGAACAAGTGTATATACCTTAAATGAGGGCAGCAGCGGATATCCAGAATGCAGTACTCAGTCGCCTCAACATCTACTGGAGATTATCTGTGTGAGAAAATGAAAGAGGTGAGCACATCAAGCTCAGTAAGGCAATCCTATGAACAAGTAGATAACCATACTACCTACATGAACGTGGTGCCATGCATAAACCACCCTTTCTCCACACATTTCAAAACTAATACTATGATTCATGATGTCATGTAAAACAAGTTTGCATGGAAAATTCAACATGCAACTATTTCAAATCATTTCTTTCTCATTTAAAATTTCACAACAAATCCAGGACTCAACCCATCCCTCGGGTGGTCCTGACTCACACAAAACCATGAAAATCAGTTTACATCACACATGGATTTAAAAAGCATGGAAATAACATCATGCAAATTTAGTTTAAAACCCATTTTCAATCTTGTCAAGATCATCAACATGCGAGACTAGGCAATTTCTGTATATCGGTAATAACCAGGACTATGGCCGTGTGTCCTCGTGAGCCCCTCTGCTACACGGATCCTAGTGTGCGGGGTCTCACCCTGATCGAAAACCACCTGGGAGGTGGGTCACTCCATCCCGTCGGTCTTATCCGACCCTACGCATCTGTAGATGCCACACGTATCCGAAGATACCACGCATCCGAAGATACCACACGTATCTGAAGATACCACGCATCCGAAGATGCCACACGTATCCGAAGATACCACGCATCCGAAGATGCCACACGGTACAGCGTACTCCATGCTATTTGCATGGTACATCGTACTCCGTGGACCCATATATCATACCCTATCTCAGAACGCACGTGCGAGCCTATTTAATCGGTGACACACAGTCTACCCGATGCTCCAAGCACGGCTCATCGTATGTTCTCATAAAATCAGTGCGAGCGATGCTCAGCACTCTCATCAAATCAAGAAAAACTAGTGCGAGCTAAGCTCTAGCACTCTCATCAAATCATGTGGAAAATCTGGTGTAAGTTAGACTCTAGCACCCTGTCACGAAAATCTTGTAAAATCTTGTGCGAGTTAAACTCTAGCACCGTGTCAGGAAAATCATATATATATATATATATATATATATATATATATAAAGAATCTAGTGCGAGTCGGACTCCAGCACCAATGCATGTAAAACTCTAGTGCGAGCTCTCGCTCCAGCACTAATGCATGCATCACACAAATCAAAACATCGTGCGAGCTGAGCTCTAGCACGTCACATGTCAATAAAAACACGTAGGCGGCTCTGTTTCCTTAAAACAGTTTTCACAACAATTTCATCATTGAAAATATGCAATGCTGTGCATTTTTCTTTCAAGGTTAGCCAGCCTACTCATGCATGCATCAAAACACCTCCAGAACGAGCAGGAACCTCTTGTTCTTGCTCCTCCCAATTTTTCCTAAAATTGTAAATTTTACCCTTAACAAGGGTATTTTGGTAATTTGCCCATTTGGGGCACTAAAATTATTAACTTACTTCTAGACCCTTCAGATAATTTAAAAGACTGCATATGACTTTGATATTTCGTAAAGTATACCTCTAGCAGTCCGTAGAATTCCCTTACCTTATTTTTCTGTAGAGTCTGACCTTTCCTTTTCCACTACTGTCTCGTCACGCTGTCCAATCTGCTCCCAATTCAATGTCTGAAACTGCGTATAAATATTTCTCAGGTCAGATATCATACAATTTAATTGTATTTTCTATTTTCTGGGCTTAATTTAAATCATTGGGCTCATTTACCCCTATTGGGCCCCATTGCATCTTAATGGGCCTTAATCGGCCTTAAGCCCGTTTTCCACTTAATTTTCACATTATCGATGCCTATTAGGCTCATTGGGCCCACCAGCAATTTATTGGGCCTCATTCTAACTCTCGAATAGCTCAATTTATTATTTACGACAATTTATCTAAATTTCCATAATTTAATTTATTTTATGCGATAATTAAATCCGAAGCATGCATAACGATATAAATTGTCGTAAATAAGGGTTACTTACCCGAGATTCCATGCTAGTACGTAAATCGAGGCTATCTCGAGCTCTCGTTGGATGCCAATTGTCAAGCTACACAATTTCATAATTTTTGGGTAAATTTCCCAGTCCAAAATTAATTAAATAAAATATTCCAAAATTTAAATCGGTCAATTTCGACCGCTACTGACTTACCCGTAACTCGATTACATCGTCGGGATTTTTCTCCAATTTTTCCTCTTTTTCTTTTTCCCTTTTTCTCCTTTTTTCCTCTCTTTCTTGGCTGAACCGGTTCGGTCCGGTTCAACCCAATTCGGACCTCCGGTTCACTCCGGTCCAGCCAGTTCAGTACCTTGCCGGCAGGTTCTCCGCCGGCTTTTACCGCCAGTGGCTCCGCTGGGTCGTCCGCAGCACGAATCTGCCCTCAATTTTGTCCAAGGCCGTCGGAAAGTCACCAGTCCGGCCTGTTCTCTCCACCGTCGGTACCCATTTCCTCTTTCCGCCGTTTTCGACGTTTGCCGGCAGTTTCGTCGGTCGTGGCCGCCACCAATCAGCTCACCTGCACCTCGGGAATGTTCGGCTGGGGGTGGGGTCGGCTAGATCGGCGCCGGTCGTCGGGAATCTCCCCTTTCCTCTCTCGGGTTTTCTCCCTCGATCCGGCATTCTACGGCGTCGGTGGGGCGCGTCTCCGGTACCAGGGAGGTCGTCGGCCTCTCCTCTTCCTTTTTCGGCCCTTCACCTGGCCGTTGGCCGCCGGACGGTGGCCGTCCGGTCCCTTCTTCTTCCTCGGTTTCTTTCTTCGTTTTCCGTTCTCTCTTCTTTCTCTCTCCCCGATTTCCATTTCTAATTCCTTTTTTTTTCAATTCTTTTTTTTTAATTTTTTTATTATTTATAATTTATTTTATTATTAAAGTATTCATTAAAATATTCTAAATTATTCAACAAATATCTACAAATCTATTATTTTATTCCAATAAATCAATTTAATTTAATTTAATTTATTTATTATATTTTTAACCATTTTTCGGGTATAATTTCTTCGTATTTTCGAGATATTGTCCCGAATGACTTTTCGGTATTTCTAAAAATTCTGGATCTTGATCAATTTAACCTGAAATTTAATTATTTCTTCTTTATTGATCAAGATTTCTCAAATTCAAAATTTTTAATAAATTTTTCTTATCGAATTTATACCGATTTTTTTATCTTTTGACCATTTTACCCTTCAACGTGTTCGAAAATTCCATTTCCAATCTTTTTACATTTTTAAATTCGTGTTTTAACTAAAATCGGGTCTTACATAATCTCCCCCACTTAAGGAATTTGGTCCTCCAAATTAGAACCAAGTTATATGAGTCCATAGACTACTTCGGGTACATCAATCGTATCATACTTTTTTAATTCTCATGTGACCTTTTCCCGGAGTGTAATACTACCAAAGGACTTTAATTAGGGAGATCGTCTTAAACCTCAATACTTTCTCTTTCCTGTCTAATGCCCGAATCAACTTTTTCAATATACTTATATTTGCACTGAGCTGAACTGTTGGAGTTCATATCCAATCACCTATGCTGGATTTGGATAGTATTGCCGAAGTATCAAAAGATGGGACACATTGTGGATGCCTGTTTATTCAGGTGATAACGCCAACCTACAGGTCTTATCTCCCACTTGTCCAATCTTTCAAAAATTCTATTCAGTAAAACTTAATTTGCCTTCTTCCCGAGTCTCGTTATATCCTTATTCCCTTGGGACAAATAAGTTCAACCATACTGATTCACCCTCGGTGGATTCAATGCTCATTTGTCTGCTCTGAGGTGTTCTTAATCTCTCACTCAACTGAACATCCTCAGAGACTTATAATACTAATTCGGAAGAAATTTCTATCTGTCACCCACTTTTTCTTGTCTGAGTCGAGGAACAACCCTTACAGCCATACACTGCCTCATGATTCATTTGAGTCCTCTATAACCCATCACGAAATTCATGGAGACTTGCTCCCATTTTCATGCCGTGTCGATATAGGTAGAGACTACAATAACTCTGCAGACTTTTAATACTCTACCTTATTCTGCTGACATACTAGGCACTTTTCCACAATCTCTACTATATCTCTTTTCACATCTGACCACCAATATCTTTTTTTTTTAGATTTCATATTATATTCATTACTTTCCGTATGCACTGTAAATCCTGAAGAGTAAGCTTCTAACAATATTACTATCTCATCAACAGTGGTCCGGGGAAACACTTATACCATCTCTGAACCTCTCTGTAAATCATCGACACTCTCTGTGAACTATGTCACTGTACCCTTCTGAATTTGGCTCAAACTATCGACACCATGTCGATCATGACGATAAGCCTGTCAAATCTGGGCACTCTCATCCGGTTCTAGTCTCAGGCTAGCTGTCACACAATCACTGTCATCATCAGAAGGGATCACATCACTACTGAGGCTCACAACTGCTCAAACAGCTCTCGCTCCATGACCATCATATGTAATACCATCCCGAGGCTCTTTCTGCTCAAGGCAGCAGCCATCACATTAGCCTTTCCTGAGTGGTACAATTTTTCACAATCAAAATCTCTCAGAAGCTCTAACACACTATGTATTCTCATATTCACCTCTTTCTGCGAAAACAGATACTTGGGGCTTTATGATCAGTGCATACCCAAAATTTCTCACCATGTACATAATAGTACCATATCCTCAGTACAAGTACTACCGCTGCCAACTTTAAATCATGGGTCAGATAGTTTATTTCTTGATCCTTGAGTTGTCTGGATCCACAATCGACTATCTTCCCTTTTTGCATCAATACCTAGCTCATTCATGATTTTGAGGTATCCATACACACTGAGAAACCTCTCGAGCTGTTGGGTATGGTGAAAATAATCACGGTGGTCAGTTCATACTTCACTACACCGAAATTCATGTCACATCTATCATCTCACTTATCATCTCATTCAAATACCACGTTTTCATAGTTAAACGTGCCAACAAAGTATACCCTTTTTAGGACTCGCAGTAACCATTTGTAAAAGCAATTTTCCAATTGTTGCTTATAATTTGCCTTGGACTTTAACTACACCCAACATATCATCAATAAGGATGATGACAAATTGGTCCAGGTAAAATTTAAATAACTCATTGTAGTTGAGCTCCACTACATATTTCAATCGCCCATATCCTTGACCTATGTACGCATAAGCGTATAATATCACTTCAAAATTGCTTCTGTTCATGATACTAACTTGCGTCATTTCCCTTTTTTTTCTTATATTAACGACTTTTATTAAATTTTAATATTTTAACCTTCATAATTAATCGAATTTTATAATTCTTTATCGTACTAGTGAGGGTGTCCAAATTTTAAATCTACATCTTACCACGGTCGATTTCAAGTCATAGATTATATATATATTTCTAGACGTTGTCAAGTCTTCAGGCGGTGAGGTATTTTGAAATACCTTTATTAACCCTTAGACTTAACCACAATTACTTTACATATCAGTCCCTATGGTCACAATTCATATTTGCTACTAATTGCTTTATTCCTAATTATTTCACGTATCATAGATATTCTTACCTAGCATACGCCTCTTACTCCAGTACATCTTGTATTTAGGATCAAACATATCTTAAAGAGTATCTCCTTCGTATATCAATTATAACGAAACTCAGTCATTATTCATTCCGTGAGTACAATCATTTGCTCCTTTAATTTCAACCGTTGCACCCCTTTTATTGTACTTATCAAAACTTACAGTATACTTTTCAGGGGTAACCATATCACTATCTTAGGATAGAAATCCGAATAGCATAGCTTGCAGCCGACCACTTTATTCTCAAATATTACTTTAAATTATTCATAGTCCATTGAATAAAATCGGCTGACTTATACTTTTTCCCCCGTTTTCAACTTAAAATCTCTTCATAATTATTTCGTTAGTTAACCTTCCTCTATTGGGGTACTCATTTAACAGCATCGTGCCCAAGAGTGTAGGCATTCATTTCTTTTACTCACTTATATGCGAATGAAGACGGTATGAAGAAATACGTGGTACCAGGATCAATTAACACAATTACTTCTTTATTCATAAGCAGTGTGGTATCTTTCACCACATCCTGTGAAACATCAGTAGTGTCTTGGTCCAAGACATACACTCGCCTTCGTCCAATAGCCTACTTTCTTTTTCTCTTCGGCTGCGGCCTCCCTTTTCGATGCAGCTATCTCAACAGGGTTTTCTCTATCTCTTTACCTTTCTGTGGGGCAATCTCGCCTAACTCTGAGCAATCAAAATACATGGTCCGCCTTACCACACTTAACGACCATTTTCATCAATAATATATAGGTGTAGGTCTTACTTCCGTGGTATTTACCACACATTCTTCAGTGATCCGTAGCAGATCGGGGTTCTCCAATCATAATACCCCTCAAAAGTGCTACAATCAGATAACTGTGGCCTTACCAATCATCTTACTGCATAATTCATCAAATTAGATCTTTTACCAATTACCTTTTGTAACGACCCTTAACCCTTGAAAATCAGGAGAATTTTTTTTTTGAACTTAGTTTACCCACTTATTCCCTTATTCACTTAGGCTGTATTCCTATTCAGTGTCAATCCTTAAAAATATTTCATTTCATTTATCCTTATACAAATTCCATCCCAACACATTATCTCAATAGATGTCTGTGCATACAAATAGTCTGGTAAAGAGATAAGAATGTATACCTCGTGCATATACAAAAGGTAGTCTGGGGAGACTTATATCCGCCAGCCTACGTCGTCTAAGCAGCATTTATTAGCTGTAATTCACTGCAAAGATCTGAGAGGTAGAGGGGTGAGCTTTTGGGGAAAAGCCCAGTAAGATAGTACCTTTAAATTAATCCTGATATATATATATATATATATATATATATATATATGAAAAGCATGTAAAAATCATTTGTAAGATCATACTTTAAGTAAAAGGAAAAACTTAAATCATCACTTTATGCAATTCATCGTAAAAGTCATAACGCATGCAAGTTCAAAACAAGAATCATGCTCAACCATGCTATAAATTCTTTCATAAGCTTTTCGCATGCATTGCATAATCATCTCGTTTTACTTTCGTAAACATGTCATAAACATTTTGTGAAGCTTTCATGAAACATTTCATAATTACTTTGTAAATATTACATAAACGTGTTGGTTCATAACCAATCATTGAAATTCATAAGGCACATATTCGTTGCCACATTTATCATTCATAACTAATTCATGGAGATCAGGCTATAACTAAGTCATGCGATACGTGTCATTCTCCGTAGAGAGCTAAACATGATACCTATGGCCATGGTAAGTGGCTGTAGACTGGATCAGGGTCGTACAGCTCTTTCGTAAAACATGGGTAGTATCCATCTTACATACTTTCACTAGCACATAGCTAGGACACGGGCACCAATGGCACTCTCCGTGTGGGCAACATAATTGCGTGCTGCGCGGGCACGAGATACTACCAAAACATCATCATCATAAACCACAAGTAGCGTGACATCTACCACACAGGTAGAGTCAAGTGCTACAGGGGCCTACGTACCGGCACCTCAAGTGGTGGAGCCGGAACACCACGAGAAGTAGCCAAGCATGAAGCCTAAGTCTCAAAACATATTTTCTTTTTTTTTTCCCCTTTCTTTGAAATTGTCAAAAGTTATCTTTAGCGATATGGATATAAAAATCATGAGTAAATATAAAACATCCATATGCTTCATACCTTAGGAAAAATTTATTTCATATCATGTCAAGTATTCGGGGGACATTTAACATATTTAAAACGTGTTACATAATCATTGTACAGGTATAAAAGCATCTATAAATCATTTCGAAATCACATGCTCTTTTCATAAAGTCATTCATCGGTAAAAACCATATACATTATCAGGACATAGTTAAATAGTACCCCTTACCTCTATTTATCGGATATCCTGACTTCGAACGGTGACGTCTCCTAGTACCTCCTTTAATTCTTCTACGATTCTCCTACACCGAAATTTGTATTTCTTAGTATCCTATTTATCGAATTAACTACGATGCGTCAAAATCGTAACCTTGCTTACCTAAGAAAAATACACTCGAAATTATAAAATACGTACAATTATCTCTAAAACTTGTATAAATTTCTTACCTCAATATCTGTCTGTAACCTTTGATTGCTTCGACTTAAAGAGTCAGTGAACCCGACCCTTCCGATTTATGTCACCGAAAATTTCAAATAAATATTTTCGATTGCTCCTTTTTTCCTCGGGTTTCCTCGAATTCTCGGTGTTTTCGTTGCATCCTCCAAATATACACATATATATATATAATTATACATATACGTATAAATAAATATAAAATATTACTCTCTCTTTTTTTTTCGGATTACTATTCATCCTCTTCTCTTTTTTTTTTTTCTTTCCTTTGAATTTTTTTCCCGCCACTTTCTTCTTATTTCTTTTCTTACTTCTTCTTAGTTAAGCCCGCCAACTGTTCATCGTCCCCGTTGTTTTCTTCTCCACTGGCTTCACTGTTTATCGCCTCCCAGTCTCGGCATCACCATCTTCTCCACCGTTTCCTGGTCTGTCATCGTCATCCTCATTCTCCTTTCAATTCTGCACCGACTACCATTCTCCTCTCTCTCGGTTCTCCCTACTCAACGCCTTTCTCCCTGTTTCCAAGTGCCCTCACCGTCTCTCCTGTCACACCATTTTCCTGCCAAACGCCTCGCCTCCAAGAAAAACAGAGAGAAGCGCCTGCATCCGGCTTCGGTTTCTTTCCATTTCTTTTCTCCTTCCACGTCATCTATTTCCGTTTGCTTTATTCTCCTAATCACTCCCCCATTCTCACGCCACTGCTATAGTTTTCCAGCCTGTGTTTCACTTATCTTCCTCCTCGACATAGTAGCAAGAGGAAGTTGTCACTCCACTTTTACATGTCCAGTCTGCCAACACTAGCGACTCAGCCGGTACAGCCACCTCCCTCGCTAGTTGTGTCCCCTCTGTCTCGCCTCACTGCCCAGATTTCATCCCCTGTTCTGTTCGGTCTTCCTCACAGCTCCCTTCTCTACTCATCTTCTTCAGAAACCTCTCATTTTCGTACTCTTTAAAGTCTTCTCAACGTATCTGTGACCGCTCCCAAATATTTTCCTCCTTAAATTCCTTTCCTAGTTTCCAGCAAGCGAAAGAAAGGATGGAGACATCCTAAGATAGGAACGGCTTCCTTTTCCACACTGCTTCTTTCCTCAATTTCTGGTTTCCTTATTTTCTTCGATTTTTTTCTCTCCTGTTTTCGGCCACACACCATGCGATCCAGCTGCCTCGTTCCCAGCTTTCTCTCTCGACGATTTTTCTCATTCAGAAAAGATCTCTCCTCTGTTTTGTTTCAGATAACAGTTTCATTTCTATTCTTTCCCTTTAATTTGAATTGTTGCAGTCGAGGGAGCAGTCCTATTTCCATCACTTTTCACTTCCTAGACTGCACGTCAATTTCTCATTCTTCTTCTTTTTTTCTTTTCTTTTTTTTATTAATATACATATATATATATATATATATATTTTAATCTACCTACTCCACTGCTATTCTGCTCATCATCTACTTCTACACTTCATTTATCATTTCTTTCTACTGTAGTCTTCCTCCTCTTTTCATTTATGTTTATGGTATATATGCATATCTTCACCACCACTCACTTTTCCATCATCATCCTTTCACTTTCATCACTTTTCTTCCTTTTCATATTATTATTATTATTATTATTATTATTTATTTATTTAATTTATTTCATTAATAATTTTTTTTTTAGTTATTTTATACCTCATCATGTACATATATATATATATAAATATCTACATATATATATATATATATATATATATTTACTTATTTAGTACGGAGGAATATACAAATATTAAATCTAGATCATAGAATTTATTTTTACACCTCATAATTATTTATTTTTTTAAATTAAAATATTTTAGTAATTTAGCCTCTTCCAAGTTTTTCTTATTATAATTTAAATTATTTAACCACCAATAAGCATATTCTCAATTATTATTTAAACCAGGTACATGAAAATTCTTGGGGTTTACATTCTCCCTCTCTTAAGAAATTTGGTCCCCAAATTTAAAATTACCTCCGTTTTCAAACAAGTGTGATTATTTCTTGCGTATTAGACTTTTTAATTCTCACGTGGCCTATTCCAAGATGTGATACTGCCACAAAACTATTACTAGAGGACTCGTCTTAAACTGCAATATCTTCTCTTTTCTATCCAGTATCCGAACCGATTCTCCATATACGTCATATCCTCTTACAATTCCAGTAGTTCACACTTAATCATATGCGTCGGTTCTGGATGATATTTTTGAAGCATTGAAACTTGGAAGACACTATGGAAAACATTATGAATATTCGCTAATTCCAACTTTTTTTTATCGTACTTGACGAGTAATGTACTTTCAGGAGAGTTGATAAGTCTGTACTATTCTCTGGATGCCGAATATGTCTCTATAAATGAGCCTTTGACAACATCAATTCCTTTGACTATAGATCATTGGGTACACAATTCTGTCTTTAAATCTCAATAAATTATCAGTACCAATATTCAAGCTAGTTGTAACACCCATCTGGGCCTGATTAACTACATCCATACGGTACTTATTAATATGCTGAGCTTGCTCAATTTGATCAATTAATTATTGTTTTCAACTTTCAGGCTCGCAACCACGAGATAAATGTCAATATCAGAAAAGGAACCACATCCAGTTGAGGTTCACTAAATATTTCAATAACTCATGTCCTTGACCAATATACATGATGTCATTCCATAATCACTTCTGCTTAAAGCACTAACCTGAGTCATCCACTTTTTTTCTTGTATCAGACGGTCTTTGGGTAATTTAACATTTAATCTTTGGTCGCAATTCATTTTCAGTTCATATCACTTAATCCGAATTCATTTCACATTCCAAAGATATTCTTACCTTATATACATCTCTTATTCCAATATAACTTGCATTCAAAATTTATCACACTTCAACGCTTGTCTCATTTCGTTTATCAATTATAACGAAATCATTTTCTTGCTCAAATTGAGTCTTGCATTCAAAACGTAAGCATAAACAATTTACAATCCTTAAACTTGATACGTAATTCATAGTCCAAAGTCTTCATATATCTCAAACTCTGAATCATCTTTAAGAGTTTTGGGTCTTTCCCCACTGATTTATAATCCTGGTCTTGGGAATCCAATTAACACCCGTTCTTAACATATCGTGACCAAAACGACTCCGGGTCTCCTTAACAATGAATGCTAGTACACATCAAAGTGAATCACCTGGTCCGATAATCTCATTTTCACGTAATCCTTATAATTGTTTTCTCAGCATTTTAATTCAATCCTGTGAGCAGTGTGACCTTCACTTATACCTTTAGTTCTTATAATTCATCCTTTCAGTTACGATGATTTTACTATATCACTCCCACTGCTTCCATAGTACATCTCTTTTTGTCACTCTCTTTACCTTTTCATGTCCTTAATAACCTCGAAAGTATATATATCATATTCTCATAGTTGCGCCTTACGCGCTGCTCTCTCAAAATAACATCAAGTGAAGCTGACTCAACTCGACCGAAGATCTCAGTACATCCTATGAATTTCCTGGACTTTCTCCGTTTCACATCCCTACTTATCCGAATTATTCCTTCTAAATCGATTTAATTTCATATTCATTCTCAGACTCATTTTCTCATGTCTGATTCAATCATTTCAATTATAATTTCCACTATGCCTCATCCAGAATGTGTTGCCATCTAAGAGCCTTCAGAATATACCCCATGTAATTTACTGATGTCGGCTCTCGGATTAAATCGGAGAACTTCCCTCCGAGTTCGACTTTTCATCTCGATATTGATGCTACAAGGGCTACTTTCTTTATAGTAGCACACTCTGAAAATCCGTATAGCTCCACCAATCTTTTAACACAAAAGTTGCAAAGGCAACTTTCTCAGTAGAGTTACTTCTAAAGTCATCAAGCTTTTCTATCTCATCCATCCAACACTCCGAATCACTGAATTCTTAACTTTGTTGAAAAACAGAGGCTTAAACTCTTGAAACTGCCCCCAGTCTATTAAGCTCACAGTCATACTCTAAGAGTCCATCCAAGTTTTCCAATTTAATTTTTCAGTTTTCTATTACCATTGGATTCTTGATTTCAGTATGTAATAGCATACTGTCCTGCGAAGTTAGCTCGGTCTCTATCCGTTAGTGAACTTACAGACATTTCTTGACTTCACTGCCCATAACATTGGGTCATACATTTTCATTGATATATTTCATAATTCATACTCATAGACAAATCAATTTCCTTGTGCTAGACCCATAAATTTCATTTGTAGTTTCCTTAATCTCATTCATTCAGTTTTCTATAACTACTGGGTGCTTTATCTCATTTATCAATGGCGGTCTGCAGTTCTTAAACGATCTCATCTAGTGTAGCTCCTACTCCTAACTAAAGTCATCATCATTCTGCTGTGGAACTACAAGAGCAAGCATATTTGTAGTCTGAAAACATCTCTACAGGCTGTGCGGCCGTATCAGGAGTAATCTGTCTGTCAATTCTTCCGTCTAACCCATCACCTAACATAGTATGTGTCCCAATTTTCTCCATAGTATGTTCAATACTCCACTCAGTCTTAGCAAATTGTATCTCAATATCATCTGTCCTTTCCACCAGACTTGATGGAGCACACTCAACATCAGTTTCAATCTCAGTATCATATATGATTCTCATATGATAACTCTGCATGATTATCAGGCCTATCTCTACGGCCTCTCGCTCGTGATCTAATTCATCACGTAAACCCAACATTAAGTCTTAACTTAATTAGGTATACTTACTCTACAACCAGACAAGCACAGACATTTGAGATGTAATTATATCCTTATTATTGATACTGACAGTACTAGACAACCTTCGCTCTGATACCACTAAATGTAACGACCCTTAACCCTTGAAAATCAGGAGAATTTTTTTTTGAACTTAGTTTACCCACTTATTCCCTTATTCACTTAGGCTGTATTCCTATTCAGTGTCAATCCTTAAAAATATTTCATTTCATTTATCCTTATACAAATTTCATCCCAACACATTATCTCAATAGATGTCTGTGCATACAAATAGTCTGGTAAAGAGATAAGAATGTATACCTCGTGCATATACAAAAGGTAGTCTGGGGAGACTTATATCCGCCAGCCTACGTCGTCTACGCAGCATTTATTAGCTGTAATTCACTGCAAAGATCTGAGAGGTAGAGGGGTGAGCTTTTGGAGAAAAGCCCAGTAAGATAGTACCTTTAAATTAATCCTGATATATATATATATATATATATATATGAAAAGCATGTAAAAATCATTTGTAAGATCATACTTTAAGTAAAAGGAAAAACTTAAATCATCACTTCATGCAATTCATCGTAAAAGTCATAACGCATGCAAGTTCAAAACAAGAATCATGCTCAACCATGCTATAAATTCTTTCATAAGCTTTTCGCATGCATTGCATAATCATCTCGTTTTACTTTCGTAAACATGTCATAAACATTTTGTGAAGCTTTCATGAAACATTTCATAATTACTTTGTAAACATTACATAAACGTGTTGGTTCATAACCAATCATTGAAATTCATAAGGCACATATTCGTTGCCACATTTATCATTCATAACTAATTCGTGGAGATCGGGCTATAACTAAGTCATGCGATACGTGTCATTCTCCGTAGAGAGCTAAACATGATACCTATGGCCATGGTAAGTGGCTGTAGACTGGATCAGGGTGGTACAGCTCTTTCGTAAAACATGGGTAGTATCCATCTTACATACTTTCACTAGCACATAGCTAGGACACGGGCACCAATGGCACTCTCCGTGTGGGCAACATAATTGCGTGCTGCGCGGGCACGAGATACTACCAAAACATCATCATCATAAACCACAAGTAGCGTGACATCTACCACACAGGTAGAGTCAAGTGCTACAGGGGCCTACGTACCGGCACCTCACGTGGTGGAGCCGGAACACCGCGAGAAGTAGCCAAGCATGAAGCCTAAGTCTCAAAACATATTTTCTTTTTTTTCCCCTTTCTTTGAAATTGTCAAAAGTTATCTTTAGCGATATGGATATAAAAATCATGAGTAAATATAAAACATTCATATGCTTCATACCTTAGGAAAAATTTATTTCATATCATGTCAAGTATTCGGGGGACATTTAACATATTTAAAACGTGTTACATAATCATTGTACAGGTATAAAAGCATCTATAAATCATTTCGAAATCACATGCTCTTTTCATAAAGTCATTCATCGGTAAAAACCATATACATTATCAGGACATAGTTAAATAGTACCCCTTACCTCTATTTATCGGATATCCTGACTTCGAACGGTGACGTCTCCTAGTACCTCCTTTAATTCTTCTACGATTCTCCTACACCGAAATTTGTATTTCTTAGTATCCTATTTATCGAATTAACTACGATGCGTCAAAATCGTAACCTTGCTTACCTAAGAAAAATACACTCGAAATTATAAAATACGTACAATTATCTCTAAAACTTGTATAAATTTCTTACCTCAATATCTGTCTGTAACCTTTGATTGCTTCGACTTAAAGAGTCGGTGAGCCCGACCCTTCCGATTTATGTCACCGAAAATTTCAAATAAATATTGTCGATTGCTCCTTTTTTCCTCGGGTTTCCTCGAATTCTCGGTGTTTTCGTTGCATCCTCCAAATATACACATATATATATAATTATACATATATGTATAAATAAATATAAAATATTACTCTCTCTTTTTTTTTTCGGATTACTATTCATCCTCTTCTCTTTTTTTTTTTTCTTTCCTTTGAATTTTTTTCCCGCCACTTTCTTCTTATTTCTTTTCTTACTTCTTCTTAGTTAAGCCCGACAACTGTTCATCGTCCCCGTTGTTTTCTTCTCCACTGGCTTCACTGTTTATCGCCTCCCAGTCTCGGCATCACCATCTTCTCCACTGTTTCCTGGTCTGTCATCGTCATCCTCATTCTCCTTTCAATTCTGCACCGACTACCATTCTCCTCTCTCTCGGTTCTCCCTACTCAACGCCTTTCTCCCTGTTTCCAAGTGCCCTCACCGTCTCTCCTGTCACACCATTTTCCTGCCAAACGCCTCGCCTCCAAGAAAAACAGAGAGAAGCGCCTGCATCCGGCTTCGGTTTCTTTCCATTTCTTTTCTCCTTCCACGTCATCTATTTCCGTTTGCTTTATTCTCCTAATCACTCCCCCATTCTCACGCCACTGCTATAGTTTTCCAGCCTGTGTTTCACTTATCTTCCTCCTCGACATAGTAGCAAGAGGAAGTTGTCACTCCACTTTTACATGTCCAGTCTGCCAACACTAGCGACTCAGCCGGTACAGCCACCTCCCTCGCTAGTTGTGTCCCCTCTGTCTCGCCTCACTGCCCAGATTTCATCCCCTGTTCTGTTCGGTCTTCCTCACAGCTCCCTTCTCTACTCATCTTCTTCAGAAACCTCTCATTTTCGTACTCTTTAAAGTCTTCTCAACGTATCTGTGACCGCTCCCAAATATTTTCCTCCTTAAATTCCTTTCCTAGTTTCCAGCAAGCGAAAGAAAGGATGGAGACATCCTAAGATAGGAACGGCTTCCTTTTCCACACTGCTTCTTTCCTCAATTTCTGGTTTCCTTATTTTCTTCGATTTTTTTCTCTCCTGTTTTCGGCCACACACCATGCGATCCAGCTGCCTCGTTCCCAGCTTTCTCTCTCGACGATTTTTCTCATTCAGAAAAGATCTCTCCTCTGTTTTGTTTCAGATAACAGTTTCATTTCTATTCTTTCCCTTTAATTTGAATTGTTGCAGTCGAGGGAGCAGTCCTATTTCCATCACTTTTCACTTCCTAGACTGCACGTCAATTTCTCATTCTTCTTCTTTTTTTCTTTTCTTTTTTTTATTAATATACATATATATATATATATATATATATATATATATTTTAATCTACCTACTCCACTGCTATTCTGCTCATCATCTACTTCTACACTTCATTTATCATTTCTTTCTACTGTAGTCTTCCTCCTCTTTTCATTTATGTTTATGGTATATATGCATATCTTCACCACCACTCACTTTTCTATCATCATCCTTTCACTTTCATCACTTTTCTTCCTTTTCATATTATTATTATTATTATTATTTATTTATTTAATTTATTTCATTAATAATTTTTTTTTTAGTTATTTTATACCTCATCATGTACATATATATATATATAAATAACTACATATATATATATATATTTACTTATTTAGTACGGAGGAATATACACATATCAAATCTAGATCATAGAATTTATTTTTACACCTCATAATTATTTATTTTTTTAAATTAAAATATTTTAGTAATTTAGCCTCTTCCAAGTTTTTCTTATTATAATTTAAATTATTTAACCACCAATAAGCATATTCTCAATTATTATTTAAACCAGGTACATGAAAATTCTTGGGGTTTACACCTTTTTCCTGTTCTGACATTTTTATCATTCTCGATTCTCTTTCGGTCTCTATTTCGACCCTTACTACCTTTCCCAATCTCAGAGGCGTGCAACTCACAATCTTATTCACACTACTGTAGTTTATGCACTGCCTCGACAGAGGTAATATCTCATGGGCCAATCGGAGTCTAATTGACAATTTGAGCCCTTCCATGAACTTTTAGACATCTCGACTGTCACTGTTCATAGTGTCGAGGTAATATCTGCCCAAGAATATAACTGAATTTCATACTCATAATTCATACTCATCAATAAATCATTCCTTTTAAACAGTGTACGGGATATTCTATCACCGGAATACATCCAAAACATTTCGCATGTCAGCTCTGGATGTCTAACTCTTAAGTTGGGTCGAGCGGACTTCCATCAATGCTCCGACTCCCCTCAAATCTTATGCATACTCTGAGCAATTAGCTCTCAAAATATTCTCCACACTCCGCTCCAACCTCACGAAGCGTGTCTCAATACTGTTCGATCACTCTGTCGGACTCTGTGAGGCATGCTCAACATTAGCCTCTATTTCAATCTCATCCTGATTCTCATAGGTCAACTCAGCACGATTAGAACGCTCAAGTCTACCTCTACGACCTCTGCCTCGTGCTCTACCTTCTCTATCACGACTAATATTAGGTATTCCTGCATTCTCAACCATTTCTTAGTTAAAACCCATCTCGATATACACTATTGTATCTAACCAAGCACAGAACACGGTGATGTAATTTTCTAATTACTGACACTGACACACATCAGACCAATTTCTGCTCTGACACCACCTTTATATGTCACGACCCAAAACTACCAAAAAATCAGAGTAAATTTTTCGCATTTTGTTATTTTCTTTCATGCTTACCTGTCCTCTGATCGTGACCACACTCCACTAACAATTGGGCTGTGCGTCAATGCCAGTCCCACCATTCATTTATCATATAACTTAATTCTTTCTCAGTCATTTATAAGTGTTTACAATATTTATACATCCCCTAAAGTTACTTACAAACATGTTACTGTGCTATGCTTATTTAGATACAATATGAACAAGTGTATATACCTTAAATCATGGGCAGCAGCAGATATCCGGAATGCAGTACTCAGTCGCCTCAACATCTACTGGAGATTATCTGTGTGAGAAAATGAAAGGGGTGAGCACATCAAGCTCAGTAAGGCAATCCTACGAACAAGTAGGTAACCATACTACTTACATGAACGTGGTGCCATGCATAAACCACCCTTTCTCCACACATTTCAAAACTGATGCTATGATTCATGATGTCAAGTAAAACAAGTTTGCATGAAAAATTCAACATGCAACTATTTCAAATCATTTCTTTCTTATTTAAAATTTCACAATAAATCCAGGACTCAACCCATCCCTCGGGTGGTCCTGACTCACACAAAACCATGAAAATCAGTTTACATCACACATGGATTTAAAAAGCATGGAAATAACATCATGCAAATTTAGTTTAAAACCCATTTTCAATCTCGTCAAGATCATCAAAATGCGAGACTAGGCAATATCTTTATATCGGTAATAACCAAGACAATGGCCGTGTGTCCTCGTGAGCCCCTCTGCTACATGGATCCTAGTGTGCGGGGTCTCACCCTGATCGGGAACCGCCTGGGAGGTGGGTCACTCCATCCCGTCGGTCTTATCCGACCCTACGCATCCGTAGATGCCACACGTATCCGAAGATACCATGCATCCGAAGATGCCACACATATACGAAGATACCACGCATCTGAAGATGCCACACGTATCCGAAGATACCACGCCTCCGAAGATGCCACACGTATCCGAAGATACCACGCATCCGAAGATGCCACACGGTACAACGTACTCCATGCTACTTGCACGGTACATCGTACTCCGTGGACCCATATATCATACCCTGTCTCAAAACGCACATGCGAGCCTATTTAATCGGTGACACGCAGTCTACCCGATGCTCCAAGCACGGCTCATCGCATGTTCTCATAAAATCAGTGCGAGCGATGCTCAGCACTCTCAACAAATCAAGTAAAACTAGTGCGAGCTAAGCTCTAGCACTCTCATCAAATCATGTGGAAAATCTGGTGCGAGTTAGACTCTAGCACCCTGTCACGAAAATCATGTAAAATCTGGTACGAGTTAAACTCTAGCACCGTGTCACGAAAATCATATATATATATATATATATAAAAAGAATCTGGCGCGAGTCGGACTCCAGCACCAATGCATGTAAAACTCTAGTGCGAGCTCTTACTCCAGCACTAATGCATGCATCACACAAATCAAAACATCGTGCGAGCTGAGCTCTAGCACGTCACATGTCAATAAAAACACGTAGGCGGCTCTGTTTCCTTAAAACAGTTTTCACAACAATTTCATCATTGAAAATATGCAATGCTGTGCATTTTTCTTTCAAGGTTAGCCAGCCTACTCATGCATGCATCAAAACACCTCCAGAACGAGCAGGAACCTCTTGTTCTTGCTCTTCCCAATTTTTCCTAAAATTGTAAATTTTACCCTTAACAAGGGTATTTTGGTAATTTACCCATTCGGGGCACAAAATTATTAACTTACTTCTAGACCCTTCAGATAATTTAAAAGACTGCATATGACTTTGAAATTTCGTAAAGTTTACCTCTAGCAGTCCGTAGAATTCCCTTACCTTATTTTTCTGTAGAGTCTGACCTTTCCTTTTCCACTGCTGTCTCGTCACACAGTCCGATCTGCTCCCAATCCAATGTCCGGAACTGCGTATAAATATTCCTCAGGTCAGATATCATACAATTTAATTGTATTTTCTATTTTTTGGGCTTAATTTAAATCATTGGGCCCATTTACCCCTATTAGGCCCGATTGCATCTTAATGGGCCTTAATCGACCTTAAGCTCGTTTTCCACTTAATTTTCACATTATCGAGGCCTATTGGGCTCATTGGACCCACCAACAATTTATTGGGCCTCGTTTCTAACTCTCGAATAGCTCAATTTATTATTTACGATAATTTATCTAAATTTCCATAATTTAATTTATTTTATGCGATAATTAAATCCGAAGCATGCATAACGATGTAAATTGTCGTAAATAAGGGTTACTTACCCGAGATTCCATGCTAGTACGTAAATCGAGGCTATCTCGAGCTCTCGTTGGATGCCAATTGTCGAGCTACACAATTTCATAATTTTCGAGTAAATTTCCCAGTCGAAAATTAATTAAGTAAAATATTCCAAAATTTAAATCGGTCAATTTTGACCGCTACTGTCTTACCCGTAGCTCGATTACATCGTCGAGATTTTTCTCCAATTTTTCCTCTTTTTCTTTTTCCCTTGATCTCCTTTTTTCCTCTCTTTCTTGTCTGAACCGGTTCGGTCCGGTTCAACCCGGTTCGGACCTCCGGTTCACTCCGGTCCAGCCGGTTCAGTGCCTTGCCGGTCGATTCTCCGTCGACTTTCGTCGCCAGTGGCTCCGCTGGGTCATCCGCAGCACGAATCTGCCCTCAGTTTTGTCCAAGGCTGCCGAAAAGTCGTCGGTCCGGCCTGTTCTCTCCACCGTCGGTACCTATTTCCTCTTTCCGTCGTTTTCGACGTTTGTCGGTAGTTTCGCCAGTCGTGGTCGCCACCAATTAGCTCACCTGCGCCTCGGGAACGTTCGACTGGGGGTGGGGTCGGCCAGATCGTCGCCGATCGCCGGGAATCTCCCCTTTCCTCTCTCGGCTTCTCTCCCTCGATCCGGCGTTCTTCGGCGTCGGTGGGGCGCGTCTCCGGTACCAGGGAGGTGGCCGGCCTCTCCTCTTCCTTTTCTGGCCCTTCGCCTGGCCGTTGGCCGCCGGACGGTGGCCGTCCGGTCCCTTCTTCTTCATCGATTTCTTTCTTCGTTTTCCGTTCTCTCTTCTTTCTCTCTCCCCGATTTCCATTTCTAATTCCTTTTTTTTTCAATTCTTCTTTTTTTTTTAATTTTTTTATTATTTATAATTTATTTTATTATTAAAGTATTCATTAAAATATTCTAAATTATTCAACAAATATCTACAAATCTATTATTTTATTCCAATAAATTAATTTAATTTAATTTAATTTATTTATTATATTTTTTACCCTTTTTCGGGTATAATTTCTTCGTATTTTCGGGATATTGTCCCAAATGACTTTTCGGTATTTCTAAAAATTCTGGATCTTGATCAATTTAACCCGAAATTTAATTATTTCTTCTTTATTGATCAAGATTTCTCAAATCCATAATTTTTAATAAATTTTTCTTATCAAATTTATACCGATTTTTGGTCTTTTGACCATTTTGCCCTTCAACGTGTTCGAAAATTCCATTTCCAATCTTTTTGCATTTTTAATTTCGTGTTTTAACTAAAATCGAATCTTACAACTTGTCATTCCTGCATGAATTTTGTTTTGCTTGAGGACAAGCAAAAGCTCAAGTTTGGGAGTGTGATAATTCTTTTTTTAATAGAATTAATTATGCTTAATTTCTAAATTAATTATTTAAATCCCCAATTTATTTTATTAATTATCCCCTTTATTTAATTAAAATTCTTTAATGTGCAGGTAAATTAAATCCAGATAAAACTCAGTCATTTCAGTCAAAAAATGGGCTAAAAACGGGCTAAAGGAGACTGGACCACTTCTAATTTGCAGATCGAGTCACCAGTCGTCTGGACACGTGAGATGCTGGGTGTTAGTATTTTATTCGCTTCGAAATGATAAGATTGACAGATACCGTACCGACCTTCTAGAAGACACATGTCGGGCTACATCGCACAGCTACGTGTACTAGAAGACGGATGACGTGGAAATATCTACTCTGCAGCAAATAAAATTAAGACAAGTGGCCAAACAATGCCAACTCATCTAAGATGGAAAATTACCACTGTACCCCTAAGTATGTGTATAAATAGAGTATGATAGCAATTGAAAAGAAAGGAATTACTTAGGGTAGAATAGTTTTAGTTTTATTTTTTTTTCTTTTTAAGCTTTCCGAATAGTTTTTTTTAGCTGCAATTTTTCTAATCAACTTTCAATTTGTTAGATTTTATCATTTCTAGTTCTTTTGTAGTTCACATTTATGGCAACTTTCTTTATTTTTTTATGAAAAGTTTCATTACAAATTTTCATCTATTGGTTGTAGTAATTTTAAGTTAATGATAACCATTTGTTTTTCCTTCCTTTGGTCTCGGTTTGGCATCTTTCCCTTTTCATTTTCCTTGTTCTAGTGTGCTTAGCGTTGGACCAAAGGAAAGTTGTAGGCTGGATCGAATCAACAGCCACCATAGCTCTCGAAATGAAGGCGTGGCCACTAGAACTTCCCATTTCTATGTTTCACGGCTTCTCTTATTTCAGTTGAATCTTCAGCTTCTGATTTTATGCTCGCCTTTTCTTCTTTAAGTTGATTACTTAGTAGTGCCCTGTCGTTTTTTTTCTTATTGTTTATTTTCAGCTATTGCATTTTATTCACTCTTCTCGGTTCTGCATTTGTTCATCTCTGCATTTCCTATTTTTCTTGTTTTTTTTATTTTCATCTTGCTTGTTGTTACTGATTGTCACCGTGCACTGTAGAGCATAGGCTGAGTGCACCATAGCAGTGAACAGGGATCAACAGTCTTGCTCTGTTCTCCTCTGTTCCTCATCGTTTTCTACTGTTCATCTTCTTCATACTCTTATTTCTTAGATTTAGACATTTTGTCCTCTTGGTGCCTCATCTATTATTGTTTCTTTACAGATTAGCAGCTTTTTCTTAAGTCGTATTTACCTTTAAGTTTGCATTGCTGCAGGTCCCGTTTCTGTTTCTTCATCCGTGAGCTGTGTTGAAGATAGTCGCATGGCATAAACTATGGCCTAGTGTTGCGTCCAGCTGATAAGCAAAACCCGGTACTCCCCGTTCTGATGTGTAAACACAGTTTCCAGGAATTACTGTCGAGTACCGGTACGTAACTATTGTATGAGGAAATGACTTGGAGCATGCTGTTGTGGCGAGGAAGATAGGAGCTGGGATAGTACGGGTCGTGAGTGTAGCTGGCATAATGATTTGTAGTCGAGCACCCAACAGTTTTTGCAGAGCCGAGAAAGAGGAACGAAGCTGTGCACTGTCTTGAAGCAAAGCAGGGTGTAGGACAATACCAGGGGCGGACAGACTGGAAGCAAAGCCAGAACAGCCTGAGCTGGGCAGAACTTCATTTAGAGAAACCGTGCATTCTCTGGACAAGTCTGGACAGGAAGCAGCTGGGCAAGGACGTGCTTAGTTGCAGTGAGATGTGTAGAACAAGCTGGTGGCAGTATGGGGAGCTGTTATTGCTGGAGTTGGAAGCAAATGCAGGAGCATGGTGTGATGATGGACAGTACAGGGAGCAGGAGCAGAAGACGCTAGCTGGGAAGTGTTCGGTTGAAGCTTGAAGCAGCAGGTGGCGTGCTGTGCTGGGTTGTGCAGAGAATGGAGCAGAGCAGGAGCTGGACAATCCCTGGATGCAGATATGGAAATGAAAATGAAGCATGCACAGTACCATATTGCACGGTTTTACAAGCTAGCTGGACAATTGTTAAGGCCACGTTTGGCATTTAATTTTTGCACAATTCCATTTTTCATGCATACCTACTATTATATTTTTATTTTAGTATTTCTTTTAATGTTATTTGTTAGCTTAGATCATAGGCTTAGTTTGATTTACATATTATTGTTCCTTACTTATTAGTATAAACTTAGTTCAATTTAGGAATTTAGAATTAAATTTAGTATTTAGGTAGTACATAATTAAAATTAATAGTAGAATTATTTTAGGTAATTTTAAATAAGTTTGCACTTAAAATTGAAAAGTCCAAAAATATTATTTCTCATGCATTAGTTAGATTTTATTGATAAGTTAGTAATTAGATATAATTAGGATTAATTTAGAATTAATATTTTAGAAATTTAGACTTGTAGTTATTTTCTTAATTTTTCTAGGATTTTATTTCATTAAATTTTAAGTTAGTTTAAATTGCATTTTTATTAAGTAGTTTAATTACATGCATATTTTATTTAGGTTTGTTTAATTTTAGTTTAATTAATCTTGTTTTGTTATTTTCATATTTGCATTTTATTTTAATTGCGTTAATGAATTTTTAACTGTTTAATTATCTTTTGTAGGTTAATGCTTTTATTACTCGGAGCTTTGTAAGTAATTTTAGCTCGGTTTTATTTTTTTTATTTTATAGTTTTTATTATTTTCAGTATTGTTAGCCATGTAGATCACTCCCTTAAAATTCATAATTTGCTAGAATATACTTAAGGTAAGATTAACCGGTACTTAATTAGGCAATTCAACTTCTCTATGGGACAATAATCCGGGACTCAAATCTCATTATTACTTGTATGACCCGTGCACTTGCGAATAATACGTTTAGTTCGTACCACTTACCCAAGCCCAATGACCTTTAGAGTGACCCTTATCAGTTGCTCCTACTCTTTCACTAGGTATACCTTGGGGAAGAATATATAAAAGGTTTTCTTTACTACTTTTAAAATCATTTCTGGTCAATTAACTTTTAAGATTGTCTGGTAACCCCTTTTATTTGAATTATCACGAAAGACTTTCGTCTTTACCCATGGGCTTAATTAGTGGGCTTCCCCTTACTTTGCTATATAGAGGCGTCATGCTATCACTTCCTTTGTTGGTTGCCTTTATCAGGGTTTGTGGACTCTATAGGTTAGTCCTTTATTCTGTACAGTAGGTCTCCAATAGAGTGTCTATAGGCATAAATCCTCCAAGGACCAAATTCTTTTGGTCATGAAGAGATTGTATGATCAACAGATCATTGGTTATATTCTAGAATTAAGATTGATTTATTTACTCTTTTCACCCAAGAGAAAATCTAGCCATTGACTAGGGCGTTGTAGACATTCCCATCAGTTCTTCCCCTGCTCTTATAGATCTCGTTTATGAGAACTCGTTATCAAAGGATTTTTCTTTAAGAGATGAGGTAGAAGAAACCTTAGATAAGTGTGATACTTCTGAAAAAAGTCTTGAATGTGACCAAAGAGAAAATTTTTTAATGTTCTTTTGTGACATTTAAAACTTCAGAGGATTCTTTGGACAACATTGTCTCTTTAGGAGTTCTTTCATTTTGTTTTGCATGTGCATAAATGCATTTCCAGTGGGCAAGCCTTTTGTAGTAGGAAAAATGTCGAGAACATTTCTAAAACTCAAGTAAAAGTGTTTTATTTTAGAAAATAAGTCTGCTTCGAAATGGTGGTTCCTGAGCACACTCAAGTTCATACTCCTCTTCATGCTCATTTGATGGATTTGGTTCCTTTCAATCCCTTAACAATGAAAAGGGTAAGCATGTTGCTCATGAACCTTCAATGATCAATTTTAGCGAACAAGTAGAATTAAAAGAGTTGCACGGGCAGAATCGAGTTGAGTGCAATATATCCAATCGCCTCATAAAAGATGTGAGGAAATTATTCGTGGAGCTGTCAATGAGAGACACTTTAATGCTCCCTAGATCACTCCTCTTATCATTCATCACTTTATAGATGATGAAAGAGTGTCGTTCATAGGCAGGATTTTTAGGTTTACCTGGGGTTAACGATAACAATTTAATAGAAAATAGGGAGAGTTTCTCGGAATGAGAGAACTGAGCTGATAAAGAAGTCATAGAGGTAAACTTCTTAGCTTACATTTGATGTTACATGCTTTTACAACATATCTTACTTGACTTTACTCATTTGTAGGCTGCATAAGTATAATTGCCTGTAACGCTCTTCACTGGGTTGTAACGCTCTTCATTAACAATATAGAGTGCAAGTTAAGAGAGAGCTCAATCAATTACGGAAGCAAAAGGTTGAATGGATTACCAAGAAAAAACTGTTAAGCCTTCTTTTGATAAGTGTCAAGGAAATCTAAATATTGATTCGTCTCTGAGCTGATTTTGATATGGTGGAGGTTAAGATTACCTTGTTGGAGCGATACAGAGAGGCATTCTCCTTCTTTTCTGCTAAGCTTAAGACTCTCTAGTCAGAGTTTGACACTCTTTTTGCAGAGTACCATGCTTCAGTCTCAGCTTTGTGAGTGTTAGGATGAGCGCAACCACATTCATGCTGAAGTCGTAAAGAAATATCGCATGTATGAGAAATGTCAAGACCAAAAGCAATTATAATCAATTGGATTTGTCAAGTATGAATTCTACTTAGCACGATTCTTGGTTGGAGAAAAAGAAGAGAGTTACTGAAACTCTTTCAGAGCTCTAATTTACGGAAGAGGTAAAACTATTTGATGCACCAAATTAGACTAAGTATAACCCCGATTTTGAGGGTGTTAAGGCATTTCTGAAATGGGGTGCCTACGATAACTTGTCTAATCTCACTAGCCCTTGAAAGCCTTATCATCAACCAGAAGTGACTGAGGCTCTCACAGGTTTGAGATGATTTGAATAATCTGAAGGTCGGTCGCATGGCACGTTTCTTAGACTATGATGCCTCATTTGTGTCTTTTACTCCTTTCGCTACTGAAATCAATCTAAAAGATACTCTTTGTAATACTATTTTAGAGTTGAATGAGTGAAAATTTTCACTTTCATGCTTTAATTTTTCGTACTCTAATTTGTATGTATGTATATAGTGCTCTCCAGTTCTTTATGAAAGAGTTAAATCTTTTGTAAAGAACTTCTCTGAGCTTGTCTTCCTATTTTTCGACTTAATGTTTATTTCATAATCTGACTTAGTTCACATATTTTTTGCCTCAAGTCTTTCATAATCATGATTGTTTCTAGCATTTTTTGCTTAAGGTCTTTCCATTTACACATGACTTACATGTCTTTTATGCTTAAAGCTGTTTCTTTTCACATGCGTGGCCTATCTCGCTCATTTCTCGTTTCAAGCCCATGTACTATTTGTCTTCAACTGCATGGTTTACACTGTGCATTTTTCGCCTCAAACCCTTTTCTTTGAGTGCGTGGCTTATTTCGCTCATTTTTTGCTTTAAGCTCATGCTTTTTGTCTTCGTCTTACCTCGCGCATTTTTTGCTTCAAGCCCATGCATTTTTTCTTTATGCTTACCTTGCACATTTTTCACTTTAAGCCCTTTTACAGTTGATGCATGACTTGCATCGCGCCTTTTTCGCTTGAACTGCATGCTTGGCTTCCTTCACGCATTTTTCGCTTTAGGCCTTTTTCTTCTTGGCTTACTTCATGCATTTTTGTTTTCTAACCCTTTTGCAGTTTGTGCTAGACCTACATCGTGCCTTTATCGCTTCAAGTGCATGCTAAGCCTCCTTCGCACATTTTGCGCTTTAGGCCTTTTTTTCATGGCTTACCTAGCAAACTTTTCGCTTCAATCCCTTTTACAGTTTATGCATGATTTACATCGCACCTTTTTTGCTTCAAGTGCATGCTTAGCCTTCTTCATGTATTTTTCGCTTCAGACCTTTTCTTCATGGCTTACCTCATGTACATTTTGCTTCAAGCCCTTTTACAATTTATGCATGACTTACATCGCACCTTTTTCGCTTCAAGTGCATGCTTGGCCTTATTTGCCCATTTTTCACTTCAAATATTTTTCTTCATGGCTTACCTCATGCACTTTTAATTTCAAGCCCTTTGCATGTTGTGTTGAGTTCCTCAATCATGGCATAAGACTTTCAAATACGATTAATCATGGATCGAGAACTCTTTGATTGCTTTACCAAATACATGACAACATAATAATAAAATAAATAGAACATAGATTTGTCAAATCAACAAATGAATTATTTGAATAATGTCTTATCATTTATTGACTCAATATGGCCTTTCCATATCTTTAATGTGTTACGGCTTAGTCATAGATTCTTCCATGATACTAAAGAGACATTCATACCGATTTCTTTGCCCTTTGTAGACAGGATATAACACACTATTGCTTGTTTTTTTTATCTCTCGCAAGATTCGTGTGGCCCTTTTGGTGAGAGGAAGACTGTTGTGTGTCCCCTGTTATAATTCAATGACCTAGCCTTTATATCAAAGAAAATTTAAATTGCATAATAGATACCTTGACAAAATACTAAGCATAAAGATCATAAGAGAAAGTCAGTTCAAACGGCCTTCACAGCCATTAAATTCTACTACTAAGCTGTGATATGAAAAAATTGATTATTACCACACGTATCTGAACATTACCAACATCGAAATGGAATTACATGAAAACAAGGTAGTAAATGCTTATTTAACAGCTCATGGTCTAGGTTTTATCGTAGGCCCAGACCTCCCGAAGTTGGTATGAGTCTTAGCCTCATTGCTCGAGGTTGATGCAGGTGTGGGCCTCGCTGCCCTAGGTTACTAAGATTATGGGCCCTGTTACATGAGATCGTTGCCCAAAGTGAACGAAAGTGTAGGCACCATTGCTCAAGGTGGCCGAAAGTGTGGGCTCAGAACCTGAGGTGGTCGTAGGTATGGGAACGTCGCTTGAGATGGCAAAAAATATGGGCCCTATAGCTTGAGATCTTCGATCGAGATGGCTGAAAGCGTGGCATGCTACCCGAGGTCGTCACTGAAGATGGCAAGAAATGTATGCACGTCATCAAATGTGGCTGAAAGTTTAAGCCCGTCACTCTAGGTGGTCATACATGTGGACAAGTCGCTCGAGATGATTGAAAATATGGGCTCCATCACCCGAGATCTTCGCCTGAGGTGGTTGAAAGCGTAGGCCTGTTACCTGATTTTGTCGCCCTATGAGCTAAAAAAGGTGGGCATGTTGCCTGAAGTGGCTACAAATGTGAGACCCATTGCTTAAGGTGGCCAAAAACATAGGGTCGCTACTATAGGTCGTCATCCGAACGAGTCAAAAGTGTAGGCCTCCTTGCCCGTGGTAATTGGGAGAGAGGGTCATCACCTGAACGGGTCATCAAGAATGTGGGACTCAAGGTGGCTGAGAGTGTGGCCATGATGTAGTCTTACTTTTTCATGGAGCTTCCTGGGTTCGAATCTTAGCTGCTACAAAATTTTAATAATTTTGTAAGCCACCAAGTGCTAGTGCGCGAGAACATGGATACGAAAGCCTAGCTTAGAGCTCGAGCCTGGGCACGCTGGTGCTCGAGAGCTTAAATGCGAGAGCCATGCCTGTGCTCAAGCTTAGGCATATGAGAGCCTGGCCTAATGCCTGAGCCTGGGTGTGTGACAAAGTTAGCCCAATGCAAACGGGAGGCTGACCTGGTGTACAGAAGAACCTTAGTGTACGCGTTAGCGTGGTGTACAAGAGACCCTTAATGTGCACGTGACAACCTAATGTGTAAGAGATCCTTGGTGTACGCAACAGCCTTGGCAGGTGCTTAGTACCCCCGACTAGGTGCGTGGGGGGTGCTACTGAGTCCTCTTGTAGGCACAGATAGGTCATCTACTGATGTACGATTGGGTGCAAAGGCGTGCCTGATGTACGAATGGGTTAGCCATTGCTTCACGAATAGGTGTAAGCCTGGTACTTGCCTAGTCTACGATCGGGTGCTTAGGGCAGCCTTGGATCGAGGCTAGGTGTATGGTGCGTGATTCAGTGCACGTCTGGTGCACAGCTAGGTGCGCAACTAAGGCAACCGATGTGTAGTTGGGTGTGCCCTTGGTGCGTAGTTGAGTGTACGTTTGGGTTGGTTGGTGCGCAGTTAAAGGTGACTTAGTTCTTGTCTGGTACGCTGTTGGGTACGTGCTTGGGTGCACTGTAGGTGCCCATTTGGGTAAGCTGGTGCATGACTGACGTCCGACTAGGTGCGCATTTAGGTCGAGTGGTGCGCAGCTGGGTGTGCGCCTAAGTCAGTGGGTACGCGACTGGGTGTGTGGCTAGTGGGCGACTAGGTCGGCTAAGTTTCTTGACTCTACCTTTGAGTCCTTTAAGTCAGTTAAGCCTCTTGACTCTTTCTCTGAGTTAGCCTCTGACTTTGTGGCTGACTCTTCCTCTAAGTCTGCTTCTAATTCTTCCTTTAGGTCTGCGACTAACTCTTCCTCTAAGTTTACCTCTGACTTGCGATTAACTCTTCCTTTAATTCTACTTTTACCTCTACCTTTGACTATGACTCTAAGTCTACCACTGACCTTATGACCGACTCTTCCTCTAAGTCTGCCTTTGATTTTGACTCTGAGTCTATCTTTGACTTTGTGGCTGACTCTTCCTCTGAGTCTACCTATAACTCTGACTCTGAGTCTACCTCTGATTTTGTTGCTAACTCTTCCTCTGCGTTTGCCTCTGACGCTTTTTTAAGTCTATGGTTGACTCTTTCTTTGAGTCTGTCCCTGCCTTTGACTCTAAGTCCACATCCGACTTTATGGCTGACTCTTCCTCTGAGTCTGCCTTTACCTCTACCTCTGACTCTAACTCTGAGTTTACCTCTGACCTTGCGGTTGACTCTTCATATGAGTCTACCTCTGAGTTTGACTTTAAGTCTACCTCCGACTTTGCAACTGACTCTTCTGAGTTTGCCTCTGTCTCTGACTCTAAGTCCACATCTGACTTTACGGCTTCCTCTAAGTCTGCCTTTACCTCTGCCTCCGACTCTGACTTTGAGTTTACCTCTGACCTTGCGGTTGACTCTTCATCTGAGTCTACCTCTGAGTTTGACTTTGAGACTACCTTTGACCTTGCAGCTGACTCTTCCTCTGAGTTTACCTTTGAATTTGACTCTAAGTTTACCTCTGACCTTGCAGCTACTCTTTCTCTAAGTTTGCCTCTGGCTCTTCCTTTGAGCCTATAACTAACTCTTCCTTTGAGTCTGGTTCTGAGTCAACGGCTGGGTTCCCTTTGAGTAGGTGGCTGACTCTCTCTCTGAGTCTACTTTTGTGTCAGCAGCTGGGATCCCTCTAAGTGGTAGTGGACTCTCTTTCTAACTTTCTTTTCAAATTACAGGCTAGATCCACTTGCAAGAAAGCTCTCTTGACCAAGTTTTGAACTAGGCTTTTAGATCAGATTCTCACAGATGGTGCTAATTGATGTTACCTGTTTACAACAACAAATTTTTTGACGTAGGAATCTTGATCTTTGTGCTAGCTTGTTCCTTAGAACTTTGTAAGAAAGAAAAATCATTAGAGGGGCACAAAGAGGATTTCCCCTGCATGCACACCCTGATGCTTAAGTCAAACAAAATTTTGGCAGAATTTTAATTAGCAAAATAGAGCTTAGTCCCTAAAGATGATACCTTTAATCTATTTATGGGAGTTATTTAGCACATAATTACTGTTAAAACTCATTACTTAAATGATCTAATAGTGGATCATCCATAGTTCTCTTGAGTCCCTTTTTCCTTTTGTGCTTAATTTATCTTTAGGCCTAATGACCTTCAATCTGACTCATATCCAAGCCTAATAACCTGTCATGTGACCATCATCATCATCATCATCAATAATAATAATAATAATAATAATAATAATAATAATAATAAAAGTACCGAAAGTAATTTGTTGGCAGATTTTAGAAACTCAAACGCAAATGAATTTTTAAGCAAAAGAAAAGAAAACTAAGTACACTAAATCATATACTTACTATATAATTACCACTACTACATGACATAATTATATATTAAACACCAAAGAAAAGAACATAAATAGAATAAAAAATGAACAGAACTCACTGAACAGAATAGGAATCATGCTACTTGCTAAATAATATAAGACTATATATAAAGAAATACACCAACTTTTAACTAAAGAATAAATGCATGATTAAGATATTCACTACAAACAAATGAAGACTAACAATTACACTATGATGATGCTACTGACTGAAGTAAAATAATGCATGAAAATGACGTTTTGTAATGGATCACCACAATCAAAATCGGCATCAACTTTATAGAAAAGAAAAAAATAAAATCCTAGAAATAAAACTTATGCAAATCGTAATATATATATATATATATATATATATATATATATATATATATATATATATATATATATATATATATATATATATATATATATATATATATATATATATATATAACACCAAGCTTCAAGAACATACCCCTATAACTTGAAATATAATTTTAGAACACCAATAAATAAACTACACAGCAACATAAAGTACCCAACAGTAAATAAAATTTTGCAATAATAAACTATGGACCAAGCTCAAGAACAAGAGCTATGAAGGTAATTTTGCAACCTCTCAAGCTCTCATCCTCATAGAACTCAATCAAGAACAAAAAAATAAAAATAAAAATGGAGTAGAAGAATTAAAGCTGAAAATTAAACATAAATGAAGTGAAAGATTAAACTAAAAATTAAACTTGAAATGTCAATAAAACAAGTAAATTTTCCTAGGAAATGTAAAGGATGTTTTTAAAGTAAATTGGTGGCTACACTACAGTAAGAAAAGCATTGAAGAAAACATAAAAGAAACCTAGAAATTCCTAAGTAATTGGCCCATTGTTTTCTTCCTTATCATTTGATATATATATATATATATATATATATATATATATATATATATATATATATATATAAACACACACACACACACACACATAGGTAAATTAGGGGTTAAAGGGTAAAAACACATGTTAAATGAGTTGGTAATTAATTGCCATGTGTCCTATCTAATTAAGTCTTCAAGGAAGATATTTTCATATCATCAAAGCTCCATAACCACCTCTTGTCTTCTTGTTCAAGTATTATCCTAGGTGGCCAACCCATGTGAAGTCCATGTGAAAACTTGTCATCGTTTTCCAAGAGTGAATTAAGTAAAGCCATGTGGCATGCTAGGTGGCAATGATTGAGTTGTATTAAAAAACAAATTTGGTTGTTATGAAAGATGTCTTCTAGTACACTTAATCTTATTCTACATGGGTGAGCTCAAATATCATCAAATTAACCCAATTTCTTCTAAAATTTATTTATCTGCACAATTAGAGAAAATTAATCAAATTAAGGCGAAATTAACATTTTTACAAGAGAATTAGGCAATAATCAAGGGAAATAAACACATAAATAACCTTATAAAATAGAATTATCAACTTGCTTTTTATTGATGTTTGTATTTGTATTTGCTCCATTTTCCTCAAATGGTGCCTTCCACATTTAGACTTTTGCATAAAATGAAAGCTTTGATGGAGCTTATCTCTCATGTTTCTTTTGCATGTGTCGCACCGTTTGCATGATTTCATTATGCCTAGCTTTCCTCTGTGCACACATATAACATGTTTTGTTTTTATGAAATTATTAATGTAATAGGTTTCCTACATCTTTTTTTCTTATGTTTCATTCTTGTTATAATTTTCTCTTCTTCATTTACACTTATATCATGCTTGCGACATCGAGGTTCTTCTTTATGAGCCTCCCTTTTTGCGAAATCTTGAAATATTATGCTCTTTGTATTAAACCTCAATCATTTTAATTGTATAACTTAATACATCGCAGCCTTGATTGATGGCTTAAAGTTAGCCTTTACTTTTTCAATTTGCAAGCTTAGATCTTGGGTGTGAACTAACCATCTTGCCTCATGTGTTTAATCCCTTGTCATGGGATTACTCTTTTATCTGTCTGCCTCTGGCAGTACTTAGGCATTGTCTTGATATGCCTTAGCGATAACATTCTAACCTTAAGGGATTTGCAAATAGTCTTCTGATGCAAATGACGTTTTAAAGTTTACTAGGAATTTTATCTTGTCCCATTGACAGCATCAAGTTTGAAGAATTTGGAATGAGTTTTCTCACATCCAAAAGACAGCTTCAAGCTTTGGAGCTTAGGAATAGTTTTATCACGTTTGAGGGACAACTTTCGAACTTAAAAGTTTGGGAATAGTTTTATCAATGTTCATGCAACGACTTCCAAACTTAGAGTAGTTTAGGAAAGTTTTTACCACGTCCGTGGGACGACATCAAGCATGAGAGCTTAGAATAAATTTTATTGTATCCATGGAATGACATCAATTGTTAGAGCTTGAAATGAATTGTATCACGTCCGTGGGATGACATCAAGCATGAGAGCTTGGAATAAATTTTATCATGTCCATGAAGTGGCATCAAGCATTAGAGCTTGGAATAAATTTTATCATGTCCATAGGACGACATCAAGCATTAGAACTTCAAATGGGCTTTATCATATCCAAGGGACGGTATTAAGTGTGAAAGCTTGGAATAAGTTTTATCAAGTTTAAGGGATGATATCAAGCGTGAGTTCTTGGAATAAGTTTTACCACTTCTAAAGGACGACATCAAGTGTGAAAGCTTGGGATAAGTTTTACCATGTCTGAAGGATAGCTTCTAAACTTGAAGTTTGAAAATAAGTTTTAACTTGTTTGAAAGATAATATCATGTGTTAAATAGCCAAAGTGTGAAAGAGTTTTGTCACATCCAAGGGATAACTTTAAGCTTAGTGAGCTTGGAAAATTTTTATATCACGTCTAATGGACAGCTTCAAGCTTTGAGAAGCTTAGCACAGGGTTCTTCGAAAGATCTAAACATTTAAGTTGGCCTCAAATTGGTCAAGTGTAAAACATAAAAAAACTTGGCAGATAGTTTTATCTCGTCCCAAGGACAATGTCTATAATTTAAGGTGAGACTATAGGGCAATCGCTTTATCACGTCAGAGGGACGACTTCCAAACTTAGCAGACTTGTGTCCTCAAATTTTTTTTCTTTTTCCTAACCTATAATGTTTGGACAATCTCACCATCAACATAAATCATTTAGAAATCAACAATCATTCTATGAAACTCGGTATTTTCCAAAGCTTGATTTTTTTGCTGAACTGTAAATTTGGAGTTTAAAAGGAATTAATTTAGAAAATTGATATTGGATGTATTAAATCTGAAGAGTGAGAATGAATGTAGATAAGTGAATCCTACATTGAAGAAGAACCAAATAACTTGGAGTTGGACATAAAGCTGAGCATGGAGCTGAAAGGAAAGAAGTTGGGAACTAAGCTGACAGCTAGTCGAGTCACAATCGTCTATAAAGTTATTGACAAAAGGAGGGTGTAAAGGCTTTAGTTGAGGCAACAGATAGTCATTAGAATAATCATATAGAATCGTATGTGAAGCTATCATTTTTTATCTTTATCATATTTTGTACTTTTATGACCCATAGCATATAGACTGGTTAGAGTAAGTGGAGAAGCGCTATAGATGTGCTATGTGACAAATGAATTCCTTTATAGTTGAAAGGCAAGTTTTATAGAATAGTTGTTAGACCAACATTGCTTTATGGCAGTGAATGTTGGGTAACTAAAAGATTCCATACACAGAAGTTGAGTAGAACAGAAATGCGAATGCTGCGATGAATATGCAGATATAAGAGAAAAGATAGAATGAGAAATGAAGATGTTCACAAAAAGGTTAGAGTAACACCTGTCGAAGACAAAATGAGTGAAAGTTGTTTACTTTGTTTCAGACATATACAACATAAACCTGTAAACACTCCAATTATAAGTTTAGGCTATGAATGATGTAAAAATAACAAGGCTAATGGAAGACCAAAAAAGGCTTGGAAAGAAGTAATTCGAAAAGATATGACGGAGTGAGAGTTGGAAGAACACATTCCTTTATATCGAAATGAGTGAAGAAGGAGAATTCATACTGACGACTTATCGTGAGTTCATATAGTGGTTCATGTAGCCTACTCAAGTATTAGGATAAAGGGTCTAATGATGATAATAATGATTTTATGTATTTTAGTAATTCTGTTGAGAAATCAGCGTATACTGTCTGTATACAGAAGAAATCTACGAATCCTTTCTTTTTTGAAATGAAATACATATAAATTCTCCATTCTTTTTCTCTATTTCTTATTATGATGTATTTACAATTCTTTTTTGTATTTTCTTTCAGCTCATAAAAATTATTAAAAACGATAAACTCATAAAAATTAAAAAATAATAAGAAAAGAAAAGATTAATAATCCTACAACATCATTAGTTGTGTCAATTATCAGCCTTAAGTCTTGGCCAATTGCAATAATTATAGAATCCTTGTTTATGAAGGCATCTATTTCGATCTAATTCATTTTTTTCAACAAAGCTGGGTCGAAAGCGATAAGGTTTAGACTTTAGACTTATTCCTGCCATGGCCAACTTTCTATGTCATTTTACCCCTAGTACAAATTAATCTAACAAACTTTGGTTGCATTGAAAATTAAAGAGCATTATACCAAATAGCCCTCCATTTTTTGAAGCCACATAATACCATTAGTGAACACCCTAGAGTCCGGTACTATTAATGGGAACCTTGCCTTAAGGTAAAGTTAATTGGTGACCCACCTTGTCTTTGATACTAATCGAACAGAAAAGCCAAAGCTTCCTCTCCATTACCATTAGACATGAATTTTTACAACTGACTGGTATTTATACAAAGAGAAGATAAAGAAGATGGAGCGGCAGTGGAAAGAGGTGGCAATAATGGATGGAGGAGAAAGCAATCAAGATTTAAGCAATGTTATTTTTATCTTTTGGGCAACTTTAGCAACCTTTTTTTCCTGTTACAACAATCACATTATCCTACGCTGTTGGAGCATCCAAAGATTTAGAAATTAGTTTTCTAAAAGTTGAAAATGTAAACCTCTTAAAACTTTGCAAATATTTTTTACAAAAATTTTGAAACACATCTTATACTAGTAAAAGTATATCAATTATGCTTTTATAATAAAGCTTTGAGTTAACCGTAGATAATTTTTTCAAAAATCAATTCTTAAATCTACAACCAGTTGAAAGTTTTATTTCAAACAAGTTTTAATATTTTGGTCTTTTCCATATGTTAACAAATTACATACGTAGCAATCTCCCTAAAATAAAATTCAGACTTAATCAAGAACCATTTGATATAACTAGTATTGAATGGGGTTTGTAGGAGAAATTATTGTTCAAAACCTATCTTTAACCTACTCACTTATTTTCCCGCCTTCATGAAATCAAAAATAACGAATATGGTGAAAAATGATGATCATTTTTATTATCTACATTTCAAAATATTTGGGATGGCTAGATGGGGTGTAAATTCAGCCCAAACAGAGAGGAAGATAGAAATATAGTGATGCTAGATAAGGTGGTGGCAATCCCTAAGCAGGATCATTTTAAATATTTAGGATCAATCGTTCAAATAGATCGAGAGATTGATAGTGATGTGACCCATAAGATGTAGGCTAGTTGGAGCAAGTGTAGAAGTGCTACAAGTGTGTTGTGTGACAAATGAATTCCTATATGGTTGAAAGGCAAGTTTTATAGGATAGTTGTTAGACCTACATTACTTTATAGTAGTGAATGTTGGGCAGCTAAAAGAGAGCATACATAGAAGATGAGTGTAGCAGAAATGTGAATGTTGCGATGGATGTGTAGATATACAAGAAAAAATAGAATGAAAAATGAGAACATTCGCAAAAAAGGTTGGAGTGGCACCTATCGAAGACAATATGAGTGAAAATCGTTTACGTTGGTTTGGACACATAAAACGTATACCTGTGGACGCTTCGATTAGAAGAGTGGAGGCTATAAATTATGTAAAAAGGGTCAAAGCTAGAGGAAGACTGAAAAAGACTTGGAATGAAGTAATCTGGAAAGATAAAGAGGAACGAGAGTTGAAAGAATACATTGCATTAGATAGGAATGAATAGAGGAGAAGAATTCATGCTGACGACTTAGCGTGAATTTATATATTAGTTCATATAGCCTACTACAGTATTAGGATAAAGGCTTTGATGATGATGATGATGAAGATGATGATGATGACGACGACTTCAAAATATGCAATTTAATTGATATATCTGAAAGAGAAAGATGTTTTCAAACTCATCAAATTTGGATTGCCAAAAGGGTATTGTTCGGACTATCTTTATCAGTGACTTCAGAAAATCTTAAGGAACTAAATATGTTCACTAATAGATGTATTGATCACCCATTATATTATGAAATCTAATCCAAAATTGATGTAAAAGGATCAACGACATATATTCTTCAAGCAGGATAATTCCATAGATCATGGACAAATGGATGCTGAATATTTACACGCCCTTTTTCTACTATATCAGAAGCCCAAGATCATGAATTAGAATTGAAAGCCATTAACCTTATTACTAGGTTAGCAACAATGGACAATTTAGACTTTCCATTGATATTCCAGAAAAAATAAATACAGAATGGAATCAATGGCACTCTCTCATTACCTATCCAACCAATTCAACAGAGTTGCTCAATCTTAGACCAAGAAAGCTTATTGAATCTAAATAATGTCCAAGAAGGATAACCTCTTTTAGTAGCCTTAACAGCCTCACAATAAAAGGTTTTGAAAAAGTAGATTCCTTTCCTGAAATTGTCTTTAAAAGGCAAAGCATTCTCTGAAAAGCAAAATTTTTTTTTAGCACGTGTAAAAAATTAGATTCCTTTTAGATAAGAAGAAGAGATATTTTGTACAAAATGTTGTAACATTTTCTATATAAAGGAAAGAAATCTAAAAAGCTAGGTAATAGAGTTTTTCCCATAATTTCTCGAGTTTTTTTCCTCTTGAAGGGTTTCTTTCTTTAAGCTTTCGCACTCCTTTCTTAGTCTCCTCAATTTCTTTGTAATTGGTATCAAAGCCCCACCAACCCATGCAGATGCTTGTAATTGGTATCAAAGCCCCATCAACCCATGCAAATGCTCATAGTTCCACTTGCAGTGCAAGTTGCAGTGGACAAACTCAACTTTTTGTCCCCACCAATTATAACTTTCTTTCATGCATGCAGAACACGATTAAAACTCAACCCTACACAATACTCAGAAAACATTAATTTCCCATCTTTGTAAATTATCCATTGTATGAAATCTATTGAAATATCTCTTAATTTATACTGACAACTTAACATAAATTCATATATTATTTCATATAAACTATTCAAATATTGAGATAAAAGTGTTGATGTTTGTAAATTATTCATGCTTCTCGAGGTTGAACAAAATATTAGAGCAATAATTTAGAGCACTCATGAGACATTCATCCTTTTGTAATAATCGTTTGACATGCTAATGAAGGAAATAGAGATAGCTTCATCACAACCACAACTTCCATATCTACCTTTCCAGGTTTAGTTGGTTGAAGATATATCATCTAGTGCTGCTGCACTCTCCCCAGCTCTAATTACAATTTTATTGCAGTTGGAGTCACTAACTTTACAAACCGAGTATATATTGTAAATGGATTGTTAATCAATTAATACCTGCACTGAACTGTACACCATAGGGGAGGGAAAGCACAAAATACATGCTTAAACCTCTCTAAAGAGATCGACTATCTAAATGTTGACATCATCCATTACCAAAGATGAGAGGGTCAGGGTTCCGAAAGGATAAACTCCAATCCAACATTGACCCTGTAAAGACAATTGCATATAACAATAAACAGTCCAATGCAAATTGTTCATTATAAAATAAAAAACTTTCAGATATCCTTTCAGTCATCCACTTATTGCTCTAAAGAAATATCTACTACACTTTCAGATCGAGTAAAATGTTTGCAACTCCCATATTACTCTTTCTATGCAATGCACCTTTGAACTAAAGTTACTCCCCGAGAATAACACATTCAAGAATATCGAGGAAGAAACTATAGTTATTTGAAAAAGAATAATGTCCCGTTTAAATTTGTTGACGGGGATTTACATTCCAGCGCTTTTCCTTATTTGAGTGGAGGATATATCCATGCGGAACATTTCTGCTGGTATTGAGACAAACATATCTCCTAACACTTCAGGAATGTCAAAATCCTCAAGAACCTGCAGGAATAACAAAAAGTTAGACAAATATATCAAATTGAAGATGAAAAAAAACAGCTACTGCAGCTTTCTGATTGTTCAAGTACATATTCGATCTTGTTCTTATCAAAATTAAGGATTTTGACCCCTATTCTTTAAATCGATAACTTTTGTCCTATACTTTCATTAAATTCAAACTTTGATCTCTCTGTTAATAATCAGCATTTAATTGACAATGCGGACCATAAAATTGATGAGAACTATTTTTGGCCGGCGTGAAAAGTCACAAAGGTTTTGGCTAAGTGGCTTTTTTAGAATAAAAATTCAAAAAAAATTATGAAAACAAATAAAAAACAAATAAGTAAATTTGACAAAAATAAAATAAAATAAAATAAAAAATCAAAGAGATATAGTCAAAAAATGTCATTTAACTTACCATGACAGTCAAAAAAAAATCTTATGATCCACTATACCAATTTAATGATAATTATTATTGGAGAGATCACAATCCACAATTAATAGAACTATGAAGACCAAAATCCTCAAATAGAGAAAGAGAGACTAAAATCTATAATTTTGATTACCGCAAAACCAAACACACCTTAAAAGTACCATCTACAGTCCGACCAGCCACAATGAAGGTGCATCCTGTTCTTTTGCATCCAGTGAGCGTCTTTATCATTATATCATAGCTCCCATTATAGTATTTAGGCTGCAAAGTAAGTGAAAAAACTAGCAAAGTCAACACATACTTCAATGCTTCCAACCGAACCATAACATGTAGCATCCCCATGCATGTACAATCTTGAAATCATTCCGCATTAATTATTCAGGTCGCAATCTAAAGACTCTAGAGAGCATATTTCATTGTTTTATCACAGCAACTCATCACAATTTTGAGGAATGGAAAGGTAGTTTACAATATTTCGTTTCTAAAACCAAGCCAATTCCAATCAGGATTAGCATCCTTTTCATCCACACTGTTGTCAACAGCAACATGAATAAAAGGAGGAAAGAGAAGCGGATGGCAAAAGGACAAGTAGAAGCAGTGGTAAAACCAGAACATCAAGTTCTGTTTACCACGACATCTGACCCAAACCATGCCCATTGGAACAATTATGTACAAAGTTCTGCCGCCAGATTTTTTGTTTAATCATATATCCCTTTAGCATCCAAGAAGGCAAAGCAAACATACATCTTTCCCAGTTTTTACACCTACGAAGTTTATAGCCACCCTTTTGATAAGAATCTCTAAACACATGTTACTCAGAGTACTCGTGCAAGAAACCTTCTGTGCCTATGATTGCTATTATTTTTATTACAAAGGTGCTTCACCAGCCACTCCAGCTAGAAAATATTAAAGGGTAATTTTTATTTCTCAAGAAATTAACAGCAAGTATACTTGAAATCTCTAGCATCATTTTTTCCAAAGTTTCTCAAATAAGTGTAATCGCAAAATATTAATGTATGATTTACATGAATGTTTATACATTGCAACATTTTATAACATACCAAAAAATAACTCCAGTTAAAGACAGGAACATCACAATGGAATCTAAAGGTTGCCAATTCAATAAGTCACCTACAGATAATGAAATGATAACTGACGCTTTGACTGAGATTATCCAAAATCTATCTGCTGTATACTGTTTTTGTAAAAGTGTTAGGGTAACAGTCAGGTCTTGCACCTTAATTATCAAAGCAGAGACACATATTATACATGTTAGAACTTAGAAGAGGTTTATTCTCCCTGAAGATCTGAATTCAAAAAATTAGGCATAAATATTTTCACAAAAAGAAAATTTGAACTATAAAGCCATCTATTAAACAATCTTATGAGTCAACGTGTAGCAAAAAAGCAAATTATATAATGCCAAAAATTAGAAGCAATTCAAAGTTTCATACATTAATAAGCCTCACTGCAGTGTCAGCACCAATTACAAAAGCACTGCCCGGAAAAAGTTCAGCTTTCTTATAAAAATATGGCTGATTGGAAATTATTACCGTCTTTCCTGCCATTAGAGAACCACAAGCCTTGTATCAATTTTACCCAAAAAAAAAAAAAAAAAATCTAACATCAAAATGAAAACCAACCCTACAAAGATTTATATATGACCAAGGATATAAGCAAAAAGTGATACAACATAAAGTCATTTAAGAAAAAAAATTAAAAAAAAAAAAAAGAAAAAAAAAGAGAGACAAAAAAAGAAGAGACAAAATATAAACCATCAAACACCAGCGACCACCTCGACTATAACTACTTGTATCCTCTCCAACACACCATGCATCACTGAACCTCCAGTATATGAGAAAACAATGACCAGTTCCTTTGTAAGAGATCATGCATCCAGTACAGTCAATATACAAATATATGATACTTTTAACATGTTATAAACTAAAATGTAAACCTTCACATACTCCAACTTGGATGTGATTTCTAAGAAAACCAACGACCATCAATCTGCATGTTATAAACTAACAATGTAAGCATAAAATCTTCACAAAGATCTTGCATATTCCAATATGATTGCCTAAATCATGAACCATGGATAACTCCAGCACCAAATTATATTTTATCCCTTTATAACAAAGTTTTAGCATTCAAGGCATCACAATCAACACCAGATATACATTAAATACATACACGCATATTCATAGAGTTTCTAAAAGTACTGAGCCTCACCAACTTTTTCAAACTGCGTAGCACGATCTTTGATTTCTGATATCGACAATGCAGGTTTGTCAGCATTGATGGCAGATAATTCAAAGCAAGGATACCCATTGGAACATATACTGCATTAGAGTGAACCTTTAATGAGTAACTGTGCATGTATGGCTCAAAAAACCTCACTAGCTCAGGAAAAATCAGTACGGGAATGTGTAACAAAAAACGAAGAAATAAGAAGTCTATTAAATCCTTAATCATAACCTTTAACGGGTTCCCCAACTACAAAACTAACCTCTTGTTGATAATGAGGAAAACCCAATGAGGGTGATTCAGGAGTTTTAAGTTTATAGTTTCACATTTGTTAGGTTTCTAATTATCGGCCATTATTGGTAGTAAATAGAGAAATAAGTGGTTGTTTCCTTATTTTTTGGGATTAGGTTGCTGGTTCCCTTACCTTTTGTGAACTTATTCCTCTATAAGAAGATGTTATTTCTTATCTATTAAATAATATGAATAAAAAACAGTCTTTACCTATTATATTTCTAAGGTTTTTATGTTATCAGAGTAGGGATTTTGTCCTCAAAAACCCCTCATCACCATGTCCGACCTTACATCTAAGTCCACAGCCGTACTTAATCCAAACAGTGAAACTCATGCCTTGGGTTCAATCCTATTCCGAGAACCACCTAGTGTAAATCACCACAATTGACTCAATGGTGACAATTTCCTGCACTGGTTAAACTTGGTCAAAATGTACACAAGGAGCACGGAAAAACGGGTATCTAATAGGGGACACCGAGATGCTTGAGTAAACAAATCCAGCGCATGCAATTTGGGATGCAGAAAACTCCATGGTAATAATGTGGCTTGTGAATTCCATGATTGAAGATAATAGTTCGAATTACGTGTTACCTGACAACAAAGAAACTCTGGGAAAATGTCAGCAATTGCACTTTGATCTTGGTAATCAATCTCAAATCTATGACCTTACTTTGAAACTCAGTGAAATACACCAAGAGGAAGGTAGCATCGCCAAATACTTCAATTCACTAAAAGGGTATGGCAAAACTTAGACATTTAATGATTACAAATGGAAGACCGCGGATGATTGCAGCCACAACAGAAAAATGGTGGAACCTAATTGGGTTTTTAAATTCCTTGTTGGTCTCAATGTTGAGTTTGATAAGGCATGTGGAAGGATAATTGGCCGGAATCTTCTCCCTCTGAATGGTGAAGTCTTTGCTAAGGTTCACAGAGAGGAGAGCTACAGATACGTGATGCTAGGAAGAAAGTGGATGGTACAAACGAACCGATTGAAAGCTCAGGCGTTGGTGGCCTCTGAAGCATGCTAGTCACAAAAATACTTCAAATTTGATTGGACCTGATGAAAAACCTCTCATGTGGTGTGATTTCTACAACAAAAACCTGGACACACCCGAGAGGCTGCTGGAAGATCCATGGCAAGCCAGCAAATTGGAAGTCTTAAAAAATGTGTCGATTTTTTCTTTTATTAGGGTTGTTTACATACATATATATACACACAACTGCAGTAGCTAAACAGGAAATAAAATCAGGAAATCCCCTAATCTTAGGCTACAAACCAAAAACAATTCCCTAAAATCAGGAAATACAATTACTAAATCTTCTATATTACAGCACACAGTTTCCTAAAATAAGAAAAAACAGATTTTCCCACACTCCCCCTCAAGCTGATGAATGGATGTTATTCATTCCAAGCTTGTCAACTAGACTGTGAAAAACTGTGCTGGATGGCCCCTTTGTGAATATATCTGCTAGCTGATTCTTTGTGTGGACAAACGGAGTGCAAATCAGACCACTATCAAGTTTTTCCTTTATAAAATGCCGGTCAACTTCTATATGCTTCGTGCGATCATGTTGTACCAGATTATGTGCAATGTTGATAGCTGACTTATTGTCACAATACAATCTCATTGGACCTTCCCACTTGATCTTTAGATCTTCTAAAATTATCTTCAACCATAGGAGCTCGCAGATCCCAAGTGCCATTGACCTGAATTCTGCTTCTACGATTGATCTTGCAACCACATTTTGTTTCTTACTCCTCCATGTAACAAGGTTTCCACCCAAGAATGTACAATAACCTGATGTTGATCTTCTATCATCCACCGACCCTGCATAATCTGCATCAGTGTAAGCTTCAAGACTCAACCCCTCTCCTCGTCTGAACAAAATTCCCTTACCAAGTGAACCTTTTAAGTACTATAGAATTCTATTGACAGCCCTGAGATGAGTTTCCTTGGGATTAAGCATAAACTGGCTCACCACAACAGCATATGTTATGTCTAGTCTAGTGTGTGATAAATAAATTAATTTCCCAACAAGCCTCTGATAATTACCTTTGTCAACTGTACCATCTTCTGGAACATCACCCAGTTTATGATTGGGCTCTATGGGTGTGTCAACTGGCTTACATCCCAGTTTACCTGTACCCTTCAGAAGATCAATTATATACTTTTGTTGAGATATGAAGATCCCTTGCCAAGAAAATATTTCAGTTTCCCAAGCTCTTTGATCTCAAACTCTTTCACCAAACAACTCTTTACCTTTTCAATTCCCTCTATATCATCTCCAGTCACTATTATGTCATCCACATAAACCAATATTGCTGTGACTTTCCCTGAAGCTGAATGTCTCACGAACAAAGTATGATCACCTTGGCTCTGTCTGAATCAAAGGCTCAACATAACTTTGGCAAACCTTCCAAACCAAGCTCTTGGAGATTGTTTGAGTCCGTACAATGCTTTCTTCAATCTGCATACTGTTTGTTCTTCATTTGCAGAGCCGAATCCAGGAGGAAGTTCCATTTAATTTCTTCTTCAAGATCGCCATGTAAAAATGCATTCTTGACATCAAATTGTTGTAATTTCCATCCAAAGTTGGCTGCCAATGACAATAATACTTTCACCGTATTCATTTTTGCAACTGGAGCAAATGTCTCAAGATAGTCTATGCCATAGGTATGAGTATAACCTTTGGGAACTAGTCTTGCCTTATACCTTTCCAATGAGCCATCGAACTTATATTTCACTGTAAAGATCCATTTGCACCCAACTGGTTTTTTTCCTTTCAGCAATTTCACCAAATCTCAAGTTTTGTTTTTCTCTAAAGCCTCCATCTCCACCTTCATGGCATTTCTCCAATTCTCATATGCTAGTGCCTCGGATAATGTTTTGGGAATGACATTACTATTAAGGCTAGTAAGAAATGCCCTATGACTATGAGATAGGTTTTTGTAGGACATGAAAAGGTACAAAGGATGTTGATTACAAGTCCTAGTTCCTTTCCTCAAAGCTATAGGGATGTCAAGATTATTTTCTTTTTGAGTATCTAGCACATCAGGATTGGAAGAAGTGGTTTGATTACTTACTTCAGCAGTTACTGGATTGGGATCAGATGATTGTGCCTGCACCGGTTGAGAGAATGGCCCTTTCTTTCTTGAATAAACCTGAAGCGGATGAGCATGGTTTAATTTTTGTGCTACAGGGGTAGAAGGAGGATCACTTTCTACTAAAACAGGAACAGTAGGGTCAGCAGGCTCAAAATTGGATTGAACAGTTTGGATAGGAGTGGACTCGGACTGGATTGGAATGGAAGAGGACGACTTAAACATAGGTAGATCAAGAAGGAAAGAGTCTTTATCCTTATCTTCCATGAATGTTGTCTCCCCCTGAAGATAAGGAGTGTTAAAGTATTGATCGTCTTCAACAAAGGTCACATCAGCAGATACATAAAATTTCCTTGTGGATGATAGCACTTATAGCTCTTATGAGTGGACGAATAACCAACAAAGACACATTTGAGAGCCCTTGGATCAAGTTTGCCCCTATGTTGAGAATTTACATGAACAATGGCAACACGACCAAATATTTTGGGGACAAGACTGTTGATGGCATTAAAGTTGGGATAGAATTTTGCAAACACTTGTGCTTGACTCTGAAAATCAAGCACTCTTGTGGGGAGTCTATTGATGATGTGAGCTGCAGTTAACACAGCTTCCCCCCAATAATTTTTTGGAACTTGTTTTTGGAAAAGAAAGGCTCAGGTAACTGCTAAAAGATGACCATTTTTCCGTTCAGCCACTCCGCTTTGTTGGGGAGTGCTAACACAAGATGACTCATGAATAATGCCGTGTTGTTGAAAGAATGGAGAGAGGATTTGATTAAAATATTCCTTCGCATTATCAGATTGAAATCGTTTAATCCCCACTCCAAATTGTGTCTGAACCATATTGAAAAATTTTTGAAATACAAGACTTACATCTGATTTGTTTTTTAAAAGAAAGATCCACGTCATACGAGTACAATCTTCAATAAATGAGACAAACCATCGAGCTCCGAAAATGTTGGGTACAGTAGAAGGCCCCCAAATGTCACTATGAATAAGAGTGAATGGAATTGATGTTTTTTTATTGCTTATTGAAAAAACAGCACGTTTATGCTTTGCAAGTTCACACACATCACAATGAAAGCTTTCAACTGAAATTCTATTGAACAATGAAGGAAACAAAATTTTAAGGACATGAAACTATGGATGACCAAGACGAAGATGATGAAGCCAGACCTTGTCTTTATTGGATTTTAATGACTCGAAAATGAATGACAAAGGAAAACGATTTTTAATTCTACGTTGTTCACTCAGCTCTTCAAGATAGTAAAGGCCATCTCTCTCCCTAGCACGTCCAATCATCTTTCTCATACCCTGTTCCTAGAATACACAATGAGAAGGATAAAAAATCACACTGTAATTAGCATCCTTGGTTAGTTTTTGAATAGACAAAAGGTTGGTGACCAATTTTGGGACATGGAGAACATTTTTCAGTGTAAGTGAATCACTAATAAATATATCTCCTCGACCAGCAACAGTAGTGACTGAATCATCAGCTATGGTGATTTTCCTATTACTAGGACAAGGTGTATATGAGATAAATTGTGAAGAGGAAAAGGTCATAGGGTCTATGGCTCCTGAATCAATGACTCATATGTTAGGAATATTATCCGAAGCATTAGAAGAATGAGGAGTGGATATACCTAAAAAGGCTAAATTACTAGTACTTGCCGAAATAGATGGCTTTTCCAACGAACTCAAAAAGTTCCTTAATTTCTCAATCTCATTGAGTCCGAGAGGTGTTTCTTGGTCTCTATTATCTTCTATTAACTGCACTCCGGCCATATGAGCTTGAACCTGTCCTCTTCTCCTTGTTTCATTCTTGTTTGGGACCTGTGGCCTGTCGTGGAGCTTTCAACACTTTTCTTTCGTGTGACAAGGTTTTTTACAATAGGTGCACCACAAATTGTCTCTGTTAAAGGATTTTGACTGGCCTGGTTGTTTGCTTTCTTCTGTAGATGGTTGTTTTAATGTAATACTCCTTCCGCTCGTTTTTGATACCAATGCCGAGCTCTCAACAGATACGTTCTCTACCATAACTCCTCTTCTTCCTTCTTCAGCGCGAATTATTGAAATTGTCTCATTAAGAGATGGTAAATCCTCCTTGCCAAGTACTTGGACTTGTACTGCATCAAATTCCATGTTAAGCCCAACCAAAAATTCATAAATTCTCTCTTTTTCAATGAACCTTTTAAGTGCATCTGCGTCTTCACTACACTTCATTTGGATGCATTGATAGTGATCCATCTGTTGCCAAAGACTTTGCAAAAGATTGAAATATTCAGTAATTGTCTGACTTCCTTGTTTGGTGGCAGCAATCTTAGTCTTGATCTCATAGATTTTGTGCAGCGTCATGAACCTTTGAATATGTCTGTTTGATAGCCTCCCAAATTTCCTTGGCTGTATTAAGGAACATGCAGGTATCACTGACTTCTGGAGCCATGGAATTCCAAAGCCAAGACATCACCATTGAGTCTTCCTCATCCCACGCATCAAAACTTGGATCTCCCTTCTTAGGACCAGTACCAAGTAAATGACTCAGTTTACCTTTACCCTTTAAATGTGTCCACACTAGTTGTGACCACTTCAAATAATTTCTCTCATTCAATCTATAGGCAACCTGAATATTGGGTAGTTCCCCAGCAATAGAGTGGCTATTCTTGATGGCTTGAGTCTCAGTCACATGAGATTCAGACGTGTGGGTGCCATTAGTGGTATTCGACATGGCTCAAGAATAATCGAGGAACAGCAGAAAAAAAGGTGAAAAAAATTATGGAATGAGAACCAGAGGTGAAAAAAAATCTAGAATGAGAACCATAAGATTAGAATAGACTTTAGAAGGAATGCAACTTCCCAGAAAAACTAAAGCTCTGATACCATCTTAAAAAATATGTCGATTCTTTCTTTTATTAGGGTTGTTTACATACATATATATACACACAACTGCAATAGCTAAACAAGAAATAAAATCAGGAAATCCCCTAATCTTAGGCTACAAACCAAAAACAATTCCCTAAAATCAGGGAATACAATAACTACTAAATCTTCTATATTACAGCACACGGATTCCTAAAATAAGAAAAAACAGATTTTCCCACAAAGAGCAATAAGTTTGGTGACAAATCCAACCGTGCACCACCCACTGCCCATGAAGTTGAGACAAGCCCATTCAGTAAAAGAGCAGATGGATTACATTCTGAAACCATTAAAATCCAATTCTCCATCCAGTACTCCTTCATTGGCACACACCAGAAGTAATCCTATTGCTTTATCCATTTTTCCTATGTCTGCCCCTTGGATTAGTGACTCAGGAGCTTCTAACCATATGACTTGTGTTTCCCCTTTGTTCAGTACCTATTCTACTTGTTCAAGCATTGAAAAAGTTAGGATAGCAAATAGTAGTTTCTAACTATTGTAGGCAAAGGCCTAATAAAAATCTCTAAAATATCAATCTTAAACCCATACTTCATGTTCCTAAACTTGCTTGCAATCTCTTATTTGTTAGCTATCACAGGATTCTAATTGTCGCATTTCTTTCTACGATTCTAATTGTACATTTCAAGACCAGAGTTTGAGGAGGTTGATTCGCATTGCTAGAATGATAAATGGACTCTACTATTTTGTGAGATCTCCCTTGGTAATAAAAAATTCAAGGCTTGAGTAGTATTAGTTCAATTTCAATTTATGATCAAATAATGCTATGGCATCTTAGACTAGGGTTCATATCTTAAACAATTGCTTCCTACTTTGTTCAAAGGAGTTTCAATACGAAAGTTGCCATTTATCAAAAGACCATCATGTTACCTTTACTTCAAAACCTTATCGTGCCTCAAACAATTTTATTTGAATCTGGGCTCCTTCAAAAGTCAAAACTATATGTTTAAAAAAAAAAGGGTATGTGATGTTTATAGATGATCATACAAGATTCTGTTGGGTATATTTGTTAAACAAAAAATTTGAAGTTGAAAACTTATTGAAAGACTTCTACATCAATTTCAAACTAAATAATGGAACAAACTAGTTCTATGAATACTCGGGAAATTTTTTGAAAGAAAAAGGTATCATTCATCAATCTAACTTGTCAAATGAATCATAGTGTTTTTGGGGCTCCTTCAAAAGTTAACGCTATATGTAAATTAAAAAAAAAAAAAGAAAAAGTATGTGATGTTTATAGATGATCATACAAGATTTTGTCCAGTATATTTGTTAAACAAAAAATTTGAAGTTGAAAACTTATTAACAGACTTCTACATCAATTTCAAACTAAATAATGGAATAGAGTATTTCAGTGAATACTCGGGAAATTTTTTGAAAGAAAAAGGTATCATTCATCAATCTAACTTGTCGTGAACCCCCCCCCCCCCCAAAAAAAAAAAAGTCACTAAAAGGAAAATTGACATTTACTTTAAGTGGTGTGTCCTATCATATTTTCCATAAAATAATGGAACAGACTAGTTCAATGAATACTTGGGAATTTTTTTGAAAGAAAAAGGAATCATTCATCAATCTAACTTGTCAAATGAATCATAGTGTTTTTGGGGCTGCTTCAAAAGTTAACGCTATATGTAAATTTAAAAAAAAAAAGGGGGTATGTGATGTTTATAGATGATCATACAAGATTCTGTCGGGTATATTTGTTAAACAAAAAATTTGAAGTTGAAAACTTATTTAAAGACTTCTACATCAATTTCAAACTAAATAATGGAATAGAGTATTTCAGTGAATACTCGGGAAATTTTTTTAAAGAAAAATGTATCATTCATCAATCTAACTTGTTGTGAACCCCCCAACCCCCCCCCCCCCCTCCCCCCCCACAAAAATAAAAATAATAATAATAAATAAATAAATAAACAAAACAAAGTCACTAAAAGGAAAATTGACATTTACTTTAAGTGGTATGTCCTATCATATTTTCCATAAAATAATGGAACAGACTAGTTCAATGAATACTTGGGAATTTTTTGAATGAAAAAGGTATCATTCATCAATCTAACTTGTCAAATGAATAATAGTGTTTTGGGGGCTCCTTCAAAAGTTAACGCTATATGTAAAAAAAAAAGGTATTTGATGTTTATAGCTGATCATACAAGATTCTGTCGGGTATATTTGTTAAACAAAAAATTTGAAGTTGAAAACTTATTTAAAGACTTCTACATCAATTTCAAACTAAATAATGGAATAGAGTATTTTAGTGAATACTCGGGAAATTTTTTGAAAGAAAAAGGTATCATTCATCAATCTAACTTGTTCCCCCCCCCCCCCCCCCCGCCCAAAAAAAAAAAGGTCACTAAAAGGAAAATTGACATTTACTTTAAGTGGTATGTCCTATCATATTTTCCATACAAATTCCAAAATATCTATGAGAGGAAGTTGTTTTAATAGAATCCTATTTGATAAATAGGATGCCTACCCATGTTGTAAAATGCGAGATGCCTTAAAAGTTTTTTTTTTTTTTTTAAAATTCCCACATCTCATTTGCAATCTGAAATACCCCTAAAAGTCTTTGATTGTATATGTTTTGTTTACATGCCCAAAAACTTTCAATCTACACTAGACATCAAAACTGGAAAAAGTGTGTTTATTGGTTATGCCCCAAAAAAAATAAATAAATAAGTGCTTCAACCCCTCCACAAAAAAGGTTCATTCAAGTATGGACGTCTCCTTGGAAAATCAACCTTTTTTAACAAAAATCATCTTCAGAGGGAGAATAAGAACGAAGATAATTTTTGGAGCATCTCAAAACCTTTACCAAACATTGTCTTTCCATCAATCCACTTTGAAAAACAACCCCAAGAAAGCTCTAGCTCATTGATGCCCAATAGTACAAGATCAATCACAATCTCCGGATGATGGTCCTTCAAAGAATAAGAGTATTCCATTTCTTGTTCCTATTGCATTTTCAACTGAGCCTTTTATTGATGCTTCTGATTTGAATATTCCTATTGCTACCAAGAAGGAATCTGATCATGTACCAAGCATCCAAATGCTAAATATCTATTCGACCAAAAACTATCTAAGGACCATAGTCTGTTTACCGCTAGGATTTCTAACTTGTTTGTTCCAAGAAACATTCAAGAAGCTCTAGATGACCCAAATTGGAGATTAAAAGTTATGGGAGAAATGATTGATCTTAGAAAGAGCGATACAAGGAATTGGTTGACTTGTCGAGAGACAAAAAACGGTTGGTTGCAAATGGGTATTTTTCAATAAAGTGCAAAGCTGATGTTAGTATAGAGAAGTACAAAGCAAGACCTATGGCAATGGGGTTTACTCAAACCTATGGAATAGATTATCAAGAAACATATGCTCTAGTTGAAAGATAAACTCTATCCGAATTCTCTCCTTGGTCGTGAACTCTAACTGGCCCTTGGGCCAGTTAGATGTAAAAAATGCCTTCTTAAATAGAAACCTAAAGGAGCTTATGAATCTCCCATTGTATTTGAAGAAAATTTGGAGCAAACACGGTGTGGAAGTTAAAGAAATCCTTTTATGGTCTCAAGTGATCACCAAGAGTATGGTTTAAACAGTTTGGAAAGGCATTAAAAGCTCATGGTTTCTATCAAAGCCAAGCCAACCACACAATGTTTTACAAACATTCCATACAAGGTAAAGTTGCTACCTTAATTGTGTATGTAGATGATATAATCATAATTGAAGAAAATTTGGTTGAAATTGAAGTCTTGTAGAAGAAACTTGTTGAGTTTGAAATTATGTACTTGGGCGCAGTAAAATGCTTACTTAGAATGGAGTTTGCAAGATCTAAGGAGGGACTTTTTGTTAATCAATGCAAACACACTCTTGATTTGTTAGTAGAGACAGGGATGCTTGGTGTAATGCAGCCGAAACACCTATCAAACCCAACTTGAAGCTAGAGCTAGTTGCAACTAAAGATGCGGTGATTAGAGAACAGTAACAAAGATCGCTTGGGAGGATAATCTACCTATTACACACTTGACCTAACATAGCTTTTGCAGTATGGTAAGTCAATTTGTGCACTCCCCAAATTCTAAAAACACATTGAAGCAAGGTAGTCCTGGAAAAGGGTTGCTCTTTAAAACTGGGGACATTTACAAATAAAAGTCTACAAAAATGCACATTGGGCTGGAAATGTTATTAATAAAAGATCTACATCTGGTTACTGCACATTTGTTGGAGGTAATATTGTTACTTGGATAAGTAAAAAACATAATGTTATGGCAAGACACAAAACAAAAGCAGAATTCAGATCAGTTGCTTATGGGATCTGTGGAAATTAAAGATTGACAGATAAATGATTTTCCACAAATCTTCAAAAAAGAATCATGCATAGGAAAGGCATAGAAAATGAAATAACTAAGGAAACAAACAGCTAAGGAGATTCAGGAAAACAAGAAAAATGAAAACAACTAAAACATAGAATAGGAAACTAAATTCCTAGAAACTAGGTAGATAATCTCTTGCACTCCCCCTCAAGCTAGGTTGTAAATATTCAAAATGCCGAACTTGGAACACAAGTCTTCAAAGTTTTTCCTTGGAAGTGCTTTAGTGAGAACATCAACTATTTGTTACTAGGAGGCGTATATAACAGCTTAATAATCCTTTCTTCCATTTTCTCTTTGGATGAAGTGGCGATAAATCTCCAAATGGTTGGTTCTATCATGATGGATTAAATTCTTAGCAATACTGATTTCTGACTGCTTGTCGCAATAAATCTTCATAGGCTATTCGGCTGGAATCTTCCACTCCTTTCGTATTCTAAGCCACATTCCTTCACATATCTCGTGAAGCATTGCTCTAAACTTTGCCCCTGCACTGCTTCTTGATACCACCAATTGTTTCTTGATGCACGATGTCACTAGATTTCCCCAAACATAAGTGCAGTAGCTGGAAGTAGACCTTTTGTCAATTACTGAACCAACCCAATTTGCATCGCTGAAAATCTCACATCACTCCTTGAAGACTTCTTGTAAAATAAATTGTCATAGCATCAGTTTCAAGTACCTCAAGATTCTATTGACTACCTCCATATGCTCTTCTTTGGGATTGTTCATGTATTGGCCTACAACACTAATAGGAAAACCAATATCCAGTCAAATGTGGGATAGGTATATAAATTTTCCTACTAGACGTTGATACCTTCCTTTCTAGACAGGAGCACTTTTCTCATAGTCATCTAACTTTGTCATCAAACCCATGGGGATTTCTGCTGATTTACATCCAAGCATTTTGGTTTCTTTGAGAAGATCAAGAACATACTTTTGTTGTGACACCGTGATTCTATTTCGAGACCAAGCAAATTCTATCCCTAGGAAGTGCCTGAGATTTTTAAGGTTCTTGATCTCAAATTCCTTAACCAACGCTCTTTCAAACTTCGCACCGCTTCCTCATTATCTTCGGGTATGTTAAGATGAAAAGATTAATTTTTCATATCATAGAAAGGAGTACCAGATATGTATATATACAGAATTGTAAAACCTAAATTAGGAAGGTTATTAACTAAACCGAGATATTTCAGCTTATAATTAAGCTATATACAATCTGTTAATTATGGTAATATATAGTTGTAACACTCCCCCTTAAGCTGGAGCATCGATGTTAATCATGCCCAACTTGTTACAAATATAATCAACTCGAGGTCCATTGAGTGCCTTTGTAAAAATATTCCCTAACTGTTCTCCAGTCTTCACATGTTCTGTAGAGATCAACTTTTGCTGTATTATTTCACGAATAAAGTAACAGTCGATCTCAATGTGTTTAGTTCTTTCATGGAACATAGGATTGCAAGCAATATGAAGAGCAGCTTGATTATCACACCATAATTTTGCTGGTCTTGAAACTTCAAGACCAACTTCAGTTAAAAACTGACATATCCACAATATCTCACATGCAAATTGAGCCATGGCTCTGTACTCTGCTTCCGCACTAGATCTGGAAACAACATTTTGTTTCTTACTCTTCTAAGAGATTAAATTTTCACCAACAAATACACAATAACCCGTGGTAGATCTCCGATCAATTTTGGAACCTGCCCAATCTGCATCAGAAAAACATTCAATATGATTTTGTCCATGATTTTTGTATAATATTCCTCGTCCTGGGGCTCCCTTTAAATAGCATAGAATTTGTTCTAAAGCTGCCCAATGATGAACTGTTGGAGAAGACATGAACTGGCTGACAATACTAACAGAATAAGCGATATCAGGACGAGTTACTATAAGATAATTCAGTTTTTCAACCAATCGCCTATATCTTTCAAGATGCTCAAATAATTTTTCACCTTTTGTAAGCTGTAAATTAGGAAGCATTGGGGCACTACATGGCTTAGCTCTAAATTTTCCAGTTTTAATCAATAAATCAAGTACATATTTCCTCTGAGACAAAAGAATACCTTTCTTGCTCCTTGTCACTTCAACTCCTAAGAAATATTTTAATGCTCCCAAATCTTTCGTCTGAAACTGACTATGAAGAAAATGCTTTAGTTCTGAGATTCACATAGCATCACTTCCTGTGATAACAATATCATCCACATATACTACCAGAAGAATAATATCAGATACAGATTTTTTATAAAAAAACTGAATGATCAAATTTACTGTCATGTCAAACCTTTCAGCCGCTTGACTAAATTTTTCAACCCATGCACGTAGACTCTGTTTGAGACCATATAGTGATTTACAAAGATGACAAACTTTCTCATTCTCCTCTGAGCAACAAACTAGGTGGCTGCTCCATATAGACTTCCTCCTGAAGATCACCATGCATAAATGCATTTTTAATGTCTAACTGATGCAAAGGCCAGTCATGAGTAGCTGCCATAGAGATAAGTAACCCAACAGATGTCAATTTAGCAACAGGAGAAAATGTGTCAAAATAGTCTTCCCCATATGTCTGAGCAAAGCCTTTAGCCACTAAACGAGCTTTAAGACGGGCAACTGAGCCATCAGGATTAAATTTAACTGCAAACACCCATTTACATCCAACAGCTTTCTTTCCAACAGGTAAATCAACCAAATTCCAAGTACCGTTAGAATCTAAACCATTCATCTCTTCTATCATAGCTGCACGACAACCAGGATGAAACAAAGCTTCCATAACAGATTTTGGAACACAAACAGAATCAATCGAGGCAACAAAAGAAAATGATGAGGGAGACAAACCGTCATAAGAAACGAAAGATGAAATAGGATAAGTACACTAACGTTTACCTTTACGAAATGCAATGGGTAAATCAATATCATTTGTTGTCGGATTTGATACCGAAGAATTAACTGGTGCTAGACATGGATCAGAAGGAACTCGACGACGAGTATTATGAATAACAGGAGGTGGTGGGTTTCGTGGTATAATTTTGACTGGTTGGTACGTGACATGATAAAGTAATAAATCATCATCCTCCCCCTTACTGAAAGAATTAGAAGAAGAAAAGAATGGATCATGTTCAATGAAGGTGACATCGGCTGACATCAATTACTTATTAAGACTAGTACTATAGTATCGATACCTTTTTTGCACACGAGAATACCCCAGAAAAACACACTTCACAGATTTTGGATCTAATTTGGTTACCTGAGGACGAACATCACGAACAAAACAAGTACTCCCAAAGATGCGAGGTGCAATTGGAAATAATGATTTATTAGGAAAAAAAACTTTATACGTATCACACCATTAAGGATAGATGAAGGCATGCGGTTGATTAAGAAACAAGCTGTGGAAACAGCATCAGCCCAAAAGGGTTTAGAAATATGCATTTGAAATAAGAGTGCCCGAGCAATTTCTAAGAGATGCCTATTCTTTCTTTCAGCCACACCATTTTGAGATGGTGTATCAACACAGGATGGCTCATGAAGCATACCATTCTGAATCATATACCTCTGAAAAGTATCTGAAAAATATTCTTTAGCATTATCATTCCTCAAAATCCTCACAGACATATTAAATTGAGTTTTAATTTCAACACAGAAAGCAGTAAAATGAGAGATTAATTCAAAACGATTTTTCATAAAATAAATCCAAGTCATACGGAAAAAATCATCAACAAAAGTAAAAGTATCTGACACCAATTTTAGAAACAACAGGACTCAGACTCCAAACATCTGACTGAACTAACTCAAAAGGAGAACTAGCTCGTTTATTGACACGTGAAATAGAAGGTAGACGATGATGTTTAGCAAATTGACAAGACTCACAAGCTAAAGAAAACAGACTGAAATTGAGGACACAATTTCTTCAGTAGAGACAAGGATGACCCAACCGACAATGTGCTTCAAACGGTGTCAAGATGCTAGAACAGGCAATAGACTTTGGCACCTGAGTATCCAAAATGTAAAGTCCTCCTGATTCATGTCCTTCACCAATAATCTTCTTCGTCATAAGATCCTAAAACAGACAATAACCAAGAAAAAATGAGACAGAGCAATTTAGAGTACGAGCAATTTTACTCACAGACACTAGGTTAAAAGCAAATTTTGGTAGACTCAGAACTGAGGACAAAGTAATGGAGTCGGACTAACAATGCCATAACCAAGAACAGATGAAGTAGACCCATCAGCTAAAGTGACAGTCGTAGGCGAGACATGAGATTGAAAAGTGAAAACTAGACTAGGATTACCTGTCATATGATCTGTGGCACCAGAATCAACTACCCATTGTGTGGAAGAAGACATAAGACATGTATTTGATTTACCTGTTTCAGCTAGAGCAGTGATAAACTGAGATGAATTCTTTAAAGACTCTTGATACTGGGTGAACTTAGCAAATTCATCCGCAGAGCTTGAAACCATTTTATCAGAAGACGAGTTAGGTGAAGCAGTATTAGAGGCAATACGAGCCGAGTTAGACTTCTGATTCTTGTTTTGAAATTTTCGGCACATACGTTTAGTATGATCAGGCTCACGACAATAATAACAGGTAACTCCTCCTGCATCCTGACTTCGATTACCCCCTTGTTATTATGCCGCTGGGAGGACCTCTCAATATCTAAATCACTACGACTGACAAGTGCATTTGAAGTCTGAACAGAAGTAGTAGTATCTGTATAAAGTACTCCGGTAAAGGCCTCATGCAAAGTGGAAAGTTCAGCACTCGATAATATTTAGAATTTAGCAACTTCAAACTGAGAGTTAAGACCAGCCAAAAAACTCATTACCGCCATATGTTCTCGCTGAGATTGCTGGACTTTAATATCAGTACTAAAAGACAGCAAAGTGTTCAACTCTTCATAAGTTTTTTTAAAATGCATAAAGTATGCCTGAAGCGTTTGATCTTGTTGCTCGGCACGATAGAAACTTTTTCAAATCTCATACATATGTGAAAGATTCTCTTTCAGAGAAAACAAGAATTCTAAGTAGTCCATTAGTTCTTTGACATACTCGCAATGGTTAATCAAACTAATTATCTTTGTATCTATAAAATCCTGGATCTACAAAAACAAGCGAGCATCATCTCGTAGCCACTCCCTGCGAGTCGCATCGTTAGGTGGATCAGTAGTGAGATGGTCATCTTTTGACAGACTCCGCAAATAAATTCTAACCGTCTTACACCAGTCTAAATAATTAGAACCCGTCAATTTATGATCTGTGATTTTAGGTAACATGGGAATCACATCACTTACAACCAAACTCTTTTGATCATCAGCCATGAGAAGAAGAAAAGTCTTCACAAAGCAAATCCAAACAACAGCAACAAGGCAATGCAGTGGCTGTGCAGGGAAGGAGCAAGAACGATGATAGCACGCAGTTTAAGCGATGAAGGCAGCTTAGGTACAGGGAACAGGAAGTGGGGAATGGTGTTCTGAGCAGGAGGACGACAGGGAAAAAGCAAGTCAGCAACTTTGGGGATGATGGAACCGAGGCTGTCTGTCACACAGCCGAGATCTCCAACCAGCAGAACCTCTCTCAGGCAGCAGATTAATCTCCAACCTCATAGCCCAAGGATGCAAAAGTGAAGAAGCTAACAGCAACAAAGAGTTTTTCTTCATAACAGGGCAGCGGCAAGGTGAGGCAAGCAGCTTCCAGGCGTATCAAACAGCAGCCAAGCGTAACAAAGGGGCAGCATGCAGGAAAAAAAAACTTTCTCAAGTGGCCACTCACAGGGGTGACCTAAAAAAAATTAAATCTGCTCACTCTGGGCAGAAGAAAAACCAGAAAAGTTTCAAACTTTTCCTCACAAGGCTCTTGATACCATGTTAAGATGAAAAGATTAATTTTTCATATCATAGAAAGGAGTACAAGATATGTATATATACAGAATTGTAAAACCTAAATTAGGAAGGTTATTAACTAAACCTAGATATTTCAGCCTATAATTAAGCTATATACAATCTGTTAATTATGGTAATATACAGCTGTAACATGGTACAAATATGACATCCACAAACACAATCAATATAGTCAGTTTACCTGCTGATGAGTGCTTGACAAATAAGGATGATCTAACTGACATTAAGTGTAGTCATGCCTCTTCAACACCTTGGTGAACCTTTCAAACCAGGCCCTAGGAGATTGTTTGAGGTCATACAAAGACCTTTTGAGTTTGCAAACCTTATAGGCATTGGACTCGATTTAAATCCTACTAGGATACTATTGTAAACCTCTTCTTAATCCCCATTCAAGAACGCATTATTGACATCAAGTTGATGAAGAGACCAGTCCAAGTTTGCAGGTAGAGACAAAAGAATGTGAATTATGTTGAGCTTGGCAACTGGAGCAAAGGTTTACTACTAATAGATCCCATAAGATTGGGCGAAACCTTCAGCAATTAGTTTGGCTTTATACCTGTCAATACTCCCATCCTCTTTTTATTTCAAGGTGATCACCCACTTGCATCCTATTACTCTCTTTCCTGTGGGTAACTTAGCAATTTCCGACATATGATTCTTCTTGAGAGCATGAATCTCGTCGACAATCGCTTCTTCCAATTTAGGTGACTTTAATGCTTCTTACATGTCGATCGGAATCTGAACCTTGTTGAGGTTGATCATAGCATGAAAAATTGCTGTCAACCTCCCGTACATTGCAAAGTTAGATATTTAATACTCAGTTCATGTTCTCACATCCTCACAGATGGCTATTGGCCAATTTAGTGTCGCCATCAACCAACTCACTGTGAGATAATTCAAACTCATGGATCCGCTCAACTAAAGCTTGTTTCTCCATTCCATTTTGATTGGTTCTTCTCCTTGAATAGATCCGTAGTTCACCATTATTCTCTAGTTCAATCGTATTTATCTGACTTGAAGGAGGATTTTGATACTGAGATAAACGATTTGCACACTTGGACTCCAAAGCAAGGCAAACCCAAGAAGACTTAAAGGACTTGGGAGACTCAGACTCTGAAACAGGTTGGACAAGAGGGATCCGAGAAGGGTCAGAGTTCAGGCGTTCAGTTTCTATATCCCGTGACTAGTATTTGTGTCTATCATTCTCTCCCTGAATGGCAGTTTTGGGATAATAAGGTTGTTTTTCAAAGGTGATATCCATGGAATTGAAGTACCTTTTTGTGACTGGTGGGTAGCATTTGTATCGCTTTGGTAAGTTGAGTACCCAAGAAAAACACTTGAGTTCTTTAGGATTAAGTGTTCCACGGTTTTGTTGGTGAATATGGACAGTACAACCAAAAAACTTGGGTGGAAAAGAGGATATGATACTGTCAAAATATTCCAGATTTTATAGTAATGGCAGAATATTCCAGATTTATAGTAGTTATAGGGTTTCCTAATTCAGTAGGTTGAATCCTTGATTTTACGTATTCAACTGATTTTTGGTTTTTTCCATGCTTTGGTAGTTTCCTAATCAGTAGCTTATTGAATGTAAAAGCCTCGACTACAAATAGCCTAGTCTTTCTAATTGTATTCAATTCTTAAAAAATTGTAAAGAGAATTTACTTTCGTTCACATGGTGTCAAAGCCTTTGCTCTCTTTCTAAAAGTTTTTTCAACCATAGTACTCTTCCAGTGATCGAAAAATACTCTGTGACACAAACTTTCCTTGTAACATGTCTAATCAATCTATACTACAAGTCTCGAAGCCCCTCTTCCCTGTGAAGAAGCGATAACCAATCCATCTTCTAGAAAATTGCAAAATCTCCATTCTTCTTATAGGTTAAATGGAAAAAACTACTTGAAGTGGTCACAATGGTGTCGAACAATTCTCAAAGGATAAAGGAAACTTAGTCACCCTATTAGCACACGACCAAAACCCGATGACCCAAAGTTTGTGGCATAGGATGAACGAGACTCGATGGTACTAAAAATCAAGGACACTTGCATGTTTATGTTCACGACAAAGGAGATTAGGGAAACCAGTCAATAGATGAACTCCCAAAAGAATGACTCAACCCAAATCTACAAGATCAACATTAAGTTAACGGCTACCAAAGAAGGTAATCATTCAGAACTGAGTACATGAATTGCTAAAGAATTTATGGCAAGAAATGGATCACTAACAATGTATTCCACTGAAAGACCATGATAATGATGCTACCCTAAAAAGGTTTATTGAAAAAGATCATATCTATGATTTTCTGGCTAATCTTCGACCACATTACAATCAAGTCAGGGTTCAAATCTTAGGCAAGGAAGAATTACCATTGCTGAATGAGACCATTGCCATTATACGTGCCAGGGAAAACAAAAGGGATGTTATGCTCATTGATCAAGCAACAGAAAGATTCGTGTTGGCAACAACAGGCTACAAGAATAATCCTCCAAACAAGCAAGCTGCTTCAAATCCAGAGAGCAAATAATTGGAGTCCAAGCACAACAATAAGTCAATTCTTGCGTGCAATTACTGCAAGAAAAAAAAAAGACATGTCAAGGATGAACGCTTGAGACTCCATGGTAAACCCTAAGATGTTGATCATGGGAATGGTGGACAAAGAAAGAAACAAGCGAACATGTCCCAGTCAAAGGAGGATTTGAATCCTTAGGAAACCTACAGCACAATGGGATTTGGGAAAGGGGCCATTGAAAAGCTAAAATCCTTTCTCAAAACTCTAGGTAAATCATCCTCTAGCCTAGGTGTTTACTCATTTAAACAAACTATTATGTCTGTCGCCACTAATGCTCTTAATGCTTCAGATTACAACCAACCCACTTCCTAGATAATTGATGAGCGTCAGACCACATTACCTTTTTCTCTTAAATTTTTTTCCACTTATACACAATGTTCTAGCTCCTGAAATATTACCACAACGGATGGACCCCCCATCACCGTAGACGGAATAGGTGACATTCATTTAAATCCCACACTAATCCTAGAAATATCAAACATGTACCAAAACTCACCATCAATCTCGTATCAGTTCAACATCTCACCAATTACTCAAATTGCAGCCTAACTTTTCTTCCAAACTATTGTGTTCTTCAAGATTCGAGGAGGACGATTTGGTATGCAAAGGAGAACAATGGACTCTATTATCTTGAATTGATGGATAAAAATGGCGAGATCAATTAAGCTCATGTCATTTCGAGTCATTCCAAGTCAGATTTGGCTTTGTAACCATCTAGATCAACCTTCATTTAGAGTTCTTTGTGTCATGTTTCCGTCTTTGTTTAAAAGTGTCGATTTAGTACAATTCATTGTTATACTTGTGACTTTGCCAAGCACAAACATGCACCTCAATTCCTTTCTTAATACACAGATTTTTGGGAAACATCTAATGTGTCAAATATTTCAAGGGCTATTTGGTTCGTAACTTTTATTGATGATTGCACAAGTGTAACCTGGGTCTTTCCTTTGAAGAAAGAATCAGATGTGAGTGCCATTTTTCTAGCCTTCTATATTATGATTCAAAATCAATTTAGGGTAAAAAAAAAAAGGATAATGTGGGACAATGCAAGAGATTATTTCAATCAAACCTTATCTCCATACTTTCAAGAAGAAGGGATCATTCATGAATCCTCGTTGTGGATACCCCTCAACAAAATGGAATGGAAAAATTTGTTGTCCACTACCCGAGCGTTGATGTTTCAAAACAAAATCCCAAAATATTTATGGGGGGAAGAAGTTGTTACATCTACTCATCTAATCAACCACAAACCCTTTCAAACACTCGACTTTAAAAGCCCTTGGCAACTTTTCTCAAAATTCTATCTGGATTTTACTTCTACTTTCTTACCCACTCGAGTATTTAGAAGTGTTGCATTTATGCTAACTCAGATGATCGTTGCAAACTCAATCGAAGAGCCACCAAATGTGTCTTTATAGGGTATTGCTCCACTCAAAAAGGATACAATCGTTACCATCCACCATCTCAGAAATCCTTTGCTACGACTGATATCACTTTTTGTTAAAAATCAAAGTTTCTTTGCCAATCATTGCCTTCAAGGGAAGCCAATACCTTTGGAAGACAATGATTGGGTTAAGTTGTCCTTTGCCACCTCCACCTCACAAATTGAGTCCCTAGTCATTCCAGAGTCTACTCAAGATTCTGAGTCTAATTCCCAATCAGTGAAAACATTGGAGTCTAAACCGAAGCCACCTTTTGAGTTTGTCTATTCAAGAAGAAAGAGTAAAAAGGTCCTTCGAAGCACACCCAACAATCTAACGCAATTGCTGGAAATGAAGTACATAAAAAGTTTAGTACTTCTATTTCTCATACCACTACTCTTACTTACCATGAGTTGCCTATCCAAAGACCAAATGATAATGAGAATGACCTAATCCTTCCCATTGCAAATAGAAAGTTAGCCGAAAGTGTACAAGCAACCATTATCCCAATGTGTCCTTTGACAAAATGTCACCTTTAGACAAAAGCTTTCTCTCCCACCTTTATTTCGTTAAGATACCACAAAATTGTATTAAGGCACTAGACAATGCGGAGTGGAGGCAAGCCATGACAGTGGAGATGAATACACTTGGAAAAATAAAACTTGGGAGGTGGTTGATTTATTGAGAGGGAAAAGACCGGTGGGATGCTATTCTTTATGAAGTACAAAAGCAAATGGGTCGTTGGAGAGATACAAGGTCAAGTTAGTTGCGAAAAATTACACTCAAACTTGCGGCGTTCACTACCAAGAAACATTTGCACCAATGGCAAAAATGAATATAGTAACTACTATCAATTCCAACAAACATTGACTGGCACCAGTTTGATGTGAAGAATGCCTTTCTACATGAGGATCTAGAAGAGGAAATATACATGGTCTACCCTTCAAGGTTAGACGCCAACACAAACGATAAGAAAATGTGTAGCTTAAAAAAGGCACTACATGGATGAAAGCAGTCTCCCAAAGCCATGTTTGGTAGGTTTACAAAAGCAATGCTATCAATGGGGCATAAGCAAAGCCAAGGTGACCACACCTTGTCTGTTAATCACACAACATCAGGCAAATAGGATGTTAGCCTATAGAGATGCCCATTGAAACCGATCACAAAGTGAAGCCACAGAAGATAAGCCAACGGATCGAGGGATGTACCAAAAGCTAGTTGGAAGATTGATTCATGCAGCTCACACACGACTAAACATAGCCTATTTGGTTGTTGTGAGCCAATTCATTCACAATCCGAAGAAGAGACATCTCCAAGCCATATATCGCATTCTTTGATACTTGAGGAAAACATGGGTAAAGGAATTCTCTTCATGAAAGGTACCAACTAGAGTCTTCAAGCTTACACAAATGTAGACTGCTGGTTCCGTATTTGATAAAAGATCAACGTCGCGTTATTGTACATTCGTAGGTGGAAATTTGGTCACATGGAGGAGCAAGAAACAATCGGTAGTAGCAAGGTCAAGTGCGGAAGCCGAGTTCGAATCTATGGCCCTGAGAAACTGAGAGCTCCCCTAGCTTAAGATAATCCTAGATGATCTCAAAATCAAGTGGGAAGGGCCTATGAAGCTATATTGTGATAACAAGCCAACCATTAGCATAGCTCAATATCCAACTCAATAAGATTGAAAGAAGCATGTTGAAGTCGATTGACACTTCGTAAAATAGAAGCTTGATAGTAGAGTGATTTGCACTCCATATGTTCTGTTAAGAGGTCAACTTAACGATGTTCTCACTAAGGGGCTGGCTGGTCATACATTCAAAAGATTGTAGGCAAGATGGGAATGGAAAATCTATATTCTTTAGCTCGAGGGGGAGTGTAAGAATATTCCCAATTTTATAGTAATTATAGATTTCCAGATTTAGTGGGTCGAATCCCTAATTTTAGGTATCCAGCTAATTGTGTATTTTCCTAATTTGATAGTTTCCTAATTAGTAGCTCCTTGAATGTAAAAGGCTTGACCAGAAATAGCCTTGTCTTTCTGATTTTATTCAAATCTTAAAAAATTGTATAGAGAATTCAATGTTGTTTACAAATATGGGTTTTGGGTAAAGGCTCCTCCACCCCAACCCCACCCCCCAAAAAAAAAACAGTTTTTAAGGACATTAAAGATAACATCAGGTATCGAGCAACTTCCAATAAGTGTTTATTCTTTTGCTATGTGATTCCATTTTCTTGGGGTATATCCACACAACTACTCTGGTGTACTATACCCTGTTTTGACAAATAATCCCCAAGAATAGATTGAAAGCACTCCTTTGAATTATCGATTCTTAGGATTTGGATTTTTGTTTGCAATTGGGTTTGAATCATAGAGTGAGTTTCTAAAAATCTTATCTACTTTAAATTTTTCCTTCATAAGGAATACCAATCTAAGTCTGATATGGTTGTCAATAAATGACACAAACCAACGTGCGCCAGTGTTGTTTCTTACGCTTGAGGGTCCTTATATGTCATTGTGGATCATAGAAAAAAGAGGTGACATTTTGTAAGGCTAAGGAAAATGTCTTTCGAACATGCTTGGATAATTGACAAATTATCCAAGCATGTTTTTTCTTATTTTAGGAAATTGTGTGCTGTAATATAGAACACATTTTGTGGGAAAACATGTTTTTTCTTATTTAGGAAACTATGTGCTGTAATATAGGAGATTTAGTAGTTATTGTGTTCCCTAATATAGGAGATTTAGTAGTTATTGTGATCCTATTTTTTAGGGCATTAGTTTTGGTCTGTAGCCTAAGATTAGGAGATTTCCTGTTTAGCTACTGCAGTTGTGTGTATATATGTATGTAAACATCCCTAAAAATACAGAATTGTTATTCCTTTTCAAGATGGTGTCAGAGCTTTAGGTTCCTTCTCTGGGAATTCATATTCCTCCTAAAGAAGATTCTAATATTCTGGTTCTCATTCCAGAATTTTTTTTCTTTTCACCTTTTTTTTCTCTGGTTCCCATTCCAGAATTTTTTTGCCTCCTTTTTCTTTTCCTGCTGTTCCTCGGTTCTTCTTGAGCCATGTCGAGTATCGCTGATGGCAGCCACACGTCTAAACCTCACGTGACAAAGACCTAGGCTATCGAGAATAGCTACTCTACTGTTGGGGAACTGCCCAATATTCAAGCCACCTATGGATTAAATGGGAGAAATTATTTGAAGTGGTCGCAACTGGTGCAGACACACTTAAAGGACAGAGGCAAATTAAGTCATTTACTGGGTACTGGCCCTCAGAAGGGAGATCCAAGATTTGATGCGTGGGATGAGGAAGACTCAATGGTGATGTCCTGGCTTTGGAATTCTATGTCTCCAGAGATCAATGATACCTGCATGTTCTTTAATATTGCCAAGGAAATTTGGGAGGCTATCAAACAGACATATTCAAAGGTTCACGATGCTGCACAAATCTATGAGATCAAGACTAAGATTGCTGCCACCAAACAAGGAAGTCGAACAGTTACTGAATATTCCAATCTCTTGCAAAGTCTTTGGCAAGAGATAGATCATTATCAATGCATCCAGATGAAGTGTAGTGAAGACGCAGCTACGCTTAAGAGGTTCGTGGAAAAGGAAAGAATTTATGAATTTTTGGCTGGGCTTAACATGGAATTTGATGCAGTACGAGTCCAAGTACTTGGCAAGGATCTCTTAATGAGACTATTTCAATAATTCATGCTGAAGAAGGAAGAAGAGAAGTTATGGTAGAAAATGTATCTGTTGAGAGCTCAGCATTGGTGTCAAAAACGAGCAAAAAGTATACAGCATTAGAGCAGCAATCTACCGAAGAAAACAAGCAGCCAGGCCAGTCAAAATCTGTGAATCGAGACGATTTGTGGTGCACCTACTGTAAAAAACCTCGTCACACCTAAGAAAAGTGTTGGAAGCTCCATGGCAGGCCACAAGTCTCAAATAAGAATGAAACAGGGAGGAGAGGACAAGTTCAAGCTCATATGGCTGGAGTGCAGTTAACTGAAGGTAATAAAAACCAAGAAACACCTCTTGGACTCAATAAAAATGAGATTGAGAAACTAAGGAACTTTTTGAGTTCGCTGGAAGAGCCATCGACTTCGGCAAGTACTAATAATTTAGCCTTTTTAGGTATATCCACTCCTTTCTCTTCCCTCTAATGCTTCGGATAATATACCTAACACATGGGTCATCGACTCGGGAGCCACAGACCATATGACCTTTTCCTCTGCAAAATTTATCTCATATACACCCTGCCCTAGTAATAGGAAAATCACCATAGCTGATGGTTCAATCACTACTGTTGCTAGTCAAGGAGATATCTTTATTAGTGATTCACTTACATTGAAAAATGTTCTCCATGTCCCAAAATTGTTCACCAACCTTTTGTCTATCCAAAAACTAACCAAAGATGCTAATTGCAGTGTGATTTTTTATCCTTCTCATTGTGTATTCCAGGAGCAGGGTACGAGGAAGATGATTGGACGTGCTAGAGAGAGATGGCCTCTACTATCTTGAAGAGCCAAGTGGGCAATGTAGAGTTAAAAATCATTTCCCTTTGTCATTCCTTTCCGAGTCAGTCAAATCCAATAAAGACAAGGTCTGGCTTCATCATCTTCGTCTTGGTCATCCATCATTTTATGTCCTTAAAATTATGTTTCCTTCATTGTTCAATAGAATTTCGGTTGAAAGCTTTCATTGTGATGTGTGTGAACTCGCAAAGCATAAACATGCTATTTTTCGAATAAGCAATAAAAAAACATCTATTCCATTCACTCTTATTCATAGTGACATTTGGGGGCCTTCTACTGTACCCAATATTTCTGGGACTCGTTGGTTTGTCTCATTTATCGAGGATTGTACTCGTTTGACATGGATTTTTCTTTTGAAAAACAAATCAGATGTGAGTCTTGTGTTTCAAAAATTTTTCAATATGGTTCAGACACAATTTGGAGTGGGGATTAAACGATTTCGATCTGATAATGCAAAAGATTATTTTAATCAAATCCTCTCTCCATTCTTTCAACAACACGACATCATTCATGAGTCATGTGTTAGCACTCCCCAACAAAACGGAGTAGCCGAACGAAAAAATGATCATCTTTTAGCAGTTACCCGAGCCTTTCTTTTCCAAAAACAAGTTCCAAAAAATTATTGGAGAGAAGCCGTGTTAACTGCAGCTCACATCATCAATAGACTCCCCACCAGGGTGCTTGATTTTCAGAATCCTGCACAAGTGTTTGCAAAATTCTATCCCAACTTCAATTCACCAACAATCTTGTTCCCAAAATATTTGACTGTGTTGCTTTTGTTCATGTACATTCTCAACATAGGGGTATACTTGATCCAAGGGCTCTCAAATGTATCTTTGTTGGTTACTCATCTACTCAAAAGGGCTATAAGTGCTATCATCCACCCACAAGGAAATTTTATGTGTCCGCCAATGTCACCTTTGTTGAAGACGATCAATACTTTCACAATCCTTATCTTCAGGGGGAGACGACATTCATGGAAGATAAGGATAAAGACTCTTTTCTTCTTGATCTGCCTGTGTCTAAGTCTGTCCAGTCTGAGTTCGCCCCTGTCCAAACAGTTCAATCTAATTCTGATCCAACTGTTACTGTTTCGGTGGAAAGTGATCCTCCTCCTACACCCATACCACAAAAAATAAACCATGCTCGTACACTTCAAGTTTATTCAAGGAAAAAAGGGCCATTCTCTCAACCGGCACAATCATCTAATTCAAACTCGGTGACTGTAGAAATAAATAATCAAACCACTTCTTCCAATCCTAATGTGCCAGATACCCAAAAAGAAAATGATCTTGACATTCCCATAGCTTTGAGGAAAGGAACAAGGACTTGTACCTAACATCCTTTGTACCTTTTCATGTCCTACAAAAACCTATCTCATAGTCATAGGGCCTTTCTTACTAGCCTTAATAGCATTGTCATTCCCAAAACATTATCCGAGGCACTAAGAGATGAGAATTGGAGAAATGCCATGAAGGTAGAGATGGGGGCTCTAGAGAAAAACAAAACCTGGGATTTGGTAAAATTGTCGAGAGGAAAAAACCAGTTGGGTGTAAATGGGTTTTTACAATGAAATATAAGTCTGATGGCTCATTGGAAATGTATAAGGCAAGATTAGTTGCCAAAGGGTATACTCAGACCTATGGCATAGACTATCTTGAGACATTTGCTCCAGTTGCAAAAATGAATACAATGAGAGTGATATTGACATTGGCAGCCAACTTTGGATGGATATTGCAACAATTTGATGTCAAGAATGCTTTTTTACATGACGATCTTGAAGAAGAAATTTATATTGAACTTCCTCTTGGATTCAGCTCTACAAATGAAGAACAAATAGTATGCAGATTGAAGAAGGCATTGTACGGACTCAAACAATCTCCAAGAGCTTGGTTTGGAAGGTTTGCCAAAGTTATGTTGAACCTTGGATTCAGACAAAGCCAAGGTGATCATACCTTGTTTGTGAGACATTCAGCTTCAGGGAAAGTCACAGTGTTGTTGGTTTATGTGGATGACATGATAGTGACTGGAGATGATATAGAAGGAATTGAAAAGTTAAAGAGTTGTTTGGTGAAAGAGTTTGAGATCAAAGAGCTTGGGAAACTGAAATATTCTCTTGGCATAGAAGTAGCCCACTCTCAGCAAGGGATCTTCATATTTCAACAGAAGTATGTGATTGATCTTCTGAAGGATACAGGTAAACTGGGATGTAAACCGGTTGACACACCCATAGAGTCCAATCATAAACTGAGTGATGTTCTAGAAGATGCTACAATTGACAAAGGTAATTATCAAAGGCTTGTTGGGAAATTGATTTATTTATCACACAGTAGACCAAACATAGCATAATCCCAAAGAAACTCATCTCAGGGCTGTGAATAGAATCCTACAATACTTAAAGGGTTCACCTGGTAAGGGAATTTTCTTCATACGAGGAGGGGAATTAAGTCTTGAAGCCTATACCGATGCAGATTATGCTGGTTCAGTTGATGATAGAAGATCAACCTCAGATTATTGTACATTCTTGGGTGGAAACATTGTTACATGGAGGAGTAAGAAACAGAACGTGGTTGCAAGATCGAGTGCAGAAGCAGAATTCAGATCAATGGCACTTGGGATCTGTGAGCTCCTATGGCTAAAGATAATTTTAGAAGATCTAAAGATCAAGTGGGGAGGTCCAATGAGATTATATTGTGATAATAAGTCAACAATCAACATTGCACATAATCCGGTACAACATGATTTCACAAAGCATATAGAACTTGACATGCATTTTATAAAGGAGAAACTTGATAGTGGCCTGATTTGCACTCCGTTTGTCCACACAAAGAATCAGCTAGCAGATATATTCACAAAGGGGTTGTCCAGCACAGTTTTTCAGAGTCTAGTTGACAAGCTTGGAATGGATAACATTCATTCATCAGCTTTAGGGGGAGTGTGGGAAAACATGTTTTTTCTTATTTTAGGAAACTGTGTGCTGTAATATAGGAGATTTAGTAGTTATTGTGATCCCTATTTTTTTAGGGCATTAGTTTTGGTCAGTAGCCTAAGATTAGGAGATTTCCTGTTTAGCTACTGCAGTTGTGTATATATATGCATGTAAACCAGTTTTTAAGGACATTGAAGATAACATCAGGTATCGAGCAACTTCCAATAAGTGTTTATTCTTTTGCTATGTGATTCCATTTTCTTGGGGTATATCCACACAACTACTCTGGTGTACTATACCCTGTTTTGACAAATAATCCCCAAGAATAGATTGAAAGCACTCCTTTGCATTATCGATTCTTAGGATTTGGATTTTTGTTTGCAATTGGGTTTGAATCATAGAGTGAGTTTCTATAAATCTTATCTACTTTAGATTTTTCCTTCATAAGGAATACCAATCTAAGTCTGGTATGGTTGTCAATAAATGACGCAAACCAACGTGAGCCAATTGTTTCTTACTCTTGAGGGTCCTTATATGTCGTTGTGGATCATAGAAAATAGAGGTGACATCTTGTAAGGCTAAGGAAAATGTCTTTCGAACATGCTTGGATAATTGACAAATTTCACAATGGAGATTAAGTGAATTTTTATTACTAAACAATGAAGGAAACCATTTTTGAAGATAAATGAAACTCGAGTGACCCAAACCTATAATTCCATAACAATATTGCACTCTTATTATTACAAGTAAAGATGAAACATTTTGTTGACTCTGACTCCTAGACACTAAACAAATAGAGTCTCGAGATCAGCTTAACATTGCCAATCATTCTCCCCGAATCCATTGCCTGAAATCTGCACATTAGAGAAAAAATAGTAACACAATTGAGATCTCGAGCGAGTTTACTAATAGATAATAGGTTAAAATCCAAACTAGGAACAAGACTGAGTAGAAAGTTAAGTTCTTTGAGTCAGAGCCAATTCTTGCCACTTTTCAAAAGGAGCCAGCTACAATTCTGACAGTTACATCATGACAAGGATTGAAGGTCAAGAAAATTGCAGCATCTCCTAACATATGATCAAAGGCTCCAAAGTCTACAATCCACATCTTTGATCTTTCCTTTGGAACATGTAGAGCACTCACGTAATTACCTTTGTGTGCAAGGGATCCAATTCCCATGATGAATGTTGAGACTGATTGCTTCCCAAACATCTTTTGCCGCAACTTGAGTTGCTCTTTGCTAAATAAACTAGGCTCATTGGGGTGGTATTTTCTTCGATAGCAATGTGGTTTCCTCAACTCTCATTTTCGAGCTAGTTTCTAGTTTGTTGGCTTTCCATGAATTTGTCAACAAGTTTCACACGTATGCCCTATCTTAAGGAAATTGTCACACCACGGACGCCTTTTTTTCTCTTGTTGTCTTTGCCTTGAGATGGTGTTCCTCAAGTAGCAAGAGTCGAATTCTATACTAGGCATTGGGGAGTAACAACCCGTCATTACCTTTCTACTCTCCTCTCTTCTTACCTCTGAGAATACTTCAATAATGCTCAGAGAGGCTTCGAGCCAAGTATCCTTCCTCATACACATCTAGATTTTTGTTGAGGCTAGTAAGAAATTTGCAGATTCTATTTTACTCCACAATCTTCTTTTATTTGGCTCCATCCTGTGGGCAATCCCATTTAAGCTCCTCAAACTTGTCTAACTGCATCCATAAACGATTGAGAGAGTTGAAATATTGGGTCACGATTTGGTCACCTAGACGCAAATCGTGAAGAATTTTTTCCTTGTCAAAGAGTTCAAACATTTTCTCAACATTGGAATAAGTTTCCTTGGCTAATTCCCAAATTTCGCTTGTAGAGAAGAAAATTCTCTCCAATATCATTTGCCATGGAATTAATTGGCCATGACTTAAACATATTATTTTCAGATTTCCAGCTTTGAATTTTGTATCTTCCTCCTTCAGTCGGGTAGCAGCATCGATGATATATTCATCTTTGCTCTTTCTTCAAATAAACAGCATGATGAAGTGAGATCACTGCAAATAATTGCTCCCGTTCAACTTGTGTCCGGTGATGAGGTTTCCTTCTATTCTATCACTAGAAGTGATAGTCTCATGGCTGATAGTTTATGTGAGCGAAGAGTAGGCCATTCTTGGAATAAAAAATTAGGCAAGAAATATAAGGTTCAGAAGGGGCTCTAAAACCATGTGGAAATTTGAGGAAAAGAGTGAGAAGAATAATTTTCCACTTATCTACAAAAAAAGAATCATGTACAAGAATAAATAATGGAGAAGCACAGAAAGTGAAATAACTAAGGAAACAAATAGCTAAGGAGATTCAAGAAAACAAGGAAAGCAAAAACAAATAAAAGATAAAATAGGAGACTAAATTCCTAGAAACTAGGGAGATAATCTCAAATAATTCTACAAGGTCTGTGAGGTAATGTGGATTAGAGGACTACTGGAGGAATTGAAGGTATGCACGCCATCACCTATAAAGGTCTACTGTGACAATAAAGCAACCATCTCAATTTCTCATAATCCTCCAGTAGAGGTGGACAAGCACTTCCTCAAGGAAAAACAGGATAGTGGAGTAATATGTATGTCATATACACCAACCACTAATCAAGTAGCAAATATCTTGACAAAGGGTCTTCACAAGAAACAATTTGACAATAGATCTGTGAGGTAATGTGGATTAGAGGAATTGAGGATCTGCACACCATCGCCTATAAAGTTCTACTATGACAATAAAGCAGCCATCTCAATTGCTCATAATCTAGTTCTTCATGACAATACAAATCGTGTAGAGGTGGACAAGCACTTCATCAATGAAAAACCAGATAGTGGAGTAATATGTATGTCATATATACCAACCACTAATCGAGATACAAATATCTTGACAAAGGGTCTTCACAAGAAACAATTTGACAACCTAGTCAGCAAGCTAGCAATGGAGGATATCTTCATGCCAACTTGAGAGGGAGTGTTGATAAGGAGGAAAAACTAGTTAGGGTGATTTTGGAGTTTTAGGCTTATAGTTTAACATTTGTTAGGTTTCTAATTATCAACCATGATTGGTTGTAAATAGAGAAATAAGGAGCTGTTTCCTTACTTTTCGAGATTAGGATGTAGGTTCCCTTATCTTTGTGATCTTCTTCCTCTATAAGAAGTTATCTCCTATCTATTAATTAATATGAATAAAAAATAAGAGTCATTACCTATTATATTTCCATCGATTTACCTTTCCTTCTAAATATATATAGACAGCCCTCAAAACTCATTTCGGAGACTACAACTAATAGGCAAGTGTATATCCACTTGCCAGCTATAACCAGTTTGATAAAATCGATAAAAGAAAAAAAAATTCTAGAACAAAGAAAATATGTAAAATGAATCATAAGTCAGTTAAAAATTTTAGAAATTTAAGCTTCCAAATTACATTCACAAACCTACTGGCAACTTCCAAGAGCTTAAGGTGACCATCATGTAACGGGTTGAAGGATCCAGAGAGTATTATCTTCCTATCATCATTTGACGTATCTGTCTCAACAAAGCAATTTCCATACTATAAATAATTGATAAAAATTTACTTTAAAAAATAAAATAAAAAAGAGGGTTAAATTGTTATCGAAGTTAACTCAACCAAAGATTGAACCATACCACTTGAAAATGGATAAACCTTAAAGCAAATTTGCCCATTTATAAGTTGCTCTAACTCTTGATCTTCATCAAAGAACCTTTCACATTCATCAGCAACTTCAGATTCAGTCAACTCAGGATCAAATGTTGAAGAGATTTTGCATGCATTAGCAATTGCCTATAACCACATTATTAACAGCATTTAAATTAACAAGAACCGAAGTTCCAAAAGAAATTAAACTACAGCATTTATCAAATAGATGCAATAAAACAGCCTACAATTCAAGAACCATCGGAAACTTTTTTTTCTATGTTTTCAAGATTGTAGTAGTCTCAAATTTCTAGAAAATATTTTTGGACAAAATAAGCATTAAATTATAGGTTCTTAAGAAATGTCCTTAAATAACGGACATGTGTGCATCACACCTTCAGTAGGCAGCAACTTGAAACCTTTTCTTCTTGTTCTCGACTCCTCAAACCCTAGATGACTTAGAATCAAATAACAAAAATGCACAAGAAGTCCCCAAGAGCAAATTAGTAAAGAAATGTAATCATAAAGTAATTACCTTTGACAAAGTAACCGTAGATGCCCAATGTCGATCAGATGTTCTCGTTGACAAGTGAAACCTAGACATCAAAGAAAGGGAGACGAATAATCACCTTGCAAACAATTAAGAAACTGCAACATTCAAAGATTAACAAAATTAAAACATTAACTCCGTCGAACTGCGAAAATCCAATTGAATTGCCGCTTTAGTAGTCTAAAATGGCATTTACCACATATGTTTATAATTTTCTTTCTTATTGTCTGCACGCATAACACTCTTAACATCTAGTCAAGGCTTTCTATTTGTACATTTGAACTTAAGTATTTTAGAACCAGCCAACGAGCAATGATACAGCAAACTAATAGAAACCCAGCCACTAAGGTAGTCAATGTTTCAGCCATTTGCAGGGTTTTGATGTTTGATTTTCTTGATTGATTTTAATTACTTATTACAAAAACTAAGTCTCTACTCAAGTAGCAAGGGCAAGTCAAAAGGAAATCACTAAAACTTAGAAAACCATTATCCAATAAAAAATATCATAACTGCTTAACCAAATTGCAAACGGGTCATTACATATCAGATGACAACAGATAAAAATGGAGAAACATACCTGTGTTCCCCTAGTTTTGGATACATGGTAGCCAAAGAACCAGTAAACCCCACACCAAGAGCTGGGGAACCTATTCAAATGGTTGAATATAACCGCATGTTACACAAATATGGCCACAATCCCATTTTTCAACAAACAGCTAAAGAAGCTTAAGGTCTGTTCATTTTCGCAAAATAACTTCCATTTTCCATCTACAGTTTAACCCCAAATATGATCAATGAAAACAGGTGAAGATCTAAAGTATGAAAATTGAAAAACAAGGGTTTCTAGAATTCATTCAAATAATATAAAATAATTGTCCGGTCATCTAGAAAAGTAGAGAACAAGCATTGCCAAACTTCAGAATTTTCCTGCTTTTATTGATCACATGTAGAGTAGAAGAGGAGATGGGAAATACAAGACTTTCCAAAACTAAATGAAGCCTTATGCTTTTAAGCATAAAAAATTAAAATAAAATCAAACAAAACTTTTCTTTTTTCAAATCATACTTATCAAAGTGAATAGATTAATAATTGAAAATAAAGCAAAATCTGGAATATTGTCCGGCCTTCTAGAAAATTAGAGAATAAGCATTGCCAAACTTAACAATTTTCCTGCTTTTATGATCAAATGTAGAGTAAAAGTGGATATGGGAAATACAAGGCTTTCGAATACTACTAAATGGAGCCTTATGTTTTCAAACATAAAAAAAATAAAAATAAAAAAATTCAAATTGTACCTATCAAAGTGAAAAGATTAATAATTGAAATAAAGCAAAATCTGGAATATAAAATTTAGAACCTGGAGAAGAAAGCCTCAGCGCGCGATTATAAGCAAGCAAAGCCATTTCATCGGCAGTTTGTTGACTACAATATTGGGCGGGAATCTACAGCGCCAAATCAGATTTAATCCTTATTATATGCTATAAAACCAAAAATAAGAAAAGAAAGAAGAGAACCTTGGCGAGCAACTGGATCATGGACTTTTTGGAGTATGGTACGACAGCTTCAAGGACCGTATTTGAAGCTCCAGGAACTGACATTAACCACCCTAAAACCTGCTTAAAATTTTTAATTAATCTCGGTAATTAGCAATAATCAGTCAAATTAAATTCTTTATTAAAAGAAAAGAAGAAAGAAGGAGCAATTTTGCCCAAAAAAAATGAGAGAGAGAGAGACGAGGGATGCGCCGCCGGAGAGGTAGAGGACGGCCTGTGTGGGAGAAGAGTGGATAGACTCGACGACGGCTCTTATGCAAGCGTCAGTCATTTCTTCGCCTTTGTCTTCCTCTTACGTTTTCTTCATCAGATTCGCCGCCTCTTTTGTTCATTTTAATTCCTTCCGATAATCTATCCGTACTGTTAATGTGCTAGAGTTTCAAGCACCTTCGGGCCATCCACATAGGTCGACTCCATCTCTCTCATTCATTTATTTCCTTTTTTTTTTGGTTAAATATTTTTTTTGTTTTTACAATTTTTTTATATTTCCACTCCAATTTTTTGTTTTTCTAGAAAAGAGCATTAATTGAATATTTGGTTTAATATTAATAAAAGAGAAAAATAGAAAGAGAAAGAATAAAAATATAAAATAAAAGAAATGAGAGAAAATTTAGATAGTTAAAATTAATAAAGAAAAAAAAAGAAAGTAACTATTCTTGTTTGGTTAAGTATAGAAAAATATTCTTATTAATTTTTTTAGAGCAAAATATGTTTTTACTCATTTTTTTCATTATTACTTACTCTATTAAATTATGCCTATAAATCACATCCATTAGAAAATCTTTATGAAACATTTAATCATGTCATCATTCAAATTAAAAGTGATCTCAATTAAAAAATGACACCTTAAATCTTAAACTAGAAAATTGTTCGTGCTTAACTTCAGGAATAAACTTTAGGTTTAATGGGTTTGAAATTCTGCTCAATCCTTATGCTTTATAAAAATAGAAAGTGCATATATCAACAACGAATATATCAAGTGAAAAATGCATAATGACACTTATAATTTTATCAATAAAACTGAAAACCAAGCCACAACACCAAACAATAAGTGTCCATGCTAGTGGCCTCTACAGTAGAATCCAAAAGAATCAAAAAGTTAAAATGAACACGTCTATGTATATAATTTATCAGTTAAAAATGATTAATTAATTTGTTACCTTCGTTGAGTCAAAAGCTTCAGAATTATTTTCCCATGTCCTATGGTGTTGGCAAAATAGAAAGCAAAGATATTTGCCCACATGCTCATATCATGACATAACAGATGTACCAAATGTTAAAACATTTACACATTTTAAAAAAAACACAATCAACTAAAAACAGTAAACATACCAGTATGTTGACAAAGAGGAAGAAAAGTATTTTAATTCAAACTAATTAGAATATAAGTTTGAAATTGATCAACAGCTGAGGAAAACAAAACAGAATTACCATAAAAAGTGCATTATACCCTTTGCAACTAAGTCTTAAATGCTCTTCTAGACTATATTAAAGTAAGATTACATTAATAATTTAGTAAAAAAATTTATTCATTGCTTCATTATGTAAAATTTAAAGTGGTCTTAAGATTAAAAGAGGTTGAGATCACTAAGGGAAAACATAAAAGAAGCGAAGTTAAGATAAAGAAAGCTAGTTTGTTATTCAAACACAAAGTATTCTCTACCCTCTCCTACAAAATGTACATATCTCTTGAAATGTGCAAATTGAAACAACTTGTAAGTGGAATTTAATTATTGCATTGAATAATATTTTGAAGAAATCAAGTTAATTTAACATATACCTTATGCATAAATATCGTTATTCATTGCTTTTAGATCCAATCTTTTTGAAGGACTTTCCTACCCCCTAATCTGTTGTTAGTCTTTGTTCCCTTGAATGTCATAGATACCTTCTTTTGAATGATTTTTCAACATTTTTCCTCTATCTTCTTTTCTTTTCCAATATCTGCAAAATGCCAAACCTCCAAATGAAATGAATATTTGCAGTCACTTGGTTTTAGCAAAAAGGAATTATGAGATCTCAAATTTTTATGCTTTTGACATGTATAAGATATGTTTGATGAGTGAAAAGTTTGTTAATAATTTATTTTGAAATGACAAAAATTTGAGCATGATTGTTTAAACATTTTATATTGTAAATTTGCTTAACATTTCACAAACCATATTATGAGATTCACTTTTTGGTAAAACCATAATTTCACTGCACAATTTTAATTTGGTCTCAATATATTTTTGGATACGAAGCTTAAGTAATTTTCGCATGGATTTATTAAAAATATTTTAAAAAATTAATTAGTATATTTTCTGACTCATTTCATGCACTCAAAGCCAAAAGTATTGAAATTTAATTTAAAACATTTTTCAAACATTAAACTGCCTAGGAAATGTTTTTCAAAGGAAAGGATCAATCCCCTAAGGTGTGAGGATCGATCTCTTTTTGGTAGTATGCCTTTAGAATGCAAAACATTAACAGAGGGATCGATCCCCTAGTATTTTGGCTATGAAATTGCGGGTTTTAAAAACGAGAGAATCGATCCCCTAGTGTGCTGAAAGAGTCCAAATGGCTAGTATTTATAGGTTTCAACAGGATTTTTTGCATTTAATGTTTCACCAACTCAATGGACACATAAATACCAACATTTAAGAGATTGGAGGTAAGAGATACAATTTGAATATTTTCTTGAAGCTCAAATGCACAACTCTCAAGCTCTTGTACTCATTCATTTTTTTTTTTTACAGTTTTGCTAAATATTTGTAATCACCTACCTAGTGAGACTTCTGTGATTACTTCATTCCAAATATTCTTTCTCATTATTGTGATCAGGGGAGTGTTATCCTTATGAGGAATTAATTGTAAAAGATTACGTAGCCATTTAATTAAATGAGTAGAAAATGTTTCTTCTTAAGCCTATGTAAAAGGAAGTGTAAAAGGTTATTCCTAACCCTTGAAAAGGAAGGTGTAAGTGATTCATTGAAGTGGAATCGACTCCTTAACAAAAAGGTCAAGAAGAGATGACGTAAGCAAACGATTGGTCGAACCTCTATAACCTTTGTGTTTGCTTCTCTTATCTCTTTACTCTTTGCTTTATTATAATTTAATTTTATATTTGTTAGCTATTTTGTGGTAAAATTAGCTTAGAAAGACCATTAAGTTTGAGAATTTGATTAAAATTGATTCACCCATCTCGGTTGAGCCAATAATTGGTATCAGAGTTCGGGCTCTTTGATCTTAAAAAAGTAATTTCTTAAGAGTTTAATGATTCTCATGATTCAAAATAGTGTAGCTACTAGTTTGGCAGGAGAAGCACACTCAATCGTGAGGCCTCCATTGTTTAATGGTAAAAATAATACATATTTGAAAGACTAGGATGATGTTGTTCATCTAAGCAAATGATTATGAAGTAGGAAGAATTATAGTCAATGAACCTTTAATCCCATTTAAGAAAGTTGAGGGAGTAGATGTCCTTAAAAAATAAGATGAATGGGATAACAATGATTTTAAGATATCACAATTGAATGCCAAGGTTATGCACACTTAGTTTTGTCCACTAGGGCCAAGTGAATATAATATGGTGTCCTTATGTGAAAATGCAAAAAAAGTATGGGGCAAATTAGCAATCACTTATGAATGCATAACTCAAGTCAAAGAGACTAAAGTAAGGATGTATACACATAACTATGAGTTATTTAGGATGAAACCAGAAGAATCTATTAACGATATGTTCACTAGGTTCACCGATATTGTAAATGACCTTAAATCATTAGGAAAAACCTACTTAAATGTAAAGATGATAAAAAATATATATTAAATAGCTTACCAAAATCTTGAAAGGCTAAGGTGACTGCAATTGATAAGTTAAAAGGCCCTTATACATTCTCTCTAGATGAGCTCATTGGCTCTGTCCTTACATATAAAATGAAAATTAGGAGAAATCAATAACGTCCTAAAAAGGTAGGTGTTGCTCTAAAATCCTCCATTCAAAATGATATAAGAGATGATAGAGATGAGAGTGGTGAGGAAAAGGACATAGAGATGACAATGTTTACCGAAAGATTCAATAAATTCATGAGAATGAAAGTTAGTGAAAATACTAGGAGACCATATAAAGAGAAAGCAATATATGAGAATATAATAGAAAAGATAAGGAACCCATTGTTTGTAATGAATGTAAGAAATCAGGTTATATTAAGTTTAATTGTCATATGCTTAGGAAACAAGGTGATAGAAAGCTTAAGAAGAAGGTCATAGTGGTAGCATGAAGTGATAGTGATAGCTTGGATGAAGAGGAAATTGAAGATGAGATTGCCAATTTATGCTTCACGACCATTAATGACGATAAGGTAACTTCTAACTCTGATGATACTAATGATTATATTTTTGATGAGTTACAAGATGCAATGAAATATAGGAAGATGCTAGCAAGTTTGAAAAAGGAGAATGAAATGATTATGAATGCAAAACATAAAATGAAAAGAAATTAGAGAATGTAAATTTAGAAATGAATAAGCTAAATGAAAAGAACAAGAATTTTCATAATTAATTTTCTACGTTCTACATGGGTAGATAAAACTAGATCATATGTTAAAGACCCAAAGAGTTTTTTTTTTTTATAGAGATGGGCTAGGATATAATCGAAAATAAAAAGAAACTCATCTCAAGAATTTTCTAGTGAGTAAACATAACATGCATAATTTATCTCTCACATGCTCGCTATGTAATAGGATGGGACACTTTTCACAAGCATGCACTATTAAAAAAATACCTTTAAAGGAAGAGAAGTTAGAAAAGTTTGGGTGCCCAGGCATGTTTCTTCTTCAAATGATGGTGATTTGGAATTAAAATAGATCCCTAAGGGATCAAAGATTATGTCCAAAACTTCTAAGGAATCAAAAAAATTTGGCTACCTAAAAAAAAAAAAAATTGATGTGTTTGATTGTAGGAGGGTAAGGATTGCTACAAGGCAAAATCAAAGGAACCTTAATACTTTGATAGTAGATGCTCAAGGCACATGACTGTTGACAAAAGTCAATTCATCACATTGAAACTTAAAAATAATAATGAAGTCACTTTTGAAGACAACTCCAAAGGACAAATTGAAGGGATTAGCTCCATTGGTAATTCTTCCTCTAATATTAATGATATTTTGTTGGTTAGATTTTTAAAGCATAATCTTCTTAGTATTAGTCAATTATCAGATAAAGGTTTTAAAGTTATGTTTGATTGCATGAGTTGCCATATTATTGATGTTAAGACAAATAGAATCTTGTTTATAGGACATAGACAAGGAATTATTTATATTGTGCATCTAGATAAGAAGCTAAATAGTCAAAATGTATGCTTTATGGCTACTAAAGAAAATAAACCTTGGTTATGGCATAGAAGACAAGGCCGACTAGCATGATGTGTTATCTAAGTTAGCTAAAAGAGATCTTATGGTAGGATTGCCTAAATTACAAATGATCAAGTTTGTAAAGCATGTGTGAGAGGAAAACACAAAAGAATATCCTTTAAATCTAAAAAAATGTGTGTTAACATTTAGACCTCTACAATTACTTAACTTAGATCTCTTTGGTCCAAATAGAACTACAAGTTTAGGAGGTAAACACTATGGATTTGTGATTGTGGATGACTTTACAAGATTTACATAGGTGTTATTTCTAAGTATAAAAAATGAAGCTTTAGAAAAATTCATCACATTTTAAAAAATAGCTCAAAATGAAAAAGGTTATACTATCACTAGTATTAGAAGTGATTATGGTAAAGAATTTCAAAATCATAGTTTTGATGAATACTACAATGACCAAGGCATTAGCCACAACTTTTTCGCTCATAGAACACATCAACAAAATGAGGCAGTTGATAGGAAGAATAGAACTTTAGAGGAAATGGCTAGAACAATGAAAATAACTTGCCAAAATACTTTTGGGTAAAGCCATTAATACTTCATGTTATGTTATAAATAGAGCAATAGTTAGGTCAATTCTAAAGAAAACCCCATATGTTCTTTACAAAGGAAAGAAACCAAACGTTAGCTATTTTCATCCTTTTGGTTGCAAATGTTTTATTTTAAATAATGAAAAAGTTAATTTAGGTAAATTCGATGCAAAAAGTGATGAAGGAATTTTCTTGGGTTATTCTTTAAACTCTAAAACTTATAAAGTCTTTAATAAAAGAGCGTGTATGATTGAAGAATCTATCAATGTGATTTTTTATGAGTCTAACTCCACATCTAGGAAAAATAGGGTTGCCAATGATATAGAAATATTTAAGGAGATTGTAGGTGAACCTGTGAGACCCCATGTATGTATGACTTTATTATATGTTAATGGAATCAGAAGACGAATGATTTTGATCATATAAATGTGAATGAGATTGCAAAGAGAATGCATGAATACATGTAATGGCTAAATAAGGGTTAAAGTGGCCACATATTAAATGAATGGAATTTAAACCCTCCAAGTTAATACAAGGACTCAAACATGTATTGATAATACAAGGCCAGTGAGTTCTATGTACCTTTTACGATTTCACGCGGTACACACAAGTCACATAGTACATGAATCATAAGAAATTGATCTTTTCATACTCTAAGTGTGAATAGAATGTAAAATGGATAGTGAAGCAATTGAATGCAAGTTGTTCTTTGAAATTTTGAGAAAAACTACAGTTGAGAACTTGCAGATGAAGGCCAGTTCGATCTCTTATTCAAAGCAGATCGATCTTTTATTCAAGCCGATCGATCCCCATTTGATCTGCCAAGAACAAATCGATCTCTTCCCCAACACAGATCGATCTCTAAAGGTTTCTAGCTAGAAAGGATCGATCCTTTTCGAAAGAGCAGATCAATCCCATATTAAAGCAGATCGATCTCAATGTAGTTCTGCCTAGAAAGGATCGATCCCTTCCCAAAGTGCAGATCGATCCCTTCACTAGGACAGATTGATCTCTAATGCCTTCTGCCTGGTAAGGATCAATCCCTACCCAAGAGCATATCGATCCCTTCACTACAGCAGATCGATCTCACTAGCTCACTTATTGAAAAATTGTGTAGTTCAACCCAAGAAAGATCAATCTCTCACACTAGGAGATCGATCTCTCAATGCCAATTCTATAAAAAGGCTCGACAGTCGAGTCTTCTTCCCTGAAACATCAAACACCTTCCATTTTCACAAAGTAACCTAGCTTTCTCACTCTAGAATATCATCATCTCCTTACTAGATTTAAAGAAAGTTGTTTGAGCAAAGTTTTTAATTATGATGAGGAGAACAACATAGTTTGGAATTAATATTCAAGTTGCTGAATTGAAGGAACAAAGTCTTCCCTTAAGATTTGGCCAAGTAAGGAAGTATAAGCTAGGTAAGTTTTCAATACACTAACTTCAAGTATGTTTATCTAGACCTTGTTATGAGTTGATTGGTGTATGTATTGTTGGTTGAAACTATCTAGAAACATGATGAATCAACCATGACCTAAAAATGGGTTTAGTGTGAGAAAATGAGCTAGGGTGGATTTAATGATGAATTGGTTATACTATGGTGTTGGTGATGTTATATGCATGATTTGGTGATGGTTTTATGAAATTAGTAAATGGAAATTGGATAAAGTTATAAAATATGCATATAAGGTGTTTGTGAAAATGCATGAATGAATGGAAACTAAGGTTAAAGCATTTCATGCCAAGTGCTTAATAGTATAACTAAGTGAGTTTGCTAGCCAAATTGGCTAGGAGTGGCATGATGGGTGTTAGGCCACCATGCCATGATGGAATGTAATCATGGGCCAAGCTTGAAGCAATAAGGTCCAATGGGATATATCGATTATGATGAAGTCGTAAAACTAGTTATCAGTGTTGACTGAATTGATTGATGAATGTTTGCAGCTCCAAAGACTGGATTAGGAACAAATAGGACTGGACGAGCTTTTCAGCGGTGGAACTTGTACTATGCTCGACGTGATTCGAGGTAAGAGAATTTTGTGAGTATTTAGAGGTAGCTGCATGTATTTTGAGGGTATTTATAGGGCATTATAATTACTTAGTTACCTAGAAAAGAAATAATGATTTGTGTGAAAGATTTCGGATATAGATGAAAAAAGGTGATTTTGCCCCTAGGAGCTAAATTTTACAAAAATGGTAGTAAGGCTAATAAATGCATGAACATCATGTTTTGATATTTTTATGAAATACATTGCTTCGATTTAAGAAAAATTGACGGATAGGCTGGCTATTTGATTTCATAATTTCATGAAATAGCACGAGTCATGTGCTAACTTTGGTTTCGAGCGTGTTTGTTAAAATAGAGTCGCCTATCAGATTTATATGAGTTTAAATCATGCTGGAGCCTAACTCGCACCATATTTTAAGATAAGATGCATGCAAGCCGTACTGGAGCTTTTGCTCGTACGTGGGTTTTATCTCTTTCTTATGCATATAATCGTACTGGAGTTATGCTCATACATGATTTTACCATTATTTATTTTGCATAAAGTCGTACTGGAGTATTGCTCGTACTAGGATTTTTATCGATTATGCATGAAATCGTGCTAAAGCTTTGCTCGCACTGGGCTTTTCACATTGTGATATGTAATGAGTCGTGTTGGATGCCTCGTGTAGACTGTGTGTCACACGGATGATATGCTCGCACGAGCTGTGCTGGATGCCTCGTGTAGACTATTAGTCACACGGATGAGATGCTCATATGTGCACTTGAGACTAAGTCGGTTATACATGATATGGGTTAGATAAGATCTACGGCAGGCACCCCCGATATATTGTACCGTGTATATCACATGGAGTACGCTGTACCATGTGGTGATGATGTTGATTTAAAGTCTGGCGGGTAGGATTAATCCACCTCCCATTACAGCATGATACCCCGCACATTGGGATTCATGTGGTCTGGGATGATAGTGACATAGTTAGCCAATAAAGTCCTCGATTATATACAGTGAGCACCTGTCTCACATGATATCACATGGTTTTATATACACTAAACACATTTTGTGTTATCCAAGGTAAACTTGAGGGAGGGGTCGAACCTTGTGGGATGTTTTTAGAGAAATGATATACTGTTTGTGATGAGTTTTACTAATGTTTTGACAAGGTGTTAAGCCTTAAGGGAATGATTTATGATGAAATCTATGATTTGAGATGAAACTGATAATGTTTTATTATGATGAGCATGAAATGTTTTACATGATGATTTTCCATGTGTTATCATGCCTAATTTCATGTTTTCGGTACGTGATATATGTATATACATGTGACATAGTTTTAAAAGTACCTCATGCTCTGGATATAAATGATTTTTATATCATTACATTATAAGCAAGTAGATAGTGTAGTTATCTACTTATTTGTATTATTGCCTTACTGAGCGTGTGGTTGCTCATCCCCTTCATTTTCCCCTCTATAGAGCGCACACAGTAGTCTAGTGAGGGATTAAGGAGTTGCATCTTGATATCCACTGCTCTCCATCACCAAGAGGTATACACACTAGTATCTTTTTGTATCTAAACATGTAATAGCACAGTAATCATTTTAGAATGTAATATGGGGGTTGTAAATACTAATAGACACGTATAAGTATTGAATTTCAATTATAAGGTACACGCGTTTGCTTATGAATAAATTAAAAAGATATGGCATAGTAGATGGTAAAGAGTGACAGAGTTGGACTAATACTGACTCATAGCCTAACTGTTATTGGTGAGAATGTTCATGACCGGAAAAGGAAATGAAAGAGCAAAAAATTTGTAGTGATTTTAGGTAAAAAAATGGGTCGTGACAGGAATTGGTATCAGAGTTGAGTTGGTCTAATATGAGTCGGTATTAGTAAGTAGAAAAGTTACATCCTCATATTACTGTGCTTTGTTTAGATATAATTGTGTATACCAAGATGAAATTAGACTAATGAATGGTTATGGATGCAAGAATTTAGACATTATGCCTATTAACCGCCATGGTAGAGGGGCGAATTCACATGCTAGAGGCCATAGGGGTATGCCTGAGAACCGTGCAGAGCCACAAATTGGTTAGATCCCACAGGAGCCTATTGAGAGGCCAGGGGATACTGAGGCACGCTTCGCTAGGATGGAACGGAGTATAGAGAGCCTCGTTAAGATAGTTACAAAGGCTACATTAAGGGACTGGCGATATTAGAGGTCCAGCCGGACAACTTACTGATACTGGACAAGTAGTTGCTATAAATACGATTACACCCCCACCAATTCAGGATACAACATCTCCTATTACTCCATAGCAGGGTAGCAGAGGATGGGGATATGTTTGTGAATTAGATAGATTACGGTGGTTTTAGAAGTTTAGACCATCGGTATTTAGTGAGGTAAAGAACTCAATAGCTGTTAAGGAATGGGCGAATGAAATAAAGAAGTTGTTCGAATTCTTTAGGCGTAAGTCGACCGAGAAAGTGACTTTTGATGCGTTTATGTTGGAGGGCGAGGTAAACCATGGATGGAAGTCCTCTCGACCTATCTTAAGAGTTAGACATCCAAAGCTGACATGAGAGATAATTCTAGATGCATTCTGGAGACAATATATTCCAGGCACCGTACAGAGGAAGTTACAGATAAAGTTCGTTACTCTGACCCAAAGGAACAGGTCAATCGGCAAGTATAAATCTCGGTTTACATCCCTGGGTAGGTATTGTCACGACCCTCAATCCATCGAAAATCCACTACAAATTTTTCATTTTTTATTCTATTATTTATTGTTTGTTCTTTACTCTTACCTTACTTGATTATAAATAGCTACATCACCAATAGTTAGGCTGTGTATCAGTGTCATTCTCATCTAACCAAACCATTTCAAATTACGATTCATTTAAATGTAAACACTTGTATTTCTTAATCAGAGTTGTTATTTACATGTGTTTATAATTCTTTACATCCCCAAAAGTTAAATTCAAAATATTACTGTGCTTTGGTATGTCTAGATACAAAAACTATATAAATGTGTATACCTCGTGTGATGGGATGCAGTGGACACAAAAAATTCCAATCCTTAGTCGCTCTCTATCTACTGAAAGTGCTCTGTAGAGGGGGAAATAAGAGGGGTGAGCAAATCACATGCTTAATAAGGCAATCATGGGAGCAGGTAGATAACTGTACTATCTACATGATCGTGATGCCATGCATAAAAACCAAGCATTTACTTGTCATACTCTAAAACATCAGGTCATGCTCATGTTCATGATAAATAAAGCAATTTATGCTAATCAAATCAGTGCACAATTCTTAAACAAAGCATGGAAAATCATCATGCAGAAGTAGTAATTTAAGCATGGAAAATCATCATGCGAGGTGCACTTAAAAGCATTTCTAACTCAACACAATTCAACACAAAATCACCATTCGTCAAGACTCAGCCACTCCCTTAGACTGTCCCAACCCACAAAACTAATTAAAAATGTGAGACCCTTAATTTTGGGTATAATGTATATGATTATATGATGTATAAACAAGTTGAATTATGTATGAATTATAAAGAAATGAATGTTTGTAAGTTCTAAGAGTAAATGGATTGATAATTGAGTGTTGGAATGATTAAGTATGAGTTTGAATGAGGAAATTGCAGTAAAAAAGGTGTAGGATGAAGGCCAGATCGATCTCATGCAAGGAGAGATCGATCTCATGGCCTGAAGAATGCAAAATCAGGCATGTTGGAAGAGAGAGATCGATCTCTCATTCAAGCAGATCGATCTCCTTAACTCTTGGGCTGGAGCAGATCAATCTCCCCTTAAGACCAGATCGATCTCCTTAGCTCTCTGCTTGAGATAAATTGATCTTGTTCCATTGAAGTAGATCGATCTCAAGCCTTCGATAGATCGATCTCATGCCTTCAAAATGTCATGAAAATGAGAGATTTAAGAGGACAAGATCAATCTCCACCCTATGCAGATCGATCTCATCAAGCCAATTGGATATGTAATTCACGGCAAACAACTCAACCTTTCCATTTTTAATCAAAAACCTAACTTTCTCACTCTAAAATCACCCCATTTTCATAAAGATTTGAAGAAAGACCATTAGAGCAAAGTTGTTCCTTGTAAAGAGAAGAACAACATACTTTGAAATCAAAGCTATATTGGTTGGATTGAAGGAGCAAAGATGCATTCCCATTTGGAGCAAGGAGGAAATCAAGCTAGGTAAGTTTCTAATGCACCAATCCAAGTATATTTGTTTAGTTATTGATTTTAGAGTTGATTGGTATGTATAATTATGATAGAAACTACTTAGAAAGCAATGGAGCAAATGAAACCTTGATTAAATCTAGAGTGAGAAAATGTGATATAGTTGAGTTGATGATAAATGGGTTATGTCGAAGTGCTAGAGGAGTAATATGCATGATTTTAAGATGATGGATTGAAGCCACATTGTTAGATTGGCTTAGTTAAGAGAGTGAGTATATGAGGTATTTGACAAAATGCCATAGTGAAGTAAATGAGGAAATGTAAACACTATGGGCTTAAATATCGATTTAGTAGGAATCAATGGATCTAAAAGAACCTAATAGACTCTCAAGATAAGAGTAGAGTAATCAAATAAGACCTTATAAGTGTTAATGGAAATTATAGGACAAGTCGACTATAGTAAGCGCAAAGATTGAGTTATATTGGACGCAATTGACGTGGGATATGATTTTGTGCAGTCCCGAGGAGTTCGTTGGAGACGAAATGAACCGCACAATCAAGCAGCTCTAAGGAAGTGGAATCACGCGACGCGATTCCAAGGGAATTTTGTAAGTATATAGAGGTAGCTGCTTGTATTTTGTGGGTATATAAGGCTTTGGAAAAATGCATGAGTATCTAGAAAAGTATTTGATGGTGTATGGAAATAACTACAAGTGTTTTATGCATGTGATTTGATTTTGAAGTGATTATTATAAAAAAGGATAGTAAGGCTAATAACTATATAAATCACATGTTTTGATGTTTTACGAAAACACATTACTTTGGTTTAAGCAAAATGAGGGATAGGTTGGCTATTTGATTTCTGTGAATTCATGAAATAACACGAGACATGTGCTGGCTTTGAATTGAAACATGTGTGTTGAAATAGAGCCGTCTATCGTGTTTATGTGAGTTAAATCATGTTGGAGCATCGCTCGTACTAGATTTTGGTGTTTTCATATGTATGAAACGTGCTGAAGCTCAGCTCGCACCTTGGTTTGAATTGTGATGATGTTTTATAAACCGTACTGGAGCTTCTGCTCGTACATGGATTTTGATTGATTTCTTATGCATATAACCGTACTGAAGCTATGCTCGTACGTGGTTTCTTCAAGATTTTTATGCATAAAGCCGCACAAGAGTGTTGCTCGTGCGAAGAGATTTATTGATGATGCATGAATCGTGTTAGAGCTTAGCTCGAACAGGTTTTCACACTGTGGTATGTATGATGCCGTAGAGATGGTAAGATCCTCAAGCCCTACATCTTTAAGTCCGACGGGGTGGGGAGACTCTATTCGGTAGGGAGGCTCTCTTACGGTAGGATCCTTAAACTAACATCCTTAAGCCCGATGGGGTGGGGAGGCTCTCTTACATGGATATGAGAAGCTCCACGTACACTCAAGACTATACAGGTTACACATGGCATTGGGGTAGATAAGACCTACGGTTGACGCCCCTAATCATGATATGGGTTCGCAGAGTACGTTGTATCGTGTATATCACATGGAGTACGTTGTACCACGTGGTTGAGATGATTGATTTGAAAAGTCTGACGAAGAACTAACCCACCTTCACTCAAGCATGATGCCCCGCGTATTGGGATCCGTGTGGTCTGGGATGATTATGACATAGTTGGCCAACATAGTCTTTGAGATATAGTAACCGTCTGTCTCACATAATATTTCATAGTACCACATGGTTTTATACACTGAGTGTGATTGTGTTGTCTAGGGTAGACTTGAGGGAGGGGTCGAGCCTTGTGGGATTTTGTGTAAAGAAATGATATCTTGTTTGTGATGAAATGCGATGTGATTTGAGAAATCTGAAAGGATGTTTCTTAATAAATTTTCCTTTTTATGATGAGTTTTGGATAATGATGAGCATGAGAGGATTTACATGATGATTTTACCATGTTTTATATGCATATTTTCCATGTTTTAGTATATGATATATGTATATACATGCGACATAGTTTTATTTCCTCATGCTCCGACTATACATGATTTATGCCATAACATTATCAGTATGTAGATAAGGTAGTTATCTACCATGCTAGCATTATTGCTTTACTGAGCGCGTGGTTGCTCATCCCTCTACTTTTCCCTCTACAAAGCGTACACAGTAGCCTAGTGAGGACTGAGGCGTGGTATTTTGGACATCCGCTGCACTCCATCGCAAAAGAGGTATACACAGGGATTTTTTTGTATCTAAATATGTAAAGGCACAGTAGTCATTTTGAATTGTGATATAGGGGATGTAAATGTTAGAAATATGTTATGTATACACATACGACTTAACTTTCTAATGTATGACTTGGCTTTTGAATTACTTGAAAGTGGATGTTAAATGCTGATTTTATTGACTCACAGCCCAACTGTTATTGGTGAGGGTTATTCACGACCGGGTAAGGTAATAGTTAATGCAAAACATTTGCAGTGATTTTTAGACGAATTGGATAAATAGGGTCATGACAGATATTGATATCAGAGCTGAGTTGGTCTGATGTGAGTCAGTACTAATAAGTAGAAAAGTTACATCCCCATATTATTATGCTTTTATTTAGATATGACTATGTATACCGAGATGGATGAGACTAATAAGTGATTGTGAATACAGGAAGTAAGACATTATACCTGTTACACGCCGCGGTAGAGGGGCGGGTACACGTGCTAGAGACCATAGAGGTAGGCCTGAGAGCAGTACGAAGCCACAGAATAGCCAGGCTCCATAAGACCCTGTTGAGAGATCAAGGGATACAGAGGCACGCTTCGCTAGGATAGAGCGGATTATTGAGAGCCTAGTTGAGATAGTCACATAGGCATTGGGTGCCGATGATAGACGAGGTCCTGCAGCGTAACCTACTACTGCTGGACAAGCAGTTGTAGAGGCAGAGAGGCCTCAGACTACAGAGACTATTACACCCCCAGTACAAGATACCGCTTCTCCATCGCTCCACAGCCGAGCGACAGTGATTTGGGTTATGACTGTGAGCTGAGCAAGTTAAGGCAATTTCAAGAGTTGAAACCTCCGATATTCAGAGGAGTAAAAGACCTGGTGATTACTGAGGATTGGGTTTATGAGATGGAGAAACTGTACAGATTCTTCAGATGTACATCGGCTGAAAAAGTAGCCTTTGCAGTATTCATGTTGAAGGGCGAGACAAAACACTGGTAGAGATCCACCGAGGCTATTTTGAGGGCCAGACACTTCGAGATCACATGGGAGATATTCTTGGAGGCCTTTAGGAGGCAATATATTTCGGCCACAGCACAGAGGAAATTGTAGATGGAGTTCATCAATCTGGTTCAGGGAAACTGTTTTGTGGATGAATATGAATCGAGGTTCATGTCGTTGGGGAGGTATGACCCGGATACGATGAATAGTAAGACCCAAAAGGTCCATAAGTTTATGGATGGATTGAGATTAGCCATCCGGACTAAGTTAGCCCCATTTGACATACATACTTATGAGGAGGCAGTGCACAAGACACAGTTATGTGAACAAGATTTTGAGCGAAATGCCTCCGAGCTTGGAAAGATTAGTGTCAGGAAGGACAGAGACCGAAAGAGATCCAGAATGGACAAAGTGGCCAAGAGTGGAGGCCAGAGATTTTTTGAGAAGAGACCCAAGATTGAGGAAGTGCAGGAGATAGCTGCTAAACCTCCTGTATACCTAGCCTTGACTGCACCGAGGGGTATGATTATTGGAGGACCACGGCCTACTACTAATCAGTGTAGGAGATGTGGCAGATACCATGGGACTAGACCTCGTCAGACACCCACTGTTTCATGTTATAAGTGTGGGAAACTAGGGCATATTGCAAGATATTGTTCTGAGATGATTGAGATTGCCCCACAGAAGGGTAAGGAGCCAGAGAGAGCTCTAGCTGAGATAGCTGCTCTGAGGAGGAGGGCTACAGTTGAGAAAAAAAAGGGAAACAAGCATTAGGTGTAAGCAGAGGACGAGTGCACGCACTGGACCAGGACACAGTGGACGCATCAACAGATGTGATTAAAGATACCATCCAAATCTTTGATTTAGAAGCATTTGTATTGTTTGATCCTGGTGCCATGCATTCCTTTGTATCGTCATCCTTTGCACATAAATTGTTGAAGTATGTAAAACCCACACTGTTAGATAAGATGATGATGATATCTACCCCAATGAATGATAGTCAATTGACATAGTATGTATATACGAATTGTAAGTTGAGGATAGGAGGAAAAGAGATGGCAGCCGATTTAATTTTATTAAATATGAATGATTTTGATGTAATCCTAGGAATGGATTGGCTGGCTGCTAATCATGTTGTTATGAATTGTCATGCTAAAACCTTGATGTTTTCAGAGATAAAAAATCTTGTTGTAAGTTTTGTGAAATGAAATGATGAACATGTTTATTGTAAATGAAAAGAGTATGATTTTAATCATTATATTTGAGAGATAAATTTATTTATCAATTATGTATGTTGATGTGATAATTGTGTTGCTAAAGGTGGGAAGGATAATGTGAAGGGTTTATTGCCTATGTGGTTACACTGATAATGCACACCCGGATTTGAGAGACATTCATGTAATTGTGGACTTTCCTGTTGTCTTTTCGGACGAATTACCAGGGCTACCACCTGATAGAAAAATGGAGTTTTGCATAGAGTTAGTACCTGGTACAGAGTCGATATCGAAACCACCATATAGAATGACTTTGATTGAGTTAGAAGAGTTAAAGAAACAGCTGCAAGAGCTGTTAGAGAAGAGGTTTACTAGACCAAGCGTCTCACTTTGGGGAGCTCCAGTTCTGTTTGTAAGGAAGAAGGATGGAAGCCTCCGAGTGTGTATAGATTACTGGTTGTTGAATAAAGCCACCATTAAGAACAAGTATCCCATTCCACGCATAGATGATTTGTTGGATGTGAGACCCCGTATATGTATAGCTGTATATAGGAACATAGAAATGTAAATGAAATCATAAGTATGATGATACATTTGTAATGTGATGTATATGCAATGTAAGTCCATAAGATAATGTACGCACTTGTAATAATAATCGTAATTATACATACAAGTTGCATCATGAATGAGTATGAAGAAATGAACTTAAACACGAGAAGAATGTGAATGAAATGGAATATGAGTAGTGTGGTAAAATGGAAGGAAAGATTTATATAAGTTGTATACTTCCATTCAGGCAATATCGTGTATATTTGGTTATACAAAGATTGCCCACAAGTTTTAATACGTGCTAAGTGTGATTGGATGACATTTTTTAAGTCTCAGGGAGGGATGAATGAGGAAAGGACTATGAAGGTAAATTGAGAAAGTTTTGAATGAAGTTGTTGCAGAAAAACTGCAGGAAATCTGGAAATGTGAAGGCCAGATGGATCTCATAGGATGAGAGATCGATCTGGAAGAGCCAGAATGCTCTTATGTGAGTAATGGAATGGAGCAAATCGATCTCCAAAGGAATCAGATCGATCTCCTTAGCTCTCGGGTTGGAAGCAAATCGATCTCCCCTAAAACCAGATCGATCTCCTTAAGCTTCTGTTCGACAGCAGATCGATCTTAAGTCTCAACAGATCATCTCCTGCCTTTAAAATGTCTTAGAAAAGAGGGATTTTTAGAGGACCAGATCGATCTCCACCCAAGGAAGATCGATCTCATCAAGTTAAATCTATAAATAGGAGCAGTTGGATCTGCAGATTTCGGGATAAACCATTTCTTTTCACTTCAACTCAAAAAACCTAGCTTTCTCACTCCTAAATCCAGCAATTTCCAGTAAGATTTGAGGAAAAGCTATTAGAGACAAAGTCGTTCACGTCTAAGAGAAGAACAACATAGTCTAGAGGCATTTCCCCATTTGACGGATTGAAGGAATAAAGGGCATTTCTAATTGGAGCAAAGAGGAAATCCAAGGAGGTAAGTTCTAGTGCATAAATCCAAGTACATTGGTCTAGTTAATGATTATGAAGTTAATTGGGTGTGCACCTTGTGGGTAGAACTACCTAGAATGGCATGAAATGAATATAACTTAGAAATGGTCTAGTGTGAGAAAGTGGAATATAGAAATGTTAATGATGAATGAGATATCTTGAGAGGATGATTATGTTGTGGGCATGGTTTGGGTATGTTGATATTGGGATAAAATTATGAGATTTACCACAAGGGGCAAAATGTGTATTTAAGGCATTGGATAAATGCTTAGTTGAATAAGAGTTAGAAACGTTGACTCAAGTGTTTGATGGATGGATTTCAGTTTCGAATGATACGCCTGAGCAAGTCGAGATGAGAACGCGAGAAGCGTAAAGGCGAATAGTTGCACACAAGTAAAGCGAGGTAAGGGACTGTGTGTTAGCTATAGAGATGTTCGTGCGTATTTTACAGCAATTTCGTAGATATATTGCTAGAATTAGTACGATACTATAATCCTATGAAATGATATGAAAGCATGAAAAGTACTATGATGTATATATGTATTGAGAAATGGGATAGGGTAAGGAAATAGAATGATATGCATGTTTTCAATGTTTTTCTCAATTTTATATAGATATTGATGATTGAGAAATGTTGATGATAGGTTGGCTAATTTTACATGTTTTAGCATGAAGAGGCATGCTATATGAATAAACATGTTTTGAGTTTTAAAAAGAGAAAATAGCCATCTATCAGTTTTGAGATGAGATTTGGTGTTGAAGCGCTAGCTCACACCCGTTTTAATGCCTTTGATGTACCGTGCTGAAGTTTTAACTCGCACGATAGTTTTGAGAAAGTGCAGGAACTTTGCTCGCACCTATTTTATTGAGTTGAGATAAACTTGGGGGTCTGGGACCCAAAGGGATACCAGCCGACGACCATTTGAACGAGCTGGGCCTTAACGATAGATCGTACCGCGCTGGAGCCTTGCGATGACTGTGTCACGCTGCTTGCTCGCCTTGTATATGAGACATGATTTAGGATGAAAAGTCCATCGGAGTTGGAGTATGAACTTGGGTCCACGGTCGTACGTAGTACAGTGTAGTTATCCGTTGGGGTACTATGTACCGTGCTGGGTGCACGTGAGTACGAGTATCGCGTAGATGACACACAGTGTATCTTTACCTTGAGTATACGAGGAGATGAGGTTGATTGAGATGAGCCGGAGGGCAGGACTGACCCATTCCCCTTCAGGCGAAGTGATGCCCTGTGCACACCTGATCAGTGAGGCTTGGGATCACTGACTATAGACATATGACATGGATATTTGATTGCCGAAAATTCCATGCCTGTCTCAGAGATTCGAGAAACAGAGACAATCTCAGAAAAGAAAGAGATTTGCGAGAAAGAGTGATTTGAGAAAAGAAAGAGATTTTGTGTTTTGATAAATCTCTGATTTCACATTTGTGCCGTGAGGGCATTATTTATGAGCATGTTTTAAATGGAAGCTTGATATATTTGATCTACACGAAAATGCTATTGAGAAAAATATGTTTAAATTGCATTTTTCGTATGATATTTCCATTTATAATGAAAACATGGTTTTGGTTTATACATGCATGGGCTACGTAGGTAGTACGATATCTACCTGCTAGCATTCATTTCCTTACTGAGCTGTGGTTTGCTCATCTCACTATTTCCCCCTCCAGGTACTGAGAAGTAAGAGAGCGGTGGTCTCTAGGTCTTTTGTGTTGAACAGCTCCCACAATTCCACAAAGGTATAAGATTGTATACACGAGTATTTTGTATCTAATTTATTGTATCGCATAGTTATATCTTGGAATTGTAAACAGTATTATGGGGATGATATGTAAGCACATGGTATTTATACAATTGATTTTGTATATCTACACACACACCTGGGAGTGTGAATTAAAGATTTAAATCTTTCGCTGTAAATGAATGAATTTTAGTAATTGCATCTTCTCACAGCCCAACCGTAGTAGAGAATGTATGGATAGAAGGGTTCCCAGAAGTGGGGTGTGACATTTGGTATCAGAGCATGGTTGGTCTGATGTGAGTTGATGTTTAGGACTAAGAGAACATACATCCCCAAGTTACTGTGCAATACTTAGATACAAATGTGTGTATGGAGCTGGTAGTGAATTAAATGTTTGTTATAACGCAGGAAAGTTATCAGGCTAGTGAGTTATGCCTGAGAGACACCACAAGAGGGGAGAGAGCTCGAGAGCTCTAGGGTAAAATGACAGGACTGAGAGGCATAGTAGATCATCCTCTAGTCATGAGCCCCAAGAACAGATAGAGGCTTCTGATCCTCGAATAGCTCGATTGGAGGAAGACATGCGCACGATGATGACCATGATGGGTCAAATCATGGCTAGGTTTGAGGGTACACCTGGTACAGCGGGACAGGTTGCACCGAATCCCCCAGCAGCTGCACCTGAACCTGAGAATGTTGCACCTGCACAAGCTGAATTGGTTAGGCTACGGGAACCTCATACTCGACCAGTATCCCCTCCAGTAGCCCCACAGCAGTATGATAATGATTTGGGGTATGGATATGACTGTGATATGGAGAGATTGAGGCATTTTATGGACTTTAAGCCTCCTTCGTTTAGCGGGGTAAAGGATCCGACAGTGGCTAAGGACTGGATCAGTCAGATGGAGAAGTTATTCGACTTCTGTAGATGTTCAACTACGGAGAGAGTAGCGCTTGCGGCCTTTGTATTGAGAGGCGAAGCAAAGCACTGATGGAAGTCCACCAGGCCGATGTTGAGAGCTCAAGGTATGGCTATCACTTGGGTTATGTTCTTGGGAGTTTTCAGAGAGCAATACATCCCAGATACTGCTCGACGTAGGCTAAAGATGAAATTTTTGAATCTGACTCAAGGGAATCGAACAGTTGATGAGTACGAGTCACGATTCACTTCACTGGGTAGATATGATCCGGACTCGATCAGGAGTGAGGTTATCAGAGTCTGTAGATTTGTAGATGGACTGAGGCCTTCGATTCGAGCGAAGTTGGCCCCATTTGATGTCGCTACATATAGAGAGGCTGTGCGACTGGCCCAGTTATGTGAGCAGGATTATAACTTGTAGACTTCTGAGTTTAGTTGGGGTAAGGACAAGGGTCTGAGGAAGCTGGGAGATGGCAAGAGTGCCAAATTTGGTCGAAAATTCATGAGTAAGCGTCAGAGAGAGGCAGATGAGTTCCAGAAAAAGGTTGCTAGACCTTTTATGCCTCTGACTCAGACACCATCCAGGGGTATAATGATTGGTGGATCTCGACCTACTACAGATCAGTGTAGACTATGTGGTCGATACCATGGTGGTAGGCCATGTCATCTTCAGGGTACCCGATGCTTCAGATGTGGTAAATTTGGACATTATGCCAGAGAGTGCCCGGAGATAGTTGAGGCAATTCCACAGAGGGGTAAAGAGCCAGAGAGGGTTCCTACAGTTGCACCTCCTGCAAGAAAGAAAGCCTCGACTGAAGAAAAGGGAAAACAAGTTGTGGGTCAAGGCAGGGTATATGCGATAGACCAGGCATCGGCTGATACCTCTTCTGAAGTGATAAAAGGTACATTCTTGATTTTCAATTTGGAGGTTATAGCTTTGTTTGATTCTGGTGCTACGCATTCCTTCATATCACTTGCATGTGCATCAAAGTTAAAAGGTTTTGTAGAACCCACATACTTGAGTAGGACTTTACTAATAAGTACTCCAATGAGAGTTAGCTAATTAGTTGAGCAAGTGTATAAAGATTGTAAAGTGAGGGTAGGAGATAAGTGCATGACAGCTAACTTGATTTTGTTGAATATGTATGACATTGATGTAATCTTGGGAATGGATTGGTTAGCCACCAATCATGCTGCCATAGACTGTCGTTCTAAGTCCATTAAGTTTTCTCTACCTGAAGAATGTGTTGTAATATTTTAAGAGAAGAAATGAAATCTTAAATTTTGTGTTAAGTAAAGTACTTTGGTATAAATGACTTGAGTGTTGTTTTGAAGGTTTTGTTGCTTATGTGGTGGATTTGAACAAAGTACATCCGGATATGGAGGACATCCCAGTGGTCAAAGAATTCCCTGATGTCTTTCCAGACGATCTACCAGGATTACCACCCGATAGAGAAACGGAATTCGGTATAGACTTGACGCCTGGAACCGAACCAATATCCAAGTCACCATATAAGATGGCTCCAGTTGAGTTAGAGGAATTAAGGAAACAGCTGCCAGAGTTGCTAGAGAAGGGGTTCATAAGACCGAGCGTCTCACTATGGGGAGCCCCGGTATTGTTTGTGAAGAAGAGAGATGGGCGCCTTAGGTTGTGCATCGACTATTGGATGTTGAACAAGGCTACCATCAAGAATAAGTACCCCTTGCCACGCATTGACGATTTATTGGATCAGCTTCGGGGAGCATAGATCTTCTCCAAGATAGATTTGAGGTTTGGGTATCATCAATTAAAGATTCGGAAGGAGGATGTGCCCAAGACAGCATTTTGTACCCGCTATGGCCATTACGAATTCCTAGTGATGCCTTTTGGGTTGACCAATGCGCTGGCAGCTTTTATGGCTCTAATGAATGAAGTATTCAAGCCATACCTGGACCAATTCGTGATTGTTTTCATTGATGATATATTGGTGTATTTAAGGTCCAGAGAAGAGCATGAGCAGCACTTGAGGATTATTTTGCAGACCCTTCGAGAGAGAAGGTTATATGCCAAGCTTAGTAAATGTGACTTTTGGCTAGAACAGATTTCTTTTCTAGGCCATGTTGTATCGAAGGATGGGGTGTCAGTAGATCCATCCAAGATTGAGGCCGTTGTTCAGTGGGAATAACCTAGGACAGTCACAGAGATCAGAAGCTTTCTGGGTTTGGCTGGTTACTACAAGAGATTTGTAGAGGGTTTCTCTATATTGGCTGCTCCATTGACACGTCTTACGAGGAAAAGTGTGGAGTTTTCATGGGATGAAACTTGTGAGAGAAGTTTCCAGGAACTTAAGCACAGATTAACCACCGCGCCAGTTCTTATCATCCCTAACAGTTCAGGGAATTACTCGGTGTATACAGATGCATCGCATCAAGGACTAGGCTGTATTTTGATGCAAGGTGGAAGGGTAGTAGCTTATGGATCTAGACAGTTGAAGGATCATGAGAAGAACTACCCCACTCATGAATTGGAGTTAGCGGCCGTAGTGTTTGCGTTGAAGATATGGCGCCACTACTTATATGGTGAGAGATTTCAGATCTTTACGGATCACAAGAGTCTAAAATATCTATTCTCACAGAAGGAGTTAAATATGAGACAGAGGAGGTGGTTAGAACTCCTCAAGGACTATGATTGTGAGATCTTGTACCACCCGGGGAAGGCAAATGTGGTTGCCGATGCATTGAGTCGGAAGAGTCTCGGGTTGGTATCACATATGATGGTTAGAGAGCACGAGTTGTTGGAACAATTCACGAACCTTAGTCTGGATATGACCCTACCTGAGATTGGCAACTATGGGATTATTGCTAGCTTGAGATTAGAATCGGAGTTGATTGAGAGAATCCGACAAGCTCAGCAAATTGATCAATGGTGTATTGACATGATTAGCCAAATTCGGAAAGGGAAGGGTGTCGATTTTATATTGAGTTCAGATGGACTACTAAGGTTTGGAGATAGAATATGTGTTCCTAAGGATTTAGAGCTGAGGAAGCTGATCTTATCAAAGGCTCACTCGTCGAGATATACGATACACCCGGGGAGTAGTAAGATGTATCAAAATCTCTGAAAGGTATATTGGTGGTCTGGAATGAAGAGAGACATAGCTGAGTATGTCGCTAGATGTCTCGTTTGTCAGCAAGTAAAAGTCGAACATCAGAAACCAGGAGGATTATTACAACCTCTACCGATACCAACATGGAAGTGGGAGCATGTCACCATGGATTTTGTGATGGGGTTACCGAGAACCCGTAGGAACCATGATGCGATATGGGTGATAGTAGATCAGTTAATGAAATCGGCACATTTCTTAGCCATGAGATCTACAGATACATTGAGTGCACTGGTGAACTTGTATGTGCGAGAAATAGTGAGATTGCATGGAGTCCCAATGAGTGTTGTTTCTGATCGGGATGCCCACTTCACTTCCCACTTTTGGGGACATTTTCAGGAAGCGATGGAGACCCAATTGAGTTTTAGCACCGCTTTTCATCCTCAAACAGATGGTCAGTCAGAGAGGACTATACAGACCCTAGAGGATATGTTGAGAGCGTGTGTGCTGGATTTTAGAGGCTCATGGGACGATCACTTGCCATTGATTGAGTTCACCTACAATAACAGTTATCACTCAAGTATTGGTATGGTCCCTTATGAGGCACTATACGGTCGTAGATGCCGATCGCCCATTGGTTGGGAAGAAGTTGGTGACAGACAGTTGCTCGCTCCTGATTTGGTTAAACAAGCCTCCGAGGATGTTCAGATAATATGCGATAGGCTGCGAACGGCTCAAAGTCGACAAAAGAGCTACGCTGATAGGAGACGAAGACCACTTGAATTTGATGTTGGTGAGTCCGTATTTTTTAAAGTATCTTCTTCTAAGGGAATAACGAGGTTTGGAAAGAAAGGAAAATTAAGTCCTCGTTACATTGGTCCCTTCGAGATTTTGGATAGAGTGGGAGATGGAGCATATAAGCTAGCCTTGCCACCTGAGCTAGCAGAAGTCCACAATGTCTTCCACGTTTCTATGCTTCGGAAGTACTACCCTGATCCGACACATGTAATTAGCTATGAGCCGTTAGAGCTCAAGGAGGATATGTCATATGTCGAGAGATCGATCTGGATGTTGGACAGAAAAGAGAAGGTGTTGCGGAACAAGACGATTTCATTGGTTAAAGTTTTGTGGCAACATCACACTGTGGAAGAGGCCACATGGGAACTGGAAAGTTTGATGCGGGAAAAGTATCCCGAGTTATTCACAGATTGAATTGGTTCTAATTTGGAGGACCAAATTCTCTAAGTGGGGGAGAATGTGAGACCCCGTATATGTATAGCTGTATATAGGAACATAGAAATGTAAATGAAATCATAAGTATGATGATACATTTGTAATGTGATGTATATGCAATGTAAGTCCATAAGATAATGTACGCACTTGTAATAATAATCGTAATTATACATACAAGTTGCATCATGAATGAGTATGAAGAAATGAACTTAAACACGAGAAGAATGTGAATGAAATGGAATATGAGTAGTGTGGTAAAATGGAAGGCAAGATTTATATAAGTTGTATACTTCCATTCGGGCAATATCGTGTATATTTGGTTATACAAAGATTGCCCACAAGTTTTAATACATGCTAAGTGTGATTGGATGGTATTTTTTAAGTCTCAAGGAGGGATGAATGAGGAAAGAACTATGAAGGTAAATTGAGAAAGTTTTGAATGAAGTTGTTGCAGAAAAACTGTAGGAAATCTGGAAATGTGAAGGCCAGATCGATCTTATAGGATGAGAGATCGATCTGGAAGAGCCAGAATGCTCTTATGTAAGTAATGGAATGGAGCAGATCGATCTCCTTAGCTCTCGGGTTGGAAGCAAATCGATCTCCCCTAAAACCAGATCGATCTCCTTAAGCTTCTGTTCGACAGCAGATCGATCTCAAGCCTCGACAGATCGATCTCCTTAGCTCTCGGGTTGGAAGCAAATCGATCTCCCCTAAAACCAGATCTATCTCCTTAAGCTGCTGTTCGACAGCAGATCGATCTCAAGCCTCGACAGATCGATCTCCTGCTTTTAAAATGTCTTAGAAAAGAGGGATTTTTAGAGGACCAGATCGATCTCCACCCAAGGAAGATTGATCTCATCAAGTTAAATCTATAAATAGGAGCAGTTGGATCTGTAGATTTCGGGATAAACCATTTCTTTTCACTTCAACTCAAAAAACCTAGCTTTCTCACTCCTAAATCCAGCAATTTCCAGTAAGATTTGAGGAAAAGCTATTAGAGACAAAGTCGTTCACGTCTAAGAGAAGAACAACATAGTCTAGGGGCATTTCCCCATTTGACGGATTGAAGGAATAAAGGGCATTTCTAATTGGAGCAAAGAGGAAATCCAAGGAGGTAAGTTCTAGTGCATAAATCCAAGTACATTGGTCTAGTTAATGATTATGAAGTTAATTGGGTGTGCACCTTGTGGGTAGAACTACCTAGAATGGCATGAAATGAATATAACTTAGAAATGGTCTAGTGTGAGAAAGTGGAATGTATAAGTGTTAATGATGAATGAGATATCTTGAGAGGATGATTATGTTGTGGGCATGGTTTGGGTATGTTGATATTGGGATAAAATTATGAGATTTACCCCAAGGGGCAAAATGTGTATTTAAGGCATTGGATAAATGCTTAGTTGAATAAGAGTTAGAAACGTTGACTCAAGTGTTTGATGGATGAATTTCAGTTTCGGATGATACGCCGGAGCAAGTCGAGATGAGAACGCGAGAAGCGTAAAGGCAGATAGTTGCACACAAGTAAAGCGAGGCAAGGGACTGTGTGTTAGCTATAGAGATGTTCGTGCGTATTTTACAGCAATTTCGTAGATATATTGCTAGAATTAGTACGATACTATAATCCTATGAAATGATATGAAAGCATGAAAAGTACTATGATGTATATATGTATTGAGAAATGGGATAGGGTAAGGAAATAGCATTATATGCATGTTTTCACTGTTTTTCTCAATTTTATATTGATATTGATGATTGAGAAATGTTGATGATAGGTTGGCTAATTTTACATGTTTTAGCATGAAGAGGCATGCTGTATGAATAAACATGTTTTGAGTTTTAAAAAGAGAAAATAGCCATCTATCAGTTTTGAGATGAGATTTGGTGTTGAAGCGCTAGCTCACACCCGTTTTAATGCCTTTGATGTACCGTGCTGGAGTTTTAACTCTCACGATGGTTTTGAGAAAGTGCGGGAACTTTGCTCACACCTGTTTTATTGAGTTGAGGTAAACCTGGGGGTCTGGGACCCAGGGGATACCAGCCGACGACCATTTGAACGGGTTGGGCCTTAACGATAGATCGTACCTCGCTGGAGCCTTGTGATGACTGTATGTCACGCTGCTTGCTCGCCTGGTATATGAGACATGGTTTAGGATGAAAAGTCCATCGGAGTTGGAGTATGGACTTGGGTCCACGGTCGTATGTAGTACAGTGTAGTTGTCCGTTGGTATACTATGTACCGTGCTGGGTGCACGTGAGTACGAGTATCGCGTAGATGACACACGGCGTATCTTTACTGTGAGTATACGAGGAGATGAGGTTGATTGAGATGAGCCGGAGGGCAGGACTAACCCATTCCCCTTTAGGCGAAGTGATGCCCTGTGCACACCTGATCAGTGAGGCTTAGGATCACTGACTATGGGCATATGTCGTGGATATTTGATTGTCAAAAATTCCATGTCTGTCTCAGAGATTCGAGAAACAGAGACAATCTCAGAAAAGAATGAGATTTGCGGGAAAGAGTGATTTGAGAAAAGAAAGAGATTTTGTGTTTTGATAAATCTCTGATTTCACATTTGTGCCGTGAGGGCACTATTTATGAGCATGTTTTAAATGGAAGCTTGATATATTTGATCTACACGAAAATGCTATTGAGAAAAATATGTTTAAAATGAATTTTTCGTATGATATTTCCATTTATAATGAAAACATGGTTTTGGTTTTTACATGCATGGGCTACGTAGGTAGTACGATATCTACCTGCTAGCATTCATTTCCTTACTGAGTTATGATTTGCTCATCCCACTATTTCCCCATCCAGGTACTGAGAAGTAAAAGAGCGGTGGTCTCTAGGTCTTTTGTGTTGAACAACTCCCACAATTCCGCAAAGGTATAAGATTGTATACACGAGTATTTTGTATCTAATTTATTGTATCGCACAGTTATATCTTGGAATTGTAAACAGTATTATGGGGATGATATGTAAGCACATGGTATTTATACAATTGATTTTGTATATCTACACACACACCTGAGAGTGTGAATTAAAGATTTAAATCTTCCGCTGTAATTGAATGAATTTTAGTAATTGCATCTTCTCACAGCCCAACCGTAGTAGAGAATGTATGGATAGAAGGGTTCCCAGAAGTGGGGTGTGACATTGGATCAGCTTCGAGGAGTCCAAGTATTTTCAAAGATAGATCTGCGGTCAGGGTACCATCAGTTGAGGATACGGAGTGGAGATGTACCCAAGACATCATTTTGCACCTGTTATGGCTACTACAAATTTTTGGTTATGCCATTCGGATTGACGAATGCCTCCGCAACATTTATGGCATTATTGAATGGTGTATTTAATCCATACCTGGATAAGTTTGTAATTGTGTTTATTGATGACATTTTGGTATATTCCAAGTCCAGGGAAGATCATGAGCAGCACTTGAGGATAGTTCTGCAGACCCTTCAAGAGAAGGAATTGTATGCCAAACTCAGTAAGTGTAACTTTTGGTTAAAACATATCTCATTTCTGGGCCATGTTGTGTCGAAAGATGGAGTATTAGTGGACCAATCAAAGATTGAGGCAGTTGTACAGTGGTAACAGCCCAAGACAGTTACTGAGATAAGAAGTTTTTTGGGATTGGCAGGGTATTATTGGAGATTGGTTGAGAGTTTCTCCAGACTAGCTGCTCCGTTGATGAGCCTCACGTGGAAAGATGTTAAGTTTGTGTGGATTGAGGCATGTGAGAGGAGTTTTCAGGAGCTTAAGCGTCGGTTGACCATTACTCTAATTCTCACCATTCCTACTAGCTCAGAAGATTTCTCTGTGTATACAGATGCATCACACCAGGGACTGGGCTGTGTCCTTATGCAGGATGGGAAGGTAGTTACCTATAGATCCAGACAGTTGAAAGATCATGAGAGGAACTACCCGACACATGATTTAGAGTTGGCGACCGTAGTGTTTGCATTGAAGATATGACGCCACTATCTCTATGGTGAGAAATTTCATATTTATACAGATCATAAGAGCCTTAAGTACCTATTCTCGTAAAAAGAGTTAAACATCAGACAGAGGAGATGGCTCGAACTCTTGAAAGATTATGATTGTGAGATCATGTACCACCTGAGTAAGGCGAATATAGTTACCGATGCTTTGAGCAGAAAGAACTTCGGGTTGGTGTCTTATATGATGGTATGAAAACACGAGTTGTTGGAACAAATTGCGAACCTCAATTGGGATGTGACCCCACCTAGTTCAGAGAGATTGGACATTATGACTAGTTTGAGATTGGAGCCAAAGTTGATTTGTCGTATTCGACAGGCTCAGGAGAGCGATCGACAGTGCATCGATTGGTTGAGTTAGGCTCAGACGGGTGTGGGTACTGATTTTGAGCTGAATACAGATAGATTATTGAGGTTCAGAGGCAGAGTATGTGTTCCCGAGGATTCAGAGATCAGGAGACTAATTTTGACAGAGGCTCACTCATCGAAGTACATGATACATCCGAGGAGTACTAAGATTTATCAAAACCTTCGAAAAGTTTATTGATGGTCTGGAATGAAGAGAGACATTACAGAATATGTCACTCTCATCTGTCAGTAGGTGAAGGTAGAGCATAAGAAGCCTGCAGGATTGTTGCAGCATCTACCGATATCGACATGGAAACAGGAGCATGTCACCATGGATCTCATGATGGGATTACCGATGACTCGTAGAGGTCATGATGCCATTTGGGTTATTATGGATCGGTTGACGAAGTCAGCCCATCTCTTAGCCATGAGGGCTACTGATACTCTAAGTCAGTTGGCGAACTTGTATATTCGAGAGATAGTTAGGTTACATGGTATACTAGTGAGCATTGTTTCTGATCGGGATGCCTGCTTCACTTCCTATTTTTGGGAACATTTTCAGGAAGCGATGTGAACCCAACTGAGTTTTAGCACCGCTTTTCATCCTCAAACAGATGGTCAGTCAGAGAGGATTATATAGACCTTGGAGGATATGTTGAGAGCGTGTGTGCTGGATTTTGGAGGCTTTTGGGATGATCACCTACAGTTAGCCGAGTTCGCCTATAATAATAGCTATCATGCGAGTAACAGAATGACACCATATGATGCATTGTATGGATGCAGATGTCGATCCCCTATTGGATAGGAAGAGGTTGGTGACTGACAGATTTTTGCTTCGGATTTAGTGCAATAGGCCTCTGAGGACGTCCAAGTGATATGTGAGAGATTACGGACAACTTAGAGCCGATAGAAGAGTTATGCTGACAGGAGACGGAGACCACTGGAGTTTGATATAGGTGAGTCAGTGTTTTTGAGAGTTTTTCCCTCGAAAGGGATTATGAGATTTGGTAAGAAAGGAAAGTTGAGCCCTCGATATATCGGTCCCTTCAAGATTCTAGAGAGTGGGAGATAAGGCTTACAAGTTGGCGTTGCCACCAGACTTGGCAAATGTTCATAACGTCTTCCACGTCTCTATGCTTCGGAAGTATTACCCGGACCCGGCACATGTGATAAGATACGAGCCGTTGAAGCTCAGTGAGAGTATGACATATGTTGAGAAGTCGATTTGGATATTGGATAGGAAAGAGAAAGTGTTAAGGACAAAGACAATTCCATTAGTAAAAGTCCTTTGGCAATATCACACTTCGGATGAAGCTACATGGGAGTTAGAAAGTATAATGCAAGAGAAGTACCCGAAGTTATTTTCAGATTAACTTGGTTCTAATTTAGAGGACCAAATTCCTTGAAGGAGGGGAAGATTGTGAGACCTTTAATTTTCGATGTAATGTATATGATTATATGATCTACAAACAAGTTAAATTATGTATGAATTATAAAGAAATGAATGTTTATGAGTTCTAAGAGTAAATGGATTGATAATTAAGTGTTGGAATGATTAAGTATGAGTTTGAATGAGGAAATTGCAGCAAAAAGGGTGTAGGATGAAGGCCAGATCGATCCCATGCAAGGAGAGATCGATATCATGGCCTGAAGAATGCAAAATGAGGCCTGTTGGAAGAGAGAGATCGATCCCTCACTCAAGCAGATCGATCTCCTTAACTCTCGGGTTGGAGCAGATCGATCTCACCTTAAGACCAGATCGATCTCCTTAGCTCTCTACCTGAGACAAATCGATCATGTTCCATTGAAACAGATCGATCTCATTCATTGAAGTAGATTGATCTCAAGCCTTCGACAGATCGATCTCATGCCTTCAAAATGTCATGAAAATGAGGGATTTAAGAGGACAAGATCGATCTCCACCCTATGCAGATCGATCTCATCAAGCTAATTTTATAAATATGGAGCAGTTGGATCTGCAATTCACGACAAATAACTCAACCTTTCTATTTTCAATCCAAAACCTAACTTTCTCACTCTAAAATCACCCCATTTTCATAAAGATTTGAAGAAAGACCATTAGAGCAAAGTTGGTCCTTATAAAGAGAAGAACAACATACTTTGGAATCAAAGCTACATTGGTTGGATTAAAGGAGCAAAGGTGCATTCCCATTTAGAGCAAGGAGGAAATCAAGCTAGGTAAGTTTTTAATGCACCAATCCAAGTATATTTGTTTAGTTATTGATTTTGGAGTTGATTGGTATGTATAATTATGATAGAAACTACCTAGAAAGCAATGGAGCAAGTGAAACCTAGATTGAATCTAGAGTGAGAAAATGTGATATAGTTGAGTTGATGATAAATGTGTTATGTCAAAGTGTTAGAGGAGTAATATGCATGATTTTAAGATGATGGATTGAAGCCACATTGTTAGATTGGCTTAGTTAAGTGAGTGAGTATATGAGGTGTTTGACAAAATGCCATAGTAAAGTAAATGAGGAAATGTAAACACTATGGGCTTAAATATCGATTTAGTAGGAATCAATAGATCTAAAAGAACCTAATAGACTCTCGAGATAAGAGTAGAGTAATCAAATAAGACCTTATAAGTGTTAATTTAAACTGTAGGACAAGTCGACTATAGTAAGCGCAACACTACAACAAATTTAGCAATTTGTGACGCATGAACTAATGTCACAAAATATTAATTTTTCGTCACCAATATATTTTTATGATGAAAATTATGTTGTCACAACATTCATCACCTTTGTCACGTCGCTAAAGATCAAATGTGACGATATTATTATTTCGTCACCTATTCACGAATCTAACGTGACGATAATAAACAACGTCACGGTATGATTACTTTTTTGTGACGTCCGAATAAGTCATAAATTAATACAAATATTCGTCACTAAATACCGATAACGTGATAGAATATGTGATAAAATTATAAGTATTAGTGATGTCACACTTTAGGTGACATATATTATCGTCACCTGTGATAGTAAGGTAACGTCAAAAAATCTCTCAAATGTCACTAAAGATGGTGATAATTTTAATTTTACGTGATGAAATATTAAATAGTCAAATTATAAGTGACATATTTTGGTCACATATACTAGTAAAAAACTTCTCAAATGTCACTAAAAAATTAAAATTTATTTTAATGTGACGAAATATCAATTTGTTACAATATAACTAACGTCATAAAACTTTTTAAATCTCACTAAAGATGGTTAAACAATTAATTTTAGGTGACGAAATATAAATTGTCACACTATAGGTGACATAAGTTATTGTTACCTATGACAATAATACATCATAAAATATTTAATGTTGCAATAATATTGACTAATTTCTTTAAATTTAAATAATGTTTATATTTTTATTAAATAATCAAATATAAATAATATTGCTCATGCAAAATCCAATTTAACTAGTATTGTAAAGTAAGTAATTGATCTAAGATTTGCAATGAATCTCAAAAGGTAATACCTTGAATAAAGTAAGTAATCATAATCCAATAATACTACTGTTCCAAATGTAATAAAACTAATATAATCCACATTGTCTAAATCCAAAAGCTCAAATAAAGTACGATGGTCACATTTGAATTTTTGAAACAAAATATACCAGATATAGGAAATCACTGGTACAAGTTCATCTAATAGCTCTCAATCCAAGTCTTGTGTAGAGGGTGTTTGTGTTGATGGTGAATTTGAGTCACTTGAAAACTGCAATAAACAATTATTAACAAATGATAAATACAATATATTAAATAATAAATAAAATTTAAAACTATTATTTATGAAAGACAATAAGATATTAATAGCAAAAAATGATAAAAAAAACCTATCAAAGGATTATAAAATGAGAAATTAATTTTTACGCACAGGATGCATTACTCATGTGTGAAGACAAGTTATACAAAAATACATACTAAGTCATTTAGCAATCTCAAGTCAGAAACAAAAACCTTGAAAGATAGTTGTATAAGTAAACTCAGGCTCATTTTTGCCAAGAAACACAATAAAAAATAACTACAATATGAGATAAAGACACAACTAGTAACATATGCAACATTGGCTTATCATTGATGGTGTCAATGGCTTCTACAGTCAGCATTACAAGTGATAAGAGACAAATGGACAAGATCCAATATCTTCTATAAACATTTACAAGTGATAAGAGATTAACTGATATCAATACATTCAACATCACAAATATCTTACTTGTAATCAAATCGAAAATAATATTCGGTTATAAATACAATAATATAAATACAATAATATTCGGTTAATTACAAGTAATCAAATAGAAAATAGATAACCCATAATAAATTTTAGAAAGTAAAAATTTACCATGGCATAGCGACTACCTACAAAGGCCTTCGATCCTTGGTTATGCGTTAACTTGACATTTGTTCGAACTCTTGCATTTGTCTCACACCTCCTCTTCATTTGAAAAGATAATGAAAAAAAACAAAATATATATAAGTATACTCATAGTATATAAATTTTGTCATGCATAAATATGGTGATTTCTTCAGAAGATTTTGCCAACTTGATTTCAATCAATTGTAAGTTGAATGCCCGCAACGCCGGTTTCCAATTGCGTATTAGTGTTACATCTGCTTTCTGACATTTTCTTATAGCAAAGATAAAGCAAGCAAAGACTGGTTCAATTGCTCCAACTATTAATAGGCAAAGTTCTCTAACAACATTTCTCCCCTCTCATCAAGCATATAAAACTTGGAAGAATTTAAACTGGAAATCTTGCCTTATTGCAATGGAAAGTGTTCAAATCCTCTTAGCAATTTCCCTGTTGGCTTTGGCTTTCTCATTTGCTACTGCCTTTGATCCTAGCCCTCTTCAGGACCTCTGTGTAGCCATCAAGGATGCCAAAAATGTTGGTAAGTTCACCCTTTAATTTTGCTTGAATGTATTCAAACCTTTGCCTATGCTCTAAATTAAAAAGACATTCAGCAAAGAACCAGAATTCTAAACAACTATCCTATTTGATTTAAATCTCTATTATTTTTCAATGCATTAAGTTCACACTCACATTTTGCCATTCATGCAGTATTTGTTAATGGGAAGTTGTGCAAGGATCCAAAATTGGCCAAAGCGAAAGACTTCTTCTTTTCAGGACTCAACATGCCTGGGGACACAAGAAATCAACTAGGATCAAAAGCCACTCTTGTTAATGTTGAAAAAAAAAAGACTAAGAGTAACTATTCATCATCCGATGGATATTAAGCAAGCAGGATGTAAATACAGCGAATAATGATCAAACCCAGACCAAATATATAAGACATACCAATTATTCGACAAAATGCCTCTAGCAATAAAACACAAAGAACCAGCAATTGGAATCAGTAATCAGTAACTTGAGAAAATGCCCAAACCTTGGTTCCAGGGAACGATTGGTGAACCTCCTCCTCGGGTATAACAACGGGCCACTTCTCGCCAGCTTCACGGAACATTTGCTCGGTCTCAAGGAGCTGACCTTTTTCGAGGATCATGTTCTTATGGTCTGTGCAGAAGTTGATGTGGCATCGAAAACCTCTTTCTTCTGTAATCGGACGCGACAATTAGGCTACGGGTGCTCTCCTCCTGCCTCGTGGTCCAACAATACACCAATGTTGCGGCACACTGGCAGTAGTTATATATATCATGGTAAAATCAATTTTGTTTTATATATTTTTTGATTCAATTGTTTAATTTTATATTTATTCATATAGATTATGTATATTAAATTTAAATTAATTAAAAATATTTAATTATTTATTCTATAAAAATAAAATTTGAGCTACTAATATATATTAAAAAAATGCTAATTTATAATAGATATGAATAAGTTGTTTTTTTATGTCTTATGGTTTAACCCGGCCTGCCTACCCTGTTCTATCTGAGTAATGCAGTGATATTTATTTTGTGTTGGGCTTAGGTGGTTCCGTTCTTATCTGAGTAAGGCTGCTGCTATCATCTATGAAAATGACAATTATCACAAATTGCTAAATTCTCCGTTTTCTATTTCCACCACCGCTAATGAATAAGAATTCATTCTTTCTTTTATTTTATTATTATTATTATTATTGTTGTTGTTGTTGTTGTTGTTGTTGTTGTTGTTGTTGTTGTTATTAATTGTTACGTCATGAAAAATAATTCGTCACATAAAATGTATTTTTTCATGATGAAAATACAAACGTCACAAAAAAAAAACGTCATAAAAAATTTCTCACAAATTATATTTCATTATAAAATATGGTGTCACATATTTAGTGACACTTTTACAGAAATGGGACGATATATAATTTGTCACATATAAAGTGTTCATTTATGACAATAAATTAAATCGTCACCAAAAGTAAAAACACGTCACAAAAAAATTTTCCTCAATTTATGTTTAGTGAAAAAATTTGGCGCCAAATATTTAGTGACACTTTCATGTGACGATTTTTTATATCGTCATAAAAAATATTAAAATAATAGAAAATCGTGATGAATTATATTATTCGTCACGTATGATATAGTTTACGTGACGAAATTTAATTTGCACATAGAACAATCGTCACAAATTGTCAAATTTGTTGTAGTGAAAGATTGCGTTATATTGGACCCAATTGACGTGGGATATGATTTTGTGCAGTCCCGAGGAGTTCATTGGAGACGAAACAAACTGCGCAATCAAGCAGTTCTATAGAAGGGAAATCACACGACGCGATTCCAAGTAAGGAAATTTTGTAAGTATCTAGAGGTAGCTGTCACGCCCCGGAAGCGCGAAAAATATGGCTAATTTAAAACTTTTTACTCATCAATTCACAATTAAGGGTGCATTCCTGTGCAGTGTCATACATCATCATAATTATCATGCCTCAGGATCTCATCATAATATAGTATCCTATATATTACTCGATTCCAAGTTAATTAATCCTAATACATCCCGTACATCATTATACAATGAATGTCTGTAAATATAACTCTAGTCTGGGTACATGAATATTAAATATCTACCTCAATACACAAAATACGGCCTGGAGCTCAAGTCCTCCACTAGCTTCTAACCCGTACGTCGCAGGGAACTCACTCACTTGAAGCGATCTGGGGGGAAGAGAAAACAGGGTGAGCTTCCAAATCGCTCAGTAAGGGGGGTAAGGGAACTCAGTTATATAAACCATATCACACATCACAAATATGTATTTGTTTATGAAGCTCATTTGAAATCGTAGCATGAAAGTTCTCAAAACATCATCATCTCATAACTCATAAATCATGTGAAAACATGAAGGTAAAAAGGCTCAATGTCGAGCACTCACAAGCATGTGTAAATATATGCGATAATGGCTGTTCTCAAAATACGTGATAAAAATCACCTCAGTAAATAGCACGTGACAAGGTCACAAAACAAAACTCATGTGTAAAACGAGACTAGGCAATAAAACTCAATTAAAACTCGTCATGGCACATCAAACATGTAATCTCCTCTGGGTGCGCATCCCAGGCATCCTCGTATAGAGGGAACGTCGACAATATGGTCGTATGCATGGTATATTGGACTTATATGTTACCAGAACAAGGCCCGACCTTACATGCTACCAGAGCAATGCCTCGCCTCATGCACACTATCACGTGGTCCCTGAGTCGGTTCCCAGGCGGCCCACTCTCTCGGTCTTACATGCTACCAAAGCAAGGCCACCCAGCGTTACCAGAATGGGGGTCATCTCACGTTACCAAAACGGAGGCATCTCTCGTTACCAAAACGGAGGCATCTCTCGTTACCAAAATGGAGGAATATCGGACTTACATGCTACAAGAGCAAGGCCTCCCAACGCTACCAAAGCGAAGGAATAATCATACTTACATGTTACCAGAACAAGGCCTGTGGTCCCTGGGTCAGTTTTCAGGCGTCCCACTATATCGGTCTTACATGCTACCAGAGCAAGGCCCGATGTGTATTCAACATGGCACGCCTAAGTCTCAATCATTAGCCATTATCTTATAAAACGTTATGCCTTCACGTAGAACTCATAATGGTTTTCTCTCATAAAACTCATTTAAAATATTTGTGTACTCAACACAAAACATATTAAAATCGAGTTCCAACCGGTAAAACACGCACACATTTTCTCAAATCTCAATATCGCCTTAACGTAGAGCCCAATTTACTTTTCACGCAAACTCAAAGGTTTATAAAGCAATTTCACACTCAGCTTATAAACTCATAAAATAATGGGCTCCAACCAGCTATAAAAACCGTGTGCAATTATATCACAACACAACACCAAACATGCTTGTATTCTCAAATCGTGGTTCATGCTACAAACAGTTCATCAAAACACATACACAAATGGTTTAGTTTTTCCTTACTTCTTTGCACCTCGTATAGTGCAATCGTTTCCCCCGTATCACGGACTAGCCTCGTATTCCACTCTGGAACTCCCGAGCTGTCCAAACGATGTTAAAACATCAATACTCATTATCACATCAACCTCAATTCTCAAAATCGAGCATAATTGCTCATAACACCTCAAATTTCTCAATTCTCATAACTCCATCACAAACCACAATCTCGCTCACAACACCTCAACATTCTATATTTCCTATGCCACAATATCTATGCTAATACACCACATTGTCTAAATCTCCATTTATAGCTCAAAAATTCCTAAATTTACCAAAGTTGCTAAATATCATCATCACTCCAACTACATTGTAATTTCATCAATCCCTAATCATTTTTCAGCTATTTCAACACAATGCCAACAACCATTATCACCAAAATCATCTCAAATATAAGGATCGAGGATTAGAAATTACCCAAAACTTATGGAGAGCTTATCTCTTGCCTCGATTCAATCCGTCTTCCGATTTCCAAGTATGTTGTTCTCCCTTGGATGAGGAACAACTTTCCTTCTTGCCACAACTTCTGATTTGGACGGAAATGGGTGCTTTGGATGAGTGAGAAAGCTAGGGCTTCGACAGAAATGGGGTTTGGAAGAGAGAGAAAACAAAATTGCAGGAGAAAGCAGGGGTTCCTTATATAGACGGAGGGTAGGAGATCGATCTGGCTCTTGATGAGATCAATCTGTATTTGAATTTGGGGACGATTTGGGGTAATTTATGCCTAGGAGATCGATCTATCGAGGGGTGAGATCGATCTCTTTATGGCTTTATGAGATCGATCTGCTCCTTGAGGAGATCGATCTTCTCCCAAACAGAAACATTTGGAGATCGATCCCTTCCTCATGAGACCGATCTTCTCTCAAACAGAATCATAAGGAGATCGATCCTTTTCCATTGGAGATCGATCTGCTCCTTAAATTCCTCATTCCTTATCATTTTTAACTCACCAGATCGATCTCTCCTTCTCCCAGATCGATCTGTCCTCATAGCTTCATACTTATTTTAAACACTTACCATATAAATCTTCAATTATCATTCCCACAATTCACTTAGCTCAATAAATTATACTTCAAGTTCATATTACATAATTAAAATAAGTCTGAAATTCTCAGATCTCACATCCTCCCCACCTTAAAAGAATTTGGTCCTCCAAATTCAACTCAATTAGTCAAAGAGATGGGGGTATTTCTCCTTCATGAGGTTCTCTAGTTCCCACGTTGCCTCTTCCCTTGAGTGATGTTTCCACAAAACTTTCACTAATGGGATGCTCTTGGTTCTCAGTACCTTCTCCTTTCTATTGAGAATCCGGACGGGTTCCTCAGTGTAGCTCATGTCCTCCTGTATGTCCATCTCGTCATACTCTATAACATGAGAAGGGTCCGGGTGGTACTTCCTCAACATAGACACATGAAAGACGTTGTGTATTCCGGATATCTGTGGGGGTAATGCCAATCTGTAGGCTACCTCTCCCACTCTCTCAAGAATCTCGAATTGTCCTATGTATCGAGGACTCAATTTTCCTTTCTTCCCAAATCGCACGATACCCTTACTCGGTGATATTTTTAGAAATACTGCATCACCAACATCAAACTCGAGTGGCCGTCTACGCACATCCGCGTAGCTTTTCTGTCTACCCTGTGCAGCCCGTAGCCTCTCACAAATGAGTTTCACACTCCGTACAGCTTGCTCAACAAGCTCGGGAGCATTTATCTTTCTGTCACCGACCTCTTCCCAAGATACAGGGGATCTACACCTCCTACCATATAGAGCCTCAAAGGGTGCCATTCCAATACTTGCATGATAGCTGTTATTGTACGCAAACTCTGCAAGGGGCAGGTGATCATCCCATGATCCCTTAAAATCCATCGTACACACCCTCAACATATCCTCTAGGGTCTGAATAGTCCTCTCTGACTGACCATCTGTCTGAGGAAGATAGGAGGTACTAAAAATCAATCGAGATCCCATGGACTACTGAAACTGGGTCCAAAATCTGAAAGTAAATCGAGAATCTCTATCAGAAGTAATACTCACTGGAGCCCCATGTAATCTAGCTATCTCGCTGACATACAGCTCAGCTAAGGTATCCACAGTATCAGTGCTCTTGATGGCAAGGAAGTGGGCACTCTTGGTCAATCTATCCACAATGACCCATATCGCATCACAACCTCTTCGGGTCCTCAGTAAACCCATAATAAAATCCATGGTGACATGCTCCCATTTCCATGTAGGTACAGGTAAGAGCTGTAGTAGTCCTCCAGGCTTCCGATGCTCAGCTTTCACTTGCTGGCATATTAAACACCTGGCCACATACTCTGCCACGTCTCGCTTCATACCACTCCACCAGTACACCTTTCTCAAGTCTCGGTACATCTTAATACTCCCTGGGTGCATGGTGTATCGCGAGCAGTGAGATTCTCTCAGTATCAGTCTCTTTAGGGTATCATCGTCTGGTACACAAATCCGTCCTCTGAATCTCAACAATCCATCCTCACTGACTGTGAGATCCGACTGCGAACTCTGTTCAGCTTGGCTAACCATATCTATCAACCTCTGATCACTACGTTGCCCAGTTCTAATCTGATCCATGATCCTGGGCTCTATCCGCAAGCTAGCCAAAAATCCAGTCTCTACCTCTTTAACTCTGATCCGAAGTTCGGCGAACTGCTCTAACAAATCCCATTCCCTGATCATCATAGCAGATATCATACTCTTCTTGCTCAGGGCATCAGCAACTACATTCGCCTTACCCGGATGATATAGAATCTCGCAGTCATAATCCTTAAGGAGTTCCATCCATCTCCTTTGTCTCATGTTTAACTCTTTCTGATCAAAGAGATATCTTAAACTCTTGTGATCAGTGAAGATCTGGAATCTTTCCCCATATAAGTAGTGTCGCCAAATCTTCAAAGCAAATACCACAGCGGCTAACTCCAAATCATGCGTGGGTTAATTCCGCTCATGGTCTTTCAACTGTCGCGATCCATATGCGACCACTCTTCCGTACTGCATAAGCACACACCCCAATCCTTGATGAGATGCATTACTATATACCGAAATCCTCCTGATCCCTCAAGAATAGTTAACACAGGTGCCGCTGTCAATCTCCTTTTTAACTCTTGAAAATTGAGCTCACATTGATCAGTCCATATGAACGGAGTCTCCTTAAGCGTGAGTTTAGTCAAAGGAGCGACAATCCTTGAAAATCCTTCCACAAATCTTCTGTAATACCCTACCAAACCAAGGAAGCTTCGCACCTCAGTAATTGTCCTCAGTCTCTCCCAACTAAGCACAGCTGCTACTTTACTTGGATCCACTGATACTCCTTCCTCTGAGACTATATGACCAAGGAAAGCTATCCGGTTCAGCCAAAACTCACACTTACTAAGCTTTCCATATAATTGCTTATCTCGGAGTATCTGAAGTACTAACCACAAATGCTGTGCATGCTCCTCATACGACTGAGAGTATACCAGGATATCATCAATAAAGACTATCACAAATTTATCTAGATAGTCTTTGAACACTTCGTTCATCAACCTCATAAATGCAGCAGGGGCGTTCGTCAATCCAAAGGACATCACTAGAAATTCATAATGGCCATACCTTGTCCTGAAGGCCGTCTTGGAAATATCTTCTTCCTTGATCCTCAATTGGTGATAGCCCGATCTCAAATCAATCTTAGAAAAGACTGAGGCCCCTCTTAGTTGATCAAGTAGATCATTAATCCTGGGCAGTGGGTATTTATTCTTCACCGTGGCATTATTCAACAGTCGGAAGTCTACGCATAATCTGAGACTACCATCCTTCTTCTTGACAAATAAAATCGGTGCTCCCCACGGTGAAACACTGGGCCTAATGAACCCTTGATCCAATAACTCCTGTAGTTGTTTCTTCAATTCCTCAAGTTCCACTAATGCCATCCTGTAGGGAGGTTTAGAGATCGGCTGAGTATCTGGTACTAAATCAATGGTAAACTCCAGCTCTCTCTCTGGTGGAAAACCTGGCAGCTCATCTGGGAAAACATCCAGGAATTCACACACCACAGGTATATCCTCAATCCTCGGATGTTCCCGATCATCATCCGATATGAGTGTTTCATAACCTCTTATAGTTTCTGCAGAAGTGTCTGCGGTCTCCTTATCCAGGGCAAACACATGTCCCTGTGTAACAGGTCTCTTTCCTTTCTCTGCAGCAGTGGCCCGTCTCTGGGGATTCACTCTCTGAGGCTGCTGTCTAGTAGGCTCCGGAGCATGTGGTATCTGAGGTTGAGGACAGTCCTTCACTCTGTGACCCATGTCACCACATCTAAAACATCCACGGATCGACCCAGTACAACTTCCCTCATGCGATCGGCCACAGTCTCTACAAACCCTTATCTCTGGCCTGCCATATCGAGGGGTCTCCTCGATAATAGGATAAGCTCTGGGTCTCTCCAATCTGCCCTTTTGTACCTCAATCCTTCCTCTCCTGAAGGAACCTCTCCGAACATCTGCTTGAGACATCGCTTGCCTCTTGCCTTTGTCCTTAATCACTGCTCCAAACTCATTTTGGGACTGTACAATTTCAATTCCCCTCTCAATCTCTTGTGCTCGTCTCAGAGCATCTCCAAACTCAGTAATACACAACCCAATCAATCGATCTCTGATGATGGGCTTTAATCCATACACAAATCTCTCTATGCGGAGCTCTTCATTCTTGAAAGTATCTGGATCATATCTCAGTAGAGCGGTAAATCGGCTTTCGTAATCATCTACAGACATGTCACCCTGTACCAAACTCAAAAACTTGCCTCCTTCTCTGGGCAGCTTGTGGTACATATTGGGCTCTAAAGGCTGTCTGAAACTCTTCCCAACCAATCAGATCCTGGTGGGACATCAAAATACCCTGGGTAGTACCCCACCAATCTTGAGCTCTCCCTTTCAACATATAGGCACTCATACTGACCCTCTCAGCATCGGTGCACCCCAAATAGTCGAATATAACTCTCAACTCCGTCAACCACTCCTCAGCCTCTGTAGGATCCTTCTTTCCCCTAAATGCAGGTGGATTCATTTTTAAAAAGTCCTTCAGTCGGACCATACTTCTATCATCAGGCTGAGTGACGGGAGGCATTGGGGGTATGGGAGGTCCTTGTGGGGGTGTAGGATTAGTACCCGAGGCATTAACTCCAAAGTGTTGCGCGAATAACGCTGCCATCTGCTCAAAACCTTACCTCACATCGGTCTCAATCCGATTAAATCGAGAGTTAGGACTCTCTGGTTGTGGGGTAGGTGGCGGAGGGGACTCTGCCTGCCTCCTCGAACGACCTCGTCGTTTACTCATTCTCTATTTCAACTCGTCTCCTGCGCGTACATATCAAAATCGATTGAAATCTCAATCCTCAAATTCAGTTCATGACCAGACTATTAAAGACACTTGGGATGTATTCTATTTCACTTAATCGACACTGACAGTACTAAACACCCTAAGCTCTGATACCAAGAAAACTCTGTCACGCCCCGGTAGCGCGAAAAATAGGGCTAATTTAAAACTTTTTACTCAATTCACAATTAAGGGTGTAATCCTGTGCAGTGTCATACATCATCATAATTATCATGGCTCAGGATCTCATCATAATATAGTATCCTATATATTACTCGATTCCAAGTTAATTAATCCTAATACATCCCATACATCATTATACAATGAATGTCTGTAAATATAACTCTAGTCTGGGTACATGAATATTAAAAATCTACCTCAATACACAAAATACGGCCTGGAGCTCAAGTCCTCCACTAGCCTCTAACCCATACTTCGCAGGGAACTCACTCACTTGAAGCGATCTGGGGGGAAGAGAAAACAGGGTGATCTTTCAAATCGCTCAGTAAGGGGGGGTAAGGGAACTCAGTTATATAAACCATATCACACATCACAAATATGTATTTGTTTATGAAGCTCATTTGAAATCGTAGCATGAAAGTTCTCAAAACATCATCATCTCATAACTCATAAATCATGTGAAAACATGAAGGTAAAAAGGCTCAATATCGAGTACTCACAAGTATGTGTAAATATATGCGATAATGGCTGTTCTCAAAATACGTGATAAAAATCACCTCAGTAAATAGCACGTGACAAGGTCACAAAACACAACTCATGTGTAAAACGAGACTAGGCAATAAAACTTAATTAAAACTCGTCATGGCACGTCAAACATGTAATCTCCTCTGGGTGCGCATCCCAGGCATCCTCGTATAGAGGGAACGTCGACAATATGGTCGTGTGCATGGTATATTGGACTTATATGTTACCAGAATAAGGCCCGGCCTTACATGCTACCAGAGCAATGCCTCGCCTCATGCACACTATCACGTGGTCCCTGGGTCGGTTCCCAGGCGACCCACTCTCTCGGTCTTACATGCTACCAAAGCAAGGCACCCAGTGTTACCGAAACGGGGGTCATCTCACGTTACCAAAACGGAGGCATCTCTCGTTACCAAAACGGAGGCATCTCTCGTTACCAAAACGGAGGAATATCAGACTTACATGCTACCAGAGCAAGGCCTCCTAACGCTACCAAAGCGGAGGAATAATCAGACTTACATGTTACCAGAACAAGGCCTGTGGTCCCTGGGTCGGTTCCCAGGCGTCCCACTATATCGGTCTTACATGCTACCAGAGCAAGGCCCGATGTGTATTCAACATGACACGCCTAAGTCTCAATCATTAGCCATTATCTTGTAAAACGTTATGCCTTCACGTAGAACTCATAATGGTTTTCTCTCATAAAACTCATTTAAAACATTTGTGTACTCAACACAAAACATATTAAAACCGAGTTCCAACCGGCAAAACACGCACACATTTTCTCAAATCTCAATATCGCCTTAACGTAGAGCCCAATTTACTTTTCACGCAAACTCAAAGGTTTATAAAGCAATTTCACACTCAGCTTATAAACTCATAAAATAATGGGCTCCAACCGGCTATAAAAATCATGTGCAATTATATCAGAACACAACACCAAACATGTTTGTATTCTCAAATCATGGTTCATGCTACAAATAGTTCATCAAAACACATACACAAATGGTTTAGTTTTCCCTTACTTCTTTGCACCTCGTATAGTGCAATCGTTTCCCCCGTATCACAGACTAGCCTCGCATTCCACTCTGAAACTCCCGAGCTGTCCAAACGATGTTAAAACATCAATACTCATTATCACATCAACCTCAATTCTCAAAATCGAGCATAATTGCTCATAACACCTCAAATTTCTCAATTCTCATAACTCCATCACAAACGACAATCTCGCTCACAACACCTCAACATTCTATATTTTCTATGCTACAATATCTATGCTAATACACCACATTGTCTAAATCTCCATTTATAGCTCAAAAATTCCTAAATTTACCAAAGTTGCTAAATATCATCATCACTCCAACTACATTGTAATTTCATCCATCCCTAATCATTTTTCAGCTATTTCAACACAATGCCAACAACCATTATCACCAAAATCATCTCAAATATAAGGATCGAGGTTTAGAAATTACCCAAAACTTGTCGAGAGCTTATCTCTTGCCTCGATTCGATCCGTCTTCCGATTTCCAAGTATGTTGTTCTCCCTTGGATGAGGAACAACTTTCCTTCTTGCCACAACTTCTGATTTGGACGAAAATGGGTGCTTTGGATGAGTGAGAAAGCTAGGGCTTCGACAGAAATGGGGTTTGGAAGAGAGAGAAAATGAAATTGTAGGAGAAAACAGGGGTTTCTTATATAGACGGAGGGTAGGAGATCGATCTGGCTCTTGATGAGATCGATCTGCATTTGAATTTGGGGACGATTTGGGGTAATTTATGCCTAGGAGATCGATCTGTCGAGGGGTGAGATCGATCTCTTTATGGCTTTATGAGATCGATCTGCTCCTTGAGGAGATCGATCTTCTCCCAAACAGAAACATTTGGAGATCGATCCCTTCCTCATGAGATCGATCTTCTCTCAAACAGAATCATAAGGAGATCGATCCTCTTCCATTGGAGATCGATCTGCTCCTTAAATTCCTCATTCCTTGTCATTTTTAACTCACCAGATCGATCTCTCCTTCTCCCAGATCGATCTGTCCTCATAGCTTCATACTTATTTTAAACACTTAACATATAAATCTCCAATTATCATTCCCACAATTCACTTAGCTCAATAAATTATACTTCAAGTTCATATTACATAATTAAAATATGTCTGAAATTCTCAGATCTCATAGTAGCTGCTCGTATTTTGTGGGTATATAAGGCTTTGGAAAAATGCATGAGTATCTAGAAAAGTATTTGATGGTGTATGGAAATAACTACAAGTGTTTATGCCTGTGGTTTGATTTTTAAGTGATTTTTATAAAAAGGGATAGTAAGGCTAATAACTGCGTAAATCACATGTTTTAATGTTTTACGAAACACATTGCTTTGGTTTTAGCAAAATGAGGGATAGGCTGGCTATTTGATTTTTGCAAATTCATAATAGCACGAGACATGTGCTGGCTTTAATTTGAAACATGTGTGTTGAAATAGAGCCACCTATCGTGTTTATGTGAGTTAAATCGTGCTGGAGCTCAGCTCACACATTGGTTTGAATATGATGATGTTTTATAAACCGTACTGAAGTTTCTGCTCATATGTGGATTTCAATTGATTTCTTATGCATATAACCGTACTGGAGCGATGCTCGTACGTGGTTTCTTCATGATTTTTATGCATAAAGTTGCACTAGAGCGTTGCTCGTGCGAAGAGATTTATTTATGATGCATGAATCGTGCTAGAGCTTAGCTCGCACATGTTTTCACATTATGATATGCATGATGCCGTGGAGATGGTAAGATCCTCAAGCCTTACATCCTCAAGCCCGATGGGGTGGGGAAGCTCTGTTCGGTGGGGAGGCTCTCTTACGGTAGGATCCTTAAGCCAACATCCTTACGCCCGATGTGGTGGGGAGGCTCTCTTACATGGATACGAGAAGCTCCACGTGCACTTGAGACTATACAGGTTACACATGGCATTGGGGTAGATAGGACATACAACTGGCATCCCTAACCATGATATGGGTCAGTGGAGTACATTGTACATTTTATATCACATGGAGTACGCTGTACCACGTGGTTAAGATGATTGATTTGAAAAGCCTGACGAAGAACTAACCCACCTTCGTTCCAGCATGATGCCCCGCACACCGGGATCCGTGTTGTTTGGGATAATGATGACATAATTGGCCAACATAGTCTTTGAGATATAGTGACTGCCTGTCTCACATAATATTACATAGTACCACATGGTTTTATACATTGAGTATGATTGTGTTGTCTAGGGTAGACCTGATGGAGGGGTTGAGCCTTGTTGGATTTTGTGTAAAGAAATGATATCTTGTTTGTGATGAAATGCGATGTGATTTGAGAAATCTTAAAGGATGTTTCTTAATAAATTTCCCTTTTTATGATGAATTTTGGATAATGATGAGTATGAGAGGTTTTACATGATTTTACCATGTTTTATATGCCTGTTTTTTCATGTTTTAGTACATGATATTTGTATATACATGCGGCATAGTTTTATTTCCTCATGCTCCGACTATAAATGATTTATGCCATAACATTATCTGCATGTAGATAGGGTAGTTATCTACCATGCTTGCATTATTGCCTTACTGAGTGTATGGTTGCTCATCCCTCTACTTTCCCCTCTACAGAGATTACATAATAGCCTAGTGAGGACTGAGGCGTGGTATTTTGGACATCTGCTACACTCCATCACAAAGAGATATACACACAGGGATTCCTTTTGTATCTAAACATGTAAAGGCACAGTAGTCATTTTGAATTGTGATATGGGAGATGTAAATGTTAGAAATATGTTATGTATGCACATACGACTTAACTTTCTAATGTATGACTTGGCTTTTGAATTATTTGGAAATGGATGGTAAATGCTGATTATTATTGACTCACAGCCTAACTATTATTGGAGAGGGTTTTCACGACTGGGTAAGGTAATGGTTAAAGCGAAAAATTTACAGTGATTTTTAGACGAATTAGATAAATAGGGTCGTGACAAAAAAATGGATTTATCATAAATCAAGTGACATGTGAGATAGGCAAATAATAATAATAAGGGCAATAACTAGGACTATGGCCATATCCTCTGTGATCTCAGACTACACAGATCCTAGTGTGCGGGGTATCACCTCGATCTGCTTTCGCATGGGAGGTGGGTCACGTCCAACCCGTCGGTCCATAGCAGATTATCTACCGTCCGAAGACGGTATATATATAATATCTATACACGGTATAATGTACTCCATGCTACATGCACGGTACAACGTACTCCGTGGACCCATATCATCATATCATATCCTGCCACGTCTCAAGATGCACATGCGAGCCTATTTAATCGGTGTGGCACACAGCCTACCCGAAGCTCATGGCAGGTCTCCCAACATGTTATAAAAATCACGTGTGAGTAATCTTTAGCATAGCAACAAGTATATAGTGTACATCTAGTGCGAGTAACTATGAGAACTGTGAATTTTATATACCCCAGTTATGAAAGTTGTAATTTGGTGTATGTAATTATGATATATTGATGTACACGCGAGTTTTAGATATGATGAAGTATAAGAAAATGAGGTCTTTAAGTTTTGAATGTGTATGAATTGAAATATTGATTATGGGATCGATCATGGGAAATTTTACATTGAGTTTTCTATAAATTGATGCAGCAGCAGTGCAATCTGTGAAGGCCAGATCGATCTCCAAGGATGAGAGATCGATCTCATGGCTCCAAAATGCAGGAAATGTACAAGAACCGATAGGCAGATCGATCCCATGAGCAAGTAGATTGATCTCCAAATATTTCTGTAAAGGGTAGATTGGTCTCCTACAGGAGCAGATCGATTTAAAAATATTTTTGTAAAACGTAGATCGATCTCCTCACAAGGAGAAGATTGATCTCCTCAAGATTATGAGATCGATCTTACCCCATCGACAGATCGATCTGGTAGGCATAAAAAGTGCCCAAAACATTCTCAAATTTAAATGCAAATCGATCTCATACAGGAGCAGATCGATCCCCTGCCCTCAGCCTATAAAAGGACCTCTGAGTTTTTTCCAGCATTTCATCATTTCTCTATCCAAAAATCGAAATCCCTAGCTTTCTCTCTCCTCCAAAATGCCCATTTTCGTTCGAATCAAAGGCTGTGGTAAGAAGGAAAGTTGTTCCTCATCAAAAGAAGAACAACATACTTGAGAATCAAAGGATGATTTGAGTTGAGGCGTGAATTGAGCACTCCACAAGTTTTGGGTAAATTTCTAAGCTTTGATTTTTGATTTTGAAGTAAATGTCTGTGATTATGGCTGTAGATGTTGTGATAAATGGGCTGAAAATGATTAGGGTTGATAGGAATATTGAGAAATTGGTTAATGATGATTTTGAGATGTTAAATGAGAATGTGAGCAATTATGCTCGATATTAAGATTTGAAACAATGTGATGTTGTATTGATGATGTTTTTACATCATTGGGACAACCCGGGAGTTCCAGAGAGGAATACAAGACTAGTCCGTTGTTTGGGGGAACGATTGCACTATATGAGATGTAACGAGGTAAGGGAAAACTTAAACTCATTTGTGTATGCGATTTGTGATAATTTTGTAGCATGAAATGTTTTGAGAAAATAAGCATGTTTTATGAGTTGTGAATGAGTTATTGCACACGGTTTCATAGCCGGTTGGGGCCCAATTTTAATGAGTTGTAAGCAAAGTGTGAAATTGTTTTACAAACTATTTGTGTTTAAAAAAGTGAAAAGGAATTTGGGCTCTACGTTAAGGCGTATTGAGATTTGAGAAATGTGTGCGTGGTTTTGCCTGTTTGAGCTCGATTTTAACTTGTTTTGTAATGAGTTTTATGAAAGAAACCATTATAAGCTTTACGTGAAGGTAAAACAGTTTTATATGATAATGACTGATATTGAGACTTAGGCGTGTCATGTGACAACACATCGAGCCTTACTCTGGTAGCATGTAAGTCCGGGTCTTGCTCTGGTAGTATGTAAGTCCGATATTCCTCCATTTTGGTAATGAGAGATGCCTCTGTTCTGGTAACGTGAGATGACCCCCGCTCTGGTAGTGCTGGGTGGCCTTACTTTGGTAGCATGTAAGACCGATGGTGTGCATGAGGAGAGGCCTTGCTCTGGTAGCATGTAAGTCCGGGACTTATTCTGGTAACACTAAGACCAATACACCATGTGCACGACCATATTGTCGACATTCCCTCTTTTGAGGATACCTGGGATGCGCACCCAGAGGAGATTATATTGATGTGCCATGATGAATGTTTTATATGAGTTTTATTTGCCTAGTCTCCATTTTAAACATGAGATTGTGTTTTGGTGGCTGCACCACGTGCATTATTACCGAAGTGATTTTTATCACGTTTTTACGAGAAAAGTCATTATCGCATCTTGATTTCCACATACTTGTGACTATGGTTTTATATTGAGCCATTTACTCTCATGTTTTTACATGATATTTGAGAAATGAGATGATGATGATGTTTTAATAAATTCATGCTACGTTTTCTACTGAGTTTATTGAGTTTAACTTGCAAAACAAAATGATTGTGCTGTGCAAATCATTATTTCATTAACGAGTCTCTTACCCCCTTACTGAGCGACTTAGAAGCTCACCCTATTTTTATATTCCCACATATTTCTTCAAGCGAAGAGAATTTTTCATGCGACGTACGGAGTAGTGGCTAGTGGAGGACTTGAGCTCCAGGCCATATATTGTATTAAAGGTATACTTTAACATTTCATGTACCCAGACTAAAGTTGTATTTACAGACACTTGATGAACAATGATGTATGGGATGTATTAGGATTAAGTAACTCTGAATTGAGGAATGTATGTGGTATGATTTATCAATAGTAGATGATGAGATCCTGGTGAAAGTTTTATAACTTATGTATGATAATGAATAACACTGCACCAGAATGCACATAGAATTGTGTATTGATGTAAATAAGTTTTAAATTTGCCCTATTTTCGTGCTTCCTGGGTATCACAACAACGCTCCAGCACAATGTCAAAATCCATGTGAAAACTAGTGTGAGCTAGGCTCCAACACTTATGCATGTAAAACTCTAGTGCAAGCATCGCTCTAGCACTAATGAATTTATAAACATATCAAATCTCGTGCGAGCAGCGCTCTAGCACGCTTGTTTCCACAAAACTCATGTAGGTGGCTCATTTGTGTGGAAAGGATGGTTATTAAATCACATCATGCTATTTTATTGCAAAACCATTTAAAAGCTAGCCAACCTACCAATTCACATGCTAAAAAGCAGTAAAAGACTCACAAACCTCATGTTCTTGCTTTTCATGAACTTTTGCAAAATCCCCAATTTTCTTTGCCCTTCAAACATCTATTTCTTTTCCTATGACCCTCAAACATTCTAAAAACCGTAATGCGCACGAAAATGCGTACAAAAAAATTCCCTTATCTCAATTCTCTGTGAGGTAACTCCTTCTTCCTTTCTCGCTTTTCGTGATTGGGATCAATTTGCTCTGGATGTATCCTCGGGAGCAGCAAACATTCATTTATCATATGAGTTAATTACAAATAACTCATATTCTGACTTGATCCTAGTCAATATATCTTATTGAGCCTAACTCTCTTATTAAGTTGATTTTCAATTACACCGATCATTTCACCTAGACCCATTGAGCTCCTTAGGCTCATTATCACTCGTTAGACCAAATTCTAGGTCCATTTTCCTCATTGAGTCAATTTCATTTAACTTGGCTTATAATCATATTTCAGCCATGGCATGAGGGTTGAACATCCATCACGTCATTCCTAGTCTAATTTTGGTTTAACAAACTCTCTTAGTTATCTAATCAAGCCATTGGTTTGCATTGCTCTAAGTTTAACTCTTCCATTCATTCATGCATTTTTTCAAACACCAAATATGTACATTTCATCAGTTTGACCAATCCCATAAATTGATTTCATATAATCATTTCAAAATCATGCATATAACACTACTAACACCTTAGAATAATCCATTTATGATTAAATCCACCATATCTCATTTTCTCACACTACACCCATTTTAGGTCATGCTTGATTCATCATATTCTAGGTAGTTTCAACCAATAATACATACACGAATAAACTCCTAACAACATTTAGATAAATATACTTAGAGTTGGTGTATTGGAAACTCACCTAGCTTGACTTTCCTCTTGTCCGAAATTGGAAGACCCTTTTGCTCCTTTAATCCAACAAGTTGAGTTTTGATTCTAAACTATGTTGTTCTCCTCCTCACTGTTAAGTTTGAATGATGAATTTTGAAATGACAAAACATTAATTTCAAATGAACTTATTTTCAAATCATTTGTAAGAAACTATTTCTAAGTAATCATCTTAAAATCATATTGCATCAATGTTCACTTAGAAATATTGTCAAACTACAAATCTTTCTAAAACTAAACTGTGGAGGGAAATTCAGGAAGGGAAGATCGATCTTATTTATCGAGGGATCGATCTTCTTGTTAGTTTTCGTACTCAGTAATAACAAGGGAGATCGATCTCTTGTTAAAGAGGAGATCGATCTCTGCTTTGAAATATTGTTACCGCTTATAGGAGATCGATCTCATAACCCTATGAGATCAATCTTATAATGTTTCGACCTTGAGGAGATCGATCTCACAATTTCTTGAGATTGATCTAGCAAAGCCTCTACCTTGAGGAGATCAATCTCACCATTCCTTGAGATTGATCTTGTAATACCTCTGCCTTGTGTCCAAAGTGATTAAGCTGTATTTAATTCATTTCAATTCATCAACTACCTTGTGAGGAAGCCTTTGTTTGTATTCATTCTCTATTATAAAGAAGATGGGAAGTGTTCCTCTGAGTGAAAGCTTTTGAGAAAGAGTTTGGGTAACTTCATTGGCTGAGGGGTAGAGAGGTTATTCCTTAACCTTGAAAAGGAAGCTGTAAAGATTACCTTGATTAGTGAAAGAGATTCCTTGACTAGAAGGTCAAGAAGAGAGGACGTAGGCAAGAGATTTGGCCGAACCTCTATAAATTAATATGTTTGCTACTCTTCCTCTGTATCTTCTTTTTACTACATATTTACTCTATTGCTTATTGCTATCATTTATTTAGTTAAGTTTAATTTGAGTTAAGAAAGTTTAAATTTAGTAAATTGCTAGAAAAATCGATTCACCCCTTATTGGTTGAGCCAATAATTAGTACCAAAGCTTGGACTCTTTGATTAAAAAGGAGTAAATTCCTAAGAGTTTAGAATGATCCTATGGCTCATAATAGTGTAGCAACTAGCCTAGTAGGAGAAGGGCACTCCACTGTTAGACAACTATGCTTATTGGAAGACTAGAATGATGCTATTTATTCAAGCTAATGATTATGAAGTGTGGAGGATTATTGTCAAAGGCCCACAAATTCCTACTAAGAGAGTTGAAGGAAAAGATATTCTAAAAGAGGAAGATGAGTGGGATTTCAATTACATGAAATCTGCCCAATTGAATGCAAAGGCTATGCACACCTTATTTTGTGCATTAGGACCTAATATATATAATAGAGTCTCCACTTGTGAAAATGCCAAACAAGTTTGGGATAAGTTGGTAATCACACATGAAGGCACAACTCAAGTCAGGGAGACTAAAGTAGGTATGCTTACTCATGATTATGAATTATTTAAAATGAAACAAGATGAGCCAATTAGTGACATGTTTACAAGATTTACTGATATAATTAATGGACTCAAATCATTAGGCAAAATGTATTCCAACGTAAAGATGGTGAAGAAAATCCTAAATAGCATACCAAAATCTTGGGAAGCCAAGGTAACCGCTATTGAGAAGTCTAAAGACCCTCACTCACTATCATTAGATGAATTAATAGGGTCATTACTCACTTATGAAATGAAGCTAAAAAGAAATGAAGAGCCTCTTAAGAAAGTAGGAGTAGCTCTAAAATCTACCACTCATGAGGAATTAAAAGAAGACAAAAATGAGAGTGGTGATGAAGAGGATTTTGTAATGGCAATGTTTGCCAAAACATTCAATAAATTTATGAGAATGAGAGGAAATGGTGGTATTAGGAGAACCCATAAGAGAGAACAAAATAGAGGAGAGCCAAGTAGGAAAGGTACTATTGTATGTTATGAATGTAAAAAACCAGGTCATATTAAATTTGATTGTCCTTTGCTAAAGAAATCGAATGATAGGAAACCAAAAAAGAAGGCAATAATGGCAACATGGAGTGATAGCGACAGCTCCGATGATGATGGAGGAGAAGAAATAGCTAATCTTTACTTCATGGCTCTAGAAGATGATAAGGTATTATCTATATCTAATGAATACTCTTTTGATGAGTTACAAGATACCTTTGATGATCTTGCTATGGAATTTGAGTGCATGAACTTGAAATATAAAAAGATGATATCTAAACTAAAGAAAGAAAATGAAAAGTTAATAAATGACAAAATAGAATGGGAAAAGAAATTGGAAAGTGCAAATCTAGAAATCAATGATTTAAGAGAAAAGAATAATAACCTGCATAATTCTTTCTCTAGATTCTATACGGGACAACAAAAATTAGATCATATGTTAGAAACACAAAGAGCCTTCTTTGATAAAAATGGTTTAGGATATAATGGCAAGATTAAAGAAACTCATTTGAAGAACTTCTTAGTGAGTAAACATAATAAACATAATCTATCTCATACTTGCTCACTATATAACAAAATAGGACATCTATAAAAAAAATGCAATGTTAGAAAAACTATTCTTAGAGGAAAAGTAGTTAGAAAGGTTTGGGTGCCAAAGAATGTTGTAAATTCAAAAGACATTGATTTAATAATGAAATGAATCCCAAAAGGATCAAAACTTTTGCCTACTAACTCCAAAGGACCCAAGAAAATTTGGGTATCTAAAACAAAAGTTTAATGATAATTGTAGGAACTTGAACATTGTTACAAGGCAAAGATAAAGGAAGGTTAGTACTTGGATAGTGGATGCTCAAGGCACATGACCGGTGATAGAAGCCATTTTAATATCTTAAAATCAAAAGCTAGTGGAGAAGTCACTTTTGGGGATAACTCCAATGGCCAAATTGAGGGAAGTGGCTCTATTGGTAATGATTTTTTCTCTATAGAAAATGTGTTACTTGTTAGAGAACTGAAACATAATTTTCTTTGCATTAGTCAACTTTGTGACAAGGGTTACAAAGTAGTTTTTGATTGCTTAAATTGCCATGTGATTGATGCTAAATCAACTAAAGTTCTTTTCTTAGAACATAGACAAGGTAACATCTATATTGTATATTTGAATGAACTTGGGAATGAAAATGTATGTTTTATGGTTGGTAAAAAAATAAACCTTGGTTGTGGCATAGGAGACTAGGTCATGCTAGCATACATGTATTATCTAAGCTAGCTAGAAGAGATCTTGTTATAGGTTTACCTAAGTTGTCCTATGAAAATGACAAAATTTGTGAAGCTTGTGTTAAGGGAAAACATAAAAGAATATCGTTTAAACCTAAAAATTGTGTTTCAACTTGTAGACCACTTCAACTACTTCACTTAGATATTTTTGGTCCAACTAGAACCACAAGTCTTGTGACGCCCCGGAAACGCGGAAAATATGATAAATTTAAAACTTTTTACTCATCAAATCACAATTAAGAGTGCATTCATGTGCAGTGTCATACATCATCATACTTATCATACCTCAGGATCTCATCATAAAATAGTACATATCATATCATATACATTACTCAATTCCAAGATAATTAATCCTAATACATCCCATACATCATTGTACAACAAGTGTCTGTAATTACAACTTTAGTCTGGGTATATGAAAAGATAAATTATACCTCAATACAATATAATATATGGCCTGGAGCTCAAGTCCTCCACTAGCCACTACTCCGTACGTCGCAGGAAAAACTCTCTTCACTTGAAGAAATATGGGGGGAAGAGAAAATAGGGTGAGCTTCTAAATCGCTCAGTAAGGGGGTAAGGGACTCATCAATAAAACAATGATTTGTACAGCACAATCATTTTAACTCATAGTTGAAAACTCGTTAGAAAATGTAGCATGACTTAATAAAACATCATTCTCATCTCATTCTCTAAAATCATGTGAAAACATGAGAGTACATAACTCAGTATAAATCACAGTTACAAGCATGTGAAAATCATGATGTGATAATGGTTTTTCTCATTAAAACGTGATAAAAATCACCGCAATAAAATGCACGTGGCATAGCCACAAAACACAACTCGTGTATAAAAAGGAGACTAGGTAATAAAACTCATATAAAACTTGTCATGGCACATCAATAATATATCTTCTCTGGGTGCGCATCCCAGGCATCCTGATAAGAAGGAACGTCGACATATGGTCGTGTACATGGTATATTGGACTTACGCGTTACCAGAACAAGGCCCGGCCTTACATGCTACCAGAGCAATGCCTCTCCTTATGCATACTATCATGTGGTCCCTTGGTCGATTCCCAGGCGGCCCATACTATCGGTCTTACATGCTACCAAAGCAAGGCTCGGACTTACATGCTACCAAAGCAAAGCCACCCAGCTTTACCAGAACGGGGGTAATCTCACGTTACCAAAACGGAGGCATCTCTCGTTACCAAAACGGAGGAATATCAGACTTACATGCTACCAAAGCAAGGCTCGGACTTACATGCTACCAGAGCAAGGCCTCCCAACGCTACCAAAGCGGAGGAATAATCGGACTTACATGTTACCAGAACAAGGCCCGGACTTACATGCTACTAAAGCAAGGCCCAATGTGTATTCAACATGACACACCTAAGTCTCAATCATTAGCCATTATCATATAAAACGTTTTACCTTCACATAGAACTCATAATGGTTTTCTTTCATAAATCTCATATAAACATTTGTGTACTCAACACAAAACATGTTAAAACCGAGTTCCAACTGACAAAACCACGCACACATTTCTCAATCTCAGTATGCCTTAACGTAGAGCCCAAATCTCTTTTTCACGTTTTAAACACAAAACAGTTGTAAAACATTTTCACACATAGTTTACAACTCATAAAAATTGGGCCCCAACCGGCTATAAAATCGTGTGCAATCTCTCATTCGCAATACATAAAACATGCTTGTTTTCTTAATCACAATTCATGCTACAACATTTCACAATTCACATACACAAACGAGTTTAAGTTTCCCTTACCTCTTTGCACCTCGTATAGTACAATCATTCCCCGTATCACGGACTAATCTCGCATTCCTCTCTGGAACTCCCGAGCTGTCCAACGATGTTAAAACATTAATAACTCATTATCACATAACCTCCAAATCTCTACATCGAGCATATTGCCCATATTCTCATTAAATACCTCAATTATCCCATTTCTCATGACTTTATCAAATTCATAATCTCATACACTACATTTTTCATGCATAATACCCATGCCAAAATCACTTCATTGCCTAAATTTCCAATATATAGACAAAAATCCCAATTTACCACAATTTACTTAATATCATCATCACTCCAACAAAATCACAATTTTTGTCAACTCTAATCCTTTCCTAACTATTTCACCATAATGCCCATATTCACAATCACAAAAAAAAAAAAAAATCACTTCAAAATCCAAGAATGAAGTTTAGAGATTACCCAAACTTGTGCAGTGCTCAACTCACATCTCGATTCGATTCGTCTTTCGATTTCCAAGTATGTTGTTCACCTTTGGATGAAGAATAACTTTCCTTCTTGCCACAACACTTGATTTGGACGAAATTGGGGACTTTGGAAGAGAGAGAAAACTATGATTCGACTGAAATGAAGGTTTGGGAGAGAGAGAGATCCATTTCTAGGAAAAACAAAGGGGTTTTTATATAGACAGAGGGTAGGAGATCGATCTGACTCTTGATGAAATCGATCTGACTCTTGATGAGATCGATCTGCATTTGAATTTGGGGACGATTTGGGGTAATTTTATGCCTAAGAGATCGATCTGTCGTGGGGTAAGATCGATTTCTTAATGGCTTTATGAGATCGATCTGCTCCAATTATGAGATCGATCTCTAGTTTACAGAATGCTTTATGAGATCGATCTGCTCCTTGGGGAGATCGATCTTCTCTTTAACAAAAACATTTTGAGATCGATTCATTCCTCATGAGATCCATCTCTTCATTACAGAATCATAAAGAGATTGATCCTTTTCCATTGGAGATCGATCTGCTTGCTTAAATTCCTCCTTCCTTGTCATTTTTGACCTACCAGATTGATCCTCTCTTCTCCAAGATCGATCCGGTCCCATAGTTTCACACTTTAACATAAAATCTCATTTATAACTCATTCATCACTTAAAATTTCATTCCATACCACCTCAATATATGAGTACATCATATTTAGTTCAATCAAATACACTTCATTATCTCATTACATAATTTGATATGTGTAAAATTCTCAGATCTCACATCCTCCCCACCTTAAAAAGAATTTGGTCCTCCAAATTCAACTCAACTCGTCAAATAGATGGGGGTATTTCTCCTTCATGAGATTCTCCAGTTCCCACGTTACCTTTTTCATTGAGTGATGTTTCCATAAAACTTTCAGTAATGGGATGCTTTTGGTTTCGAAGTACCTTCTCTTTCTTATCAAGAATCCGGATGGGTTCCTTAGTGTAGCTCATGTCCTCTTGTATATCCATCTCTTCATACTCTATGACATGAGAAGGGTTCGGGTGGTACTTCCTCAACATAGACACATGAAAGACGTGTATTTCGGACATCTGTGGGGGTAATGCCAATCTGTAGGCTACCTCTCCCACTCTCTCAAGAATCTCGAATGGTCCTATGTATCGAGGACATAATTTCCCTTTCTTCCCAAATCGTATGATACCCTTACTAGGTGATATCTTCAAAAATACTGCATTACCAACACGTACATCCGCGTTGCTTTTCCGTATACTTTGTGCAGCTCGTAACCTCTTACATATGAGTTTCACACTCTGTATAGCTTGCTCAACAAGCTCGAGAGCATTTATCTTTCTGTCACCAACTTCTTCCCAAGCTATAGGGGATCTACACCTCCTACCATATAGAGCCTCAAAAGGTACCATTCCAATACTCGCATGATAGCTGTTATTGTACGCAAACTCTGCTAGGGGTAGTTGATCATCCCATGATCCCTTAAAATCCATCGTACATGCCCTCAACATATCCTCCAGGGTCTGAATAGTCCTATCTGACTGACCATCTGTTTGAGGATGATAGGCGATACAAAAACTCAATCGAGATCCCATGGACTCCTGAAACTGGATCCAAAATCTGGAAGTAAATCGAGAATCTCTGTCAGAAGTAATACTCACTGGAGCCCCATATAATCTAGCTATCTCGCTGACATACAACTCAGCTAAGGCATCCACAGTATTTGTACTCTTTATAGCAAGGAAGTGGATACTCTTGGTCAGACTATCCACTATGACCCATATCGCATCACGACCCCTTCGGTTCCTTGGTAAACCCATAATAAAGTCCATGGTGACATGCTCCCATTTCTATGTAGGTACAAGTAAAGGCTGTAGTAGTCCTCCGGGCTTTCGATGCTCAGCTTTCATTTGCTGGTGTATTAAACATCTGGCCACATACTCTGCCACGTCTCGCTTCATACTACTCCACCAGTACACCTTTCTCAAATCTCGAAACATCTTAGTACTCCCTGGGTGCATGATGTATCGTGAGCAGTGGGATTCTCTCAGTATCTGTCTCTTCAGGGTATCATCGTTCGGTACACAGATTTGTCCTCTGAACCTCAATAATCCATCCTCACTGATTGTGAGATCCGACTGCGAAGTCTTCTCAGCTTGGCTAACCATATATATAAACCTTTGATCATTACGCTGCCCAGTTCTAATCTTATCCATGATCTTGGGCTCTATTCGCAGGCTAGCCAAAAATCTAGTCTCTACTTCTTTAACTCTAATCCGGAGTTCAGCAAACTGCTCCAACAAATCCCATTCCCTGATCATCATAGCAGATATCATACTCTTCCTGCTCAGGGATCAGCAACTACATTCGCTTTACTCGGATGGTATAGAATCTCACAGTCATAATCCTTAAGGAGTTCCATCCATCTCCTTTGTCACATGTTTAACTCCTTCTGATCAAAGAGATACCTCAAACTCCTGTGATGAGTGAAGATCTGGAATCTTTCCCCATACAAGTAGTGTCGCCGGATCTTCAAGGCAAATACCACAGCAGCTAACTCAAAATCATGCATGGGGTAATTCCGCTCATTATATTTCAATTGTCGCGATCCATAAGCGACCGCTCTTCCATGTTGCATGAGCACACACCCCAATCCTTGATGAGAAGAATCACTATACACCGAAAATCCTCCCGATCCCTCAGGGATAGTAACACAGGTGCCGCTGTTAATCTCCTGTTTAACTGTCACACCCCACTTCCGGGTGTCTTTTATCCATACTTACTCAACTACGATTGGGCTGTGAGGCGATGCAATTACTAAAGTTCCTTAAATTTACAGCGAAAATATTTAAAATTTAATTCATACTCCCAGGTGTGTAAATATACAAAATTAATTGTATAATAATATCTTTACATAACATCCCCATAAAACTGTTACATTTCTAAGGTATAACTGTGCGATACAAGATAATAGATACAAAATGCTCTTGTGTATACTATTCCTATACCTTTACAATTGATGGGAGCTATCCAACGTAAAAGAGATCCAAAGACCACCGCTTTCCTACTTCTCAGTGTCTGGAGGGGGAAAATAGTAGGATGAGTAAACCACAGCTCAGTAAGGAAATGAATGCTAGCAGGTAGATATCGTACTACCTACATAGCCCAAGCATGTATAAAACAAAACCATGTTTTCATTATAAGTGGAAATATCATCGAAAAATGCAGTAAACATATATTTTTCATTTAGCATTTTCATGAATACAAATATATTTAATATTTTCTCTTGAAACATGTTTCATAAAATAGTGCTCTCACGGCACAAGTGATTAAATCAGAGATTTATCAAATACACAATAATCTCTTTCTTTTCTCAATCATTTCTTTTTCCTCAAATCTCTTTCTTTTCTGAGTTGTCTCTGTTTCTCGAATCTCTGAGACAGGCATGGAATTTTCGGCAATCTAATATCCACGACATATGCCCATAGTCAGTGATCCCAGGCCTCACTGATTAGGTGTGCACAAGGCATCACTTCGCCTGAAGGGGGATGGGTCAGTCCTACCCTCCGGCTCATCTCAATCAACCTCATCTCCTTATATACTCACGGTATAAGGTACGCCATGTGTCATCTACGCGATACTCGTACTCACGTGCACCCAGCATGGTACATAGTATACCAACGAACAACTACACAATACTATGTACGACTGTGGACCCAAGTCCATACTCCAACTCCGATGGACTTTTCATCCTGAACCATGTCTCATATACCAAGCGAGCAAGCAGCGTGACACACAGTCATCGTAAGGCTTCAGCGCGGTACGAGCTATCGTTAAGGCCCAGCCCATTCAAAGGCCGTCGGCTGGCATCCCCTTGGGTCCCAAACCCCCAGGTTTACCTCAACTCATTAAAACAGGTGCGAGCAATGCTCCAACACTTTTCTCAAAACCATCGTGTGAGTTAAACTCCAGCACGGCACATCAAAAGCATAGAAATATGTGTGAGCTAACACCCCAGCACATAGTCGAGTCATTAAAACGGGTGTGAGCTAGAGCTCCAACACCAATCTTATTTTAAATCATATAGGTGACTATTCTCTATTAAACTCAAAACATGTTTATTTATGTAGCATGTCTTTCCATGCTAAAACATGTAAAGCTAGCCAACCTATCATTATCATTTTTCAATCACCACATCAATACAAAATTGAGGAAACATTGAAATCATGCATATCATACTATTTCCTTACCCCATCCCATTTCTATATACATATATATCATAGTATATTTCATGCTCCGTATCATTTCATAGAATCGTAGTATCGTACTAATTCAAGCAATATATCTACGAAATTACTGTAAAATACGTACGAACATCTCTATAGCTAACCCATAGTCCCTTACCTCGAATCGTGTTCGTATCCCCTCTGTCACATTTACTCCATTTGCGATCCGAGTTAGTCGTGTCTCATGTATTCTGAGCTACACGTATAAATCATCAAGTTATTTTATGTTTTCATCTACTAAACATACACATTGTCTTCTATTTATCTATTCATACTCCTCAAATCCTTCAAATCACATTTCACCTTTCCACTAACATTATTTTATCATCTATAAAGCTTTCCATCATTTTTCCATGGATTTCCTCTTTATAAATCTCCCTTAATACTACTCACCTATCACTACATTCATCTTTCATATCAACATTTCACATCTCATTCAACCCACAAATACCTAGAAACCATATTTAGAAGCTTGAAGGTTGAAAAGCTTACCCTTTTACTTAGTCAAACTTATGGTAGCCACAACTCCTTCTCTTGATTACACAAATGTGAGATTTTTGGGTATGTTGTTCTTCATGCTTCAAGGAATAACTTTCCCTTCTTGAGCTCCTTCAGATTCTGACTGCAAGGTAGTGATTTTTAGAGTGAGAAAGCTTAGGTTTTTGAGAGAAAATGGTAGGTGAGGTTTGGTGGGAGAAGAGTTCTGAGTTTTCATCTCAATCCCGTGCTCTTTTTATAGATGCAGAGACATGAGATCGATCTGGCCCTTGTGGAGATCGATCTCTGCAAGGTTTGGTAGTCCTTTTTACTAAACACAACCACTACAAGATCGATCTTCTTCCATGATGAGATCGCTCTGTTGAAGACAATTTTTCCTCTTGGAGATCGATCTTCCCCTTGTAGGAGATCGATCTGCTCCTTACAGAACCTTTAAGGAGATCGATCTATCGAGCCTTGAGATAGATCTGTTCTTGAACATAGAGTTAAGGAGATCGATCCTCTTACCTTAAAATTGATCTTCTCATTACAGAATGTTCATCAGATCGATCTGGCTCCATTGGAGATCGATCTGTCTTGTCCCATTACTCAAAATAAGGTCATCTTGGCTCTTTCAGATCGATCTCTCATCCCATGAGATCGATCTGTCATTCATATTTTCAGAATTTACTGTAGTTTTCTGCAGCAACTTCATTCAAAACCTCTTTAATTTACTGCCATAGTCATTTCCTCATTCATCCCTCCTTGAGACTTGAAAATGGCATCCAATTACACTTAGTACATATAAAAACTTATGGGAAATCTTTGTATAACCAAATATATACAATATATAACTAAATGGAAGTGCATAACTTATGCAATTTCATTCCATTTTACTCCAATACTCATATTCTATTCCACTCACATTCATTATATATCAAAGTCCATTTCTTCATATTCATATTTAATGAAACTTGTACGTACATCACAACTCTTATTACAAGTGTGTACATTAATCTTATGGACTTTATATCACATATGCTTCACATTACTAGTACATCATCATACTTATGAATTCATTCATATATGTACTAGGTTAAACCTATATGGGGTCTCACATTAACTCCTGAAAATTGAGCTCACATTGATCAGTCTATATAAATGGAGTCTCCTTGAGCGTGAGCTTAGTCAAATGAGCGAAAATCCTGGAAAATCCTTTTACAAATCTTCTGTAATACCCTGCCAAACCAAGGAAGCTTTGTACTTCTATAACTATCCTCGGTCTTTCCCAATTAAGCACAATCTCTACTTTACTTGGATCCACTGATACTCCTTCCTCTAAGACTATATGACCAAGGAAAGCTATCCGATCCAACCAAAACTCACACTTACTAAGCTTTCCATATAATTGTTTATCTCGGAGTATCTGAAGTACTAACCACAAATGTTGTGCATGCTCCTCATATGACCGAGAGTATAACAGGATATCATCAATAAAGACTATCACAAATTTATCTAGATAGTATTTGAACACCTAATCTCATAAAGGCTGCAAGGGCGTTCGTCAATCCAAAGGACATCACTAGAAATTTATAATGGTCATACCTTGTCTTGAAGGCCGTCTTTAGAATATCTTCTTCTTTAATCCTCAATTGGTGATAGCCCGATCTCAAATCAATCTTAGAAAAGACTGAGGCCCCTCTCAGTTGATCAAGTAGATCATCAATCCTGGGTAATGGGTATTTATTCTTCACCGTGGCTTTATTCAACAGTCGGTAGTCTACGCATAATCTAAGACTACCATCCTTCTTTCTCATGAATAACACTAATGCTCCCCACGGTGAGACACTGGGTCTAATAAACCCTTGATCCAATAACTCCTGTAGTTGTTTCTTCAATTCCTCAAGTTCCACTAATGCTATCCTGTGTGGAGATCTAGAGATCGGCTGAGTATTTGGTACCAAATCAATGGTAAACTCCAGCTCTCTCTCTGGTGGTAAACCTGGTAACTCATCTGGGAAAACATCCAAAAATTCACACACCACAGGTATATCCTCAATCCTCGGATGTTCCCGATCATCATGAGATGAGTGTTTCATAACCTTCACATAAACAATCATATTTAGTACTCTCAAAAGCAACATCATAATTTCCAATTACTTACAAAGTTCCATATGTTTATTCATTCAAGATTTCAAATGTACACTGTAGGGTTCAGGTAGGGAGAAAGTTACAATCTTAGTGTAGCAGTCTAAACTCACACGATTGGTTGCCAGCCAATCTATTCTCATAATTACATCAAATTTATGTATATTTAACCTGATTAGATCTGCTAACATCACTCTATCTCCCACCTTTATTTCACATCCTCTACAGATTAACTCAGTTCTCTGGGATTCACGCATAGGGGTATTTACATGTAGTATATACTCTAGGGGTTCAAACTTCAAGTTTAATCTACATGCAAAATTCTTAAAAATAAACGAATGCGTGGATCCTGGATCAATCAACACATGAGCCTTATGATTACAGACAGAGAGTGTACCTCATATAGTTTCTGCTGAAGTGTCTGCTATTTCCTTGTCCAAAGTAAACACACGTCCCTGTGTGACGAGTCTTTTTCCTTTCTCTACAGCAGTGGCCCGTCTCTGGGGATTCACTCTCTGAGGTTGCTTTCTAGTAGGCTCCGGAGCATGTGGTATCTGAGGTTGAGGACAGTCCTTCATTCTATGACCCATGTCACCACCTCTAAAACATCCACGGATCAACCCAGTACAACTCCCCTTATGCAGTCGGCCACAATCTCTACAAACTCTCGTCTCAGGCCTAACATATCGAGGGGTCTCCTTGATAATATGATAAGCTTTGGGTCTCTCCAATCTGCCCCTCTGTACCTCAATCATTCCTCTCCTAAAGGAACCTCTCCGAACATCTGCCTGAGACATTGCTGGCCTCTTGCCCTTGTCCCTAGTCACTGTTTCGATTTCATTCTAGGATTGTACAATTTCAATTCCCCTCTCAATCTCTTGTGCTCGTCTCAGAGCATCTCCAAACTCGGTAATACATAGTCCTATCAATCGATCTCTGATGATGGGCTTCGATCCATATACAAATCTCTCAGTACAGAGCTCTTCATTCTTGAAAGTCTCTGGGTCATATCTCAACAGAGCGGTAAATCAGCTCTCGTAATCATCCACAGACATGTCGCCTTGTACCAAACTCAAAAACTCTACTTGCCTCCTTTTCTGGGCAGCTCGCGGTACGTATTGGGCTCTGAAGGCTGTCTGAAACTCTTCCTAACCAATCACATCTTGGTGGGACATCAGAATACCCTGGGTAGTACCTTACCAATCTCGAGCTCTCCCTTTCAACATATAGGCTGTCAAACCCATATTTTATGTAGCTTGTTCCTTATGATTCATATGTGTATGAAAACTATTATTATAGTTGAATCATAATAAGAGTATTTACTAGATTTAAAGTGTATGTGAAATGATTTAGCACTCATAAGCTACATAAAGGCCTAATGTGAGCTATAAGAGTCACAGGCTAAACCGAGTGGATCTGAATCATTCTGACTGAAGAGAAGAACTTAAAATGAGAAAATATAGAGAGCTTATGAAGGAAAGTTAGTTTGATTTAGTTTCGAACACAGAGAATGAGAGTAAAAGCTAAAAAGGGTAAAATGGACATTTTCAGCGAGTTAAGGTATTTAAGGTATTTCAAGCATATTTACCTATCGAAAACAGCTAAACGTAAAGATAAGAGTGTAAGACATAAGATATGACACTTTCAAAATTTTGAGAAAAAATCAACTTGGTTAATGATTAACGAAAAAGTCAATTATAGTTAAGAAAATTGGACTGTTACCATAGTTGACTAACCATGATTAAAAATTTACCTAAGTATGGAGAAAAATTTGGAGAAAAATATTTTTGGTCAGAATACAAGATAATCATCCGCAAAAGTAAGAAAAATTTATTCGAAAGGATTCTGGATTAAAGTTAATGGATAAAAACGTAATGGGCATAAAGTGAAGATTTTAAAGCCCATTAAGGTATACTAAACGTAGATCGAAATTCTTAGGTCCCTTAGACCAAATTGTTGGACCGATTGATAGGCCAAATATTTAGACAATTAAAGGCCCAAGGTATAGTAAAAATTTCAGCCTGAAAGCCCATTAAGAAGCCCAAACCAAGAGGCCCAATTGTAAAGCCCATTAGGATTAAATATCTAACCATAGTTAAAGCTAACTATGACTCATTAGATGACTCATTAGGTGACTCATAACTAAACCTTAGGAAGTCAATTTTAATGGCTGAAAAGTAAGGCTTAATGGCTAAGTAAATGGCTTATAAAATCAGCCACACCATTGTCATCTTCACTATACCATTCTCGGCTACATAAGGAAACCATTGAAATACATTTATCCAAGCTTTCTCTCACTAGAAATCACTAGGATTTAGGCATTTTTGGAACTTTCATTCTTCATGAAAGTTGTTCCAAATTGAGAGGAGAGTAACATATGTTGGAATTGGCTATCAAGAAGCCATAGTGCACAAACCATGAGGCTCCAAAGTTTCGGTCAAGTGTGAACACAAATACTAGGTATATTTTCAAGCTTTCAAATTCATATATGTTAATGTATGAATGATTTTAAGTATATTGGTATATGTTTTAAGCATTGAAACATATGAAATCACTATAATCATTGTAAGGCCGAGAGTGAGTAGTGAAATATTGATGAATGCCCATATGATATTAAGGCATAAATGAGTTGATATACATGTGTTAATGATTATGGTATAGTTAGAATTAATCAATTTGATTAATTAATACATGTATTAAGTTGGCAATCAAGGTGTTTGATAAAATGCCTAAATGAACTATGTGATGCTTAAGAACATTGCCAACCAAGTGTTTGTGAAAATGCCTAAGTGAATTGGCTAAGGAAATGAACATGGACGACAAGCCATGGTGTGATCGACGGCATGGGGTGCTCTCGGCCATGGCATGTGGTCAAGAGGTCCAATGGGCCAAACCCAAATTTTTTAGGTCCAATGAGATGTAATGGGTTTAGGATAAGCCCAATAAAAGTTGGTGAGCCCCACAAGTCCAAAAGGCCCAACGAAAATGAATAGTAAAATAGAAATGGGCTTAAGGCATAGTTAGGCCCATTAAGGTTTATTAAAGCCTATTAAGTGGAATAGACTGTATTTAATGTGAAAGACAGTAGAAAAAGTATAATTAACCTAATAAATGGTTATACGCAGCTCCATAGATTATTGGAGGAGCAAATCAGACTGCTGGATCGAGCAACGTTGAGAAAGTAAAATTTCTTGAGTGATTGCAGGTAAGGGACTTTTGTGAGTAGTTAGAGATACCTGCACGTTTTTTCGTCTGCTTTTACATTCACTTAAAAACTCTGAGGGTCAGAAAAAGTGAATAATAATTATTGTGACCTGATAGTGGAAAATTACAATTTTGCCCTTAGTTAGGAAAAAAGTCAACTTTTGTGAAAAGTTATAAAAAGCATGGAAACCACCATTTTGAGTGTTTTACTGCTGTTTAGCAGAAGAATAAATAGATGTGCTAATGATTTTAAGGTTGATGTGAATTAAGCACACTTATAGTGCTAATTTTGATGTTTTAAAAATCATCCCTTTTTAAAGAGCCATCTATCAAATTATGTGAGAATAAATCATGCTAGAGCACAGCTCGCACTTGATTTCATATATTTTTCACATATATTAGTGCTGGATTGTGATTCACACTAGATTTCCATGACATGCATGATAGAGTGCTGGAGTTATTACTCGTACTCAGTTTTATATAATATATGCATGAGAAAGTGCTGGAGCGATTAGCTCGTACTCGAATTTTACATGAGATACATGACAGAGTGCTAGAGGGTTGGTCGTACTCGATTCTTCATGATTTATACATGACATAGTACTTGAGTTATTTTTCGTACTTGATTTGATGAGTTTTGTGCATAGCATGGTACGGGAGCTATTGCCCGTACTTGATTTGATGAGTTTTGTGCATAGCATGGTACGGGAGCTATTGCCCGTACTTGATTTGAAACATGAACTATGCATGACCTAATGCTGGAGGTTTACTCGTACTAGAGTTTGAGTTTGTGATGTGAAACAATGTTTGAGCGGAGTGTCGACTGTGAGTCACGCTCAAAGGCGCGCGCACTGTAATTTATGTGATATATAATACATATTGAAAATCATTCTTGATTTCCTCGTGTAGACTGAGTGTCACACTATGAGAGGTTCGCATGTGGATTTAGAGACGTGGTATGATATTCCATTGTTTAAGGGCTAAGACCTATGGCAAGCACCTCGACTGTGATGTAGGGTCCACAAAGTACGTTGTACCATGCGAGTGGCATGGAGTACACTGTACCGTGTGGTTTTGTGGAGTTGAGGAGTTGATAGCTGGCGGTTGTGATGGATTGACCCCCCTCCCGTTACAACAGTGATGCCCCGCACACCGAGATCTGTGTTGCCTGGGATCACCATTATAGGATATGACCATAGTCCAGGATATTATTGCATTTCACCACAGAGTCTCACATGATATATCACCTGATTGACTGATTTATTTATGATATGAATAGACCTGAGGGATGGGTCGAAATTCGATTTTGTGTTGTGAATGATTTAAATGCCATATTTACTGTGATTTAAATATACATGGCATGATTTATCTAAAGGTATTATGATGTTATAAAGATGCATTATTTTGCACTACATGCCTACATTTGAGAAAGCAAGTATGATTTTTGTACATGGGATTTAATCTGTACAAGTATATATATATATATATATATATATATATATTTAAAGACATGTTTTTAAAGTGAGTTAAGGAAATGATATTTTCGAGGCATAGCATTATTTTGAGTAGATAGTGTAGATGTCTACTTGCTTGCCTGATTTTCTTACTGAGCGCGTTGTATGCTCATCCCCCTTTATTTTCCCTCTCTACAGAGCATCAGCAGTAGAGTGAGAGCATTTTAGGGATAGTATTCCTATTGTTTGCTGCTATTTCCTATCGATCGACATGGATACATATTTTGTACGGTTATGTATCTAAACATAGAAACAACATAGTGATGTATACTATATATATTATGGGGAATGTATTTGTATTAGTTTTATATGATCTCACATGTATTACAAAAGAAGTTACAGTCAGTAACAGTATATTGATATGTATGTATGATAATGGATGATATGGTATGCGAGGAAGCTAACATCGAATCACAGCCCAACCATTGATGAGAGGAAAGGTAAGTTAAAATGCGAAAAAAATTGTAGTAGTTTTGGTTATAACTCTCAACTCCGTCGGCCTCTGTAGGATCCTTCTTTCCCCCTAAATGCGGGTGGATTCATTTTCAAAAGTCCTTCAGTCGGACCATACTTCTGTCATCAGGCTGAGTGATGGGAGGCACTGGGTCCATCTGTACTGGGGGTACGGGAGGTCCTTGTGGTGGTGTAGGAGTAGTACCCGAGGCATTAACTCCAAAGTGTTACGCGAATAGCGCTGCCATTTGCTCAAATCCCTACCTCACATCGGTCTCGATCCGGTTAAATCGAGAGTTAGGACTCTTAGGTTGTGGGGCAGGTGGCGGAGGGGACTCTGCCTGCCTCCTCAAACGACCTCGTCGTCCATTCATTCTCAATCTCAATTCGTTTCTTGCGCGTACATATCAAAATCGATTGAAATTTCAATTCTCACCTTCAATTCATGACCAGACTTATACAGACACTTGGGATGTATTCTAATTCACTTAATCGATATAGATAGTACTAAACACCCTAAGCTCTGATACCAAGAAAACTCTGTGATGCCCCAAAAATGCAGAAAATAGGGAAAATTTAAAACTTTTTACTCATTAAATCACAATTAAGGGTGCATTCTTGTGCAGTGTCATATATCATCATACTTATCATGCCTCAGGATCTCATCATAAAATAGTATATATCATATCATATACATTACTCAATTCTGAGATTAATTAATCCTAATACATCCCATATATCATTGTACAACAAGTGTCTGTAATTACAATTTTAGTCTAGGTACATGAAAAGATAAATTATACCTCAATACAATATAATATATGGCCTGGAGCTCAAGTCCTCCACTAGCCACTACTCCGTACGTCGCAGGGAAAACTCTCTTCACTTGAAGAAATATGGGGGGAAGAGAAAACATGGTGAGCTTCTAAATCGCTCAGTAAGGGGGTAAGAGACTCATCAATAAAACAATGATTTGCACAGCACAATCATTTTAACTCATAGTTGAAAACTCGTTAGAAAATGTAGCATGACTTAATAAAACATCATTCTCATTCCGTTCTCTAAAATCATGTGAAAACATGAGAGTACATAACTCAGTATAAATCACAGTTACAAGCATGTGAAAATCATGATACGATAATGGCTTTTCTCATTAAAACGTGATAAAAATCACAACAATAAAATGCACGTCGTACAGCCACAAAACACAACTCATGTGTATAAAAATGAGACTAGGCAATAAAACTCATATAAAACTTGTCATGGCACATCAATAATATATCTTCTCTGGTGCGCATCCCAAGCATCCTCATAAGAAGGAACGTCGACATATGGTCGTGTACATGGTATATTGGACTTACGCGTTACAGAACAAGGTCCGACCTTACATGCTACTAGAGCAATGCCTCTCCTCATGCACACTATCATGTGGTCCCTGGGTCGGTTCCCAAGTGGCCCACTCTATCGGTCTTACATGTTACCAAAGCAAGGCCTAGACTTACATGCTACCAAAGCAAAGCCACCCAGCGTTACCAGAACAGGGGTCATCTCACGTCACCAAAACGGAGGCATCTCTCGTTACCAAAATGGAGGAATATCGAACTTACATGCTACCAGAGCAAGGCCTCCCAACGCTACCAAAGCGGAGGAATAATCGGACTTACATGTTAACAAAATAAGGCCCAGACTTAGATGCTACCAAAGCAATACCCGATGTGTATTCAACATGACACGCCTAAGTCTCAATCATTAGCCATTATCATATAAAACATTTTACCTTTAGGTAGAACTCATAATGGTTTTCTTTCATAAATCTCATTTAAAATATTTGTGTACTCAACACAAAATATGTTAAAACCGAGTTCCAACTGGTAAAACCACGCATACATTTCTCAATCTCAGTATGCCTTAACGTAGAGCCCAAATCTCTTTTTCATGTTTTAAACACAAAACAGTTGTAAAACATTTTCACACATAGTTTACAACTCATAAAAATTGAGCCCCAACCGGCTATAAAATTGTGTGCAATCTCTCATTCGCAATACATAAAACATGCTTGTTTTCTCAATCACAATTCATGCTACAACATTTCACAATTCACATACACAAACGAGTTTAAGTTTCCCTTAGCTCTTAGCACCTCGTATAATGCAATTGTTCCCCCGTATCACGGACTAGTCTCGCATTCCTCAATTGAACTCCCGAGCTATCCAATGATGTTAAAACATCAATAACTCATTATCACATAACCTCTAAATCTCTACATCGAGCATATTGCCCATATTCTCATTAAATACCTTAATTATCCCATTTCTCATGACTCTATAAAATTCATAATCTCATCCACTACATTTCAACCTTCTACATTTTTCATGCATAATACCTATGCCAAAATCACTTCATTGCCTAAATTTCCAATGTATAGACAAAAATCCCAATTTACCATAATTTGCTTAATATCATCATCACTCCAACAAAATCACAATTTTTGTCAACTCTAATCGTTTCCTAACTATTTCACCATAATGCCCATATTCACAATCACAAAAAAAAAAAAAAATAACTTCAAAATCCAAGATTGAAGTTTAGAGATTACCCAAACTTGTGGAGTGCTCAACTCACACCTCGATTCGATTCGTCTTTCGATTTTCAAGTATATTGTTCTCCTTTGGATGAGGAACAACTTTTCTTCTTGCCACAACCTTTGATTTGGACGAAAATAGGGACTTTAGAAGAGAGAGAAAGCTAGGGTTCGGCTGAAATGGAGGTTTGGGAGAGAGAGAGAGATCCATTTTCATGAAAAGCAAAGGGGTCTTTATATAGACTGAGGGTAGGAGATGATCTGACTCTTGATGAGATCGATCTGCATTTGAATTTGGGGACTGTTTGAGGTAATTTTATGCCTAGGAGATCGATATGTCGTGGGGTAAGATTGATCTCTTTATGGCTTTATGAGATTGATCTGCTCCAATTATGAGATCAATCTCTAGTTTACAGAATGCTTCATGAGATTGATCTGCTCCTCGGGGAGATCGATCGTCTCCTTAACAGAATCATAAGGAGATCGATCCTCTTCCATTGAAGATCGATCTGCTCGCTTAAATTCCTCCTTCTTTGTCATTTTTGACCTACCAGATCGATCCTCTCTTCTCCAAGATCGATCTAGCCCCATAGTTTCACACTTTAACATAAAAGCTCATTTATAACTCATTCATCACTTAAAATTTCATTCCATACCACCTCAATATATGAGTATATCATATTTAGTTCAATCAATTACACTTCATGTTCTCATTACATAATTTGATATGTGTAAAATTCTCAGATCTCACATCCTCCCTACCTTAAAAAGAATTTGGTCCTCCAAATTCAACTCAACTCGTCAAATAGATGGGGGTATTTCTCATTCATGAGATTCTTCAATTCCCACGTTGCCTCTTCCATTGAGTGATGTTTTCATAAAACTTTCACTAATCGGATGCTTTTGGTTCGAAGTACCTTCTCTTTCCTATCAAGAATCCAGACAGGTTCTTTAGTGTAGCTCATGTCCCCTTGTATGTCCATCTCTTCATACTCTATGACATGAGAAGGGTCCGAGTGATACTTTCTCAACATAGACACATGAAAGACGTTGTGTATCTCGGACATCTATGGGGGTAATGCCAATCTGTAGGCTACCTCTCTCACTCTCTCAAGAATCTCGAATGGTCCTATGTATCGAGGACTCAATTTCCCTTTCTTCCCAAATCGCATGATACCCTTACTCGATGATATCTTCTGAAATACTACATCACCAACATCAAACTCGAGTGGCCGTCTATGCACATCCGCGTAACTTTTCTGTCTACTCTGTGCAGCCCGTAACCTCTCACATATGAGTTTCACACTCTGTACAGCTTGCTCAACAAGCTCCGAGAGCATTTATCTTTCTGTCACCGACTTCTTCCCAAGCTACAGGGGATCTACACCTCCTACCATATAGAGCCTCAAAAGGTGTCATTCCAATACTCGCATGATAGCTGTTATATTACGCAAACTCTGCTAGGGGAAGGTGATCATCCCATGATCCATTAAAATCCATCGTACACGCCCTCAACATATCCTCCAAGGTCTGAATAGTCTTCTTTGACTGACAATCTGTCTGAGGATGATAGGCGGTACTAAAACTCAATCGAGATCCCATGGACTCCTGAAACTGGGTCCAAAATCTGGAAGTACATCGAGAATCTCTGTCAGAAGTAATATTCACTGGAGCTCTATGTAATCTAGCTATCTCGCTGACATACAACTCAGCTAAGGCATCCACAGTATCTATGCTTTTGATGGCAAGGAAGTGAGCACTCTTGGTCAGACTATCCACTATGACCCATATCTCATCACGACCCCTTCGGGTCCTCAGCAAACCTATAATAAAGTCCATGGTGACATGCTCCCATTTCCACGTATGTACAGGTAAAGGTTGCAGTAGTCCTCCGGGCTTCCGATGCTCAGCTTTCACTTGCTGGTATACTAAACATCTGGTCACATACTCTGCCACGTCTCACTTCATACCACTCCACCAGTACACCTTTCTCAAATCTCGGTACATTTTAGTACTCCATAGGTGCATAGTATATCACGAGCAGTGGGATTCTCTTAGTATCTGTCTCTTCAGGGTATCATCGTCCGGTACACAGATTCGTCCTCTGAACCTCAATAGTCCATCCTCACTAATTGTGAGATCTGACTGCGAAGTCTACTCAGCTTAGCTAACCATATCTATCAACCTCTGACATTACGCTGCCCATTTCTAACCTGATCCATGATCTTGGGCTCTATTCGCAGGCTAGCCAAAAATCCAGTCTCTACTTCTTTAACTCTAATCCGGAGTTCAGCAAACTGCTCCAACAAATCCCATTCCCTGATCATCATAGCAGATATCATACTCTTCCTGCTCAGGGCATCAACAACTACATTCGCCTTACTCGGATGGTATAGAATCTCGCAGTCATAATCCTTAAGGAGTTCCATCCATCTCCTTTGTCTCATGTTTAACTCCTTCTGATAAAAGAGATACCTCAAACTCTTGTGATGAGTGAAGATCTGGAATCTTTCCCCATATAAGTGGTGTCGCCAGATCTTCAAGGCAAATACCACAACGGCTAACTCCATATCATGCTAGGGTAATTTCGCTTATGATCTTTCAATTGTCGCGATCCATAAGCGACCACTCTTCCATGCTGCATGAGTACACACCCCAATCCTTGATGAGAAGCATCACTATACACCGAAAATCCTCCTGATCCCTCAGGGATAGTCAACACAATTGCCACTGTTAATCTCCTCATTAAATCCTGAAAATTGAGCTCACATTGATCAGTCCATATAAATGGAGTCTTTTTGCACGTTAGCTTAGTTAAATGAGTGGCAATTCTGAAAAATCATTCCACAAATCTTCTGTAATACCCTGCCAAACTAAGGAAGCTTCGTACTTCTGTAACTGTCTTCAGGGTATCATCGTCTGGTACACAGATTCGTACGGGAGGTCATAATTAATTTTGTATCGCGAGCAGTGGGATTCTCTCAGTATCTGTCTCTTCAGGGTATCATCGTCCGGTACACAGATTCGTCCTTTGAACCTCAATAATCCATCCTCACTGATTGTGAGATCCGATTGCGATGTCTACTCAGCTTGGCTAACCATATCTATAAACCTCTGATCATTACGCTGCCCAGTTCTAATCTGATCCATGATCTTGAGCTCTATTCGCAGGCTAGCCAAAAATCCAATCTCTACTTCTTTAACTCTGATCCGGAGTTCAGCGAACTACTCCAACAAATCCCATTCCCTGATCATCATAGCAGATATCATACTCTTCCTGCTCAGGGTATCAACAACTACATTTGCCTTACCTGGATGGTATAGAATCTCGTAGTCATAATCCTTAAGGAGTTCCATCCATCTCCTTTTTCTCATGTTTAACTCCTTCTGATGAAAGAGATACCTCAAACTCTTGTGATCAGTGAAGATTTGGAATCTTTCCCCATATAAGTAGTGTCGCCAGATCTTCAAGACAAATACCACAGCAGCTAACTCCAAATCATGCGTGGGGTAATTCCACTCATGATCTTTCAATTGTCGCGATCCATACGCGACCACTCTTCCATGTTGCATGAGCACACACCCCAATCCTTGATGAGAAGCATCACTATACACCGAAAATCCTCCTGATCCCTTAGGGACAGTCAACATAAGTGCCGCTGTTAATCTCCTCTTTAACTGTCACACCCCATTTCCAAGTGTCTTTTATCCATACTTACTCAACTACGGTTGGGCTGTGAGGCGATTCAAGTACTAAATTTCCTTGAATTTACATCGAAAATATTTAAAATTTAATTCATACTCCCAGGTGTGTAAATATACAAAATTAATTGTATAATAATATCTTTACATAACATCCCCATAAAACTATTACATTTCGAAGGTATAACTGTGCGATACAAGATAATAGATACAAAATACTCATGTGTATACTGTTCCTATACCTTTACAATTGATGGGAGCTATCCACTGCAAAAGAGATCCAGAGACCACCGCTTTCCTACTTCTCAGTATCTGGAGGGGGAAAATAGTGGGATAAGCAAACCACAGCTCAGTAAGGAAATGAATGCTAGCAGGTAGATATCGTACTACCTACATAGCCCATGCATGTATAAAACAAAACCATGTTTTCATTATAAGTGGAAATATCATCGAAAAATGCAGTAAACATATATTTTTCATTTGGCATTTTCATGAATACAAATATATTTAATATTTCCACTTGAAACATGTTTCATAAAACAGTGCTCTCACGACACAAGTGATTAAATCAGAGATTTATCAAATACACAAGAATCTCTTTCTTTTCTCAATCATTTCTTTTTCCTCAAATCTCTTTCTTTTTTGAGTTGTCTTTATTTCTCGAATCTCTGAGACAGGCATGGAATTTTCGACAATCTAATATCCACAACATATGGCCATAGTCAGTGATCCCAAGCCTCACTGATCAGGTGTGCACAGGGCATCACTTCGCCTGAAGGGGGATGGGTCAGTCCTACCCTCTGGCTTATCTCAATCAACCTCATCTCCTCATATACTCACGGTATAAGGTACACCATCTGTCATCTACACGATACTCGTACTCACGTGCACCCAGCACGGTACATAGTTTACCAACGGACAACTACACAGTACTGCATACGATCGTGGACCTAAGTCCATACTCTAACTCTGATGGACTTTTCATCCTGAACCATGTTTCATATACCAGGCGAGCAAGCAGCGTGACACACAGTCATCGCAAGGCTCCAGTATGGTACGAGCTATCGTTAAGGCCCAACCCGTTCAAAAGCTGTCGACTGGCATCCCCTTGGGTCCCAAACCCCCAGGTTTACCCCAACTCTTTAAAACAAGTGCGAGCAATGATCCAGCACTTTTCTCAAAACCATCATGCGAGTTAAACTCCAGCACGACATATCAAAAGCATAGAAACATGTGCGAGCTAACACCCCAGCACATAGTCAAGTCATTAAAATGGGTGTAAGCTAGAGCTCCAACACCAATCTCATTTCAAATCCGATAAGTGGCTATTCTCTTTTAAACTCAAAACATGTTTATTTATGCAGCATGTCTTTTCATGCTAAAACATGTAAAACTAGCCAACCTATCATTATCATTTCTCAATCACCACATCAATACAAAATTAAGGATACATTGAAATCATGCATATCATGCTATTTCCTTACCCCATCCCATTTCTTAATACATATATATCATAGTATATTTCATGCTCTGTATCATTTCATAGGAGCGGGGTTATCTCACGCTACCATAACGGTGGAGTCGGTCTTACGTGCTGCTAGAGCACGACCCGGTCTTACATGCTACAAGAGAAAAGCCCGATGTGTATTCAACATGACACGCCTAAGTCTCAGTAATAGCCATTATCAAATAAAATCGTTTTGCCTTTACGTAGAGCTCATAATGGTTTTTCTCATAAAACTCCTCTCAAAACCGTTTTGTACTCAACACAAAACAAGTCAAATCCAAGCTCAAACCAGCAAAACCACGCACACATTTCTCAAATTTCAGTATGCCTTAACATAGAGCCCAAATAACTTTTCACTTTTTTAAACTCAAAACGGTTGTAAAACAATTTCACATTTAGTTTACAACTCATGAAAATTGGGCCCCAATCGGCTTTAAAACTGTGTGCAATAACTCATTCTCAACTCATAAAAACTTGCTTGTTTTCTCAAATCACATTTCATGCTACAACATCATAACAAAATCACATACACAAATGAGTTTAAGTTTTCCCTTACCTCGTTGCACCTCGTATAGTGCAATCGTTCCCCCAAACGATGAATTAGCCATGCATTCCTCTCTGAAACTCCCGGGCTGTCCAAATGATGTTAAAACATCAATAATTCATCTCAATCACATTATCGAGCACATATTTGCTCATATTCTTGTTAAATACTACAACCCTCATTTTTCTCATATTCCTATCTTAATCCACATTCTCATCCATTACATTTCAAATCCTACATTTTTCATGTATAATATTTATGCCAAAATCACCTCATTGTCTCGATTTCAATTTATAGTGAAAATCCCAAAAATCACCACAATTGCATAATATCATCATCATTCCGATAAAATCACAATTTCATCAACTCTAATCATTTTCTAGTTATTTTATCACAATACCCAACATCACAATCACCAAAATCACCATAATATCAAAGATTTAAGCTTAGAAATTTACCAAAAACTTATGGAGAGCTCTATTCACATCTCGATTCGATTCGTCTTTCGATTTTCAAGTATGTTGTTTTCCTTTGGATGAGGAACAACTTTCCTTCTTGTCACAACCTCTGATTCGGACAGAAATGGGCCATTTGAAGGAGAGAGAAAGCTAGGGATTCAGTTGAAATGAGGTTTTTAGAGAGAGAAAATCTAAGATACATGAAAAATGTAGGGGTCTTTTTATAGACGAAGGGTAGGAGATCGATCTGGTCCTTGATGAGATCGATCTCTTTTTGAATTTGAGAACGTTTTGGGGTAATTTTATGCCTAGGAGATCGATCTGTCATGGGGTGAGATCGATCTCTTAATTGCTTCATGGGATCGATCTGCTCCTTGAGGAGATCGATCTTCTGTTTACTTCATGAGATTGATCTTCTTGCCTATGGGATCGATCTGCTTATCAGTTCTTGCACATTTCCTGCATTCTAGAGCCATGAGATCGATCTCTTATCCTTGGAGATCGATCTGGTGTTCGCAAATTGTACTACTGCTGCATAAATTTACAGAAAACTCAATGTAAAACTTCTCGATATCTACCCCATAGTCCATAATTCAATCTATACACATTGAAGACTTAAAAACCTCATCTTCTTATACTTCACCACATTTAAAACTTATGTGTACATTAACATGTCATAATTACATACACCAAATTACAATTCTCATAAATGGGGTATACAAAATTCTCAGTTCTCACATCCTCCCCACCTTTAAGGAATTTGGTCCTCCAAATTCAACTTGACTCGTCAAACAGATGGGGGTACTTTTCATTCATGAGACTCTCCAATTCCCAAGTTACCTGTTCCATTGAGTGATGTTTCCTCAAAACTTTCACTAATGGGATGCTTTTAGTTCTAAGTACCTTCTCTTTTCTATCGAGAATCCGGACGGGTTCCTCAGTGTAGCTCATGTCCTCTTGTATGTCCATCTCTTCATACTCTATGACATGAGAAGGGTTCGGGTGGTACTTCCTCAACATAGATACATGAAAGACGTTGTGTATTTCGGACATCTGTGGGGGTAATGCCAACCTGTAGGCTACCTCTCCCACTCTCTCAAGAATCTTGAATGGTCGATGTATCGAGGACTCAATTTCTCTTTCTTTCCAAATCTCATGATACCCTTACTCGGTGATATCTTCAAAAATACTGCATCACCCACATCAAACTCGAGTGGCCATCTACGCACATTCACGTAGCTTTTCTGTCTACTCTATGTAGCTTGTAATCTCTCACATATGAGTTTCACACTCTGTACAGCCTGTTCAATAAGTTTGAGAGCATTTATCTTTCTGTCACCCACTTCTTCCCACGCTACAGGGGATCTACACCTCCTACCATATAGAGCCTCAAAAGGTGCCATTTCAATACTCGCATGATAGCTATTATTGTACGCAAACTCTGCTAGAGGTAGGTGATCATCCCATGATCCCTTAAAATCCATCGTACACGCCCTCAACATATCCTTCAAGGTCTGAATAGTCCTCTCTGACTGACCATTTGTCTGAGAATGATAGGGGGTACTAAAACTCAATCGAGATCCCATGGACTCCTGAAACTGGGTCCAAAATCTAGAAGTAAATCGAGAATCTCTGTCAGAAGTAATACTCACTGGAGCCCCATGTAATCTAGCTATCTCACTAACATATAACTCAGCTAAGGCATCCACAGTATCGGTACTCTTGATGGCAAGGAAGTGGGCACTTTTCGTCAGTCTATCCATTATGACCCATATTGCATCACGACCCCTTCGGATCCTCGGTAAACCTATAATAAAGTCCATGGTGACATGCTCCCATTTCCATGTAGGCACAGGTAAAGGCTACAATAATCCTTCGAGCTTCCAATGCTCAGCTTTCACTTACTGGCACACTAGGCATCTGGCCACAAAATCTGTCACGCCTCGCTTCATACCACTCCACCAATACACCTTTCTCAAATCTCGATACATCTTAGTACTTCGGGGTGCATGGTGTATCGCGGGCAGTGAGATTCTCAGTATCTATCTCTTATGGGCATCATTGCCCGGTACACAAATTCATCATCTGAATCTCAACAATCCATCCTCACTGACTATAAGATCCGACTGCAAAGTTTGCTCAGCTTGGCTAACCATATCAATCAACTTTTGATCATCGCGCTGCCCAGTTCTAATCCGATCCATGATCCTGGACTCTATTCGTAAGATAGCCAAAAATCCAATCTTTTCCTCTTTAACTCTGATTCGGAGTTCGGTGAACTGCTCTAACAAATCCCATTCCCTGATCATCATAGCAGATATCATACTCTTCCTGCTTAAGGCATCAGCAACCACGTTCACCTTTCCCAGATGGTACAAAGTCTCGTAGTCATAATCCTTAAGGAGTTCCACCCATCTCCTTTGTCTCATGTTTAACTCTTTCTGATCAAACAGATACCTCAAAACTCTTATGGTCAGTGAAGATTTGGAATCTTTTCCCATATAAGTAGTGCCACCAGATCTTCAAGGCGAACACCATAACAGCTAACTCCAAATCATGCGTGGGGTGATTCCACTCATGATCTTTCAATTGTTGCAAACCATAGGCTACCACTCTTCCAGGCTGCATGAGCATACACCCCAATCCTTGATGGGAAGCATCACTATACATTGAAAATCCTCCTGATCCCTCGGGGATAGTCAACACAGGTGCCGCTGTTAATCTCCTCTTTAATTCCTGAAAATTGAACTCACATTGATCAGTCCATATGAACGGAGTCTCCTTGCGCATGAGCTTAGTTAAAGGAGCGGTAATCTTGGAAAATCCCTCCACAAATCTTCTGTAATACCTTGCCAATCCAAGGAAACTTCGTACCTTTGTAACTGTCCTCGGTCTTTTCCAATTAAGCACAACCTCCACTTTAATCAGATCAACTAATACTCCTTTCGCTGAAAATATATGACCAAGGAAAGCTATCCGATCTAGCCAAAACTCACACTTACCCAGTTTTCCATATAATTGCTTATCTCAGAGTATCTGAAGTACTAACCACAAGTGTTGTGCGTGCTCCTCATAAGATCGAGAGTACACTAATATATCTTCAATAAAGACTATCATAACCTTATCCAGATAGTCTCTGAATACTTCATTCATTAACCTCGTAAAGGCTGCAGGGGTGTTCGTTAATCCAAAGGGCATCACTAGAAATTCATAATGGCCATACCTGTCCTGAAGGCCGTCTTCGAAATATCTTCATCCTTAATCCTCAATTGGTGATAGCCCTATCTCAAATCAATCTTAGAGAAGACTGAAGCCCCTCTCAGCTGATCAAACAGGTCATCAATCCTGGGCAATTGGTATTTATTCTTCACCGTGACTTTATTCAACAGTCGATAGTCTATGCATAATCTGAGGCTACTATCTTTCTTCCTCACGAATAACACTGGTGCTCCCCACGGTAAGACACTGGGTCTAATAAATCCTCGATCCAATAACTCCTGTAGTTGTCTCTTCAATTCCTCAAGTTTCACTATGCCATCCTATACGAAGGTCTAAAGATAAGCTGAGTATCTGGTACCAAATCAATGGTAAACTCTAGCTCTCGCTCTGGTGGTAAACCTGGCAACTCATCTGGGAAGACATCCGAAAATTCACACATCACAGGTATATCCTCAATCCTCAGATGTTCCCGCTTATCATCTGAGATGAGTGTTTCATAACCTCCACATGAACAATCATATTTAGCACTCTCAAAAGCAACATCAAAATTTCAATTTGCTTACAAAAATTCCACATATTTATTTCCTCTATATTTCAAACGTACACTGTGAGGTTCAGGTAGGGAGAAAGTTACAATCTTAGTGTAGCAATCTAAGCTCACTCGATTGGTTGCCAGCCAATCCATTCCCAAAATTACATCAAATCCTTGTATATTTAGCACAATTAGATCTGCTAACATTACTCTATCTCCCACCTTTATTTCACACCCTCTACAGATTAAATCAATTCTCTAGGACTCACGCATAGGGGTATTTACATGTAGTACATACTCTAGAGGTTCAAACTTCAAATTTAATCTACATGCAAAATGCTCAAAAATAAACGAATGCGTGGACCCTGAATCAATCAACACATGCGCCTTATGATTACAGACAGAGAGTGTACCTCTTATAGTTTCTGTTGATGTGTTTGCTATTTCTTTATCCTGAGCAAATACACATCCCACTGTAACGGGCTTCTTTCCATTCTCTGCAGCAATGGCCTGTCTCGGGAGATTCACTCTCTAAGGCTGCTGTCTAGTAGTCTCCGGAGCATGTGGTCTCTGAGGTTGAGGGCAGTCTTTTACTCTATGACCCATGTCCCCACATCTAAAACATCCATGGATCAACCTAGTACAACTTCCCTCATGCAATCGACCACAATTTCGATGAACTTTTATCTCAGGCCTGACATCTCAAGGGGTCTCCCTGATGATAGGATAAGCTCTAAGTCTCTCTAATCTGCCCTTCTGTACCTCAATCCTTCCTCTTATGAGGGAACCTCTCCGAACATCTGCCTTGGTAATCGTTGGCCTCTTACCCTTATCCGGAGTCACTGGACTGAACTCATTCTGGGATTGTACAATTTTGATTCCCCTCTCAATCTCTTGTGCTCGTCTCAGAGCATCTCCAAACTCAGTAATACACAGCCCTATCAATCAATCTCTGATGATGGGCTTCAATCCATACATAAATCTCTCTGTACGGAGCTCTTCATTTTTGAAGGTCTTTGGATCATATCTTAATATAGCAGTAAATTGGCTCTCGTAGTCATCCACAAACATATCGCCCTGTACCAGATTCAAAAACTCTGCTTGCTTCCTTCTCTGAGCAGCTCGTGGTACATATTGGGCTCTAAATACCGTTTGAAACTCATCCCAGCTAATCACATCTTGGCTGGACATCAGAATACCCTAGGTAGTACCCCACCAATCTCGAGCTCTCTCTTTCAACATATAGGTGCCCATACTGACCCTCTCAGCATCTATGGATCCCAAATAGTCGAATACAACTCTCAACTCAGTCAGCCACTCCTCAGCCTCTACGGGATCCTTTTTCCCTTTGAATGCGGGTGGATTCATTTTCAAAAAGTCCTTCAGTCGGACCATACTTCTGTCATCAGGCTGAGTGATCGGAGGCACTAGGTTTATCTGTACTGGGGGCACAGGAGGTCCTTGTGGTGGTGTAGGAGTAGTACTCAAAGCATTAACTCCAAAATGTTGCTCGAATAGCGCTGTCATTTGCTCAAAACCTTGCCTCACATCATGCTCAATCCAGTTAAATCGAGAGTTAGGACTCTTCGGTTGTGGGGCAGGTGACGGAGTTGGCTCTACCTGCCTCTTCGAACGACCTCGTCATCCACTCATTCTCAATCTCAATACGTTTCCTATGCGTACACATCAAATTCGATTGAAATCTCAATCCTCAATTTCAGTTCATGACCAGACTTATACAGACACTTGGGATGTATTCTATTTCACTTGACCTACACTGACAGTACTAAACACCCTAAGCTCTGATACCAAGAAAACTCTGTGACGCCCCGGAAGCGCAGAAGATAGGGTAAATTTAAAACTTTTTCACATCCATTCACAATTAAGGGTGCATTCCTGTGCAGTGTCATGCATCATCATATATAATTCATAAAGTTACAACTTAGGATCTCATTATCTCATAGTTATATCATACCATATACATTGCTCAATTCAAGGTTAATTAATCCTAATACATCCCATACATCATTGTACATCAAGTGTCTGTAAATACAACTTAAGTCTGGGTACATAAAATATTAAATTATGCCTCAAAGTACAATATATGGCCCGGAGCTCAAGTCTTCCACTAGCTACTACTCCGTTCGTCGTAGGGAAACTTTCTTCACTTGAAGAAATCTGGGGGGAGATAAAACAGGGTGAGCTTCTAAATCGCTCAGTAAGGGGCTAAGGGACTCATTTATACAATAATGATTTGCATAGCACAATTATTTTGTTTCGTGGGTGAAAACCCAATAAACTCAGTAGAAAAGTGTAGCATGAATAATTAAAACATCATCTTAACTCATTTCTCAAAGCTCATATAGAAACATGATAGTAAATGGATCAAACCATGATTACAAGCAGTTACAAGTATGTGGAAATCAGGATGCAATAATGGCTTTTCTCATAAAAACGTGATAAAAATCACCGCATGTAGTAATGCACATGGCGCAGCCACAAAACACAATCTCATGTGTAAAACGAGACTAGGCAAATAAAACTCGTATAAAAACTCGTCCCCTAGGCGAACATCTCCAATCGAGGGATTTCGTCGACAATAATACACCCATGGCCATGGTTCACTGTAGACTTGATCAGAGTCGTACATCCATCGGTCTTACATGCTATCAAAGCACGACCCGAACTTACATGCTATCAGAGCAATGCCACCCAACGCTGCCGCGGAGCGGGGTCATCTCACGTTACCAGAACAGAGGAGTCAGTCTTACGTGCTGGTGAGCACGGCCTGATCTTACATGCTACAAGAGCAAAGCCTGATGTGTATTCAACATGACACGCCTAAGTCTCAGTAATAGCCATTATCAAATAAAATCGTTTTGCCTTCATGTAGCGCTCATAATGGTTTTTCTCATAAAACTCATCTCAAAATCATTTTGTACTCAACATAAAACATGTCAAAACCGAGCTCAAACCGGTAAAACCACGTACACATTTCTCAAATCTCAGTACGCCTTAACGTAGAGCCCAAATCACTTTTCACTTTTTTAAACTCAAAACGGTTGTAAAACAATTTCACATTTAGCTTACAACTCATGAAAATTGGGCCCTAACCGACCTTAAAACCGTGTGCAATTACTCATTCTCAACTCATAAAAACATACTTGTTTTCTCAAATAACATTTCATGCTACAACATCATCACAAAATCGCATACATAAATGAGTTTAAGTTTTCTCTTACCTCGTTGCACCTCGTATAGTGCAATCATTCCCCCAAACGATGGACTAGCCACTCATTCCTCTCTAGAACTCTCGGGCTATCCAAACGATGTTAAAACATCAATAATTCATCTCAATCACTTCATCAAGTACATATTTGCTCATATTCTCGTTAAATACTATAACCCTCGTTTTTCTCATATTCCTATCCTAATCCACATTCTCATCCATTACATTTCAAATCCTACATTTTTCATGTATAATATTCATGCCGAAATCACCTCATTGTCTCGATTCCAATTTATACTGAAAATCTCAAAAATCACCATAATTGCATAATATCATCATCATTCCCACAAAATCACAATTTCATCAACTCTAATCATTTCCTAGTTATTTTATCATAATACCCAACATCACAATCGCCCTAATCACCATAATATCAAAGATTTAAGCTTAAAAATTTACCAAGAACTTATTGAGAGCTCTATTCACACCTCGATTCGATTCGTCTTTCGATTTTCAAGTATGTTGCTCTCCTTTGGATGAGGAACAACTTTCCTTCTTGCCACAACCTCTGATTCAGATAGAACTGGACGATTTAGAGAGAAAGCTAGGGATTTGATTGAAATAGAGTTTCTGGAGAGAGAGAAAATCTGAGATGCAAAAAAAAAAAAAACGCAGGGGTCTTTTTATAGACGGAGGGTAGGAGATCGATCTGGTCCTTGATGAGATCGATCTCTTTTTAAATTTGGGAATGTTTTGGGGTAATTTTATGCCTAGGAGATCGATCTATCGTGGGGTGAGATCGATCTCTTAATTACTTCATGGGATCGATCTTCTCCTTGAGGAGATCAATCTTCTGTTTATAGAATGTTTCATGAGATCGATCTTTTTGCCTATGGGATCGATCTGCCTATCAATTCTTGCACATTTTCTGTATTCTGGAGCCATGAGATCGATTTCTCATCCTTGGAGATCAATCTGGCCTTCACAGATTGTACTGCTGCTGCATAAATTTACAGAAAACTCAATGTAAAACTTTCTGAAATCTACCCCATAGTCCATAATTCAATCCATACACATTGAAGACTTAAAAATCTCATCTTCTTATACTTCACCACATTTAAAACTTGTGTGTACATTAACATGTCATAATTACATACACCAAATTACAATTCTCATAAATGGGATATACAAAATTCTCAGTTCTCACACCTTAACCCTTGGCTATTTAAAGCGTCGCCCAATTCCCAAATTTTCAGAAACTCAAATCCCAAATCTCCAAAACCCTAACAAAAAATGCCTCTCTTCCTCTATGTCTCTTGCCCGGGGATCACTCTCTAGGTAAGCTTTCCTCATTTGATTTCATTTCTATTCTGTTTAATTCCTTCCACCCAACATTTGTTTTTAAAAAATTCTACTGTTCCTCCATAGATCAATCTGTTCGCCTTTATTATTCGTTCTTGTCACTTTACTTTTCAAATTCTTAGTGAACCCATCTTGAATCTTATTATGTTAGTGAATCCATATTTTGTATGTTTTATAGGCTAGTTTGATTTGGGTAATTATCTGTCTAGTTTAGATTTCTTTGTGCAGGATTAGAAACCCTTAAATCTAACACAAATTCCATATTCCCTAACAGCCTTAAAACACAATGCCTCGAACTAAAACCGTAGCATCTAGATCACCACGACCATTTCTTGTAAACACATCAACCACTACGTTTAACCGATGCTTTCAAACCCCGGCCAAACGTAAACGGTTTGATGAACATTTCTCCACATTACCAATTAAACATTACTGCACCAGTGATTTTTCTTTTCAGAATCGCATTGATTTTTCCTATCTCGCAAAATTCCAAGAATACCAGTGGCTTTTGTTTCTCAAATCAATACTCATGTTCCTCCCAATATCGTCTGCGCCTTCTTTTCAAATTCTGAACTTGTCATTGCTCCTAATAATCCATTTAGGACCATAAGATTTAACACTTTTGTCATGGCCAAATCTCTCTATATTGACAAACAACTGCTAGTACAAGTTTTTGGTATACCCGATTCGGGTCTTACCAATGAAGACGATGAGGTAACGCTAGATTTTCCCATTATCAATGACCGTGCTAGTGAGTTACCCATGCATCCTCACCTCCTTCATCTTATTATCTCGTGGAACCTCCGTCCTTTTGGCACGTGTCACTCGACCATTAGGAAACTTAATCGATTTTGGCTTTATAACATTCATTCTCCTTCTGGTCAAAAGCCAAACCTGATCCACTTCATTTTTGAAGATTGGCTTAAGGTCATTAGAGGGCAAGCCAACACCATTATCTATCCGTAACCACTTACCTTTCTTCTTCAGCACCTTGGTGTTGACTGCACGGTTGAAGCTGGTGAACTACCATCACAGAAGAGTGTTATCAACATCAGCACGCTTCGTCATGCTGGCTATTATACAGATAACGATGGAACTTGGCGCAAGAGGACTAGACTTCCTACGCACAATGCAGAGATGGAGACAAATACTCCAGCTAAGCCTTTAGCACCTCCTACTTTGGAACCCGCACTTGCTGCTTCATCATTGATCACATTGGACTCCATTGTGACCATGATCATGGACCTTTGTCAGACCATGGATCAGCGATTTGCAAATATTGAGTCTCAAGTTACAAATATTGAGTCTAAAGCTACAACTATTGAGTCTCAAGTTGTAATCCTTCAAGAGACTCAACAGACAATGTTTGATGAAGTGCAGACTACACGTACCCGTGTTAACGTGCTCTTTGATAATTTTCCTTCGCCTTCTTGAATATTTTGTTGAATATTTGGTTGTGATATACGTTGATATACTTACCTCTATTTTGAAATAACATTTTCTATATTGTGTTTGCTTAATTATGTCACTTACTTATCATTTAATGTATGTTCTTTATTACTTGATTTGAACGGATCATGCTTGCCTTCTTGATATGACAAAAAGGGGGAGAAAGAGAGTATATCTTAAGGGGGAGCATATATTAAGGGGGCAAAAATTTTACATACAAATGATTGGACATATTTTAGGAACCAAAATCCTAAATGATTGAATTAAGTTCTGTCATATCAAAAAAAGGAAGATTGTTAACTTTGAATGATGAATTTTGAAATGACAAAACATTAATTTCAAATGAACTTATTTTCAAATCATTTGTAAGAAACTATTTCTAAGTAATTATCTTGAAATCATATTGCATCAATGTTCACTTAGAAATATTGTCAAACTACAAATCTTTTTAAAACTAAACTTTGGTGGGAAACTAAAATTCAAGCTAAAGAAATCGGTCTAAGAGTTTGTCAGGATCGATCTCAAGGAATGGTGAGATCGATCTCCTCAAGGCAGAGGCTTTGCAACATCGATCCCAAGGAATGGTGAGATCGATCTCCTTAAGGCAAAGGCTTTGCAAGATCGATCTCAATGAATGGTGATATCTATCTCCTCAAGGTAGAGGCTTTGCCAGATCAATCTCAAGAAATTGTGAGATCGATCTCCTCAAGGTCGAGACATTGAAAGATCAATCTCATGGGGTTATGAGATCGATCTCTTATAAGCGGCAGCAATATTTCAAAGCAGAGATTGATCTCTTCTTTAACAAAAGATCGATCTCCCTTGTTATTACTAAGTATAAAAAGTAACAAAAAGATCTATCCCTCGATAAAGAAGATCGATCTTCCCTTCCTAGATTTCCTTTATGTTACAGGTTCTGAAATTAAGAGATCAATCTAGGACTCTTCTGCAGAACTCCAACGACTACTTTTTTAGGTTTTCAACAGGAGAAAATGCATCAAATGCTTCACCAACCAATTGGGTGTATAAATATAAGCCATAAAGACATTGGAGACAAGAAGAAAGGAAGCAAAAAAACTCTGAACATTCTTGAGAAACATTCTTTGTGTCCAAAGTGATTGAGCTGTATTTAATTCATTTCAATTCATCAACTACCTTGTGAGGAAGCCTTTGTTTGTATTCATTCTCTATTATAAAGAAGAGGGGAAGTGTTCCTCTGAGTGAAAGCTTTTGTGAAAGAGTTTGAATAGCTTCATTGGCTAAGGGGTAGAGAGGTTATTCCTTAACCTTGAAAAGGAAGCTGTAAAGATTACCTTGATTAGTGAAAGAGACTCCTTGACAAGAAGGTCAATAAGAGAGGACATAGGCAAGAGATTTGGTCGAACCTCTATAAATTACGGTGTTTTCTACTCTTCCTCTTTATCTTCTTTTTACTGCATATTTACTCTATTGTTTATTGCTATCATTTATTTGGTTAAGTGCAATTTGAGTTAAGAAAGTTTAAATTTAGTAAATTGCTAGAAAATCAATTCACCCCCCTCTCGGTTGAGCCAACACTCACAATGAACAACTTTGCTCAAATAGCTTTTTCTCAAATCTTTTTGGAAAGGGGTGTATTCTAGAGTAAGAAAGCTTGGTCTTTTGGTTAAAAATGGAGGGATGTTTTGATTTGCTGAAGAAGAAGGTTTGGTCATCGGGTATTTATAGAACAGGGGTGGTGAGATCAATCTCCTAGGGTAAGAGATCAATCTTTCCTTAGTTTTGAACTATCAAAATATTCAGTTTTGTAAGGGAGAGATCAATCTTCTCCTGATTTGAACCATCGAAATATTCAAGCGTGAAGGTGAGGGATCGATCTGCTTATTGGGAAGAGATCGATCCTTTCTTGGCAGAGTCAAGTGGAGATCGATACGCTCATGGGGAGAGATCGATCTGCTCTTTGGGAAGGGATCAATCCTTGCTAGGTAGAAGCAAATAGAGATCGATCTGCTCATGTGGAGAGATTGATCTGCTTCTCACAAGATCAAATGGAGATCGATATGCACCTAGGAAGGGATCAATTTGTTCTTTACAGAATCATATGGGGTCGATTTGCTTGAATGAGAGATCGATCTGCTTTGAATAAGAGATCGATCTGCCTTCATCTGGAGCAATCCTACTGCATTTTACCAGATTTTCAAAGGTAAACTCATATTTCATTACCTCAATACTCATTTTGCATTCTAATCCCACTTAAAGCATGGAAAGGTTCATTTCTTATGATTCACATATAATGTGACTTGTGTGTATTGTTTGGAATCATAAAAGGTACTTAGAATTTCGCAGTCCTTGCATTATCATTTCGTGTTTTTAAGTCTTTATATTTGGTCTGATTTTTTGAGTTCCATTCATTTAGTCTATGGCTATTTCAGCCCTTATTTAGACATTAGGTGAATTTATGAATACTCTTGCATTCTCTTGCAACTTCATTCAAACCAAGGCTCTTCTTATGATTCACTTAACATGTAAAAATTGTGTTACATCGCATGAATCATAATGTTTAAATCACCAAAAATGGGTCTTACATGTATGACCCGACACTATGATCAGTGAGAATTGAAAGGTCTGAAAATCATGGAATGGCTCAGATCGTCTATCAAAGTTTGACTGGCCCCGTTAGATATCACTACATACGACGAGGCAGTGTACAGACCGCAAATAAGATTATGAGTTGCATGCCTCTGAGTTTGGGAAAGGTAATAAGGGTCGAAATAGAGATAGAAAGAGAATAGTGGATGACAAAGGTGTCAGAGCAGGAAAGAGGCCATTTGACAAGAGATTTAGAGCTGATGAGTCTCGGGGTAAGATGATTAATAAGCCCTCAGTGTATTTAGTTTCAGCGCCTACGGGGGGTATTATGATTGGAGAACCCGGACCTACGACTGAGCAGTGTAGGATGTGTGGTAGATACCACGAAAATAGGCCCGCATCTTATTGATTAAAACATGTATTAAGAGTGGTAAGTCGAGCCATTTATTTAAGGATTACCTAGAGCTGGGTGAGATTGCCCCACAGAAAGGCAAAGAGCCTGAGAAAGCACCTGCTGATACCTTTGCACCGAAAAAGAAGGCCACAGCCAAAGAGAAGGGAAAATAGGCTGTTGGTCGAGGGTAAGTGTATACCTTGTACCAAGACACTATTGATGTTTCATCTGATATGGTAGAAGGTACCATCTTGATTATTAATATTGAAGCAATTGTTTTAATTGATCCTGATACCACGCATTTATCATATCGCCTTCATTTACATATAAGTTAGTAAAATATGTGAAGCCTATATCCTCAAGCAAAATACTGATAGTTAGCACCCCAATGAAGGATAGTCAGCTAACTGAATATGTATGTAGAGATTGAAGTTAAAAAGTGAGGGAAAAGGATACGTCAGCCAATCTTATTCAATTGAATACGAACGATTTTGATGTAATATGAAGAATGGATTGGTCGGCTGCAGACTATGCTGTTTAGATTGCTTTTCTAGGATAATGAGGTTTCTACCCTGAAAAGTGCATTGTATGTTTTGACAAGTGATAAAAGAATGTACTGGTTGTAACTAAGGAGTGAATGATTGTACTAATGAAATGAGTAACGATGTGAAGGTTTCATCGCTTATGTGGTTGATATGGGTAAGGCACATCCAGAATTGACAGATATCCCAATAGCCAAAGAGTTTCCTGATGTCTTCCCAGATGATTTACTAAGATCACAACCCGACAAAGAGATAGAGTTTTGTATAGAGTTGGTACCTGGTACAGAGCCGATATCTAAATCACCGTATAGAATGGCTCTGATTGAGTTGGAGGAACTAAAGAATCAGTTACAGGAGTTATTAGAAAAATGATTTATTAGACCGAGCATCTCAACTTGAGGAGCTTTGGTCTTGTTTGTGAGGAAGAAGGATGGGAGCCTCCGACTGTGCATAGATTATCGGTTGTTGAATAAGGCTACCGTCAAGAATAAGTACCCCCTTCTACACATTGATGATCTGTTGGATTAGCTTCAGGGAGCAAAGGTATTTTCTAAGATAGATTTGTGATCTGGGTACCATCAGTTAAGGATACGGAGTGGAGATATATCCAAGGCAACATTTTGTACCTGATATGGCCACTACGAGTTCTTGGCTATGCTATTCAGATTGATGAATGCCCCCTAACATTTATGGCTTTGAAAAATGATGTGTTTAAGCCATACCTGAACCAGTTTGTGATAATATTTATCGATGATATATTGGTTTATTCCAAGTCCAGGGAAGATCATGAGTGTCAGACCCAGATTTTTGTAGCTTATTCCTTATGATTCCTAAGTGTATGAACACTATGTAATTATAGTTGAATCATAAGAAAAGTATTTACTAGACTTAAAGTGTTAGTGAAATGATTTAACACGCAAAAGCTACATAAAAAGCCTAATGTGAACTATAAGTGTCACAGGCTAAACTGAGTAAATCTAAATCATTCTAACTAAAAATAAGAACTTAAAATGAGAAAGTATAGAGAGCTCATGAAGGAAAGTCAGCTTGATTTAGTCTCGAACATAGAAAACGAGAGTAAAAGCTAAAAAGGGTAAAATGGAACTTTTTTGGCGAGAAAAGGTGTTTCGGGTGAAATTATCCACTGGGAATGGTTGAAACATAAAGACGAGAGTGTAAGACATAAGATATGACACTTTCATAATTTTGAGAAAAAGTCAACTTTATCAATGATTAAGGAAAAAGTCAACTATAGTTAAGAAAGTGGACTTTTACCATAGTTGACTAATCATGGTTAAAAATTAACCTAAGTGTGGAAAAAATTTTGGGGAAAAATATTCTTGGCCAGAATACAAGATAAGCATCCCCGAAAGTAAGGAAAATTTATTCGGAAGGATTCCGGATTAAATTTAATGGTTAAAAATGTAATGGGCCTATGGTGAAAATTTTAAAGCCCATTAAGGTATACTAAACGTATATTGAAATTCTTAGGTCCTTTAGACCGAATTGTTGGACCAATTGATTTGGCCAAATTTTGAGACAATTAAAGGCCCGAGACATAGTAAAAATTTCAGCCCAAAAGCTCATTAAGAAAGCCCAAACCGAGAAGCCCAAATGGAAAAGCCCATGAGATAAATATCTAACCATAGTTAAAGCTAACCATGACTCATAAGGTGACTCATTAGGTGACTCATGGCTAAGGCTTGGAAAGTCAAGCTTAATGGCTGAAAAGTAAAGCTTAATGGCTAAGTATGTGGCTTATAAATTCAGCCACACCATTGTCATCTTCATCACACCAAATTCGGCTAGAAGAAACCATTGAAACATATTATCCAAGCTTTCTCTCACTAGAAATCACTAGGAATTAGACATATTTGGAACTTGCATTCTTCATGGAAGTTGTTCCAAATTGAAAGGAGAGTGACATATGTTGGAATTGGCTATCAAGGAGCCATAGAGTGCAAACCGAGAGCCTCCAAAGTTTCAACCAAAGGGTGAACACAACAATTGATATATTTTCTAATTTTCAGTTTCATATATGTTAATGTATGAATGATTATAAGACTATTGGTATATGTTTTAAGCATTGAAACATATTAAATCACCATGATGTTGGTTAGGCCGAGAGTGAGTAATGGAATAGTGATTTATGTCCATATGATTTTAAGACATAAATGGATTAGTGTACATGTATTAATGATAATAGTATAATTAGAATTAATCAAATTGATTAGTTAATACATGTAATGAGTTGGCAATTAAGGTGTTTGATAAAATGCCTAAATGAACTATATGATGGTTAGTAATGTTGCCTACCAAGTGTTTGTAAAAATGCCTAAGTGAATTGGCTAGACAAATAGGCATGGATGGCATGCCATGGTGAAACCGAGGCATGGATAACTCTCGGCCATGGCATGTGGCTGAGAGGCCCAATGGGCCAAGCCCAAATATTTTAGACCCAATATGGTGTAATGGGCCTAGAACAAGTCCAATAAGAGTTGGTGGACCCCACAAGCCCAATAGGCCTAACAAAAGTGAATAGTAAAATGAAAATGGGTTTAAGGCGTAGTTATGCCCATTAAGGATTTCTAATGCCCATTAAGGGAAATAGACTGTATTAATATGTAATACAGTAGGAAAAGTATAATTAACCTGAGGAATGGCTATTTACAGCTCCGGAGTTTACATCGAGAGCTGATCGGACTGCGAGATTTAGCAGCACCGAGGAAGTGAGGTCACTTGACGTGATCCGAGGTAAGGGACTTTTGTGAGTAGTTAGAGATACCTGCACGTATTTTTGTCTGCTTTTACATTCACTTAAAAACTCTGAGGGTCAGAGAAAGTGAATAATAATTATTGTGACCCGATTGTGGCAAATTATGATTTTGCCCCTAGTTAGTCAAAAAGTTAACTTTTGTGAACAGTTGTAAAAACCATGGAAACCACTATTTTGAGTGTTTAACTGCTGTTTAGCAGGAGAATAAATAGATGGGCTAATGATTTTAAGGTTGATGTGAATTAAGCACACTTTATAGTGCTGATTTTGATGTTTTGTAAATCATCCCTTTTTAAAGAGCCATCTATCATATTTTGTGAGAATGAATCGTGCTGAAGCACAGCTCGCACTGGATTTCATATATTTTCCATATACATTAGCGTTGGATTTTGATTCGCACTAGATTTCCATGACATGCATGATAGAGTACTGGAGTTATTACTCGTACTCAATTTTATATGATATGCATGAGAGAGTGCTGGAGCAATTAGCTCGTACTCGAGTTTTTCATGAGATGCATGATAGAGTGCTGGAGCGTTGCTCGTACTCGATTCTTCATGATTTATACATGACATAGTATTGGAGCTATTGCTCGTACTTGATTTAATACATGAACTATGCATTGACCTAGTTGCTGGAGGTTTACTCGCACTAGAGTTGAGTTTGTGATGTGAAACAGTATTTGAGCGAAGTGTCGACTGTGAGTCGCGCTCAAAGGCGCGCACTGTATGTGATAAATAATACATGTTACAAACCCATGCCCAAGTCCTTGTATGACTGTGTGTTACATCTAGAGAGGATATCCGAATGAGGGTAATATAGACGTGGTATGATTTTCCATGGTTTGAGGGCTAAGACCTATGGCAGGCACCCCGACTGTGATGTAGGGTCCATGGGTGTACTTTGTACCGTGCCCGAGGCATGGGAGTACGCTGTACCGTGTGTTGTTGTATAGCTGATGGTTGTAATGGACTGACCATCCTCCCATTGCTGCAGTGATGCCCCGCACACCGAGTACTGTGTTGCTTGGGATCACATGTCGGATATGATCATAGTCCCGGATACTATTTGCATTTCACCACAGAGTCTCACATGATATATCACATTGATTGACTGATTTAAATTACGGACAGACCTGAGGGATGGGTCAGACTCTGATTTTGTGATGTGAATTATTTAATGCCATATTTATTGTGATTTAAATATACATGGCATGATTTACATAAAGGCATGATTTATATACGATGCATTGTTTTGCACTACATGCCTACATTTGAGAAAGAAAACATGATTTTTGTACATGGGATTTAATCTGTACAAGTATACATATATATATATTTAAAGACATGCTTTTAAAGTGAGTAAAGGAAATAATGTTTTCAAGGCATAGCATTATTTTGAGTAGATAGTGTAGATATCTACTTGCTTGCCTGATTTCCTTACTGAGCGCGTTGTATGCTCACCCCCTTTCTTTACCCCCTTCCTTACTGATTTTGTACGGTTATGTATCTAAACATAGAAACAACACAGTGATGTATACGATATATATTATGGAGAATGTATTTGTATTAGGTTTTATATAATCTTACATGTATGATAAAAGCAGTTACAGTCAGTAATAGTATATTGACATGTATGTATGATATTGGATGATGTGGTAAGCGAGGACTCTAACATCGAATCACAGCCCAACCATTGAAGAGAGGAAAGGTAAGTTAATAATGTGAAAAATTTGTAGTGATTTTTGGTTAAGTCATGGATTGAGAATGGGGTCCTGACAGAATGGTATCAGAGCAGAGGTTGGTCTAATGTGAGTCGGTATTAGAAAAATAGAAAAGTGTACATCCCCATAGTATTGTGTTGTGTTTAGATATAACTGTGTATACCACATAGGAAACGGACAAATTCATGATTATGAATGCAGGAACTTTGCCTATATGGCAAATACGCGTAGTGGTAAGAGTATGAGAGGTAGGGCTCAAGGCCGGGGAGATAGACCCGAGGGACGAGCTGCTGCCGAACCATTACCTACGCCTGAGACTCCAGGTGCTACTGAGGCACCCGAGTGTGCTGAGATGCGCTTTACGAGATTAGAGCGTAGTCTTGAGTTGGCACAGACGATGCCAGGTATGCAAGGACAGGAGGTAGGAGCTGCGATAGGAGAGGCATTTGCCCCTGATACACCTATACAGACGACTCATGCACCGAGGACAGTAGATACTCCAACACCCCCACCGGTTTCGGGTGGTATTGGATTAGGGTACGGATGTGATCTACATCGATTGCGAGAATTCCAGAAGTTTAGACCTCCTTCTTTTAGTGGGGTTAAGGACCCTGTAGCTGCTGAGGAGTGGTTAGCGGAGATGGAGAAGCTTTATGGATTCTTCGAGTGTACGACCTCGGAGATGGTCGCATATGCTGCGTTCCTACAGTAGGGAGCTGCAGAGCATTGGTGGAAGTCCACCCGACCTATATTGAGAGCCCGACACATAAACATTAGTTGGGAGATATTTCGGGAGGCCTTTGGGAGGCAGTTTGTTCTCGATACCGCACAGCGAAAACTACAGGCAGAGTTTTTGGGACTAAACCATGGGAGTTTATCTGTGGACGAGTATGAGACTCGATTCCTATCCCTAGAGAGGTATGACCTCGATACCATGTATAGTGAGGCCAGGAAGGTCCATAGGTTTATCGACGGGTTGAGACCGGTTCTGCGGTTCAGGTTAGTTCCATTAGACATAGTAACCTATGAGGAAGTAGTGCGCAGGGCGTAACTATGTAAGTAAGATTACGAGAGGAATGCTTTCGAGATCAGAAAGTTTAGCCGTAGTCGGGATATACAAAAGAAGAGGCCGGCTAGAGATTTCAATTACCGAGGAGGGAAGAAATTCTTCGGTAAGAGATCACGGGTGGAGGAGGCATGAGAGAGATATGCTAGACCTCCTGCTTATCCGATTGTAGCCCTAGCAAAGGGCATTATCATAGGAGGACAGAGACCTAATGTTGATCAGTGCAAAAGATGCGGTAAACAACATGGAAGTAGACCATGTCCGCTGACTCCTATTGTATGTTTTCGATGTGGGAAACAAGGGCATATGGCTAGAGATTGCCCAGAGACATTTATGACTGCACCACTGAGGGGCAGGGAGCCTGATAGAACTCCAGCTGGTACATCTGCTCAAAGAGGTAGAGCGACGGCAGAAGAAAAGGGGAAGCAAGTTGAGAGTAGGGAATAAGGATATGAAACCAATCTAATATTGCTAAGTATGAGCGACTTTGATATAATATTAGGAATTGATTGGCTATCTGCAAACCATGCTGTTTTAGATTGTTATGCTAAGACAGTTATGTTTCCTAACCCTACTAGATATGTTGTAAAGTTTAATAAGAATAAATGAAAGGAGTAGTTATGATTATTACATGATTACTGATTTAGAAAACCTTCAACATATTAAGGTTTCATTGCGTATATGGTAGATATGGATAAGGCACATCCGGAGTTGTCAGATATTACTGTGGTCAGTGAGTACCAAGATGTTTTTCCGGATGAATTGTCAGGGTTACCACCAGACAGAGAGATGGAGTTCTGTATAGATTTGGTGCCTGGTACGGAGCCTATTTCGAGACCACCATATCGCATGGCCTTAGTTGAGCTGGAGGAGCTCAAGAGACAGTTATAGGAGCTGTTGGATAAGGGTTTTGTTTGACCGAGTGTTTTACCTTGGGGAGCACCGATTTTGTTTGTGAGAAAGACGGATGGGAGCCTTCGATTGTGTATAGACTACCGATTGTTGAATAAGGCCACTATCAAGAATATATACCCTCTTCCACGCATTGACGATTTGTTAGATCAGCTTCAGGGAGCACAGGTCTTTTCCAAGATTGACCTGAGGTCTGGGTATCATCAGCTGAAGGTTTAGAGTGGAGATGTACCCAAGACAGTATTTTGTACCCGATATGGCCATTACGAGTTCTTGGTCATGCCATTCGGATTGACGAATGCTCCAACTACTTTCATTTCTTTGATGAACGATGTGTTCAAGCCATATTTGGACCAGTTTGTTATCGTCTTCATCGATGACATATTGGTGTATTTGAGATCCGAGGAGGAACATGAGGAGCACCTCAGGATCGTGTTGCCGACGCTACGAGAGCATGAGTTATATGCTAAGCTCAGTAAGTGTATCAGTTTATCCATCTAAGATAGAGGCTGTAGTTCAGTGGGAACAGTCGAGGACAGTCACCGAGATCAAGAGTTTTCTGGGTTTAGCTGGATACTATCAGAGATTCGTTGAGGGATTTTCGAAGTTGGCTGCTCCGTTGACACGTCTTACTCGAAATAGTGTACCGTTCGTATGGAACGAAGATTGTGAGAAGAGTTTTGAGGAGTTGATGCATCGATTGACCACCGCTCCGATTCTCACTATCCCTACCAGCTCAATAGGATTTACAGTATATACCGATGCTTCGCATCAGGGACTGGGCTGTGTATTGATGCAGGATGGGAAGGTAGTTGCTTATGGATCCAGATAGCTAAAGGATCATGAGAAAAACTATCCGACCCACGATTTGGAGCTAGCAGCAGTAGTGTTTGCGTTGAAGGTATGGCGCCACTACTTGTATGGCGAGAAGTTCCAGATATTTACCGACCACAAGAGCCTCAAGTATCTGTTCTCACAGAAAGAGCTGAACATGAGACAGAGAAGATGGCTAAAGCTTCTGAAGGACTATGATTGTGAGATACTTTATCATCCAGGTAAGGCTAACGTTGTAGCCGATGCCTTGAGTAGGAAGAGCCTAGGGATGGTATTGTACATGATGGTTAGGGAACATGATTTGCTAGAGCAGTTTGCTAGCCTCAGTTTGGGAGTCATGCCTTCTGACATGGATACAGGCTATATGATGCTAATCTACGCTTGGAACCGGACCTGTTGGATAGGATCAGAGTGGCTCAGCAGACTGATCCATTTTGTATGGATGTGAGTAGTCAGATGCAGAAGGGCACCGTGACTGACTTTGAGTTGAGTTCGGACGGACTACTGAGGTTCAGAGGTAGATTATGTGTTCCCGAGGATCCAGGACTCAGGAGATTGATATTGGCGAAAGCTCATTCGTCAAAGTATATGTTACATCCGGGGAGTAACAAGATGTATCAGAACCTCCGAAAGGTATACTGGTGGTCGGGTATGAAGAGAGATGTAGTAGACTTTGTGGCTAAGTGTCTCGTATGTCAGCAGGTGAAGGTAGAGCATCAAAAACCTGCAGGATTATTACAGCCTCTACCTATACCGACATGAAAATGGGAGCATATTACCATGGATTTCGTGATGGGTTTACCGAGAACTCGTAGGAATCACGATGCTATATGGGTGATCGTCGACAGACTGACAAAGTCAACCCATTTCCTAGCTATGAGAGCGATCGATACTTTGAGTTCATTAGCAGAACTGTATATACACGAGGTGGTGAGGTTACACAGTGTACCAGTGAGCATAGTCTCTGATAGGGATTCCCGCTTCACATCCCACTTTTGGGGACATTTTCAGGAAGCCATGGGAACCCAGTTGAGTTTGAGCACCGCTTTCCATCCTCAGACAGATGGTCAGTCAGAGAAGACTATACAGACTCTGGAGGATATGTTGAGAGCATGTGTGCTAGATTTTAGAGGCTCTTGGGATGACCACCTACCACTAGCTGAGTTCGCCTACAACAACAGTTATCATTCGAGTATCGGGATGGCACCGTATGAGGCTTTGTATGGCCGTAGATGTCGTTCCCCTATTGGATGGGAAGAAGTGGGTGACCGTAAGATTTTTGCTCCTGACATGGTTACACAAGCATCTGAGGACGTCCACTTGATAGTAGAGAGACTGAGGACAGCTCAGAGCAGACAGAAGAGTTACGCTGACAGGAGACGTAGACCACTAGAGTTTGCAGTTGGTGAATCCGTGTTTCTGAAAGTTTCTCCTTCCAAGGGAATAGCTAGATTTGGGAAGAGAGGGAAGCTAAACCCTCGCTATATTGGACCCTTTGAGATACTTGATCGAGTGGGAGATAAGGCGTATAGGTTGGCATTGCCACCGGACCTATCAGGTGTCCATAACGTCTTCCACATATCGATGCTTCGAAAGTATCACCCGGATCCAGCACATGTGATTAGTTACGAGCCTTAAAAGCTCCGAGAGGACATGTCATATGTTGAGAGACCGATTCGGATATTGGATAGGAAGGAGAAGGTTTTGAGATCAAAGACCATTGGGTTAGTGAAGATTCTCTGGCAGCATCATACTTCAAAGGAAGCTACTTGGGAGCTAGAGAGTCTGATGCAAGAGAAGTACCCTCACCTATTTGATGACTGACTTGGTTCTAATTTGGAGGACCAAATTTTCTGAGTAGGGGAGGATTGTCAGACCCAGATTTTTGTAGCTTATTCCTTATGATTCCTATGTGTATGAACACTATGTAATTATAGTTGAATAATAAGAAGAGTATTTACTAGACTTAAAGTGTTAGTGAAATGATTTAACACGCAAAAGCTACATAAAAAGTCTAATGTGAACTATAAGTGTCACAGGCTAAACCGAGTAAATCTAAATCATTCTGACTAAAAATAAGAACTTAAAATGAGAAAGTATAGAGAGCTCATGAAGGAAAGTCAGCTTGATTTAGTCTCGAACATAGAAAACGAGAGTAAAAGCTAAAAAGGGTAAAATGGACCTTTTTGGCGAGAAAAGGTGTTTCGGGTGAAATTATCCACCGGGAACGGTTGAAACATAAAGACGAGAGTGTAAGACATAAGATATGACACTTTCGGAATTTTGAGAAAAAGTCAACTTGGTCAATGATTAAGGAAAAAGTCAACTATAGTTAAAAAAGTGGACTTTTACCATAGTTGACTAATCATGGTTAAAAATTAACCTAAGTGTGGAGAAAAATTTGGGGAAAAATATTCTTGGACAAAATACAAGATAATCATCCTCGGAAGTAAGGAAAATTTATTTGGAAGGATTCCGGATTAAATTTAATGGTTAAAAACGTAATGGGCCTATGGTGAAAATTTTAAAGCTCATTAAGGTATACTAAACGTATATCGAAATTCTTAGGTCCTTTAGACCGAATTGTTGGACCAATTGATTTGGAAAAATTTTGAGACAATTAAAGGCCCAAGACATAGTAAAAATTTCAGCCCAAAAGCTCATTAAGAAAGCCCAAACCGAGAAGCCCAAATGGAAAAGCCCATGAGATAAATATCTAACCATAGTTAAAGCTAACCATGACTCATTAGGTGACTCATTAGGTGACTCATGGCTAAGGCTTGGAAAGTCAAGCTTAATGGCTGAAAAGTAAAGCTTAATGGCTAAGTATGTGGTTTATAAATTCAGCCACACCATTTTCATCTTCATCACACCAAATTCGGCTAGAAGAAGAAACCATTGAAACATATTATCCAAGCTTTCTCTCACTAGAAATCACTAGGAATTAGACATATTTGGAACTTGCATTCTTCATGGAAGTTGTTCCAAATTGAAAGAAGAGTGACATATGTTGGAATTGGCTATCAAGGAGCCATAGAGTGCAAACCAAGAGCCTCCAAAGTTTCGGCCAAAGGGTGAACACAACAATTGGTATTCTAATTTTCAATTTCATATATGTTAATGTATGAATGATTATAAGACTATTGGTATATGTTTTAAGCATTGAAACATATTAAATCACCATGATGTTGGTTAGGCCGAGAGTGAGTAATGGAATAGTGATTTATGTCCATATGATTTTAAGACATAAATGGATTAGTGTACATGTATTAATGATAATAGTGTAATTAGAATTAATCAAATTGATTAGTTAATACATGTAATGAGTTGGCAATTAAGGTGTTTGATAAAATTCCTAAATGAACTATATGATGGTTAGTAATGTTGCCTACCAAGTGTTTGTAAAAATGCCTAAGTGAATTAGCTAGACAAAAAGGCATGGATGGCATGCCATGGTGAAACCGAGGCATGGATAACTCTCGGCCATGGCATGTGGCCGAGAGGCCCAATGGGCCAAGCCCAAATATTTTAGGCTCAATATGGTGTAATGGGCCTAGAACAAGCCCAATAAGAGTTGGTGGGCCCCATAAGCCCAATAGGCCCAACAAAAGTGAATAGTAAAATGAAAATGGACTTAAGGCGTAGTTAGGCCCATTAAGGATTTTTAAGGCCCATTAAGGGAAATAGACTGTATTAATTTGTAATACAATAGGAAAAGTATAATTAACCTGAGGAATGACTATTTACAGCTCCGGAGTTTACATCGAGAGCTGATCAGACTGCGAGATTTAGCAGCATCGAAGTAGTGAGGTCACTTGACGTGATCCGAGGTAAGGGACTTTTGTGAGTAGTTAGAGATACCTGCACATATTTTTGTCTGCTTTTACATTCACTTAAAAACTCTGAGGGTCAGAGAAAGTGAATAATAATTATTGCGACCCGATTGTGGCAAATTACGATTTTGCCCCTAGTTAGTCAAAAAGTCAACTTTTGTGAAAAGTTGTAAAAAGCATGGAAACCACTATTTTGAGTGTTTAACTGCTGTTTAGCAGGAGAATAAATAGATGGACTAATGATTTTAAGGTTAATGTGAATTAAGCACACTTTATAGTGCTGATTTTGATGTTTTGTAAATCATCCCTTTTTAAAGAGCCATCTATCATATTTTGTGAGAATGAATCGTGCTGGAGCACAGCTCGCACTGGATTTCATATATTTTCCACATACATTAGTGCTGGATTTTGATTCGTACTAGATATCCATGACATGCATGATAGAGTACTGGAGTTATTACTCGTACTCAATTTTATATGATATATGCATGAGAGAGTGCTGGAGCGATTAGCTCGTACTCGAGTTTTTCATGAGATGCATGACAGAGTGCTGGAGCGTTGCTCGTACTCGATTCTTCATGATTTATACATGACATAGTACTGGAGCTATTGCTCGTACTTGATTTGATGATATTATGCATAGCATGGTACTGGAGCTATTGCTCGTACTTGATTTAATACATGAACTATGCATTGACCTAGTTGATGGAGGTTTACTCACACTAGAGTTGAGTTTGTGATGTGAAACAGTGTTTGAGCGGAGTGTCGACTGTGAGTCGTGCTTAAAGGCGTGCACTGTATGTGATATATAATACATGTTACAAACCCATGCCCGAGTTCTTGTGTGACTGTGTGTTACATCTAGAGAGGATATCCGCATGAGGGTAATATAGACGTGGTATGATATTCCATGGTTTGAGGGCTAAGACCTATGACAGGCACCCCGACTGTGATGTAGGGTCCACAGGTGTACTTTGTACCGTGCCCGGGGCATGGGAGTACGCTATACCGTGTGTTGTTGTATAGCTGACGGTTGTAATGGACTGACTATCCTCCCGTTGCAGCAGTGATGCCCCGCACATCGAGTACTGTGTTGCTTGGGATCACATGTCGGATATGATCATAGTCCAAGATACTATTTGCATTTCACCACAGAGTCTCACATGATATATCACATTGATTGACTGATTTAAATTACGGACAGACGTGAGGGATGGGTCGGACTCCGATTTTGTGATGTGAATTATTTAATGCCATATTTATTGTGATTTAAATATACATGGCATGATTTACATAAAGGCATGATTTATATACGATGCATTGTTTTGCACTACATGCCTACATTTGAGAAAGAAAGCATGATTTCTGTACATGGGATTTAATCTGTACAAGTATACATATATATATTTAAAGACATGCTTTTAAAGTGAGTAAAGGAAATAATGTTTTCAAGGCATTGCATTATTTTGAGTAGATATTGTAGATATCTACTTGCTTGCCTGATTTCCTTACTGAGCGCGTTGTATGCTCACCCCCTTTCTTTACATCTCTCTACAGAGCGTCAGTAGAGCGAGAGCTATCGAGGGATAGTATTCCTGAGTCCACTGCTAGTTCCTATCGATCGCCAAGTATACAGATTTTGTACGGTTATGTATCTAAACATAGAAACAGCACAGTGATGTATACGATATATATTATGGGGAATGTATTTGTATTAGGTTTTATATAATCTTACATGTATGGTAAAAGCAGTTACAGTCAGTAATAGTATATTGACATGTATGTATGATATTGGATGATGTGGTAAGTGAGGACTCTGACATCGAATCACAGCCTAACCATTGAAGAGAGGAAAGGTAAGTTAAAAATGCGAAAAATTTGTAGTGGTTTTTGGTTAAGTCATGGATTGAGAATGGGGTCCTGACAGTGGCACTTAAGGATAGATCTGCAGACCTTTCGAGAGAAGGAATTATATGCCAAACTCCGTAAGTGTGACTTTTGGTTAGAGCAGATCTCATTTCTGGGTCATGTTGTATCGAGGGATGGGGTAACAGTAGATCTATCCAAGATTGAGGTAGTTGTTCAGTGGGAACAGCCCAGGACAGTCATCGAGTTCAAAAGTTTTCTAGGGTTGGCAGGTTATTATCAAAGATTTGTAGAGGGTTTCTCTACTCTAGCTGCTTCGTTGACATGTCTCACGGGGAAGGTTGTTAAGTTTGTGTGGGACAAGGCATGTGAGAGGAGTTTTCAGGAGCTTAAACATCGGTTGACCACTGCTTTAATTCTCACCATTCCTACCAGCTCAGGTTTCTCTGTGTATATAGATACATCACACCAAGGACTGGGTTGTGTACTTATGCAGGATGGGAAGGTAGTTGCCTATGGATTTAGACAGTTGAAGGATCATGAAAGGAACTATCCAACTCACGATTTAGAGTTGGCGATCGTATTGTTTGCGTTGAAGATATGGTGCCACTATCTCTGTGGTGAGAAGTTTCAGGTATTTACGGACTATAAGAGCCTTAAGTATCTGTTCTCGCAGAAAGAATTGAATATGAGACAGAGAAGATGGCTCGAGCTCTTGAGGGATTACGATTGTAAAATCCTGTACCACCTGGGTAAGGCAAATGTTGTTGTTGATGCCTTGAGCAAGAAAAATCTCAGGTTGGTGTCTTATATGATGGTTCGAGAACATGAGTTATTGGAGCAATTCGCAAACCTTAGTTTGGATGTAGCCCCACCTGATACAAAAAGATTTGATGTTGTGGCTAGTTTTAGATTAGAGCCAAAGTTGATTAGTCGTATTCAATAGGCCCAGCAAAGTGATCGACGGTGTATCGATTGGTTGAGTCAGGTACAGACAGGTGTGGGCATTGACTTTGAGCTGAGTACAGATGGATTACTGAAGTTCAGGGGCAGAGTATGTGTTCCCGAGGATCCAAAGATCAGGAAATTGATTTTATCAGAGGCTCACTCATCGAGGTGTACGATACATCCGGGGAGTACCAAGATGTATCAGAACCTTTGGAAGATTTATTGGTGGTCTGGAATGAAGAGAGATATTATTGAGTATGTCACTAGATGTCTCGTCTATCAATAGGTGAAGGTAGAGCATCAGAAGCCTGAAGGGTTATTGCAGCTTCTACCGATACCGACATGGAAGTGGGAGCACGTCACTATGGATTTTGTTATGGGTTTGCCAAGGACCCGCAGAGGTCATAATGCCATATGGGTAATTGTTGATCGGTTGACAAAGTCAGCCCATTTCTTAGCTGTGAGAGCTATCAATACTCTGAGTCAGTTGGCAAACTTGTATGTTCGAGAGATAGTTTGGTTACATGATGTTCTAGTGAGCATTGTTTCAAATCGGGATGTTCACTTCACTTCCACTTTTGGGAACACTTTCAGGAAGTGATAGGGACCCAGTTGAGTGTTAGCGCCGCTTTCCATCCTCAGACAGATGGTCAATCAGAGAGGACTATACAGACTCTGAAAGATATATTGAGAGCATGTGTACTAGATTTTAGAGGCTCATGGGACGATCATTTACCACTAGCCGAGTTCGCCTATAATAACAGTTATCATACGAGTATCGGGATGACACCATATGAGGCACTGTATGGCTGTAGATGCCGTTCCTCTATTGGACGGGAAGAGGTTGGTAACAGACAGATTTTTGCTCCCGATTTAGTGCAGCAAGCCTCTGAGGACGTTCAATTGATTTATGAAAGGTTACAGATAGCTCAGAGCAGACAAAAGAGTTATGCTGACAGGAGACGAAGACCACTGGAGCTTACTGCGGGTGAATCAGTATTTTTGAGAGTTTCTCCCTCGAAAGGGATTATGAGGTTCGGTAAGAAAGGGAAGTTGAGCCCTCAGTATATCGAGCCATTTGAGATACTAGATAGAGTGGGAGATAAGGCATACAGGCTAACATTGCCACCTGAACTAGCGGGTGTTCATAACGTCTTTCACATTTCTATGTTACAAAAATACCACCTGGATCCGACGCATGTGATTAGATATGAGCCACTGGAGCTCAATGAGAACATGTCGTATGTTAAGAAGCCGATTCAGATATTGGATAGGAAAAAGAAGGTGTTGAGATCGAAGACGATTCCATTAGTGAAAGTTAAGAGAAGGTGTTGAGATCGAAGATGATTCCATTAGTGAAAGTTCTTTGGCAATATCACATTCCGGAAGAAGCTACTTGGGAGTTGGAGAGTATGATGCAAGAGAAGTACTCGAAGTTGTTCTCAGATTGATTTGGTTCTAATTTGGAGGATCAAATTTTTTTTAAAGGGGAGATTTGTGAGACCCCATGTATGTATGACTTTATTATATGTTAATGGAATCATAAGACAGATGATTTTGATCATATAAATGTGAATGAGATTGCAAAGAGAATGCATGAATACATGCAATGGCTAAATAAGGGCTGAAGTGGCCATATATTAAATGAATGGAATTTAAACCCTTCAGGCTAATACAAGGACTCAAACACGCATAGATAATACAAGGCCAGTGAGTTTTATGTACCTTTTACGATTTCACGCAGTACATACAAGTCACATAGTACATGAATCATAAAAAATGGATCTTTTCATACTCTAAGTGTGAATAGAATGCAAAATGGATAGTGAAGCAATTGAATGCAAGTTGTTCTTTGAAATTTTGGGAAAAACTGTAGTTGGGAACCTACTGATGAAGGCCAGATCGATCTCTTATTCAAAGCAGATCGGTCTCTTATTCAAGCAGATGGATCTTTTCCCCAACACAGATCGATCTCCAAAGGTTTCTAGCTAGAAAGGATCAATCCCTTCCCAAAGAGCAGATCGATCCCTTCACTAAGACAGATCGATCTCTAATGCCTTCTGCCTGGCAAGGATCGATCCCTACCTAAGAGCATATCGATCCCTTCACTAGAGTAGATCGATCTCACTAGCTTACTTATTGAAAAATCGTGTAGTTCATCCCAAGAAAGATCGATCTCTCACCCTAGGAGATCGATCTCTCAATGCCAATTCTATAAAAAGGCTCAACAGTTGAGTCTTCTTCCCTAAAACGTCAAACACCTTCCATTTTCACAAAGTAACCTAGCTTTCTCACTCAAAAATATCATCATCTCCCTACTAGATTTGAAGAAAGTTGTTTGAGCAAAGTTGTTCATTATGATTAGGAGAACAACATAGTTTGAAATCAACATTCAAGTTGCTGAATTGAAGGAACAAAGTCTTCCCTTAAGATTTGGCCAAGTGAGGAAGTATAAGCTAAGTAAGTTTTCAATACACCAACTTCAAGTATGTTTATCTATACCTTGTTATGAGTTGATTGGTGTATGTATTATTGGTTGAAACTACCTAGAAACATGATGAATCAACCATGACCTAAAAATGGGTTTAATGTGAGAAAATGAACTAAGGTGGATTTAATGATGAATTCGTTATACTATGGTGTCGGTGATGTTATATGCATGATTTGGTAATGGTTTTGTGAAATTAGTAAATGGAAATTAGATGAAGTTATAAAATGTGCATATAAGGTGTTTGTGAAAATGTATGAATGAATGGAAACTAAGGTTAAAGCATTTCATGCCAAGTGCTCAATAGTATAACTAAATGAGTTTGCTAGCCAAATTGGCTAGGAGTGGCATGATGGATGTTCGGCCACCATGCCATGGCTGAATGTAATCATGGGCCAAGCTTGAAGCAATAAGGTCCATGAGATATATCGATCATGATGAAGTCGTAAAATGAGTTATCACTATTGACTGAAGTGATTGATGAATGTTTGCAGCTCCAGAGACTAGATTAGGAGCAAATATAACTGAACGAGCTTTCAGCGGTGGAACTTGTACTACGTTCGACGTGATTCGAGGTAAGGGAATTTTATGAGTATCTAGAGGTAGCTGCACGTATTTTGAGGGTATAGCTGCACGTATTTTGAGGGTATTTACAGGGCATTATAGTTGCTTGGTTACCTAAAAAAGAAATAATGATTTGTGCAAAAGATTTTGGATATAGATGAAAAAAGGTGATTTTGCCCTTGGGAGCTAAATTTTACAAAAAAGGGTAGTAAGGCTAATAACTGCATGAACATCATGTTTTGATATTTTTATGAAATACATTGCTTCGATTTAAGCAAAATTGACTGATAGGCTGGCTATTTGATTTCATAATTTCATGAAATAGCACGAGTCAGGTGCTAACTTTGGTTTCGAGCGTGTTTGTTGAAATATAGTCGCCTATTAGATTTATATGAGTTAAATCGTGCTAGAGCTTTGCTCGCACTGAATTTTGATTTTTTAACATGCATGAAACGTGCTGGAGCCTAGCTCGCACCATTTTTGAGATGAGATGCATGCAAGTCATACTGGAGCTTTTGCTCATACGTGGGTTTTATCTCTTTCTTATGCTCATAACTGTACTAGAGCTATGCTCGTACATGATTTTACCATTATTTATTTTGCATAAAGTCGTACTGAAGCGTTGCTCGTACGAGGATTTTTACCGATTATGCATGAAATCATGCTAGAGCTTTGCTCGCACTCGGTTTTTCACATTGTGATATGTAATGAGTCGTGCTGGATGCCTCATGTAGACTATGTGTCACACGGATGAGATGCTCGCACGAGCCGTGCTGGATGTCGCGTGTAGACTATTAATCACACAGATGAGATGCTAGCACGTGCACTTGAGACTGAGTCGGTTATACATGGTATGGGATAGATAAGACCTACGGCAAACACCTCCGACCGTGATATGGGTCCATGGAGTATGTTGTACCATGTATATCACATGGAGTACGCTGTACCGTGTGGTGATGATGTTGATTTAAAGTTTGGCGGGTATGATTAACCCACCTCCCGTTACAACATGATGCCCAGCACATCGGGATCCGTGTGGTCTGGGATGATAGTGACATAGTTGGACAACATATTCCTCGATTATATACAGTGACCACCTGTCTCACATGATATCACATGGTTTTATATGCACTAAACACGTTTTGTGTTATCCAGGGTAGACCCGAGGGAGGGGTCAAACCTTGTGGGATGTTTTTAGAGGAATGATATACTGTTTGTGATGAGTTTTTACTAATGTTTTGACAAGGTGTTAACCTTGAGGGAATGATTTATGATGAAATCTATGATTTGAGATGAAACTGATGATGTTTTATTATGATGAGCATGAGATGTTTTACATGATGATTTTCCATGTGTTATCATGCCTAATTTCATGTTTTCGGTACGTGATATATGTATATACATGTGGCATAGTTTTAATAGTACCTCATGCTCTGGGTATAAATGATTTTTATATCATTACATTATAAACATGTAGATAGTGTAGTTATCTACCTACTTGCATTATTGCCTTACTAAGCATGTGGTTGCTCATCCCCTTCATTTTTCCCCTCTACAGAGCGCACACAGTAGTCTAGTGAGGGATTGAGGAGTTGTATCTTGATATCCGCTGTTCTCCATCACCAAGAGGTATACACACAAGTATCTTTTTGTATCTAAACATGTAATAGCACAATAATCATTTTGAAATGTAATATGGGGGATGTAAATACTAATAGACACGTACAAGTATTGAATTTCAATTATAAAGTATACGTATTTGCTTACGAATAAATTAAAAAGATATGACATAGTAGATGGTAAAGAGTGACAGAGTTAGACTAATACTGACTCATAGCACAACTGTTATTGGTGAGAATGTTCACGACCGGGAAAGGAAATGAAAGAGTGAAAAATTTGTAGTGATTTTAGGTAAAAAAAATAGTCGTGATAGAACCATCACATGTCAATGATGTTAATGAAAAAATAAAGAATCTTGACTTAAATTAAAAAAACGGAGTCAATTGATCGAGAATATGTGGAGAGAGAACCTAAATGTCCAAGAGAGCTTAAATATATCAAAGATGGTGAAGTAATTAGTGATCCAACTCTTGGAGTTAGAACTAGGTCATCACTTAGGAAAATATTCCAATATGTAGCCTTTGTGTCACAATTAGAACCAAAGAATATTAATGAGGCTTTAAAATATAATAACTGCAAGAGAAACCAAATTAATTTGAACGAAGTAATTTGTGGAATTTAGTTCGTAGACTTAGCAATTATCCTATCATTAGCACTAAATGGATATTAAAATATAAAATGGATGAAAATAGTGTCATTGATAGAAACAAGGCTAGGTTAGTTGCATAAGGATATAGGTAAAAAAAAAAAAAGGGTATAGATTTGGATGAAACATATGTTCAGGTGGCTAGATTAGAAGTTATTAGGATGTTATTTGCCTTTACATGTTTTAAAAATTGCAAGTTTTACCAAATGGATGTAAAACGTTCTTTTATAAATGGTTTTATACATGAGGAGGTATATGTTGAACAACCTCCCGATTTTAAAGATCTTAAATTTTCAAGCCATGTTTTCAAACTTTCAAAAGCTTTATATGGTTTGAAAGAAGCTCCTAGAGCTTGGTATGAAAGACTTTTCCAAGTTCTTAATGGGAAAAGTATTTTCAAGATGAAATGTTGATACAGCCTTGTTTATTAAAATCAATGGTAGTTACTTGTTAGTAATTCAAATATATGTTCTACTAATGAGTCTTTGTATCAAGAGTTTTCTAAGATCATTCAAGGTGAATCTGAGATGAGCATGATGGGGGAGCTCACTTACTTCTTAGGGCTTCAAGTAAAACAAACTAAGGATGACATCTTCATCAATCAAGATAAGTACACTAAAGATTTGCTCAAGAGGTTTAGAATAGATGAGACTAGGCCTCACTCAACTTCAAAGAGCACATCTTTAAAGTTTGACAAAGATGAAAGAGGTAAGTGTGTAGACATTAAAGTTTATAGGTCTATGATAGGTTCTTTGCTTTATCTTGCAACAAATAGACTCAATATTATGTTTAGTGCGTGCTTATGTGCTAGATTTCTATCATCACCTGAAGAATCATACTTACTAGCCACTAAGAGAATCTTTATATACCTTATAGATACTCATTCCTTAAGTTTATGGTATCCTAAAGATTTCTCCTATATACTTCATGCCTATTTCAATGCGGATTTTGGTGGATGTAAGATAGATAGAAAAAACACTTCCAGTACATGTCAATTTTTAGGGAAAAGCTTAATCTCTTGGTTCTCTAAAAAGCAAAATAGTGTTTCTCAATCCACAACCGAGGTTGAATACATAGCTTTCGGTAGTTATTATGCCTAAGTGTTATGGATTAGCAACAAATGAAAGACTATGGCATAGATATGAACTAGATATAAAATGTGATAATACAAGTGTTATAAATCTCACCAAGAATCCAATTCAACACTCTAGAACTAAGAATACTAAAATTAGACATCATTTTATTAGAGCTCATGTGCAAAAAGGAGATATAGTTCTAGAATATGTTGAGATAATGCATCAATTGGCTGATATATTCACCAAACTTTTATATAAAGATAGATTTTGTACCCTTAGAGGTGAACTAGGTTTGATGAATACACCATGAGCTTAAAAAGCAATTAAAATCATAAAATGGTGTTTATTTGAAGTGTTCTTATGTTAAGCAAGTATGAAATTTTTTGAAAACATGTTATACTTGCTTGTTTCATCCTATCATGCCAAGACGTGATTATTGTTGTTTTAAGAGCTGTAATGAGAAATTAGCATGTTTCTTTGATTATGAGGTATGAATGTTCACATATATGATTTAATGATATAATGGGTTGATAGCTATGTGAACATGTGTATTAGACCTTGTATGTGTTAGCAAACTTGTTTGTAGTGCCAAATTGTGCAAAACACTCAATTTAACTATTTTTGGCACGTAAAATGCATCTTTCATGAAAACCCTTTCAAATTTTGCCAAAATTGTTTTCCAATGGATTTTTCTCATTTTTGAACTTCATTAAGTCCTTTATAATGCTTTACAAGTGTTCAAAATACTTCCATACTTTGAAAAACTGAAAATCAATTTTTAAAAGATTTTCCAAAGTTATTTTTCACAAATTTTCTAGCAAAATAAGACAATGGATCAATCCCTCAAACCATAGGATTGGTCCTCATTCTTCCAATTGGCTTAAATTCTAAGTTTTTGTCATGAGGGTTCGATCCTTATACCCATGGGATCGGTCCCCTTAGCCCTTCCTTGAACACAGATGCATTTTGTGTTCAAGGGATCAATCCCTTGCTTCAAGGGGATCGATCCCCTATGCTTCAGGAAATCACAGAAAGCATTTTGTGATTTAGGAACTAATCCCTACTTAAAAGGATCAATCCCCTTAGGGTAAAATGAACTAAAACTCTTCGCACCTGACGCGAATTTTATTTTTTTACAAATCCTTTCCCTTTTTTGCTACTCGACTCATTCTTTTTACAAAACATCGATTTTATTCCAAAATCACTTTTTCTCTCATTGATTTACTCCCATTTTGGTTCAAATTTTTAGTTTTTCTCACTCCTACATCATTTCCTCCATCATTCATCACTCCCTCACAAATTTTCTCATTTCTATTTCTTTTCACGCCATTTTTTATCTTCTTTCTTTTGAACATTTTAGTTATTCCATTCTCTCTTTCGTTATAATTTCTGTGTAGATTTTAGGCTTTGTGGTATTAGGTTGCTAGAGTTTCTAGCTTTGTAGGATTTGATTGTCTAATCTTTCCCAAATCCTTTATCTCCATAATCTAAAACCCTTGCTCACTAACTGTTTGAAAAAATTCCCAAACCACTTGTTCATCCCATTTTTTCAATTTTTGCTTTCTTTCTCATTTTCATAATCTCACAATGCCTCCTCGATCCAAAATCGCTACTGCAAAAGCTTTTTTCTCCACTCCCAAATCATCCAAATGCAAAGCTTCCTCCTCCTCTGATGTCAACTTTTCGACATCATTCAATCATTGTTTTCAGTCCTCGACTGTTAAAAAAACTACTATGATAGCTTTGCAATAATGCCAATTCAGTTTTTGTAAAAAATTGATTTTGGCTTTCTCGAGTCCATTAACTTTCATTACTTAGCCAAATTTGAAGCTTTCGGGTGGATGCATTTCTTGAAAATCCACACTTTGTTCCCAGGTAACATAGTTCGGGCATCTTTTGCTAAAGTTGAACTAATCCTTAATCCAAACAATCGGTGTGGAGTGGTTGGTATTTCCTCTTACCTTTTAGGGAAACATATCCAAGTCACTATGGATAAGCTAGCGAGGGTGCTTCAGATTTGAGAGCAAGGGCTCCCCAACAAGGAAGTGGAGGTTCCACTAATCTTTCCTATCATCAATGATAAGGTGAGTAATCTTCGCATGATGGCACGCCTTTTACATATCATCATCACATGGAACTTGCACCCCTTTAGCATGAAATATTTTCTCTTGTGTAAGCTTGATCAATTTTGGTTGTATCACATTCACGAGAGTGATGCCGAGATGCCAAAACCTTGTGCATTTTATTTTTGAAGATTGGTTGCGGATAGTCAACAGGAGTGCTAGCACGATTGTCTTCCCTTGTCACTTTACCTATTATCTCATAAAGATAGGCATTGACTACTCATGTGAAGTTAGTAAGCTTTTTAAGTCGAGATCCGACATTAATATCAACACACTCCACCACATGCATTATTATTAAGATGTCGAGGGTGAATGGCACAAGCAAACTAATCATGTTTCACCACAAGAGCAACCACAACCAATGAAGACAAAGCAAGCGACCGTTCTTGCTGATGTTGATGCCTCATCCTCTTCTACTCGTCCGCCAGTCTCACTTAAATCGATTATGCATATGCTTCGTCAATTTGACACTGATTCACTGCTTTTGAGGCGAATCAATAGACTTTTCAGGTGCAAGTCACTTCTCGATTGGCTACTTTTGACGAGCATTAAAATGCCAAGTATAATGGTCTTCATGACCTGTAGTCTAGGTGCTAGACTTACTTTGATCACTTTTCACCACCTTCATCTTCTTGGATGCTACTTTAGCTGCTGTGAGGTTGTAAACTTATATATGATTAGGTGATAATTTTGTATAACTAGATCTTATATCATCTATATTAGTATCAGATTTCGTAAGACTTAATGTATTGAACCTTATTTTGCTTATCAAATATCCTTTAATGATCACTTGTCTATTGCGCTTTAAATTGATATCAAATTTACTTCATGTCGCCTCTATGCAAATTTGTCTAATTTTCATATATTGATTGCATAGCCCTATATTCCCGATGCTACTAGCTTCTTGTGTTCTTTTGATTGGTTTGATCTTCCTTTTACATCATGCATCTTTTAAGGGGGAGTTTTTACTAATTAATTTTTAAATGACAAAAAGGGGGAGATTATGGTTTGTAAATATTTTGAAAATAGTGCTCACATTAAGAGGGAGTAACTTTCAAACCAAATTTACAATGAGTTTTATCACATCAAAAAGGGGGAGATAATTAGCTTTAAATTGATAATTTGTTTTAAAATGACAAAACCTTAAGTATGATTGTTTAAACATTTTATATTGTAAATTTTCTCTACATTTCACAAATCATATTATGAGATCTACTTTTTGATAAGACCATAACTTCATTGCAAAATTTTAATTTGGTCCTAATATTTTTTTGGATACAAAGCTTAAGTAATTTTTACATGGATTTATTGAAAATATTTTAGAAAATTATTTAATATATTTTCTAACTCAATTTCATGCACTTAAAGCCAAAAGCCATATTGTCAGACCCGGATTTTTGTAGCTTGTACCTTATGATTCCTATGTGTATGAACACTATGTAATTATAGTTGAATCATAAGAAGAGTATTTACTATCATGCAATCGACTATTTGAGAAATTAAAAATGCATGTAAGCTACATAACAACGAGATAAGGGTTAAGTTGATTCCCGAATAAGTGCAGGGGTAAAACGGTCAAATGACTAGAATTCGATATAATTTTGATAATACAATTTCATTAAAAATATGAAATTGAGGAATCTTGATCAAAATCGAGGAAAATATTTAATTTCGAGCCCAATTGATCAAGATATAAATTTATTAGAATTTATCGGAATTTTTGCCTAGAAAAATGAGCCCAAAAATAGTGAAAAAATATACCGAAAAGGTAAAATCGGACTGATAAATTCATTTACGGATTAAATGAATTTAATATGATTTTTGGAGATATTTTTAGATATTTTTGGGATATTTATGGGATTTTTATTATTATTTTATAATAAAATAATAATAAAAAAATATTATATAAAAAAAAGGAAATCTGAAAGTTGAATCGGGGAGAGAGAAGAGGGGAAACCGCGTGGAAGCCGACCCGAGGGAGAAGACCACCGGACGGCCACCACCGGCCACCCCACGGCCAGGCAAGCTGCGGAAAAGGAAGCCCGGCACCGTGCGCACCCATCGGCACCGGTCATGACCTCCACCGACGCCGGACACCGGCGAATCGAAGAGGTGAAGCCGCGGAGGAAAAGAAGGAATCCGGCGGCCACCGACGGTGCTTGGTCCCGATCGAGCCCAACCGAGTGTTTCCCAGGCTGAGGCGCACCGAACTGCGGTGGTGATGCATCGGGAACCGGCCGAAATACGCCGGCACAACCAAAGGATGCCTGAACCGGTCGGCGGTTCAGGGAAGAAGGTTCTGTGCTGAACCGGACTGGACCGGTTCAGCCAAGGAGAAAAGGGGAAAAAGAGGAAAAAGAAAAAAAAATGAAAAGGGAAATTTTTGGGATTTCACCGGACTTTGGGTAAGTCGATACGAGGTCAAAAGTGACCGATTTAATTTTCGATGAATTTATTTAAATTATATTTAATCGAAAATTGACCCGGAGTTAAATATAATAAATTGTGCAGTTCGACGATAAATTTCGAACGGAAGCCCGATCGAACTTCGATTTGCGTACCATCGCATATTCTCGGGTAAGTAAAGTTCATTTACGATAAATTATGTGATTATTGCGTATTTAAGATTTATTTTACGCATTTCGGATTAAATTCCGTATTTAGTGAATTATATTCGAAATTTTGAATTAAATGTTGTAAATGATATACGGGCTATCCAAAGAGCTTGGGATAAAGCCCAATGGGTATTGAGAGGCCCAATGAGTCGATAGACCCTGATGAAGGGAAATAATAAGTGGAAAACGGGCTTAATACGGATTAAGGCCCATTAAGGATTTTAAGGCCCATTAATGGAAAATAGACTGTATTAATGTGTAATACAGTAGGAAAACTATAATTAACCCGAGGAATGGTTATTTACAGCTCCGGAGTTTACATTGAGAGCTGATCGGACTGCGAGATTGAGCAGCACCGAGGAAGTGAGGTCACGTGACGTGATCCGAGGTAAGGGACTTTTGCGAGTAGTTAGAGATACCTGCACGTATTTTCGTCTGCTTTTACATTCACTTAAAAACTCTGAGGGTCAGAGAAAGTGAATAATAATTATTGCGACCCGAAAGTGGCAAATTACGATTTTGTCCCTAGTTAGTCAAAAAGTCAACTTTTGTGAAAAGTTGCGAAAAGCATGGAAACAATTATTATGAGTGTTTAACTGTTGTTTAGCATGAAAATAAATAGATGGGCTAATGATTTTAAGGTTGATGTGACTTAAGCACACTTTATAGTGTTGATTTTGATGTTTTATAAACAATCCCTTTTAAATAGCCATCTATCATATTATGTGAGAATGAATCGTGCTAGAGCACAGCTCGCACTGGGATTCATATGTTTTCCACATACATTAGTGCTGGATTTTTATACGCACTAGATTTCCATGACATGCATGATAGAGTACTGGAGTTTTACTCGTACTCAGCTTTTAATGACATATGCATGACACAGAGTGCTGGAGCGATTAGTTCGTACTCGAGTTTTACATAAGATGCATAACAGAGTACTAGAGCGTTGCTCATACTCGATTCTTCATGGTTTATACATGACATAGTACTGGGAGCTATTGCTCGTACTTGATTTAATACATAAACTATGCATTGACCTAGTTGCTGGAGATTGCTCGCACTAGAGTTGAGTTTGTGATGTGAAACAGTGTTCGAGGGTAGTGTCGACTGTGTGTCGCACTCGAGGGCTTACACTGTATGTGATATTATATACATGGTACCTATTCATGTTGCATTCTTGTGTGACTGAGTGTCACATTTTGAGAGGATGGCCAGCATGAGGGTATTTGTGAATGTGGTATAAATATTTCCATAGTTACGAGGGCTAAGTCCTATGGGAGGCACCCTGGCTGTGAGGGTCCACGGGTGTACTTTGTACCGTGTCTGAGTGGCACGAGGTGTACACTGTACCGTGTGTTATGTATAGTTGACGGCTGTAGTGGACTGACCATCCTCCCGTTGCAGCAGTGATGCCCCGCACACCGAGTACTGTGTTGCTTGGGATCACTTTTCGGATATGATCATAGTCCAGGATACTATTTGCATAAACCACAGAGTCTTACATGATATATCACATTGATTGACTGATTTAAACTGTGGACAGACCTGAGGGATGGGTCGGACTCCGATTTTGTGTTGTGAATCATTTGATGCCATATTTATTGTGATTTAAATATACATGGCATGATTTACATAAAGGCATGATTTATATACGATGCATTGTTTTGCACTACATGCCTACATTTGAGAAAGAAAGCATGATTTTCTGTACATGGGATTTATTCTGTACAAGTATATATATTATATTTCAAGACATGCTTTTTAAAGCGAGTAAAGGAAATAATGTTTTCAAGGCATAGCATTATTTTGAGTAGATAGTGTAGATATCTACTTGCTTGCCTGATTTCCTTACTGAGCGCGTTGTATGCTCACCCCCTTTCTTTACATCTCTCTACAGAGCGTCAGTAGAGCGAGAGCTATCAAGGGATAGTGTCCCAGAGTCCCCTGCTAGTTCCTATCGATCGCCAGGTATACTTATTATGTACAGTTGTGTATCTAAACATAGAAACAGCACAGTGATGTATACGTTATATATTATAGGGATGTATTGGTATTAGATTTTATATAATCTTATATGTATAAGAAAAGCAGTTACAGTCAGTAATAATATATTGACATGTATGTATGAAATGGATGATGTGGTAAGCGAAGACTCTGACATCGAATCACAGCCCAACCAGTGAAGAGAGGAAAGGTAAGTTAAAATGCGAAAATTTTTTAGTGATTTTGGTTAAAGTCATGGATTGAGAATAGGGTCTTGACAGAATGGTATCAGAGCAGAGGTTGGTCTGATGTGAGTCGGTGTTAGAAAATAGGAAAGTATACATCCCCATAGTACTGTGCTGTGTTTAGATATAACTGTGTATACCGGATAGGAGATGGACTAATTCATTATTATGAATGCAGGAACTTTGCCTATATGGCAAATACGCATAGTGGTAGAGGTATGAGAGGTAGGGCTCGAGGCCGGGGAGATAGACCCGAGGGACGAGCCGTTGCCAGACCATTACCTACGCATGAGAGTCCAGGTGCTACTGAGGCACCCGAGTGTGCCGAGACGCGCTTCACGAGATTAGAGCGTGGTCTCGAGACTATTATTGAGATACTGGCACAGACGATGCCAGGTAGGCAGAGACAGGAGGCAGGAGCTGCTATAGGAGAGGCAGTTGCCCCTGA